>CM046876.1:324820262-326091403 GCA_025667525.1 Glebionis coronaria | reverse complement strand
GTTTCTCTTCGATTGGTGACCAAATTAAAATTACTTTCAATTTGGTTTGTATCAAAACTATCTTTTACTTGAGGCTAAGTTGCATAATGATTAGGTTCAATTCAAATGCACTAGCAAAGATAATAGGTAAGTGTAATGATAATGAAATAAGTAAAGAGTAAGGAAGGAGACAACCTAGTGGGAAGACACCAAGATTTATAGTGGTTCGACAACGAGGCTCTATCCTCGTTTCTACTCCACTCCTCGAGTACACCTACTCGAGATTTCCACTATATCCACAAGCTCCCTTCTCGGCGGAGAAAACCTTACATCGTTGCTTACATTATTTTCCGACACTAAGCTAAATGTCGAGACCTAATCTTTAGCTAGGACCAATCTACACAACGTTGCCTACTTCATAATTTAACGACACAAGGCTAGATGTCGGGTTCTAATCTTAAGGTAGAACCAATCTTCACGACGTTGCCTACTTCACCATTTTACGACACAAGGCTAGATGTCGAGTTCTAATCGAAAGCTAGAACCAATCTTCACGACTCTTCACTTTGAAGCTAAGTGAGAACTTCACACAACACAACTACTAGTCACTTTATAGTTTAGTGAGAACTCACAAGACACAACCACATCACTTTATAGTTTAGTGAGAACTCCTAATCAAATCTATTACAACTCAACTAGACTTATCCAAGTACACACATGTATCTTGGATTTACACAACACAAATCCAAGCAAACACATATGCAATGGATGTACACAACAAATCCAAGTATCCACAAATAACTTGGATGAACATAACTAGTCCAAGTATTCATAAATACATTGGATTGACCTAAAACAAAAAGGGTATCATGATGAATATGACTAGCTCATAGATTCATCTTTATCACAACACTAGTGAGTGAGTGATCTTCTCATTGGACAAGGTAAAGGAGGGGATCAAGAGGATAATCATATGTAAACATCCTTAACAATTTAAGTGATCATTTACTAATGATTATGCTATAGAAAATAGAAAGAGGGATGAGAAAAACGTCCAAGAGGCTTACTGGAAAATGAGATTTGACCCACTATTTAAAGGAGACAAAGTATAACGGATCTATAACGGCTAGCTGTGCGCGGTACCTTATCTCACCCCGCGGTTCCATATCGCTAAGGAACCGCGTAGGTACTTAAGGTACCGCCACTAGACTACGCTCCGTTTTTTGTCTTTTAGTGGGGTGGGAATATCTGAGGTATTTGAAAACTTCAAAGGATATTCTAACAACATTTGGAATATGCTATTTTCAAATTTTCATTTTCCATTTTAATAAAACATTTTCTAAAAAAGAAAGTTTATTAAAAAGTCTTCTGTCATATTAACAAAAGTGAGTTTTAAGGATAATCATTTTGATGATCACTAAGTATGATTAAGAAAGGTTAGTGATATGATTATTACCTTGATGATAGTGTTAGTTAAATAATTCATTTTGTGTTTTACACTAAATGTGTTGTATGGTTTGTTGTGATCAAAACTAAGAAAGATTAGTTAACACTAATAATGTTTTTAGGCATCACTTGCATTAACAGAGTTTCCACACAAAAGTGTTTGGCTTGTTTTGAAAGACAAGTATAAATGGAAAAATCCCGATTCAACTCGAACACGCCGTCAACGCGAGAAGATAGCCGATCAAGATTCGGATCTTTTCAATGACGATGAAAATCCCTCGTCCATCCGGTGTTCCAAGAAAGTCCAAGGTTCAACGCTCCTCAAGCTCATCCGCTACTTAGGGGTCTCAAAAAGAACAATTGGTTGAATTGTTACAACAACAAATAATATCAGATCGTGATGCTAAAAAGGAACGATTGGAACGAGAGGTGGCGGCAAGAATAGAAGTGGTTGAGCTTCAAAAAAGGAACGAAGAATTGCAAATCCTTCAGTACGACATTACCGGAATGAGTGCACAAGACGCAGCGAGAATCGAAAAGCTCAAAGACGAGGCGTGGTCAAAATATTTTAATTTTTAAGTTGTATTTTTTTAACTTTTTTTTAGTTTCGTGTTTGTTTTTTTATGTTTCGTGTTTTTTTCTTAATTTCGTGTTTTTTTTTCATGTAATTTTCTTTTTAGTAATTGTATTTTTATTTTTATTAATGAACAAATTAAGTTTTAGTTAATTAATGGTTGAATTTAAAAAAATGGTAGGGTCACGATAACACGAGAAAAGTTAGTTTTAACCAGTGAGGGTATTTGTGGGGTTATGAATAGAGTTTTCATATTATGGGAAAAAGTGATGACGTGGCACCTTTTTTTCCCACGGCTCAACCATACCGTGCCCTCTTAGGAATTATATTGTTTTATTGTAATCTAGACTACACTACTCAAATAAGAAGTTGAAGTACTAGGTGGTAAAACTGGCGGGCTGGCACGGGCAACGAGCGAAATGGGCGGCGGGTTAAATGGACGACGGATTAAACAGGCGCGGGCTAAACAAACACGGGCTAAATGGGCGGGCTAAACGGGCGCAAAATAAAACGAGAAAAAATCATATATAAAAATGTAGAAATGAAAAATAATAATACTTGTTTGAATGTTGGGAATAAAAAAATAAATATAAAATACTAATGGATGGGAAAAAGTGTCTTATATGTGCGCCTGTTTAGTCCATTTAGTGTCGTATATGTGCGCCCGTTTAGCCCATTAATAATAATGGATGGGCAAAAAGTGTCCATCTTTTTTTAAAAAGTGTCAAAAAGTACTCATATTAAATAAAAAATTAGCATGGTACCCGCAGAATGCAGCGACGGATAAAGGTGACTACTTTTTTCATTAGATATTGCACTTTACTCACCGAGTTTGTATTTAAAGTAAAGTTAAATTTATACAAAGGTGAAAAAACTAAAATTTGATAAGAATATTGATAGGTGTGAAAATACCCATCCTTTTACCACTTATTTCTTGCTAAAATGAGACCAAAACGCGTATTTAATATCATTTGTTTGGAATTATGCGTGGTTTTTGTCTTTGTTTTGTTTTCAGAGCCAACCGGATAAATATTGAAGAAAACATGGGATTGCACGAGTTTTATTGAAGAAAAAGACTGAAGACGAAGTCTAGAGTCCAAGAATGCAAAAGATTGGAAGTCAATGGACCTATTTGAAGAAAAGGGCCAAAGACGGAAGATTTATATATGTCGAAGAACTCAAGTCTATTTAACGAGAAATTAAAAGACGAGTTGGAATTATTTACCGACACTTCTCAAAATCGAAAGTCGGAAACGTTTATTTAAAGAAACGTAAAGACTAAGGAAGAAAGAAGAAAAGAAGCCCATTCACAAGCCCACAAGCAAACGCCTATAAATAGGACTTCTCCTTACAATTTTAGAGGCTAGTTAGTTTTTAGTAGTTAGTTCATTTTTCACTTTTCTTTCTAGTTTTAGAGAGAGAAAGTTCTCAACTTTCTCTCACTAAGTTTTCATCTTTCTTTCTTTTAATCTTTCAAGATTAAACCTTTTGTATTGTTGATTTCATTAATCAAGTTTAAGTTTAAGCTTTTGATTTTTCATCTCTTTCTACCTTTCTTTGATTTTTAGATTAATTTTGGTGCGAATTTCATTTGATCCGTGTTGTTCTTAATGATTTCGTGCTTAAAAAGTTAATCTTTTTATGCTTACTTAAGTTTTCATACGAATAAGCTTTGAGATCGTTGTGCTTTGCTTATTTTTATGTTTAGCTTGTTTACTTTTTTAAAAAAGATTTTCTTAAAAAGTTCATCTTTTTATAGTTTAATTTATAAGATTGCTTGTCTTAAGTTGAAGAAGTGCTTATTTGAGCTTATTTAGTATATTTCACTTTTGATTCGTGCAAGTTTTGGTGAGAGCTTATAAAAATAGCTTATCACCTTTGCTTAATTTTCGAATCAATATAAATCGGAAAGGGTAAAACCCTTTTCCGATCTTAACATTCCGATTAGTGCCCCTCCTTATTCCGATCATCAAGATCGGATTAGGGTTATTGTATTCCGATTTGCAGCATTTATTCCGATCGTATTGATCGGATTAGGGTTTAGATATTCCGACGGTGGGGTTCTGTGATATTCCGATTGGAGTGTTTTTGTTAAACATTCCGATTGGATTCGTTTTGGACTTTCCGATTTGACTAGTTTGGCAACATTCCGATTGGCGCTTGTTTCCCATATTCCGATTGCCTTTCCGACAGCATATTCCGATCAGTCTCATTTGCCATATTCCGATCAGCCTTATTCCGACTACATATGTCGATCAATGCACTTTAGATATTCCGATTTGGCTATTTTCCAATTGTTTAATCTCTTGTTTTTGCAAAGTTTTCGAGTGTTAGATTTATTAAGTGTTCAAGTAATTTTCCTAATCTTGTCTTTAAGTTTTCAATCATTTATTTTTAACTCGTCTTTTTAGTTTAATCTTTAAAACTATTTTCACTCAACGACATTTACATTTATTTACTATTAGTTTAAATAGATAACAAACCAACCCCTTTTTAGTAACCAAGAACAAACTATTCCACTTTGAACCGTGATCAATTCGAGAAGATTCCGAGACTTAATCTGAACCCCAATGAAAACCATTGTATCAAATGGCACCGCTGCCGGCTCTTCTCGTTAAGATTAACAGTTTTTTGTGAGAACTTGGATTTTGGGATCCGTTCGTCGTGAACGTTACTTTTTCATAAAAAATTTCAAAAATCCTAAAAAATATAAAATTTTCAAAAATACAAAAAAAAATAAAAAACCATAAAAACCAAAAATATTTCTTGTTTGCTTTGTTAGTTCTTTTGCAGGTACATGTGTACACGATCAACGTCTTATCAAGAGCCCGAGCCTCTCGAAGACTTAGACATGGCCGGTGTACACAACAACAACAATAACCCACCTCAAAACAATAACAACAATAACAATCCACCTCTCAACAACAATAATAACAACAACAATGAACCTCTATTGGATAATCGCCCGATAATTGAACTTTTGCAAGCACATGTGGAGGGCAACAATGATCCAATTGTCATACCCGCGATTGCAGCCAACAACTTTGAGCTCAAATCCGGCTTTATTTAGATGGTCTCTGCTCAACCATTCTTGGGGCGTACCATTGATGATCCTCATGACCACATCAAGAGATTCCTGCAACTCACGAATACGGTCAAATTCAATGGTGTTCCACAAGAGGTAATCCGTTTACAACTTTTTCCCTTTTCTTTAGAGGGACAAGCCCGACATTGGCCTGCAAAGGAACCGCCACAAAGTATTCTTACGTGGACGGATTTGGAGACCAAATTCATAAATTACTTTTTCCCACCCTCTCGTACTACCGCTTTGCGGAATGAAATTATCAATTTTGAGCAAAAGTATGATGAATCTTTTAGTGAATCTTGGGACCGTTTTAAAGATCTTTTAAGAAAGTGCCCACAACATGGTTTTACCAAAATGCACCAAATTAATACTTTTTATAATGTTTTAAGCATGAATGACCAAGATTCATTAAACAGTACCTCGGGGGGTAATATTTTGATTAAGACTTCTAATGCCGCTTGGGATATTATCGAGAATAAGTCTCGTGTGCAAACCAAGAGTGTTCGGACCAATGCCGCTAGTGCTAGTACTAGTGACAACGACAAGCGACTTGACAAAATTACTACGCTTCTTGAATCGCTTGCCGCCCAAACCGCTAGCAACACCAACAGCATCAACGCTAAAAACGCTCAAGTCAATGCTGTCAGCCAACCATGTGAAATATGCGGTGGTCCTCACTCTTACACAGCTTGTACCTCCACCCAAGACTACCCTTCTGAGAATGTTAATGCAGCATACGGTACCTATCCTCCGGCCGCTTATCAAGCTCGTCCCCAAGGAGACCGCAATTTGCTTAGCTACCGCTCAAACAACTTTCTTTCCCCGCCCGGTTTTACTCCTAACAACCCAAACCAACAACAAAACCTCAATCGCCCTCCTCAACAACAACCTTGTGCACCATACCAACCACCTCACAAACAGCCATATCCACCTCAAAGAAACAACCAAGTTTACCAACAACCTGCTTATCAACCACCCGCCTACAATGCTCCTCCCAACCAACCCACCACATTACACCAAGATATTGGAACCTACATGAGGACTAATGATGTGATCGTGGACAATCTCCAGCGGGAAGTGCTCAACTTGAAAGCAGACATGGTGAAACAAGGGAACGATCTTCGAGCTGATATGAGAAACACTTTGGCAAGTCAAACGAATGACTTAAGGAACATGATGGCTGGTTTCTTCCAAGGTAATCAATCCTCTTCTTCGGGTACTCTTCCGAGTAACACCGTTGCGAATCCAAGAGGGATGAAAGCAATCACCAGTCGCAGTGGCAAAGGTACCAAGGAACCCGAGCTTCCTATACCTCCACCGGTGATTGTGACTAAGGAAAACGAGTCACCTGCTCCTATTCCCCAACCTTCTACTTCCCCAATTTCTCCACCTCTTACTTCTACCCCTCCTCCACCCAAGGATGTGAGTGATCCTACTATTCCAAAGCCTTCCTCTTCTTCCGATATACCTTATCCCTCAAGGTTGAGGAAAGAGAAGCTCAAAAGCAAGGACGATATTCAGGTTTCGAACTTTCTCAAAATGTTTAAACAATTGAATTTCAACATCTCCTTCGCTGAGGCTCTCGCTCACATGCCTAAATACGCGAAAATGTTCAAAGATATTCTTAGCGACAAGGAGAAGCTTCTTGATATTGCTAACACCCAACTTAATGATAATTGCTCTGCAGTGCTCTTAAGGAAATTGCCAACCAAGCTTGGTGATCCGGGTCGTTTCTTAATCCCTTGCAACTTCCCGGGAGTAGAGAATTGCATGGCCCTAGCCGATCTAGGTGCCAGTATTAATTTAATGCCTCTAAGCGTTTGGAAGCAATTATCTCTCCCCGAGCTAGTCCCCATCAAAATGACTTTGGAATTAGCTAACCGTACGGTTGCTTATCCAGTGGGGATAGCCGAAGACGTTTTTGTAGGAGTCGACAAATTCACTTTTACTGTCGATTTCGTCGTCGTCGACTACGATATGGACCCTCGTGTGCCATTGATCGTTGGTCTTCCATTCTTGAGGACCGGTCGCACTCTCATCGATGTTGAAGCCGGTGAGCTTATCATGAGAGTGGGTGATGATAAAATCGTCTTCAACATGGGAAATCTTTCTAAACAGCCTTATTCATATGAGAGTGTTAATTGTATCGACGTTCTTGATGAGGCTTGTGAAGAACACTTCAAAGATGCTTGTAAAAGTATTCCTACCTCTCTTCCCAATGTTGAGACCATTTCCTCTATTGATTCATCACTATCTCTATTTGGAGAAAGTGATTTCCTTTGGAAAGATTTGGAAGCCACCATGGGAGATGTGAACTTAGACCATGACGATTCTCCCACCAATTGGGATGAAGATCTTCGCCTCATTGAGAACCTTCTTAAAGAAGACAATATTTCTCCACCATCTCCAAGGATATTGCTATCGATGAACCGACTTTGAATACGCCAACCATCGACAATCCTCCGGATTTAGAACTTAAGGAGTTGCCGCCCCATCTCGAGTATGTGTTCCTTGAAGATAAGAAGAAGTCGCCCGTCATCATCGCGAAGGACTTAAAAGAAGAAGAAAAATCTCGCCTCATCGCCGTGCTTAAATATCATAAGAAGGCAATTTCTTGGAAAATTTCCAACATCCGCGGAATTGATCCAAACTTTTGTACTCACAAGATTCTCATGGAAGATGACTTTAAACCCGCAATCCAGAGCCAAAGAAGGGTTAATCCTCGCATTCATGACGTCATCAAACAAGAGGTTATCAAACTTCTTGATGCCGGCTTGATTTACCCTATCTCGGATTCGCCTTGGGTAAGTCCCGTCCATTGTGTGCCCAAGAAGGGCGGAATAACCGTTGTTCCCAATGAACACAACGAGTTGATTCCCACTCGTCTCGTCACTGGGTGGAGAGTTTGTATCGATTATCGCAAGCTCAATGATGCCACGAGAAAAGATCACTTTCCTCTTCCTTTCATGGATCAAATGTTCGAGCGTCTAGCGGGTAATGACTATTACTGCTTCTTAGACGGTTTCTCCGGGTATTTTCAAATTCCCATCGATCCCAAAGACCAAGAAAAGACCACATTCACTTGTCCCTATGGAACATTTGCTTACAAACGTATGCCTTTTGGTTTATGCAATGATCCTGGGACGTTCCAAAGGTGTATGATGGTTATCTTCCATGACATGGTTGAAGAAACTATGGAAGTATTCATGGATGATTTCTCGGTTTATGGCGATTCATTCTCTGCTTGCCTTGCCAATTTAGAACGTATGCTTAAGCGGTGTAAAGACACTCGCCTCGTTCTTAGTTGGGAAAAATACCATTTCATGGTAAAAGAGGGCGTCGTGCTAGGACACAAAATTTCCAAAGCCGGTCTTGAAGTGGACCGTGCTAAAGTCGATGTTATTTCTAAGTTGCCTCCACCTTCAACCGTGAAGGGTGTGAGAAGTTTCCTCGGTCATGCGGGCTTCTACCGTCGTTTCATCAAAGATTTTTCTAAAATCGCCCGCCCGATGACCCACCTCTTGGAAAAAGATACTCCTTTTATCTTTTCCAACGAGTGTATTGATGCCTTCAACCTTCTTAAGGATAAGCTTACTAAGGCACCGGTCTTGGTCACCCCTAATTGGGAGCTTCCCTTTGAGTTGATGTGCGATGCTAGCGACTTTGCTATTGGAGCGTTTTTGGGCCAAAGAGTGAACAAACACTTCCAACCGATCCATTACGCTAGCAAGACAATGATGGGGGCTCAATTGCATTACAGGACAACCGAAAAAGAGCTTTTAGCTGTTGTCTATGCCTTTGAAAAGTTCCGCCCCTATCTTGTCCTTTCTACCACCATCGTGTATACCGATCATTCCGCGTTGAAGTACTTGTTGACTAAGCAAGATTCCAAACCAAGACTTCTTCGCTGGGTTTTGCTACTCCAAGAATTTAAAATCGAAATTCGTGATAAGAAAGGAGCTGAAAACCTAGCCGCGGATCATCTCAGTAGACTTGAGGATCCTTATCAAGGGGATCATCCGAACAAAGAGATCAATGACTCTTTTCCCCTGGAGACCTTAATGTCTATCAACTCGACTTCTGATGAAACCCCTTGGTTTGCGGACATTGCAAACTACTTGGCGGGTGGAATTCTCGTTGACGGGCTAACATCCCAACAAAAGAAGAAGTTCTTCAAAGACATTAAGACTTACTTTTGGGATGACCCGTATCTGTTCAAACAATGTGCTGATTTGATTATTCGCCGATGTGTTGATGGACCGGCAGCTTTAGAAATCCTTGACGCTTGCCACAAAGGACCCATCGGTGGTCACTTTGGTCCCAACTACTAATACTAGGTTTTTACACCACGTATCAAAATTCGTAGTCCCAAATCTTTTCGAATTGATTTCCAGTATAAAGTGTGACTCAATTGTCTTTTGGTGAACAAGAGAATGGTTTGGTTAATTATCTATATTAAACTTATAGCAAGTAAGTATAAATGTCGTTGAGTAAAATTAAAGTTTTAAAGATTAAACTAAAATGACGAGTTAAAAATGAATGTTTGAAAACTTAAAGACAAGATTACAAAAATACTAGAATGCTTAATAAAACTAACACTTGAAAACTTTGCAAAATCAAGAAATTAAACACTTGGAAAACAAACAATTACTGCCAAATCGGAATATATAAAGTGCATTAATCGGAATGTGTAAAGGAGGCTGCAATCGGAATGTTGGAAGAGAAGGTGGTCGAAATAATCAGAAATAAGCCAATCGGAATTAGGGAAAGAGTACTAATCGGAATGTTTAGAAAAACATCCGATCGAAATGTAACCAATATCCCACAATCGGAATATCACAAGTACCCCCAGATAGGAATACAGAAAAATTCATACAATCAGAATATGCCCAAAACCCTAATCCGATCTGATGGATCGGAATATTGGAGATGCTAATCGGAATAGCCAAAAACCCTTTTTCCGATTTGAAGATCGGAAAGAGGGCTGGTGATCGGAAAGCTGTGATCGGAAAGGGGTTTAGACCCTTTCCGATTTATGTGGGATTCGAGATTAGGCTAGTAATAAGCTATAATAATAAGCTCACACCAAAACTAGAACGAATCAATAATAAAAAGGACAAAATAAGCACTAATAACAACTTATCCTAACTTAAAATAATCAATCTTTTGAATCAAGCTATAAAAAGATGAACTTTTTAAGAAAACTTTTAAAAAGTGAATAAGCTAAACATATAAATAAGCCAATAAGCACAAAGATCTCAAAGCTTAATCGTATGAAAGCTTATTTAGGAACAAAAAGATTAACTTTTTAAGCACAAAAACATTAAGATCAACACAGATTTAATGTAATTCGCACCAAAATCAATCTAAAAATCAAAGAAAGGTAGAAAGAGATGAAAGATTGAAAGCTTAACTAGAACTTGATTAATGAAATTAACAATACAAAAGGTTTAATTTTGAAAGATTAAAAGAAAGAAAAGATGAAAACTTAGTGAGAGAAAGTTTAGAACTTTCTCTCTCTAAAAACTAGAAAGAAAAGTGAAAAATGAAAACTTAAAACTAAAAACTAACTACCCTCCTAATGTGTATTAGGAGGGTATTTATAGGGAAAATGGGAAGGAGTGCATGTGTTGCATCTTCTTTCTTTCTTTCTTCATGTCTTCTCGACTCGATTTAATTCTTTGTCTTTTCTTGACGTCGTCTCGGGATTTGAACTTGTCTTGATAATTTTCTTCTTTAATTTAGACTTGAGTTCTTTGACTTCATTAAACTTCTGTCTTTAGACTTTTTCTTCGATAAATCTTCAGAATAGGCCTTGGACTTCCGTTCTTTTTGCACTCTTGATCTTTTGACTTCGTCTTTTCCCGTTTTCTTCGATAAAAGCCCGTGAAAGCCCGTGTTTTCTTCCTTTTTGTTCTTTTGGTCCTAAAACACAATAAAAACACAAACCACGCATAATTCCGACTTTTACGACATAAAATACACGTTTTGGTCTTGTTATTATTGGAAATAAGTGGTAAAAGGATAAGTGTTTACACACTTATTAAATCCCTTACACTTGACCATTGCAATGCCCTCATACAATGCATTAATTTTTTAAAGCACGGTTTACATTCTCCATCATAAATAACCCACCTTGGCCTTTATTAAATACTAAACATAAAAAGATAGAAACAAGTAAAGAAATTAAAGACTTACATTGGGTTTTGGCAGCCATGAACGTTTATCATCCTCAAGTTTCACGTTCCCCATACCAAGCTTAAAAATGAGATCATTGTTATTATAAGTTAGTAAACTAACACGAACTCATGTGGGCCAATTATTCACTTAGACTCCCTTATTCCTAGGTGTATCTCTTATATTTTATTTTTGTCTTGAATGATCACGAGGATGCATTGTTTGACTTATTTTGATAGTTATTAGGCCGGAAATAAAGTGAAAGATTTAATCAATAGTTAGCTAAAGTACAAAATCTTTTTAAACTGCCTCTCGGGACCTCATAAAGTTCATATCTTGGCATAACTCGCTTCACGATTTGAGACCTTTCTCGGACTGATATTTGGCAGCGACTTCATACTTCAAATCTTGAGAGACGTTCTTGAAGTTATGGTCTTCTCTTCATAATAGGAATTTCTTCACTTGAAGTTTTGAGAGATTCTTCATATTTGGACCACGACTTCTTCATTTTTCTCCAATCTTTATTTTGGACTTTGATATACAACGATCCGCCTCCTTTTAGGACTTGGATATATTTATCCTCATACCTTGTTAGGGCCTTTTTGGATAGACTTCTCCATGATCTTTTGGGGAGTTTTTGCTTTTCGTCGTGTGTCTCGATCCTTCATATTGATTTTCGATATATGATTCTTCACATCACTTTTGGATCTTTAGCAACAAAATGTAGCCCTCATGCCTTGTTAGGGCCTTTTCGGACTCGCCAATCTTCGCATCCCGCTTCAATAAGTTATGCCTTGGCTATGAACTCTAATCCGTACCAAGCAACTTTTAAACGATCTTGGGCTAGAAGCTAAGTAAACTTTTAAATCGTACAACCTTATTTATTGCAGATATATTTATTAACAAGCGAAGGGAGAATAGGCTTATAATTAACTCACATAAATTCACGAAAGAATACCGAACTTATAATAGACTCTATCATCTCTCGTTCTCCACAGTTTAAAATCTCAAGGAATGAGACTCGTGGATGCTTAGCCTATTAAATCAAAGTTTTTGGGTTTTCGAGTCATCTATAGGAACTTGCAAATTCTTAGACTTTTTCAAGTTTAGAAATCGCATTTTAAAGTTCCCTTGATAAACAACTCTCTAGGATCAATTATAGGAACTTGCGAAAAGTTCTTGTTCTTAACCCGTGAGAGTTAAGACTTTCGCGTTTTATAGCTCCCTATATAAAAGCCTAGCAAAACTTGACTTAAACATGTTAAGGATACTAGCTAGAGTAAACTTAGATAAGTAAACTCGGGTTGAGTCAAAATATTCATGACTAAGAAAAATTTAAAACCACTTTATTGAAAATTTATTTTAGCAAGGAAAGAAAATAAACATAACAAAGGAAAATACAACTATACAACTAGGCCAAAATAGATTAAAAATTTTGAAAAATGTCGAAAAATCAAATTTTCCGGTTAAAATGAGGACAAATGCAAGGAAAAGACCACTTACTTCGATAGAAGTCCCCCCTACACTTGATATAAACATTTTCCTCAATGTTTAAGCATGTGGGAGTAAACTACCCTACACTTAGGACATTGTGCACTTTGTTTAAATCTTGCTAAGGAAAGGACGACTAAAGTGAATTCAATGTGAACATATAAAATATGAAATATTGAATCACAAGAGTTTAGGATAGAACTGGGAAGATGGGAACACGGTATCACGGTTCGTCAAAAGTCATCAAGAGTGGATCGTTGAAGCTTTAATCCCTGCACAGCACAAGAAACAAGACAACAAACACATACGGGGCTCCCCCTACACTTATTATGAAAGCAGTAAAGGATAGATCACGGGTTGCCTCCCGAGAAGCGCTTGTTTTTGTTCACTGAGTCACGAGCCTGACTCGACCCAATTTAGTTCATGGGGAACGTGGTGAGGGATGGAATCATCTCATGAGAGATGTTTTCACCAAAGTACAGCTTCAAACGCTGGCCATTCACCTTGAAATTGGGCCCATTTGGCTGAGAAAGCTCAATGGTCCCATATGGAAAGACTTTGGCGACGGTGAATGGACCAGACCAGCGGCTCTTCAACTTGCCAGAGAAGATCTTCAATCGAGAGTTAAAAAGTAAGACTTGATCACCAACGTGGAACTCTCGGTTCTTAATCCTTGCGTCATGAATGATCTTGGTCTTCTCTTTGTAGATCAGTGAGTTCTCGTAAGCTTCATTCCTCAGTTCGTTGAGCTCGTTGAGTTGAATCTTGCGATGATCACCGGCTTTGTTGATGTCGAAGTTAGCCCACTTCAAGGCCCAGTACACCTTATGTTCCAGCTCGATGGGGAGGTGGCATGCTTTCCCGTACACAAGACGATAAGGTGTACAACCGATCGGGGTCTTATAAGCTGTACGGAAAGCCCACAGAGCATCATCTAACTTATCGGCCCACGCGGCACGATGCTCTCCCACAGTACGTTCCAGAATTCGCTTCAATCCACGGTTAGAAATCTCGGCTTGCCCATTGGTTTGTGGATGATAGGCGGTGGAAAGACGGTGATTGACACCATACTTAGCCATGACTCTTGCAAATTGATCATTGCAAAAATGAGTCCCGCGGTCACTGATTATAGCACGAGGAACACCGAATCGAGCAAACAGCTGCTTCAAAAAGTTCACAACCACCCTCGCTTCGTTCGTTGGGAGAGCCTTAGCTTCAACCCATTTAGAAACGTAGTCAACGGCTACGAGGATGTACTTGTTCCCTTTGGAGGATGGAAATGGCCCCATAAAGTCGATGCCCCATACGTCAAATATTTCACATTCTTGTATGAAATTTTGAGGCATCTCATCTTTATGTGTGATCTTGCTTTGGCGTTGGCAAGCATCACAGTGCTTAACCATTTCGTGAGCGTCACGATAAATGGTGGGCCAATAGAATCCAGAGTCAAACACTTTCTTAGCGGTGTAGTTGGGACCAAAGTGACCGCCAGTGGGTCCTTTATGGCAAGCAGCAAGGATTTGCAAAGCTGCCGGTCCATCAACACATCGACGAATGATCAGATCAGCACATTGTTTGAATAGAAAAGGGTCATCCCAAAAGTAAGCCTTAACATCATTCAAGAACTTCTTCTTTTGTTAGGATGTTAACCCTTTGATGAGAACACCACCCGCTAAGTAGTTTGCAATGTCGGCAAACCACGGGGTGCCATCCAGATTAAGATTAATAGACATTAAGGTCTCAAGGGGAAAAGAGTCATTGATCTCTTTGTTCGGATGATCCCCTTGATATGGATCCTCAAGTCTACTAAGATGATCCGCGGCTAGGTTTTCGGCACCCTTCTTGTCACGAATTTCAATGTTGAATTCTTGAAGGAGTAAAACCCAGCGAAGAAGTCGTGTCTTAGAGTCGTGCTTAGTCATCAAGTACTTCAATGCGGAATGGTCCGTGTATACGATTGTGGTAGATAAAACAAGATAGGGGCGAAATTTTTCAAAAGCATAGACAACAGCTAAAAGCTCTTTTTCGGTTGTCGTATAATGCAATTGAGCCCCCGTCATTGTTTTGCTAGCATAGTGGATTGGTTGGAAGTGTTTATTCACTCGTTGGCCCAAAACCGCACCAATAGCAAAGTCGCTAGCATCGCACATCAATTCAAAGGGTAGCTCCCAATTAGGGGTAACCAAGACCGGTGCCTTAGTTAGCTTATCCTTAAGAAGATTGAAGGCTTTGATACACTCTTTAGAAAATATAAAAGGAGTATCTTTTTCCAAGAGGTGGGTCATCGGGCGAGCGATTTTAGAAAAATCCTGAATGAATCGACGACAGAAGCCCGCATGACCCAGAAAACTTCTCACACCCTTCACGGTTGAAGGTGGAGGTAATTTGGCTATGACATCCACTTTAGCACGGTCGACTTCAAGACCGGCTTTAGAGATTTTGTGTCGTAGCGCAATGCCTTCTTTTACCATAAAATAGCATTTTTCCCAATTTAGAACAAGGCGAGTGTCTTCGCACCGCTTAAGCATAAGTTCCAAATTGGCAAGGAAAGAAGAGAAGGAATCCCCAAATACCGAGAAATCGTCCATGAAGACTTGCATGGTTTGCTCAACCATGTCATAGAAGATAGCCAACATGCACCTTTGGAAAGTCCCGGGGGCATTGCATAAGCCAAAAGGCATCCTTTTGTAGGCAAATGTGCCATAGGGACAAGTGAATGTTGTCTTCTCTTGATCTTGGGGATCGATGGGTATTTGGAAATAACCCGAGAAACCATCAAGAAAGCAGTAATATTCATTACCCGCTAAACGTTCAAGCATTTGGTCCATAAAAGGAAGAGGGAAATGATCCTTTCTCGTGGCATCATTGAGTTTGCGGTAGTCTATACAAACTCTCCACCCAGTAACGAGACGTGTAGGAATCAACTCGTTGTTAGAATTGGGCACAACGGTGATTCCGCCTTTCTTAGGCACACAATGGACTGGACTAACCCATGGTGAATCCGAAATAGGGTAAATCATACCCGCATCAAGAAGTTTGATAACCTCTTTTTTGATGACTTCATGGATTTTAGGATTCACCCTTCGTTGGCTTTGAATTGTGGGCTTAAAGTCGTCCTCCATGAGAATTTTATGTATGCAAAAGTGAGGATCAATTCCGCGAATATCGGAGATTTTCCAAGCGATAGCTCTTTTATGCTTCTTCAACACGGCGATAAGTCGGGCTTTTTCTTCTTCTTTCAGGTCCTTTGCGATGATGACCGGTAACTTCTCGTTGTCTTCAAGGAAAACGTACTCAAGATGAGGAGGTAGGTCCTTAAGCTCAAGAGTAGGAGGATCCTCAATAGATGGTGTAACTAACGATGGATCATCATTAGTCACCTCTTTAGGAGAAGGAGGGGAAAACGGGTCTTCATTGAGAAGTCTCTCAATAGTACGAATGTCTTCATCCCAAGCGGTGGACGAATTATCATACTTAATATCGAGAGGACCCAAGCTAGCTTCGAAATCATCCAAGTCACTTTCTCCAAAAGGAGTCAATGATGGAGCAATTGAGGCAACGGTCTCAACATTGGGTAGAGAAGAGAGAGTACTTTTTCAAGCATCATGAAACTGTTCTTCACAAGCCTCATCGAGAACATCAATAGCATTAACACTCTCATATGAATAAGGTTGCTTAGAAATCTTACCCATGTTGAAGACAAGTTTATCGTCACCAACTCTCATGATTATTTCGCCCGCGGCTACATCAATGAGAGTGCGACCGGTCCTCAAGAAGGGACGTCCAACGATTAATGGAACACGATGATCCATCTCGTAGTCAACGACAACAAAATCCGCCGGGAAGGTGAATTTGTCAACGCCAACGAAGACGTCTTCGGCTATCCCCACCGGATAAGCAACCGTATGGTTAGCTAATTCCAAAGTCATTTTGGTGGGGACTAGCTCGGGGAGAGATAATTTCTTCCAAACACTTAAAGGCATTAAGTTTATACTGGCACCTAGATCGGCTAGGGCCATGCAATTCTCTACTCGCGGGAAGTTGCAAGGAATCAAGAAGCGACCCGGATCACCAAGTTTGGTGGGCAATTTCCTTAAGAGAACGGCAGAGCAATTCTCATTAAGTTGGGTCTGAGAAATGTCAAGAAGCTTCTCCTTGTCACTAAGAAGATCTTTAAACATTTTCGCGTATTTGGGCATGTGAGCGAGAGCCTCGGCAAAGGAGATGTTAAAATTCAATTGTTTAAAAATTTTGAGAAAGTTTGAAACTTGAATATCATCCTTGCTCTTTTTCTTCTCTTTCCTCAACCTTGAAGGATAAGGTATATCGGATGAAGAGGAAGGTTTTAGGGGTGTAGGATCACTCACAACCACGGGTGGTGGGGAAATAGGGGTAGAAGGCAAAGGTGGTGGGGAAAGTTGCTCTTTTTCCTTGTTCACAATCACGGGTGGAGGTGTAGGAAGCTCGGGTTCCGTATAACCTTTTCCACTACGAGTGGTGATTGCTTTCATCTCCCCTCTTGGATTCGCAACGGTGTTACTCGGAAGAGTACCCGAAGAAGAGGGTTGATTACCTTGGAAGAGCGAACCGATCATATCACGTATGTTAAGCGCTTGAGTGCTGAAAGAATCTCTCATGTCTGCACGGATCTCATTGCTTTGTTTTGCCATGTCATTCCTTAGCTCGGCTCGAATATCGTTCCCTTGTTTCGCCATTTCTCCCTTCAAGTTGACGAATTGACTTTGAAGATTCGTCACCATCTCTCGATTAGTATTCATGAACGTCTCGACGTCTGGATTCAATGCCATCAGTTGATTGAGAGGTGGAGCTTGGTAAGCTTGAGAATTTCCTTGAGTTTGGTATGGGTTTCTTTGGGATTGATATTGATTGGTAGCACGAGGTTGGGATTGGTTGTTTCTGTTATAGCTTTGTTGTTGGTTTTGGTTTGGAGGAGGGAAACCAGGTGGAGCAAGATAGTTGTTGGAACGATAACTTAGCAAGCTACGGTCTCCTTGAGGACGAGCTTGATAGCCTCCCGTGGGATAAGTACCGTATGCCGCGTTAACATTTTCAGAAAAATTGCCTTGGGTAGAAGGACAATCATTGTAAGAATGAGGACCACCACATGTGTCACAAGAAATAGCAACGGCATTAGCTTGTTGAAAGTGGTTTGTGGCTATGGTAATGAAATTCTTGTTCATCTCAGCGAGTTGTCGAGTAATTTCAGTCATCTCGGGATTGGAAGTAGTAGAAGAAACATTGACTCTCGGGTTAGATCTTGAGGATGCGGATGAATCCCAATTCTTGTGGTGAGTAGTCATGTTTTCAATCAACTCTCTACACTCTTCCGGTCTCCTTTTCATAAAAGTACCACCGGCGGCGGCGTTGATCGTGTCAAGATCACGAAAAGTGAGACCATTGTAGAAAGTATCAATGAGAGTGACGGGAAGCATGTTATGGTTCGGACAGCGGTCGATCAAATCATTGTATCGTTCCCAAGCATCAAAGAGCGATTCGTCATTGTCTTGCATGAATCCACTAATTTGGTTACGAAGGCTGGTGACCATGGATGGTGGGAAGTAGCGCGACAAAAAGCGTTGAGTCATGTCATTCCAAGTATGAATAGAATTCTTTGGGAGACGGTCAAACCATTTTTCGGCATGGTTCGAAAGCGAGTGGGGAAAGAGTTGAAGGCGAAGGTCATCCATAGAAACACTGGGGGACTTCATGCTTTGGGTGATGGTAATGAATTTGTCGAGGTGTTTGTTGGCATCATCATCCGGAATTCCGCGAAATGGGTTAGTTTGCACTTGTTGGATCATGTGATGCTTCAACGAAAACTCCTGAGCCGTGACGTGCATCGGCGCAATCGGGCCTCCGCGTCCGTTCATGGTGGGTTGACACAATTCCTCCATTGTTCGTAAATCAGGTAGGGGGACATTGTTGTTGTTGTTGTTGTTGTTGTTGTTATTCAAATTGGGTAGAGGTAGGTTATTATTTTTGTTATTAACACCAGCCATATCTAGATCTTCACGAGTCTCGGGCTCAGAATAGTTCGAAGATCTAGTACGCATACACCTGCAGAAGAAAAATATACACAGAGAGAATATCTATAGAATCTTTTTGGTGCAAACCTTAGGAAAAGAATTGCTTTTTATGATTTTTCATTGTTTTTGTATTTTTGAAGAATTTTATATTTTTTAGGATTTTTGAAAAAAAAATTTAAAGCAAGGAAAATAACGTTCAAAGAACGGATCCCAAAATTCAATGCGTCTCTCACTAGAAACCGTTAATCTTAACGAAAAGAGCCGGCAGCGGCGCCATTTAATACTAGGTTTTTACACCACGTATCAAAATTCATAGTCCCAAATCTTTTCGAATTGATTTCCAGTCTAAAGTGTGACTCAATTGTCTTTTGGTGAACAAGAGAATGGTTTGGTTGATTATCTATTTTAAACTAATAGCAAGTAAGTATAAATGTCGTTGAGTAAAATTAAAGTTTTAAAGATTAAACTAAAATGACGAGTTAAAAATGAATGTTTGAAAACTTAAAGACAAGATTAGAAAAATACTAGAATGCTTAATAAAACTAACACTTGAAAACTTTGCAAAAGCAAGAAATTAAACACTTGGAAAACAAACAATTACTGCCAAATTGGAATATACAAAGTGCATTAATCGGAATGTGTAAAGGAGGCTGCAATCGGAATGTTGGAAGAGAAGGTGGTCGGAATAATCAGAAATAAGCCAATCGGAATATGGGATAGAGTACTAATCGGAATGTTTAGAAAAACATCCGATCGGAATGTAACCAATATCCCACAATCGGAATATCACAAGTACCCCCAGATCGGAATACAGAAAAATTCATACAATCGGAATATGCCCAAAACCCTAATCCGATCTAATGGATCGGAATATTGGAGATGCTAATCGGAATAGCCAAAAACCCTTTTCTGATTTGAAGATCGGAAAGAGGGCTGGTGATCGGAAAGCTGCGATCGGAAAGGGGTTTAGACCCTTTCCGATTTATGTGGGATTCGAGATTAGGCTAGTAATAAGCTATAATAATAAGCTCACACCAAAACTAGAACGATCAATAAAAAAAGGACAAAATAAGCACTAATAACAACTTATCCTAACTTAAAATAATCAATCTTTTGAATCAAGCTATAAAAAGATGAACTTTTTAAGAAAACTTTTAAAAAGTGAATAAGCTACACATATAAATAAGCCAATAAGCAAAAAGATCTCAAAGCTTAATCGTATGAAAGCTTATTTAGGAACAAAAAGATTAACTTTTTAAGCACAAAAACATTAAGATCAACACGGATTTACTGTAATTCGCACCAAAATCAATCTAAAAATCAAAGAAAGGTAGAAAGAGATGAAAGATTGAAAGCTTAACTAGAACTTGATTAATGAAATTAACAATACAAAAGGTTTAATCTTGAAAGATTAAAAGAAAGAAAAGATGAAAACTTAGTGAGAGAAAGTTTAGAACTTTCTCTCTCTAAAAACTAGAAAGAAAAGTGAAAAATGAAAACTTAAAACTAAAAACTAACTACCCTCCTAATGTGTATTAGGAGGGTATTAATAGGGAAAATGGGAAGGAGTGCATGTGTTGCATCTTCTTTCTTTCTTTCTTCATGTCTTCTCGACTCGATTTAATTCTTTGTCTTTTCTTGACGTCGTCTCGGGATTTGAAATTGTCTTGATAAATTTCTTCTTTAATTTAGACTTGAGTTCTTTGACTTCATTAAACTTCTGTCTTTAGACTTTTTCTTCGATAGATCTTCAGAATAGGCCTTGGACTTCCGTTCTTTTTTCACTCTTGATCTTTTGACTTCGTCTTTTCCCGTTTTCTTCGATAAAAGCCCGTGAAAGCCCGTGTTTTCTACCTTATTGATCTTTTGGTCCTAAAACACAATAAAAACACAAACCACGCATAATTCCGACTTTTACGACATAAAATACACGTTTTGGTCTTCTTATTATTGGAAATAAGTGGTAAAAGGATAAGTGTTTACACACTTATTAACTACACCGCCAAAAAAGTGTTTGACTCGGGATTTTATTGGCCCACCATTTATCGTGATGCTCACGAGATGGTTAAACGTTGTGATGCTTGCCAAAAACAAGGCAAGATCACACATAAAGATGAGATGCCTCAGAATTTCATTCAAGAATGTGAAATCTTTGATGTTTGGGGTATCGACTTTATGGGGCCATTCCCTTCATCTAAAGTGAACAAATACATCCTTGTGGCCGTTGACTACGTTTCTAAATGGGTTGAAGCCAAAGCTTTACCCACTAATGACGCAAGGGTGGATTGTAACTTTTTGAAGTCGCTATTCGCTAGATTCGGTGTGCCTCGTGCCATTATTAGTGATCGCGGGACTCATTTTTGCAATGACCAATTTGCAAGAGTCATGGCTAAGTATGGTGTAAATCATCGTCTTTCCACCGCATACCACCCACAAACTAATGGCCAGGCTGAAATCTCTAACCGAGGATTAAAGCGAATTCTTGAAAGAACCGTGGGAGAGCATCGTGCCTCATGGGCTGATAAACTTGATGATGCTCTGTGGGCTTTTCGTACCGCATACAAGACTCCGATTGGTTGTACACCATATCCTCTCGTGTACGGGAAAGCGTGCCACCTTCCCATTGAGTTGGAGCACAAGGCTTATTGGGCCTTGAAGTGGGCCAATTTTGATATCAACAAAGCCGGTGACCTACGCAAGATCCAACTCAATGAGCTGAATGAACTCCGGAATGAGGCTTATGAAAATTCTTTGATCTATAAGGAAAGGACTAATCTCATTCACGACTCTAAGATTAAAACCCGAGAGTTCCAAGTTGGAGACAAAGTTTTACTCTTTAAATCTCGGTTGAAAATCTTTTCGGGCAAGCTGAAATCTCGTTTGTCCGGCCCATTCACCATTGCCCAAATTTTTCCATATGGTACTCTCGAGCTCGCTCAACCTAATGGACCTAATTTTAAGGTGAATGGCCAACGAGTGAAGTTGTACTTTGGTGAGGACATCTCTCATGAGATGATTCCATCCCTCACCACGTTTCCCATGAACTAATTTTGGGTCGAGTCAGGCTCGTGATACTCGGTATTTATATGGGTTCATAATTAATCTCTCGGTATCTCCTCGAATTGATCACGGTTCTAAGTGGAATGATTTGTTCTTGGTTAATAAAAAAGGTGTTGGTTTGATTATCTATTTTAAACTAATAACAATTAAGTAAGTGTCGAAGAGTAAAATTAAAACTTTGAAAGATTAAACTAAATTGAAAAGTTAAATCTAAATGTTTGAAAACTTAAAAACAAGATTTAGAAAAATGCTAGAACACTTAATAAAACTAACACTTAGAACTTCGTAAAAATAAGAAACTAAAATCACCCCTAATCGGAATATGCTAAAAGTGAGTGATCGGAATAATGGGTGAAAATGGTACAACCGGAATGTATTCCGATCTGTTGATCGGAATATGGCAATACCTTCCTGTCGAATATCTAGGAAGCTAGCCAAATCGAAATGTTGTAAAATTACACCAATCGGAATGTGGGAAAAACAATGCAATCGGAATATAAAACGAAACTCAATCGGAATATGGAATAAAGAAGTCCAAATCGGAATGTAGGCAAAAGTATGTAAATCGGAATATCCCAAAACCCTTTTCCGATCTAAGTGATCGGAATAAAGGGGGTGTCTGCTCGGAATGTGCAATTCAGAAAAGGGTTATACCCTTTCCGATGCTTTTTAGATCCGAAATATAAGCAAGGGAAATAAGCTATTGGAATAAGCTAATACCCAAACTAGCTCGAATCTATAATGAAACGGATTAAATAAGCTCAAATTACAACTTATCTAAACTTCAAATAAATAACTTTTAAATCGAACAATAAAAAGATGAACTTTTTATAAAAACATTAAAAAGTAAATAAGCTAAACTTACAAATAAGCCAATAAGCACAAAGATCTTAAAGCTTATTAGTATAGAAACTTAAGAAAACATTAAAAAGATTAACTTTTTAAGCACAAAAACATAGATGAACAACACGGATCATAAGTAATTCATACCAAAAGTTAACTAAAATCAAGAAAGGTAGAATGAGATTAAAGATTAAAAGCTTGAATTTAAACTTGATTAATGAAAAATAATACAAAAGTTTAATCTTGAAAGAAAGAAAGAAAGATGAAAACTAGTGAGAGAAAGTTGAGAACTTTCTCTCTCTAAAACTAGAGAGAATGAAAAACTAAAACTAAAAGACTAACCACCCTCCTAATGTGTATTAGGAGGGTATTTATAGGAAAAGTGGGAGGAGTGCATGTGTTGCATCTTCTTTCGTTCTTTCTTCACGTCTTCTCGACTCGACTTTAATTCTTTGTCTTTTCTCGATGTCGTCTCGGGATTTGTCTTTTAATTTTCTTCTTCTATTAGACTTAAGTTCTTCGACTTCATTAAACTTCCGTCTTTAGACTTTTTCTTCGATAAATCTTTAGAATAGGTCTTGGACTTCCGTTCTTTTTGCACTCTTGATCTTTTGACTTCGTCTTTTCCCGTTTTCTTCGATAAAAGCCCGTGAAAGCCCGTGTTTTCTTCCTTTTTCATATTTTGGTCCTAAAACACAATAAAAACACAAACCACGCATAATTCCGACTTTTACGACATAAAATACACGTTTTGGTCTTGTTATTATTGGAAATAAGTGGTAAAAGGATAAGTGTTTTCACACTTATTAAATCCCCTACACTTGACCATTGCAATGCCCTCATGCAATGCATTAATTTTAAAGCACGGTTTACATTTTCCATCATAAATAAATAACCCACCTTGGCCTTTATTAAATACTAAATATAAAAAGATAGAAAAAAGTAAAGAAATTAAAAACTTACATTGGTTTTGGCAGCCATGAACGTTTATCATCCTCAAGTTTCACGTTCCCCATACCAAGCTTAAAAACGAGATCATTGTTATTATAAGTTAGCAAACTAACACGAACTCATGTGAGCCAATTATTCACTTAGACTTCCTTATTCCTAGGGGTATCTCTTATATTTTATTGTTGTCTTGAATGATCACGAGGATACATTTTTGACTTATTTCGATAGTTATTTAGTCCGAAAATAAAGTGAACGATTTAATCAATAGTTAGCTAAAGGACAAAATCTTTTAAAACTGCTTCTCGGGACCTCATAAAGTTCATATCTTGGCATAACTCGCTTCGCGATTTGAGACCTTTCTCGGACCGATATTTGGCAGCGACTCCATACTTCAAATCTTTGAGAGACGTTCATGAAATAATGGCCTTCTCTTCATAATAGGATTTCTTCACTTGAAGTTTTGAGAGATTCATACTTGGACCACGACTTCTTCATTTTTCTCCAATCTTTATTTTGGACTTTGATATACAACGATCCGCCTCCTTTTAGGACTTGGATCTATTTATCCTCATACCTTGTTAGGGCCTTTTTGGATAGACTTCTCCACCATCTTTAGGGGAGTATTTGCTTTTCGTCGTGTGTCTCGATCCTTCATATTGATCTTCGATAAATGATTCTTCACATCACTTTTGGATCTTTAGCAACAAAATATAGCCCTCATGCCTTGTTAGGGCCTTTTCGGACTCGCCAATCTTCGCATCCCGCTTCAATAAGTTATGCCTTGGCTATGAACTCTAATCCGTACCGAGTAACTTTTAAACGATCTTGGGCTAGAAGCTAAGTAACCTTTTAAATCGTACAACCTTATTTATTGCATATAATTTATTAACAAGCAAAGGGAGAATAGGCTTATAATTAACTCACATAAATTCCCGAAAGAATACCGAACTTATAATTGACTCTATCATCTCTCGTCCTCCACAGTTTAAAATCTCAAGGAATGAGACTCGTGGATGTGTAGCCTATTAAATCAAAGTTTAGAATTCGCATTTTAAAGTTCCCTTGATAAGCAACTCTCTAGGATCAATTATAGGAACTTGCGAAAAGTTCTTGTTCTTAACCCGTGAGAGTTAAGACTTTCGCGTTTTATAGCTCCCTAAATAAAAGCCTAGCGAAACTTGACTTAAACATGTTAAGGATACTAGCTAGAGTAAACTTAGATAAGTAAACTCGGGTTGAGTCAAAATGTTCACGACTAAGAAAATTTAAAACCACTTTATTAAAATTTATTCTAATAAGGAAAGAAAATAAACATAATAAAGGAAAATGCAACTATACAACTAGGCCAAAATAGATTAAAAATTTTGAAAAATGTCGAAAAATCAAATTTACCGGTTAAAATGAGGGCAAATTCATGGAAAAGACCACTTACTTCGATAGAAGTCCACCTACACTTGAGATAAACATTGTCCTGAATGTTTAAGCATGTGGAAATAAACTCCCCTACACTTAGGACATTGTGCACTTTGTTTAAATCTCGCTAAGGAAAGGACAACTAAAGTGATTTCAATGTGAACATATAAAATATGAAATATTGAATCACAAGAGTTTTAGGATAGAACCGGGAAGATGGGGAACACGAAATCACGGTTCGTCAAAAGTCATCAAGGTGGATCTTTGAAGCTTTAATCCCTGCACAGCACAAGAAACAAGACAAGAAACACATACGGTGCTCCCCCTACACTTATTATGAAAGCAGTAAAGGATAGATCACGGGTTGCCTCCCGAGAAGCGCTTGTTTTTGTTCACCGAGTCACGAGCCTGACTCGACCCATTTTAGTTCATGGGGAACGTGGTGAGGGATGGAATAATCTCATGAGAGATGTCCTCACCAAAGTACAGCTTCAAACGCTGGCCATTCACCTTGAAATTGGGCCCATTTGGCTGAGAAAGCTCAATGGTCCCATATGGAAAGACTTTGGCGACGGTGAATGGACCAGACCAGCGGCTCTTTAACTTGCCAGAGAAGATCTTCAACCGAGAGTTAAAAAGTAAGACTTGATCACCAACGTGGAACTCTCGGTTCTTGATTTTTGCGTCATGAATGATCTTGGTCTTCTCCTTGTAGATCAGCGAGTTCTCATAAGCTTCATTCCTCAGTTCATTTAGCTCGTTGAGTTGAATCTTGCGATGATCACCGGCTTTGTTGATGTCGAAGTTAGCCCACTTCAAGGCCCAGTGCGCCTTATGTTCCAGCTCGATGGGGAGGTGGCATGCTTTCCCGTACACAAGACGATAAGGCGTACAGCCGATCGGGGTCTTATAAGCAGTACAGAAAGCCCACAGAGCATCATCTAACTTATCGGCCCACGCGGCGCGATGCTCTCCCACAGTACGCTCCAAAATTCGCTTCAATCCACGGTTGGATATCTCGGCTTGCCCATTGGTTTGGGGATGATAGGCGGTGGAAAGACGGTGATTGACACCATACTTAGCCATGACTCTTGCAAATTGATCATTGCAAAAATGAGTCCCGCGGTCACTGATGATAGCACGAGGAACACCGAATCGAGCAAAAAGCTGCTTCAAAAAGTTCACAACCACCCTCGCATCATTCGTAGGGAGAGCCTTGGCTTCAACCCATTTAGAAACGTAGTCAACTGCGACGAGGATGTACTTGTTCCCTTTGGAGGATGGAAATGGCCCCATAAAGTCGATGCCCCATACGTCAAAGATTTCACATTCCTGTATGAAATTTTGAGGCATCTCATCCTTATGTGTGATCTTGCCTTGGCGTTGGCAAGCATCACAATGCTTAACCATTTCGTGAGCGTCACGATAAATGGTGGGCCAATAGAATCCATAATCAAACACTTTCTTAGCGGTGTAGTTGGGACCAAAGTGACCACCGGTGGGTCCTCTATGGCAAGCATCAAGGATTTGCAACGTTGTCGGTCCATCAACACAACGACGAATGATCAGATCAGCACATTGTTTGAATAGATAAGGGTCATCCCAAAAGTAAGTCTTAACATCATTCAAGAACTTCTTCTTTTGTTGGGATGTTAACCCTTTGATGAGAATACCACCCGCTAAGTAGTTTGCAATGTCGGCAAACCACAGGCTGTCATCAAGATTGAGATTTATAGACATTAAGGTCTCAAGGGGGAAAGAGTCATTGATCTCTTTGTTCGGATGATCCCCTTGATATGGATCCTCAAGTCGACTCAGATGATCCGCGACTAGGTTTTCGACACCCTTCTTGTCACGAATTTCAATGTTGAATTCTTGAAGGAGTAAAACCCAGCGAAGAAGTCTTGGCTTAGAGTCGTGCTTAGTCATCAAGTACTTCAACGCGGAATGGTCCGTGTATACGATGGTGGTGGATAAAACAAGATAGGAGTGAAATTTTTCAAAAGCATAGACAACAGCTAAAAGCTCTTTTTCGGTTGTCGTATAATGCAATTGAGCCCCCGTCATTGTTTTGCTAGCATAGTGGATTAGTTGGAAGTGTTTATTCACTCGTTGGCCCAAAACCGCTCCAATAGCAAAGTCGCTAGCATCGCACATCAATTCAAAAGGCAGCTCCCAATTAGGGGTAACCAAGACCGGTGCCTTAGTTAGCTTATCCTTAAGAAGATTGAAGGCTCCAATACACTCTTTAGAAAAGATAAAAGGAGTATCCTTTTCCAAGAGGTGGGTCATCGGGCGAGCGATTTTAGAGAAATCTTGAATGAATCGACGATAGAAGCCCGCATGACCCAGAAAACTTCTCACACCCTTCACGGTTGAAGGTGGAGGTAATTTGGCTATGACATCTACTTTAGCACGTTCCACTTCAAGACCGGCTTTAGAGATTTTGTGTCCTAGCACAATGCCTTCTTTTACCATAAAATGGCATTTTTCCCAATTCAGAACAAGGCGAGTGTCTTCGCACCGCTTAAGCATACGTTCCAAATTGGCAAGGCAAGAAGAGAAGGAATCCCCAAAGACCGAGAAATCATCCATGAAGACTTCCATGGTTTGCTCAACCATGTCATGGAAGATAGCCAACATACATCTTTGGAAAGTCCCGGGGGCATTGCATAAGCCAAAAGGCATTCTTTTGTAAGCAAATGTGCCATATGGACAAGTGAATGTTGTCTTCTCTTGATCTTGGGGATCGATGGGTATTTGGAAATAACCCGAGAAACCATCAAGAAAGCAGTAATATTCATTACCCGCTAAACGTTCAAGCATTTGGTCCATAAAAGGTAGAGGGAAATGATCCTTTCTCGTGGCATCATTGAGTTTGTGGTAGTCTATACAAACTCTCCACCCAGTAACGAGACGGGTAGGAATCAACTCGTTGTTTGCATTGGGCACAATGGTGATGCCGCCTTTCTTAGGCACACAATGGACTGGACTAACCCATGGTGAATCCGAAATAGGGTAAATCATACCCGCATCAAGAAGTTTGATAACCTCTTTTTTGATGACGTCATGTATTTTAGGATTCACCCTTCGTTGGCTTTAAATTGTGGGCTTAAAGTCGTCCTCCATGAGAATTTTATGTGTGCAAAACTGAGGATCAATTCCGCGAATATCGGAGATTTTCCAAGCGATAGCTCTTTTATGCTTCTTCAACACGGCGATAAGTCGGGCTTTTTCTTCTTCTTTCAGGTCCTTTGCGATGATGACCGGTAACTTCTCGTTGTCTTCAAGGAAAACGTACTCAAGATGAGGAGATAGGTCCTCAAGCTCAAGAGTAGGAGGATCCTCAATAGATGGTGTAACTAACGATGGATCATATTTAGTCACCTCTTTAGGAGCAGGAGGAGAAAACGGGTCTTCATTGAGAAGTCTCTCAATAGTACGAATGTCTTCATCCCAATCGGTGGACGAATTATCATACTTAATATCGAGAGGACCCAAGCTAGCTTCGAAATCATCCAAGTCACTTTCTCCAAAACGAGTCAATGCCGGAGCAATTGAGGCAACGGTCTCAACATTGGGTAGAGAAAAGAGAGTACTTTTCAAAGCATCATTAAAATGTTCTTCACAAGCCTCATCGAGAACATCAATAGCATTAACACTCTCATATGAATAAGGATGCTTAGAAATCTTACCCATGTTGAAGACAATTTTATCTTCACCAACTCTCATGATTATTTCGCACGCGGCTACATCAATGAGAGTGCGACCGGTCCTCAGGAATGGACGTCCAATGATTAATGGAACACGGGGATCCATCTCGTAGTCAACGACGACAAAATCCGCCGGGAAGGTGAATTTATCAACGCCAACAAAGACATCTTCGGCTATCCCCACTGGATAAGCAACCGTACGGTTGGCTAATTCCAAAGTCATTTTGGTGGGGACTAGCTCTGGGAGAGATAATTGCTTCCAAACACTTAAAGGCATTAAGTTTATACTGGCACCTAGATCGGCTAGGGCCATGCAATTCTCTACTCCCGGGAAGTTGCAAGGAATTAAGAAGCGACCCGGATCACCAAGTTTGGTGGGCAATTTCCTTAAGAGAACGGCGGAGCAATTCTCATTAAGTTGGGTCTTAGCAATGTCAAGAAGCTTCTCCTTGTCACTTAGAAGATCTTTAAACATTTTCGCGTATTTGGGCATGTGAGCGAGAGCCTCGGCAAAGGAGATGTTAAAAAATTCAATTGTTTAAACATTTTGAGAAAGTTTGAAACTTGAATATCATCCTTGCTCTTTTGCTTCTCTTTCCTCAACCTTAAAGGATAAGGTATATTGGATGAAGAAGAAGGCTTTAGGGGAATAGGATCACTCACAACCACGGGTGGTGGGGAAATGGGGGTAGAAGGTGAAGGAGGTGGAGAAATTGGGGAAATAGAAGGATGAGGAATAGGAGCAGGTGACTCGTTTTCCTTAGTCACAATCAACGGTGGAGGTATAGGAAGCTCGGGTTCCTTGTTACCTTTACCACTGCGAGTGGTGATTGCTTTCATCTCCCCTCTTGGATTCGCAATGGTATTACTCGGAAGAGTACCCGAAGAAGAGGATTGATTACCTTGGAAAAAACTTGCCATCATGTTCCTTAAGTCATTCGTTTGACTATCCAAAGTGTTTCTCATATCAGCTCTCAGATCGTTCCCTTGTTTCACCAGGTCTGCTTTCAGGTTGAGCACTTCCCATTGGAGATTGTCCACGATCACATCATTAGTCCTCATGTATGTTCCAATGTCTTGGTGTAATGCGGTGGGTTGGTTGGGAGGAGCATTGTATGCGGGTGGTTGATAAGAAGGTGCTGGTAAACTTGGTTGTTTCGTTGAGGTGGATATGGTTGTTTGTGAGGAGGTATGTATGGTGTACGAGGTTGTTGTTGTTGTTGAGGAGGGCGATTGAGGTTTTGTTGTTGGTTTGGGTTGTTAGGAGGAAAACCGGGTGGTGAGAGAAAGTTGTTCGAGCGGTAACTAAGCAAGTTGCGGTCACCTTGAGGACGAGCTTGATAAGCTGCCGGAGGATAGGTACCGTATGCTGCATTCACATTCTCAGAAGGGTAGTCTTGGGTGGCGGTACAAGTGGTGTAAGAGTGAGGACCCCCGCATATTTCACATGGTTGGCTGACAGCATTGACTTGAGCGTTTTTAGCATTGATGTTGTTGGTGTTGCTAGCTGTTTGGGCGGCAAGCGATTCAAGAACCGTAGTAATTTTGTCAATTCGCTTGTCGCTGTCACTAGTACTAGCACTAGCGACATTGGTCCGAACACTCTTGGTTTGCACACGAGACTTATTCTCAATGATATCCCAAGCGGCATTGGAAGTCTTAACCAAAATATTACCCCCCGAGGCACTGTTTAGTGAATCTTGGTCATTCATGCTTAAACCATTATAAAAAGTATTAATTTGGTGCACTTTGGTAAAACCATGTTGTGGGCATTTTCTTAAAAGATCTTTGAAACGATCCAAAGATTCACTAAAAGACTCATCGTACTTTTGTTCAAAATTAATGATTTCATTCCGCAAAGCGGTAGTACGAGAGGGTGGAAAAAAGTAGTTGATAAACTTGGTCTCCAAATCCGTCCATGTCAGAATACTTTGTGGCAGTTCCTTAGCAAGCCAATGTCGGGCTTGTCCCTCTAAAGAAAAGGGAAAAAGTTGTAAACGGATTACCTCTTGTGGAACACCATTGAATTTGACCGTATTCGTGAGTTGCAAGAATCTCTTGATGTGGTCATGAGGATCATCAATGGTACGCCCCAAGAATGGTTGAGCAGAGACCATCTGGATAAAGCCGGATTTGAGCTCAAAATTGTTGGCTGCAATCGCGGGTATGACAATTGTATCATTGTTGCCCTCCACATGTGCTTGCAGAAGTTCAATCATCGGGCGATTATCCGGTAGAGGCTCATTATTGTTGTTATTATTGTTGTTGAGAGGTGGGTTGTTATTGTTATTGTTTTGAGGTGGATTGTTGTTGTTTTGTACACCGGCTATGTTTAAGTCTTCGAGAGGCTCGGGCTCTTGATAAGACGTGGATCGTGTACGCATGCACCTGCAAAAGAACTAACAAGGCAAAAACAAAACAAAAATATTTTTGGTTTTTATGTTTTTTAATTTTTAGGATTTTTGAAAATTTTATATTTTTTAGGGTTTGTGAAATTTTTTATGAAAAAGTAACGTTCACAGTGAACGGATCCCAAAATCTAAGTTCTCACAAAAAACGGTTAATCGTAACGAGAAGAGCCGGCAACGGCGCCATTTGATACTCGGTATTTATATGGGTTCATAATTAATCTCTCGGTATCTCCTCGAATTGATCACGGTTCTAAGTGGAATGATTTGTTCTTGGTTAATAAAAAAGGTGTTGGTTTGATTATCTATTTTAAACTAATAACAATTAAGTAAGTGTCGAAGAGTAAAATTAAAACTTTGAAAGATTAAACTAAATTGACAAGTTAAATCTAAATGTTTGAAAACTTAAAAACAAGATTTAGAAAAATGCTAGAACACTTAATAAAACTAACACTTAGAACTTCGTAAAAATAAGAAACTAAAATCACCCCTAATCGGAATATGCTAAAAGTGAGTGATCGGAATAATGGGTGAAAATGGTACAATCGGAATGTATTCCGATCTGTTGATCGGAATATGGCAATACCTTCCTGTCGGAATATCTTGGAAGCTAGCCAAATCGGAATGCTGAAAAATTACACCAATCGGAATGTGGGAAAAACAATGCAATCGGAATATAAAACGAAACTCAATCGGAATATGAAATAAAGAAGTCCAAATCGGAATGTAGGCAAAAGTATGTAAATCGGAATATCCCAAAACCCTTTTCCGATCTAAGTGATCGGAATAAAGGGGGTGTCTGCTCGGAATGTGCAAATCGAAAAGGGTTATACCCTTTCCGATGCTTTTTAGATCCGAAATATAAGCAAGGGAAATAAGCTATTGGAATAAGCTAATACCCAAACTAGCTCGAATCTATAATGAAAAGGATTAAATAAGCTCAAATTACAACTTATCTAAACTTCAAATAAACAACTTTTAAATCGAACAATAAAAAGATGAACTTTTTATAAAAACATTAAAAAGTAAATAAGCTAAACTTACAAATAAGCCAATAAGCACAAAGATCTTAAAGCTTATTAGTATAGAAACTTAAAAAAACATAAAAAAGATTAACTTTTTAAGCACGAAAACATAGATGAACAACACGGATCATAAGTAATTCGTACCAAAAGTTAACTAAAATCAAGAAAGGTAGAATGAGATTAAAGATTAAAAGCTTGAATTTAAACTTGATTAATGAAAAACAATACAAAAGTATAATCTTGAAAGAAAGAAAGAAAGATGAAAACTAGTGAGAGAAAGTTGAGAACTTTCTCTCTCTAAAACTAGAGAGAATGAAAAACTAAAACTAAAAGACTAACCACCCTCCTAATGTGTATTAGGAGGGTATTTATAGGAAAAGTGGGAGGAGTGCATGTGTTGCATCTTCTTTCTTTCTTTCTTCACGTCTTCTCGACTCGACTTTAATTCTTTGTCTTTTCTCGATGTCGTCTCGGGATTTGTCTTTTAATTTTCTTCTTCTACTAGACTTAAGTTCTTCGACTTCATTAAACTTCCGTCTTTAGACTTTTTCTTCGATAAATCTTTAGAATAGGTCTTGGACTTCCGTTCTTTTTGCACTCTTGATCTTTTGACTTCGTCTTTTCCCGTTTTCTTCGATAAAAGCCCGTGAAAGCCCGTGTTTTCTTCCTTTTTCATATTTTGGTCCTAAAACATAATAAAAACACAAACCACGCATAATTCCGACTTTTACGACATAAAATACACGTTTTGGTCTTGTTATTATTGGAAATAAGTGGTAAAAGGATAAGTGTTTTCACACTTATTAGCTCGTGACTCGGTTATCAAAAATAAGCGCTCCTCGGGAGGCAACCCGAGTATCTATCCTTTTCCGTTTTAACCTCCTAAGTGTAGGGGGACCTCTATAGGTGTTTGTCTTTGTGTGGTGATGTGATTACAGGGATGAATTCACTTTTGGAATCTTTGAAGAACCGTGCTCCTGTGTTATCTGAAATCCGGTTCTATCTCTCAACTATCGTGATTCAATTTTCTTCATACTCACATTTGAAATTTATCAATTTAGTCGTCTCTTACTTATCTTGATTTAACCAACGTGCACAATGTCATAAGTGTAGGGGAGATTTTTCCCACATGCTTAAACATTGAGGACAATGTTTATCTTAAGTGTAGGGGGGACTTCTATCGAAGTTTTAAGTGGACTTTTCCATGAAAATGCCTTCATTTAACCGGAAAATCATCTTTTTCAGCATTTTTCAAATTTTTAATTAACTTTGGCCATTTAGTCGTAATTTTTAAATTTTTATCGTTGCTTTCATATGTATATATTCCACAATAAAGTCAAAAATATTAATAAAGTGGTGTAGCTAGTTTAGAAATCTTTGACATATTAGGCCCGTTGCGATTATTTTGACTCAACCCGAATAGACTTATCCAAGTTTATTCTAGCTAGTATCCTTAACCATGTAGACCTTAATTGGTTTATTAGGCTAAGCATCCACGAGTCTCATTATTTGAGATTTTAAATTGTGGAGAACGAGAAATGATAGAGTCAATTATAAGTCGGTATTCTTGCACAAGCTCACTTGGTGTAATTATTTGCCTATTCTCCCATCACTTGCTAATAATTTATCTGCAATAAGTAAGGTCGAACGATTTGAAAAGTTACTTAGCTTCTAGCCCAAGATCGTTTAAAAGTTGCTCGGTAATGATAAGAGTTCATAGCCAAGGCATAACTTATGAAGCGGGGCGCGAAGATTGGCGAGTCCGAAAAGGCCCTAACAAGGCATGAGGATTCAATCTTATTGCTAAAGATCCAAGGTGATGTGAAAAGCATTGTTCCTAAAATCAATATGAAGGATCAAGACTCACGACGAAAAGCAATCAACTCCCATAAAGATCATGGAGAAGTCTATCCGAAAAGACCCTAACAAGGTATGAGGATAAATAGATCCAAGTCCGAAAAGGAGGCGGATCGTTGTATCTCAAAATCCCAATTAGAGATTGAAGAAATAATCATGAAGCCGTGGTCAACAAAGTTGGAGTACCCCTCAAAAGCCTCCAAGTGAAGAAACTCTATTACGAAGAGAAGACCATTATCTCAAGAACGTCTCTCAAGATATGAAGTATGAAGTACATGCCAAATATCGGCCCGAGAAAGGTCTCAAATCGTGAACCGAGTTATGCCAAGATATGAACTTTTTGATATCCCGAGAAGCAGTTTTAAGAGATTTTGTCCTTTAGCTAACTATTGATCAAATCGTCCTACTTTGCTTTCAGCCTAAATAAACTATCGAAATAAGTCCAAAAATGCATCTTCATGATCATTCTAAGACAAAAATAAAATATAAGAGATACACCTAGGAATAAGGGAATTTAAATGTGTGTAAGTGTTTGATTTGCTAACTTATAATAATAATGATCTCGTTTTTAAGCTTAGTTTGAGGAACATGAAACTTGAGGGTGATAAATCTTCGCAGCGCCAAAGCCCTTATGTAAGTCCTTGATCTCTTTGCAAGTTATTTCCATATAGCTATTTTCAAGTGAAAATGGTTTTCTATCCTTTTGTTTACTTTAAAGATTTTAATTTCTCTTAGTACTTTAATTTTTGTTTAGTAGTATTTTAATAAGGCCAAGGTAGATTGATTATGAGAAAAGTGTAAATTTGCTTTATCACTAAGCATTGCATGAGGGCATGGCAATGGTTAAGTGTAGGGGATTTGATAGGTGTGAAAACACCCATCCTTTTACCACTTATTTCTTGCTAAAATGAGACCAAAACGCGTATTTAATATCATTTGTTTGGAATTATGCGTGGTTTTTGTCTTTGTTTTATTTTCAGAGCCAACCGGATAAATATTGAAGAAAACATGGGATTGCACGAGTTTTATTGAAGAAAAAGACTGAAGACGAAGTCTAGAGTCCAAGAATGCAAAAGATTGGAAGTCAATGGACCTATTTGAAGAAAAGGGCCAAAGACGGAAGATTTATATATGTCGAAGAACTCAAGTCTATTTAACGAGAAATTAAAAGACGAGTTGGAATTATTTACCGACACTTCTCAAAATCGAAAGTCAGAAACGTTTATTTAAAGAAACGTAAAGACTAAAGAAGAAAGAAGAAAAGAAGCCCATTCACAAGCCCACAAGCAAACGCCTATAAATAGGACTTCTCCTCACAATTTTAGAGGCTAGTTAGTTTTTTAGTAGTTAGTTCATTTTTCACTTTTCTTTCTAGTTTTAGAGAGAGAAAGTTCTCAACTTTCTCTCACTAAGTTTTCATCTTTCTTTCTTTTAATCTTTCAAGATTAAACCTTTTGTATTGTTGATTTCATTAATCAAGTTTAAGTTTAAGCTTTTGATTTTTCATCTCTTTCTACCTTTCTTTGATTTTTAGATTAGTTTTGGTGCGAATTTCATTTGATCCGTGTTGTTCTTAATGATTTCGTGCTTAAAAAGTTAATCTTTTTATGCTTACTTAAGTTTTCATACGAATAAGCTTTGAGATCGTTGTGCTTATTGGCTTATTTTTAAGTTTAGCTTGTTTACTTTTTAAAAAAAGATTTTCTTAAAAAGTTCATCTTTTTATAGTTTAATTTATAAGATTGCTTGTCTTAAGTTGAAGAAGTGCTTATTTGAGCTTATTTGAGCTTATTTAGTATATTTCACTTTTGATTCGTGCAAGTTTTGGTGAGAGCTTATAAAAATAGCTTATCACCTTTGCTTAATTTTCGAATCAATATAAATCGGAAAGGGTAAAACCCTTTTCCGATCTTAACATTCCGATTAGTGCCCCTCCTTATTCCGATCATCAAGATCGGATTATGGTTATTGTATTCCGATTTGCAGCATTTATTCCGATCGTATTGATCGGATTAGGGTTTAGATATTTCGACGGTGGGGTTCTGTGATATTCCGATTGGAGTGTTTTTGTTAAACATTCCGATTGGATTCGTTTTGGACTTTCCGATTTGACTAGTTTGGCAACATTCCGATTGGCGCTTGTTTCCCATATTCCGATTGCCTTTCCGACAGCATATTCCGATCAGTCTCATTTGCCATATTCCGATCAGCCTTATTTCGACTACATATTCCGATCAATGCACTTTAGATATTTCGATTTGGCTATTTTCCAATTGTTTAATCTCTTGTTTTTGCAAAGTTTTCAAGTGTTAGATTTATTAAGTGTTCAAGTAATTTTCCTAATCTTGTCTTTAAGTTTTCAATCATTTATTTTTAACTCGTCTTTTTAGTTTAATCTTTAAAACTATTTTCGCTCAACGACATTTACATTTATTTACTATTAGTTTAAATAGATAACAAACCAACCCCTTTTAGTAACCAAGAACAAACTATTCCACTTTGAACCGTGATCAATTCGAGAAGATTCCGAGACTTAATCTGAACCACAATGAAAACCATTGTATCAAATGGCGCCGCTGCCGGCTCTTCTCGTTAAGATTAACAGTTTTTTGTGAGAACTTGGATTTTGGGATCCGTTCGTCGTGAACGTTACTTTTTCATAAAAAATTTCAAAAATCCTAAAAAATATAAAATTTTCAAAAATACAAAAAAAAAAATTTAAAAACCATAAAAACCAAAAATATTTCTTGTTTGCTTTGTTAGTTCTTTTGCAGGTACATGCGTACACGATCAACGTCTTATCAAGAGCCCGAGCCTCTCGAAGACTTAGACATGGCCGGTGTACACAACAACAACAATAACCCACCTCAAAACAATAACAACAATAACAATCCACCTCTCAACAACAATAATAACAACAACAATGAACCTCTATCGGATAATCGCCCGATGATTGAACTTTTGCAAGCACATGTGGAGGGCAACAATGATCCAATTGTCATACCCGCGATTGCAGCCAACAACTTTGAGCTCAAATCCGGCTTTATTCAGATGGTCTCTGCTCAACCATTCTTGGGGCGTACCATTGATGATCCTCATGACCACATCAAGAGATTCCTGCAACTCACGAATACGGTCAAATTCAATGGTGTTCCACAAGAGGTAATCCGTTTACAACTTTTTCCCTTTTCTTTAGAGGGACAAGCCCGGCATTGGCTTGCAAAGGAACCGCCACAAAGTATTCTTACGTGGACGGATTTGGAGACCAAATTCATAAATTACTTTTTCCCACCCTCTCGTACTACCGCTTTGCGGAATGAAATTATCAATTTTGAGCAAACGTATGATGAATCTTTTAGTGAATCTTGGGACCATTTTAAAGATCTTTTAAGAAAGTGCCCACAACATGGTTTTACCAAAGTGCACCAAATTAATACTTTTTATAATGGTTTAAGCATGAATGACCAAGATTCATTAAACAGTACCTCGGGGGGTAATATTTTGATTAAGACTTCTAATGCCGCTTGGGATATTATCGAGAATAAGTCTCGTGTGAAAACCAAGAGTGTTCGGACCAATGCTGCTAGTGCTAGTACTAGTGACAACGACAAGCGACTTGACAAAATTACTACGCTTCTTGAATCGCTTGCCGCCCAAACCGCTAGCAACACCAACAGCATCAACGCTAAAAACGCTCAAGTCAATGCTGTCAGCCAACCATGTGAAATATGCGGTGGTCCTCACTCTTACACAGCTTGTACCTCCACCCAAGACTACCCTTCTGAGAATGTTAATGCAGCATACGGTACCTATCCTCCGGCCGCTTATCAAGCTCGTCCCCAAGGAGACCGCAATTTGCTTAACTACCGCTCAAACAACTTTCTTTCCCCGCCCGGTTTTCCTCCTAACAACCCAAACCAACAACAAAACCTCAATCGCCCTCCTCAACAACAACCTCGTGCACCATACCAACCACCTCACAAACAGCCATATCCACCTCAAAGAAACAACCAAGTTTACCAACAACCTGCTTATCAACCACCCGCCTACAATGCTCCTCCCAACCAACCCACCACATTACACCAAGATATTGGAACCTACATGAGGACTAATGATGTGATCGTGGACAATCTCCAGCGGGAAGTGCTCAACTTGAAAGCAGACATGGTGAAACAAGGGAACGATCTTCGAGCTGATATGAGAAACACTTTGGCAAGTCAAACGAATGACTTAAGGAACATGATGGCTGCTTTCTTCCAAGGTAATCAATCCTCTTCTTCGGGTACTCTTCCGAGTAACACCGTTGCGAATCCAAGAGGGGAGATGAAAGCAATCACCACTCGCAGTGGCAAAGGTACCAAGGAACCCGAGCTTCCTATACCTCCACCGGTGATTGTGACTAAGGAAAACGAGTCACCTGCTCCTATTCCCCAACCTTCTACTTCCCTAATTTCTCCACCTCTTACTTCTACCCCTCCTCCACCCAAGGATGTGAGTGATCATACTATTCCAAAGCCTTCCTCTTCTTCCGATATACCTTATCCCTCAAGGTTGAGGAAAGAGAAGCTCAAAAGCAAGGACAATATTCAGGTTTCGAACTTTCTCAAAATGTTTAAACAATTGAATTTCAACATCTCCTTCGCTGAGGCTCTCGCTCACATGCCTAAATACGCGAAAATGTTCAAAGATCTTCTTAGAGACAAGGAGAAGCTTCTTGATATTGCTAACACCCAACTTAATGAGAATTGCTCTGCAGTGCTCTTAAGGAAATTGCCAACCAAGCTTGGTGATCCGGGTCGTTTCTTAATCCCTTGCAACTTCCCGGGAGTAGAGAATTGCATGGCCCTAGCCGATCTAGGTGCCAGTATTAATTTAATGCCTCTAAGCGTTTGGAAGCAATTATCTCTCCCCGAGCTAGTCCCCATCAAAATGACTTTGGAATTAGCTAACCGTACGGTTGCTTATCCAGTGGGGATAGCCGAAGACGTTTTTGTAGGAGTCGACAAATTCACTTTTCCTGCTGATTTCGTCGTCGTCGACTACGATATGGACCCTCGTGTGCCATTGATCGTTGGTCTTCCATTCTTGAGGACCGGTCGCACTCTCATCGATGTTGAAGCCGGTGAGCTTATCATGAGAGTGGGTGATGATAAAATCGTCTTCAACATGGGAAAGCTTTCTAAACAGCCTTATTCATATGAGAGTGTTAATTGTATCGACGTTCTTGATGAGGCTTGTGAAGAACACTTCAAAGATGCTTGTAAAAGTATTCCTACCTCTCTTCCCAATGTTGAGACCATTTCCTCTATTGATTCATCACTATCTCTATTTGGAGAAAGTGATTTCCTTTGGAAAGATTTGGAAGCCACCATGGGAGATGTGAACTTAGACCATGACGATTCTCCCACCAATTGGGATGAAGATCTTCGCCTCATTGAGAACCTTCTTAGAGAAGACAATATTTCTCCACCATCTCCCAAGGATATTGCTATCGATGAACCGACTTTGAATACGCCAACCATCGACAATCCTCCGGATTTAGAACTTAAGGAGTTGCCGCCCCATCTCGAGTATGTGCTCCTTGAAGATAAGAAGAAGTCGCCCGTCATCATCGCGAAGGACTTAAAAGAAGAAGAAAAATCTCGCCTCATCGCCGTTCTTAAATATCATAAGAAGGCAATTGCTTGGAAAATTTCCAACATCCGCGGAATTGATCCAAACTTTTGTACTCACAAGATTCTCATGGAAGATGACTTTAAACCCGCAATCCAGAGCCAAAGAAGGGTTAATCCTCGCATTCATGACGTCATCAAACAAGAGGTTATCAAACTTCTTGATGCCGGCTTGATTTACCCTATCTCGGATTCGCCTTGGGTAAGTCCCGTCCATTGTGTGCCCAAGAAGGGCGGAATAACCGTTGTTCCCAATGAACACAACGAGTTGATTCCCACTCGTCTCGTCACTGGGTGGAGAGCTTGTATCGATTATCGCAAGCTCAATGATGCCACGAGAAAAGATCACTTTCCTCTTCCGTTCATGGATCAAATGCTCGAGCGTCTAGCGGGTAATGACTATTACTGCTTCTTAGACGGTTTCTCCGGGTATTTTCAAATTCCCATCGATCCCAAAGACCAAGAAAAGACCACATTCACTTGTCCCTATGGAACATTTGCTTACAAACGTATGCCTTTTGGTTTATGCAATGCTCCTGGGACGTTCCAAAGGTGTATGATGGCTATCTTCCATGACATGGTTGAAGAAACTATGGAAGTATTCATGGATGATTTCTCGGTTTATGGCGATTCATTCTCTGCTTGCCTTGCCAATTCAGAACGTATGCTTAAGCGGTGTAAAGACACTCTCCTTGTTCTAAATTGGGAAAAATGCCATTTCATGGTAAAAGAGGGCATCGTGCTAGGAAACAAAATTTCCAAAGCCGGTCTTGAAGTGGACCGTGCTAAAGTCGATGTTATTTCTAAGTTGCCTCCACCTTCAACCGTGAAGGGTGTGAGAAGTTTCCTCGGTCATGCGGGCTTCTACCGTCGTTTCATCAAAAATTTTCTAAAATCGCCCGCCCGATGACCCACCTCTTGGAAAAAGATACTCCTTTTATCTTTTCCAACGAGTGTATTGAAGCCTTCAACCTTCTTAAGGATAAGCTTACTAAGGCACCGGTCTTGGTCACCCCTAATTGGGATCTTCCCTTTGAGTTGATGTGCGATGCTAGCGACTTTGCTCTTGGAGCGATTTTGGGCCAAAGAGTGAACAAACACTTCCAACCGATCCATTACGCTAGCAAGACAATGACGGGGGCTCAATTGCATTACACGACAACCGAAAAAGAGCTTTTAGCTGCTGTCTATGCCTTTGAAAAGTTCCGCCCTATCTTGTCCTTTCTACCACCATCATGTATACCGATCATTCCGCGTTGAAGTACTTGTTGACTAAGCAAGATTCCAAACCAAGACTTCTTCGCTGGGTTTTGCTACTCCAAGAATTTAAAATCGAAATTCGTGATAAGAAAGGAGCTGAAAACCTAGCCGCGGATCATCTCAGTAGACTTGAGGATCCTTATCAAGGGGATCATCCGAGCAAAGAGATCAATGACTCTTTTCCCCTGGAGACCTTAATGTCTATCAACTCGACTTCTGATGAAACCCCGTGGTTTGCGGACATTGCAAACTACTTGGCGGGTGGAATTCTCGTTGACGGGCTAACATCCAAACAAAAGAAGAAGTTCTTCAAAGACATTAAGACTTATTTTTGGGATGACCCGTATCTATTCAAACAATGTGCTGATTTGATTATTCGCCGATGTGTTGATGGACCGGCAGCTTTAGAAATCCTTGACGCTTGCCACAAAGGACCCACCGGTGGTCACTTTGGTCCCAACTACTAATACTAGGTTTTTACACCACGTATCAAAATTCGTAGTCCCAAATCTTTTCGAATTGATTTCCAGTCTAAAGTGTGACTCAATTGTCTTTTGGTGAACAAGAGAATGGTTTGGTTAATTATCTATTTTAAACTAATAGCAAGTAAGTATAAATGTCGTTGAGTAAAATTAAGGTTTTAAAGATTAAAATAAAATGACGAGTTAAAAATGAATGTTTGAAAACTTAAAGACAAGATTACAAAAATACTAGAATGCTTAATAAAACTAACACTTGAAAACTTTGCAAAAGCAAGAAATTAAACACTTGGAAAACAAACAATTACTGCCAAATCGGAATATATAAAGTACATTAATCGGAATGTGTAAAGGAGGCTGCAATCGGAATGTTGGAAGAGAAGGTGGTCGGAATAATCAGAAATAAGCCAATCGGAATTAGGGAAAGAGTACTAATCGGAATGTTTAGAAAAACATGCGATCGGAATGTAACCAATATCCCACAATCGGAATATCACAAGTACCCCCAGATCGGAATACAGAAAAAATCATACAATCGGAATATGCCCAAAACCCTAATCCGATCTGATGGATTGGAATATTGGAGATGCTAATCGGAATAACCAAAAACCCTTTTTTCCGATTTGAAGATCGGAAAGAGGGCTGGTGATCGGAAAGCTGTGATCAGAAAGGGGTTTAGACCCTTTCCGATTTATGTGGGATTCGAGATTAGGCTAGTAATAAGCTATAATAATAAGCTCACACAAAAACTAGAACGAATCAATAATAAAAAGGACAAAATAAGCACTAATAACAACTTATCCTAACTTAAAATAATCAATCTTTTGAATCAAGCTATAAAAAGATGAACTTTTTAAGAAAACTTTTAAAAAGTGAATAAGCTAAACATATAAATAAGCCAATAAGCACAAAGATCTCAAAGCTTAATCGTATGAAAGATTAGTTAGGAACAAAAAGATTAACTTTTTAAGCACAAAAACATTAAGATCAACACGGATTTAATGTAATTCGCACCAAAATCAATCTAAAAATCAAAGAAAGGTAGAAAGAGATGAAAGATTGAAAGCTTAACTAGAACTTTATTAATGAAATTAACAATACAAAAGGTTTAATCTTGAAAGATTAAAAGAAAGAAAAGATGAAAACTTAGTGAGAGAAAGTTTAGAAGTTTCTCTCTCTAAAAACTAGAAAGAAAAGTGAAAAATGAAAACTTAAATCTAAAAACTAACTACCCTCCTAATGTGTATTAGGAGGGTATTTATAGGGAAAATGGGAAGGAGTGCATGTGTTGCATCTTCTTTCTTTCTTTCTTCATGTCTTCTCGACTCGATTTAATTGTTTGTCTTTTCTTGACGTCGTCTCGGGATTTGAACTTGTCTTGATAATTTTCTTCTTTAATTTAGACTTGAGTTCTTTGACTTCATTAAACTTCTGTATTTAGACTTTTTCTTCGATAAATCTTCAGAATAGGCCTTGGACTTCCGTTCTTTTTGCACTCTTGATCTTTTGACTTCGTCTTTTCTCGTTTTCTTCGATAAAAGCCCGTGAAAGCCCGTGTTTTCTTCCTTTTTGATCTTTTGGTCCTAAAACACAATAAAAACACAAACCACGCATAATTCCGACTTTTACGACATAAAATACACGTTTTGGTCTTGTTATTATTGGAAATAAGTGGTAAAAGGATAAGTGTTTACACACTTATTAAATCCCCTACACTTGACCATTGCAATGCCCTCATACAATGCATTAATTTTTTAAAGCACGGTTTACATTCTCCATCATAAATAACCCACCTTGGCCTTTATTAAATACTAAACATAAAAAGATAGAAACAAGTAAAGAAATTAAAGACTTACATTGGGTTTTGGCAGCCATGAACGTTTATCATCCTCAAGTTTCACGTTCCCCATACCAAGCTTAAAAACGAGATCATTGTTATTATAAGTTAGTAAACTAACACGAACTCATGTGGGCCAATTATTCACTTAGACTCCCTTATTCCTAGGTGTATCTTTTATATTTTATTTTTGTCTTGAATGATCACGAGGATGCATTGTTTGACTTATTTCGATAGTTATTAGGCCGGAAATAAAGTGAAAGATTTAATCAATAGTTAGCTAAAGGACAAAATCTTTTTAAACTGCCTCTCGGGACCTCATAAAGTTCATATCTTGGCATAACTCGCTTCACGATTTGAAACCTTTCTCGGACCGATATTTGGCAGCGACTTCATACTTCAAATCTTGAGAGACGTTCTTGAAATTATGGTCTTCTCTTCATAATAGGAATTTCTTCACTTGAAGTTTTGGGAGATTCTTCATATTTGGACCACGACTTCTTCATTTTTCTCCAATCTTTATTTTGGACTTTGATATACAACGATCTGCCTCCTATTTATCCTCATACCTTGTTAGGGCCTTTTTGGATAGACTTCTCCATGATCTTTTGGGGAGTTTTTGCTTTTCGTCGTGTGTCTCGATCCTTCATATTGATTTTCGATAAATGATTCTTCACATCACTTTTGGATCTTTAGCAACAAAATGTAGCCCTCATGCCTTGTTAGGGCCTTTTCGGACTCGCCAATCTTCGCATCCCGCTTCAATAAGTTATGCCTTGGCTATGAACTCTAATCCGTACCGAGCAACTTTTAAACAATCTTGGGCTAGAAGCTAAGTAACCTTTTAAATCGTACAACCTTATTTCTTGCAGATATATTTATTAACAAGCGAAGGGAGAATAGGCTTATAATTAACTCACATAAATTCACGAAAGAATACCGAACTTATAATAGACTCTATCATCTCTCGTTCTCCACAGTTTAAAATCTCAAGGAATGAGACTCGTGGATGCTTAGCCTATTAAATCAAAGTTTTTGGGTTTTCGAGTCATCTATAGGAACTTGCAATTTCTAAGACTTTTTCAAGTTTAGAAATCGCATTTTAAAGTTCCCTTGATAAACAACTCTCTAGGATCAATTATAGGAACTTGCGAAAAGTTCTTGTTCTTAACCCGTGAGAGTTAAGACTTTCGCGTTTTATAGCTCCCTATATAAAAGCCTAGCAAAACTTGACTTAAACATGTTAAGGATACTAGCTAGAGTAAACTTAGATAAGTAAACTCGGGTTGAGTCAAAATATTCATGACTAAGAAAAATTTAAAACCACTTTATTGAAAATTTATTTTAGCAAGGAAAGAAAATAAACATAACAAAGGAAAATACAACTATACAACTAGGCCAAAATAGATTACAAATTTTGAAAAATGTCGAAAAATCAAATTTTCCGGTTAAAATGAGGACAAATACAAGGAAAAGACCACTTACTTCGATAGAAGTCCCCCCTACACTTGATATAAACATTTTCCTCAATGTTTAAGCATGTGGGAGTAAACTCCCCTACACTTAGGACATTGTGCACTTTGTTTAAATCTTGCTAAGGAAAGGACGACTAAAGTGAATTCAATGTGAACATATAAAATATGAAATATTGAATCACAAGAGTTTAGGATAGAACCGGGAAGATGGGAATACGGTATCACGGTTCGTCAAAAGTCATCAAGAGTGGATCGTTGAAGCTTTAATCCCTGGACAGCACAAGAAACAAGACAACAAACACATACGGGGCTCCCCCTACACTTATTATGAAAGCAGTAAAGGATAGATCACGGGTTGCCTCCCGAGAAGCGCTTGTTTTTGTTCACCGAGTCACGAGCCTGACTCGACCCAATTTAGTTCATGGGGAACGTGGTGAGGGATGGAATCATCTCATGAGAGATGTCCTCACCAAAGTACAGCTTCAAACGCTAGCCATTCACCTTGAAATTGGGCCCATTTGGCTGAGAAAGCTCAATGGTCCCATATGGAAAGACTTTGGCGACGGTGAATGGACCAGACCAGCGGCTCTTCAACTTGCCAGAGAAGATCTTCAACCGAGAGTTAAAAAGTAAGACTTGATCACCTACGTGGAACTCTCGGTTCTTAATCCTTGCGTCATGAATGATCTTGGTCTTCTCTTTGTAGATCAGTGAGTTCTCGTAAGCTTCATTCCTCAGTTCGTTGAGCTCGTTGAGTTGAATCTTGCGATGATCACCGGCTTTGTTGATGTCGAAGTTAGCCCACTTCAAGGCCCAATACGCCTTATGTTCCAGCTCGATGGGGAGGTGGCATGCTTTCCCGTACACAAGACGATAAGGTGTACAACCGATCGGGGTCTTATAAGCTGTACGGAAAGCCCACAGAGCATCATCTAACTTATCGGCCCACGCGGCACGATGCTCTCCCACAGTACGTTCCAGAATTCGCTTCAATCCACGGTTGGAAATCTCGGCTTGCCCATTGGTTTGGGGATGATAGGCGGTGGAAAGACGGTGATTGACACCATACTTAGCCATGACTCTTGCAAATTGATCATTGCAAAAATGAGTCCCGCGGTCACAGATTATAGCACGAGGAACACCGAATCGAGCAAACAGCTGCTTCAAAAAGTTCACAACCACCCTCACATCGTTCGTTGGGAGAGCCTTAGCTTCAACCCATTTAGAAACGTAGTCAACGGCTACGAGGATGTACTTGTTCCCTTTGGAGGATGGAAATGGCCCCATAAAGTCGATGCCCCATACGTCAAAGATTTCACATTCTTGTATGAAATTTTGAGGTATCTCATCTTTATGTGTGATCTTGCCTTGGCGTTGGCAAGCATCACAATGCTTAACCATTTCGTGAGCGTCACGATAAATGGTGGGCCAATAGAATCCAGAGTCAAACACTTTCTTAGCGGTGTAGTTGGGACCAAAGTGACCGCCAGTGGGTCCTTTATGGCAAGCAGCAAGGATTTGCAAAGCTGCCGGTCCATCAACACATGAACGAATGATCAGATCAGCACATTGTTTGAATAGAAAAGGGTCATCCCAAAAGTAAGTCTTAACATCATTCAAGAACTTCTTCTTTTGTTGGGATGTTAACCTTTTGATGAGAACACCACCCGCTAAGTAGTTTACAATGTCAGCAAACCACGGGGTGTCATCCAGATTGAGATTAATAGACATTAAGGTCTCAAGGGGAAAAGAGTCATTGATCTCTTTGTTCGGATGATCCCCTTGATATGGATCCTCAAGTCTACTAAGATGATCCGCGGCTAGGTTTTCGGCACCCTTCTTGTCACGAATTTCAATGTTGAATTCTTAAAGGAGTAAAACCCAGCGAAGAAGTCGTGGCTTAGAGTCGTGCTTAGTCATCAAGTACTTCAATGCGGAATGGTCCGTGTATACGATTGTGGTGGATAAAACAAGATAGGGGCGAAATTTTTTAAAAGCATAGACAACAGCTAAAAGCTCTTTTTCGGTTGTTGTATAATGCAATTGAGCCCCCGTCATTGTTTTGCTAGCATAGTGGATTGGTTGGAAGTGTTTATTCACTCGTTGGCCCAAAACCGCACCAATAGCAAAGTCGCTAGCATCGCACATCAATTCAAAGGGTAGCTCCCAATTAGGGGTAACCAAGACCGGTGCCTTAGTTAGCTTATCCTTAAGAAGACTGAAGGCTTTGATACACTCTTTAGAAAAGATAAAAGGAGTATCTTTTTCCAAGAAATGGGTCATCGGGCGAGCGATTTTAGAAAAATCCTGAATGAATCGACGATAGAAGCCCGCATGACCCAGAAAACTTCTCACACCCTTCACGGTTGAAGGTGGAGGTAATTTGGCTATGACATCCACTTTAGCACGGTCGACTTCAAGACCGGCTTTAGAGATTTTGTGTCCTAGCACAATGCCTTCTTTTACCATAAAATGGCATTTTTCCCAATTTAGAACAAGGCGAGTGTCTTCGCACCGCTTAAGCATACGTTCCAAATTGGCAAGGAAAGAAGAGAAGGAATCCCCAAAGACCGAGAAATCGTCCATGAAGACTTCCATGGTTTGCTCAACCATGTCATGGAAGATAGCCAACATGCACCTTTGGAAAGTCCCGGGGGCATTGCATAAGCCAAAAGGCATCCTTTTGTAGGAAAATGTGCCATAGGGACAAGTGAATGTTGTCTTCTCTTGATCTTGGGGATCGATGGGTATTTGGAAATAACCCGAGAAACCATCAAGAAAGCAGTAATATTCATTACCCGCTAAACGTTCAAGCATTTGGTCCATAAAAGGAAGAGGGAAATGATCCTTTCTCGTGGCATCATTGAGTTTGCGGTAGTCTATACAAACTCTCCACCCAGTAACGAGACGTGTAGGAATCAACTCGTTGTTAGCATTGGGCACAACGGTGATTCCGCCTTTCTTAGGCACACAATGGACTGGACTAACCCATGGTGAATCCGAAACAGGGTAAATCTTACCCGCATCAAGAAGTTTGATAACCTCTTTTTTGATGACTTCATGGATTTTAGGATTCACCCTTCGTTGGCTTTGAATTGTGGGCTTAAAGTCGTCCTCCATGAGAATTTTATGTGTGCAAAAGTGAGGATCAATTCCGCGAATATCAGAGATTTTCCAAGCGATAGCTCTTTTATGCTTCTTCAACACGGCGATAAGTCGGGCTTTTTCTTCTTCTTTAAGGTCCTTTGCGATGATGACCGATAACTTCTCGTTGTCTTCAAGGAAAACGTACTCAAGATGAGGAGGTAGGTCCTTAAGCTCAAGAGTAGGAGGATCCTCAATAGATGGTGTAACTAACGATGGATCATCATTAGTCACCTCTTTAGGAGAAGGAGGGGAAAACGGGTCTTCATTGAGAAGTCTCTCAATAGTACAAATGTCTTCATCCCAATCGGTGGACGAATTATCATACTTAATATCGAGAGGACCCAAGCTAGCTTCGAAATCATCCAAGTCACTTTCTCCAAAAGGAGTCAATGATGGAGCAATTGAGGCAACGGTCTCAACATTGGGTAGAGAAGAGAGAGTACTTTTTCAAGCATCATGAAAATGTTCTTCACAAGCCTCATCGAGAACATCAATAGAATTAACACTCTCATATGAATAAGGTTGCTTAGAAATCTTACCCATGTTGAAGACAAGTTTATCGTCACCAACTCTCATGATTATTTCGCCCGCGGCTACATCAATGAGAGTGCGACCGGTCCTCAAGAAGGGACGTCCAACTATTAATGGAACACGATGATCCATCTCGTAGTCAACGACAACAAAATCTGCCGGGAAGGTGAATTTGTCAACGCCAACGAAGACGTCTTCGGCTATCCCCACTGGATAAGCAACCGTACGGTTAGCTAATTCCAAAGTCATTTTGGTGGGGACTAGCTCGGGGAGAGATAATTTCTTCCAAACACTTAAAGGCATTAAGTTTATACTGGCACCTAGATCGGCTAGGGCCATGCAATTCTTTACTCTCGGGAAGTTGCAAGGAATCAAGAAGCGACCCGGATCACCAAGTTTGGTGGGCAATTTCCTTAAGAGAACGGCAGAGCAATTCTCATTAAGTTGGGTCTGAGCAATGCCAAGAATCTTCTCCTTGTCACTAAGAAGATCTTTAAACATTTTCGCGTATTTGGGCATGTGAGCGAGAGCCTCGGCAAAGGAGATGTTAAAATTCAATTGTTTAAACATTTTGAGAAAGTTTGAAACTTGAATATCATCCTTGCTCTATTGCTTCTCTTTCCTCAACCTTGAAGGATAAAGTATATCGGATGAAGAGGAAGGTTTTAGGGGAGTAGGATCACTCACAACCACGGGTGGTGGGGAAATGGGGGTAGAAGGCAAAGGTGGTGGGGAAAGTTGCTCTTTTTCCTTGTTCACAATCACGGGTGGAGGTGTAGGAAGCTCGGGTTCCGTATAACCTTTTCCACTACGAGTGGTGATTGCTTTCATCTCCCCTCTTGGATTCGCAACGGTGTTACTCGGAAGAGTACCCGAAGAAGAGGGTTGATTACCTTGGAAGAGCGAACCGATCATATCACGTATGTTAAGCGCTTGAGTGCTGAAAGAATCTCTCATGTCTGCACGGATCTCATTGCTTTGTTTTGCCATGTCATTCCTTAGCTCGGCTCGAATATCGTTCCCTTGTTTCGCCATTTCTCCCTTCAAGTTGACGAATTGACTTTGAAGATTCGTCACCATGTCTCGATTAGTCTTCATGAACGTCTCGACGTCTGGATTCAATGCCATCGGTTGATTGAGAGGTGGAGCTTGGTAAGCTTGAGAATTTCCTTGAGTTGGGTATGGGTTTCTTTGGGATTGATATTGATTGGTAGCACGAGGTTGGGATTGGTTGTTTCTGTTATAGCTTTGTTGTTGGTTTTGGTTTAGAGGAGGGAAACCAGGTGGAGCAAGATAGTTGTTGGAAAGATAACTTAGCAAGCTACGGTCTCCTTGAGGACGAGCTTGATAGCCTCCCGTGGGATAAGTACCGTATGCCACGTTAACGTTTTCAGAAAAATTGCCTTGGGTAGAAGGACAATCATTGTAAGAATGAGGACCACCACACGTGTCACAAGAAATAGCAACGGCTTTAGCTTGTTGAAAGTGGTTTGTGGCCATGGTCATGAAATTCTTGTTCATCTCAGCGAGTTGTCGAGTAATTTCAGTCATCTCGGGATTAGAAGTAGTAGAAGAAACATTGACTCTCGGGTTAGATCTTGAGGATGCGGATGAATCCCAATTCTTGTGGTGAGTAGTCATGTTTTCAATCAACTCTCTACACTCTTCCGGTCTCCTTTTCATAAAAGTACCACCGGCGGCGGCGTTGATCGTGTCACGATCACGAAAAGTGAGACCATTGTAGAAAGTATCAATGAGAGTGACGGGAAGCATGTTATGGTTCGGACAGCGGTCGATCAAATCATTGTATCGTTCCCAAGCATCAAAGAGCGATTCGTCATTGTCTTGCATGAATCCACTAATTTGGTTACGAAGGCTGGTCGATCAAATCATTGTATCGTTCCCAAGCATCAAAGAGTGATTCGTCATTGTCTTGCATGAATCCACTAATTTGGTTACGAAGGCTGGTGACCATGGATGGTGGGAAGTAGCGCGACAAAAAGCGTTGAGTCATGTCATTCCAAGTATGAATAGAATTCTTTGGGAGACGGTCAAACCATTTTTCGGCATGGTGCGAAAGCGAGTGGGGAAAGAGTTGGAGGCGAAGGTCATCCATAGAAACACTGGGGGACTTCATGCTTTGGGTGATGGTAATGAATTTGTCGAGGTGTTTGTTGGCATCATCATCCGGAATTCCGCGAAATGGGTTAGTTTGCACTTGTTGGATCATGTGATGCTTCAACGAAAACTCCTGAGCCGTGACGTGCATCGGCGCAATCGGGCCTCCGCGTCCGTTCATGGTGGGTTGACACAATTCCTCCATTGTTCGTAAATCAGGTAGGGGGACATTGTTGTTGTTATTCAAATTGGTTAGAGGTGGGTTATTATTTTTGTTATTAACACCAGCCATATCTAGATCTTCACGAGTCTCGGGCTCAGAATAGTTCGAAGATCTAGTACGCATACACCTGCAGAAGAAAAATATACACAAAGAGAATATCTATAGAATCTTTTTGGTGCAAACCTTTGGAAAAGAATTACTTTTTATGATTTTTCAATGTTTTTGTATTTTTGAAGAATTTTATATTTTTTAGGATTTTTGAAAAAAAAATTTAAAGCAAGGAAAATAACTTCAAAGAACGGATCCCAAAATTCAATGCGTCTCTCACTAGAAACCGTTAATCTTAACGAAAAGAGCCGGCAGCGGTGCCATTTAATACTAGGTTTTTACACCACGTATCAAAATTCATAGTCCCAAATCTTTTCGAATTGATTTCCAGTCTAAAGTGTGACTCAATTGTCTTTTGGTGAACAAGAGAATGGTTTGGTTGATTATCTATTTTAAACTAATAACAAGTAAGTATAAATGTCGTTGAGTAAAATTAAAGTTTTAAAGATTAAACTAAAATGACGAGTTAAAAATGAATGTTTGAAAACTTAAAGACAAGATTAGAAAAATACTAGAATGCTTAATAAAACTAACACTTGAAAACTTTGCAAAAGCAAGAAATTAAACACTTGGAAAACAAACAATTACTGCCAAATCGGAATATACAAAGTGCATTAATCGGAATGTGTAAAGGAGGCTGCAATCGGAATGTTGGAAGAGAAGGTGGTCGGAATAATCAGAAATAAGCCAATCGGAATATGGGATAGAGTACTAATCGGAATGTTTAGAAAAACATCCGATCGGAATGTAACCAATATCCCACAATCGGAATATCACAAGTACCCCCAGATCGGAATACAGAAAAATTCATACAATCGGAATATGCCCAAAAACCTAATCCGATCTAATGGATCGGAATATTGGAGATGCTAATCGGAATAGCCAAAAACCCTTTTCCGATTTGAAGATCGGAAAGAGGGCTGATGATCGGAAAGCTGCGATCGGAAAGGGGTTTAGACCCTTTCCGATTTATGTGGGATTCGAGATTAGGCTAGTAATAAGCTATAATAATAAGCTCACACCAAAACTAGAACGAATCAATAATAAAAAGGACAAAATAAGCACTAATAACAACTTATCCTAACTTAAAATAATCAATCTTTTGAATCAAGCTATAAAAAGATGAACTTTTTAAGAAAACTTTTAAAAAGTGAATAAGCTAAACATATAAATAAGCCAATAAGCACAAAGATCTCAAAGCTTAATCGTATGAAAGCTTATTTAGGAACAAAAAGATTAACTTTTTAAGCACAAAAACATTAAGATCAACACGGATTTAATGTAATTCGCACCAAAATCATCCTCATCTCTTGGATCGGTGTGTTCTTTATGTGAATGTCAAGCGGATTCCCATGAGCATCTCTTCTTCCAATGCCCGTTTGCAACGAATGTTTGGAATCAGGTGAAGGGAAGGACTTGTTTTGCTTCATTGCCCCCTGATGTGTATGGTATGATTGTTCATATTAATCCTATTGCTAAGAGAAGGACGACTGCGGTCATTGTTTCTAAATTGGTGGTTGCGTCAGCAGCCTACTATATATGGCAAGAACGGAATTGGCGGTTGTTTAAAAAGAGTAAACGCACAGTCACACAAATTGTTGAATCCATTACTTCAGCTGTTCGGTTAAAGCTTCTGTCATGCCATTTTAAGAAGTCCAAGGAAAGTGAGAAATATGCTCGTCTTTGGGAGTTACCTGATTCTATTTTTATTATTCCATGATAGTTGGTGTTTTTTGTTTATGCACTATTAGGTGGTTTTTCCCTATTAGTGTTATTGGTTTTGTAATGGTTAGGTAAAATGGATGGTGTGTCATTCATTTTAGGCTGTTCGAGCTTGTGCTCGAGGTTAATGTGACATCCAGTCACATTCCATTGTACTTATTGGTTTTTTTGGGATCTAATATATTTTACCGGGGAGTGACCCCTTTACCCAAAAAAAAATCAATCTAAAAATCAAAGAAAGGTAGAAAGAGATGAAAGATTGAAAGCTTAACTAGAACTTGATTAATGAAATTAACAATACAAAAGGTTTAATCTTGAAAGATTAAAAGAAAGAAAAGATGAAAACTTAGTGAGAGAAAGTTTAGAACTTTCTCTCTCTAAAAACCAGAAAGAAAAGTGAAAAATGAAAACTTAAAACTAAAAACTAACTACCCTCCTAATGTGTATTAGGAGGGTATTTATAAGGAAAATGGGAAGGAGTGCATGTGTTGCATCTTCTTTCTTTCTTTCTTCATGTCTTCTCGACTCGATTTAATTCTTTGTCTTTTCTTGACGTCGTCTCGGGATTTGAACTTGTCTTGATAATTTTCTTCTTTAATTTAGACTTGAGTTCTTTGACTTCATTAAACTTCTGTCCTTAGACTTTTTCTTCGATAGATCTTCAGAATAGGCCTTGGACTTCCGTTCTTTTTTCACTCTTGATCTTTTGACTTCGTCTTTTCCCGTTTTCTTCGATAAAAGCCCGTGAAAGCCCGTGTTTTCTTCCTTTTTGATCTTTTGGTTCTAAAACACAATAAAAACACAAACCACGCATAATTCCGACTTTTACGACATAAAATACACGTTTTGGTCTTCTTATTATTGGAAATAAGTGGTAAAAGGATAAGTGTTTACACACTTATTAACTACACCGCCAAAAAAGTGTTTGACTCGGGATTTTATTGGCCCACCATTTATCGTGATGCTCACGAGATGGTTAAACGTTGTGATGCTTGCCAAAAACAAGGCAAGATCACACATAAAGATGAGATGCCTCAGAATTTCATTCAAGAATGTGAAATCTTTGATGTTTGGGGTATCGACTTTATGGGGCCATTCCCTTCATCTAAAGTGCACAAATACATCCTTGTGGCCGTTGACTACGTTTCTAAATGGGTTGAAGCCAAAGCTTTACCCACTAATGACGCAAGGGTGGATTGTAACTTTTGAAGTCGCTATTCGCTAGATTCGGTGTGCCTCGTGCCATTATTAGTGATCGCGGGACTCATTTTTGCAATGACCAATTTGCAAGAGTCATGGCTAAGTATGGTGTAAATCATCGTCTTTCCACCGTATACCACCCACAAACTAATGGCCAGGCTGAAATCTCTAACCAAGGATTAAAGCGAATTCTTGAAAGAACCGTGGGAGAGCATCGTGCCTCATGGGCTGATAAACTTGATGATGCTCTGTGGGCTTTTCATACCGCATACAAGACTCCGATTGGTTGTACACCATATCCTCTCGTGTACGGGAAAGCGTGCCACCTTCCTATTGAGTTGGAGTAGAAGGCTTATTGGGCCTTGAAGTGGGCCAATTTTGATATCAACAAAGCCGGTGACCTACGCAAGATCCAACTCAATGAGCTGAATGAACTCCGGAATGAGGCTTATGAAAATTCTTTGATCTATAAGGAAAGGACTAATCTCATTCACGACTCTAAGATTAAAAACCGAGAGTTCCAAGTTGGAGACAAAGTTTTACTCTTTAAATCTCGGTTGAAAATCTTTTCGGGCAAGCTGAAATCTCGTTGGTCCGGCCCATTCACCATTGCCCAAATTTTTCCATATGGTACTCTCGAGCTCGCTCAACCTAATGGACCTAATTTTAAGGTGAATGGCCAACGAGTGAAGTTGTACTTTGGTGAGGACATCTCTCATGAGATGATTCCATCCCTCACCACGTTTCCCATGAACTAATTTTGGGTCGAGTCAGGCTCGTGATACTCGGTATTTATATGGGTTCATAAATAATCTCTCGGTATCTCCTCGAATTGATCACGGTTCTAAGTGGAATGATTTGTTCTTGGTTAATAAAAAATGTGTTGGTTTGATTATCTATTTTAAACTAATAACAATTAAGTAAGTGTCGAAGAGTAAAATTAAAACTTTGAAAGATTAAACTAAATTGACAAGTTAAATCTAAATGTTTGAAAACTTAAAAACAAGATTTAGAAAAATGCTAGAACACTTAATAAAACTAACACTTAGAACTTCGTAAAAATAAGAAACTAAAATCACCCCTAATCGGAATATGCTAAAAGTGAGTGATCGGAATAATGGGTGAAAATGGTACAACCGGAATGTATTCCGATCTGTTGATCGGAATATGGCAATACCTTCCTGTCGAATATCTTGGAAGCTAGCCAAATCGGAATGCTGAAAAATTACACCAATCGGAATGTGGGAAAAACAATGCAATCGGAATATAAAACGAAACTCAATCGGAATATGGAATAAAGAAGTCCAAATCGGAATGTAGGCAAAAGTATGTAAATCGGAAGATCCCAAAACCCTTTTCCGATCTAAGTGATCGGAATAAAGGGGGTGTCTGCTCGGAATGTGCAAATCGGAAAAGGGTTATACCCTTTCCGATGCTTTTTAGATCCGAAATATAAGCAAGGGAAATAAGCTATTGGAATAAGCTAATACCCAAACTAGCTCGAATCTATAATGAAACGGATTAAATAAGCTCAAATTACAACTTATCTAAACTTCAAATAAACAACTTTTAAATCGAACAATAAAAAGATGAACTTTTTATAAAAACATTAAAAAGTAAATAAGCTAAACTTACAAATAAGCCAATAAGCACAAAGATCTTAAAGCTTATTAGTATAGAAACTTAAGAAAACATAAAAAAGATTAACTTTTAAGCACAAAAACATAGATGAACAACACGGATCATAAGTAATTCGTACCAAAAGTTAACTAAAATCAAGAAAGGTAGAATGAGATTAAAGATTAAAAGCTTGAATTTAAACTTGATTAATGAAAAACAATACAAAAGTTTAATCTTGAAAGAAAGAAAGAAAGATGAAAACTAGTGAGAGAAAGTTGAGAACTTTCTCTCTCTAAAACTAGAGAGAATGAAAAACTAAAACTAAAAGACTAACCACCCTCCTAATGTGTATTAGGAAGGTATTTATAGGAAAAGTGGGAGGAGTGCATGTGTTGCATCTTCTTTCTTTCTTTCTTCACGTCTTCTCGAATCGACTTTAATTCTTTGTCTTTTCTCGATGTCGTCTCGGGATTTGTCTTTTAATTTTCTTCTTCTATTAGACTTAAGTTCTTCGACTTCATTAAACTTCCGTCTTTAGACTTTTTCTTCGATAAATCTTTAGAATAGGTCTTGGACTTCCGTTCTTTTTGCACTCTTGATCTTTTGACTTCGTCTTTTCCCGTTTTCTTCGATAAAAGCCCGTGAAAGCCCGTGTTTTCTTCCTTTTTCATATTTTGGTCCTAAAACACAATAAAAACACAAACCACGCATAATTCCGACTTTTACGACATAAAATACACGTTTTGGTCTTGTTATTATTGGAAATAAGTGGTAAAAGGATAAGTGTTTTCACACTTATTAAATCCCCTACACTTGACCATTGCAATGCCCTCATGCAATGCATTAATTTTAAAGCACGGTTTACATTTTCCATCATAAATAAATAACCCACCTTGGCCTTTATTAAATACTAAATATAAAAAGATAGAAAAAAGTAAAGAAATTAAAAACTTACATTGGTTTTGGCAGCCATGAACGTTTATCATCCTCAAGTTTCACGTTCCCCATACCAAGCTTAAAAACGAGATCATTGTAATTATAAGTTAGCAAACTAACACGAACTCATGTGAGCCAATTATTCACTTAGACTTCCTTATTCCTAGGGGTATCTCTTATATTTTATTGTTGTCTTGAATGATCACCAGGATACATTTTTGACTTATTTCGATAGTTATTTAGTCCGAAAACAAAGTGAACGATTTAATCAATAGTTAGCTAAAGGACAGAATCTTTTAAAACTGCTTCTCGGGACCTCATAAAGTTCATATCCTGGCATAACTCGCTTCGCGATTTGAGACCTTTCTCGGACCGATATTTGGCAGCGACTCCATACTTCAAATCTTTGAGAGACGTTCATGAAATAATGGCCTTCTCTTCATAATAGGATTTCTTCACTTGAAGTTTTGAGAGATTCATACTTGGACCACGACTTCTTCATTTTTCTCCAGTCTTTATTTTGGACTTTGATATACAACGATCCGCCTCCTTTCAGGACTTGGATCTATTTATCCTCATACCTTGTTAGGGCCTTTTTGGATAGACTTCTCCATCATCTTTAGGGGAGTATTTGCTTTTCGTCGTGTGTCTCGATCCTTCATATTGATCTTCGATAAATGATTCTTCACACCACTTTTAGATCTTTAGCAACAAAATGTAGCCCTCATGCCTTGTTAGGGCCTTTTCGGACTCGCCAATCTTCGCATCCCGCTTCAATAAGTTATGCCTTGGCTATGAACTCTAATCCGTACCGAGCAACTTTTAAACGATCTTGGGCTAGAAGCTAAGTAACCTTTTAAATCGTACAACCTTATTTATTGCAGATAATTTATTAACAAGCAAAGGGAGAATAGGCTTATAATTAACTCACATAAATTCCCAAAAGAATACCGAACTTATAATTGACTCTATCATCTCTCGTCCTCCATAGTTTAAAATCTCAAGGAATGAGACTCGTGGATGCTTAGCCTATTAAATCAAAGTTTTGGGTTTTTGAGTCATCTATAGGATCTTGCAAACTCTTAGACTTTTTTCAAGTTTTGAATTCGCATTTTAAAGTTCCCTTGATAAACAACTCTCTAGGATCAATTATAGGAACTTGCGAAAAGTTCTTGTTCTTAACCCGTGAGAGTTAAGACTTTCGCGTTTTATAGCTCCCTAAATAAAAGCCTAGCGAAACTTGACTTAAACATGTTAAGGGTACTAGCTAGAGTAAACTTAGATAAGTAAACTCGGGTTGAGTCAAAATGTTCACGACTAAGAAAAATTTAAAACCACTTTATTAAAATTTATTCTAATAAGGAAAGAAAATAAACATAATAAAGGAAAATGCAACTATACAACTAGGCCAAAATAGATTAAAACTTTTGAAAAATGTCGAAAAATCAAATTTTCTGGTTAAAATGAGGGCAAATTCATGGAAAAGACCACTTACTTCGATAGAAGTCCCCCTACACTTGAGATAAACATTGTCCTCAATGTTTAAGCATGTGGGAGTAAACTCCCCTACACTTAGGACATTGTGCACTTTGTTTAAATCTTGCTAAGGAAAGGACAACTAAAGTGATTTCAATGTGAACATATAAAATATGAAATATTGAATCACAAGAGTTTTAGGATAGAACCGGGAAGATGGGGAACACGAAATCACGGTTCGTCAAAAGTCATCAAGGTGGATCTTTGAAGCTTTAATCCCTGCACAGCACAAGAAACAAGACAACAAACACATACGGTGCTCCCCCTGCACTTATTATGAAAGCAGTAAAGGATAGATCACGGGTTGCCTCCCGAGAAGCGCTTGTTTTTGTTCACCGAGTCACGAGCCTGACTCGACCCATTTTAGTTCATGGGGAACGTGGTGAGGGATGGAATCATCTCATGAGAGATGTCCTCACCAAAGTACAGCTTCAAACGCTGGCCATTCACCTTGAAATTGGGCCCATTTGGCTGAGAAAGCTCAATGGTCCAATATGGAAAGACTTTGGCGACGGTGAATGGACCAGACCAACGGCTCTTTAACTTGCCAGAGAAGATCTTCAACCGAGAGTTAAAAAGTAAGACTTGATCACCAACGTGGAACTCTCGGTTCTTGATTTTTGCGTCATGAATGATCTAGGTCTTCTCCTTGTAGATCAGCGAGTTCTCATAAGCTTCATTCCTCAGTTCATTTAGCTCGTTGAGTTGAATCTTGCGATGATCACCGGCTTTATTGATGTCGAAGTTAGCCCACTTCAAGGCCCAGTGCGCCTTATGTTCCAGCTCGATGGGGAAGTGGCATGCTTTCCCGTACACAAGACGATAAGGCGTACAGCCGATCGGGGTCTTATAAGCAGTACAGAAAGCCCACAGAGCATCATCTAACTTATCGGCCCACGCGGCGTGATGCTCTCCCACAGTACGCTCCAAAATTCGCTTCAATCCACGGTTGGATATCTCGGCTTGCCCATTGGTTTGGGGATGATAGGCGGTGGAAAGACGGTGATTGACACCATACTTAGCCATGACTCTTGCAAATTGATCATTGCAAATTGAGTCCCGCGGTCACTGATGATATCACGAGGAACGCCGAATCGAGCAAAAAGCTGCTTCAAAAAGTTCACAACCACCCTCGCATCGTTCGTAGGGAGAGCCTTGGCTTCAACCCATTTAGAAACGTAGTCAACTGCGACGAGGATGTACTTGTTCCCTTTGGAGGATGGAAATGGCCCCATAAAGTCGATGCCCCATACGTCAAAGATTTCACATTCCTGTATGAAATTTTGAGGCATCTCATCCTTATGTGTGATCTTGCCTTGGCGTTGGCAAGCATCACAATGCTTAACCATTTCGTGAGCGTCACGATAAATGGTGGGCCAATAGAATCCATAATCAAACACTTTCTTAGCGGTGTAGTTGGGACCAAAGTGACCACCGGTGGGTCCTCTATGGCAAGCATCAAGGATTTGTAACGCTGCCGGTCCATCAACACAACGACGAATGATCAGATCAGCACATTGTTTGAATAGATAAGGGTCATCCCAAAAGTAAGTCTTAACATCATTCAAGAACTTCTTCTTTTGTTGGGATGTTAACCCTTTGATGAGAATACCACCCGCTAAGTAGTTTGCAATGTCGGCAAACCACAGGCTGTCATCAAGATTGAGATTTATAGACATTAAGGTCTCAAGGGGGAAAGAGTCATTGATCTCTTTGTTCGGATGATCCCCTTGATATGGATCCTCAAGTCGACTCAGATGATCCGTGGCTAGGTTTTCGGCACCCTTCTTGTCACGAATTTCAGTGTTGAATTCTTGAAGGAGTAAAACCCAGCGAAAAAGTCTTGGCTTAGAGTCGTGCTTAGTCATCAAGTACTTCAACGCGGAATGGTCCGTGTATACGATGGTGGTGGATAAAACAAGATAGGAGCGAAATTTTTCAAAAGCATAGACAACAGCTAAAAGCTCTTTTTCGGTTGTCGTATAATGCAATTGAGCCCCCGTCATTGTTTTGCTAGCATAGTGGATTGGTTGGAAGTGTTTATTCACTCGTTGGCCCAAAACCGCTCCAATAGCAAAGTCGCTAGCATCGCACATCAATTCAAAAGGCAGCTCCCAATTAGGGGTAACCAAGACCGGTGCCTTAGTTAGCTTATCCTTGAGAAGATTGAAGGCTTCAATACACTCTTTAGAAAAGATAAAAGGAGTATCCTTTTCCAAGAGGTGGGTCATCGGGCGAGCGATTTTAGAGAAATCTTGAATGAATCGACGATAGAAGCCCGCATGACCCAAAAAACTTCTCACACCCTTCACGGTTGAAGGTGGAGGTAATTTGGCTATGACATCTACTTTAGCACGTTCGACTTCAAGACCAGCTTTAGAGATTTTGTGTCCTAGCACAATGCCTTCTTTTACCATAACATGGCATTTTTCCCAATTCAGAACAAGGCGAGTGTCTTCGCACCGCTTAAGCATACGTTCCAAATTGGCAAGGCAAGAAGAGAAGGAATCCCCAAAGACCGAGAAATCATCCATGAAGACTTCCATGGTTTGCTCAACCATGTCATGGAAGATAGCCAACATACATCTTTGGAAAGTCCCGGGGGCATTGCATAAGCCAAAAGGCATTCTTTTGTAAGCAAATGTGCCATATGGACAAGTGAATGTTGTCTTCTCTTGATCTTGGGGATCGATGGGTATTTAGAAATAACCCGAGAAACCATCAAGAAAGCAGTAATATTCATTACCCGCTAAACGTTCAAGCATTTGGTCCATAAAAGGTAGAGGGAAATGATCCTTTCTCGTGGCATCATTGAGTTTGCGGTAGTCTATACAAACTCTCCACCCAGTAACGAGACGGGTAGGAATCAACTCGTTGTTTGCATTGGGCACAACGGTGATGCCGCCTTTCTTAGGCACACAATGGACTGGACTAACCCATGGTAAATCCAAAATAGGGTAAATCATACCCGCATCAAGAAGTTTGATAACCTCTTTTTTGATGACGTCATGTATTTTAGGATTCACCCTTCGTTGGCTTTGAATTGTGGGCTTAAAGTCGTCCTCCATGAGAATTTTATGTGTGCAAAATTGAGGATCAATTCCGCGAATATCGGAGATTTTCCAAGCGATAGCTCTTTTATGCTTCTTCAACACGGCGATAAGTCGGGCTTTTTCTTCTTCTTTCAGGTCCTTTGCGATGATGACCGGTAACTTCTCGTTGTCTTCAAGGAAAACGTACTCAAGATGAGGAGGTACGTCCTTAAGCTCAAGAGTAGGAGGATCCTCAATAGATGGTGTAACTAACGATGGATCATCTTTAGTCACCTCTTTAGGAGCAGGAGGAGAAAACGGGTCTTCATTGAGAAGTCTCTCAATAGTCCGAATGTCTTCATCCCAATCGGTGGACGAATTATCATACTTAATATCGAGAGGACCCAAGCTAGCTTCGAAATCATCCAAGTCACTTTCTCCAAAAGGAGTCAATGCCGGAGCAATTGAGGCAACGGTCTCAACATTGGGTAGAGAAAAGAGAGTACTTTTGCAAGCATCATGAAAATGTTCTTCACAAGCCTCATCGAGAACATCAATAGCATTAAGACTCTCATATGAATAAGGATGCTTAGAAATCTTACCCATGTTGAAGACAATTTTATCGTCACCAGCTCTCATGATTATTTCGCACGCGGCTACATCAATGAGAGTGCGACCGGTCCTCAGGAATGGACGTCCAACGATTAATGGAACACGGGGATCCATCTCGCAGTCAACGACGACAAAATCCGCCAGGAAGGTGAATTTATCAACGCCAACAAAGACATCTTCGGCTATCCCCACTGGATAAGCAACCGTACGGTTGGCTAATTCCAAAGTCATTTTGGTGGGGACTAGCTCTGGGAGAGATAATTGCTTCCAAACACTTAAAGGCATTAAGTTTATACTGGCACCTAGATCGGCTAGGGCCATGCAATTCTCTACTCCCGGGAAGTTGCAAGGAATTAAGAAGCGACCTGGATCACCAAGTTTGGTGGGCAATTTCCTTAAGAGAACGACGGAGCAATTCTCATTAAGTTGGGTCTGAGCAATGTCAAGAAGCTTCTCCTTGTCACTTAGAAGATCTTTAAACATTTTCGCGTATTTGGGCATGTGAGCGAGAGCCTCGGCAAAGGAGATGTTAAAATTCAATTGTTTAAACATTTTGAGAAAGTTTGAAACTTGAATATCATCCTTGCTATTTTGCTTCTCTTTCCTCAACCTTGAAGGATAAGGTATATTGGATGAAGAAGAAGGCTTTAGGGTAATAGGATCACTCACAACCACGGGTGGTGGGGAAATGGGGGTAGAAGGTGAAGGAGGTGGAGAAATTGGGGAAATAGAAGGATGAGGAATAGGAGCAGGTTACTCGTTTTCCTTAGTCACAATCAAGGGTGGAGGTATAGGAAGCTCGGGTTCCTTGTTACCTTTACCACTGCGAGTGGTGATTGCTTTCATCTCCCCTCTTGGATTCGCAATGGTATTACTCGGAAGAGTACCCGAAGAAGAGGATTGATTACCTTGGAAGAAACTTGCCATCATGTTCCTTAAGTCATTCGTTTGACTATCCAAAGTGTTTCTCATATCAGCTCTCAGATCGTTCCCTAGTTTCACCAGGTCTACTTTCAGGTTGAGCACTTCCCGTTGGAGATTGTCCACGATCACATCATTAGTCCTCATGTAGGTTCCAATGTCTTGGTGTAATGCGGTGGGTTGGTTGGGAGGAGCATTGTATGCGGGTGGTTGATAAGAAGGTGTTGGTAAACTTGGTTGTTTCGTTAAGGTGGATATGGTTGTTTGTGAGGAGGTATGTATGGTGTACGAGGTTGTTGTTGTTGTTGAGGAGGGCGATTGAGGTTTTGTTGTTGGTTTGGGTTGTTAGGAGGAAAACCGGGTGGTGAGAGAAAGTTGTTCGAGCGGTAACTAAGCAAGTTGCGGTCACCTTGAGGACGAGCTTGATAAGCGGCCGGAGGATAGGTACCGTATGCTGCATTCACATTCTCAGAAGGGTAGTCTTGGGTGACGGTACAAGTAGTGTAAGAGTGAGGACCCCCGCATATTTCACATGGTTGGCTGACAGCATTGACTTGAGCGTTTTTAGCATTGATGTTGTTGGTGTTGCTGGCGGTTTGGGCGGCAAGCGATTCAAGAAGCGTAGTAATTTTGTCAATTCGCTTGTCGCTGTCACTAGTACTAGCACTAGCGACATTGGTCCGAAAACTCTTGGTTTGCACACGAGACTTATTCTCAATGATATCCCAAGCGGCATTGGAAGTCTTAACCAAAATATTACCCCCCGAGGCACTGTTTAGTGAATCTTGGTCATTCATGCTTAAACCATTATAAAAAGTATTAATTTGGTGCACTTTGGTAAAACCATGTTGTGGGCATTTTCTTAAAAGATCTTTGAAACGATCCCAAGATTCACTAAAAGACTCATCGTACTTTTGTTCAAAATTAATGATTTCATTCCGCAAAGCGGTAGTACGAGAGGGTGGAAAAAAGTAGTTGATAAACTTGGTCTCCAAATCCGTCCATGTCAGAATACTTTGTGGCGGTTCCTTAGCAAGCCAATGCCGGGCTTGTCCCTCTAAAGAAAAGGGAAAAAGTTGTAAACGGATTACCTCTTGTGGAACACCATTGAATTTGACCGTATTCGTGAGTTGCAAGAATCTCTTGATGTGGTCATGAGGATCATCAATGGTACGCCCCAAGAATGGTTGAGCAGAGACCATCTGGATAAAGCCAGATTTGAGCTCAAAATTGTTGGCTGCAATCGCGGGTATGACAATTGTATCATTGTTGCCCTCCACATGTGCTTGCAGAAGTTCAATCATCGGGCGATTATCCGGTAGAGGCTCATTATTGTTGTTATTATTGTTGTTGAGAGGTGGGTTGTTATTGTTATTGTTTTGAGGTGGATTGTTGTTGTTTTGTACACCGGCCATGTTTAAGTCTTCGAGAGGCTCGGGCTCTTGATAAGACGTGGATCGTGTACGCATGCACCTGCAAAAGAACTAACAAGGCAAAAACAAAACAGAAATATTTTTGGTTTTTATGTTTTTTAATTTTTAGGATTTTTGAAAATTTTATATTTTTTAGGGTTTTTGAAATTTTTTATGAAAAAGTAACGTTCACGGTGAACGGATCCCAAATCCAAGTTCTCACAAAAAACGGTTAATCGTAACGAGAAGAGCCGGCAGCGGCGCCATTTGATACTCGGTATTTATATGGGTTCATAATTAATCTCTCGGTATCTCCTCGAATTGATCACGGTTCTAAGTGGAATGATTTGTTCTTGGTTAATAAAAAAGGTGTTGGTTTGATTATCTATTTTAAACTAATAACAATTAAGTAAGTGTCGAAGAGTAAAATTAAAACTTTGAAAGATTAAACTAAATTGACAAGTTAAATCTAAATGTTTGAAAACTTAAAAACAAGATTTAGAAAAATGCTAGAACACTTAATAAAACTAACACTTAGAACTTCGTAAAAATAAGAAACTAAAATCACCCCTAATCGGAATATGCTAAAAGTGAGTGATCGGAATAATGGGTGAAAATGGTACAATCGGAATGTATTCCGATCTGTTGATCGGAATATGGCAATACCTTCCTGTCGGAATATCTTGGAAGCTAGCCAAATCGGAATGCTGAAAAATTACACCAATCGGAATGTGGGAAAAACAATGCAATCGGAATATAAAACGAAACTCAATCAGAATATGAAATAAAGAAGTCCAAATCGGAATGTAGGCAAAAGTATGTAAATCGGAATATCCCAAAACCCTTTTCCGATCTAAGTGATCGGAATAAAGGGGGTGTCTGCTCGGAATGTGCAAATCGGAAAAGGGTTATACCCTTTCCGATGCTTTTTAGATCCGAAATATAAGCAATGGAAATAAGCTATTGGAATAAGCTAATACCCAAACTAGCTCGAATCTATAATGAAACGGATTAAATAAGCTCAAATTACAACTTATCTAAACTTCAAATAAACAACTTTTAAATCGAACAATAAAAAGATGAACTTTTTATAAAAACATTAAAAAGTAAATAAGCTAAACTTACAAATAAGCCAATAAGCACAAAGATCTTAAAGCTTATTAGTATAGAAACTTAAGAAAACATAAAAAAGATTAACTTTTTAAGCACGAAAACATAGATGAACAACACGGATCATAAGTAATTCGTACCAAAAGTTAACTAAAATCAAGAAAGGTAGTATGAGATTAAAGATTAAAAGCTTGAATTTAAACTTGATTAATGAAAAACAATACAAAAGTTTAATCTTAAAAGAAAGAAAGAAAGATGAAAACTAGTGAGAGAAAGTTGAGAACTTTCTCTCTCTAAAACTAGAGAGAATGAAAAACTAAAACTAAAAGACTAACCACCCTCCTAATGTGTATTAGGAGGGTATTTATAGGAAAAGTGGGAGGAGTGCATGTGTTGCATCTTCTTTCTTTCTTTCTTCACGTCTTCTCGACTCGACTTTAATTCTTTGTCTTTTCTCGATGTCGTCTCGGGATTTGTCTTTTAATTTTCTTCTTCTACTAGACTTAAGTTCTTCGACTTCATTAAACTTCCGTCTTTAGACTTTTTCTTCGATAAATCTTCAGAATAGGTCTTGGACTTCCGTTCTTTTTGCACTCTTGATCTTTTGACTTCGTCTTTTCCCGTTTTCTTTGATAGAAGCCCGTGAAAGCCCGTGTTTTCTTCCTTTTTCATATTTTGGTCCTAAAACACAATAAAAACACAAACCACGCATAATTCCGACTTTTACGACATAAAGTACACGTTTTGGTCTTGTTATTATTGGAAATAAGTGGTAAAAGGATAAGTGTTTTCACACTTATTAGCTCGTGACTCGGTTATCAAAAATAAGCGCTCCTCGGGAGGCAACCCGAGTATCTATCCTTTTCCGTTTTAACCTCCTAAGTGTAGGGGGACCTCTATAGGTGTTTGTCTTTGTGCGGTGATGTGATTACAGGGATGAATTCACTTTTGGAATCTTTCAAGAACCGTGCTCCTGTGTTACCCGAAATCCGGTTCTATCTCTCAACTATCGTGATTCAATTTTCTTCATACTCACATTTGAAATTTATCACTTTAGTCGTCTCTTCCTTAGCTTGATTTAACCAACGTGCACAATGTCATAAGTGTAGGGGAGATTTTTCCCACATGCTTAAACATTGAGGACAATGTTTATCTTAAGTGTAGGGGGGACTTCTATCGAAGTTTTAAGTGGACTTTTCCATGAAAATGCCTTCATTTAACCGGAAAATCATCTTTTTCAGCATTTTTCAAATTTTTAATTAACTTCGGCCATTTAGTCGTAATTTTTAAATTTTTATCGTTGCTTTCATATGTATATATTCCACAATAAAGTCAAAAATATTAATAAAGTGGTGTAGCTAGTTTAGAAATCTTTGACATATTAGGCCCGTTGCGATTATTTTGACTCAACCCGAATAGACTTATCCAAGTTTATTCTAGCTAGTATCCTTAACCATGTAGACCTTAATTGGTTTATTAGGCTAAGCATCCACGAGTCTCATTATTTGAGATTTTAAATTGTGGAGAACGAGAAATGATAGAGTCAATTATAAGTCGGTATTCTTGCACAAGCTCACTTGGTGTAATTATTTGCCTATTCTCCCATCACTTGCTAATAATTTATCTGCAATAAGTAAGGTCGAACGATTTGAGAAGTTACTTAGCTTCTAGCCCAAGATCGTTTAAAAGTTGCTCGGTAATGATAAGAGTTCATAGCCAAGGCATAACTTATGAAGCGGGGCGCGAAGATTGGCGAGTCCGAAAAGGCCCTAACAAGGCATGAGGATTCAATCTTATTGCTTAAGATCCAAGGTGATGTGAAAAGCATTGTTCCTAAAATCAATATGAAGGATCAAGACTCACGACGAAAAGCAATCAACTCCCATAAAGATCATGGAGAAGTCTATCCGAAAAGACCCTAACAAGGTATGAGGATAAATAGATCCAAGTCCGAAAAGGAGGCGGATCGTTGTATCTCAAAATCCCAATTAGAGATTGAAGAAATAATCATGAAGTCGTGGTCAACAAAGTTGGAGTACCCCTCAAAAGCCTCCAAGTGAAGAAACTCTATTACGAAGAGAAGACCATTATCTCAAGAACGTCTCTCAAGATATGAAGTATGAAGTACATGCCAAATATCGGCCCGAGAAAGGTCTCAAATCGTGAACCGAGTTATGCCAAGATATGAACTTTTTGATATCCCGAGAAGCAGTTTTAAGAGATTTTGTCCTTTAGCTAACTATTGATCAAATCGTCCTACTTTGCTTTCAGCCTAAATAAACTATCGAAATAAGTCCAAAAATGCATCTTCATGATCATTCTAAGACAAAAATAAAATATAAGAGATACACTTAGGAATAAGGGAGTTTAAATGTGTGTAAGTGTTTGATTTGCTAACTTATAATAATAATGATCTCGTTTTTAAGCTTAGTTTGAGGAACGTGAAACTTGAGGGTGATAAATCTTCGTAGCGCCAAAGCCCTTTTGTAAGTCCTTGATCTCTTTGCAAGTTATTTCCATATAGCTATTTTCAAGTGAAAATGGTTTTCTATCCTTTTGTTTACTTTAAAGATTTTAATTTCTCTTAGTACTTTAATTTTTGTTTAGTAGTATTTTAATAAGGCCAAGGTAGATTGATTATGAGAAAAGTGTAAATTTGCTTTATCACTAAGCATTGCATGAGGGCATGGCAATGGTTAAGAGTAGGGGATTTGATAGGTGTGAAAACACCCATCCTTTTACCACTTATTTCTTGCTAAAATGAGACCAAAACGCGTATTTAATATCATTTGTTTGGAATTATGCGTGGTTTTGGTCTTTGTTTTATTTTCAGAGCCAACCGGATAAATATTGAAGAAAACATGGGATTGCACGAGTTTTATTGAAGAAAAAGACTGAAGACGAAGTCTAGAGTCCAAGAATGCAAAAGATTGGAAGTCAATGGACCTATTTGAAGAAAAGGGCCAAAGACGGAAGATTTATATATGTCGAAGAACTCAAGTCTATTTAACGAGAAATTAAAAGACGAGTTGGAATTATTTACCGACATTTCTCAAAATCGAAAGTCGGAAACGTTTATTTAAAGAAACGTAAAGACTAAAGAAGAAAGAAGAAAAGAAGCCCATTCACAAGCCCACAAGCAAACGCCTATAAATAGGACTTCTCCTCACAATTTTAGAGGCTAGTTAGTTTTTTAGTAGTTAGTTCATTTTTCACTTTTCTTTCTAGTTTTAGAGAGAGAAAGTTCTCAACTTTCTCTCACTAAGTTTTCATCTTTCTTTCTTTTAATCTTTCAAGATTAAACCTTTTGTATTGTTGATTTCATTAATCAAGTTTAAGTTTAAGCTTTTGATTTTTCATCTCTTTCTACCTTTCTTTGATTTTTAGATTAATTTTGGTGCGAATTTCATTTTATCCGTGTTGTTCTTAATGATTTCGTGCTTAAAAAGTTAATCTTTTTATGCTTACTTAAGTTTTTATACGAATAAGCTTTGAGATCGTTGTGCTTATTGGCTTATTTTTATGTTTAGCTTGTTTACTTTTTAAAAAAAGATTTTCTTAAAAAGTTCATCTTTTTATAGTTTAATTTATAAGATTGCTTGTCTTAAGTTGAAGAAGTGCTTATTTGAGCTTATTTGAGCTTATTTAGTATATTTCACTTTTGATTCGTGCAAGTTTTGGTGAGAGCTTATAAAAATAGCTTATCACCTTTGCTTAATTTTCGAATCAATATAAATCGGAAAGGGTAAAACCCTTTTCCGATCTTAACATTCCGATTAGTGCCCCTCCTTATTCCGATCATCAAGATCGGATTAGGGTTATTGTATTCCGATTTGCAACATTTATTCCGATCGTATTGATCGGATTAGGGTTTAGATATTCCGACGGTGGGGTTCTGTGATATTCCGATTGGAGTGTTTTTGTTAAACATTCCGATTGGATTCGTTTTGGACTTTCCGATTTGACTAGTTTGGCAACATTCCGATTGGCGCTTGTTTCCCATATTCCGATTGCCTTTCCGACAGCATATTCCGATCAGTCTCATTTGCCATATTCCGATCAGCCTTATTCCGACTACATATTCCGATCAATGCACTTTAGATATTCCGATTTGGCTATTTTCCAATTGTTTAATCTCTTGTTTTTGCAAAGTTTTCAAGTGTTAGATTTATTAAGTGTTCAAGTAATTTTCCTAATCTTGTCTTTAAGTTTTCAATCATTTATTTTTAACTCGTCTTTTTAGTTTAATCTTTAAAACTATTTTCACTCAACGACATTTACATTTATTTACTATTAGTTTAAATAGATAACAAACCAACCCCTTTTTAGTAACCAAGAACAAACTATTCCACTTTGAACCGTGATCAGTTCGAGAAGATTCCGAGACTTAATCTGAACCCCAATGAAAACCATTGTATCAAATGGCGCCGCTGCCGGCTCTTCTCGTTAAGATTAACAGTTTTTTTGTGAGAACTTGGATTTTGGGATCCGTTCGTCGTGAACGTTACTTTTTCATAAAAAATTTCAAAAATCCTAAAAAATATAAAATTTTCAAAAATACAAAAAAAAAATTTAAAAACCATAAAAACCAAAAATATTTCTTGTTTGCTTTGTTAGTTCTTTTGCAGGTACATGCGTACACGATCAACGTCTTATCAAGAGCCCGAGCCTCTTGAAGACTTAGACATGGCCGGTGTACACAACAACAACAATAACCCACCTCAAAACAATAACAACAATAACAATCCACCTCTCAAAAACAATAATAACAACAACAATGAACCTCTATCGGATAATCGCCCGATGATTGAACTTTTGCAAGCGCATGTGGAGGGCAACAATGATCCAATTGTCATACCCGCGATTGCAGCCAACAACTTTGAGCTCAAATCCGGCTTTATTCAGATGGTCTCTGCTCAACCATTCTTGGGGCGTACCATTGATGATCCTCATGACCACATCAAGAGATTCCTGCAACTCACGAATACGGTCAAATTCAATGGTGTTCCACAAGAGGTAATCCGTTTACAACTTTTTCCCTTTTCTTTAGAGGGACAAGCCCGACATTGGCTTGCAAAGGAACCGCCACAAAGTATTCTTACGTGGACGGATTTGGAGACCAAATTCATAAATTACTTTTTCCCACCCTCTCGTACTACCGCTTTGTGGAATGAAATTATCAATTTTGAGCAAAAGTATTATGAATCTTTTAGTGAATCTTGGGACCATTTTAAAGATCTTTTAAGAAAGTGCCCACAACATGGTTTTACCAAAGTGCACCAAATTAATACTTTTTATAATGGTTTAAGCATGAATGACCAAGATTCATTAAACAGTACCTCGGGGGTAATATTTTGATTAAGACTTCTAATGCCGCTTGGGATATTATCGAGAATAAGTCTCGTGTGCAAACCAAGAGTGTTCGGACCAATGCCACTAGTGCTAGTACTAGTGACAACGACAAGCGACTTGACAAAATTACTACGCTTCTTGAATCGCTTGCCGCCCAAACCGCTAGCAACACCAACAACATCAACGCTAAAAACGCTCAAGTCAATGCTGTCAGCCAACCATGTGAAATATGCGGTGGTCCTCACTCTTACACAGCTTGTACCTCCACCCAAGACTACCCTTCTGAGAATGTTAATGCAGCATACGGTACCTATCCTCCGGCCGCTTATCAAGCTCGTCCCCAAGGAGACCGCAATTTGCTTAGCTACCGCTCAAACAACTTTCTTTCCCCGCCTGGTTTTCCTCCTAACAACCCAAACCAACAACAAAACCTCAATCGCCCTCCTCAACAACAACCTCGTGCACCATACCAACCACCTCACAAACAGCAATATCCACCTCAAAGAAACAACCAAGTTTACCAACAACCTGCTTATCAACCACCCGCCTACAATGCTCCTCCCAACCAACCCACCACATTACACCAAGATATTGGAACCTACATGAGGACTAATGATGTGATCGTGGACAATCTCTAGCGGGAAGTGCTCAACTTGAAAGCAGACATGGTGAAACAAGGGAACGATCTTCGAGCTGATATGAGAAACACTTTGGCAAGTCAAACGAATGACTTAAGGAACATGATGGCTGGTTTCTTCCAAGGTAATCAATCCTCTTCTTCGGGTACTCTTCCGAGTAACACCGTTGCAATTCCAAGAGGGGAGATGAAAGCAATCACCAGTCGCAGTGGTAAAGGTACCAAGGAACCCGAGCTTCCTATACCTCCACCGGTGATTGTGACTAAGAAAAATGAGTCACCTGCTCCTATTCCCCAACCTTCTACTTCCCCAATTTCTCCACCTCTTACTTCTACCCCTCCTCCACCCAAGGATGTGAGTGATCCTACTATTCCAAAGCCTTCCTCTTCTTCCGATATACCTTATCCCTCAAGGTTGAGGAAAGAGAAGCTCAAAAGCAAGGACGATATTCAGGTTTCGAACTTTCTCAAAATGTTTAAACAATTGAATTTCAACATCTCCTTCGCTGAGGCTCTCGCTCACATGCCTAAATACGCGAAAATGTTCAAAGATCTTCTTAGCGGCAAGGAGAAGCCTCTTGATATTTCTAACACCCAACTTAATGAGAATTGCTCTGCAGTGCTCTTAAGGAAATTGCCAACCAAGCTTGGTGATCCGGGTCATTTCTTAATCCCTTGCAACTTCCCGGGAGTAGAGAATTGCATGGCCCTAGCCGATCTAGGTGCCAGTATTAATTTAATGCCTCTAAGTGTTTGGAAGCAATTATCTCTCCCCGAGCTAGTCCCCACCAAAATGACTTTGGAATTAGCTAACCGTACGGTTGCTTATCCAGTGGGGATAGCCGAAGACGTTTTTGTAGGAGTCGACAAATTCACTTTTCCTGCCGATTTCGTCGTCGTCGACTACGATATGGACCCTCGTGTGCCATTGATCGTTGGTCTTCCATTCTTGAGGACCGGTCGCACTCTCATCGATGTTGAAGCTGGTGAGCTTATCATGAGAGTGGGTGATGATAAAATCGTCTTCAACATGGGAAAGCTTTCTAAACAGCCTTATTCATATGAGAGTGTTAATTGTATCGACGTTCTTGATGAGGCTTGTGAAGAACACTTCAAAGATGCTTGTAAAAGTATTCCTACCTCTCTTCCCAATGTTGAGACCATTTCTTCTATTGATTCATCACTATCTCTATTTGGAGAAAGTGATTTCCTTTGGAAAGATTTGGAAGCCACCATGGGAGATGTGAACTTAGACCATGGCGATTCTCCCACCAATTGGGATGAAGATCTTCGCCTCATTGAGAACCTTCTTAAAGAAGACAATATTTCTCCACCATCTCCCAAGGATATTGCTATCGATGAAACGACTTTGAATACGCCAACCATCGACAATCCTCCGGATTTAGAACTTAAGGAGTTGCCGCCCCATCTCGAGTATGTGTTCCTTGAAGATAAGAAGAAGTCGCCCGTCATCATCGCGAAGGACTTAAAAGAAGAAGAAAAATCTCGCCTCATCGCCGTGCTTAAATATCATAAGAAGGCAATTGCTTGGAAAATTTCCAACATCCGCGGAATTGATCCAAACTTTTGTACTCACAAGATTCTCATGGAAGATGACTTTAAACCCGCAATCCAGAGCCAAAGAAGGGTTAATCCTCGCATTCATGACGTCATCAAACAAGAGGTTATCAAACTTCTTGATGCCGGCTTGATTTACCCTATCTCGGATTCGCCTTGGGTAAGTCCCGTCCATTGTGTGCCCAAGAAGGGCGGAATAACCGTTGTTCCCAATGAACACAACGAGTTGATTCCCACTCGTCTCGTCACTGGGTGGAGAGTTTGTATCGATTATCGCAAGCTCAATGATGCCACGAGAAAAGATCACTTTCCTCTTCCTTTCATGGATCAAATGCTCGAGCGTCTAGCGGGTAATGATTATTACTGCTTCTTAGACGGTTTCTCCGGGTATTTTCAAATTCCCATCGATCCCAAAGACCAAGAAAAGACCACATTCACTTGTCCCTATGGAACATTTGCTTACAAACGTATGCCTTTTGGTTTATGCAATGCTCCTGGGACGTTCCAAAGGTGTATGATGGCTATCTTCCATGACATGGTTGAAGAAACTATGGAAGTATTCATGGATGATTTCTCGGTTTATGGCGATTCATTCTCTGCTTGCCTTGCCAATTTAGAACGTATGCTTAAGCGGTGTAAAGACACTCGCCTTGTTCTTAATTGGGAAAAATGTCATTTCATGGTAAAAGAGGGCATCGTGCTAGGAAACAAAATTTCCAAAGCCGGTCTTGAAGTGGACCGTGCTAAAGTCGATGTTATTTCTAAGTTGCCTCCACCTTCAACCGTGAAGGGTGTGAGAAGTTTCCTCGGTCATGCGGGCTTCTACCGTCGTTTCATCAAAGATCTTTCTAAAATCGCCCGCCCGATGACCCACCTCTTGGAAAAAGATACTCCTTTTATCTTTTCTAATGAGTGTATTGAAGCCTTCAACCTTCTTAAGGATAAGCTTACTAAGGCACCGGTCTTGGTCACCCCTAATTGGGAGCTTCCCTTTGAGTTGATGTGCGATGCTAGCGACTTTGCTATTGGAGCGATTTTGGGCCAAAGAGTGAACAAACACTTCCAACCGATCCATTACGCTAGCAAGACAATGACGGGGGCTCAATTGCATTACACGACAACCGAAAAAGAGCTTTTAGCTGTTGTCTATGCCTTTGAAAAGTTCCGCCCCTATCTTGTCCTTTCTACCACCATCATGTATACCGATCATTCCGCGTTGAAGTACTTGTTGACTAAGCAAGATTCCAAACCAAGACTTCTTCGCTGGGTTTTGCTACTCCAAGAATTTAAAATCGAAATTCGTGATAAGAAAGGAGCTGAAAACCTAGCCGCGGATCATCTCAGTAGACTTGAGGATCCTTATCAAGGGGATCATCCGAACAAAGAGATCAATGAATCTTTTCCCCTGGAGACCTTAATGTCTATCAACTCGACTTCTGATGAAACCCCGTGGTTTGCGGACATTGCAAACTACTTGGCGGGTGGAATTCTCGTTGACGGGCTAACATCCCAACAAAAGAAGAAGTTCTTCAAAGACATTAAGACTTATTTTTGGGATGACCCGTATCTATTCAAACAATGTGCTGATTTGATTATTCGCCGATGTGTTGATGGACCGGCAGCTTTAGAAATCCTTGACGCTTGCCACAAAGGACCCACCGGTGGTCACTTTGGTCCCAACTACTAATACTAGGTTTTTACACCACGTATCAAAATTCGTAGTCCCAAATCTTTTCGAATTGATTTCCAGTCTAAAGTGTGACTCAATTGTCTTTTGGTGAACAAGAGAATGGTTTGGTTAATTATCTATTTTAAACTAATAGCAAGTAAGTATAAATGTCGTTGAGTAAAATTAAAGTTTTAAAGATTAAACTAAAATGACGAGTTAAAAATGAATGTTTGAAAACTTAAAGACAAGATTACAAAAATACTAGAATGCTTAATAAAACTAACACTTGAAAACTTTGCAAAAGCAAGAAATTAAACACTTGGAAAACAAACAATTACTGCCAAATCGGAATATATAAAGTGCATTAATCGGAATGTGTAAAGGAGGCTGCAATCGGAATGTTGGAAGAGAAGGTGGTCGGAATAATCAGAAATAAGCCAATCGGAATTAGGGAAAGAGTACTAATCGGAATGTTTAGAAAAACATGCGATCGGAATGTAACCAATATCCCACAATCGGAATATCACAAGTACCCCCAGATCGGAATACAGAATAATTCATACAATCGGAATATGCCCAAAACCCTAATCCGATCTGATGGATCGGAATATTGGAGATGCTAATCGGAATAGCCAAAAACCCTTTTTCCGATTTGAAGATCGGAAAGAGGGCTGGTGATCGGAAAGCTGTGATCGGAAAGGGGTTTAGACCCTTTCTGATTTATGTGGGATTCGAGATTAGGCTAGTAATAAGCTATAATAATAAGCTCACACCAAAACTAGAACGAATCAATAATAAAAAGGACAAAATAAGCACTAATAACAACTTATCCTAACTTAAAATAATCAATCTTTTGAATCAAGCTATAAAAAGATGAACTTTTTAAGAAAACTTTTAAAAAGTGAATAAGCTAAACATATAAATAAGCCAATAAGCACAAAGATCTCAAAGCTTAATCGTATGAAAGATTATTTAGGAACAAAAAGATTAACTTTTAAGCACAAAAACATTAAGATCAACACGGATTTAATGTAATTCGCACCAAAATCAATCTAAAAATCAAAGAAAGGTAGAAAGAGATGAAAGATTGAAAGCTTAACTAAAACTTGATTAATGAAATTAACAATACAAAAGGTTTAATCTTGAAAGATTAAAAGAAAGAAAAGATGAAAACTTAGTGAGATAAAGTTTAGAACTTTCTCTCTCCAAAAACTAGAAAGAAAAGTGAAAAATGAAAACTTAAAACTAAAAACTAACTACCCTCCTAATGTGTATTAGGAGGGTATTTATAGGGAAAATGGGAAGGAGTGCATGTGTTGCATCTTCTTTCTTTCTTTCTTCATGTCTTCTCGACTCGATTTAATTCTTTGTCTTTTCTTGACGTCGTCTCGGGATTTGAACTTGTCTTGATAATTTTCTTCTTTAATTTAGACTTGAGTTCTTTGACTTCATTAAACTTCTGTCTTTAGACTTTTTCTTCGATAAATCTTCAGAATAGGCCTTGGACTTCCGTTCTTTTTGCACTCTTGATCTTTTGACTTCGTCTTTTCCCGTTTTCTTCGATAAAAGCCCGTGAAAGCCCGTGTTTTCTTCCTTTTTGATCTTTTGGTCCTAAAACACAATAAAAACACAAACCACGCATAATTCTGAATTTTACGACATAAAATACACGTTTTGGTCTTGTTATTATTGGAAATAAGTGGTAAAAGGATAAGTGTTTACACACTTATTAAATCCCCTACACTTGACCATTGCAATGCCCTCATACAATACATTAATTTTTTAAAGCACGGTTTACATTCTCCATCATAAATAACCCACCTTGGCCTTTATTAAATACTAAACATAAAAAGATAGAAACAAGTAAAGAAATTAAAGACTTACATTGGGTTTTGGCAGCCATGAACGTTTATCATCCTCAAGTTTCACGTTCCCCATACCAAGCTTAAAAATGAGATCATTGTTATTATAAGTTAGTAAACTAACACGAACTCATGTGGGCAAATTATTCACTTAGACTCCCTTATTCCTAGGTGTATCTTTTATATTTTATTTTTGTCTTGAATGATCACGAGGATGCATTGTTTGACTTATTTCGATAGTTATTAGGCCGGAAATAAAGTGAAAGATTTAATCAATAGTTAGCTAAAGGACAAAATCTTTTTAAACTGCCTCTCGAGACCTCATAAAGTTCATATCTTGGCATAACTCGCTTCACGATTTGAGACCTTTCTCGGACCGATATTTGGCAGCGACTTCATACTTCAAATCTTGAGAGACGTTCTTGAAATTATGGTCTTCTCTTCATAATAGGAATTTCTTCACTTGAAGTTTTGAGAGATTCTTCTTATTTGGACCACGACTTCTTCATTTTTCTCCAATCTTTATTTTGGACTTTGATATACAACGATCTGCCTCCTTTTAGGACTTGGATATATTTATCCTCATACCTTGTTAGGGCCTTTTTGGATAGACTTCTCCATGATCTTTTGGAGAGTTTTTGCTTTTCGTCGTGTGTCTCGATCCTTCATATTGATTTTCGATAAATGATTCTTCACATCACTTTTGGATCTTTAGCAACAAAATGTAGCCCTCATGCCTTGTTAGGGCCTTTTCGGACTCGCCAATCTTCGCATCCCGCTTCAATAAGTTATGCCTTGGCTATGAACTCTAATCCGTACCGAGCAACTTTTAAACGATCTTGGGCTAGAAGCTAAGTAACCTTTTAAATCGTACAACCTTATTTATTGCAGATATATTTATTAACAAGCGAAGGGAGAATAGGCTTATAATTAACTCACATAAATTCACGAAAGAATACCGAACTTATAATAGACTCTATCATCTCTCGTTCTCCACAGTTTAAAATCTCAAGGAATGAGACTCGTGGATGCTTAGCCTATTAAATCAAAGTTTTTGGGTTTTCGAGTCATCTATAGGAACTTGCAAATTCTTAGACTTTTTCAAGTTTAGAAATCGCATTTTAAAGTTCCCTTGATAAACAACTCTCTAGGATCAATTATAGGAACTTGCGAAAAGTTCTTGTTCTTAACCCGTGAGAGTTAAGACTTTCGCGTTTTATAGCTCCCTATATAAAAGCTTAGCAAAACTTGACTTAAACATGTTAAGGATACTAGCTAGAGTAAACTTAGATAAGTAAACTCGGGTTGAGTCAAAAATTCATGACTAAGAAAAATTTAAAACCACTTTATTGAAAATTTATTTTAGCAAGGAAAGAAAATAAACATAACAAAGGAAAATACAACTATACAACTAGGCCAAAATAGATTACAAATTTTGAAAAATGTCGAAAAATCAAATTTCCGGTTAAAATGAGGACAAATGCAAGGAAAAGACCACTTACTTCGATAGAAGTCCCCCTTACACTTGATATAAACATTGTCCTCAATGTTTAAGCATGTGGGAGTAAACTCCCCTACACTTAGGACATTGTGCACTTTGTTTAAATCTTGCTAAGGAAAGGACGACTAAAGTGAATTCAATGTGAACATATAAAATATGAAATATTGAATCACAAGAGTTTAGGATAGAACCGGGAAGATGGGAACACGGTATCACGGTTCGTCAAAAGTCATCAAGAGTGGATCGTTGAAGCTTTAATCCCTGCACAGCACAAGAAACAAGACAACAAACACATACGGGGCTCCCCCTACACTTATTATGAAAGCAGTAAAGGATAGATCACGGGTTGCCTCCCGAGAAGCGCTTGTTTTTGTTCACCGAGTCACGAGCTTGACTCGACCCAATTTAGTTCATGGGGAACGTGGTGAGGGATGGAATCATCTCATGAGAGATGTCCTCACCAAAGTACAGCTTCAAATGCTGGCCATTCACCTTGAAATTGGGCCCATTTGGCTGAGAAAGCTCAATGGTCCCATATGGAAAGACTTTGGCGACGGTGAATGGACCAGACCAGCGGCTCTTCAACTTGCCAGAGAAGATCTTCAACCGAGAGTTAAAAAGTAAGACTTGATCACCAACGTGGAACTCTCGGTTCTTAATCCTTGCGTCATGAATGATCTTGGTCTTCTCTTTGTAGATCAGTGAGTTCTCGTAAGCTTCATTCCTCAGTTCGTTGAGCTCGTTGAGTTGAATCTTGCGATGATCACCGGCTTTGTTGATGTCGAAGTTAGCCTACTTCAAGGCCCAGTACGCCTTATGTTCCAGCTCGATGGGGAGGTGGCATGCTTTCCCGTACACAAGACGATAAGGTGTACAACTGATCGGGGTCTTATAAGCTGTACGGAAAGCCCACAGAGCATCATCTAACTTATCGGCCCACGCGGCACGATGCTCTCCCACAGTACGTTCCAGAATTCGCTTCAATCCACGGTTGGAAATCTCGGCTTGCCCATTGGTTTGGGGATGATAGGCGGTGGAAAGACGGTGATTGACACCATACTTAGCCATGACTCTTGCAAATTGATCATTGCAAAAATGAGTCCCGCGGTCACTGATTATAGCACGAGGAACACCGAATCGAGCAAACAGTTGCTTCAAAAAGTTCACAACCACTCTCGCATCGTTCGTTGGGAGAGCCTTAGCTTCAACCCATTTAGAAACGTAGTCAACGGCTACGAGGATGTACTTGTTCCCTTTGGAGGATGAAAATGGCCCCATAAAGTCGATGCCCCATACGTCAAAGATTTCACATTCTTGTATGAAATTTTGAGGCATCTCATCTTTATGTGTGATCTTGCCTTGGCGTTGGCAAGCATCACAATGCTTAACCATTTCGTGAGCGTCACGATAAATGGTGGGCCAATAGAATCCAGAGTCAAACACTTTCTTAGCGGTGTAGTTGGGACCAAAGTGACCGCCAGTGGGTCCTTTATGGCAAGCAGCAAGGATTTGCAAAGCTGCCGGTCCATCAACACATCGACGAATGATCAGATCAGCACATTGTTTGAATAGAAAAGGGTCATCCCAAAAGTAAGTCTTAACATCATTCAAGAACTTCTTCTTTTGTTGGGATGTTAACCTTTTGATGAGAACACCACCCGCTAAGTAGTTTGCAATGTCGGCAAACCACGGGGTGTCATCCAGATTAAGATTAATAGACATTAAGGTCTCAAGGGGAAAAGAGTCATTGATCTCTTTGTTCGGATGATCCCCTTGATATGGATCCTCAAGTCTACTAAGATGATCCGCGGCTAGGTTTTCGGCACCCTTCTTGTCACGAATTTCAATGTTGAATTCTTAAAGGAGTAAAACCCAGCGAAGAAGTCGTGGCATAGAGTCGTGCTTAGTCATCAAGTACTTCAATGCGGAATGGTCCGTGTATACGATTGTGGTGGATAAAACAAGATAGGGGCGAAATTTTTCAAAAGCATAGACAACAGCTAAAAGCTCTTTTTCGGTTGTCGTATAATGCAATTGAGCCCCCGTCATTGTTTTGATAGCATAGTGGATTGGTTGGAAGTGTTTATTCACTCGTTGGCCCAAAACCGCACCAATAGCAAAGTCGCTAGCATCGCACATCAATTCAAAGGGTAGCTCCCAATTAGGGGTAACCAAGACCGGTGCCTTAGTTAGCTTATCCTTAAGAAGATTGAAGGCTTTGATACACTCTTTAGAAAAGATAAAAGGAGTATCTTTTTCCAAGAAATGGGTCATCGGGCGAGCGATTTTAGAAAAATCCTGAATGAATCGACGATAGAAGCCCGCATGACCCAGAAAACTTTTCACACCCTTCACGGTTGAAGGTGGAGGTAATTTGGCTATGACATCCACTTTAGCACGGTCGACTTCAAGACCGGCTTTAGAGATTTTGTGTCCTAGCACAATGCCTTCTTTTACCATAAAATGGCATTTTCCCAATTTAGAACAAAGCATACGTTCCAAATTGGCAAGGAAAGAAGAGAAGGAATCCCCAAAGACCGAGAAATCGTCCATGAAGACTTCCATGGTTTGTTCAACCATGTCATGGAAGATAGCCAACATGCACCTTTGGAAAGTCCCGGGGGCATTGCATAAGCCAAAAGGCATCCTTTTGTAGGCAAATGTGCCATAGGGACAAGTGAATGTTGTCTTCTCTTGATCTTGGGGATCGATGGGTATTTGGAAATAACCCGAGAAACCATCAAGAAAGCAGTAATATTCATTACCCGCTAAACGTTCAAGCATTTGGTCCATAAAAGGAAGAGGGAAATGATCCTTTCTCGTGGCATCATTGAGTTTGCGGTAGTCTATACAAACTCTCCACCCAGTAACGAGACGTGTAGGAATCAACTCGTTGTTAGCATTGGGCACAACGGTGATTCCGCCTTTCTTAGGCACACAATGGACTGGACTAACCCATGGTGAATCCGAAATAGGGTAAATCTTACCCGCATCAAGAAGTTTGATAACCTCTTTTTTGATGACTTCATGGATTTTAGGATTCACCCTTCGTTGGCTTTGAATTGTGGGCTTAAAGTCGTCCTCCATGAGAATTTTATGTGTACAAAAGTGAGGGTCAATTCCGCGAATATCGGAGATTTTCCAAGCGAAGCTCTTTTATGCTTCTTCAACACGGCGATAAGTCGGGCTTTTTCTTCTTCTTTCAGGTCCTTTGCGATGATGACCGGTAACTTCTCGTTGTCTTCAAGGAAAACGTACTCAAGATGAGGAGGTAGGTCCTTAAGCTCAAGAGTAGGAGGATCCTCAATAGATGGTGTAACTAACGATGGATCATCATTAGTCACCTCTTTAGGAGAAGGAGGGGAAAACGGGTCTTCATTGAGAAGTCTCTCAATAGTACGAATGTCTTCATCCCAATCGGTGGACGAATTATCATACTTAATATCGAGAGGACCCAAGCTAGCTTCGAAATCATCCAAGTCACTTTCTCCAAAAGGAGTCAATGATGGAGCAATTGAGGCAACGGTCTCAACATTGGGTAGAGAAGAGAGAGTACTTTTTCAAGCATCATGAAAATGTTCTTCACAAGCCTCATCGAGAACATCAATAGCATTAACACTCTCATATGAATAAGGTTGCTTAGAAATCTTACCCATGTTGAAGACAAGTTTATCGTCACCAACTCTCATGATTATTTCGCCCGCGGCTACATCAATGAGAGTGCGACCGGTCCTCAAGAAGGGACGTCCAACGATTAATGGAACACGATGATCCATCTCGTAGTCAACGACAACAAAATCCGCCGGGAAGGTGAATTTGTCAACGCCAACGAAGACGTCTTCGGCTATCCCCACTGGATAAGCAACCGTACGGTTAGCTAATTCCAAAGTCATTTTGGTGGGGACTAGCTCGGGGAGAGATAATTTCTTCCAAACACTTAAAGGCATTAAGTTTATACTGGCACCTAGATCGGCTAGGGCCATGCAATTCTCTACTCCCGGGAAGTTGCAAGGAATCAAGAAGCGACCCGGATCACCAAGTTTGGTGGGCAATTTCCTTAAGAGAACGGCAGAGCAATTCTCATTAAGTTGGGTCTGAGCAATGTCAAGAAGCTTCTCCTTGTCACTAAGAAGATCTTTAAACATTTTCGCGTATTTGGGCATGTGAGCGAGAGCCTCGGCAAAGGAGATGTTAAAATTCAATTGTTTAAACATTTTGAGAAAGTTTGAAACTTGAATATCATCCTTGCTCTTTTGCTTCTCTTTCCTCAACCTTGAAGGATAAAGTATATCGGATGAAGAGGAAGGTTTTAGGGGAGTAGGACCACTCACAACCACGGGTGGTGGGGAAATGGGGGTAGAAGGCAAAGGTGGTGGGGAAAGTTGCTCTTTTTCCTTGTTCACAATCACGGGTGGAGGTGTAGGAAGCTCGGGTTCCGTATAACCTTTTCCACTACGAGTGGTGATTGCTTTCATCTCCCCTCTTGGATTCGCAACGGTGTTACTCGGAAGAGTACCCGAAGAAGAGGGTTGATTACCTTGGAAGAGCGAACCGATCATATCACGTATGTTAAGCGCTTGAGTGCTGAAAGAATCTCTCATGTCTGCACGGATCTCATTGCTTTGTTTTGCCATGGCATTCCTTAGCTCGACTCGAATATCGTACCCTTGTTTCGCCATTTCTCCCTTCAAGTTGACGAATTGACTTTGAAGATTCGTCACCATGTCTCGATTAGTCATCATGAACGTCTCGACGTCTGGATTCAATGCCATCGGTCGATTGAGAGGTGGAGCTTGGTAAGCTTGAGAATTTCCTTGAGTTGGGTATGGGTTTCTTTGGGATTGATATTGATTGGTAGCACGAGGTTGGGATTGGTTGTTTCTGTTATAGCTTTGTTGTTGGTTTTGGTTTGGAGGAGGGAAACCAGGTGGAGCAAGATAGTTGTTGGAGCGATAACTTAGCAAGCTACGGTCTCCTTGAGGACGAGCTTGATAGCCTCCCGTAGGATAAGTACCGTATGCCGCGTTAACGTTTTCAGAAAAATTGCCTTGGGTAGAAGGACAATCATTGTAAGAATGAGGACCACCACATGTGTCACAAGAAATAGCAACGGCTTTAGCTTGTTGAAAGTGGTTTATGGTCATGGTCATGAAATTCTTGTTCATCTCAGCGAGTTGTCGAGTAATTTCAGTCATCTCGGGATTGGAAGTAGTAGAAGAAACATTGACTCTCGGGTTAGATCTTGAGGATGCGGATGAATCCCAATTCTTGTGGTGAGTAGTCACGTTTTCAATCAACTCTCTACACTCTTCCGATCTCCTTTTCATAAAAGTACCACCGGCGGCGGCGTTGATCGTGTCACGATCACGAAAAGTGAGACCATTGTAGAAAGTATCAATGAGAGTGACGGGAAGCATGTTATGGTTCGGACAGCGGTCGATCAAATCATTGTATCGTTCCCAAGCATCAAAGAGCGATTCGTCATTGTCTTGCATGAATCCACTAATTTGGTTACGAAGGCTGGTCGATCAAATCATTGTATCGTTCCCAAGCATCAAAGAGCGATTCGTCATTGTCTTGCATGAATCCACTAATTTGGTTACGAAGGCTGGTGACCATGGATGGTGGGAAGTAGCGCGACAAAAAGCGTTGAGTCATGTCATTCCAAGTATGAATAGAATTCTTTGGGAGACGGTCAAACCATTTTTCGGCATGGTGCGAAAGCGAGTGGGGAAAGAGTTGGAGGCGAAGGTCATCCATAGAAACACTGGGGGACTTCATGCTTTGGGTGATGGTAATGAATTTGTCGAGGTGTTTGTTGGCATCATCATCCAGAATTCCGCGAAATGGGTTAGTTTGCACTTGTTGGATCATGTGATGCTTCAACGAAAACTCCTGAGCCGTGACGTGCATCGGCGCAATCGGGCCTCCGCGTCCGTTCATGATGGGTTGACACAATTCCTCCATTGTTCGTAAATCAGGTAGGGGGACATTTTTGTTGTTGTTGTTGTTGTTATTCAAATTGGGTAGAGGTGGGTTATTATTTTTGTTATTAACACCAGCCATATCTAGATCTTCACGAGTCTCGGGCTCAGAATAGTTCGAAGATCTAGTACGCATACACCTGCAGAAGAAAAATATACACAGAGAGAATATCTATAGAATCTTTTTGGTGCAAACCTTTGGAAAAGAATTGCTTTTTATGATTTTTCAATGTTTTTGTATTTTTGAAGAATTTTATATTTTTTAGGATTTTTGAAAAAAAAATTTAAAGCAAAGAAAATAACGTTCAAAGAACGGATCCCAAAAATCAATGCGTCTCTCACTAGAAACCGTTAATCTTAACGAAAAGAGCCGGCAGCGGTGCCATTTAATACTAGGTTTTTACACCATGTATCAAAATTCATAGTCCCAAATCTTTTCGAATTGATTTCCAGTCTAAAGTGTGACTCAATTGTCTTTTGGTGAACAAGAGAATGGTTTGGTTGATTATCTATTTTAAACTAATAGCAAGTAAGTATAAATGTCGTTGAGTAAAATTAAAGTTTTAAAGATTAAACTAAAATGACGAGTTAAAAATGAATGTTTGAAAACTTAAAGACAAGATTAAAAAAATACTAGAATGCTTAATAAAACTAACACTTGAAAACTTTGCAAAAGCAAGAAATTAAACACTTGGAAAACAAACAATTACTGCCAAATCAGAATATACAAAGTGCATTAATCGGAATGTGTAAAGGAGGCTGCAATCGGAATGTTGGAAGAGAAGGTGGTCGGAATAATCAGAAATAAGCCAATCGGAATATGGGATAGAGTACTAATCGGAATGTTTAGAAAAACATCCGATCGGAATGTAACCAATATCCCACAATCGGAATATCACAAGTACCCCCAGATCGGAATACATAAAATTCATACAATCGGAATATGCCCAAAACCCTAATCCGATCTAATGGATCGGAATATTGGAGATGCTAATCGGAATAGCCAAAAACCCTTTTCCGATTTGAAGATCGGAAAGAGGGCTGGTGATCAGAAAGCTGCGATCGGAAAGGGGTTTAGACCCTTTCCGATTTATGTGGGATTCGAGATTAGGCTAGTAATAAGCTATAATAATAAGCTCACACCAAAACTAGAACGAATCAATAATAAAAAGGACAAAATAAGCACTAATAACAACTTATCCTAACTTAAAATAATCAATCTTTTGAATCAAGCTATAAAAAGATGAACTTTTTAAGAAAACTTTTAAAAAGTGAATAAGCTAAACATATAAATAAGCCAATAAGCACAAAGATCTCAAAGCTTAATCGTATGAAAGCTTATTTAGGAACAAAAAGATTAACTTTTTAAGCACAAAAACATTAAGATCAACACGGATTTAATGTAATTCGCACCAAAATCAATCTAAAAATTAAAGAAAGGTAGAAAGAGATGAAAGATTGAAAGCTTAACTAGAACTTGATTAATGAAATTAACAATACAAAAGGTTTAATCTTGAAAGATTAAAAGAAAGAAAAGATGAAAACTTAGTGAGAGAAAGTTTAGAACTTTCTCTCTCTAAAAACTAGAAAGAAAAGTGAAAAATGAAAACTTAAAACTAAAAACTAACTACCCTCCTAATGTGTATTAGGAGGGTATTTATAGGGAAAATGGGAAGGAGTGCATGTGTTGCATCTTCTTTCTTTCTTTCTTCATGTCTTCTCGACTCGATTTAATTCTTTGTCTTTTCTTGACGTCGTCTCGGGATTTGAACTTGTCTTGATAATTTTCTTCTTTAATTTAGACTTGAGTTCTTTGACTTCATTAAACTTCTGTCTTTAGACTTTTTCTTCGATAGATCTTCAGAATAGGCCTTGGACTTCCGTTCTTTTTTCACTCTTGATCTTTTGACTTCGTCTTTTCCCGTTTTCTTCGATAAAAGCTCGTGAAAGCCCGTGTTTTCTTCCTTTTTGATCTTTTGGTCCTAAAACACAATAAAAACACAAACCACGCATAATTACGACTTTTACGACATAAAATACACGTTTTGGTCTTCTTATTATTGGAAATAAGTGGTAAAAGGATAAGTGTTTACACACTTATTAACTACACCGCCAAAAAAGTGTTTGACTCGGGATTTTATTGGCCCACCATTTATCGTGATGCTCACGAGATGGTTAAACGTTGTGATGCTTGCCAAAAACAAGGCAAGATCACACATAAAGATGAGATGCCTCAGAATTTCATTCAAGAATGTGAAATCTTTGATGTTTGGGGTATCGACTTTATGGGGCCATTCCCTTCATCTAAAGTGAACAAATACATCCTTGTGTCCGTTGACTACGTTTCTAAATGGGTTGAATCCAAAGCTTTACCCACTAATGACGCAAGGGTGGATTGTAACTTTTTGAAGTCGCTATTCGCTAGATTCGGTGTGCCTCGTGCCATTATTAGTGATCGCGGGACTCATTTTTGCAATGACCAATTTGCAAGAGTCATGGCTAAGTATGGTGTAAATCATCGTCTTTCCACCGCATACCACCCACAAACTAATGGCCAGGCTGAAATCTCTAACCGAGGATTAAAGCGAATTCTTGAAAGAACCGTGGGAGAGCATCGTGCCTCATGGGCTGATAAACTTGATGATGCTCTGTGCGCTTTTCGTACCGCATACAAGACTCCGATTGGTTGTACACCATATCCTCTCGTGTACGGGAAAGCGTGCCACCTTCCCATTGAGTTGGAGCAGAAGGCTTATTGGGCCTTGAAGTGGGCCAATTTTGATATCAACAAAGCCGGTGACCTACGCAAGATCCAACTCAATGAGCTTAATGAACTCCGGAATGAGGCTTATGAAAATTCTTTGATCTATAAGGAAAGGACTAATCTCATTCACGACTCTAAGATTAAAAACCGAGAGTTCCAAGTTGGAGACAAAGTTTTACTCTTTAAATCTCGGTTGAAAATCTTTTCGGGCAAGCTGAAATCTCGTTGGTCCGGCCCATTCACCATTGCCCAAATTTTTCCATATGGTACTCTCGAGCTCGCTCAACCTAATGGACCAAATTTTAAGGTGAATGGCCAACGAGTGAAGTTGTACTTTGGTGAGTACATCTCTCATGAGATGATTTCATCCCTCACCACGTTTCCCATGAACTAATTTTGGGTCGAGTCAGGCTCGTGATACTCGGTATTTATATGGGTTCATAAATAATCTCTCGGTATCTCCTCGAATTGATCACGATTCTAAGTGGAATGATTTGTTCTTGGTTAATAAAAAAGGTGTTGGTTTGATTATCTATTTTAAACTAATAACAATTAAGTAAGTGTCGAAGAGTAAAATTAAAACTTTGAAAGATTAAACTAAATTGACAAGTTAAATCTAAATGTTTGAAAACTTAAAAACAAGATTTAGAAAAATGCTAGAACACTTAATAAAACTAACACTTAGAACTTTGTAAAAATAAGAAACTAAAATCACCCCTAATCGGAATATGCTAAAAGTGAGTGATCGGAATAATGGGTGAAAATGGTACAACCGGAATGTATTCCGATCTGTTGATCGGAATATGGCAATACCTTCCTGTCGAATATCTTGGAAGCTAGCCAAATCGGAATGCTGAAAAATTACACCAATCGGAATGTGGGAAAAACAATGCAATCGGAATATAAAACGAAACTCAATCGGAATATGGAATAAAGAAGTCCAAATCGGAATGTAGGCAAAAGTATGTAAATCGCAATATCCCAAAACCCTTTTCCGATCTAAGTGATCGGAATAAAGGGGGTGTCTGCTCGGAATGTGCAAATCGGAAAAGGGTTATACCCTTTCCGATGCTTTTTAGATCCGAAATATAAGCAAGGGAAATAAGCTATTGGAATAAGCTAATACCCAAACTAGCTCGAATCTATAATGAAACGGATTAAATAAGCTCAAATTACAACTTATCTAAACTTCAAATAAACAACTTTTAAATCGAACAATAAAAAGATGAACTTTTTATAAAAACATTAAAAAGTAAATAAGCTAAACTTACAAATAAGCCAATAAGCACAAAGATCTTAAAGCTTATTAGTATAGAAACTTAAGAAAACATAAAAAAGATTAACTTTTTAAGCACAAAAACATAGATGAACAACACGGATCATAAGTAATTCGTACCAAAAGTTAACTAAAATCAAGAAAGGTAGAATGCGATTAAAGATTAAAAGCTTGAATTTAAACTTGATTAATGAAAAACAATACAAAAGTTTAATCTTGAAAGAAAGAAAGAAAGATGAAAACTAGTGAGAGAAAGTTGAGAACTTTCTCTCTCTAAAACTAGAGAAAATGAAAAACTAAAACTAAAAGACTAACCACCCTCCTAATGTGTATTAGGAGGGTATTTATAGGAAAAGTGGGAGGAGTGCATGTGTTGCATCTTCTTTCTTTCTTTCTTCACGTCTTCTCGACTCGACTTTAATTCTTTGTCTTTTCTCGATGTCGTCTCGGGATTTGTCTTTTAATTTTCTTCTTCTATTAGACTTAAGTTCTTCGACTTTATTAAACTTCCGTCTTTAGACGTTTTCTTCGATAAATCTATAGAATAGGTCTTGGACTTCCGTTCTTTTTGCACTCTTGATCTTTTGACTTCGTCTTTTCCCGTTTTCTTCGATAAAAGCCCGTGTTTTCTTCCTTTTTTCATATTTTGGTCCTAAAACACAATAAAAACACAAACCACGCATAATTCCGACTTTTACGACATAAAATAACGTTTTGGTCTTGTTATTATTGGAAATAAATGGTAAAAGGATAAGTGTTTTCACACTTATTAAATCCCCTACACTTGACCATTGCAATGTCCTCATGCAATGCATTAATTTTAAAGCACGGTTTACATTTTCCATCATAAATAAATAACCCACCTTGGTCTTTATTAAATACTAAATATAAAAAGATAGAAAAAAGTAAAGAAATTAAAAACTTACATTGGTTTTGGCAGCCATGAACGTTTATCATCCTCAAGTTTCGCGTTCCTCATACCAAGCTTAAAAACGAGATCATTGTTATTATAAGTTAGCAAACTAACACGAACTCATGTGAGCCAATTATTCACTTAGACTTCCTTATTCCTAGGGGTATCTCTTATATTTTATTGTTGTCTTGAATGATCACGAGGATACATTTTTGACTTATTTCGATAGTTATTTAGTCCGAAAATAAAGTGAACGTTTTAATCAATAGTTAGCTAAAGGACAAAATCTTTTAAAACTGCTTCTCGGGACCTCATAAAGTTCATATCTTGGCATAACTCGCTTCACGATTTGAGACCTTTCTCGGACCGATATTTGGCAGCGACTCCATACTTCAAATCTTTGAGAGACGTTCATGAAATAATGGCCTTCTCTTCATAATAGGATTTCTTCACTTGAAGTTTTGAGAGATTCATACTTGGACCACGACTTCTTTCTTTATTTTGGACTTTGATATACAACGATCAGCCTCCTTTTAGGACTTGGATCTATTTATCCTCATACCTTGTTAGGGCCTTTTTGGATAGACTTCTCCATCATCTTTAGGGGAGTATTTGCTTTTCATCGTGTGTCTCGATCCTTCATATTGATCTTCGATAAATGATTCTTCACATCACTTTTAGATCTTTAGCAACAAAATGTAGCCCTCATGCCTTGTTAGGGCCTTTTCGGACTCGCCAATCTTCGCATCCCGCTTCAATAAGTTATGCCTTGGCTATGAACTCTAATCCGTACCGAGCAACTTTTAAACGATCTTTGGCTAGAAGCTAAGTAACCTTTTAAATCGTACAACCTTATTTATTGCAGATAATTTATTAACAAGCGAAGGGAGAATAGGCTTATAATTAACTCACATAAATTCCCGAAAGAATACCGAACTTATAATTGACTCTATCATCTCTCGTCCTTCACAGTTTAAAATCTCAAGGAATGAGACTCGTGGATGCTTAGCCTATTAAATCAAAGTTTTGGGTTTTTGAGTCATCTATAGGATCTTGCAAACTCTTAGACTTTTTTCAAGTTTAGAATTCGCATTATAAAGTTCCCTTGATAAACAACTCTCTAGGATCAATTATAGGAACTTGCGAAAAGTTCTTGTTCTTAACCCGTGAGAGTTAAGACTTTCGCGTTTTATAGCTCCCTAAATAAAAGCCTAGCGAAACATGACTTAAACATGTTAAGGATACGAGCTAGAGTAAACTTAGATAAGTAAACTCGGGTTGAGTCAAAATGTTCACGACTAAGAAAAATTTAAAACCACTTTATTAAAATTTATTCTAATAAGGAAAGAAAATAAACATAATAAAGGAAAATGCAACTATACAACAAGGCCAAAATAGATTAAAAATTTTGAAAAATGTCGAAAAATCAAATTTTCCGGTTAAAATGAGGGCAAATTCATGGAAAAGACCACTTACTTCGATAGAAGTCCCCCTACACTTGAGATAAACATTGTCCTCAATGTTTAATCATGTGGGAGTAAACTCCCCTACACTTAGGACATTGTGCACTTTGTTTAAATCTTGCTAAGGAAAGGACAACTAAAGTGATTTCAATGTGAACATATAAAATATGAAATATTGAATCACAAGAGTTTTAGGATAGAACCGGGAAGATGGGGAACACGAAATCACGGTTCGTCAAAAGTCATCAAGGTGGATCTTTGAAGCTTTAATCCCTGCACATCACAAGAAACAAGACAACAAACACATACGGTGCTCCCCCTACACTTATTATGAAAGCAGTAAAGGATAGATCACGGGTTGCCTCCCGAGAAGCGCTTGTTTTTGTTCACCGAGTCACGAGCCTGACTCGACCCATTTTAGTTCATGGGGAACGTGGTGAGGGATGGAATCATCTCATGAGAGATGTCCTCACCAAAGTACAGCTTCAAACGCTGGCCATTCACCTTGAAATTGGGCCCATTTGGCTGAGAAAGCTCAATGGTCCCATATGGAAAGACTTTGGCGACGGTGAATGGACCAGACCAGCGGCTCTTCAACTTGCCAGAGAAGATCTTCAACCGAGAGTTAAAAAGTAAGACTTGATCACCAACGTGGAACTCTCGGTTCTTGATTTTTGCGTCATGAATGATCTTGGTCTTCTCCTTGTAGATCAGCGAGTTCTCATAAGCTTCATTCCTCAGTTCATTTAGCTCGTTGATTTGAATCTTGCGATGATCACCGGCTTTGTTGATGTCGAAGTTAGCCCACTTCAAGGCCCAGTGCACCTTATGTTCCAGCTCGATGGGGAGGTGGCATGCTTTCCCGTACACAAGACGATAAGGCGTACAGCCGATCGGGGTCTTATAAGCAGTACAGAAAGCCCACAGAGCATCATCTAACTTATCGGCCCACGCGGCGCGATGCTCTCCCACAGTACGCTCCAAAATTCGCTTCAATCCACGGTTGGATATCTCAGCTTGCCCATTGGTTTGGGGATGATAGGCGGTGGAAAGACGGTGATTGACACCATACTTAGCCATGACTCTTGCAAATTGATCATTGCAAAAATGAGTCCCGCGGTCACTGATGATAGCACGAGGAACGCCGAATCGAGCAAAAAGCTGCTTCAAAAAGTTCACAACCACCCTCGCATCGTTCGTAGGGAGAGCCTTGGCTTCAACCCATTTAGAAACGTAGTCAACTGCGACGAGGATGTACTTGTTCCCTTTGGAGGATGGAAATGGCCCCATAAAGTCGATGCCCCATACGTCAAAGATTTCACATTCCTGTATGAAATTTTGAGGCATCTCATCCTTATGTGTGATCTTGCCTTGGCGTTGGCAAGCATCACAATGCTTAACCATTTCGTGAGCGTCACGATAAATGGTGGGCCAATAGAATCCATAATCAAACACTTTCTTAGCGGTGTAGTTGGGACCAAAGTGACCACCGGTGGGTCCTCTATGGCAAGCATCAAGGATTTGCAACGCTGCCGGTCCATCAACACAACGACGAATGATCAGATCAGCACATTGTTTGAATAGATAAGGGTCATCCCAAAAGTAAGTCTTAACATCATTCAAGAACTTCTTCTTTTGTTGGGATGTTAACCCTTTGATGAGAATACCACCCGCTAAGTAGTTTGCAATGTCGGAAAACCACAGGCTGTCATCAAGATTGAGATTTATAGACATTAAGGTCTCAAGGGGAAAGAGTCATTGATCTCTTTGTTCGGATGATCCCCTTGATATGGATCCTCAAGTCGACTCAGATGATCCGCGGCTAGGTTTTCGGCACCCTTCTTGTCACGAATTTCAATGTTGAATTCTTGAAGGAGTAAAACCCAGCGAAGAAGTCTTGGCTTAGAGTCGTGCTTAGTCATCAAGTACTCAACGCGGAATGGTCCATGTATACGATGGTGGTGGATAAAACAAGATAGGAGCGAAATTTTTCAAAAGCATAGACAACAGCTAAAAGCTCTTTTTCGGTTGTCGTATAATGCAATTGAGCCCCCGTCATTGTTTTGCTAGCATAGTGGATTGGTTGGAAGTGTTTATTCACTCGTTGGCCCAAAACCGCTCCAATAGCAAAGTCGCTAGCATCGCACATCAATTCAAAAGGCAGCTCCCAATTAGGGGTAACCAAGACCGGTGCCTTAGTTAGCTTATCCTTGAGAAGATTGAAGGCTTCAATACACTCTTTAGAAAAGATAAAAGGAGTATCCTTTTCCAAGAGGTGGGTCATCGGGCGAGCGATTTTAGAGAAATCTTGAATGAATCGACGATAGAAGCCCGCATGACCCAAAAAACTTCTCACACCCTTCACGGTTGAAGGTGGAGGTAATTTGGCTATGACATCTACTTTAGCACGTTCGACTTCAAGACCAGCTTTAGAGATTTTGTGTCCTAGCACAATGCCTTCTTTTACCATAAAATGGCATTTTTCCCAATTCAGAACAAGGCGAGTGTCTTCGCACCGCTTAAGCATACGTTCCAAATTGGCAAGGCAAGAAGAGAAGGAATCCCCAAAGACCGAGAAATCATCCATGAAGACTTCCATGGTTTGCTCAACCATGTCATGGAAGATAGCCAACATACATCTTTGGAAAGTCCCGGGGGCATTGCATAAGCCAAAAGGCATTCTTTTGTAAGCAAATGTGCCATATGGACAAGTGAATGTTGTCTTCTCTTGATCTTGGGGATCGATGGGTATTTGGAAATAACCCGAGAAACCATCAAGAAATCAGTAATATTCATTACCCGCTAAACGTTCAAGCATTTGGTCCATAAAAGGTAGAGGGAAATGATCCTTTCTCGTGGCATCATTGAGTTTGCGGTAGTCTATACAAACTCTCCACCCAGTAACGAGACGGGTAGGAATCAACCCGTTGTTTGCATTGGGCACAACGGTGATGCCGCCTTTCTTAGGCACACAATGGACTGGACTAACCCATGGTGAATCCGAAATAGGGTAAATCATACCCGCATCAAGAAGTTTGATAACCTCTTTTTTGATGACGTCATGTATTTTAGGATTCACCCTTCGTTGGCTTTGAATTGTGGGCTTAAAGTCGTCCTCCATGAGAATTTTATGTGTGCAAAACTGAGGATCAATTCCGCGAATATCGGAGATTTTCCAAGCGATAGCTCTTTTATGCTTCTTCAACACGGCGATAAGTCGGGCTTTTTCTTCTTCTTTCAGGTCCTTTGCGATGATGACCGGTAACTTCTCGTTGTCTTCAAGGAAAACGTACTCAAGATGAGGAGGTAGGTCCTTAAGCTCAAGAGTAGGAGGATCCTCAATAGATGGTGTAACTAACGATGGATCATCTTTAGTCACCTCTTTAGGAGCAGGAGGAGAAAACGGGTCTTCATTGAGAAGTCTCTCAATAGTACGAATGTCTTCATCCCAATCGGTGGACGAATTATCATACTTAATATCGAGAGGACCCAAGCTAGCTTCGAAATCATCCAAGTCATTTTCTCCAAAAGGAGTCAATGCCGGAGCAATTGAGGCAACGGTCTCAACATTGGGTAGAGAAAAGAGAGTACTTTTGCAAGCATCATGAAAATGTTCTTCACAAGCCTCATCGAGAACATCAATAGCATTAACACTCTCATATGAATAAGGATGCTTAGAAATCTTACCCATGTTGAAGACAATTTTATCGTCACCAACTCTCATGATTATTTCGCACGTGGCTACATCAATGAGAGTGCGACCGGTCCTCAGGAATGGACGTCCAACGATTAATGGAACACGGGGATCCATCTCGCAGTCAACGACGACAAAATCCGCCGGGAAGGTGAATTTATCAACGCCAACAAAGACATCTTCGGCTATCCCCACTGGATAAGAAACCGTACGGTTGGCTAATTCCAAAGTCATTTTGGTGGGGACTAGCTCTGGGAGAGATAATTGCTTCCAAACACTTAAAGGCATTAAGTTTATACTGGCACCTAGATCGGCTAGGGCCATGCAATTCTCTACTCCCGGGAAGTTGCAAGGAATTAAGAAGCGACCTGGATCACCAAGTTTGGTGGGCAATTTCCTTAAGAGAACGGCGGAGCAATTCTCATTAAGTTGGGTCTGAGCAATGTCAAGAAGCTTCTCCTTGTCACTTAGAAGATCTTTAAACATTTTCGTGTATTTGGGCATGTGAGCGAGAGCCTCGGCAAAGGAGATGTTAAAATTCAATTGTTTAAACATTTTGAGAAAGTTTGAAACTTGAATATCATCCTTGCTCTTTTGCTTCTCTTTCCTCAACCTTCAAGGATAAGGTATATTGGATGAAGAAGAAGGCTTTAGGGGAATAGGATCACTCACAACCACGGGTGGTGGGGAAATGGGGGTAGAAGGTGAAGGAGGTGGAGAAATTGGGGAAATAGAAGGATGAGGAATAGGAGCAGGTTACTCGTTTTCCTTAGTCACAATCAACGGTGGAGGTATAGGAAGCTCGGGTTCCTTGTTACCTTTACCACTGCAAGTGGAGATTGCTTTCATCTCCCCTCTTGGATTCGCAATGGTATTACTCGGAAGAGTACCCGAAGAAGAGGATTGATTACCTTGGAAGAAACTTGCCATCATGTTCCTTAAGTCATTCGTTTGACTATCCAAAGTGTTTCTCATATCAGCTCTCAGATCGTTCCCTTGTTTCACCAGGTCTGCTTTCAGGTTGAGCACTTCCCGTTGGAGATTGTCCACGATCACATCATTAGTCCTCATGTAGGTTCCAATGTCTTGGTGTAATGCGGTGGGTTGGTTGGGAGGAGCATTGTATGCGGGTGGTTGATAAGAAGGTGCTGGTAAACTTGGTTGTTTCGTTGAGGTGGATATGGTTGTTTGTGAGGAGGTATGTATGGTGTACGAGGTTGTTGTTGTTGTTGAGGAGGGCGATTGAGGTTTTGTTGTTGGTTTGGGTTGTTAGGAGGAAAACCGGGTGGTGAGAGAAAGTTGTTCGAGCGGTAACTAAGCAAGTTGCGGTCACCTTGAGGACGAGCTTGATAAGCGGCCGGAGGATAGGTACCGTATGCTGCATTCACATTCTCAGAAGGGTAGTCTTGGGTGGCGGTACAAGTGGTGTAAGAGTGAGGACCCCCGCATATTTCACATGGTTGGCTGACAGCATTGACTTGAGCGTTTTTAGCATTGATGTTGTTGGTGTTGCTGGCGGTTTGGGCGGCAAGCGATTCAAGAAGCGTAGTAATTTTGTCAATTCGCTTGTCGCTGTCACTAGTACTAGCACTAGCGACATTGGTCCGAACACTCTTGGTTTGCACACGAGACTTATTCTCAATGATATCCTAAGCGGCATTGGAAGTCTTAAGCAAAATATTACCCCCCCCCCCCCCCCCCCCCCCCCCCCGAGGCACTGTTTAGTGAATCTTGGTCATTCATGCTTAAACCATTATAAAAAGTATTAATTTGGTGCACTTTGGTAAAACCATGTTGTGGGCATTTTCTTAAAAGATCTTTGAAACGATCCCAAGATTCACTAAAAGACTCATCGTACTTTTGTTCAAAATTAATGATTTCATTCCGCAAAGCGGTAGTACGAGAGGGTGGAAAAAAGTAGTTGATAAACTTGGTCTCCAAATCCGTCCATGTCAGAATACTTTGTGGCGGTTCCTTAGCAAGCCAATGCCGGGCTTGTCCCTCTAAAGAAAAGGGAAAAAGTTGTAAACGGATTACCTCTTGTGGAACACCATTGAATTTGATCGTATTCGTGAGTTGCAAGAATCTCTTGATGTGGTCATGAGGATCATCAATGGTACGCCGCAAGAATGGTTGAGCAGAGACCATCTGGATAAAGCCGGATTTGAGCTCAAAATTGTTGGCTGCAATCGCGGGTATGACAATTGTATCATTGTTGCCCTCCACATGTGCTTGCAGAAGTTCAATCATCGGGCGATTATCCGGTAGAGGCTCATTATTGTTGTTATTATTGTTGTTGAGAGGTGGGTTGTTATTGTTATTGTTTTGAGGTGGATTGTTGTTGTTTTGTACACCGGCCATGTTTAAGTCTTCGAGAGGCTCGGGCTCTTGATAAGACGTGGATCGTGTACGCATGCACCTGCAAAAGAACTAACAAGGCAAAAACAAAACAGAAATATTTTTGGTTTTTATGTTTTTTAATTTTTAGGATTTTTGAAAATTTTATATTTTTTAGGGTTTTTGAAATTTTTTATGAAAAAGTAACGTTCACGGTGAACGGATCCCAAATCCAAGTTCTCACAAAAAACGGTTAATCGTAACGAGAAGAGCCGGCAGCGGCGCCATTTGATACTCGGTATTTATATGGGTTCATAATTAATCTCTCGGTATCTCCTCGAATTGATCACGGTTCTAAGTGGAATGATTTGTTCTTGGTTAATAAAAAAGGTGTTGGTTTGATTATCTATTTTAAACTAATAACAATTAAGTAAGTGTCGAAGAGTAAAATTAAAACTTTGAAAGATTAAACTAAATTGACAAGTTAAATCTAAATGTTTGAAAACTTAAAAACAAGATTTAGAAAAATGCTAGAACACTTAATAAAACTAACACTTAGAACTTCGTAAAAATAAGAAACTAAAATCACCCCTAATCGGAATATGCTAAAAGTGAGTGATCGGAATAATGGGTGAAAATGGTACAATCGGAATGTATTCCGATCTGTTGATCGGAATATGGCAATACCTTCCTGTCGGAATATCTTGGAAGCTAGCCAAATCGGAATGCTGAAAAATTACACCAATCGGAATGTGGGAAAAACAATGCAATCGGAATATAAAACGAAACTCAATCAGAATATGAAATAAAGAAGTCCAAATCGGAATGTAGGCAAAAGTATGTAAATCAGAATATCCCAAAACCCTTTTCCGATCTAAGTGATCGGAATAAAGGGGGTGTCTGCTCGGAATGTGCAAATCGGAAAAGGGTTATACCCTTTCCGATGCTTTTTAGATCCGAAATATAAGCAATGGAAATAAGCTATTGGAATAAGCTAATACCCAAACTAGCTCGAATCTATAATGAAACGGATTAAATAAGCTCAAATTACAACTTATCTAAACTTCAAATAAACAACTTTAAAATCGAACAATAAAAAGATGAACTTTTTATAAAAACATTAAAAAGTAAATAAGCTAAACTTATAAATAAGCCAATAAGCACAAAGATCTTAAAGCTTATTAGTATAGAAACTTAAGAAAACATAAAAAAGATTAACTTTTTAAGCACGAAAACATAGATGAACAACACGGATCATAAGTAATTCGTACCAAAAGTTAACTAAAATCAAGAAAGGTAGTATGAGATTAAAGATTAAAAGCTTGAATTTAAACTTGATTAATGAAAAACAATACAAAAGTTTAATCTTGAAAGAAAGAAAGAAAGATGAAAACTAGTGAGAGAAAGTTGAGAACTTTCTCTCTCTAAAACTAGAGAGAATGAAAAACTAAAACTAAAAGACTAACCACCCTCCTAATGTGTATTAGGAGGGTATTTATAGGAAAAGTGGGAGGAGTGCATGTGTTGCATCTTCTTTCTTTCTTTCTTCACGTCTTCTCGACTCGACTTTAATTCTTTATCTTTTCTCGATGTCGTCTCGGGATTTGTCTTTTAATTTTCTTCTTCTACTAGACTTAAGTTCTTCGACTTCATTAAACTTCCGTCTTTAGACTTTTTCTTCGATAAATCTTCAGAATAGGTCTTGGACTTCCGTTCTTTTTGCACTCTTGATCTTTTGACTTCGTCTTTTCCCGTTTTCTTTGATAGAAGCCCGTGAAAGCCCGTGTTTTCTTCCTTTTTCATATTTTGGTCCTAAAACACAATAAAAACACAAACCACGCATAATTCCGACTTTTACGACATAAAGTACACGTTTTGGTCTTGTTATTATTGGAAATAAGTGGTAAAAGGATAAGTGTTTTCACACTTATTAGCTCGTGACTCGGTTATCAAAAATAAGCGCTCCTCGGGAGGCAACCCGAGTATCTATCCTTTTCCGTTTTAACCTCCTAAGTGTAGGGGGACCTCTATAGGTGTTTGTCTTTGTGTGGTGATGTGATTACAGGGATGAATTCACTTTTGGAATCTTTCAAGAACCGTGCTCCTGTGTTATCCGAAATCCGGTTCTATCTCTCAACTATCGTGATTCAAATTTCTTCATACTCACATTTGAAATTTATCACATTAGTCGTCTCTTCCTTAGCTTGATTTAACCAACGTGCACAATGTCATAAGTGTAGGGGAGATTTTTCCCACATGCTTAAACATTGAGGACAATGTTTATCTTAAGTGTAGGGGGACTTCTATCGAAGTTTTAAGTGGACTTTTCCATGAAAATGCCTTCATTTAACCGGAAAATCATCTTTTTTAGCATTTTTCAAATTTTTAATTAACTTTGGCCATTTAGTCGTAATTTTTAAATTTTTATCGTTGCTTTCATATGTATATATTCCACAATAAAGTCAAAAATATTAATAAAGTGGTGTAGCTAGTTTAGAAATCTTTGACATATTAGGCCCGTTGCGATTATTTTGACTCAACCCGAATAGACTTATCCAAGTTTATTCTAGCTAGTATCCTTAACCATGTAGACCTTAATTGGTTTATTAGGCTAAGCATCCACGAGTCTCATTATTTGAGATTTTAAATTGTGGAGAACGAGAAATGATAGAGTCAATTATAAATCGGTATTCTTGCACAAGCTCACTTGGTGTAATTATTTGCCTATTCTCCCATCACTTGCTAATAATTTATCTGCAATAAGTAAGGTCGAACGATATGAAAAGTTACTTAACTTCTAGCCCAAGATCGTTTAAAAGTTGCTCGGTAATGATAAGAGTTCATAGCCAAGGCATAACTTATGAAGCGGGGCGCGAAGATTGGCGAGTCCGAAAAGGCCCTAACAAGGCATGAGGATTCAATCTTATTGCTAAAGATCCAAGGTGATGTGAAAAGCATTATTCCTAAAATCAATATGAAGGATCAAGACTCACGACGAAAAGCAATCAACTCCCATAAAGATCATGGAGAAGTCTATCCGAAAAGACCCTGACAAGGTATGAGGATAAATTGATCCAAGTCCGAAAAGGAGGCGGATCGTTGTATCTCAAAATCCCAATTAGAGATTGAAGAAATAATCATGAAGTCGTGGTCAACAAAGTTGGAGTACCCCTCAAAAGCCTCCAAGTGAAGAAACTCTATTACGAAGAGAAGACCATTATCTCAAGAACGTCTCTCAAGATATGAAGTATGAAGTACATGCCAAATATCGGCCCAAGAAAGGTCTCAAATCGTGAACCGAGTTATGCCAAGATATGAACTTTTTGATATCCCGAGAAGCAGTTTTAAGAGATTTTGTCCTTTAGCTAACTATTGATCAAATCGTCCTACTTTGCTTTCAGCCTAAATAAACTATCGAAATAAGTCCAAAAATGCATCTTCATGATCATTCTAAGACAAAAATAAAATATAAGAGATACACCTAGGAATAAGGGAGTTTAAATGTGTGTAAGTGTTTGATTTGCTAACTTATAATAATAATGATCTCGTTTTTAAGCTTAGTTTGAGGAACGTGAAACTTGAGGGTGATAAATCTTCGCAGCGCCAAAGCCCTAATGTAAGTCCTTGATCTCTTTGCAAGTTATTTCCATATAGCTATTTTCAAGTGAAAATGGTTTTCTATCCTTTTGTTTACTTTAAAGATTTTAATTTCTCTTAGTACTTTAATTTTTGTTTAGTAGTATTTTAATAAGGCCAAGGTAGATTGATTATGAGAAAAGTGTAAATTTGCTTTATCACTAAGCATTACATGAGGGCATGGCAATGGTTAAGTGTAGGGGATTTGATAGGTGTGAAAACACCCATCCTTTTACCACTTATTTCTTGCTAAAATGAGACCAAAACGCGTATTTAATATCATTTGTTTGGAATTATGCGTGGTTTTTGTCTTTGTTTTATTTTCAGAGCCAACCGGATAAATATTGAAGAAAACATGGGATTGCACGAGTTTTATTGAAGAAAAAGACTGAAGACGAAGTCTAGAGTCCAAGAATGCAAAAGATTGGAAGTCAATGGACCTATTTGAAGAAAAGGGCCAAAGACGGAAGATTTATATATGTCGAAGAACTCAAGTCTATTTAACGAGAAATTAAAAGACGAGTTGGAATTATTTACCGACACTTCTCAAAATCGAAAGTCGGAAACGTTTATTTAAAGAAACGTAAAGACTAAAGAAGAAAGAAGAAAAGAAGCACATTCACAAGCCCACAAGCAAACGCCTATAAATAGGACTTATCCTCACAATTTTAGAGGCTAGTTAGTTTTTTAGTAGTTAGTTCATTTTTCACTTTTCTTTCTAGTTTTAGAGAGAGAAAGTTCTCAACTTTCTCTCACTAAGTTTTCATCTTTCTTTCTTTTAATCTTTCAAGATTAAACCTTTTGTATTGTTGATTTCATTAATCAAGTTTAAGTTTAAGCTTTTGATTTTTCATCTCTTTCTACCTTTCTTTGATTTTTAGATTAATTTTGGTGCGAATTTCATTTGATCCGTGTTGTTCTTAATGATTTCGTGCTTAAAAAGTTAATCTTTTTATGCTTACTTAAGTTTTCATACGAATAAGCTTTGAGATCGTTGTGCTTATTGGCTTATTTTTATGTTTAGCTTGTTTACTTTTTAAAAAAAGATTTTCTTAAAAAGTTCATCTTTTTATAGTTTAATTTATAAGATTGCTTGTCTTAAGTTGAAGAAGTGCTTATTTGAGCTTATTTAGTATATTTCACTTTTGATTCGTGCAAGTTTTGGTGAGAGCTTATAAAAATAGCTTATCACCTTTGCTTAATTTTCGAATCAATATAAATCGAAAAGGGTAAAACCCTTTTCCGATCTTAACATTCTGATTAGTGCCCCTCCTTATTCCGATCATCAAGATCGGATTAGGGTTATTGTATTCCGATTTGCAGCATTTATTCCGATCGTATTGATCGGATTAGGGTTTAGATATTCCGACGGTGAGGTTCTGTGATATTCCGATTGGAGTGTTTTTGTTAAACATTCCGATTGGATTCGTTTTGGACTTTCCGATTTGACTAGTTTGGCAACATTCCGATTGGCGCTTGTTTCCCATATTCCGATTGCCTTTCCGACAGCATATTCCGATCAGTCTCATTTGCCATATTCTGATCAGCCTTATTCCGACTGAAGGTCTACGAAATCATTGGCCTATTCTAAGTGATTGTTTTGATGGATTAATATGGTTGATTGATTGATAATTAAAGAAGAAGATGAAGGAATGAGATGAGGGATTAGAGAGAGAAAGGAGAGAAAAGGGGAAAGGTAGAGAGAGAAAGTTAAGATGGAAAAATGATTAAGTGTGAATGACAATCAACAACCCCTCCTAACATGCTAGGAGGGGATATATATATAGCCCACCCTACATGTGGGCTATATGGACTATACACTAATTAAATAGATCACGAGCCCATTACATGATTATCGTTGGAGCGACCGATCCTTCATAAATACGTAAAAACGTATTTCTAACAATCTCCCCCTAAGAGAGGTCGCTCCAAGAAACAAAGTTCTAAATAGTCTATAACTCGTGATCTATGCTAACTAAGATGTGACCGAGACTTTATTGGGAAAAACGTATTTCCAACAATCTCCCCCTAAGGGAGGTCACATCTTTTTACAAAATCTTAAACCTAGCATCTATGCTTGAGTCTTCGATCTTGTTCTTGTGAATATGCTTGATGTGATCTTTGACTTTAGTCTTGAGCATGTTTCCTTGCCTTGACCTTGTGCATTCTTCACTTGTGATATTTGCCTCTTCGTGACTTCATGTTCCACATACTTATACTTTTAAATTCTTGAAAGCTTCAGAGTTTGATACAGCGGAAGACTTGACCTTCAGGCTTTCTTGAATTTGTTGAAGTACTAATTGTATGTAGTATAAGCATGTGGTGACGACTTCTTCTGGATTGTACACCGCAATGCCACCTTCTTGTTACGCTGCATAAGACAGTTAGCAACAAACAATATACACGGATGAAATGGCCTTGAACATTTCATTCTAATTCGGTAGCAATTTACCTCCGGTCGGTGAAGACCGTTGGACGATATTAAATATCGTACTTGTGGCAGGTAGTTTCAATAAAGAACCTCCTTGACAAGATTTCGCGGGTAAACCCGTTCTCTTTACTCGACCGTCCAAAGCTGACTGCGAACGTAAAGAGTGGATCATTTGGATAATATTATCCGCATGATTTGAAGCCGTCAATTCATGTTCCTGGAACAAGTGAAGTTCAATTAAGAACCGCACCATCGTTGCTTTCCAGTTGTCACTAGCTTGATTCATATAGAATCTTGCAAGTTACCTACCAAGTGCTGTTTGATGTTAACACTAGAAGGATTTCCATTCGTCACTGTAAATACTTAATAGTATTACTCTGAATGTTCTGGCAAGATCACTAAGATATTGCGTAGAGGCCTAGAACGAGTTTAAATTCATTGAAGAATTAAACCACTGTTGCTTTCCAGTTGTCACAAGTTTGATTCATAAAGAATCGCACAAGTCACCTACCATGAGCTTTTTGATATTCGCTCAAGAAGGATTTCCATCTTCATTGTAAATACTTTCGTATTACTCGGATGTTCAGGCAAGATCATGAAGATTTTGCGTAGGACTCTTAAGATCTTTCTTACTTTTCACAGTGTGTGAAGAAGCAAGGAAATATGAAAGTGTGTCCTAATGAGATATTTGATGATCTCAAATGGCTCTAGACTCGATCGTGCATTTTGGATTTTTAGTGATCGGAGGCTGGAGAGGAGTGCCACCTTTTCAATACCAATTTAGTCGGAGTGAATAAATCAATAGATAATGTGTTGATCTCCGTGTGATTAAAACAAATACCTTTTGAGAGATATTTGAGTTAGCTGGGAAGGGTTGTGCATTGCATCACTGGGTCCATGACGTCTTTCTTCAATATCGAGAATCATTAGCAAAAATGACCTCAATAGCATATGTATTGACCCGGTTTCTGCCTAAAGTTGTAAGGAGGGCTTCTTTCTTTACACCCTTTATCTTTACATTTCTTTTTCATTCTTCAACCCCTTCAATGCTTACCAATACGTCATCACTAGCACCTTGTTGTGATTGTTCCAGTGCTAACTTAAGTACTTGGTCGGCATTCAGCTACGTTCACAATCTTTCTCCATCTTTCCTAAGGACTACTATTTCTAGCTATGGAATGTCCTTGAGAAGATTCCTCCGGTTCTAGAGAAATCATTGGACTTTAACCTATCCTACCATCCTTATGTCACCACAATCTTCACCGTCGTGAATAGAGATGTTTTGGGTAAGTGTATGTCACCATGAAATCCATTTTGAAGTGCAAATCCATTTTGCTCCCCCTTAACATATGCTACGATATCCGAAAACATTTTGCACATGTCGGGATGAGCTATCACGTTAAGTCAAGCCATTTATGATTGATCATATCCCATATTAAATCACATTTTCTCCCCCATATTAAAAATATTAACCCAATCGATGTTTTTAATATCAATTGATTTAATAACATTTTAAGAAAATTTGGGAAGAAAAATGCAAGTCCAATTATCTTCATGAATTACACAAGCTCCCCCTCAAATTAATGAGGGTGTGCTGAAACGTAAATTAAATACCTTTTAAACACAAGTGTAAGGTATTCATTACGTGCAAAGATCATATATAATAATGAATTCACAAGATTAACAATTTACGAGGTAGGACCTGAATGATGGAGAACATCATATGAAAGATTCACATGGTTCTTGTTCACGAATGTTGGTCACCTCGTCACGTCCCCGAGAAAATTAATTCCCGTTGTTGAGTCAAAGCTTTCCGGTGAAATGCTTGACTTGATTATGAAAAGCGGGTTGCTATCTGAAATAATAGCAAACCATTTTGAGCATGTTTTAAAAGTTTGAACTTCTGCTCGAACTTTATTTACAACCCCGTGTCATTATTGAATGACATTTCTAGGTTCGTAAATATTATCGATTCCAGAAGACATGCTCTTTTTATCAAAACATTTTTGAACACACAATTTTGAAAGATTTAGAAAAAAACTTTTGAGAAATTCTCGAAAAATTGTGTTCAAAGTTTTGAAAAAACAATTACTTGAGCTTAAGATGTTGAATATCTTAAAAGCGAGCTCAAGTCCGAGAAGTTGTGAACTTCCCGTTGTTAAGGATAAGTTACCATCGGCGATAAACTTTCCTTTTATCTGAAGGACGAGTCCTAAGCTGACATTTACTTAAAAGTCGTTTTTCATGAGCTTGAAAACTTTGACTGTTTTAACGGAAAGCTCATGACCGAGAAAGGTTAATTTCTCGTTATGAAGAAAAGTTCTCTTATTTAAAAGATACACTTTCCTTTCTGAGCTTAAAACTTCGAATGTTTTAATACAAGCTCATGACCGAGAAAGGTGAATTTCTCGTTAAGAGGATAAGTTATCATAAAAGATAATCTTTCCTTTATTTTAAGTTCGAGTTACAGTCTGACATTTAACTGTAAGTCATTGTGCATGAGCTTAAAAACCTCGAATGTTTTTAATTTTAGCTCATGCCCGAGAAAACTTAATTTCTCGTTGTTAGGATAAGTTTATCATCGGCGATAAACTTTCCTTTCTTTGATGAGCGAGTTATAGTCTGTGATGTGACTATAAGTCCTAGTGCATGAGCTTAAAAACGTGGAATGTTATTAACATAAGCTCATGCCCGAGAAAAATGAATTTCTCGTTTTTAGGATAAGTCATCATCGGGATGAACTTTCCTGTCTTTGGAGATCGAGTTACAGTCTGTTATGTGACTGTAAGTCCTTGTGTAAGCTTTAACCATGAATCCCCTGAGATACTAGTTTCTCTGATATCTGCTTCTTCAGCAACCAAACTCTGAGAGTGTCCTTAGTTGAACGGTATACAACGATTGGACCGCTTCGTTCTTTTGGAACATCAACTTTGGTACCTGCATTCTCATTAGGAGTTTGTATACTTTTGCATGGGTTAGAGATATCTATTTGTGAAGCACGTGGGGGTTCACAGTTGGCTTTACTTGTGTCAGAGGTGGCCTGAGGGGATGATTCACTTGTCTTAGTTGGCAAACGTTTCCTTTTATAGAAAACCTTAAGTTCAGGCTTAAGTGATGTATCATCCTTTGCAATTTCCTCCCTAGTAGTCTTAGTAGAATCGGAGACTATCCTAGTTAAAGGGCACTCGTTTCCTACAAGAGTGAAAGTTCTACCAGTGGGGCGCCACATTTTACCAATGGGTTTGATTTTAGCGATCCACTGGGATTTAAGTCTAGCACGGGAGTTCACCTCATTAAGCAATTTTTTGATACAGGAATCATGATTTGCCGTAAAGACACATTTTCTACATGTTTTACAGGTAGCATATTTAATGTCCCAGTAATTCCTAGATGTTTGATCGATGCTCCTAGGAGATGACATGCTACGGTTAGCAGTGTTGGGTAATCTAGAAGGCATGTGACTAGGATTGACATTGCTATCTCTTACATGTGTCTTTTGCATAACTTCCCTTAGACCAGATTTATGGCCAACGTCATTTGAACTAGTTCTAGACGTGGTCTTGGTATTTTTAGGGAAACTATGGGCAATCATCTGATTAGATCTTGCTAACGCTGTTTTGATTACATTGGGCCTAGTTGCTGGAGTGACTGGTCTAGAAAACTGAACCAAATCAACTTGGGAGGCAAACCGCGGTCTCGAGGATTGTGGTCGCTCGGATCTAAATGCAGTAGGTTGTCTAACAATCGGTTGTCTGACGAACTGATTTGTAGGCGGTTTCCCCAAGATTGATGGTTTTTCAAGCTTAGTGTCCACACTAGGTCCTCTAGTTTTCCTTAACTCGTTTTTCAACGCAGCTATAGCAAAAACCTTTTCCTGTACTTGAGCCTTTAATGTTTCATTTTCTTTGAGCACGTTATCTTGGAATGCCAACCTAGATTCAAGCAGTTGAATTTGTTTCAAAAGATTATCCTTTTCAGCTTTAGAATCTAGAACAGTTTGATCCAATTTTCTTTCAAGAACAACGTTTGACTTTTCAAGTTTTTCAAAGTATGTTTCAAATTTGTCCGTTTTCTTAGAAAATTCAAGTTTGGCATCCTCAAGATCTTTTGATTGCCGAGCTACGATCGTTTCGAGCTCTTTAATCTTGGAATCAGAATCAGTTAACGAGGCAGTTATAAAGCATTTATCATGATGAACTATAGCATTTTGAACACTTTCTCCCCCATTATGACTCACATCGGATGAATCATAAGTGGTATTTCTATCACTCTTGTCCATCCCATGTTTGTCATAATTAGGTTCAGAATGCTCAATATGCGGCATGTCATCAGCATATACATCATAACCATCATCACATTGTACCATGTTTGCAGGCTCTTCGTCATAAATGGGTAAGGTGTCAGCAAAAGAGATCTCGTGAACAGTCCCTGACGTGCCACTGGTATCATGTTGTCCTCCTGATTCCGTGCTCTTGGCATCGATAGGCTCCAAGTTTTCAACCGTATGACCAGTTTCCTCTTGCATCGAAGAGTCTTGCACTCCATTATCATACCCTTGCTGAAGTCGAGATATTTCATAAATCGAAGACGAGACCGATGACATGAGTTTCAAAATTGTATCACGGAAAACTCGAAGCTCGGTATGTGTATCTCGAAGAAACGATTGGCAAATCACTGAACTTGCAGACTTGATGATATTGAATTGGAGGAAAGGCGTGAGTTGTACCACAAGAGCCTTATAAGCAATTGACGATGCAGAGTGATTAAAGTTGTCACGGTTGAGTTGCTCGGCGAGTTCGGTCAAAGTGGTGAACATTGAGTCCATGAATATATGACGATCTTGACCAAAGATTGTCACAAATTCGCTCCCTCCTTGAATCCTCGAAAGAGTGACCAGATGAGACTGAAGCATTTGAAATGAATTTATGCCACTTTCTCTAGCTTTGGCGTGTATTCGATGCAAGTCTCCCTCTTTAAGTGTCGAGTCCATTGAAAATCGAGGAAAAATGATGTGGATGTTATAGTTTTCAGGATTTTACAATTTGATTCGGCTCAAAAGATGTTGTCGGCTCAAACAATTATGAATTAAACCCGATAAAAAAATCCGTAGTCGCTAAAAAATAAATCCCGTCACGTTGACTCGTCACTTTTGACTTTACAACCGGCCACAATAACTTTTAACCCGGCAAATGTTTTTCCACTTTAACTCTATCAAAATATTAATAAACAAAATTTTCTAAACTAAAAAATCTGATATTCTTTTTTTTAAAAATACCCGCCTCAACACATTTGCCAAAAACCAATAAACAAAAATTAACTTTAAAAAATATAAAAAGTGAACTTAAAACAATAACTTAACTAAAAAAAAATTAATTTTTAAAAAATGAAAATATATATAAAAAAAAATTAACTTTTCTTAAAAGGAATTTTTTACTTAACTAAAATTAAAAAATAAAAACTAAAAGAAAATAAAACAATAAAGTAAGCAAATCTGATATATCGGTTAAAAATTAACACGTGGCAGTCAAAAAAATGAAAACGTGTTTGAAATCAACACTTCTTGTAAACTCCGTCCCATTAATATAATAAATCTCCACTCTCTTTGTTTTCTCCGTCTCACTCGTTTATCTCTCTCTCTCTCCTCACAAGTTACAAACGTAAATCTCTCTTCTCTCTCAAAATAACTCTCTAATCTCAAAAGTCGTCTCTCTTTTCTTGTTGAGTCCGCCTCTCAAACCAATCACCTCTCAATCTATACTCCACCAATCTATCTTCAACCCATCCATATATTCACTAAGTATTCAAACACCCCTTCAATCCCTCCGTTTCTGTTGATGTTCTCAAGTAATGATCAAGAAAAAAAATTCTTCAAGATCTTTAATTATAAGGTCTCAGGTAGGTGTTTCCTTTTAATTTAAGTCTTCTCTCATCTGTAGTATCATTCTGTCAATTTTGGGTGCGTCGGTGTATGATGGGTGTGTGTTGAGATTGTTGTTGGTGTGGGTTGAGTGGGGTTTTGAGTCAGTTGGGTCAAAAGATGTGATAAAGAATGTTTCTTATCAATAGTTTTGGTTTGTGAGAAGAGTGTTGGTGAGTCGAGGGTCTGTTTGTCGAGAGAGTTGTGGTGAGATTGAGTGTTAAGGTTTTTGTTGTGCGAGGTGAGGGGAGGAGTGTCAGGGTGTGGTCGAGAGGGAGTAGGGACGAGAGTATTGTGAGGGTATGAGTTTTGGGTTTTGTTAAGTCTGTGAATAGTCAGAAGGGTCGAGAGTTGAGAGGGTGGGTAAATGAGTCGAGGGTGGGGGTCAGAATGATGGTGTGGATGTCGAGAGATGTAACGAGAGGGTGTCGGTGAGGGAGTGAGGGGCGAGAGTGTTATTTGTGTTGATGGGTTTTGTTGTCGAGTCAAGGGTATGAGTCGTTGGAAGAGACGATGATGACAAGCCCGTTGTGTTTGAATTTTAAGTACTTCGTTCGGAAGAGTTCTTCGTTCGGAAGAGTTCCGAATCGGAAGTTTTTTCAAAAATTGATTCGGAAGTTTTTCAAAAATTGATTCGGAAGTTTTTCAAAAATTGATTCGGAAGTTTTTCAAAAAAATTGATTCGGAAGTTTTTCAAAAATTGATTCGGAAGTTTTTCAAAAATTGATTCGGAAGTTTTTCAAAAAAAATTGATTCGGAAGTTTTTGTATTTGATTCGGAACTTTTGGTTTGATTCGGAACATAGAGTTTGATTCGGAACTTTTGTATTTGATTCGGAACTGTTAGTTTGATTCGGAACAGGACAAAAACTGCATGACTGACTGACTGGAGACCCAAAAACCTTGATAAACGACAAGACTGTAGGACTGGTATTGGACAAAACCTCGAGACCCAATAGATTAAAAAATAAAGAAAAATACTGATTATATAAAAAAATAAGGACAACTATAAAAACTGCTTATAAAAAAAATAAAATAAATAAAAATTATAGAAAACTATATGAAAAACTGGATAAAAACGAAAATTGATAAACTAAAATCAATAATAAAAAAATTAAAGTGGTAAAATTGATTAAAAAAAAATAAAAATTGACAAAATTAAAAATTCAATTTAAGAAATTTAAACAAAAAGGCAATCAAAATAGAAGGATTTAATCAAAAAATACAAAATTAAAAAGAGAAAAACATAAACTTTTATAAAAAACACCAACTTTTTATAAAAACATAAACTTTTTAAGATTTGATAAAGAAATTTTTGAGTTTTATATAAAAATTTGTGATTTTTTATCTAAAAAGTAAGTAAATTTGAAGATTTGATATGATTTAACACATAAAAACACAAACTTTTTTATAAAAAATACAAAATTTTTAAAGTTTAAGCATGATTAAATCAAAAAACCCACCAAAATCAAAAAGAAAATAAAAGCTAGAATAAACCAATCAAACCTTGGCTCTTGATACCAATTGAAGGTCTACGAAATCATTGGCCTATTCTAAGTGATTGATTTGATGGATTAATATGGTTGATTGATTGATAATTAAAGAAGAAGATGAAGGAATGAGATGAGGGATTAGAGAGAGAAAGGAGAGAAAAGGGGAAAGGTAGAGAGAGAAAGTTAAGATGGAAAAATGATTAAGTGTGAATGACAATCAACAACCCCTCCTAACATGCTAGGAGGGGATATATATATAGCCCACCCTACATGTGGGCTATATGGACTATACACTAATTAAATAGATCACGAGCCCATTACATGATTATCGTTGGAGCGACCGATCCTTCATAAATACGTAAAAACGTATTTCTAACACCGACTACATATTCCGATCAATGCACTTTAGATATTCCGATTTGGCTATTTTCCAATTGTTTAATCTCTTGTTTTTGCAAAGTTTTTAGATTTATTAAGTGTTCAAGTAATTTTTCTAATCTTGTCTTTAAGTTTTCAATCATTTATTTTTAACTCGTCTTTTTAGTTTAATCTTTAAAACTATTTTCACTCAACGACATTTACATTTATTTACTATTAGTTTAAAATAGATAACAAACCAACCCCTTTTTAGTAACCAAGAACAAACTATTCCACTTTGAACCGTGATCAATTCGAGAAGATTCCGAGACTTAATCTGAACCCCAATGAAAACCATTGTATCAAATATATAGAAAATAGATATTAAATTAAAGAGAATAAAATTTTACAAAAATATAGCGAAATTAAATAATGAAAAAAATAAATGGATAAAAGGATATTTCAATTTAAAATAAAAATATTTTATTAATAGTTTGTTACAAAAGTTTGTAACAACAAAAAATGGAGAGATGAGATCAATTTGAATTTTTTGCTTGGAAGTAAGTTCGGAGTTAACAAGGAAAGTATATATTTAGGCTTGGTTTTAAGATCGGAGTTAGGAAGGGAATATGCACCTTTTATATAGCAGTATAGATGAGCAACACCTCTATATCTATACTACATATAAAAGTGATTAGTATTTGGGTAAAAGATATAAAATACCATTTTACTTATTAATTTGTGCCGACTTTAAACACTTACTATTTTATCTCGTGACTTTACCATTGTACTTGTTTGTTTTGTAACAATATTACCATTATAACCGTTTACTTTTACATGTCATTAAATTAATTATTTTAAAAATAAAAAATCATTTAATATATCCTAGGTGGAAGTAAGAGGTTACATTTGATCCATGCATTTGTCATCCTTCGTGTTGGTTAACCATCACCACACTTCTATCACCACCTCACGTCTGCAACCGTACTATTAACCACACTCAGATCTATTCTACGAGGCACTTGGATACCATAGATCACAACATCATCAAAACTAGGTGCGGGAATCACAACCCTTGTGTCCTTGAAAAGGACAAAAATATCCGAGAATCATCAACATTAGCCGTTGTAAAGAAATAAACCACCTGGTCCCAAACCTTCTGCCCTGCCCGCAACACAAGAAACCCAAAGCTATAGACAACGTTACAAGCCAACATAAACAACACAACAACCCACTGCAAACTATAACACCAACCTAACACACACGCTTAAATGGGAGCCATAGCAAACCAGAACACTAACCACAACAATCCAAAACTACAACCTTACCTATAATTGCAGAACCCCAATACCCCAATGGCAACTATCTCAAAATAGATCCAAAACAAAAACCGAGGCAAAAATAACTCGACAACCCCACACCAGCGAGCGATCGAATCGAGTCAAAGCAACTTAAAAAAAGCCTAAAAAAATAATATTACGAAGGTGCCGAGATGAACCCTTAGATACGGTACCAAGTGAATAAGTAATTCAATTAGGATGTTATCTAAATTCAACAAGGGGAGTTGAACATATGATAAAAAGAAATGAATTGCTTTATTAAAAGTAAGTCAAATGATGATAAATTTGTGGAACAGATGAAAGAGACGACAAAAATGATGATAAATTTGTCAAAACAAGCATTTCCACCCGAAACACCTCTATGACCTTATGGTTCATGTCTTTGTGTTAATGGTAGTTAGAATTGGGGAAAAAGATTGATGAAGTGATGTGTGTGTTTCTAGATCCATTTTATAAAAGTCAATGATCTATATTAATTACACAGTGGAAATCAGACGTGGATATATTAAAAAAAGTTAAACAATTACGTGCATATATTGGTAATTTCGGAACAAATTTAAAGGTATAATGGTAAAGTCACGAGATAAAATAGTAAGTGTTTAAAGTCGGCACAAATCAATAAGTAAATTAGTATTTTATAGTTTTTACCCTTAGTATTTCTCTCATATTAAATATTTAAGTAATACATATTCATATGCATATTGTACAAGCTATATATACAAAATTTAAATACTATTAATATATTTAAGTAACACAAATATATATGCACATTGTACAAGCTAATATAACACGTCAGTTACAAAACTTGAATTGAATGACCTGTCATTATGATTATCTTTATTATTTATTTAATAAAAACATGTTAAAAAATAATTAAAGTTCAAAAATTAATATTAAATGACTTGCAATACTTTTACTAAATTTGTTGTTATTAAAAAACATGTAATCGAAGAATATCGTTAAAAGTATGATCACAGGGTACTCGTCGCTGCATTGCGCGAGTACCCCTGCTAGTAGTATTATAATGATAATAATAACAGAAGTTAAGCAAATTAGATGAACAATTAAATAAAGAAATTGGACATTAAAAAAACTTCTGTTACTAACACAAGATGAAATCAACTAAAACTGTCCGGTACATAAATGTATGATAAATAAATAAGATTAATGTAAAATGACGAAAAAGTTGATAAATGGATTGAATGGCTACGAAACTATGAGATGCCCTCTCGAGATATAAAAAATGGAGCTAAATATCATCAATAACTTATCCCCACAATTCTGATAACAGTTTTAAGTCTCTTCTGATTAATGCCACAACTTACTGCAGAACCCGTTTTTTGGCCTCTTATTGTTTATGATATCAGCAAATGAGTCAACCAACTGTCCTGCTAAGCTACTCGGGTCATCTATGAGTGTTTGTATGAATGTGTTGACCACTCTACGCTCCTGCTCAGTTGACCTCAAACTAAACCACGTTAGGAGTTTCAATCGAAATTCTTGCTTAATGTACCCTTCACACTCGAGCCAACGGATCATCTTCACACAATATTCAAAGTTTTCATCCAAGTTAGCAGGTCCTCCTTTGTTGCCTGGAAAGGGTGAGATGTTTACTAAAGCACTGTTACAATCATAGGTGTCTGTGCTAGCTGGCCTCTTTCGTGACACCACAGCCTGAGAATCAACAGCAGGCACTTCCCCATTGGCTCCCTGATGGGCCCAGTTTTCAGATCCACCACTACCATGATCTGCAACAGCATTATCTTCATCCCTAGAGGTATCATTTGAAGGAGTTAACTCTTCGTTTAAATCAGGTACTGTAGCAACATTCAAGTCAAGCCCACGTGAAGAAGATGGCATTGCATCAGCTTTCGAAGTTTTGGGTTTGACCATCTGACCAAGCTTACTCAAATCTGCACCAGAAATATCTTTCAAGTACCCACGTTCTTCAACCCAAGCTAGACGCAGGATCTTCCCAAGGTCTCGGACTTTGAATCCTGAGTCAGATTCAACATCTTTGGTACCCGAGGTTCCTTCATCATGAGGAGCCACGGCATCACCAGAGATCTTGTGAAGTATCTCCACACTCTTGGTGAAACACTTGGCCTCTGAGTGACCCAAATCACCACTTCCAGTGTATGATACAATTCTAAATGAGTACTCCGAGCAGGGATGCAGATTGGAAATCAGTATTCTTCTCTGAGATCTAGGGAAAACTGACACCGGATCTTTTGTATGCGTCTCCTCAGTTGTTTTAGAGTACCATAATTTGAATCCAATTATATCATTGGAGGATGCTGTAGATAGTTCTTTTAAAAGGAGCACTACAGAAGTAGCCGTCACTTCTTCAAAGATGAACTTGCATGCTGCAGGGGCAGAACCTTCTGCAGAAGGAAAAATTAATATTGCGGTTATGAGAAAAGTGGCAAATTAACCTACGAATGGATCGATTTAGGTCGTCTTGTATCTTGAACGGGGCAAACAAATATAATGACTAAAAGGGGAGCAGGTCAAACTGAAAACTGCCAGAATTTTACTCAGCATACCAACCCCTTAAAAGTGTATTGTTGTGTATATAGTTTCTGTCATCATCAAAAACACATGGAATATTTTTTACAATGAATAAAAGAAGTTTAAGAGTCAACGGATCAGAACTGTTAAGACCTGTATAAAAAATGACTAATTAAAATCTGAACATGCTTGATCTGTTACGAACCCACCCCACCTGCCATCATGCCATATCTAAACTCAACCCAAGTTCGAGGGGATACCTTTGCCATCAAGGCTTGCACCAGAAAGTGTGGCAGACACTTCATCAGCTTTCTGAATCGCTGCATTACACAGTGCTTGAACTTCTCCAGCAACAGAAAGTCTGCTTACAATGCCTCGTGCCATCTTAGCTGATACCCCACTCAGAGGGCCCACCTCAGTCTCTAATTTGGTCTTTGCAACTTTAACAATTTCATGGAGTTCTTGAAACCTTGATGTGCCATCTAAAAGCCTAAAACTCAAATATATCCTATAGCACAGGCTGTCAACACGCCGGGCATCCTTAGCAACAGTCAACTGCTTCTTCCAATATCTACAATAATTAATACACCGACAAAGGGATTAAAAAATTCTACATTAGACTCAAGTCCAATAGCTTGTTTAACTAGAAACAATAAAATAAAGGACAAATACTCACCCAAGTATCCCTGAAATTTTACCACATGACGCACAACAATAACTCCCATCAAGCTGCATCAATTGGCCAAGATCAACAACGCCTACCTTCTCACGCTTGAGGGCACACTCGATGTGACAAGATAAGCCACATGATTCTCCCGTAAGAGAGTCAGATGTGCATTCCAGCCAAAGACTAGGATCCTTGTTGTCATCAAACAAATGGCAAATGCAGCATGAACACCTCTTGCAGAAGGTGTCAACAATGGAAAGCACAGCTCTACAGGCAGAGTTCTTGCAGATCCATGTGCTTGAGCTTCGAGAGTCAGCAGATGGCTCTGTGATTGGTAGGTTTCGAATAGGATTTTCCGCTTTCCTGTTTTGTTTTCTTGAAGGCTGGCTCTTGGGACTGGGGGAAACCTTTTTTGAATCCTGATTCTTTATTGGTTTCTTATTCATATTTCTTGATGAAGCTGACTGCTTTTCCTTATTATAGAAAATACACAAGAGATGCCCAGACTTTATAGATACCTCTGGACTTCTTTAAGCATCAGCTGAGTACCCCACCTTTGTAAAACATAATGTATCCATTTTAAGAACAAATACATAGATGTTCATAGAGTCAAAGAAATGTATTGACTAGACTCACACATTTTATTATCACAGGGAAATGAAAAAAATATATAAAGGTACATAAAGAATTAAAAAGACAATGAAAAGAACATGGATGACAAATACCAGAACGGTAAAAACCTATAGAAGTAGATACTCTGAACATGTGAGGTTTGTCATCTACGTTATAGTAGTTAAGTTCAAGCAAATACATTTATTACTGTAGTCTAAGAACCTTCCCAACAAAGCTTAGCACACAACTTAGCATTTACAACAGAGCAAAACTGATCCTATGGTTCACATCTTATAATACTATCAGAAAGAAAGTAAAGAAAAATCCCAAACCAACAAAGCTTTAACCGAATTATGCCATAAAGACCTCTCTATACAAAATCAGATCAAATGAAATATATTACCTGTGAACCCCTACCTATGATTGAATATGACCGAACTAATAATAATAATAAAGTACGCACGTATTTTATAGAAGTGAAACTATGTCATAAAATTTGGGAATTCTGAAAATTTGGGCATCATTTGCTCTAACATGTCACTCTTGATTATTTGAGAACAGTTAAAAGTAAATTTAAATGTTTATTACTGTTTTTTAAAACAACGATAAAATCCCTGCTTGAAGATCCAGACTCAAATGCAGTTGAACCTGGGATTCCATCTTTATGCCTATCAGATATCAGAATCTAGAGCCTACAATACATGACATACAACACAATCCAATTACAGCAATAAAATTTCTATTTCATACATATAAGGAACATAATAAAGCAATAGATAAGTTCAAGAACATTGTCAAAATAAGAAGGTAAAGAGCGTATGAAGGTGGTGTTTGGTTAAGCTTATGAGTTGGGCTTAGCTTATATTATGTAAGCCATTTATGGCTTATATGATATAAGCTTATAAGCCCATGTTTAGTGTTTGGTTTAGCTTATTAAAACTAACAAAATAAAATGAAAAAAAACACAAAAATATTAAATGTTGTAGTTATTAAATGTGGGTATAAAAGTCTTCTTATATATTATTTTTATATAAGCCCACCATTCATTATAAAAGACACAAATGTGAGGCTTACCAAAACCCCCTTATATAAGCTTATAAGCCTACTTATATAAGCTTAACCAAACACTTGATTTCGGCTTATAAGCTTATAAGCCCACTATATAAGCTAAAACAAACACCCTCGAAAATGCAACGAAGGAGATCTCTAAATTCATAAACTGATCACAAATCTGGTTAAAAAAATAGGGATATGAATTTTCTTACAGTGTTTCAAAAAATCAAGTATAAGCACACTGACAAAATCCAGCAACAACTCTTAGCAATAGTACAAAGAGAGATCAGATGATTATTTATGGGCAAAAAAGGAGGCGCTCCATCAGTGCTCCTATGATTTCTTAGGATTTTGTATCTTTAGCCCTAAAGCCTCAATGACCATTATATAGATATTATCGAAGTAACTGGGTTAAATATCAGGCCCATTTAACCAAGCTTGGGCTTCAATTAGTTCATGATATTTGAAAAGAAACTAATTGCAAACCATGTGTTTGTAACGCTAATGATCTTATTCCAAACTACACTCAACCGGGTGTTTGTAACAATAATTTTTTTTAAAGGCGTGTTTGTAATAATAATGATCTTATTTCAAATTGCACTTACACCTCTATTTAACAAACGCGTATAGTTAATGAAAAGGTTAACCTAAATTCCACCAACTTAGATCCTAAATATACTGTATCCAGTTTGCACAGTACTTTCACAACAAGCTTAATGCAAATCATCATGCAAATAGGAAAGTTTGGTTACTAGGTGAAGGTGAATATTAGACTGTTCCTGGTGAAAGTAATTTGTAGGCTTAAGTGCAGATCCTAGAACCAAGATACTGACAAATAAAGAGAAAGCTGTCTTACCTCAAGTATCCATTCAACACTATACCATTCATGTTCATCATCAAAGTTCAATTCGGCACAATACAGACACGCCGATAAAGTAGGTTGGGTAGGCTAAAAGCAAACCCATAAAAACTAAGAAAAGCAAATGACGAAAATAACACATTAAAAGAGAAAAGATATACTATAACACAAGTGTATGTTCCCAGTTCCTGCATGTTTATATGGGTTTTCTCATTACTTTTTTATTCTAAGTGCTACATAATTAGTGGTTTTATAGACCTACAGGCTACAAGATAATATCCTATTTTGTTTTTGGTTTGAGAGAACTCATGGAATTTTTCGGTTTTGGTATAATTTTAGACATGATTAGTGGTACTTATTGCGCCTAAAAAACACATTAAGCACAGATAACTCGAACCTATGCGCCTGAAGACCCAAAGCTCATTCGATAAACACTCCCAAATCTGCCACTGATTGGAATTATTTCTGGCTCCGTCCCTGGCTGTTCTAATATAGAAATTATATCTTGCTCATCTGGAGCAGATAATTTTGTACGTTTGTATCCAATAAAATCTTAAAGGTATGGTATGGTTAACCAGTAGAATGTGAAGTCTCTGATTAGGGATGTAACATCTGTTTTGTCACTTAGCATTAAGAGCCTCAAATACGTCAGTTACAGAAATTTCTTGTAAAAAGGTATAAGCTCAAATAGTAGGCAAATATAGGGAGCAATGTGGTGACTTCGAGAAAACAGACAATCATAGAAAAAATGAATAGTAAGAAAAGCGGACATTTGTACAGAATCAAAGAAAAGCTTTGGTTTGACTATTTCAGCAAATAAGTTCTTATATGAAACGAGGAACACAACGTTTATGAAAAAATAGTAGTTCTTAATTCAGCAAAAAAGTTCTTAATTTCTTGTTTCAGCAAATAAGTTCTTACAATTGTGCAGAATCAAAATAAATGCTTTGGTTTGATTATTGACGAAAAATTCTAAAACGAGGAACACAATTTTTTGGGAACAGATGCATTTAGAAAAAAAAAAGTTTTTACAAAAAATAACACTCAGTTGCAAAATTCCATGAGTGTCCCGGGTCACCCCCTGGTTATCCAGGATTCCAGAACCAAAAGAAATGCTTTGGTTTAAGAAAAGGATGTGACAAAGAGTCATATAGAAACCTACAAATAAGATTCATAGTATAATATTTACACATGCATTTGCACAACCCGTGTATACATGGGACTAAAAGATAGTAAAAATTAAAGAAATTGGTTCTCTGTCATAATTTATATAGAAACATTATCTTGACCACTTGTTGATCCAGATTTTGATCTATTTAAAATAGGATCAAAGATACCAGTATTTATCACGGTTATAAACATAGCATGACAATACTTCATAGGATGGAAGAGAGCACTCAAAAAAGGGGTAAATAAAGACGTGCTATAACCTCACAGTTCTACTTTTTATGGTACCCGCTTTTCAGCATTACAAGGCATTTAAGATTACAATGAGAAAAAGGAATTAAGCTCCATCAGATTAACACGTGTGTTATAAACGTAATAGACTGTTTATTGAACAAAATCCAATAAGAAGACACAGTAACAATGTACCTTTTATTCTCTGCATGCCTTATTACTAATTCCAATCTTTATTATAGATCATTGAGACATCCTTTCTTCAGGAAAGATCATCATGGCATATGACTCTGGATTGCCCCTCATACCATAGCGATTACTGTGATACAGCAGCAAGTCTATCAGATGATTATGGTGTGATATTAATAATCTAATAACCATATAGCAGCCCCCATAAGTTTCAGTATATAAACACACTACAGCGTTATGTTGTCATATTTGTTTGGAAAAAAGGCGAATGTAAAATGATATCCACATTGACATCTAAGTTTCACCACCACATGGTCTAGCACTAGCCTATTCTTGTCCTGTACATGACTGTACAATTTTTATAAATATTCATTTACTTAAACGGCCAACTTTCAGATATCCCATTAATCCATTAGAAAGGGCCACTTCAAAAATGACGAAAAGCTATATGAATATAGCAAGAATATATTAATCTTGAGGGCGCTGTATATAGTATGACAGTCCTCGTCCTATAAAGTAACTTGCTAATTCTATGAATCGTGTGATGATCATAAGCAGAGGACTACGGACACCTAGTTGTGATGGAAAGAATCTTTAGATGTAAATTTTTTGTAATGTCATAACGATCACATTATGCGGTATGCCGTTATTTAGTGAGAGGACGCCATGTTTATCCATGTCCTTAATTTCTTTCTTGTATGTAAAATGCTCTCAATACTATATATTGTGAACCTAATGGGGATGACCGTTGATTGATGTTGTCTACTCTTGGTGTAGTGAATAGTGCTAGTCTGGAGTTCAACCTTTTTCAGTAAAGTTTAGCTTTTATAGAATTATTAATTATAGGATCAAAAGTTTCAAGCACTCAGAAGGTAAGACTATTAAAGCTATGGATCAGCAGCTTAATATGAACCGGGTATAAGAAGGTCAAGTTTTGGAGCTTTCAACAGTATGGCACTCTGCTTTGTTATCGAATAGTCAGAACAGTTAATAGAGAAACATATCTCAACTTTTACCGTGAGTCTTCAAAAAGTAAATTAAGCACTTAACTTGATGATATAGTTCCATACGCTATCAAACAGCTCAACCTTACTTGCCAACATAGGTAAGCAAATTAACTTAGCAATAATAAGTTGCAATAGTCTAAGTAATAATAAGTTGCAATAGTCTAAGTTGCTAAAAACGTGCGATATAAATTCAAAAAACCCTCAGTTCTCACCTTTAGCAGCAAGTTTATCATCCACGTCCATAATGATCAAGAGACCCTTCCCGTGATGTTATCTCGTCAAAACTTCAGCCCTCAATTACGCTGAGTCCCAACTATTCAATGTTGAATACGAAAAGGGAATATGAATACATATATATTTATGAATGAAACAAATATATCAACTAGTTTTATGGAATGCTTTATAGAACAGTAACTAGTTTTGACTGATAAAATATCTAATTGCTATATGAGGAATAAATAACGTCACATTTAGTAGTGCATCAACTAGGAAGGGTGGACAGAATGAAGCTCTGAACTGCAGAGGTTTGCTCACATGACATAAATAAAAGGAAAACATGAGACAGTATTCAAATGTGTCATGAACTTAACTTATCGTTGTTCTAATTTCTCTTTGCATACGTCTTATATCCAACGCAATCCACCAAAGCTAATTAGCAATTATTTAATGCAAACAAAAACAAACAACTTTTTCGCACACATTAACCAAAAAAAAATCACATTTTGCTCAACTTTCAATCACACATTAGCAGATCACAACAGTCAATTAAACCACGATTCAGCAGATTAAACATAATTAAAAAGTACTGGATCTGAATAGCTATAAGAATATATGCATATTTACATTATACACATTTAAAAAGCTGAGGTATTGATTATAAATAGTTAATGGATATTATACCTGCAAGGAATGTGTGCGATTAATATGGAAAATTAGGGTTGAAAAAAATAAATAAAAGCAATGAAAATGAAAATTATAATTAAATTTGTTTATTTGTTAGTGTGTTAGGAAATTTGTTGAGAGGTGATTGGAAGGTAAAAGGTTACAGATCCACGCGTAAGAACGGCGCGTCAAGAATTGGATTCAGTTGGAAAAGTGAAGACAGTTGGATGGTGGTAGCTCATAAGAAAAAGTACATTATCAATTTCTCTTTTGGTAAACTAAAAAAAATGTTTATGTTGTTTCCCGTTTTTTACCCCCGCATGTTTTTTACCCTACGGTAATGACTTTATACACGTGTGATTGTTTTTTATATCTTGTCTAAATTGAAGAATTATGAAATGTATGTTATCCTTTATATTAGGTTGATTATATATAAATATATGTTTTTTTATTTTTCTGGGTATAATTGTATGTTTGAGGCGAGATCCTCCTAGAATAAACAAACGCTATTTAAAGAACAAAAGAAAGAATCTCAACCATTAATAAATTTCCAATCTAAGGGCTATTATCAAAGATCCAATATCACCTACTTACATGATTTAATCATATTTCTCTCTAAAAAAAAGTTATCCCGTAACTCAACAACCATGGCTAAACAACAGCCACCACCAACCATCGCCGGACTTCATCCTAACATAGTAATTCACCAGAAAATAATCGCAAAACATCCTTGATAATCATAATCACGTTTGATTTACCTAAAGATAATAAACATCGCGATCGATCATCAGATATCATTAATAGATCAATGTAAATTATAATATTATCGTCGAATGGCGGTGGGGGAGGTGGGCTGATGGGGGGTGTGGTGCGAATGTTGGTGATTGGAGGGTAAGAAGGTCCATGTTTTCCTTTGATGTTGTAATTCTAGATGTTGTAATTTTTTATGCTCGAGTAAGTGTTGATTCGTATTTGATAGTAGATATTAGTAAATGTTAAATTTTATTAATTGCTATAGTTTCAGTTTTTGTGGTGTATAATTGCTACAGTTTCAGTTTTTTTTTATTTATTTATTGACTTATGATAAGATGAATCATATTTCATGAACTTGTCGGCTTACTGAGATTTGGAAAAAGCTGGTCATCTCCCTTTTTTAAGCTTGTAAACTTGAGCTTATGGACCTGAATAAGCGAAAAGCTCAAGTTGATTAGTTCATAAGCCGGAAAAAGTTATTTGCATTGTGATGCTTATGTTTGCCGGAAGCAAGTTTAATTCTTTATGTTTGAGTCTTTATTTGAATTTTTTTTGTTAATTTGGTTATTATTTATAACTTTTGCATTTTAAAAAAAAGATTGAACAAAATTAAAAAGATTTGATTTATGAAGGTTTTTGATAAAAAGAACATATGATCTGCTGCTTATTGTGATATATTGAACCAAAAATGAAAAGGTTTTTTTATGAGTGAATCACATGTGATTTTAACAAAATCAAATGTGATTTTAACAAAATCACATGTGATTTTTAGATCAAAATCACATGTGATTTTTAGAAAATCATATGTGATTTTCTTTTTGATGTTATAAATAGAACTAGATAAAAATATGTTTTAATTTATGAGGGATTAAATCACATGTGATTTTGATAAATTTACATATGATTTTTGTAAAATCACATGTGATTTGGTAAAATCACATGTGATTTTGGTAAAATCACATGTGATTTGTTCTTTGTTTTGTTGTGCTTTTGTTAGGAGAAACTGTAAATCAAGTGTGATTTTTCTTTGATGTTATAAACTGAATAATTGGTGATTAAGTTTAATCTAAAAATGACACTCATAAACTATTAAGTTTGTTACTTGAAAGTATTGAAAGTATGAACTATTAATTTATTGTAAGATTATTTTATAAAAATCAAAGGCGTAAATCATACGTGATTCGTGTTAAAATCGCATCTGATTTATACAGAAAGAACCAGCACACAAACTAAATGCAAATGACGTAACGTTTTAGTGGCATTCGAAACAAATGTATCATTTTCCTATTAACTCATGTGATTTTATGTTAGGTGTGTGATATTTCTTGTAGTTTCGAATGTTGTTATTCCTTATAACCTTTTTTAAAGGTCTTTTAAAATGTATTCTTAAAACTGCTTCGGATTTCATGGGTCCTCATAAGATTACTAGAATGCAGATAGGGCTCAAATTACTTGTGATCTTGCACAAATCACGTGTGATTTTGCTCAAAAATCACGTGCGATTTTACACAAATCACGTGTGATTTTACACAAATCACGTGTGATTTTGCACAAATCACGTGTGATTTTGCTCAAATCACACGTGGCACGACGTGATTTTAATGAATATTTGATTGAATGATAATGTTCTACCTCATTAGTAATTTATCTAAAGTTTTTGAATGATACTCTTTTATTCTTGTAAGGAACGTGTTATAAAGTTACAGACTTAAGAATTCTAAATCACATTCGATATAAAGTGAAATCACAGGGAATATGTCATATTATAATGTGAAAATAAGTAATAGCAAACATTCTATAAGATATATCAAAGATGTTCGTAACACATATTTGTAAGGAAAAAGAGTATCGAAGGTTATCTACACACAATCATACGTATAATTTTCATGGAACATGTTGTAAATAATGTATACAAATAACAAGTTATAAATCATAAGTGATTAGAGGTACAATCATGCGTGATTTGTATGATTTAACGTATAATCACATGTGATTTACATATTTACATACAACTAATGTAAAAATATATTTGTAGCGTACTTAAACCTTCAAATTCTTCAACATGTTAAAGTGAATCTCCAACTCAGCACCAAGAACATATTCTTATCAAAAGCTTTCATTAAACTTTTTGTAATTGCTCTACAAAATAAAAAAGAAAAATCAATTACAATAAATAGAAATCACATGTGTTTTTTACAAATCACGTGTGATTTTTTTACAAATCACGTGTGATTTTTACCAAATCACATATAATTTTATCTAAAATTAAAACAATTAAGATAACTTAAGAAAAAAAAAAGAGAAATGTGCAATAAATAATTTGTCTAGTAAGGTACCCCTAATCTACGCCTGCGATAAGTAGGATTCCATGAATTGCGCCATAAATATGTAAGCATAATTGTATTGCACACAAAAAGCTAATCGAGATCCAAGAGCAAACATGCTTGACAAACTCCTCTGGACATGTTTGTGGATACTTGGATGACCTATAGAGGTGGTCAGTAATTGCACGAAAGAGAAAGACATACAAGAAATCTATTAACACGAAGAAAAGGATTGTTTGATGTGCTATAGTCTACAATCATAATTAAACATACCATTGTAGGTGCATAGTGAAAAGTCCCTTCAACCTGATACCCTGAAAAATATGCAGTGGGTTTGCTTAGAGGTTAGTTGTCTTGCCATTTTCTTACTTTGGTTGGAAGTTATGTTGTCTTGGTCTAAACTATATTCAACTTTCAGTATAAATCCAAGTTAATCCACATTGTGAAAATCCCTCTAAACGTCAATAAGACTTATTAAACACAATTGACAGCTTAGCCCCTTTGGGAGTTTTTTTTTTCATGAGAAAGCTTTGAAACTTCAGTTCTTCCTTTGCAGGCTGCCCTTGTTTCACCTGTTTAGCAACATCCAGGAAACATAGAATAATAGTTATTGAGTTTGAACACCAACTAACATGAAGTATTAAGAAGTAAAATCACTAAATTGTCTCTCAACCAACATTAGTACGTAGTAACTTATATTTACTTTATTTTAATTGTCGGACAAAACAGACGCGAATGAAACCCTGTTTGTCTATTGCTCAACAATTAACAAGTCCTGGATATGATCTCACAAATGCAAAATATTGCTCACTAAATAAATCAATAAATACTTTGACAGTGTATATACCTTTTTCTTTTGAAGGGTTGATGCACTACGACTGGCATTAGATCCAAACATAAGTTTTCTTTGGGTTTGGCGAGAGTCACATTGTGAACTAGTACCAACAAATGGAACTGCATGATGCTTCTCTTTAGAATCAACAAGAGAAGAAACAAGTGGCGGTTGGTACTTCAACGGTTTTACTGCCAGCCGTCTCCCACTGATCTTGTAAATGGGTTAAACTTTAGTTCTTCAGGTGGAACTTCTTTGCTATCCATGTATAAAAAAAAATCAATAGAAAATGAATTCAATGATTTAATGTAATGTATAATACGAGCATATTACATGTACCTTGAATGATAATTTGTATTCGAATGATAAAATAAAATCAACTCTTCATTAGGAACAAGTTCATGTATTATAATGATAATACAAACTATGTGTGGTTGAACATAGTCAGCTGCAACATCATTAAATCACCTATTCAAAGAAGAAAATCATATCCTCGCTCAAAATTTGTATTTATTATCCTAAATGTATGATCGCACGGCAGCAACATCTAGATTCTAGGGTAAGTTCTCAACTTAATCCAAAATCAACATCTAGCTTATAGGGTAATTTATCAAACTACTCCAAAATCAACTCAAATGGTAACTAAAAGTGATAAGAAGTGTATGAAAATAAAACTAGCCACAAATTAACTAAATCAGCTGGACAATCATCAAGTCACAACCAAAGTACCAACCTGTTTATAACAAATGACTGTCGTATTGCAAAAAGCACAACATGATTTCGCTCCAAACTTATTTAAAGTGTATAATCTCTCAATTGATCGTCATTTACACCAAACCCTTCAAAGCCGAATTACTTAAAATTAAACCGTATCTAATTGCATATGTCATTACCTTCTTTTGATTAAGGTTTAATACATCAATACGGCGGAAATGTGCAACCGATGGTTATAGATGATAGTTGTGGGGTGCGACGGTGGTGTTGCGGCGATGGGGTGCGATGACGGTATTGGGTGGATGTGTGTGTGTTTCCAACTGTAAGAGTATGGGTGGTTTGGGTGTGTACAAATGAAAGAAAAATAACGTGACCCTCTGGAATTGTAGTGAGTCTGCGAATTTACGAAAATACCCATCCTAATTATATTTCATCCATAGGATTGATTATAAAATGAACGGTGTAGATGGATTCTTTTATACTTTTTTGGATGATTGTTCCTTATGGAACTTTTCTCTTGTATGTTTATGTATAAATAATGTGTTAGTTCATAAATTCTAACAGATTTTTGGCTAGTTTGAACTAAAGGTACTGTTAAAAAAAAAACTAAACGTAGTTGGGTGATGTACGCTTGGTATATCGTTATATTTAATTCAAGTTTAAAATTTATATTTTGTCGATTTAACCTTATTCATCTAATAGAACGTCTCTAACTGACTAGGTGTACCTGGTCAATCGTGGACTAGTTTGGTAAGTGTGTGGTCGATCAGTAAGAGCGATAACGTTAATTTTTATGTTTCCAGTGTTTTAATTATTCTACCTATTCTAACCTAAGACTCATTTATACTAAACTTAACTAAGATAAAAGGATGGTCAGCCTGAGAAACTTGTACAAATTGTGATAGTACGAGTAACGATAACATAACTCACGCAAGGGAGAACCTAAAATCAAGTCGAGCAATGTAAAGCCTAATGTAGGAAAACGTGCTAACTATATTCACGCTAGCTAATATTGGTTTTATTATGAGTGCAATGATTGTATGAAACTATCGCGGACATATCATTCCTAGATTAAGGTGGTACTTCTTCCTTAAACCTAGATATGCTAGACATGTCACGAATAGACACGTCCGCATAAAGCAAATCAGTATTGGTTATAATCTATCTTAGAAGGACAGATGATGGTGATCTTATTGCTACTTCTAGCTCATCGTGACTTTATCAACTTACTACTTACGACTATTATATGGCGGTAGCTCAACTATTTCATTCAATGCGCAAGGATTAGGGCTTATACTAGAAAGGTCACCTGTTAATCTAGTTGGGCACTCTAACTTACAACACGCAGGACGTTATTTATAATCTTATCATTCCACCTATATAAATCACTACAAAAAGCGGAGAGCTTCCTAACGTTTCTAAGGGCACAAATTTTAAGGTTATGTGCTAAGCGGATAAGGGTGATATGGTAAAATACGTACAAGCCGTTAATACGTAAAGTCAATAAGAAGGGATAAACTTACAAAAAGTCACGCAGACGGATATAAGTTACGAGTAGTGATTCGCGGGTTATTGTAACGATGTAATTATGAATTGAGGTTCTCGTTTAGGAATTGGACAATTGATCGAATTTTCGTTTTTTATGTCGTTGTCTAAAAACATACTTCGAAAATGAAAACAAATACGAGGACTAAAAACACAAATTACAAAATCACGCAAATCTGTACAAAACTTAAAATTTATAAAAATTAAAAATCTACAATATTTTTTTATTAAAATATAAATTAAAAAGAAAAATATGAAAACTAGTTAAAAACTCTAAATGGGCTAGCAAGCCCAATAACAATACGGCCTAAAGACTTAATGGGCCAAAAAGCCCAATAAGAAAAATTAAAATCTAAAAAGATGAAAATGCTTAAAATTACTTTTTAAACAACTTTCTCAAAAGAACTTAACACGGAAAAGAGGCCAAATAAACAGTTTTAGCAAATAAGTACTTTTTTTGGGCTAAAAAGGCCAATGATAACTAGGTTTTTACTTAGTTAAAAAGTTCTTTGTCGTATGTCTAATCGAATTGAAAAATAGTTTTAAGTACGACTCAATTGTTTTTGGTTAAGAAAAATATTTGTCGTTGTTGAAAAATAAAAAGTGCGAAACGTAAATGTAAATGACGTTAAAGTAAAAGGGCGTTAAAATAAATCTAAGTCTATCTTAAAATAAATGGCGAGAAATTAAAACTTTGAAAAGTAAAATAATGTAACTTAAAAACAAACCAAGCAAATTATAATTCTAAACCCCATTCCATCGGAATCCAGATCGGAAAGCTGTCACTAAGTCCATCGGAATGTCAGATCGGAATATGGGTGGAAATCTATCGGAATGTAGAAAAATGCTACCTATTGGAATGATGAAAGTGCAACATATCGGAATGTTGTTCAGATCGCAAAGTGTCAGATCGGAATCCAGATCGGAATGTGGCTCAATAAATTTGGGCAGCACTTCGTCTTAGCAAACCTCAAGAGCCATCGGAATGTGCGATCGCAATGTGCGATCGCAATCCCAGATCGGAATGAGGGTGATGTTACTCTAGATCGCAATCCCGGATCGGAATGCAAAACCCTTGTCCAAAGCTGTCACCATCGGAATGTGGGTGATGCAATCGCAATGTGTACAGTCCCTTACTTTCCCATGGATTACAAATTCTCAATAAGCACAGTACAATAAGCTATGACTAGTAAGCTGTAACCAAAAACTTAAATGAAATGAAAGCAAGACGAGACAATAAGCTAAAAAGTTAAAACCTTTTCAAAATTTAAAAGACGAAACTTAATGAAATGGATTTTACAAAGTAAAACTTTTAAGAAAACTTTGAAAACACTTAAGCTAAATACCAAATAAGCACACAAGATTGTCAAACTTATGGCTTGTTTAGTATGAAAGCTAAAAGGGAAAAGTAAGGACGAAACTTTTAATCAAATAAGCAAGAGATAAAGCAAAAGCTTGCCTAATCCGAATTTGTAACAAACCAAAAACAAGAAAAGTAGGATGAGAATGATGTAAAGAAACTTGATCAAAGGTAAATGAAGATTAAAGCAACAAAATTAAAGAACACTTACTTGGAATTAAAAAGGTATTAAAAGTGCAAGACAATGTATTTAAATTGACATGAAAAGTAAATGTGCAAGTAAATAACGATGGAAGAACTAGTGTCACTCTAGCCAACAAAAAATGAAAAGATTAATCCTAATGACTATTTATAGGGGAGGATTAGGAAATGCTTAGGAAGCTTCCTCCCCTCCTTCCTTTCTTCTTAATTGCACCATTAAGTCCTTCCCTTCTTAATCTTTTGTTAATCTTGGACTTTAATGACTTTTGGCTCGGGATTTCTTTAAACTCGTCTTTTAATTCTTCAATAAATAAGACTTGAGTTCTTCGGCTTTTAGTAAACTTCTGTCTTTTGACTTTTTCTTCGATAAATCTTCAGAATTGGTCTTGGACTTCCGTTCTTTTTGCACTCTTGACTTCTTGACTTCGTCTTTCATCTTTTTCTTCGATAAAAGCCCGTGAATATCCGTGTTTTCTCCACTTTTCACCTTTTCGTCCTAAATCACAACAAAAACACAAACCACGCATAATTCCGACATAAAAGACATAAAATACACGTTTTAGCTCGGTTATTATTGTAATTAAGTGGTAAAAAGGATGGGTGTTTACACACCTATCAAATCCCATACACTTGACCATTGCAATATCCTCATGCAATGCATTAGTTATAAAGCACGTTTACATTTTTCATCATAATCAATCCACGTTGGCCTTTATTAAAGAGATAGAAAATTATAAACATTCAAAGTAAAGAAATCAAAAACATACCTTGGGTTTTGAAAATGTCATGAATGATCATCATCCTTAAGTTTTCACTTTCTCCAAACCAAGCTTAAAAACGAGATCATTGTTATTATAAGTTAGCAAACTAACACGAACTCATGTGGGCCAATTACTCGCTTAGACTCCCTTATTACTATGTGTATCTCTTATATTTTATTGTTGTCTTGAATGATCACGAGGATGCATTTTTGACTTATTTCGATAGTTATTTAGGCCGAAAATAAAGTGAACGATTTAATCAATAGTTAGCTAAAGGACAAAATCTTTTAAAACTGCTTCTCGGGACCTCATAAAGTTCATATCTTGGCATAACTCGCTTCGTGATTTGAGACCTTTCTCGGACCGATATTTGGCAGCGACTTCATACTTCAAACCTTGAGAGACGTTCATGAAATAATGGTCTTCTCTTCATAATAGGAATTTCTTCACTTGAAGTTTTGAGAGATTCATACTTGGACCACGACTTCTTCATTTTTCTCCAATCATTATTTTGGACTTTGATATACAACGATCCGCCTCCTTTTATGACTTGGATCTATTTATCCTCATACCTTGCCAGGGTCTTTTCGGATACACTTCTCCATGACTTTTGGGGAGTTTTTTTGCTTTTCGTCGTGTGTCTCGATCCTTCATATTGATTTTCGATAAATGATTCTTCACATCACTTTGGATCTTTAGCAACAAAATGTAGCCCTCATGCCTTGTTAGGGCCTTTTTGGACTCGCCAATCTTCGCATCCCGCTTCAATAAGTTATGCCTTGGCTCTGAAATCTAATCCATACCGAACAACTTTTAAACGATCTTGGGCTAGAAGCTAAGTAACTTTTCAAATCGTACAACCTTATTTATTGCAGATAAATTTATTAACAAGCGATGGGAGAATAGGCTTATAATTAACTCACATAAATTCACGAAAGAATACCAAACTTATAATTGACTCTATCATCTCTCGTTCTCCACAGTTTAAAATCTCAAGGAATGAGACTCGTGGATGCTTAGCCTATTAAATCAAAGTTTTTGGTTTTCGAGTCGCCTATAGGATCTTGCAAATTCTTAGACTTTTTCAAGTTTAGAAATCGCGTTTTAAAGTTCCCTTGATAAACGACTCTCTAGGATTAATTATAGGAACTTGCGAAAAGTTCTTGTTTTTAACCCGTGAGGGTTAAGACTTTCGCGTTTTATAGCTCCCTATATAAAAGCCTAGCAAAACTTGACTTAAACACGTTAAGGATACTAGCTAGAGTAACTTAGATAAGTAAACTCGGGTTGAGTCAAAAGATTCACAACGTTTGAAAATTAAAACCACTTTATTAAAGTTTATTCTAGCAAAGAAAGAAAATAACTATACAAAAGTAAAAACTAATAGGCCAAAATAGATCAAAAAATTTGAATAATGTCGAAAAATTGATTTTCCGGTTAAAATGAGGGCAAATACAAGGAAAAGACCACTTAACTTCGATAGAAGTCCCCCTACACTTAATATAAACATTGTCCTCAATGTTTAAGCATGTGGGAGTAAACTCCCCTACACTTAGGACATTGTGCACTTTCTTTAAATCTTGCTAAGGAAGAGACAACTAAAGAGATTCCTATTTTAATATTGAGAAAATATAAAATAGTGAATCGAAAAGAGTTTAGGATAGAACCGGGAAGAAGTGAACACGGAATCACGGGGCGTCAAGAATCATCAAGAGTGGATCATTGAGTGCTCGAATCCCTGATTATAAGAAGAGAGGAGAGAGCAAACACCAACGAGTCTCCCCTACACTTATGATAAAGAAAGCGAAAAGATAGATGCATGGGTTGCCTCCCAAGAAGCGCTTGATTTTTGATTACCGAGTCATGAGCCTGACTCGACCTTGATCATCATAGGAAGAAGCATGAAACATATCCACCAGGATCAAAGACATAGTTTCGTCCATAAAATAGCACAAGCTTAAGGCGAACAAGGCAAGCCAAAGGAGAGTAGGCAAGGTTCCCTTAAGCAGCGATGGAGCATGGTGGAAGCAAGGGTGAAGTGGTGCAAGCAGATTTCCATAAGTTCCAAAGATATGTCCTTTTATTTCATCAGGTGGATACTGAGATGGCTGCAGAAAATCGATACTGGGGTCGAACACCTTTTCCTTTAGGGAAAAATAGCACTCAGGCTCAGCAGAGTGTGAAGAAGATCCGCGAAGAAGATGCACAACCTCGTCCTCAGAAGGTGGACAAAGAGGTGTTAAATCATATGTGCTGCGGATATTGGTGTCGACCGGTTTCTTCTCCTTTGAAAGAATTTTCTTCAAATCCAAAGTAGGATCAAGACGATAATCTTCAAAATCTAAAGGAGGAGCATCACTCTCATGAGGGAAGTAAGTGTTGAGAAACGTAGAGAAGTCTTCCTCAAATGAGTAATCGTCCAAAGTAGGATCGAGTGATGGCGGAGGATCTTCATCATGTGAAGAATCACTCGAAAGAGTATCGGCCTCATCAAAATCATCATATGTAGGCAGGTCGGGATACTCGGAAGTAAAATCATCAAAATCATCCGTATCTGAGCTAGACTCATCATCATAAGCATAAAAGACCGGTGGAGAATCATAAATGGGAGAAGGTTCCAAATTGGAGCGAGAATCATCCACATCATCTTGAAACAGTGGATTATCAATGCAAGAGTCGAATAGCGGATTGTTGTAGATGACAAAATCATCGAGCACATTAATCATATTCACTGATTCTCGTCCATAGGATTTGCTTGTAAGCTACCCCATTTTGAAAACTTGTGAATCATTCCCGACTCTTAAGATTAACTCACTTTCGGCCACATCAACTAAAGCTCGTCCGGTTCTTAAGAATGGTCGACCAAGTATTAAAGGAATACGAGGGTCCATTTCATAATCAACAACGACAAAATCAACCAGGAAAGTAAATGTGCCAACTTTGATGAACACGCCTTCGGTAATACCAACGGGGTAAGCGAGAGTGCGATTTGCAAGTTCAAGAGTCATCTTCGTTGGAGTAAGGTCGGGTAATGATAGTGTTTTCCAAACACTCAAAGGCATAAGATTAATATTGGCCCCGAGATCAGCAAGGGAAGTAAATTCTTCAGTTTTGTTGAAGATGCAAGGCAACACAAAACGACCGGGATCTCCAAGCTTTTCCGGAAGTTCTTTAAGAATAACTGCAGAGCAGTTTTCATTTAAGCGTGTGTTGGCGAGCTCAATCAACTTCTCCTTCTTGTTAAGCAATTCCTTGAATGCTTTCACAAATTTCGGCATGTGGACAAGTGCTTCAACAAGGCTAATGTTGATGTTCACTTGAGAGAGCATCTTCATATAGCTTGACACTTGACAGTCATTCTTGGTTAGCTCGTTGGTCTTGCCTAAGCGAGAAGGATATGGGATATTGGGTTTGGGTGGTGAAGGTGTAGGTGTAGGTAAAGGTTGAGATGTTGAAGGTTCCTTCCTAGGTACATCGTCATGACGAGGCGGAGACGGTAATGGTGCACTAATACTAGGTGTAGGAGGAGTAGGGATAAATGGTGGTGGAGGAGGTGTAGATGATGGGGGTGGGATCGGTGGTCCTACTATTGTAACTCCACTACGGGTAGTAATAGCACTCACATTTGCTCGTGGATTGGTGACGGTGTTTGAAGGTAGAGAACTCGAAGAAGAAGGTTGAGCGGCGGGCAAGAAACTAGCAAGCATATTCTTCAAATCATTCGTTTGATTGCTGAAGGAAGATTGGATATTATCTCGAAGCTCGGATCTTATCTCATTTCCTTGCTTGGTAATATCTCCTTTGAGATTGATAATTTGACTCTGCAGATTCTTGATTTGCTCACCTTGGGTTCTCATTATAGCCTCAACATCCGGATTAATGGGTGGGGCTTGTTGGGCGGGTGGGTGATAAGGATTAGAAGCTCGTGGTGGGATTTGGTTGCTTCTAGTGTAGTTGTTGGCGGGGTTTTGGTTTTGAGGAGAAAAACCGGGTGAAAGGTAGTTGTTTGACCGGTAACTCAGCAAATTTCTATCCCCTTGTGGTCGAGCTTGGTAATTTTCCGGTGAATAATTACCATAAGCTGCATACACATTTTCCGGATTTCCTTATGTAGAAGGACAATCGGTGTATGACTGAGGACCGCCGCATGTTTCACAAGAAGGTGCAACCGCTGTAACTTGTTGTTGTTGGTTTGAAGCGAGAAGCAAGATACTTTTGCTCATTTCAGTCATCATGCGGGTGAGTTCGGTCATATCAGGGTTTGCTGAAGTAGAAGAGACATTGACTCTCGGGTTGTTCCTTGAAGAAGCGGAGGAATCCCAATTTTTGTGGTGAGTAGTCATGTTCTCAATTAACTCTCTACACTCCTCGGGTCTCCTTTTCATAAATGTGCCACCGGCGGCTGCATTAATCGTATCACGATCTCGAAAAGTCAATCCGTTGTAGAAAGTATCAATTAAGGTCACAGGGAGCATGTTGTGGTTTGGACAACGATCAATCAAGACATTATATCTTTCCCAAGCATCAAAAAGATATTCATCAGGATCTTGCATGAAACCGCTGATTTGATTGCGAAGGCTCGTGACCATGGATGGTGGAAAGTAGCGCGACAAAAAGCGTTGAGTCATGTCATCCCAAGTATGAATAGAATTCTTCGGGAGACGATCAAACCATTTCTCGGCATGATGTGATAAAGTATGTGGAAAGAGTTGAAGGCGTAGAACATCCATTGTGGCACCAGGCAACTTCATGCTTTGAGTGATTGTAATGAACATGTCGAGGTGTTTGTTGGCATCATCATCAGGCATTCCGGCGAATGGATTAGTTTGCACTTGCTGAACCATGTGGTGCTTCAACGAAAACTCCGGAGCATTGATTTGCATCGGCGCAATCGGTCCTCCTCGTCCAAACATGGTAGGTTGACAAAGCTCCTCCATTGTCCGAAGATCGGGCTGTGGAAGAACATTGTTGTTATTGTTGAGGTGCGGTGGATTATTATTGTTGTTAACACCTGACATACTTAAATCTTCTCGAGTCTTGGGCTCTTGATAATTAGAAGATCTAGTACGCATACACCTGAAAATGCAAAAGAAAAAGAAACCAAACACAAAGACAATATACATACACAATAAAAATAAAATCTTTTTGGATTTTTGAAACATTTAATTCTTATGGATTTTTATCAATTTTAAATTTTTATGGTTGTTTGAATTTTTAAGCAAGAAAATAACGCTCACAAGTGAACGGATCCCAAAAAGCAACGCGTCTCTCACAGAAAACCGTTAATCTCTACGAAAAGACCCGGCAGCGGCGCCATTTGATAACTAGGTTTTTACTTAGTTAAAAATTTCTTTGTCGTATGTCTAATCGAATTGAAAAATGGTTTTAAGTACGACTCAATTATTTTTGGTTAAGAAAAATATTTGTCGTTGTTGAAAAATAAAAAGTGCGAAACGTAAATGTAAATGACGTTAAAGTAAAAGGGCGTTAAAATAAATCTAAGTCTATCTTAAAATAAATGGCGAGAAATTAAAACTTTGAAAAGTAAAATAATGTAACTTAAAAACAAACCAAGCAAATTATAATTCTAAACCCCATTCCATCGGAATCCAGATCGGAAAGCTGTCACTAAGTCCACCGGAATGTCAGATCGGAATATGGGTGGAAATCTATCGGAATGTAGAAAAATGCTACCTATCGGAATGATGAAAGTGCAACCTATCGGAATGTTGTTCAGATCGCAAAGTGTTAGATCGGAATCCAAATCGGAATGTGGCTCAATAAATTTGGGCAGCACTTCGTCTTAGCAAACCTCAAGAGCCGTCGGAATGTGCGATCGCAATGTGCGATCGCAATCCCAGATCGGAATGAGGGTGATGTTACTCTAGATCGCAATCCCGGATCGGAATGCAAAACCCTTGTCCAAAGATGTCACCATCGGAATGTGGGTGATGCAATCGCAATGTGTACAGTCCCTTACTTTCCGATGGATTACAAATTCGCAATAAGCACAATACAATAAGCTATGACTAGTAAGCTGTAACCAAAAACTTAAATGAAATGAAAGCAAGACGAGACAATAAGCTAAAAAGTTAAAACCTTTTCAAAATTTAAAAGACGAAACTTAATGAAATGGATTTTACAAAGTAAAACTTTTAAGAAAACTTTGAAAACACTTAAGCTAAATACCAAATAAGCACACAAGATTGTCAAACTTATGGCTTGTTTAGTATGAAAGCTAAAAGGGAAAAGTAAGGACGAAACTTTTAATCAAATAAGCAAGAGATTAAGCAAAAGCTTGCCTAATCCGAATTTGTAACAAACCAAAAACAAGAAAAGTAGGATGAGAATGATGTAAAGAAACTTGATCAAAGGTAAATGAAGATTAAAGCAACAAAATTAAAGAACACTTACTTGGAATTAAAAGGTATTAAAAGTGCAAGACAATATATTTAAATTGACATGAAAAGTAATGTGCAAGTAAATAAAGATGGAAGAACTAGTGTCACTCTAGCCAACAAAAAATGAAAAGATTAATCCTAATGACTATTTATAGGGGAGGATTAGGAAATGCTTAGGAAGCTTCCTCCCCTCCTTCCTTTCTTCTTAATTGTACCATTAAGTCCTTCCCTTCTTAATCTTTTGTTAATCTTGGATTTTAATGACTTTTGGCTCGGGATTTCTTTAAACTCGTCTTTTAATTCTTCAATAAATAAGACTTGAGTTCTTCGGCTTTTAGTAAACTTCCGTCTTTTGACTTTTTCTTCGATAAATCTTCAGAATTGGTCTTGGACTTCCGTTCTTTTTGCGCTCTTGACTTCTTGACTTCGTCTTTCATCTTTTTCTTCGATAAAAGCCCGTGAATGTCCGTGTTTTCTCCACTTTTCACCTTTTCGTCCTAAATCACAACAAAAACACAAACCACGCATAATTCCGACATAAAAGACATAAAATACACGTTTTGACTCGGTTATTATTGTAATTAAGTGGTAAAAAGGATGGGTGTTTACACACCTATCAGCCAATAAGCAAAAATTAAGGAAAATGAAAAACTTATTAAATGGAAATGATTATTTTTAAAAACTAAAAAACTTTTGTGAAAGCACTTTGACACAAAATAAGCTTAAATAAGCTAAGCAAACTATAAAGCACTTCGAAAAAGCTAAAATAAGCTATAAGCTATGAAACTGGTTCAAACTTCACAAAAATTTCTAAAAACACTTCTTAAGACTAACAAAAAGCAATTTGTAGCAAAGAGAATAAGCAAATAGGCTAAAAATAAGAAAAACAAAAAAATGATAATAAAACAAAATAGTCGTGTTTTAGTTTTACACAACTATAAACGCTCAAACTTTGCACAAAGGTGTAAGATAACGAAATAATGACTTCTATCTAAGTGTTTTTGTATTAAGCACATAAACATAAGCTGAAATGATCAAATAAACAAAACGGGCTTATAGATATATTAAGAAAGCAAAACGTGTTAAATATAATTAAAAGTGAAGGTATAACAAAAAAGCCCGTTTTGTTATACCAAAAGATAACAAGTTGGAATTACAACTTATTAACACAAATCAACCAATAAACTTCAATAGAGAAGCAAATCAAAGCACAAAATTCACACAACATACAAATGACACTTAGATGCCTAAACAAGCTCAAACAACCAACTTTATTAAACTCAAAAATCTACAAATAAGCATAAAATTGCAATTTTTCTTAAAACAACATTAGATCTAGATCCAAACTACTGGTGTATCAAGTTTTACATCCTATGAACAACTATTAAGCCCTACAAAGATTTGTAAATGATTATGCAACTTTATATTACTAAAAACTTGAATATGATCGACTGTTTTTACAAAAACAATTTTTAACACTTGATTATTACTTGAAACCTACCAACAGCTAACTAGAACTAGATTTATCACAAACTTAAACATAATTTCATATCTAAAATCAACAATAACACTAGCGGTACCTAGATTATAGCTAAAGGTATTAATACTAATTGTTTTTTTGTTTACTCTTATTAGATTATGATGACTGGCAAATAAGCTATTCCTAAATTATATTAAACTACTATAAGCAATTACATACCTTAGACCTAACTAGATTCTAATTGACAACTTAATCCAAACACTCCATATGTAACTGATTTAGAATTTTAAGCCTGTGAAAATTAGATTGAAGCATTGAATTAACAAAACGAGATTACAAAAAGCTATATTAACCTTAATTAAACATATCTAAACAACTTTGAAACTATGAATAACTAGATCTAAGCTAAGGCTTATTTTTATGTTTTTTTAATGTTTTATGAATGCTAAATGAAATCTAAGCTATAAAACTATCAAATAAGCACACAAGTACAATACTAAGCAGAGATAAGTATATTCAAATAGAAATAAGCAAGGAATAAGCACTTGACAATAAGCAAATTCAATATAAGCTATTAAGTGAAAATAAGAAACTTACTAATGGTCCAAAGTACTTGATGAAGACCTAACTCTAACCTATCAACCCATAGGTCCAAATCAGCTTAATCAACCATATTCTTAACAAAACTAGCTTATTGGTGGCGTATAGTATGGACACGACCCATTATGCCTAAAACCATACACCAAACCTTGGGCCCATACCCAAGTACCCAAAAGCCCACCTGGTGGCAAAGTCTCTAGACAGGTCCGCTCCCAAGCAAGCGGAGCCGCAACAACGGTATCGGACGCGCTTCCAGCGAGCATGATGAGACCTTAATTATTCATGGTCTCATCGTCCAAATTGGGCTAAAAATGTACAAAAATATCATAAAAACCGTGAAAAATCCTTTGTATTTGTTCATTGTGTATTTGTAGGTTCGGATATTGTGAATTCACCAAAAGATAACAAGAATCAAGCAAAAATGAAAGTCCCTAAAACTAGCTTGAAACGAATAATAAGGATAATCAACACAAGTAAATACTTTTCAAACGTAGTACTTTATAATTGTATAACAAGTATTACATGTGTTATGGATAACACAGTTTGAGGACAATGTGTTGTGTACACTTTGGACAAGATAAAGCAAACTCAAGAACACATGCACAACTGTTCTTTCTCTGAGTTGTAAAGAGTTAATGTGTGAAATCTAACAAAGTGAACAACATTAACTCTAGCCTACATATCCTACTTATAGTGGTACGAGGTTACTATTAGTACTAGTTGATGGTGACTACACAAAACAGAGAATGTTAGACATCTGTCAAAAGATGCTCTTCTATTCTTGGTAGTCTGCCACAACGCTTTAGGGAAACAAAGCTGACATAGTTTCCCTTTTCTTCATTCCTTGTACTTTAGGCTGTGAAACTTCCCGCCTAAACACTTAGGTATGTCCAAAGTGTACTGAGTGTTAATAGGGTATTGCCACCCCTGTTAGCACTCAACCACTCAGAGTCCCTGATACATATTGGCTGTTATCCAACACAGCCAATGAGTATGTCTTCAAGTAATCTTCGACTTCCTTGACAATGTCTCTGACATGGACTCCTTTGTGGTTGCTCACAAAGACTTAAAACTATGTGAGTCTTGGGTTACTTGCCTGTCTCCTAGGCACAGGCAAGTTAATATCAAACAGCTTATTTAAGTTTAAATCTATGACTAAGGGAATTCTAACAGACTTAGATTCTCAACAATCTCCCCCTATTTAAACATAAATACAGCTAGATCTATATGAGTTATAGTAAGTGAGATAACAGCTTCTTCTTACACATAACAGATCTAACAAACAATATCATACTTCATTAATACTTTAAAAAAATTACAAGTACAATACAAGAGTAAACAAAATATGATAGTAAAAGTTCAGCTGTAAAAATTTTAATAATCATCATTCTTGATTTTCTCTTCAGCCTCAGCTATGTCTGTCCTAGTATCCAATTCAGCCTTCAATGCTTGGGCAAATTCCTTGGAGTACTCTGTGTTTAGTTTAAGCACCTTTTGAATCAAAATAAGATGAATAGTTGATGCAAGCCCCAACTCATCTTCCCTTTGGAACACATACTGACATCCCCTGTTCATGTAGGCCAATCCTTTTTCAGGCTCAGTATAAGTTTGACCATCAACAGGCCCTACAATCCCATTTGGGAGAATCAAGTTCCTGTGCATCCCATCTACTTAGATATCATCAGTTACAGAGGTTTCTTGAAGGAATTGAGACATCCTTTTTCTTTTCTTCCCAACCTTTGTTGGTTCTGGTTCAAACAACTGTGGGGGTGGATCAATTTTGAGTTTGGATGTTGTTTCTTTCAGCCAGTTGAACTTAACTCTCATCTTAAGGAGTAAGAAATTTGCCTGTCCAGTCCTCTTTGCAGCTAAAGCTTCAATTTCTAGCCATTCAGTCAAACCAAGTGTCTTAAGCTTGAAATCATCAAACACATCCATGTTTCCTTATTGGTTATCTCTCCAAATAACCATCTGTGGGGTATGTGTTGATTTCTTGACTGTGTATTTGAACTTGGTGATAGTGTCTGGAGGATATCTTTTGGTAACGCATGCATCATAGTCAGCCTTTACCTTTTTCAGGGCCTCTGCGCGTTTCATCTCCATTTCTCTTAGCTTTTGTCTTTGCTCCTCTCTGAGTTGAGGAGACATGGCTTTCAACTTTGCTTCATCCAGCTCTTTGGCTTTCTTGATTTCGTTCAATCGTTTAAACTCAAGTGCATGTTTCTCAATTTCTTCAACAGTTAAGGGTTTTTCATCAGCTACTTTGAAAGTTGAGAATTGTGAGATTTTGGTAGTGGATCCTCCTGTCTCTAGCATCGCAGCTATTTTCTTTAGTTTGGTGTCTGTGTCTACCATAACTAGTTCTTTCCCTTTCTTCGAGACAAAGGATTCTTCACTTACTTTCTTCATTTCATCAGCATGTTTCAAAAGTGCTATCTGAGCTTATTCTTGGACAGCTTTTGGTAGGGAGCCAACAGTGAATTTGAGTTTCTTAGCTTTTGGTTCACCATCATCCACAGCCTTATTGGTGTTATCCAAGGACATGGAATTTGATGAATCAGCTGCTTTGTTGTCTTGTTGCTCCCTCTTACTTTCAACATCATCATCAGGTATAGTGATTGGTGTGATGACTTAGAGAGGAATGGGGTTTTCAGTTGTATTGGTGGTAGTGTTGACAGGTCCTAGTTTGAGTAGTTCAGTTTTCTCCCCCTCACGTTTAGCCTGTCTCCTAAGACGTTTGGCTGAATGTGACTCAATATAACGAGAAACCTGTTCAACAGATGTGGCCAACTTCTTTTTCTTGTTTCTTGATCCTCTGGTAATTTTGAGAAGTCTGTTACAGTTGCGATTCACAGATCGATCAACATGGCCAGCCAAATAGGTAGTGTGGCATTTTTGCCTGTTGCACACAGCCTCAAATTCTTTGTGCAGCACTAACTCATGGGCTGTAAACATATCAGGGACTTCTTGGATGATGGCATCTTTGATACAAGTAGATAAGTGACTAAGTACCTGTGAAACCCCTTTTCTTGTACCATCTTGGATGGGTTCAGTGATGGCTTCTTTAACAGCTTGGGAAATGATCTTAGGAAAATTGACTATGAAGGAATGCATTTCAGATCCAATTTTGTCCAACTTTCTTGACAGGCGTTCAATGTCTGAAGCATGATGATAGTGCCTTAAATCATGAATGTTCAGGCTTTGCTGCTCAAAGTCATCTTCCTTGGGAAAAAGATCAAAATTTGTTTGTTATGGATGATCAAACAATATAAACTCTGATGTAGGATCATACACAGCGCTTGGAAGCTCCTTTGTGACAGATGTAGCTGAGGTAGGAGTCACAACAGCTTCTTTTGGAGGAGGAGTTGGTTATCTAGCTGGTGTGGACACAACTTTAGGTGGTGACATGTAAGGCTGTTCATCTTCTTCATCATCCTCCATCTCAATCATCCCCTCAGGGAGAACTTCATCATCTGGCATTGATTCAGGTTCAGATAAGCTTTCAATGAAGGCAATCACATCCTCTTCAACATCAGGCATGGGATCATCTTCTTTTGGCTGATCCTGAATTAAGTTATCAGCTCCTTTAGGTGTAGCCAGAGAGTCTACATTTGGCTGTACAACATCAGCCTGCAATTTGTTTAAGTTAGTAACAGGGAAATAGATAAAGGGAATGGTCGCCAGTTCACTGTCCCAGAGAGGCTGAGGATGATTATTCAGCCACTCCAAAGGATAAATCCTTGGGATTCTTTTAAGTGTGAAAGTAATGTGGTTAATGGTCGCCATTCGCTGCCCCTAGGAAAGCTGAGTGTGATTATTCAGCCCCCCAAAAGGATAAATCCTTTGGGACTCTTTTATCTGTGAAATGTATATGGGTTAAGATCGCCTGTTATGCTGCCCCTAGGAAAGCTGAGGGTGATGATTCAGCTCCCCCTAAAAGGATAAATCCTTTGGGACTCTTTTAGTTGTGAAAAAGATGTAGTTAATGATCGTCATATTACGCTGTCCCTAGGAAGGCTGAGGATGATGATTCGGCCCCCCCTAAAAGTTAAACTTTTGGGATTCTTTTTCTGAGGGAACCTAGAGGTTGTGTGAAGTGCAACTACTCTAGGCCAAGACATATATGTATTCAGGTTGTTGTTTGCCTGAATACTGTCTAGAGGGTGCAGGGTCATCGGGGTGCTTTATAAACATAAATGAATCACTCCCTGGTGCAAAGACAGGGTGTACAGAAGTATTAGAAGATTTCTAAGTGCATACATAGACTCCTATGGGTTGAGGATAACCCTAACTTCACCACTCTCACCTACAGACGTTTGAGAGTGGCTGCTTGTGTACCTCTAAAAATTAAACTGATTACCTGTGAGATATCAGCGGAATTAGGCGGGTTCCCTGTTGTCTCTGTTGATGTAGAGACACTAGACTCATGTTGTTTATCAGCTGTAGTCTTTATTTTCATAGAAGTCTCTGGACCAGAGGAAGGAGTGGATGTCTTCTTAACCTTGCCCTTAGCAACAGTTTGGGTTTTGGAAGAAGATGGGGTTTTCTTCTTCTTTGGCTATTGGCCAGTTGTTGCCTTGGACAGCGTGATGTGTTGCCCAAAGGTCAAAGACGCTGACTTACCAAACACACCAGCTGCAATCACCTTCTCAGAGGAAGGGATCAAGGGCTTCACAACAGATGGTTGTTTATTAGCAATGTTCTTCATGTGAGCAGTCTCTGGCACGTCATTGGGTCCCATCACCTTTTATATAGCCCCAGTTATGTGATAAGGCTTCATGGCTGTCAGTGCAGAGTTGTGGTAGTTATCACCCAGCAGACTTTCAAAGATAAGAGAGAGAAAACGAACATAGCAAATGTTTTTCCCTCTAACTTGGTTGGTGCCCTTCAGCTGTTCAACAAGGTTTGAGAAAAGAATGCTTCCAATGTCGATGTATGTACCCCATATTAGTCCATAGGCTATGGCTTGATGATTGAAGGCCAGTTGATCTTGAGATTCCTGCATACCACCCAGGGATTTGACTATGTGAGTGAGGAGGACACGCCACATAGGTGGGAAAAACTTGATCTTCAAGGGAGACTTCAGGACCACTTCAGCAGGTGTAAGGGCTGGGTTTACATCAGATACATAGAAGACTGTGGCAAGAGCGTCCTTTACAGCCTTCTTATCAACAGATTTCAGGCATTCTTCACCATGTCTTAGCCCAACCACAGAGGAAAAAGCAGCAACAGAAAATGCGAAAGGATGTTCATTACAAGAGAGGTTAAAGGAGATGGTGTTGTCATCATGGATCTCAGCAGAATACCAGAATTCTTTAAGGTATTCTTGGTAGAAAACAGATGGGGTTCTTGTGAACGCTTCTCCTACATCACAATTCTTCATGAAGTTCACCATATCTGAGTAGGTATCATTTGGAGCTTTGAGCCATCCGATAGAGTTGTTAGAGGTGAGGATACTATCATTCATCTCGAAGGTAATGTTAGATGCTTTTGGAACTGGAAACGCCATTGAATCGAGAGTGAAGAAGACGAATATGGTGAGAGGGTTTAGAGAGAGATTTTGTTGAGAGAGATGCAAATGATGAATAATGATAAAAGTGTTTGGTGAAAAACCTTGGAACAATATATATATTCAAAATTTGAAACAGTTATTCAACCGCATTTAATGCGTAGTGGGAAAACGACTACACACAAGTGGGTCCCTTGACCTTTCAAAACTGTTTGTCTCCTCGTTTATCGAAAAAATGTGAATAAAATATTGTGAATGTTTTTAGCATTTACTTGGAAAGTAACTACCTAGTTTCATGTGAAAAACATTTAATATTTATTCAGACATTAATGACACACATTAAATACCAGCCACAGGCTTTGAGATATTAAGCATACACAGCTCAGGAACTAGCCTATTGAACGAAGGTTTAGCCAAAGGCTTTGTAAATAAGTCAGCTAGTTGCAGCTCAGTGGGAACAAAGTGCAGCTCAATATCTCTTTTAATAATATGATCCCTGATAAAGTGATACCTGATATCTATGTGTTTGGTTCTGGAGTGAAGCACAGGGTTGTTTGAGATAGCAATGACACTTGTATTGTCACAGAAGATGGGTGCTTTGTCATATAGAATTCCATAGTTAGCTAGTTGACTCTTCATCCAAAGTACTTGAGCACAACAACTAGCAGCTGCATCATATTCAGCTTCAGCTGATGACATGGCCAGTGATGAGACTGCTTTTATACATAGTCTCATCGTCCAAAATGGGCTTAAAATGCATAAAATATAATGAAATATGCCAAATATATGCTTGTGTTTGTTACATTTGTATTTTAGGTACGAATATTGAGAAAATGGCAAAAGATCACAAGAAACAAGCAAAAACGAACACGGGAGACGAAGCCGCACAATGAACCAAGCCCTAGAGTTGATTTTCCAAGAATAACCCTTGAAGAATTGAAGATTGTACAAGAAGGGTCCTCCAATATTGAAGAATTGACAATTTAAACCCTTGTATATTCATAATTACAAGTTTGGTCCTTAAAGTTTGTCAAATTACAAAAAGGACCCTCCACTTTGAAGAATTGGCAAGAATGGTCCCTCATTTATGAAGAATTGTCATTATTAGTCCTCCAAGAAGTCAACAATACAAGTCAACACCTTGAAGAATGAAGAAAATGTCAAAACAACCCTTCAAGAATCATCAAATTACAAGAAATCCCCTTGAAATACCTTTACAAAACTTTTTGGGGCAAAAGTATGAAATCTGAAACTTAATTAACAAAGGATTTCATTTGTGTGCATTTAAAACAAGAATGAAAAGAGAAACAAAGATTGGGGGGTAATATTTGCCAAGACATGAAAGTAACCTAGACCAACCAATGGCTGTCATGTGTCCCACTAACTCCATCCTACCAATGAGAACTCACCCTTTTGCCACATCAACATCCACTCACAAGCGGTTTAACAACTTAATTAATTAAGTTTAAAAGTGGCGGTTAACAAGTTTTTAAACTCAAAACTGGATTAAACAAGCCACTATTCATCTCAAGAACAAGCTTAGGGGTTTTTGTTTAAGCCAAAATTAAACCTCCAAACCTTCCAGATTTATGATTAATGGTCTCCTAATCATAACCCAACCTTTAAACTTTCCACCTCACCACTCACAATGTCACATGTAAGGTGCCCTGCTCACGTTTTGGGGAAGAAGCCAAAATAGTGACAACCATCCAACGCCCCACAATCTGGCTTTCATATTAAGCTCACTATGGACCATTGATCAAATTCCAACAGCCAATACCTCTATAAAAGTCCAAGAAAACATCGCATGAGTCCAAGGTTTTCAAATTCTACAAGCGCATATTTGGAAGATCAAGCACTAGGGTTTTTCACATTTTCAGCTTATTAGACCATGTACACCCTCTATATAAAGGGTATTAGGTCCAACATTTACATTTGCTCTTGGTTTTTCCTTGTTCAAAATTCTGTAAATCCTCTTTTCAGTTTAATGAAAAAGTGTTTGAATATTTGAAGAAATCCAAGTGCCATCTTTATTCCTTTCTTGTTATTGGTTAATGTTTTTGATTGTTAAGTCTCAAAACCTGTTTTTAAACATTGTGCAAGAAATTGCATAATTTTCCAAAATCTGATATTTTGCTAAGTCTTTGGTACATCCTTGGAATTTTTGGATTACAAGTGATCATAGCACCCTGATTAGAAGATTATCAAGGTGTTGTGAGCTTGTGGTTTGGGGATAATCAAGGAGTGGGTACAAAGGTTGCATTAATCAGCTTTGTTTTTCAATTTTCAGTTTGATATATTGCTTGTTCTAACCTTGTTACTCTTAGCAGCTTTGTGGAAGCTTGTGCCTTGTTAAGCTAGGCACATAAGCTCAAAAATTCATGAGTGTGGATGTACATTCATGAGGTTTGAGCCTTCTTACCCAAAATCTGTTAAAAATACTTGATTTTGTGATTTTTGTGTTATGCTGTTATAACTGTTGTTCTTGTGGCTTGAATCTGCTTAATACTGCATGATAATGATGTTATGATGCTAGATTAGGCTTGGGTAAAACTGAAACACACATTTGATTTGTTAAATTTGGATTTAAAAAGTTTAAGGGGTGTTTGGGTTTACTGATTTGAACCTTGTGTGTTGATTTGAGTTATTGTTTAGGGTTGTTTTGTACTTGTACCTGCTTAATACTTGGTTGTGTGCTAATATCTGCAAGTTTTCAACTTTAAAACATCAAATCCTATATTGTGCTATAACTCACTTGATTTTGCATATTTTGACCTAAGATTTTAGAAACACCTAGAGTGTATGCATGTTTAGGGTTAACAAGTGTTAAATCAAAGTTTGTGTAACCTGTTTAGGAGATTTGAGGGTTGAAATTGGATTTGTGGTCAAGTATATCAGCAAAGTTCATAATCTGCTTGTTCTTTGTTCATCAGTAACTTTTTAAGCTTGAATCTTGTTCTAAACTTTGAATCATTGCATGAAACCAGTTGATTTATGTTCATTTGAATTTATTATAGCTGTTGTGTGCATTTGGTCCAATTTGGTTGGCTTATTCTTGCTAAAACTGCTTATTTGTTTGAAAACTGCTTATGTTCATGTCTGTGTGATATCTGGGCAAAGATTGAATTAACTGTATCATTTGGCCTGTTGTTTTTGTGATTTTGTGATTGTTATTGACTCCCCACTGGTTATAAGGGTTCCTTTTTGTGCCTTGAATCCAACAAAAATCCATAAAAGACAAAAAGTCAAAGAAGTCAAGCAGTGGAAACTTTTCCCACTACTGGACACCCAAAACTAGCCACTGCTAGTGTTAATTCTTAATCAGCTTATTCATAAGCCATTTTAGCTTATCCAGACTTGCAACAACTTATTTTTGTGATCAATCTTCCTTATTTGACCCATTGAACTAATCTAGAGCATATTAGGGTTTGACTTTTTGGTTTGACTAGAAAACCAATTGACTTGACTTTTTCATAAGTGCTTATTTGCTTATTGCAGCTTATTCTTTGTGCTTATTTGAAAACTTTTTGTTGATTTTGCTTAATTAAGTCATTTAAAATCTTTTGCAACAAGAATCAGCCCTTGAAGTGGTCTAGAACTCAAAAACGACTATTTTGTCGTTTTTTGTAGAGAGCTTTTTCTTATTTCAGGCTTATTTCTTGGGCTTATTCCAAATTTATTTTTACAAACATCTTAATTAGGTCAAAAGAAGGTTGTGTGTCAAATTTCAGCTTATGGCATCAGCTTATAGCTTAATGGGCCAAAAAGCCCATTAAGAATAAGCTGCTTTGAAATAAGCTGTGATAAGCTCACTTTCAGCTTTTAGGCCTTTGAAATTTTGTGTTTAAAATTGAATTTTTAGTCAGATAGGAGATTTTGGGCTTATTTGGACAACATTTTTTTTATTGGGTCACAAAAAGCCCATTAAGGGTTCTGTTTGGACTTTTGGCCCATTTGAAGGCCCAATAGGGGGTATTTTTGGTATTTCAAGTTCATTTTCTGTTTAATTAGGTTAAAATAAACTAGTTTGCAACTTTATTGATTTTTTATAAATTTTGGATTTTTAATATTATTTTATTATTACTTTATTATTAAAAATTAAATTTTATATTTTTGCAAGTTTTTCATTTTTCCTAGTTTAAATACATTAAGTTAGGAATTTTAAAATTTTTAGATTAATTTTAGTGTCATTTAATTAACTTCTAGAATTATTTTAAGATTTTATAGTTTTTAATCATTTTTAAACAGTTTTAGTTAATTTTAAATTTTTCAAAAATAGTTTTTAATTTAGTTAAGCTATTTTAGAGGTTTACAAAGTGAAAAATCTCATTTTGGGCTTTTTGTTAATTAAATTGATTTTTTGGGCTTTAATTAGCATTAAATTTTTTTTATTTAATTAAATAAAATGTTTGGGTGAATTTTGATTTTTTGTAACCTCTAATTACCTTTTTTAGGATCTATTGCGATTTTCTAGGAATTTTTAGGTTAATTTTTAAATTTCGTCATATTTTACGGTTTTACGTGCACGACTTTTCGTCTTAATTTAATTCATAATCGTAACCGTCTTCCTTTTCTATTTTCTTTTCTCATAATTATAATCACAAACTCTTAATCATTTCTTACACAACACACTAGCCTCCTTGAGAACGAACTCTCTCACTTTTGGGTCATTTACAAGTGGTTTTCCTAAATCACTTTGTTTAATACTTACCCCAATTACGCTCTTTTTCCTAAAAGACGTATTTTACAACTATCATTTGGCGCCGCTGCCGGGGAGGCGTGTTGTGTTTTGATCTAAAAAATTGTTGTTTTTATACTATCCATAAATATAATTGTATTAGTAGCACTCTACTAATACGTATTATTGGTTTTCGTTTTTTGTGTGAATATTACTATATTGTATACGTAGAACAATAAATTCACAAGTACTCCAATAGTGTGAAAACAAAACCTTGATTCGGGATTTCATCACTCGATCATTGTATTCGAATCTCAAACAAAGAAAAAAAGGCAAAATAGATAATTACTTTCGTGAAGCTTAATTTTGAAAAACACAAACTATAAGGTGGGTATAAGGCGGGTATTATAAAATATACCCTAAGGAAAAAGGCTCTTAAGTGCTTCACGTCGCCTCGTTTCCCCGCTTGCTTGTGCGTGTTTAGATAAAAAGGGGCTAATCAAGGGTTTGCCAACCAAAGTATTATCTACATATCATATATATTTTCTTGGTTTCAATTGATTAAACCCTCTTGAACGTTTGGTGTTCCACAACGTTCTAAAGTCATCGAAGGCGTTCACTTCACGAGATCGTTTTCATTCCTTGAGGCTCCTTTAATCAAGAGATTTGATTTGAGGAGAGATTTGCAGATTTTTGTCTATGTAATACATCACCAAAATCCAAAAAAAGTAAAAACAATCAAAAACCACAAAAAAATTGGAAAAACTAAAAACACCAAAAAGAATCTTCTTTGCTCATCCCCACGTTGTACGTGACGTTTATGCTTACTCGTAATCAAGCAAGACGTGCACGTAAACGAAAAAACCGAAAGGAAACCACACCTAACCTTTCAAGTGAGGAGTCTCCTATTGACGAACCTATCGTAGAAGAAGAAGCTACCATGGCTAATCGAACTATGATGGAGTTATTTCAAGCACCCACCGAGGGTTATGGAGAGGCTATTATGATTCCCGCCATCCTTGCAGAGAATTTTGAAGTTAAGACGGGTTTGTTGTCGATGATCCAAAACAACAAATTCCGTGGTGATGAAAAGGATAGCCCGCACAACCATATATGTCAATTCAATCGTCTTACCGCCACTTGCAAGTTAAAGGACGTTGCTAATGACTCGATTAAGATGATGTTTTTTCCGTATTCCTTAGCGGGGCCCGCTAAAATTTGGTTAGAGAAAGAGCCACCCAATTCTATATTAACGTGGAAGGATCTCGTTTCAAATTTTGTGAACCAATTTTTCCCGCCCTCTAAGACTACGCATTTGAAAAACGAGATTTCAAAATTTTCACAAGAATTTAATGAGAGTTTTTCTACGACTTGGAATCGGTTTAAGGAAATGTTACATGAGTGTCCTCATCACGGTTTTTCCGACTTGCATCAAATTGACACGTTTTACAATGGATTGAATGATCATGAGAGAGATTATCTTAATTCCGCCGCGGGCGGTAACTTTTTGTGTAAAACCGTCGAGGAAGCATTGTTGATTATTGAGAATAGGTCTAAAGTCTATAGTCCTCGTAGCACGTCGAGTGTTCGTAAGGCTTCGTCCTCGACTTCACCTTCATTGTCCAATACCGTCGATGCTTGCCAAATTGAGGCAAATTTAGAGAACAAAATCTTTGATAAGCTTAAAGGACTTTTGATTGAATTTAAAGTTGGTGAACAAAGTGCTCCCGCTACGGGAAAGCGGTTAACATTTCTTGCATGTATTGTGGTGGAGGTCATGATTTCTATGAGTGCATTACCAACGGTGGTAACACTTCGAGTGCCTACGCGGCCACGGGTACTTACAACCAAAACGGTCAAGTTACCCGCTCTAATCAAATGACTCCACCGGGTTTTGCTCCCAATCAAAATTCTACCAGTTATCGAAACAACCAAGTTGGTTACAAAAACAATTACAGGGGTAACAACTATGGGAATTAAGCGGCTAATAACAATCAAGTTTCAAACACAAATCAAAACAATGATTTTCAAAACAACAACAAGAGTTTGCAAAACTTGAAAGATCTTCCAAATGATTTTGTTGAATACGTAAATGGAAATGATGCTAGGTTTGATAATATTCAAAGAGAAATCATTAGCCTAAGATCCGAGTTTAAAAATGACTTGAAAAAGGAGTTGAAAAACGAGTTAGCAAATGAGCTTAAGATCCATACCAACAAAATGGAGGGTAATGTAACTAGGTTACAACAAGACCAACAAAAGATGGAACAAGGGCAACATGAAATAAAACAAGAGATGCTTAAGGCCGATAAGAGGCAATCTATGTCCGAGGATAAAATTTCATCCATGTTTGAGGCTATAATGTGTAAACCGTCTTCGAGTAATCTTCCTAGCAACACCATATTGAACCCTAAGGGAGAGATGAAAGTGATTACCACACGAAGTGGTAAGACACTTAAGGAACCGACTTCTCAACCAATTACTCCAACGGTGGAGGAAATTGAGGAGGAATCCGAGGTGGTGGTCAAAAAGGAGCATGTCCTAATCCCACGAAGTACCGCTCATGCCACACCTACGGTTGACCCATTACCACAATTGGAACCCGAGATTCCAAAGGCTATACCTATGCCTCAACCCACACCACCTTTGCCCTACGCATTGAGACTTCGTAAGGAGAAACGTCAAGAGCGCGACAATTACCAATTTGAGCTTTTTATGAAAATGTTTCGTGATTTTCATTTCAATATAAGTTTTGCCGACGCTTTGGTCATGATGCCTCGATTTGCCGCTAACTTTAAGAGTATGTTAAACAACAAAGAGAAATTGAAACAATTGTCTAGTTGTTCATCGGTTTATCTTAACCGCATACCTCAAAAAGTCGGTGATCCCGGTAAATTCTTGATTGCATGTGCTATCCAAGATATGGAAGAATGCTATGCCTTAGCCGATCTTGGTGCTAGTATTAACTTGATGCCTATTGCAATCTTCAAGTCGCTCAATCTTCCTAATCTTACTCCTTCACTAATGTCTATCGAATTGGCCGATCATTCCACTATTCCCGCATGTGGATTGGCCGAAGACGTTTTTGTGAAAGTGGGAAAGTTCTATTATCCGGTAGACTTTATCGTTGTCGATATTCCCACGGATCCTCAAGTTCCTCTTATTTTAGGTCGTTCGTTTTTGGATACGTCAATGGCGTTGATTGATGTGCATGCTAGAAAGGTTACCTTACGTTTCAACGACGAGGAACTTGTTAAACGCAACACAAAACTCTCCAATTTCTCATGTTTATTCCGTCGCGACCATAAACCTCGTTGATATGATCGACGTCGTTTGCGAGGAATTTTCACAAGAAGTTTTAGGTTTTGGTGACGATGAAAATAGTGGCAATCCCACTATGCTTGATCCCATTCTTGATAATTCAACACCATCCTTCACTCCATTTGAAGGTGGTGGTTTTACGTTGGAAGAATTTTATGTTCCTCGTACTTGTGACGAAGACCTCGACAACAATGAGGACTTCTCGATTATCAAGGATTTTCTTAACGATTTCTCATTTCCTCCACCCGAGGAGGTTATGAGTATCGAGCCTAAATCTTCTGTTGAGGAACCACCAATCCTCGAGTTGAAAGATTTGTTGGGAATAATATGAAGCCAAGACACTTGGACGCTGACAAGAGGAATTTGGACGTTGATAAGAAGAAATCAAGCGTTGTCAAGACAAGCGTTGACAGGAAGAAGTCAAGCGTTGATAAGAAGAAGTCAAGCACTGATAGTATACTTAGTCTACACGTTTTATGTTTCTAGTAAAGATATGTTCGACAATGTATTTCTTATGTTTATCTTTACCTAAAATAGCTGATACGTATACTCTTGTACAAGGTTCCTTAATCTATAAAAGGAGGCCTTTAGGTTTAGTTCAATATGTGTTTTTCACACTTTCATTGTACGCAAGTTCGATTAATCAATCAAAGTGAAAGTTTGGTTTATCTTGTTTGTGTGTTCTTGTTTAAGTATTAATTCCGCATAATACTTAAATTGTTTCATATACAACAAAGTTTCTATAAGTGTTTAACTTGATTTATTCTCGTTTACACAAACTAAATCGATCTAAGTTTGGGATCAACAAGTGGTATTAGAGCTTGTTGAGAAACTTTGATCTAAAGAACACAAAAACCCTAAATCGCCAAAAACCCTAATTTTCAAGAAACCCTAAAATCCAGACAACATGTCTACTCCAGAGTCGACCTCCTCCTCAAGCCATAACATAAAGATCCCCATTCTAGACCCATACAACTTTGAGCTGTAGAAGTTCAATTTTGAGCAGTACCTTCAAATCCATGACCACACCCTATGGGAAATTATTGAATATGAAAAACACATATTGAACTAAGCCTAAAGGCCTCCTTTCATAGATTAAGGAACCTTGTACAAGAGTCTACGTATCAGCTATTTTAGGTAAAGATAAACATAAGAAATACACTGTCGAACATATCTTTACTAGAAACATAAAACGTGTAGACTAAGTATACTATCAGTGCTTGACTTCTTCTTATCAACGCTTGACTTCTTCCAGTCAACGCTTGTCTTGACAACGCTTGATTTCTTCCTATCAACGTCCAAATTCCTCTTGTTAGTGTCCAAGTGTCTTGGCTTCATTTTATTCCCAACAAGATTTACCTCCTTGCCTTGAATACGTATTCTTGGAGGAGGACGATAAGTTGCCGGTGATTATTGCGAAGGATCTTTCGAATGATGAAAAAACCGCACTTATCGATGTTCTAAAGGACCACAAAGGGGCAATTGCGTGGAAATTAGCCGACATTAAGGGGATCGATCCCAAATTTTGTACCCACAAAATCTTAATGGAGGAGGACTACAAACCCGCAATCCAATGTCAAAGGAGGGTGAACCCCAAAATTCACGACGTCATCAAAAAGGAAGTCCTTAAACTCCTTGACGCAGGAATGATTTACCCTATTTCTGATAGCCCTTGGGTGAGTCCTATTCATTGTGTCCGATAAGTGTGAAAACACTCATCAATTATGATCCTAAAACCACTCAAAATACAATCAAATACATTATATTTAACTGAAAATATCAGAATTACGTGGGTATTTGTATTTCATGGGTTTTCAAGTAAACAAGATGCATTTTGGAGCAAACACACATTTTCAAGGGATTTTCATGATAAAAGACGAATAAAAGGATAAATCAAGCTTCAAGGACCTTACTTGTCATTATTTCAAAGATCGAGGACCTAAAGTGTAACTTTCAAATAAGACAAAGGATGAAAAACAAATTACTTAAAAGGTTTTTATCACATTTGATAAAAGATTAAAATTAAAGGATTAAAAAGAAAAGAAAGGGAAAGTTACTTTTATATACTTGGTCAATTGACCAAGACACAGTCAAACACACACACACGCGTCTTCATCAGACGAGAAGAGAGAGAAAGAAACAAGATAATAGAGCTTCATCTCTTCCCCACCTCATTACCTACAATTCGATTTCAAGCACAATCCAAGAAGATTCAAGCAAAGTTTCTAACATAAAAAATGCTCCTTCTCCTTTCCCCTACATGGTGTTACCATTTAATTAGATCAAGAGGAAGAAATGAAGAAACCCCCAAAATGATGAAGAATGAAGAACAAGATTAATCCTCGTATTTAAACACGTGGCATCAATAGATTGGGCAAGACGCGTCATCAGCACCTCACCTCCTATCTTCGACGGCTATAAATACGAGATCAAGACCCTCATTTTCAGTGGTTAGCTTAGGTGTTAGTTTTCACATAGTTGTAGGTGTAGGATTAGATAGATAATTAGCTTTCTAATCTTGTAACAAAATCTGTTTTCAGTTTAATCAGTTGTAACCGATTCTTTTTTACTATTAATGGAACTAGTACTTGTTTCTTAAAAATTGATTCTATGTTATGTTATTACAGTTAGTTTGTTATAACAAGATTAGCCATTGATGAATTTTCATTTTCTCACTTTCTCTTTATTCGTTTACTGTTCATAAAGCTAGCAGCTCATGAGTACTTACTGATTTAAAAAGTCTTGATTGAAGTTTTTTTTTAAAGTTCACTGTTCACGAACTGTTACTGCTCACGGGTTTAGTTTGTGAATTTGGATTTAATCGTTTCGGTTTTCAGTACGTATCAAGGATTTCAGCAGGATAGGACGTGTTTTGGCTTTGTTTTAGTTTCACAGATATTTGGATTTGCTGGTGTTTTCGTTTTGGTTTGAGCTCAAGAGCCAATAGTTGTTCATTAGCTTATGATAAGTACCATTGTTATCGTTAAACATTCTTTCGTGACTACTTTACTCGAGTTTCAATTCAGGCCAGCAAAAGTTCAATTCGGTTAGTAGGTTTGTGTAGATTAGTTCTGCGAGGTGGATTAGTTTTAGCTAAAGAATAGCTTAATCAGATCTGTTAGGAAGCAATCTGTTCATCTAGTTTTCAGTTTCGAGCTTTTGTTTTGTTTCTGTTTGGAGCAAGTTGTGACAGTTTTTGGATACCAGCTATAACGAGTTTTTACAAGTGTTTTTATAGTTCAATCCAGTTATTTTCAAAGTTTATGCAGGTTTGCAGATTGGTTAGATGCATTTTGCTTAATTGATTCCAAAGAACAGTTCAGCAGACAGGTGGCGTGGAGTTCAGTTTATTGCAGTCTTATATCGATCTTGAAAAGCCGGCTCAGCGCCGAGCTTCGACATCAACGGACTTAATCTTTGGACGAACTGGTTAAGCGTATTTTACATTTTTCTGCATTTTAATTGAATTTGCTGTCTGCTTTGTTGACGTTGTAGATTTGGTTGTTATTTTCCTGATTTGTTTATCTGAATTACTTGCATCTAATTTGAGTTCTTGTCTTTTTGCTTCGCATGTATAACCTATTAGATTTCTGCATATTCTATTAAGAGTGTTGCTGATTGTACTTTATGTTTTATCAGATTAACGAGTGTTTGGCAATAGTTCTTTTCTTGTTGATTTTTGTTCACTAAGTAAGATCGTGATAATATATTAGAGTTGTTTGATGTTAAAATTAGTAGTATGAATAGTGTAAAGTTTCATTCAGGTCAATTTGAGTATTACACAAGTACGAAAAGTTAAATAGGATCAAGTTAGAATTTTCTAAATGGTTTGACTTAGTTACTGTTTGCAGATAAATCATAGAGCATATAATCTGTTTTAGAAACTGTCATAGAGTGTTTAATGTAAGTTGGGTAATTGTGATTGAACCGTTATAGCATAAAGCTATTTGACCAGCCTAAAGTCTTGGTAAATTTGTTCAGTATAACTTAGTAATATAGTCAAGGTTTTATTTGGTGTAATTTTAGACTGCTTACTTTGATGAGATAGTAAGTAATGATTTAGATAGACTTGTAGTTTTTTTTACTAGTAGGGTAAGTTTGTAAGAAATATATAGAAAAAGTTTGGTAGTAGCTATATTTGATCCACCTATCAGTTTCTGTAATTAAACATTTATCCATTGTTGTTATCTCGTAATCTGTTAGGTCAGTTAGTGTTTGTTGGGCTTACTTAGCTTAATGGGTCAGTAGGATTTAGATGTACTAGTACCTTTTTATTAGGAATAGAATTAGTAGGATAAACGTCAGGTTAGTTGGTTAACTCAATAGGCCTATTTCATTGTAGCAATATTATAGCATTTTGTCTTGATTTCCGTGATGCTTGCATTTCACATTTGTAGTATTAATATCAAACTTGTAATTGATATCCGTTTGTTTTATGTTGGTGCGTTTTATATTCATAGCTTTAATATAAAAATTCATAATTGTTGCTATTGTTGTTCAATTTAGTTTGAAAAATTTGTTAATTTTTAGTTGCAATTGTAATTTGTGCATTATTGTGCAATTTGTTTAGCGTACTACGTATTAAATATCTAGATGATATTTTACAATTTTTACGTGCTTATTTGCAAGTAGACATTGATTCCAAACAAGCTATTTGAACAAAAAACAATTAAGTCTTAACAAGAAAACGTTAAATCAACTCGATTAGATACCGAGAGAAACGATACTAAGAACGACTAATTAAATGGCGCCGCTGCCGGTTCTTTTCGTGAAGATTAACGGTTTCGAGAGAGACATATTGGATTTTGGGACCCGTTCACTTTGTGAACGTTATTTTTACGTATTATTAATCAAAAAGATAAAAAAATCAAAAAGATAAAAATATAAAAAAAAATCACAAAATCAATTCTTTTCCTAAAGAATTGAACCAAAAAAATAAAAAAATCCAAAAGTAATCTTTTCCCTAAAAGATTACACCAAAAATATATATATATATTATATCGGTTTTCATCGTTTTTACATACATATAGTATTTTTCTTAAAAATCAAATAAATACAAAAATAGTTTTGATATATTATTATATATAAATAAGTATACGTAGATACGAACACTTAATACACATACTTCTATAAGTATTGCTTTTGCAATACACCGTGTTAGGGAGCGTTCCGGTCCTTGACACGTGTATCGATCAAATTAATTAAGGCACATTAGATAAATACCATAATCTTCTTGATCTTTAGAAAGAGGCCACTGTGTGGGGGGTATAAGGCGAGTGTATTACACATTCTAAAGAAGCAGGTTCTTAAGTTCTACGCGCCGCCTCGTTTCTCCGCTTCCTTGTGGGTCTTTCAAGAGTGATAGTGGTGAGTGGTGTGCCACCGAATTATTATTACATATATTATATTTTCTTGTGGATATTACTTATTGCACCTCGAGGGAGATAATCTCTTCTCCTTCAAAAGTCGACCGATAGCTCATCTCTCACTCCTCGAGTTTACTTACACGTGTACTGATACAAGGCTTTTGCCCGTATAAAAATTAAAGTTCGTGTTCTCGGTATCTTAACGAATTGATTTCCAGTTCAAAGTGTGACTCTATTGTTTTTGGTGAAACAAATATTTTTGGTTGTTTTTAAAATAAAAGTGCAAAGACGTAAATGTAAATGGCGGTAAAAGTAAATAATGCAAACTTAAATCTATCTAAGGCAAACTTAAAATGCAACTAAAACTTAAAATTAAGGCAGGGCTAAAATAAATCTAAGGCAAGAAACCTTAAAGTGCAACTAAATAAAAAGGCGGGAAAAATAAAGCTTGAAAAGTAAAAACAGAAACTTAAAAACAGAAATTAAAAGAACCTGAAAAATAGCTCATCCAGAATAATACCCTCATGCGGAATAAGTATTCATCCGGAATGTCACCTTCGTTCGGAATGTTCTTCTTTACTCGGAATATCAACCAAAGCCCTTGATCTGGAATAAATTGCTTACTCGGAATATGTCACCTATCCGGAATAAACACCTTTATTCAGAATAATGGTCTTGATCCGGAATGTTGCCCTTGATCCGGAATATCTCTTGATCCGGAATAATATTCCGAATAGAACTCCTTGATCCGGAATATGTCACATATTCCGGATGGAAGTCCTTGATCCAGAATATTCCCTTGATTCGGAATGTTCAGTTGATCCGGAACAACTTCCTTATCCAAAATATTCTTTTGATTCGGAATGTGAGCTTGATCCGGAATAAATGGCTTATCCGGAATGTTTGGTATTCCGGATGGAATGCTTGATCCGGAATATGAATTATTCCGAATGAGCACTGCTTATCCGGAATATCTAATATTCCGGATGAACGACCTTTTATACGGAATAATCAGCACAAACTCCTTTACTCGGAATAACCGGCTTGATCCGGAATATTTCCTGGGAAAACAATGAACAGCGAAGAACAAGGAAACAGAAAAAGATACGGATTTAAACAAAACTAAATCAAATCAACCACAAGATTAAATCTAACTAATCAATAAACATCTATTAATCATAAACAATCAATCCAAAACAATCAAACTAACAAAACTAACCACAATAATCAAAACCCACTTAAATAAATCAATAAAAATCAAGAACATGAACATGAACAAATCAACATAAAGATTAAAGAAAGGAAGATAGGAGATTAACAAGATAAAGTAAAGATTGACAAGAATTAAATGGAAACTTACTTGAAATTAAAGGAATTTAAGGTGCAAGACAAGGTATTTAAATTTGACAAGTAATTAAATGGACATGAATTTAAATGTGCAAGGTAAATAAAATAGAAGAAATAGTGTGTCAAACTATCCAACAAAATGAAAATGGTTATCCTAATGACTATTTATAGGGGAGGACTAAGGAGTGCTTAGGAAGCTTCCTCCCCTCCTTCATTTTTCCTTAATTTCACTCTTAAGTCCTTAAGCCTTTAAATCTTCTTAATCTTGGACTTTAATGACTTTGTCTCGGAATTTCTTCAAACTCGTCTTGTAATTCTTCAATAAATTAGACTTGAGTTTTTCGGCTTTTGATAAACTTCCGTCTTTTGACTTTTCTTCGATAAATCTTCAGAATTGGTCTTGGACTTCCGTTCTTTTTGCACTCTTGACTTCTTGACTTCGTCTTTCGTCTTTTTCTTCGATAAAAGCCCGTGAATGCCCGTGTTTTCTCCATTTTCACCTTTTCGTCCTAAATCACAACAAAAACACAAACCACGCATAATTCCGACATAAATGACATTAAATACACGTTTTGGCTCGGTTATTAGTGTAATTAAGTGGTAAAAAGGATGGGTGTTTACATACCTATCAAATCCGCTACACTTGACCATTGCAATGTCCTCATGCAATGCATTAGTTACAAAGCACGTTTACGTTTTTCATCACAATCAATCCACGTTGGCCTTAATTAAAGAAATAGAAAACTATAAACATTCAAAGTAAAGAAATAAAAAACATACCTTCGGGTTTTGGAAATGTCATGAATAATCATCATCCTCAAGTTTTCACTTTCTCCAAACCAAGCTTAAAAACGAGATCATTGTTATTATAAGTTAGCAAACTATCACGAACTCATGTGGGCCAATTATTCACTTAGACTCCCTTATTCCTAGGTGTATCTCTTATATTTTATTGTTGTCTTGAATGATCACGAGGATGTATTTTTGACTTATTTCGATAGTTATTTAGGCCGAAAATAAAGTGAACGATTTAATCAATAGTTAGCTAAAGGACAAAATCTTTTAAAACTGCTTCTCGGGACCTCATAAAGTTCATATCTTGGCATAACTCGCTTCGTGATTTGAGACCTTTCTCGGACCGATATTTGGCAGCGACTTCATACTTCAAACCTTGAGAGACGTTCATGAAATTATGGTCTTCTCTTCATATAGAAATTTCTTCACTTGAAGTTTTGAGGGATTCTTCATATTTGGACCACGACTTCTTCATTTTTCTCCAATCTTTATTTTAGACTTTGATATACAACGATCCGCCTCCTTTTTGGACTTGGCTTTATTTATCCTCATACCTTGCTAGGGTCTTTTCGGATAGACTTCTCCATGACTTTTGGGGAGTTTTTGCTTTTCGTCGTGTGTCTCGATCCTTCATATTGATTTTTGATAAATGATTCTTCACATCACTTGGGATCTTTAGCAACAAAATGTAGCCCTCATGCCTTGTTAGGACCTTTTTGGACTCGCCAATCTTCGCATCCCGCTTCAATAAGTTATGCCTTGGCTATGAACTCTAATCCATACCGAGCAACTTTTAAACGATCTTGGGCTAGAAGCTAAGTAACTTTTCAAATCGTACAACCTTATTTATTGCAGATAAATTTATTAGCAAGCGATGGGAGAGTAAGCTTATAATTAACTCACATAAATTCACGAAAGAATACCAAACTTATAATTGACTCTATCATCTCTCGTTCTCCACAGTTTAAAATCTCAAGGAATGAGACTCGTGGATGCTTAGCCTATTAAATCAAAGTTTTGGGTTTTCGAGTCGCCTATAGGATCTTGCAAATTCTTAGACTTTTTCAAGTTTAGAAATCGCATTTTAAAGTTCCCTTGATAAACGACTCTCTAGGATCAATTATAGGAACTTGCGAAAAGTTCTTGTTCTTAACCCGTGAGAGTTAAGACTTTTGTGTTTTATAGCTTCCTATATAAAAGCCTAGCAAAACTTGACTTAAACACGTTAAGGATACTAGCTAGGGTAAACTTAGATAAGTAAACTCGGGTTGAGTCAAAAGATTCACAACGTTTGAAAATTAAAACCACTTTATTAAAAATTTATTCTAATAAGGAAATAAAATAACTATACAAAGGTAAAAACTAATGGGCCAAAATAGATCAAAATTTTTGAAAAATGTCGAAAAATTGATTTTCCGGTTAAATGAAGACAAATACAAGGAAAAGACCACTTAACTTCGATAGAAGTCCCCCTACACTTAATATAAACATTGTCCTCAATGTTTAAGCATGTGGGAGTAAACTCCCCTACACTTAGGACATTGTGCACTTTGTTTAAATCTCGCTAAGGAAAAGACAACTAAAGAGATTCCTATTTTAATATTGAGAAATATAAAATAGTGAATCGAAAAGAGTTTAGGATAGAACCGGGAAAATGGGAACACGGAATCACGGGTCGTCAAGAATCATCAAGAGTGGATCATTGAGCGCTCGAATCCCTGATTAGAAGAAGAGAGGAAATAGCAAACACCAACGGGTCTCCCCTAGACTTAGGATAAAGAAAGCTAAAAGATAGATACATGGGTTGCCTCCCAAGAAGCGCTTGGTTTTTGTTCACCGAGTCGTGAGCCTGACTCGACCTTGATTACCATAGGAAGAAGCATGAAATATATCCACCAGGATCAAAGACATAGTTTTTGTCCATCAAGTAGCAGAAGCTTAAGACGAACAAGGCAAGCCAAAGAAGAATAGGCAAGGTTCCCTTAGGTAAAGACGGAGCACGGTGGGAGCAAGGGTGAAGTGGTGCGAGCAGATTTCCATAAGTTCCAAAGATATTTCCTTTTATTTCATCAGGTGGATACTGAGATGGCTTAAAGATTTCAATACCGGGGTCGAACCCCATTTCCTTTAAGGGAAAATAGCACTCAGGCTCAGTAGAATGTGAAGATGATCCGCGAAGAAGATGCACAACCTCGTCCTCAGAAGGTGGACAAAGAGGTGTTAAATCATATGTGCTGCGGATATTGGTGTCGACCGGTTTCTTCTCCTTTGAAAGAATGTTCTTCAAATCCAAAGTAGGATCAAGACGATAATCTTCAAAATCTAAAGGAGGTGCATCACTCTCATGAGGGAAGTAAGTATTGAGAAAAGTAGAGAAGTCTTCCTCAAATGAGTAATCATCCAAAGTAGGATCAAGTGATGGCGGAGGATCTTCATCATGAGAAGAATCACTCGAAAGAGTATCGACCTCATCAAAATCATCGAAAGTGGGCAGGTCGGGATACTCGGAAGTAAGGTCATCATAATCATCCGAATCTGAGCTAGAATTATCATCATAAGCATCAAAGACCGGTGGAGAATCATATATGGGTGAAGGTTCCAAATTGGATAGAGAATCATCCACATCATCTTGAAAAAGTGGATTATCAATGCAAGACTCGAATAGAGGATTGTTGTAGATGACAAAATCATCGAGCACATTAATCATATTCAAGGATTCTCGTCCATAGGATTTGCTTGTAAGCTTCCCCATTTTGAACACTTGTGCATCATCCCCGAATCTTAAGATTAACTCACCTTCGACAACATCAACTAGAGCTCTTCCGGTTCTCAAGAATGGCCGACCAAGTATTAAAGGAATACGAGGGTCCATGTCATAATCAACAACGACAAAGTCGACCGGGAAAGTAAATGTGCCAACTTTTATGAACACGTCTTCGACAATACCAACGGGGTAAGCGAGAGTGCGATTTGCAAGTTCAAGAGTCATCTTTGTTGGAGTGAGGTCGGGTAATGATAGTGTTTTCCAAACACTCAAAGGCATAAGATTAATACTGGCCCCGATATCAGCTAGGGCAGTAAATTCTTCAGTTTTGTTGAAAATGCAAGGCAACACAATATGACCGGGATCTCCAAGTTTTTCCGGAAGTTCTTTAAGAATAACTGCAGAACAGTTTTCATTTAAGCGTGTGTTGGCGAGCTCAATCAACTTCTCCTTCTTGTTAAGCAATTCCTTGAATGCTTTGACAAATTTCGGCATGTGGACAAGTGCTTCGACAAGGCTAATGTTGAAATTCATTTGAGAGATCATCTTCAAATAATTTGACATTTGACCGTCATCCTTGGTGAGCATTGTGGTCTTGCCTAGCCGTGAAGGATAAGGGATATTGGGTTTGGGTGGTGAAGGTGTAGGTGTAGGTAAAGGTTGAGATGTTGAAGGGTCCTTCCTAGGTACATCATCATGACGAGGCGGAGACGGTGATGGTGTACTAATACTAGTGTAGGATGAGTAGGGATAAATGGTGGTGGAGGAGGTGTAGATGATGGGGGTGGGATAGGTGGTCCTACTATGGTAACTCCACTACGGGTAGTAATAGCACTCACATTCGCTCGCGGATTGGTGACGGTGTTTGAAGGTAGAGAACTTGAAGAAGAAGGTTGAGCGGCGGGCAAGAAACTAGCCAGCATATTCTTTAAATCATTAGTTTGATTGCTGAAGGAGGATTGGATATTATCTCGAAGCTCGGATCTAATGTCATTTCCTTGCTTTGTGATATCTCCTTTCAGATTGATAATTTGGCTCTGCAGATTCTTGATTTGCTCACCTTGGGTTCTCATCAAAGCTTCAACATCGGGGTTAATGGGTGGGGCTTGTTGAGTGGGTGGGTGATAAGGATTAGAATCTCTTGGTGGGATTTGGTTGCTTCTATTGTAGTTGTTGGCGGGGTTTTGGTTTTGAGGAGAAAAACCGGCTGAAAGGTAGTTGTTTGACCGGTAACTCAGCAAATTTCTATCCCCCTGAGGTCGAGCTTGGTAATTTTCCGGTGAATAATTACCATAAGCTGCATACACATTTTCCGGATTTCCTTGTGTAGAAGGACAATCAGTGTATGAGTGTGGACCGCCACATGTTTCACAAGGATTGGCAACCGCTTTAACTTGTTGTTGTTGGTTTGAAGCGAGAAACAAGATACTTTTGTTCATTTCGGTCATCATGCGGGTGAATTCGGTCATGTCGGGGGTTGCTGAAGTGTAAGAAACATTGACTCTCGGGTTGTTCCTTGAAGAAGCGGAGGAATCCCAGTTTTTGTGATGAGTAGTCATGTTTTCAATAAGCTCTCTACACTCCTCGGGTCTCCTTTTCATGAATGTGCCACCGGCGGCTGCATTAATCGTATCACGATCTCGAAAAGTCAAACCGTTGTAGAAAGTATCAATTAAGGTCACAGGGAGCATGTTGTGGTTTGGACATCTATCGATCAAGACATTATATCTTTCCCAAGCATCAAAAAGAGATTCATCGGGATCTTGCATGAAACCGCTGATTTGATTGTGAAGGCTCATGACCATGGATGGTGGAAAGTAGCGCAACAAAAAGCGTTGAGTCATGTCATCCCAAGTATGAATAGAATTCTTCGGGAGACGATCAAACCATTTCTCGGCGTGGTGTGATAAAGTATGTGGGAAGAGTTGAAGGCGAAGAACATCCATTGTGGCACCAGGCAACTTCATGCTTTGAGTGATTGTAATGAACTTGTCGAGGTGTTTGTTGGCATCATCATCAGGCATTCCGGCGAATGGATTAGTTTGCACTTGCTGAATCATGTGGTGCTTCAACGAAAACTCCGGACCCGTGATTTGCATCGGTGCAATCGGTCCTCCTCGTCCAAACATGGTAGGTTGACAAAGCTCCTCCATTGTCCGAAGATCGGGCTGTGGAAGAACATTGTTGTTATTGTTGAGGTGCGGTGGATTATTGTTGTTGACACCTGCCATACTTAAATCTTCTCGAGTCTCGGGCTCTTGATAAGTAGAAGATCTAGTACGCATACACCTAGAAAGACAAAAGAAAACAATACCAAACACAAAGACAATATATATACACAATAAAAATAAAATCTTTTTGGATTTTTTGAAATTTTTAATTTTTATGGATTTTTATCAATTTTTAATTTTTATGGTTTTTTGAAAATTTTTATGCAAGAAAAGTAACGCTCACAAGTGAACGGATCCCAAAAAGCAACGCGTCTCTCACAGAAAACCGTTAATCTTTACGAAAAGAGCCGACATCGGCGCCATTTGATACAAGGCTTTTGCCCGTATAAAAGTTAAAGTTCGTGTTCTCGGTATCTTAACGAATTGATTTTGAGTTCAAAGTATGACTCTATTGTTTTTGGTGAAACAAATATTTTTGGTTGTTTTTAAAATAAAAGTGCAAAGACGTAAATGTAAATGGCGTTAAAAGTAAATAACGCAAACTTAAATCTATCTAAGGCAAACTTAAAATGCAACTAAAACTTAAAATTAAGGCAGGGCTAAAATAAATCTAAGGCAAGAAATCTTAAAGTGCAACTAAATAAAAAGGCAGGAAAAATAAAGCTTGAAAAGTAAAAACAGAAACTTAAAAACAGAAATTAAAAGAACCTGAAAAATAGCTCATCCGGAGTAATACCCTCATGCGGAATAAACATTCATCCGGAATGTCACCTTCGTTCGAAATGTTCTTCTTTACTCGGAATATCAACCAAAGCCCTTGATCCGGAATAAATTGCTTACTCGGAATATGTCACCTATCCGGAATAAACACCTTTATTCGGAATAATGGTCTTGATCCGGAATGTCGCCCTTGATCCGGAATATCTCTTGATCCGGAATAATATTTCGAATAGAACTCCTTGATCCGGAATATGTCACTTATTCCGGATGGAAGTCCTTGATCCGGAATATTCCCTTGATTCGGAATGTTCAGTTGATCCGGAATAACTTCCTTATCCGGAATATTCTTTTGATCCGGAATATTCTTTTGATCCGGAATAAATGGCTTATCCGGAATGTTTGGTATTCCGGATGGAATGCTTGATCCGGAATAATGAATTATTCTGAATGAGCACTGCTTATCCGGAATATCTAATATTCCAGATGAACGACCTTTTATACGGAATAATCAGCACAAACTCCTTTACTCGGAATAACCGGCTTGATCCGGAATGTTTCCTGGGAAAACAATGAACAACGAAGAACAAGGAAACAGAAAAAGATACGGATCTAAACAAAACTAAATCAAATCAACCACAAGATTAAATCTAACTAATCAATAAACATCTATTAATCATAATCAATCAATCCAAAACAATCAAACTAACAAAACTAACCACAATAATCAAAACCCACTTAAATAAATCAATAAAAATCAAGAACATGAACATGAACAAATCAACATAAAGATTAAAGAAAGGAAGATAGGAGATTAACAAGATAAAGTAAAGATTGACAAGAATTAAATGGAAACTTACTTGAAATTAAAGGAATTTAAGGTGCAAGACAAGGTATTTAAATTTGACAAGTAATTAAATGGACATGAATTTAAATGTGCAAGGTAAATAAAATGGAAGAAATAGTGTGTCAAACTCTCCAACAAAATGAAAATGGTTATCCTAATGACTATTTATAGGGGAGGATTAAGGAGTTCTTAGGAAGCTTCATCCCCTCCTTCATTTTTTCTTAATTGCACTCTTAAGTCCTTAAGCCTTTAAATCTTCGTAATCTTGGACTTTAATGACTTTGTCTCGGGATTTCTTCAAACTCGTCTTGTAATTCTTCAATAAATTAGACTTGAGTTTTTTGGCTTTTGATAAACTTCCGTCTTTTGACTTTTCTTCGATAAATCTTCAGAATTGGTCTTGGACTTCCGTTCTTTTTGCACTCTTGACTTCTTGACTTCGTCTTTCGTCTTTTTCTTCGATAAAAGCCCGTGAATGCTCGTGTTTTGTCCATTTTTCACCTTTTCGTCCTAAATCACAACTAAAACACAAACCACGCATAATTCCGACATAAATGACATAAAATACACGTTTTGGCTCGGTTATTAGTGTAATTAAGTGGTAAAAGGATGGGTGTTTACACACCTATCATGTACTCGCACACGTGTAACCATACCACCTTTGGTGTATTACTTCCTTCCCCGAGGAAGCTTTTAAACATCATTTTACTTGTATATACATTCGACCACCTTGTTACACATGGATACTCGTTCCATGTTGGAGATTTTGCAACAACGATCCGCCAACGCTAATTATTCGCCTTGTTCGAATTGTGGTGGTCCGCACGATACTTATTTATGTGATCAAAATAATGGCTATTATGGGGAGGGATATGCTTACAATGGAACCGAAAATCCTGATTTTCAACCTAACATTCAAATGGACTATACTTGTAATGACTATATGGGATATTCTGGTTTTTCATCACAAAATCCACCATCATTTCATGATCAAACCTTTAATGAGCCATACCAAAACCAAGGATTTTCCAATTATGAGGGTTTTCAAAGTAATGATAATTTTTAAGGTTATACTCAAGAAACCTTTCAAAACCAAGAATTTTCAAATTATGGAGGTTTTCAAAATAATGATAATTTTCAAGGCTATAATCAAGAAACCTTTCATAATCAAGGATTTTCAAACAATGAAGGCTTTCAAAATAATAATAATTTTCAAGGCTATAATCAAGATACTTTTCAAAATCAAGGATTTTCACATTATGAGGTTTTCAAAATGAAGAAAATTTTCAAGGTTACAATCATGAGAACTTTCATTATCATGACTCTTTTCAAAACTATAATCCACCTAATTCACCCTATTCTTCGACTTATTCATGTGAGTTTTGTGGAAAAGAACCCCATTATGGTTATGATTGTCGACCAAAGGATCCGCCTTCTTATACTCCTAGTGTTTTCAATGAGCTTTCTTTTTTTTCGAGCAACAAGGAAGAGACAATGAATATATTTTAAAGGCTATTAAATATGAAAGATATAAGCCTCGAGGAAATGAAAGAAGAGTCTCGGTGGTTAAGGGAGGAGATTAAGTCTCTTGAGGATGATGTAAGGAACAAACGGTTTAATAACAAGCAAATTGGTGATGGGTATAGAGAATCGGTGAACGATTCCTCTCAGTTCCTCAAGAACAATTTAGATTATTTACTCATTAAGATTGATAAAAAGGAACGTGAACGCATAAAAACCATGAGCTTTGAGAAAATAGAAAAGGAGAATGTGCGGATAGTGGGAGAGATGGTATATCTTTTTAATAAGGCGGAGATGAAACTATCTAATAAAGCGGACATTTGTGAAGAGTTGAACATTAAATATCGTCAGATTCAGCGAGAGTTACGTACTTTGCTCTTAGCGAAAGATGAAAAACAAGAAGATGAATGCATAAAAGACGAATATGTTGCTACTCGTAGGCCTTATGTAACACCCCCAAATTTATACAACTCAGTTCAACGGAAGAATAGTTGGTGTTACGGGATAGCACATTACTCACATCATAGACAACGCATAAAAATCGCGTCGTTTAATAATAAATCATTTCCATTCATAAACATCAAAGTTACATAGGTCCCAAGTCATTACATTTCATACAAAGTTTTACAAAGTGTTTGAATGGAAAATATTGTTTAAGTGCGGGCCATGAATTCTTGTCGTCTTCCCGAGAATTACCTTCAAGTACCTGAGATAAAACATGTTAAAAGAAAAGGTCAGCGATAACGCCGAGTGAATTCATAGAGTGTAATAAATTCCATCAATATAACTTTGGTATAAAATTAGTACCAAAGATCAGTTAAAACAAATCATTGTAATAGGCCGTAAAATAGCCAAAATCATTTTATACAAATCTTTGTAATAGGCCATAAAATAGCCAAAGTCATTTTATATAAATCCTTATCGAAAATCATAATATAGGCATTTGCCTTAAAAATTATTATACGAGCCAATGTCGTAAAAACATCATACAATACGTCTTATAACGTTGTATGCAAATAAAAATCGTTATATGAATATGGTTATGAAAACAAAAATACAAACATAATATCAATAGTATGACCCTGTATTGCTAGTCAGGCAATACGTCGTAATTCGGAGCGTCTATTAGTATTTCGTTAATTCGGATTATTATAAGCCGCATGACATTGTTACCTTACTAAACCAAAACGGGTAGCTAACCCGATACCAATTTTGCCCATCTAAAGTAGCGTGTCGTCACAAAGGTCACGCTATTGAAATCCTCTCATACATTAATTCGCTTACCAATCAATGTGGCACGACGGGGATCAACCGTCAAGGCGCGAACTGGGGTGATCGTCCCCAAATAGTACTATTAAATGCATAAGCGTCTACCAACTCCCGGTAGTTCACAATTCATGCTAATGGGACTTTTAGTGACATAACCTAACTTTAATAATCCATTTAATTTCATCTATCGGGTCCATTAATCATTTATCGGGTCATACAATCGGGTCATTCAATCATTCGGGTCCAAAATCAATAAACAAACAATCGGGACAAATGGTGTCCTATTTTATAAAACTAACATGTTATCTCCCTCGCGGGTTTATAAAACATTTATAAAACATTTAAAAGAGTGCGAGGTTATGAACTCACGTTGATGTGGGAAGGCGGGTTATCGGCAATTCGGACGTACGGTACGTGCTTCAATCACGGAAACCTAGACAAATAATACTCGGTCTTAGACGTTTGTCCAATGACTTTATAAAAATATCAATTATGTATACATATGATGATTATATATATATGATGATCAAGTGGGTTTACATATTCTTGTTTACTTATTTTAGTGTTATATGTCGATAACTTTTATATTAGTTTACTAGTTTTACCCATTTACGTGTCTTAAGTCCAATAAGCTTATTATAAGTTATTTAACTTATTTTAATCCATTTTGTACTTATATTATCAGTACTTAAACTTTACAAGTTGGGCCCAAATGGGTTAAGCCCAATAATAAGTTTATAAGTGTTTTAGTCCATTTTTGTTGTATTGTTAGTCCAATAACGTTACTTAACTTGTTAATGTCCGTATGCCCTATAGTTCGGGTTTTATCGGTTTTTACTTGTTATACATGTCTATATATCAGTATATAAGTTTTATAAAGTTTTCATTAGACGGGTCCAACCATCTAAGTATTATTTAACAAAAACGTTAATTTTACGGCGATAGCCGAAAAAGTCGTAAAAATCAAGTTTATAGTTTTATAACTTATAAAACTTAACAAGTTTCCACTTTTATCATTTATACACTTATTACATCTTTTATATATATTTATATAAATAAGTTTTATAAGTTAGTGGGTTTTTATTTTACATTTTATATATTGAAATGTGAGTGCTTATATAATAGTATTATTCTTTAATTTCCAAAAATCTGACTTTTAACTTCATCTTCACCAAAACTGCCATATCTTGAGTTCTACATTGAGATAGAAGCTCAAATTTTTATCACATAAACTACATGATATGTGCTACATTTAACTCTTCTATAGCTACTGTTGAATCATCCTTTAAGTATTTTCTAAAAATCGTCAAAAACAGTAACTTCAGATTTATACCCTAAACTTGTTTTGATCATATCTCACTCATTATTTTGATTCCATTGCATGGCCAACTCTCACATGTATACAAGACCCATAGCTTACTGTAAATCTATTCCACTTCATCATTTTATCAGTTTATGACTTACTTCTTTACTGTTTTATACAGCCATCAAATTTAACCAAGATTTTAACCTTGTTTCTTATGGTTTTTCATCTTTTTATCCATGATTATCAACAACAAATCCCCACATAACATTTTTATCATCATATAATCATCATAAACATATACAATAGGGAATAAAATACATGTTTACATAATCAAAATAACAAGAAGATGAGGAGGACAATCTTTATACCACCATGATGATGTAGGTTGTGATCAAAACATGGATTTTGATGGAGAAACTTGTGCATAGCCAAGACCATCTTCAAGACCTCCAATCTTCATCAACTCCTTGTGGAAAATCAGCCCTATGACACCATGAAAACTCCTCCATGGATGTTATAAGTTGCACCAATCTTCATCTTTTTGAATGGAGATTAACATATGTTGATTATAACATATGTTTATGGTTAAAATTTGTATGAAATGGGTGTTTGAAGTGAAAAATGGGACGGCATCACCAAGAGAGAAAGAGAGGATATTGTGTGGTTTGCATGTTTGTAAATGAGAGAAGTGGTAATGGTTTTGATGGTTTTGTGTTGCTAGTTGGAAGTAGCTTACAATGTAAGCTTTAGCTTACATGTGTAAGTTACAAAGCTTAGCATTTTGACACCAAATATAGTGAGGTGTAGTTTGGGCCGGTTTTGTGAGTGGGGTGGGACAAGTGTCCCACTTGTCTCATCCCATTTATTTACGGGTACTCCTCGATTCTAGTTTCCTCGATTTGCGTGCCCTCGGGTCGTTTTACGAAAAACGTTTTTATAAATTATGAATCGACGTCACAAAACGAATCCAATAAAAATTGTCTCATCAAAAACGGAGTTCAAAAACGTAAATACGTAATCCTAAGGTTTCCGGTTTAGTCGTAAAGGACGTTAAAATAAAATCGTAAGTCCTAATCTCTTCTCGTAAATTTGTGAGTTTATGAACTAACATAAATTTAAAACTCCAAAATAATATTCACGGATAAATTTATTTTCTGAAATGTCGGACTGTCACCAAAGACGGTGTATGTAAACGTAAGCACGTAACGTTGAATCCTCAGGTTTAGACGCAGTCGATGCTACTCCGAGACGTAAATCCAAATTTCTTCCCAAAAATAAGTGAGTTCATATTGTATCATTAAAATAATATTTTCAAATAATATTTGAGAATAAAATATCAATCGTAAATTGACGGATTGTCACAGCATTTACCCCTAAACAGGATCTTTGTCCTCAAAGATCATCTTACCTTACTACTCGCTTCTTATAGAGTTAAAGCCACGTGGGTATTCCCTCCACATTCGGTCTTTTCTCACAAGTGTAATCCATTATAATACGCGAGTTTCATCAAACATAACTACGGGAATAAGATCAGGCTTAATGTTGACTTACTTTCTCTATCCATGATGTTCACGGGTTTTTGATGAATGCAACTTTTCGCCGATCTAAGCTCTACTAAGAATAATCAGATTCTCACTTGATAGATATTCCATCAAGTTCGATTTACGAAACATAATTCACGCAGTCTTTGAAGTCCTAGGGTAGATCCAGCTTATATGCCTTTCAATCCCAACTTTTACATCATTTCAATGGTCCCATACAACGGGGACTTATATCCCATGATTTGTCAGATCATGAATTCATTTTTTTCCAAGGTTAAAAATTGTGGCATAGCTTCGCTACCCATTTGGCACTTCAAGATCTACATTTCATATTCACATAACCTCCTGCCCACTATCGGCAGTTAATAATCAAATCCTAATTTCAACAATCATTTCAGATCTCGCGGGTCGGGTATTTTGCAAGGATAGGTTCGCCATCATAGGAAACCTTAAACCTAAGAGACATGTCCAACTCACAATGGGTGTATGTCGGATGTCTTTATCTCAACTCTTGCTTACAGATGCTCTAAGATTTAGATCCTAACAAGATTCGATTTCAATCCTATTACGATAATTATCAATGATAATCTTTCCAAAGGAAAACGATTATACGGTCTATTACCAAAGGTCAATCATTCAAACATAAAACAGCACTTATATTACTTTGTATCGTTACTTTACCTCGTCCCTTCGATTTGGGATGGTACATAGTACTCTCATCAAGGTTCGTTCTTATTGATTTCTGAGAAAATCTCTAGAAATTCGATGCGAAGCGAGGATCTTGATATAGATGATCGATACAGGCACGCTATGTTTACACAACTCTTTTGCATTTATCATTAATGAGAATGATATTAGCAGATTTGGTCAGTCTGTCGACGATGACCCAAATCGAATCAAATTTAGATGATGACCTTTGCAATATCTAGACGTTTACTAATGTATGAGGCGATGTCTGCCTTCATAATTGCCATCAGTACAATTTCTTCAGACAAAGATACTTTTAGTCAAAAATGACATACATAGAATACTTATACTTACAAATTCCAGCATAACTATATCTCACAATCTCTGTATTTAGGCAACCATAAGTGGCCTTTTATACATTTAATGCTATCGGCTTCTTAATTCTAATGGTTCATACTAGCCGTAAAACCTTTCAATATTTATATTATCCTTTTTACAAACATTGTTTATTTTTATATCGTTCGGCAATTTATGTTGCACCTTCATTATTAAGGAACACGTCCTAATGGATTCTTTATCTTTTCTACATAATGCGTCGGTATCTATATTCACTTCTCATGATGATATAATTATCATGTCCACAATCCACTTTTGATAATCAGCATCTTATCATTTAGGGAATTCTACTCGAGTTCCCATCAATTAAGACAATGTCGTCATGTCATAATCAATCAATCCATTCTATCGGCATAACCAACTTTTCAGTTTCATTACCGTCGATAAGATGTGAACTTCTCAAAATAATAATAATTCATAATCCTTCACAAATTCAGGGATATTAGGATACATAACTAACCTTAAAAGAGTAAGGTCAACGCATAATCTACGCGATAGAATTTCAAATCAGATACAGACGAAAACATTTAATGAATATGAATATATCCCATGTTTTCATAATTTGAGTACGCATTCGAAAGCTCCTCGGATCGTTACCCAGGTCATTCAAATGAAATCAAATCAAAAGAAATGATAGGAACGTCGATACATCCAGTCGGGTATCAACACTCGGTAATCAGATACTTTTCCTAAGAATCTCACTACGGGAGAATTGGACAAGAAAGAATTGTCAATTGTCAAATAAGACAATTTCCACAAATGAGTAAATTCGACTCAGAAGAATAGATGATACAGGCACATATGTAGGTGTCCCTAACACTATGTCCTTATTTTTCACTTCTTGTAGATCTCATAAATTTTAATCTTTCACAATCTTCAAAGAAAACTTAGTGTTTATTAATCAGTTTTATGGTGACTACTAATCAGTTTTGCATAGTCCATTCCAAATTGTATGTAGGCGCGCAACTATATACAATTTCAAGATTAGCGATGCAATACTGATACACTGGTTTTGCTAGGTTCAATTTTCTCTCGATATCCTCTCGAATTAATCTAGGTCTTAAGTGGAATGATTGTTCTTGGTTACTAAAGAAAAGGGGTTTGGTTTTCTAGTCTAATAAGAAGTGGAAATGAAAATTTAAATCAAAGATAATTACTTTAATTATGATTAACAAAGACTTGTATTAAACTTAAGATTAAAATTAAGATTAAAATTAAAATTGAAATTAAAGTTCAATAAGCATAAAGGAACAGTAAAGCAAACAAACAGTAACCTAAAAGAAAAATTGATTCGGAACTTTAACCTTGGTTCGGAACTTTCATTCATCCGGAACTTAAGAACTCATTCGGAACTCTCTGATTCGGAAGTTACTATTCACTCATTCGGAACTCAATGATTCGGAAGTCTGAAAATTGATTCGGAAGTTTTCTTGATTCGGAAGTTTCCGGATGAGGGGTTGATTCGGAAGTTTCCGAATGAAGGCTTGGTTCGGAAGTTTCCGGATGAAGGCTTGGTTCGGAACTTTTTAAACTTCCGGATGAAGGTACTTGGTTCGGAAGTTTTGAGTTTGATTCGGAACTTTAGCTTCGTTCGGAACTTCTTGCTTGATCCGGAACTTATGCTTGATTCGGAACTTCTGGAAACCCAGAACAGTAGCAGGTAACGAAGAACACGGAGGCAATGTTTAATCCAAAATTCACCAAGTTTTTCACCAAAAACTAAAATAAATCAATCACAAAGCATTTACTAATCATAAACTACTAATCCCATCAATAAAAACACAAATCCCAACAACTTTTGAAGATCAAATCAAGAAAAATAAAAACTTAAGAACTTGAAAATAAAGATGAAGATGAACAAGATTAAATGGAAAGATTAAACAAAACTTTGTATTGAATGATTGATGTTTTGTCAAGATAACTCAAAGATTAAAATTACAAGATGAGAAAATTAAAGATGAAAATCACCAATCACCCTAATGGTGATGGTGATGAAAACGGAACAGAGAAAAAAGTGGGGGGGAAGAAGAAAAACTAAGCCAGCTCTAAATGTGTGTGAGGGAACCCTTTATATAGGCTTGTCCTTTAGTTGGTGAGTGGGCTTTCTCCCGTTCTTCTTGTATTTTCGTCTTTTCAGAAAAGTTTCCGTTTTCGATTCTGATTCGGGATTTGTTGTCGATTAAATTCAACTCGTCTTTTAATTTCTTCGTTTAATAGATTTGAGTTTCTTCGACTTATATAAATCTTCCATCTTTGGTCCTTTTCTTCGATAAATCTTCGAATAGGCCCAGTGACTTCAAATCTTTTGCATCTCTTTATCTTGAGTCTTTTTCTTCAGTAATACCCGTGCAATCCCATGTTTTCTCCAATATTCATCCGGTTGTCTCTGAAAACACAATAAACACAAAAACCACGCATAATTCCAAACAAATGATATTAAATACGTGTTTTGGTCTAGTTTTAGCCCGAATTAAGTGGTAAAAGGATGGGTGTTTACACACCTATCAAATCCCCTACACTTAACCATTGCCATGCCCTCATGCAATGCTTAGTGATAAAGCAAGCTTACACTTTTCTCATAATTAATCAACCTTGGCCTTATTTAAAATTCTACTAAACAAAAATTAAAGAAATAAAACTTCAAAGATAACAAAGGGATAGAAAACCATTCTCACTTGAAAATAGCTACATGGAAATAACTTGCAAAGAAATCGATGACTTACATTAGGGCTTTGGTGCTGCGAAGATTTATCACCCTCAAGTTTCACGTTCCCCAAACTAAGCTTAAAAACGAGATCATTGTTATTATAAGTTAGCAATTCAAACACTTACACACATGGCTTAATTAAATGCTTAAACTCCCTTATTCCTAGGTGTATCTCTTATATTTTATTTTTGTCTTAGAATGATCATGAAGATGCATTTTTGGACTTATTTCGATAGTTTATTAGGGCTGAAAGCAAAGTAGGACGATTTGATCAATAGTTAGCTAAAGGATAAAATCTCTTAAAACTGCTTCTCGGGATATCAAAAAGTTCATATCTTGGCATAACTTGGTTCACGATTTGAGACCTTTCTCGGGCCGATATTTGGCATGTACTTCATACTTCATATCTTCGAGAGACGTTCTTGAGATAATGGTCTTCTCATCATAATAGAGTTTCTTCACTTGGAGACTTTTGAGGGGTACTCCAACTTTGTTGACCACGACTTCATGATTATTTCTTCAATCTCTAATTGGGATTTTGAGATACAACGATCCGCCTCCTTTTCGGACTTGGATCTATTTATCCTCATACCTTGTTAGGGTCTTTTCGGATAGACTTCTCCATGATCTTTATGGGAGTTGATTGCTTTTCGTCGTGAGTCTTGATCCTTCATATTGATTTTAGGAATAATGCTTTTCACATCATTTTGGATCTTCAGCAATAAAATTGAATCCTCATGCATTGTTAGGGCCTTTTTGGATTCGCCAATCTTCGCGCCCCGCTTCATAAGTTATGCCTTGGCTATGAACTCTTATCATTACCGAGCAACTTTTAAACGATCTTGGGCTAGAAGCTAAGTAACTTTTCAAATCGTACGACCTTACTTATTGCAGATAAATTATTAGCAAGTGATGGGAGAATAGGCAAATAACTATACCAAGTGAGCTTGCGCAAGAATACCGACTTATAATTGACTCTATCATTTCTCGTCCTCCATAATTTAAAATCTCAAGTAATGAGATTCGTGGATACTTAGCCTAACAAACCAATTAAGGTCTACATGGTTAAGGATACTAGCTAGAATAAACTTGGATAAGTCTATTCGGGTTGAGTCAAAATAAACGCAACGGGCCTAATATGTCAAAGACTTCTAAACTAGCTACACCACTTTATTAATATTTTTGATTTTATTGTGGAAGCAACGATAAAAATTTAAAAATTACAACTAATTGGCCAAAGTTAATAAAAAATTTGAAAAATGTTGAAAAATATGATTTTCCGGTTAATTGAAGGCATTTTCATGGAAAAGTCCACTTAAAACTTCGATAGAAGTCCCCCCTACACTTAAGATAAACATTGTCCTCAATGTTTAAGCATGTGGGAAAAGTTTCCCCTACACTTATGACATTGTGCACGTTGGTTAACTCAAGTTAAGGAAGAGACGACTAAAGTGATCAATTTCAAATGTGAGTATGAAGAAAATTTGAATCACGATAGTTGAGAGATAGAACCGGATTTCGGATAACACGGGAGCACGGTTGTTCAGAAATTCCAAGAGTGCACTTATCCCTGTAATCACACCACACAAAGACAAACACGTATAGAAGTCCCCCCCTACACTTAGGGGATTAAAATATAAAAGGATAGATACTCGGGCTGCCTCCCGAGGAGCGCTTGTTTTTGATAACCGAGTCACGAGCCTGACTCGACCCAAAATTAGTTCATGGGGAACGTGGTGAGGGATGGAATCACCGCCTTAGAGGTGTCCTCACCAAAGTACAATTTCACTCGTTGGCCATTCACCTTAAAATTTGGTCCATCAGGTTGAGTGAGCTCGAGAGTACCATATGGAAAAATTTGGGCAATGGTGAATGGGCCGGACCAACGAGATTTGAGCTTTCCCGAGAAGATTTTCAACCGAGAGTTAAAAAGTAAGACTTTGTCTCCAACATGGAACTCTCGGTTTTTGATCTTGGAGTCGTGAATGAGCTTAGTTCTTTCCTTATAGATCAAAGAATTTTCATAAGCCTCATTACGGAGTTCATTCAGCTCATTGAGTTGGATCTTGCGTAGGTCACCGGCTTTGTTTATATCAAAATTAGCCCACTTCAAGGCGCAATAAGCCTTGTGCTCCAACTCAATGGGGAGGTGGCACGCTTTCCCGTACACAAGACGATAAGGCGTACAGCCGATTGGGGTCTTGTAAGCAGTACGGAAAGCCCTCAAAGCATCATCAAGTTTATCAGCCCATGAGGCACGATGCTCTCCCACAGTTCTTTCAAGAATTCGCTTCAGCCCTCGGTTTGATATTTCAGCCTGGCCATTAGTTTGTGGGTGGTAGGCTGTGGAAAGACGATGATTTACACCGTACTTAGCCATGACTCGAGCAAATTGGTCATTGCAGAAATGAGTCCCACGATCACTAATAATGGCGCGAGGCACACCGAATCTAGCGAAAAGAGCTTTCAAAAAGTTACAAACCACCCTTGCGTCATTAGTAGGCAAAGCTTTGGCTTCAACCCACTTTGAAACGTAGTCAACGGCTACAAGGATGTATTTGTTTCCTTTAGACGAAGGGAATGGCCCCATAAAGTCGATACCCCAAACATCAAAAATTTCACACTCTTGAATGAAATTCTGAGGCATCTCGTCTTTATGTGTGATTTTGCCTTGCTTTTGGCAAACATCACATCGTTTGACCATATCGTGCGCGTCACGGTATATGGAGGGCCAATAAAATCCGGAATCAAACACTTTTTTAGCGGTGTAGTTGGGACCAAAGTGACCACCGGTGGGTCCTTTGTGGCAAGCATTAAGGATTTCAGACGCTACCGGTCCATCAACACATCGGCGAATAATCAGGTCAGCACATTGTTTGAATAGGTAAGGGTCGTCCCAAAAGTAAGTCTTGATGTCGGTAAAGAACTTCTTCTTTTGCTGGGACGTCAACCCTTCCTTGATAATTCCCCCCGCCAAGTAGTTTGCAAAGTCCGCAAACCACGGGGTTTCATTCGGCTTCGAGTTTATAGACATTAAGGTCTCCAAGGGAAAAGAATCATTGATTTCTTTGGTCGGATGATCCCCTTGGTATGGATCCTCAAGTCTGCTAAGATGGTCCGCGGCTAGGTTTTCTGCTCCTTTTTATCGCGGATTTCGATTTTAAATTCCTGGAGCAGCAAAACCCAGCGAAGAAGTCTTGGTTTGGAATCTTGCTTTGTCAACAAGTACTTCAGCGCGGAATGATCGGTGTACACAATGGTGGTAGAAAGGACAAGATAGGGGCGGAATTTTTCAAAAGCATAGACAACAGCTAAAAGCTCTTTTTCGGTTGTCGTATAATGCAATTGTGCCCCAGTCATTGTCTTGCTAGCGTAATGGATCGGTTGGAAGTGTTTGTTCACTCTTTGTCCAAGAACCGCTCCAATAGCAAAATCGCTAGCATCGCACATCAACTCAAAGGGAAGCTCCCAATTAGGGGTAACCAAGACGGGTGCCTTAGTTAGCTTATCCTTAAGCGAGTTGAAGGCTTAAAGACACTCTTTGGAGAAGATAAAAGGAGTATCTTTTTCCAAGAGGTGGGTCATCGGGCGAGCGATTTGAGAAAAATCTTTGATAAATCGACGGTAGAAGCCCGCATGACCCAGAAAACTTCTCACACCCTTCACGGTTGAAGGTGGAGGCAACTTTGCGATAACATCGACTTTAGCACGGTCAACTTCAAGACCGGCTTTCGAGATCTTATGTCCAAGCACGACGCCTTCTTTTACCATAAAATGGCATTTTTCCCAATTTAGAACAAGGCGAGTGTCTTCGCACCGCTTTAGCATACGTTCTAAATTGGCAAGGCAAGCAGAGAAGGAATCCCCGAAGACCGAGAAATCATCCATGAAGACTTCCATGGTTTGTTCAACCATGTCATGGAAGATAGCTAACATGCACCTTTGGAAAGTCCCGGGCGCATTACATAAGCCAAAAGGCATTCTTTTGTAAGCGAAAGTGCCATAGGGACAAGTGAATGTAGTCTTCTCTTGATCTTGGGGATCGATGGGTATTTGGAAATAACCCGAGAAACCATCAAGAAAGCAGTAATATTCATTACCGGCTAATCGTTCAAGCATTTGGTCCATGAAAGGTAGAGGGAAATGATCCTTTCTCGTGGCATCATTGAGTTTGCGGTAGTCTATACAAACTCTCCACCCAGTAACGAGACGAGTGGGAATCAACTCGTTGTGTTCATTGGGAACAACGGTTATTCCGCCCTTCTTGGGCACACAATGGATTGGACTAACCCACGGTGAATCCGAAATAGGGTAAATTATACCCGCATCAAGAAGTTTGATAACTTCTGTTTTGATGACTTCATGTATTTTTGGATTCACCCTTCGTTGGCTTTGAATAGTGGGCTTGAAGTCGTCCTCCATGAGAATTTTATGTGTGCAGAAGTGAGGATCAATTCCACGAATATCCGAAATCTTCCAAGCAATAGCCTTCTTATGAGCTTTCAGCACGACAACGAGGCGAGTCTTCTCTTCATCTTTCAAATCCGTTGCAATAATGACGGGCGACTTCTTGTTGTCGTCAAGGAACACGTACTCGAGATGTGGCGGCAACTCCTTAAGTTCCAAATCCGGAGGATTTTCGACGGGAGGCGTTTTCAAAGTCGTGGCATCGATAGCAATAACCGTGGGAGATGGAGGCGAAGGATTGTCTTCGGTGAGAAGATTGTCAAAGAAATTCATGTCTTCATCCCCCTCGGTGGGAGAATCATTAGTAGCTAAATTCACATCTCCCATGGTATCTTCAAGATTGTTCCAGAATAAATCACTATCTCCAAATAGAGACAACGATGAATCAATGGAGGACACGGTCTCAACAGTGGGAAGAGAGGTAGGAATACTTTTGCAAGCATCATTAAAGTGTTCTTCACAAGCCTCATCAAGAACGTCAATACAATTAACGCTCTCATATGAATAAGGCTGTTTAGACAACTTTCCCATGTTGAAGACTACTTTATCGTCACCCACTCTCATGATAAGCTCACCGGCTTCAACATCAATGAGAGTACGACCGGTCCTCAAGAATGGACGACCAACAATAAGTGGTACACGGGGGTCCATCTCGTAGTCGACGACAACAAAATCAGCAGGGAAGGTGAATTTGTCGACTCCTACAATGACGTCTTCGGCTATCCCCACTGGATAAGCAACCGTACGGTTAGCTAATTCCAAAGTCATTTTGGTGGGGACTAGCTCTGGGAGAGATAATTGCTTCCAAACACTTAGAGGCATGAGATTAATACTGGCACCTAGATCGGCTAGGGCCATGCAATTCTCTACTCCCGGGAAATTGCAAGGGATAAGAAAACGACCCGGATCACCAAGCTTGATTGGCAATTTCCTTAAGAGCACTGCAGAGCAGTTCTCATTAAGTTGGGTGTTGGCGAGATCGAGGAGCTTTTCCTTGTCGCTCAGAAGGTCTTTAAACATTTTGGCGTATTTGGGCATGTGAGCGAGAGCCTCAGCGAATGAGATATTGAAATTCAGTTGTTTGAACATTTTAAGGAAATTCGAAACCTGAATATCATCCTTGCTCTTTTGCTTCTCTTTCCTCAACCTTGAAGGATAAGGTATATTGGAAGAAGAGGAAGGCTTTAGGGGAATAGGATCACTCACAAGCACGGGTGGAGGAGGGGTAGAAAGAAGAGGTGGAGAAATTGGGGAAGGGGAAGGAGGAGGAATAGGAGCAGGCGACTCGTTCTCCTTAGTCACAACCACCGGTGGAGGTATAGGAAGCTCGGGTTCCTTGGTACCTTTACCACTTCGAGTAGTGATTGCTTTCATCTCCCCTCTTAGGTTCGCAACGGTGTTACTCGGAAGAGTACCCGAAGAAGAGGGTTGATTACCTTGGAAGAAACTAGCCATCATGTTCCTCAGGTAATTTGTTTGGCTATCCAACGTATTTCGCATGTCAGCTCTCAAATCATTTCCTTGCTTGACCAAGTCTGCTTTCAAATTACGCACTTCCTCTTGGAGATTTCCCACTATCACATCATTGGTCCTCATATAGGTTGCAACCTCTTGGTGTAATGCAGTGTTGGTTTGGGTAGGAGGAGCATTGTATGCAGGTGGTTGGTAAGCAGGTTGTTGGTAGACTTGATTGTTACGTTGAGGTGGTTGTTGTTGCTTGTGAGGTGGGATGTATGGTTGTCGAGGTTGTTGTTGTTGTTGAGTAGGGCGGTTAAGGTTTTGTTGTTGGTTTGGGTTGGTAGGAGGGAAACCAGGTGGTGAAAGATAGTTGTTTGATCGATAGCTAAGCAAGTTACGGTCACCTTGAGGTCTAGCTTGATAAGCAGGTTGTTGGTAGGTGCCATATGCCGCATTCACATTCTCAGCAGGGTAATCTTGGGTGGCGGTACAAGTTGTGTAAGAGTGGGGACCACCGCATATCTCACAAGGTTGGCTGACAGCGTTCACTTGTGCGTTTTTGGCGTTGTTGCTGTTGTTGTTGCTAACGGTGTGGGTGACAAGCGATTCAAGAAGCGTGGTGATTTTGTCAAGTCGCTTGTCGCTGTCATTAGTGCTAGCACTAGCAACATTGGTCCTAACACTCTTGGTTTGCACACGAGATTTGTTCTCAATGATATCCCAAGCAGCATTGGAAGTCTTAGCCAATAGATTACCCCCCGAGGCACTGTTCAGTGAATCTTGGTCACTCATGCTTAAACCATTGTAAAAAGTATTGATTTGATGTACTTTGGTAAAACCATGTTGTGGGTATTTTCTTAAAGGATCTTTAAAGCGATCCCAAGATTCACTGAATGACTCATCGTACTTTTGTTCAAAATTTATGATCTCATTCCGCAAAGCGGTAGTACGAGAGGGTGGAAAAAAGTAGTTGATAAACTTTGTTTCCAAATCCGTCCACGAGAGAATACTCTGTGGCGGTTCCTTAGAAAGCCAATGTCGGGCTTGTCCCTCTAGAGAAAAGGGAAAAAGTTGTAACCTTATAACCTCTTGTGGAACACCATTGAACTTGACCGTGTTGGTGAGTTGTAGAAATCTCTTGATGTGGTCGTGTGGATCATCAATGGTTCGTCCCAAGAATAGTTGAGCGGAGACCATCTGGATAAAGCCTGATTTTAGCTCGAAATTGTTGGCGGCAATTGGTGGTATAACAATTGGATCCGTGTTGCCATCGACATGAGCTTGCAGCAATTCAATCATTGGGCGATTATCCGGAAGGTGCTCATTGTTGTTGTTATTGTTCATGTTGTTGAAAGGCGGGTTGTTGTTGTTATTATTGTTGTTCGGAGGTGGTATGTTATTGTTGTTTTGTACACCAGCCATGTCTAAGTTATCGAGAGGCTCGGGCTCTTGATAAGACGTGGATCGAGTGCGCATACACCTGCAAAAGAACGAACAAAGAAAAACAAAGCAAAAATATTTTTGGTTTTTATTGTTTTTTAATTTTTAGGATTTTTGAAAATTTTATATTTTTTTGGTTGTTTTTTGAAAATTTTTGAAAAAGTAACGTTCACGGGGAACGGATCCCAAAATCCAAGTTCTCACAAAAAACTTTTGATCTTAACGAGAAGAGCCGGCAGCGGCGCCATTTGATACACTGGTTTTGCTAGGTTCAATTTTCTCTCGATATCCTCTCGAATTGATCTAGGTCTTAAGTGGAATGATTGTTCTTGGTTACTAAAGAAAAGGGGTTTGGTTTTCTAGTCTAATAAGAAGTGGAAATGAAAATTTAAATCAAAGCTAATTACTTTAATTATGATTAACAAAGACTTGTATTAAACTTAAGATTAAAATTAAGATTAAAATTAAAATTGAAATTAAAGTTCAATAAGCATAAAGGAACAGTAAAGCAAACAAACAGTAACCTAAAAGAAAAATTGATTCGGAACTTTAACCTTGGTTCGGAACTTTCATTCATCCGGAACTTAAGAACTCATTCGGAACTCTCTGATTCGGAAGTTACTATTCACTCATTCGGAACTCAATGATTCGGAAGTCTGAAAATTGATTCGGAAGTTTTCTTGATTCGGAAGTTTCCGGATGAGGGGTTGATTCGGAAGTTTCCGAATGAAGGCTTGGTTCGGAAGTTTCCGGATGAAGGCTTGGTTCGGAACTTTTTAAACTTCCGGATGAAGGTACTTGGTTCGGAAGTTTTGAGTTTGATTCGGAACTTTAGCTTCGTTCGGAACTTCTTGCTTGATCCGGAACTTATGCTTGATTCGGAACTTCTGGAAACCCAGAACAGTAGCAGGTAACGAAGAACACGGAGGCAATGTTTAATCCAAAATTCACCAAGTTTTTCATCAAAAACTAAAATAAATCAATCACAAAGCATTTACTAATCATAAACTACTAATCCCATCAATAAAAACACAAATCCCAACAACTTTTGAAGATCAAATCAAGAAAAATAAAAACTTAAGAACTTGAAAATAAAGATGAAGATGAACAAGATTAAATGGAAAGATTAAACAAAACTTTGTATTGAATGATTGATGTTTTGTCAAGATAACTCAAAGATTAAAATTACAAGATGAGAAAATTAAAGATGAAAATCACCAATCACCCTAATGGTGATGGTGATGAAAACGGAACAGAGAAAAAAGTGGGGGGGGGGGGGGGGGGGGAAGAAGAAAAACTAAGCCAGCTCTAAATGTGTGTGAGGGAACCCTTTATATAGGCTTGTCCTTTAGTTGGTGAGTGGGCTTTCTCCCGTTCTTCTTGTATTTTCGTCTTTTCAGAAAAGTTTCCGTTTTCGATTCTGATTCGGGATTTGTTGTCGATTAAATTCAACTCGTCTTTTAATTTCTTCGTTTAATAGATTTGAGTTTCTTCGACTTATATAAATCTTCCATCTTTGGTCCTTTTCTTCGATAAATCTTCGAATAGGCCCAGTGACTTCAAATCTTTTGCATCTCTTTATCTTGAGTCTTTTTCTTCAGTAATACCCGTGCAATCCCATGTTTTCTCCAATATTCATCCGGTTGTCTCTGAAAACACAATAAACACAAAAACCACGCATAATTCCAAACAAATGATATTAAATACGTGTTTTGGTCTAGTTTTAGCCCGAATTAAGTGGTAAAAGGATGGGTGTTTACACACCTATCAAATCTCCTACACTTAACCATTGCCATGCCCTCATGCAATGCTTAGTGATAAAGCAAGCTTACACTTTTCTCATAATTAATCAACCTTGGCCTTATTTAAAATTCTACTAAACAAAAATTAAAGAAATAAAACTTCAAAGATAACAAAGGGATAGAAAACCATTCTCACTTGAAAATAGCTACATGGAAATAACTTGCAAAGAAATCGATGACTTACATTAGGGCTTTGGTGCTGCGAAGATTTATCACCCTCAAGTTTCACGTTCCCCAAACTAAGCTTAAAAACGAGATCATTGTTATTATAAGTTAGCAATTCAAACACTTACACACATGGCTTAATTAAATGCTTAAACTCCCTTATTCCTAGGTGTATCTCTTATATTTTATTTTTGTCTTAGAATGATCATGAAGATGCATTTTTGGACTTATTTCGATAGTTTATTAGGGCTGAAAGCAAAGTAGGACGATTTGATCAATAGTTAACTAAAGGACAAAATCTCTTAAAACTGCTTCTCGGGATATCAAAAAGTTCATATCTTGGCATAACTTGGTTCACGATTTGAGACCTTTCTCGGGCCGATATTTGGCATGTACTTCATACTTCATATCTTCGAGAGACGTTCTTGAGATAATGGTCTTCTCATCATAATAGAGTTTCTTCACTTGGAGACTTTTGAGGGGTACTCCAACTTTGTTGACCACGACTTCATGATTATTTCTTCAATCTCTAATTGGGATTTTGAGATACAACAATCCGCCTCCTTTTCGGACTTGGATCTATTTATCCTCATACCTTGTTAGGGTCTTTTCGGATAGACTTCTCCATGATCTTTATGGGAGTTGATTGCTTTTCGTCGTGAGTCTTGATCCTTCATATTGATTTTAGGAATAATGATTTTCACATCATTTTGGATCTTCAGCAATAAAATTGAATCCTCATGCCTTGTTAGGGCCTTTTTTGATTCGCCAATCTTCGCGCCCCGCTTCATAAGTTATGCCTTGGCTACGAACTCTTATCATTACCGAGCAACTTTTAAACGATCTTGGGCTAGAAGCTAAGTAACTTTTCAAATCGTACGACCTTACTTATTGCAGATAAATTATTAGCAAGTGATGGGAGAATAGGCAAATAATTATACCAAGTGAGCTTGCGCAAGAATACCGACTTATAATTGACTCTATCATTTCTCGTCCTCCACAATTTAAAATCTCAAGTAATGAGATTCGTGGATACTTAGCCTAACAAACCAATTAAGGTCTACATGGTTAAGGATACTAGCTAGAATAAACTTGGATAAGTCTATTCGGGTTGAGTCAAAATAAACGCAACGGGCCTAATATGTCAAAGACTTCTAAACTAGCTACACCACTTTATTAATATTTTTGATTTTATTGTGGAAGCAACGATAAAAATTTAAAAATTACAACTAATTGGCCAAAGTTAATAAAAAATTTGAAAAATGTTGAAAAATATGATTTTCCGGTTAATTGAAGGCATTTTCATGGAAAAGTCCACTTAAAACTTCGATAGAAGTCCCCCCTACACTTAAGATAAACATTGTCCTCAATGTTTAAGCATGTGGGAAAAGTTTCCCCTACACTTATGACATTGTGCACGTTGGTTAACTCAAGTTAAGGAAGAGACGACTAAAGTGATCAATTTCAAATGTGAGTATGAAGAAAATTTGAATCACGATAGTTGAGAGATAGAACCGGATTTCGGATAACACGGGAGCACGGTTGTTCAGAAATTCCAAGAGTGCACTTATCCCTGTAATCACACCACACAAAGACAAACACGTATAGAAGTCCCCCCTACACTTAGGGGATTAAAATATAAAAGGATAGATACTCGGGCTGCCTCCCGAGGAGCGCTTGTTTTTGATAACCGAGTCACGAGCCTGACTCGACCCAAAATTAGTTCATGGGGAATGTCGTGAGGGATGGAATCACCGCCTTAGAGGTGTCCTCACCAAAGTACAACTTCACTCGTTGGCCATTCACCTTAAAATTTGGTCCATCAGGTTGAGCGAGCTCGAGAGTACCATATGGAAAAATTTAGGCAATGGTGAATGGGCCGGACCAACGAGATTTGAGCTTTCCCGAGAAGATTTTCAACCGAGAGTTAAAAAGTAAGACTTTGTCTCCAACATGGAACTCTCGGTTTTTGATCTTGGAGTCGTGAATGAGCTTAGTTCTTTCCTTATAGATCAAAGAATTTTCATAAGCCTCATTACGGAGTTCATTCAGCTCATTGAGTTGGATCTTGCGTAGGTCACCGGCTTTGTTTATATCAAAATTAGCCCACTTCAAGGCCCAATAAGCCTTGTGCTCCAACTCAATAGGGAGGTGGCACGCTTTCCCGTACACAAGACGATAAGGCGTACAGCCGATTGGGGTCTTGTAAGCAGTACGGAAAGCCCACAAAGCATCATCAAGTTTATCAGCCCATGAGGCACGATGCTCTCCCACAGTTCTTTCAAGAATTCGCTTCAGCCCTCGGTTTGATATTTCAGCCTGGCCATTAGTTTGTGGGTGGTAGGCTGTGGAAAGACGATGATTTACACCGTACTTAGCCATGACTCGAGCAAATTGGTCATTGCAGAAATGAGTCCCACGATCACTAATAATGGCGCGAGGCACACCGAATCTAGCGAAAAGAGCTTTCAAAAAGTTACAAACCACCCTTGCGTCATTAGTAGGCAAAGCTTTAGCTTCAACCCACTTTGAAACGTAGTCAACGGCTACAAGGATGTATTTGTTTCCTTTAGACGAAGGGAATGGCCCCATAAAGTCGATACCCCAAACATCAAAAATTTCACACTCTTGAATGAAATTCTGAGGCATCTCGTCTTTATGTGTGATTTTGCCTTGCTTTTGGCAAACATCACATCGTTTGACCATATCGTGCGCGTCACGGTATATGGAGGGCCAATAAAATCCGGAATCAAACACTTTTTTAGCGGTGTAGTTGGGACCAAAGTGACCACCGGTGGGTCCTTTGTGGCAAGCATTAAGGATTTCAGACGCTGCCGGTCCATCAACACATCGGCGAATAATCAGGTCAGCACATTGTTTGAATAGGTAAGGGTCGTCCCAAAAGTAAGTCTTGATGTCGGTAAAGAACTTCTTCTTTTGCTGGGACGTCAACCCTTCCTTGATAATTCCCCCCGCCAAGTAGTTTGCAAAGTCCGCAAACCACGGGGTTTCATTCGGCTTCGAGTTTATAGACATTAAGGTCTCCAAGGGAAAAGAATCATTGATTTCTTTGGTCGGATGATCCCCTTGGTATGGATCCTCAAGTCTGCTAAGATGGTCCGCGGCTAGGTTTTCTGCTCCTTTTTTATCGCGGATTTCGATTTTAAATTCCTGGAGCAGCAAAACCCAGCGAAGAAGTCTTGGTTTGGAATCTTGCTTTGTCAACAAGTACTTCAGCGCGGAATGATCGGTGTACACAATGGTGGTAGAAAGGACAAGATAGGGGCGGAATTTTTCAAAATCATAGACAACAGCTAAAAGCTCTTTTTCGGTTGTCGTATAATGCAATTGTGCCCCAGTCATTGTCTTGCTAGCGTAATGGATCGGTTGGAAGTGTTTGTTCACTCTTTGTCCAAGAACCGCTCCAATAGCAAAATCGCTAGCATCGCACATCAACTCAAAGGGAAGCTCCCAATAAGGGGTAACCAAGACGGGTGCCTTAGTTAGCTTATCCTTAAGCGAGTTGAAGGCTTCAAGACACTCTTTGGAGAAGATAAAAGGAGTATCTTTTTCCAAGAGGTGGGTCATCGGGCGAGCGATTTGAGAAAAATCTTTGATAAATCGACGGTAGAAGCCCGCATGACCCAGAAAACTTCTCACACCCTTCACGGTTGAAGGTGGAGGCAACTTTGCGATAACATCAACTTTAGCACGGTCAACTTCAAGACTGGCTTTCGAGATCTTATGTCCAAGCACGGCGCCTTCTTTTACCATAAAATGGCATTTTTTCCAATTTAGAACAAGGCGAGTGTCTTCGCACCGCTTTAGCATACGTTCTAAATTGGCAAGGCAAGCAGAGAAGGAATCCCCGAAGACCGAGAAATCATCCATGAAGACTTCCATGGTTTGTTCAACCATGTCATGGAAGATAGCTAACATGCACCTTTGGAAAGTCCCGGGCGCATTACATAAGCCAAAAGGCATTCTTTTGTAAGCGAAAGTGCCATAGGGACAAGTGAATGTAGTCTTCTCTTGATCTTGGGGATCGATGGGTATTTGGAAATAACCCGAGAAACCATCAAGAAAGCTAGTAATATTCATTACCGGCTAATCGTTCAAGCATTTGGTCCATGAAAGGTAGAGGGAAATGATCCTTTCTCGTGGCATCATTGAGTTTGCGGTAGTCTATACAAACTCTCCACCCAGTAACGAGACGAGTGGGAATCAACTCGTTGTGTTCATTGGGAACAATGGTTATTCCGCCCTTCTTGGGCACACAATGGATTGGACTAACCCACGGTGAATCCGAAATAGGGTAAATCATACCCGCATCAGAAGTTTGATAACTTCTGTTTTGATGACTTCATGTATTTTTGGATTCACCCTTCGTTGGCTTTGAATAGTGGGCTTGAAGTCGTCCTCCATGAGAATTTTGTGTGTGCAGAAGTGAGGATCAATTCCACGAATATCCGAAATCTTCCAAGCAATAGCCTTCTTATGAGCTTTCAGCACGGCAACGAGGCGAGTCTTCTCTTCATCTTTCAAATCCGTTGCAATAATGACGGGCGACTTCTTGTTGTCGTCAAGGAACACGTACTCGAGATGTGGCCGCAACTCCTTAAGTTCCAAATCCGGAGGATTTTCGACGGGAGGCGTTTTCAAAGTCGTGGCATCGATAGCAATAACCGTGGGAGATGGAGGCGAAGGATTGTCTTCGGTGAGAAGATTGTCAAAGAAATTCATGTCTTCATCCCCCTCGGTGGGAGAATCATTAGTAGCTAAATTCACATCTCCCATGGTATCTTCAAGATTGTTCCAGAATAAATCACTATCTCCAAATAGAGACAACGATGAATCAATGGAGGACACGGTCTCAACAGTGGGAAGAGAGGTAGGAATACTTTTGCAAGCATCATTAAAGTGTTCTTCACAAGCCTCATCAAGAACGTCAATACAATTAACGCTCTCATATGAATAAGGCTGTTTAGACAACTTTCCCATGTTGAAGACTACTTTATCGTCACCCACTCTCATGATAAGCTCACCGGCTTCAACATCAATGAGAGTACGACCGGTCCTCAAGAATGGACGACCAACAATAAGTGGTACACGGGGGTCCATCTCGTAGTCGACGACAACAAAATCAGCAGGGAAGGTGAATTTGTCGACTCCTACAATGACGTCTTCGGCTATCCCCACTGGATAAGCAACCGTACGGTTAGCTAATTCCAAAGTCATTTTGGTGGGGACTAGCTCTGGGAGAGATAATTGCTTCCAAACACTTAGAGGCATGAGATTAATACTGGCACCTAGATCGGCTAGGGCCATGCAATTCTCTACTCCCGGGAAATTGCAAGGGATAAGAAAACGACCCGGATCACCAAGCTTGATTGGCAATTTCCTTAAGAGCACTGCAGAGCAGTTCTCATTAAGTTGGGTGTTGGCGAGATCGAGGAGCTTTTCCTTGTCACTCAGAAGGTCTTTAAACATTTTGGCGTATTTGGGCATGTGAGCGAGAGCCTCAGCGAAGGAGATATTGAAATTCAGTTGTTTGAACATTTTAAGGAAATTCGAAACCTGAATATCATCCTTGCTCTTTTGCTTCTCTTTCCTCAACCTTGAAGGATAAGGTATATTGGAAGAAGAGGAAGGCTTTACGGGAATAGGATCACTCACAAGCACGGGTGGAGGAGGGGTAGAAAGAAGAGGTGGAGAAATTGGGGAAGGGGAAGGAGGAGGAATAGGAGCAGGCGACTCGTTCTCCTTAGTCACAACCACCGGTGGAGGTATAGGAAGCTCGGGTTCCTTGGTACCTTTACCACTTCGAGTAGTGATTGCTTTCATCTCCCCTCTTGGGTTCGCAACGGTGTTACTCGGAAGAGTACCCGAAGAAGAGGGTTGATTACCTTGGAAGAAACTAGCCATCATGTTCCTCAGGTCATTTGTTTGGCTATCCAATGTATTTCGCATGTCAGCTCTCAAATCATTTCCTTGCTTGACCAAGTCTGCTTTCAAATTACGCACTTCCTCTTGGAGATTTCCCACTATCACATCATTGGTCCTCATATAGGTTGCAACCTCTTGGTGTAATGCAGTGTTGGTTTGGGTAGGAGGAGCATTGTATGCAGGTGGTTGGTAAGCAGGTTGTTGGTAGACTTGATTGTTACGTTGAGGTGGTTGTTGTTGCTTGTGAGGTGAGATGTATGGTTGTCGAGGTTGTTGTTGTTGTTGAGTAGGGCGGTTAAGGTTTTGTTGTTGGTTTGGGTTGGTAGGAGGGAAACCAGGTGGTGAAAGATAGTTGTTTGATCGATAGCTAAGCAAGTTACGGTCACCTTGAGGTCTAGCTTGATAAGCAGGTTGTTGGTAGGTGCCATATGCCGCATTCACATTCTCAGCAGGGTAATCTTGGGTGGCGGTACAAGTTGTGTAAGAGTGGGGACCACCGCATATCTCACAAGGTTGGCTGACAGCGTTCACTTGTGCGTTTTTGGCGTTGTTGCTGTTGTTGTTGCTGACGGTGTGGGTGACAAGCGATTCAAGAAGCGTGGTGATTTTGTCAAGTCGCTTGTCGCTGTCATTAGTGCTAGCACTAGAAACATTGGTCCTAACACTCTTGGTTTGCACACGAGATTTGTTCTCAATGATATCCCAAGCAGCATTGGAAGTCTTAGCCAATAGATTACCCCCCGAGGCACTGTTCAGTGAATCTTGGTCACTCATGCTTAAACCATTGTAAAAAGTATTGATTTGATGTACTTTGGTAAAACCATGTTGTGGGTATTTTCTTAAAAGATCTTTAAAGCGATCCCAAGATTCACTGAATGACTCATCGTACTTTTGTTCAAAATTTATGATCTCATTCCGCAAAGCGGTAGTACGAGAGGGTGGAAAAAAGTAGTTGATAAACTTTGTTTCCAAATCCGTCCACGAGAGAATACTCTGTGGCGGTTCCTTAGCAAGCCAATGTCGGGCTTGTCCCTCTAGAGAAAAGGGAAAAAGTTGTAACCTTATAACCTCTTGTGGAACACCATTGAACTTGACCGTGTTGGTGAGTTGTAGAAATCTCTTGATGTGGTCGTGTGGATCATCAATGGTTCGTCCCAAGAATAGTTGAGCGGAGACCATCTGGATAAAGCCTGATTTTAGCTCGAAATTGTTGGCGGCAATTGGTGGTATAACAATTGGATCCGTGTTGCCATCGACATGAGCTTGCAGCAATTCAATCATTGGGCGATTATCCGGAAGGTGCTCATTGTTGTTGTTATTGTTCATGTTGTTGAAAGGCGGGTTGTTGTTGTTATTATTGTTGTTCGGAGGTGGTATGTTATTGTTGTTTTGTACACCAGCCATGTCTAAGTTATCGAGAGGCTCGGGCTCTTGATAAGACGTGGATCGAGTGCGCATACACCTGCAAAAGAACGAACAAAGAAAAACAAAGCAAAAATATTTTTGGTTTTTATTGTTTTTTAATTTTTAGGATTTTTGAAAATTTTATATTTTTTTGGTTGTTTTTTGAAAATTTTTGAAAAAGTAACGTTCACGGGGAACGGATCCCAAAATCCAAGTTCTCACAAAAAACTTTTGATCTTAACGAGAAGAGCCGGCAGCGGCGCCATTTGATACACTGGTTTTGCTAGGTTCAATTTTCTCTCGATATCCTCTCGAATTGATCTAGGTCTTAAGTGGAATGATTGTTCTTGGTTACTAAAGAAAAGGGGTTTGGTTTTCTAGTCTAATAAGAAAGTGGAAATGAAAATTTAAATCAAAGCTAATTACTTTAATTATGATTAACAAAGACTTGTATTAAACTTAAGATTAAAATTAAGATTAAAATTAAAATTGAAATTAAAGTTCAATAAGCATAAAGGAACAGTAAAGCAAACAAACAGTAACCTAAAAGAAAAATTGATTCGGAACTTTAACCTTGGTTCGGAACTTTCATTCATCCGGAACTTAAGAACTCATTCGGAACTCTCTGATTCGGAAGTTACTATTCACTCATTCGGAACTCAATGATTCGGAAGTCTGAAAATTGATTCGGAAGTTTTCTTGATTCGGAAGTTTCCGGATGAGGGGTTGATTCGGAAGTTTCCGAATGAAGGCTTGGTTCGGAAGTTTCCGGATGAAGGCTTGGTTCGGAACTTTTTAAACTTCCGGATGAAGGTACTTGGTTCGGAAGTTTTGAGTTTGATTCGGAACTTTAGCTTCGTTCGGAACTTCTTGCTTGATCCGGAACTTATGCTTGATTCGGAACTTCTGGAAACCCAGAACAGTAGCAGGTAACGAAGAACACGGAGGCAATGTTTAATCCAAAATTCACCAAGTTTTTCATCAAAAACTAAAATAAATCAATCACAAAGCATTTACTAATCATAAACTACTAATCCCATCAATAAAAACACAAATCCCAACAACTTTTGAAGATCAAATCAAGAAAAATAAAAACTTAAGAACTTGAAAATAAAGATGAAGATGAACAAGATTAAATGGAAAGATTAAACAAAACTTTGTATTGAATGATTGATGTTTTGTCAAGATAACTCAAAGATTAAAATTACAAGATGAGAAAATTAAAGATGAAAATCACCAATCACCCTAATGGTGATGGTGATGAAAACGGAACAGAGAAAAAAGTGGGGGGGGGGGGGGGGGGGGGGGGGAAGAAGAAAAAACTAAGCCAGCTCTAAATGTGTGTGAGGGAACCCTTTATATAGGCTTGTCCTTTAGTTGGTGAGTGGGCTTTCTCCCGTTCTTCTTGTATTTTCGTCTTTTCAGAAAAGTTTCCGTTTTCGATTCTGATTCGGGATTTGTTGTCGATTAAATTCAACTCGTCTTTTAATTTCTTCGTTTAATAGATTTGAGTTTCTTCGACTTATATAAATCTTCCATCTTTGGTCCTTTTCCTTCGATAAATCTTCGAATAGGCCCAGTGACTTCAAATCTTTTGCATCTCTTTATCTTGAGTCTTTTTCTTCAGTAATACCCGTGCAATCCCATGTTTTCTCCAATATTCATCCGGTTGTCTCTGAAAACACAATAAACACAAAAACCACGCATAATTCCAAACAAATGATATTAAATACGTGTTTTGGTCTAGTTTTAGCCCGAATTAAGTGGTAAAAGGATGGGTGTTTACACACCTATCAAATACTCAGTTCGTCAAAATTTTATGATCATGTTTATGATAAAAACATTTTCATGCTTAATTCTTAAATAAGAATCAGGAATAAATTTACAAAGGTTTTCTTTATTGTGAAAACAATTAAGTTTTCCAAGATACTTTATAAACACATCATTTCGATAACAATCACTTATAAATCTTACTTTGAATAATCCTTATAGTAATGAAAATTCAATTTTTCTCAATGGATACGGTTTTATCTTATAAAAACAATGAATGATCTGCAAAAGAGTGATGAAGAGTTGTTCACCAAGAACTAACTACAATATAATAGGAGATGAGCTTAGCCAAATAATCATGAGGTTCATGACCTTGATGGCGCTTAAAAAGAGAATAATACACAACGTAACTCAAATCAAGATGAGTACTTGTTCAAGGGTTGCATCACTAATGCGAACATTAGAATGAAGCAAGAAAAGATAGATAATATCGATACATGTAGGATTTAGCAATCAGAGGTAGTCTTTTCATTAATCACAAACAAGTCAAATTGTACCGTAACACATTATGTGTCACTATGTCATACAATTCCAAGATCTCATCCTACCAACTGATGTCTCAGTTAAGTTAGGGATTATTTTTAAAAGATACCACAATGAATACTAATCTACAAGAGTCATTAGGTGTCCTGCCTGTCCTGGAAGATACATCGGTCCCAATTCAGAAGAAGATTTCTTCAATTTATTTGTTGGACACTGGGCATCCTCATTAGTGGACAATGGCCTAGGAACAACCCTTAACACGAATCAACAATCGATTAAAACCCTATAATTCAATCACAAAACTTAACGACTTCTATTAATAATCTCATATTCCATATGGGTTAAATTTTACTTTATTCAAGTTTCAACCAATTTTATACTCAATTCAATATCCTACTTCATATTCCAATATTTCCAATCTTATTCTTAGGCCTTGTAAAGGCAATACAATCTCAATATAAATCAACACTTTATTTCCAATCCTATAACTCTTATAACAACAATTATCAAATAAGTCACTAGTATGAAATGACTTGGTCATTCTACTAGACTTCTCGGAAAGGTACTAGTGCATGAGGCCTTTGGGTAATGGTTCCAATGACAGCCTCAAGTGCAACATTCACCCTTTCGATTTCAATTTAAGAATTGGGTGACAACGAATCAGATGACATCTTTCCAGGTGATAACGTTTTGTCAAACTCCACTCTATAAGGAAAGATCGTCATGACATCGATATCAGATTTAATCTCGCCAATTCTTTTTTCAATTTCACAATCAACTAATATCTACATTTCTACGAATATCAACCATTTGTTGGGATCATAAATATCCACAACTTGGTTTAGATCTAGGATAGCTAGAATTCCTACGAGAATAGCTTCGATTAATTTACTAGGGGATTTAGGGTTACTTGTGACAATCTACGTCGTATAAATACCTCGTATAAAAATCAAAATAATCATCAAATAATCATGTAATAAAATTACATCATATATATATATATATATATAATCCAAGTTATATATATATTAAAATAACACTTCTCAGTCTTGGCCTTGTCGGTAACTCGGGAATTCTTCGGCACCGTTATAGTCAAAAGATTTTTAGACATTTTTAGAAAAATGTTTGTAGTTAAAAGATTTTGAAAAGTTTTATTCAAAACCTTAGTTTTAAAAATCTTTCGTTCTCTATAACGAGAGCTCTGGTACCAAACTGTAACACCCCCAAATTTATACAACTCAGTTCAGCGGAAGACTAGTTGGTGTTACGGGATAGCACATTACTCACATCATAGACAACGCATAAAAATCGCGTCGTTTAATAATAAATCATTTCCATTCATAAACATCAAAGTTACATAGGTCCCAAGTCATTACATTTCATACAAAGTTTTACAAAGTGTTTGAATGGAAAATATTGTTTAAGTGCGGGCCATGAATTCTTGTCGTCTTCCCGAGAATTACCTTCAAGTACCTGAGATAAAACATGTTAAAAGAAAAGGTCAGCGATAACGCCGAGTGAATTCATAGAGTGTAATAAATTCCATCAATATAACTTTGGTATAAAATTAGTACCAAAGATCAGTTAAAACAAATCATTGTAATAGGCCGTAAAATAGCCAAAATCATTTTATACAAATCTTTGTAATAGGCCATAAAATAGCCAAAGTCATTTTATATAAATCCTTATCGAAAATCATAATACAGGCATTTGCCTTAAAAATTATTATACGCGCCAATGTCGTAAAAACATCATACAATACGTCTTATAACGTTGTATGCAAATAAAAATCGTTATATGAATATGGTTATGAAAACAAAAATACAAACATAATATCAATAGTATGACCCTGTCTTGCTAGTCAGGCAATACGTCGTAATTCGGAGCGTCTATTAGTATTTATTTAATTCGGATTATTATAAGCCGCATGACATTGTTACCTTACTAAACCAAAACGGGTAGCTAACCCGATACCAATTTTGCCCATCTAAAGTAGCGTGTCGTCACAAAGGTCACGCTATTGAAATCTTCTCATACATTAATTCGCTTACCAATCAATGTGGCACGACGGGGATCAACCGTCAAGGCGCGAACTGGGGTGATCGTCCCCAAATAGTACTATTAAATGCATAAGCGTCTACCAACTCCCGGTAGTTCACAATTCATGCTAATGGGACTTTTAGTGACATAACCTAACTTTAATAATCCATTTAATTTCATCTATCGGGTCCATTAATCATTTATCGGGTCATACAATCGGGTCATTCAATCATTCGGGTCCAAAATCAATAAACAAACAATCGGGACAAATGGTGTCCTATTTTATAAAACTAACATGTTATCTCCCTCGCGGGTTTATAAAACATTTATAAAACATTTAAAAGAGTGCGAGGCTATGAACTCACGTTGATGTGGGAAGGCGGGTTGTCGGCAATTCGGACGTACGGTACGTGCTTCAATCACGGAAACCTAGACAAATAATACTCGGTCTTAGACGTTTGTCCAATGACTTTATAAAAATATCAATTATGTATACATATGATTATTATATATATATGATGATCAAGTGGGTTTACATATTCTTGTTTACTTATTTTAGTGTTATATGTCGATAACTTTTATATTAGTTTACTAGTTTTACCCATTTACGTGTCTTAAGTCCAATAAGCTTATTATAAGTTATTTAACTTATTTTAATCCATTTTGTACTTATATTATCAGTACTTAAACTTTACAAGTTGGGCCCAAATGGGTTAAGCCCAATAATAAGTTTATAAGTGTTTTAGTCCATTTTTGTTGTATTGTTAGTCCAATAACGTTACTTAACTTGTTAATGTCCGTATGCCCTATAGTTCGGGTTTTATCGGTTTTTACTTGTTATACATGTCTATATATCAGTATATAAGTTTTATAAAGTTTTCATTAGGCGGGTCCAACCATCTAAGTATTATTTAACAAAAACGTTAATTTTACGGCGATAGCCGAAAAAGTCGTAAAAATCAAGTTTATAGTTTTATAACTTATAAAACTTAACAAGTTTCCACTTTTATCATTTATACACTTATTACATCTTTGATATATATTTATATAAATAAGTTTTATAAGTTAGTGGGTTTTTATTTTACATTTTATATATTGAAATGTGAGTGCTTATATAATAGTATTATTCTTTAATTTCCAAAAATCTGACTTTTAACTTCATCTTCACCAAAACTGCCATATCTTGAGTTCTACATGGAGATAGAAGCTCAAATTTTTATCACATAAACTACATGATATGTGCTACATTTAACTCTTCTATAGCTACTGTTGAATCATCCTTTAAGTATTTTCTAAAAATCGTCAAAAACAGTAACTTCAGATTTATACCCTAAACTTGTTTTGATCATATCTCACTCATTATTTTGATTCCATTGCATGGCCAACTCTCACATGTATACAAGACCCATAGCTTACTGTAAATCTATTCCACTTCATCATTTTATCAGTTTATGACTTACTTCTTTACTGTTTTATACAGCCATCAAATTTAACCAAGATTTTAACCTTGTTTCTTATGGTTTTTCATCTTTTTATCCATGATTATCAACAACAAATCCCCACATAACATTTTTATCATCATATAATCATCATAAACATATACAATAGGGAATAAAATACATGTTTATATAATCAAAATAACAAGAAGATGAGGAGGACAATCTTTATACCACCATGATGATGTAGGTTGTGATCAAAACATAGATTTTGATGGAGAAACTTGTGCATAGCCAAGACCATCTTCAAGACCTCCAATCTTCATCAACTCCTTGTGGAAAATCAGCCCTATGACACCATGAAAACTCCTCCATGGATGTTATAAGTTGCACCAATCTTCATCTTTTTGAATGGAGATTAACATATGTTGATTATAACATATGTTTATGGTTAAAATTTGTATGAAATGGGTGTTTGAAGTGAAAAATGGGACGACATCACCAAGAGAGAAAGAGAGGATATTGTGTGGTTTGCATGTTTGTAAATGAGAGAAGTGGTAATGGTTTTGATGGTTTTGTGTTGCTAGTTGGAAGTAGCTTACAATGTAAGCTTTAGCTTACATGTGTAAGTTACAAAGCTTAGCATTTTGACACCAAATATAGTGAGGTGTAATTTGGGCCGGTTTTGTGAGTGGGGTGGGACAAGTGTCCCACTTGTCTCATCCCATTTATTTACGGGTACTCCTCGATTCTAGTTTCCTCGATTTGCGTGCCCTCGGGTCGTTTTACGAAAAACGTTTTTATAAATTATGAATCGACGTCACAAAACAAATCCAATAAAAATTGTCTCATCAAAAACGGAGTTCAAAAACGTAAATACGTAATCCTAAGGTTTCCGGTTTAGTCGTAAAGGACGTTAAAATAAAATCGTAAGTCCTAATCTCTTCTCGTAAATTTGTGAGTTTATGAACTAACATAAATTTAAAACTCCAAAATAATATTCACGGATAAATTTATTTTCTGAAATGTCGGACTGTCACCAAAGACGGTGTATGTAAACGTAAGCACGTAACGTTGAATCCTCAGGTTTAGACGCAGTCGATGCTACTCCGAGACGTAAATCCAAATTTCTTCCCAAAAATAAGTGAGTTCATATTGTATCATTAAAATAATATTTTAAAATAATATTTGAGAATAAAATATCAATCGTAAATTGACGGATTGTCACACCTTATCCATTATTTTATGACGATGATGATGATCCTCCGATTTGTATGACACTTAATGATGACACACCTTCATCACCTTTACCTCACGTAGAACCCACCAACTCTTTAACCATGGGGGACGAGCCTCTTAGCACTAATACAAACACCGATTTGGATGAATTACCCGCTTCTAGTGCTGAGAACCTTATCCTAATCCAAAGAGAGCTTGAGGGTGTTTTCAATGAACCATGTGACGAGCTTTGTATTGATACCTCTTCTCCTCATGATCACATTGAGATTTCATCACATGTTGACCTTCATGCTACTACTAGTGATTTTGGTGACTTTGATCTTGATGAATTGTTCAAAGAAAGGGATAATGAGATTGAGGAAGAATTTATGCAAGATTTTTCACAAATAGAGGATGATGATTGTGATTCTAGTGAGGCATCTTATGATATATCATCCGATGACTTTTCATGTCAAGATGACATTCCTAATTTGGATGAAGATGTTGCTCCTATAGAAGAAGTGGAAGATGTTCATATTTGTGAGGTTTTATCAAACGTTTATAATCTTATCTCCTCGATTGAAGCTTTGAATGAAAACCATAATGATGATTCCATAGAAGAAGAACCTTTCATTGATATTTCTTCACCGGTTTTTGAGGTTGCACCTATTGATTTTTATGATCATATCATCCCTTTGAGTGATTCTCTCATTAATACACCTTCTTTTGAGCCTTCTATTCCCACCCTTCCACCTTTGAAGTTGGTTATTGGTGAAGATCCTATACTCTTAGAGATTTATCCCTTTTCACCTAAGGCACCTTTAGAACCCAAAACCTTTGATATGGATTCTCATATGGATATTGATGCCACCATAGAGGCTTATCTTACTAATATTGATATTGAGGTTGACGATAGTGATTCTAATTGGGAAGAGGAGATTCGTCTTAGTAAGAACTTGCTTTTTGGGACCATAGAGCCTACACCTCCTTCACAAGATACTATTACTATTGATCTTCCTTTCACTATGCCTTCTATGAAAGATTACCCACCTTTTGATGATGACGAGGAGCCCAACATGGACTTAGTTATGAATGTTTTGATTCCTACACCTTCATTGTCTCATGATGCTTTGATATCTAAGGGGGAATCTTATATGGTTGATACGAGTTCATCTTCTTATTTTCCCATGAAGGGAAAGGTTTTTGATCCTGGGATACATAAATCTGAGACACCTTGGTTTTCATCTACTCCACTTAAGAGTGCGACTTTGATTGATATGCGCTTCTTCTATGAGCTTACGTCAGTGATGCTACCTACTTTGGAGTTATTCATGTGTAGAGATGGAAACTATGTATTTGATCCTGGTATGCTTCATATTTGAGAGATTTCGTATGTTGGACAAACTTGAGACACGTTGGACCGTTCCATTTATCGAGGCGAATATTGTAAATCTTATAGTAAATGGCAACGTGCTAAGTTTGAGTGTATCATGTGAGATGTGCTTCAAAATGGATATCCTTTATTCTCCATGATGGTTTCCCCAAGAACAACTTAATTCGGGGCCGAGTCGAGCTAGCGACTTATGGTTAAAAAAAACTCAAGCCTTGAATAACTAGGTTAGAAAACGTAGAGTAGATTTTCAATAGGTTAGGTTTAATTAAAGGGTGTTATAGTAGAGTTGAAGTGGAGGGGTGGCCTTTCTTCGTCTTTTCGTGTTTGTTTCAAGGGTTTCTCTCTCTCTCTCAATTCATGCTTGGAGCTTATGGAGGAGGCCCGTGTATCCGGTTCACTTCGATTAGTTTTTGCTATCGTGATATTCAAAACACTTGTGCTTAAAATGAATACCCTTTAGTTGTCTCTTCCTTAACTTGGGTTAAGCAAAGTAATCAATGTCATAAGTGTAGGGGAGTTTACTTCCATGCTCTTAAACATTTAGGACAATGTTTAGCTTAAGTGTAGGGGGTCTTCTATCGAAGTGACCTTACCTAAACCATTGCCTTAACTTCATGATAACTTGGAAATTAATTTTTCAAACATTTTTCAAATTATTGATCTACTTTGGCCACCAAAAATATGCATTCATAATTTTTGCATCAATCATTTTTTATTTGCATAACACAATTGCATTGTATATATTTCTTCTTTTGTTCTTTATGAAAAACTAAAAAAGAGAAAAAAATATAATATGAACATGGTTTAACAAATTTAGACTTCTTTGACATATTAGGCCCGCCATGGATACTTTGACTCAACCCGAGTTTGCTTATCTAAGCATTCTCTATCTAGTATCCTTAACCATGTAGTCCTTCATTGGTCTATTAGGCTAATCATCCACCACTCTCATTATTTGAGATTTTAAATTTATGGAGAATGGGAAATGATAGAGTTGAAGCAAGTATAAAAGGGCTAGATAAACTTCATGATAATTACTTGTGGCTAAACCTTTCTCTATCTTTGCCTCTATTTTCTTCGCATGTATATATGTTAATAAATAATCAAGAACGGTTTTAATTGATTTGTAGTCTCTTATGCATTTTTGACTAATCATTCATGGTTGGTATAAGTACGTCTTAAGATTCTAAGTTAGAACGTTTTATGTGTACTAGACTTAAGTCATGCTTAATACTTAGCGGGTGTTTTTCCTTTTATTCTTTTCAACTTTCTTTGTGAGGAATAAAGGAAAATAAGAGCGGCTTATGAAAAAAAAATGAGTGGCTAGAAAAAAAAGAAAAAGAAAAAAAAAGGAAAAAAAATAATTATACAAGACTCCCAAGAGGGGCAGTGAAGTGTTAATTATAGTAGCTATTAAATTCCAATATTGCTCTCACAAGGGTTGCAGGGATTTGATAGTTTCTCCAATCCAATATTACCTTGACGGGTTGCGGGATTGAAGATCCAAAGTCTCAAAAAGGCGGAGGATGTAAACTATTGCGTGAGTTTTATTTTTCTTTCCTTAGCGAGTGTGTAGCTACTTATTAATGCATGACATGAGGATTTTACACATAAGGCGAATGACTTATTACTCTTGAGACGGACTTATATTAATTGTGAGCGGTTTTTCGAGTAATGGATGAGAGGATTACTTAGGATTAAAACCGTGCTTCCTTTTTTTTAGATTTTACATTTCTTATATTTCACGCTTTAAATAATGACAAATTTGCCTTCAAGCAATTTGCTCAAATAATAACCGGTTCCACATTTAATTGTCATGAATAAGTTGATGCACTTTTTACTTGTGAATACAATGATCTCATTTTTAAGCTTATTATGGGGAAAGTGAAACTTGAGGGTGATAAGTGTTCATGGTACCATAAGCCCTAATCCAAGTCATTGATTTTTTATGAGTTATTTCCCTCAAAACCATTTATGAAAAAATCAGAAATATATAAATAAAATTGCTTTCTTTGCATTGCTTTGTAAATATTCAAAATAATTCATCATGTAGTATAGTTTAGTTTATTAAATCATAAAATGGCCAAGGTGGATTAATTATGAGAAAAGTGCACTCTAGAGCTTTGAAATGCTGCATTGCATGAGGTCATGGCAATGGTCAAGTGGAGGGGAGTTGATAAGTGTGAAAACAATCATCAATTATGATCCTAAAACCACTTAAAAAATAGTCAAATACATTATATTTAACTAGAAAAATATCAGAATTACGTGGGTATTTGTGTTTCATGTGTTTTCAGGTAAACAAGATGCATTTTGGAGCAAACACACATTTTCAAGGGATTTTCATGATAAAAGACGAATAAAAGGATAAATCAAGCTTCAAGGACCTTACTTGTCATTATTTCAAAGATCGAGGACCTAAAGTGTAACTTTCAAATAAGACAAAGGATGAAAAACAAATTACTTAAAAGGTTTTTATCACATTTGATAAAAGATTAAAATTAAAGGATTAAAAAGAAAAGCAAGGGAAAGTAACTTTTATATACTTGGTCAATTGACCAAGACACAGTCAAACACACACACGCGTCTTCATCAGACGAGAAGAGAGAGAAAGAAACAATATAATAGAGCTTCATCTCTTCCCCACCTCATTACCTACAATTCGATTTCAAGCACAATCCAAGAAGATTCAAGCAAAGTTTCTAACATCAAAAATGCTCCTTCTCCTTTCCCCTACATGGTGTTACCATTTAATTAGATCAAGAGGAAGAAATGAAGAAACCCCGAAAATGATGAAGAATGAAGAACAAGATTAATCCTCGTATTTAAACACGTGGCATCAATAGATTGGGCAAGACGCGTCATCAGCACCTCACCTCCTATCTTTGACGGCTATAAATACGAGATCAAGACCCTCATTTTCAGTGGTTAGCTTAGGTGTTATTTTTCACATAGTTGTAGGTGTAGGATTAGATAGATAATTAGCTTTCTAATCTTGTAACAAAATCTGTTTTTCAGTTTAATCAGTTGTAACCGATTCTTTTTTACCATTAATAGAACTAGTACTTGTTTCTTAAAAATTGATTCTATGTTATGTTATTACAGTTAGTTTGTTATAACAAGATTAGCCATTGATGAATTTTCATTTTCTCACTTTCTCTTTATTCGTTTACTGTTCATAAAGCTAGCAGCTCATGAGTACTTACTGATTTAAAAAGTCTTGATTGAAGTTTTTTTTAAAGTTCACTGTTCACGAACTGTTACTGCTCACAGGTTTAGTTTGTGAATTTGGATTTAATCGTTTCGGTTTTCAGTACGTATCAAGGATTTCAGCAGGATAGGACGTGTTTTGGCTTTGTTTTAGTTTCGTAGATATTTGGATTTGCTGGTGTTTTCGTTTTGGTTTGAGCTCAAGAGCCAATAGTTGTTCATTAGCTTATGATAAGTACCATTGTTATCGTTAAACATTCTTTCGTGACTACTTTACTCGAGTTTCAATTCAGGTCAACAAAAGTTCGATTCGGTTAGTAGATTTGTGTAGATTAGTTCTGCGAGGTGGATTAGTTTTAGCTAAAGAATAGCTTAATCAGATCTGTTAGGAAGCAATCTGTTCATCTAGTTTATAGTTTCAAGCTTTTGTTTTGTTTCTGTTTGGAGCAAGTTGTGACAGTTTTTGGATGCCAGCTATAGCGAGTTTTTACAAGTGTTTTTAGAGTTCAATCCAGTTGTTTTCAAAGTTTATGCAGGTTTGCAGATTGGTTTGATGCATTTTGCTTAATTGATTCCAAAGAACAGTTCAGCAGACAGGTGGCGTGGAGTTCAGTTTATTGTAGTCTTATATCGATCTTGAAAAGCCGGCTCAACGCCGAGCTTCGACATCAACGGACATAATCTTCGGACGAACTGGTTAAGCGTATTTTACATTTTTTTTTGCATTTTAATTGAATTTGCTGTATGCTATGTTGACGTTGTAGATTTGGTTGTTATTTTCCTGATTTGTTTATCTAAATTACTTGCATCTGATTTGAGTTCTTGTCTTTTTGCTTCGCATGTATAGCTTATTAGATTTCTGCATATTCTGTTAAGAGTGTTGCTGATTGTACTTTCTGTTTTATCAGATTAACGAGTGTTTGGCAATAGTTCTTTTCTTGCTGATTTTTGTTCACTAAGTAAGATCGTGATAATAGATTAGTGTTGTTTGATGTTAAAATTAGTAGTAAGAATAGTGTAGAAGTTCATTCAGGTCAATTTGAGTATTACACAAGTAAGAAAAGTTAAATAGGATCAAGTTAGAATGTTCTAAATCGTTTGACTTAGTTACTGTTTGCAGATAAATCATAGAGCATATAATCTGTTTTAGAAACTGTCATTGAGTGTTTAATGTAAGTTGGGTAATTGTGATTGAACCGTTATAGCATAGAGCTATTTGACCAGCCTAAAGTCTTGGTAAATTTGTTCAGTATAACTTAGTAATATAGTCAAGGTTTTATATGGTGTAATTTTAGACTGCTTACTTTGATGAGATAGTAAGTAATGATTTAGATAGACTTGTTGTTTTTTTAGTAGTAGGGTAAGTTTGTAATAAATATATAGAAAACGTTTGGTAGTAGCTATATTCGATCCACCTATCAGTTTCTATAATTAAACATTTCTCCATTGTTGCTATCTCGTAATCTGTTAGGCCAGTTAGTGTTTGTTGGGCTTACTTAGCTTAATGGGTCAGTAGGATTTAGATGTACTAGTACCTTTTTATTAGGAATAGAATTAGTAGGATAAACGTCAGGTTGGTTGGTTAGCTCAATAGGCCCATTTCATTGTAGCAATATTATAGCATTTTGTCTTGATTTCCATGATGCTTGCATTTCACATTTGTAGTATTAATATCAAACTTGTAATTGATATCCGTTTGTTTTATGTTGGTACGTTTTATATTCATAGCTTTAATATCAAAATTCATAATTGTTGCTATTGTTGTTCAATTTAGTTTGAAAAATTTGTTAATTTTTAGTTGCAATTGTAATTTGTGCATTATTGTGCAATTTGTTTAGCGTAGTACGTATTAAATATCTAGATGATATTATACAATTTTTACGTGCTTATTTGCAAGTAGACATACATTCCAAACAAGCTATTTGAACCAAAAACAATTAAGTCTTAACAAGAAAACGTTAAATCAATTCGATTAGATACCGAGAGAAACGATACTAAAAACGACTAATTAGTGTCCCTAAGAAGGGAGGAATGACCGTTGTGCCAAACGATGCCAACGCGTTAATTCCAACTCGACTCATGACCGGTTGGAGGGTGTGTATCGCCTATCGTAAGTTGAATGACGCCACTCGTAAAGACCATTTTCCCTTGCCCTTCATGGACCAAATGTTGGAGCGTCTTGCGGGAAATGATTTCTATTGATTTTTAGATGGTTTTTTCGGTTACTTCCAAATCCCCATCGATCCTCGTGATCAAGAAAAAACTACGTTTACTTGTCCATATGGAACGTTTGCCTATCGTAGAATGCCATTCGGATTTCGCAATGCATCGGGAACCTTTCAAAGGTGCATGATGGCTATTTTTCATGACATGATCGAGAAGATGATGGAAGTCTTTATAGATGATTTTTCCGTGTTTGGTTGTTCGTTCACTTCATGTTTGTCGAATCTTGAGAGAATGCTGAAACGTTGTGAGGAAACCAACCTTGTGCTAAATTGGGAAAAATGTCAATTCATGGTTAAGGATGGAATCGTCTTAGGGCACAAGGTTTCGAAAGCGGGGATCGAGGTAGATAAAGCTAAGGTAAACGTCATCGCCAAATTACCTCATCCCAAAACCGTTAAGGGAGCTAGGAGTTTCCTAGGCCTAGCGGGCTTTTATCATCGATTCATCAAGGATTTTTCAAAGATTTCTCGACCTATTACACATCTCCTCGAAAAAGATGCTCCTTTTGTCTTTAACGAAGATTGTGTACGAGCCTTTGAAATACTTAACAGGAAACTTACCGAAGCTCCCATTCTTGTTGCTCCCAATTGGAACATCCCCTTTGAGCTCATGTGTGATGCTAGTGATTACGCTATTGGGGTCGTATTGGGGAAACGTCATGAAAAGCACTTCTTGCCTATTCACTATGCTAGCAAGACGATGACCGAGGCTCAACTTAAATACACTACAACAGAAAAGGAATTCCTTGCCGTGGTGTATGCATTTGAGAAATTCCGACCTTACCTCGTCTTGACCCAATGCATAGTGTATACGGATCGCTCGGCAATCAAGTATCTCATGGCTAAACAAGATAAAAGGCCGAGATTACTTCGTTGGATTCTCCTCCTACAAGAATTTAATGTCGAAATCCTTGACAAAAAAGGAGCCGAGAATCTAGCGGCCGATCATCTTTCTCGTTTGGAAGATCCTCACCAAAGTGTGTAGGAGCCAAAGGAAATCACCGAAACATTTCCTCTCGAGACACTTGGTGTAGTGAATTCTAAGCTTGATTCATCCACCCTATGGTTTGCGGATATCACAAATTACCATGTGGGCAACTTCATCATTAAGGGTATGACGACTCAACAAAAATGAAAATTCTTTCGTGAAGTCAAGTTCTACTTTTGGAACGACCTTTACCTCTTTCGGACTTGTGCAGATCAAATTATTCGACGTTGTGTCTTTGGCACCGAAGCTTCTAACATCCTTAGAGCTTGTCACGAGGGACCCACGGGTGGTCACCATGGTGCTAATCTCACGGCGAAGAAGGTCTTTGATGCCGGTTTCTTTTGGCCTACTATTTATCGAGATGCACATGCACTTGTGAAGTCGTGTGACTCATGCCAACGACAAGGAAAAGCCTCACAAAACGATGAAATTCCACAAAACGTCATCCAAGTATGTGAGATCTTTGACGTTTGGGGAATTGATTTTATGGGGTCGTTCCCATCATCTCGTGGTAATAAGTACATCCTTGTCGCCGTTGAATACCTATCTAAGTGGGTGGAAGCTAAGGCTTTGCCCACGAATGATGCCCGTGTGGTAGTCAAGTTTTTGAAAAGCTTGTTTTCTCGGTTTGGAACCCCTCGTACGATCATAAGCGATCGTGAAACCCATTTTTGTAATGACCAATTCGAAAGGGTCCTAAGGAAATACGGGGTTACACATCGGCTTTCTACGGCTTATCACCCACAAACGAGTGGGCAAGTCGAGGTTTGAAACCGAGCGTTGAAGAGGATCTTGGAGAGATCGATTGAAGAAAACCGACAATCATGGTCGAATAAGTTAGACAATGTTTTATGGGCCTTTCGTACCGCTAATAAGACGCCCATCGCGTGCACTCCATATAAGCTTGTGTATGGGAAGAATTGTTATTTACCAATTGAACTTGAACACAAAGCTTATTGGGCCCTCAAGCATTGTAATGATGACATTGAGACCGCGGGAAAACACCGGAAAATGCAATTGAATGAGTTAGATGAATTGAGAGACATTGCTTATGAAAATTCATTAATTTACAAAGAAAAGACTAAAAAGTTTCATGACTAAAAAATTAAAAACCGGGTTTTTAACATTGGAGATCAAGTTTTGCTTTTTAACTCACGTTTGAAAATCTTTTCCAGTAAGTTGAAATCCCGTTGGTCCGGTCCATTCACCGTTACACAAGTTTTTCCATATGGGACCATCGAGCTAGCTCAAAATGTTGGCCCCAATTTCAAGGTGAATGGACATAGGTTGAACCACTACTTTGGTGGGGAAGTTCCCTCTTTGAACTACCTCGACCAAGTCACCTTCCCTAATGATAATTAGTATTGAGGGGATCGAGTCGAGCTCATGACTCGGTAATAAAAAACGAGGTGCCTCATGGGGGAGTCCCATGCTTATCCATGTACATATTATCGCTTTCTAATGTAGTAACGTGAGGGGATTTGTGCCCTTCCAACCTTTGTTCTGTGGTTGTTTGTGATAAATGGTTTTTAGGTGATCATGATCTTCACGATTGGAGCCTATCGTGTTCGTTTTATGGGAGCACTCGATCGTTTGCTTTGAAGAATTTCTCGATATCCACACATGATATATACTTATATGTTCTAACCTTCGGTTTTTAGCACACTTCATAAACGACTTTAAATTTAACGGTTCCACCCTTTCCAATGCTAGATTAAGCATTCGACTACGTCTCTAGTATGGGGGTATCCTACCCTTAGACTCGAAAAATTGAGGACAATGTTTAACTTTAGTATGGGGGTGAATAGATACTTGCCTTGCCAAACCTTCACGCTTTACAAAGTTTATCTTTTTGTTGCAAAATAAGGCTAAAAATGGCCAAATTTTAAAATTTTTCTCATGTTTTATAAGTGTTTGAAGACACGAATGTAGATTTTCCGATGGCGAGAATAAGAGTAACTTTTTACTCGACCGTGCGTGTCGAGCACTTAGCTTCGATTCCTTAACTTTATATTAGGCAAAGTCTCTTAAATGAGGACGAGAAATGATAGAGTTAATTGTAAGTTACTATGCTAAACGTAGAGTACCCGTATTCTTTCAAAAACTCATATGTTCTCGTTGTTTGCTTATTCTCCCTTCGCTTGTAAATATATTTTGCCTAATAAGTATTGGCTTAACGGTTTAGTCTTGATTGTTGGTTTATAGTCTTTTCTAGTAGCTTCCATGTAATTAAATTGGGAAGACATTAAGGTATCGCCAGCGCCACGGTTTTGAAGTATTGGCAACCTGAATAATCGAAAGCTTCACCTAATAATAAGATTTCAGGTGCTCATCTAAATCAAGCAAACAATTTGAAGCTCACAAGGCCGAAAAATCTATACGAAATTGAAAGTGAATTATGCCTTAATCTTTGAAGCTTTAAAGATCCAAAATTCGCTTTAGCGTGAGGATATACGTCTTTGGCCATAATAAACACCTCATGGAGAGGTTAAATAAAAGGCAAGGAAAGACCAAAGTCATAATAAAAGCTTCATGGCGAAGTTGAATAAAAGATGGAGGTAAACCTATGATAATAAGGCCCATCCGTTAGGGGGCGTAAAAAAGTCTTGGTAATAATTCTCATGTTCAAAACCGTTATAAAACTGTGTTTATCGATCCTTCTCGGTGACTTAATTTTTTGACATCGTTGTCTATTAGGGGGGGGGGGGGGTATTAATTTTATGGTCTTGGTTACACCGTTATGACTATATTTTTAGACCTAAATTTCTATCATCGCATAAGTCAAAAAATGTATCCTCGTGAACATTCACGACAAAAATAAAATATAAGAGATACCACTTAGGAAAATGGGAGTATAAGTACGTGATTAGGGTATATGAGTAGTGTTAGCATTACTAACTTATAATGACAATGATCTCGTTGCACGCTTAGCTATCAGCTATTTTAGGTAAAGATAAACATAAGAAATACATTGTCGAACATATCTATAAACATAAAACGTGTAGACTAAGTATACTATCAGTGTTTGACTTCTTCTTATCAACGCTTGACTTCTTCCTGTCAACTCTTGTCTTGACAACGCTTGATTTATTCATATCAACGTCCGAATTCCTCTTGTCAGCCTCCAAGTGTCTTGGCTTCATTTTATTCTCAACAGTCCTCCCCTAAACTTGATATCTACTCTAGTAATCAAGTTTTCTGAATAAAAACTAAGTACAAGGAGGATTCTTACAAATCTTATTAAGTTGGAAATAAATATATCTAATCAAGTCTTTGCCAACGTCACTTGTATAATCCATCTCCAGTTGTGTTGACACCAATTTCTTCAAAACTTCTTTGGACATAGGATATTCAGCATCCACAAGAAGATACTTAGAAAACTTTGTAGTACTCAAGTGATACACACCAGCTGCTAAATGTAAACGCCATTGAAGTCCACTGATATCATCAAGATCCTTCCAAACTGGATCTTCTTCATCTGGTGCACACATTCTCTTGAATGTTGACCAAATCATTATTCCATTGACTGAAGTAGGTGCTTCAGTCTCATACTTGGCCTGCATCAACCTCCAAAGGTCTGCTAGTCTTCCCTATCCAGGCTTGCAAACCAAGACATAAGAGTAGTAAAAGTGTGTACCTTCTTCCCATATCTACCAACCATCCAAAACCCACTTGCATCTTCCTCATAACTAAATATAGGGTTTCTGGAATCATGAGGTAACACTTCTACCATATGTGAAGCTTCCAAGGGTGAGAGCTTAATACTCCTTCTAATAACAGATTCACTAGGATTCACTCTATCCATATTTTCTGGTAACTCAAGTGGAACTCCCTTCTTCAAAGGTCTTGGTGTAACCAAAGCCTGTTGAATCTCCATCTCTTCTACATGTTCTTCCTTTCTTTCATCTGAAAGAAGTCTTATAGTGTTCTGCTCTTGCACACTTGCCCATATAGGATAAGCCTTATATTCCAACTCATCAAAAGACAATCCTTGCAACTTCTTAAAATTCTAACCTATTTGATGACATCTGAGCAACATGTAGTAGAGCTCCCTCCTAGCCGTCTTAGTCTGTGAAAGAACTTTGCTAGCTTTGTATTTCAGAATCACCTTGCAATCCCTTTGAACTCTTAGTAGAATCTCCAAACCCTAAATTTGATCTGATAAAGTCATGTATGGATTCTCCATTATCTTATTTTCCCATGCAAAGTACATCTGAGCAACTTCAGACATCTCATAATCCACCTGATTCTTCAACTATGCAATCTTTTCCTCTGCCAACTCATCACCATATTCAAGCCTCTCTGGTTCTTCAATAATCATTACACTTGAATCTGTACTCTCATCACCACTGCTTTCCTCACTCTCAATAGCAGTCTCCTTCATCCTATCATCTTTCTCAAGTTGTGCAGCCAACATGGAATCAAATTTTACTTGGGCTACATCCTTGGGAACTACTGTTTCTACCATAATCCCTTTACCTTTATCTGATATATCAATGGAGGGTAAAGATGATGATGGTACCTGTGTAGACACATCCTTGATAATGGTTGATGACTGGGATACATCAACCATACCTGCAGGTCTATCAACGTCCAAAACCTGTGTGTCAACGCCTAACTTACTCCTATCAGCGCTTATCTTGTCAGCGTCAAAAACCTGTCTGTCAACGCTCAACTTACTCTTGTCAGCGCTTGGCTTAGAAACCTGTTCCAAGATCTCTATAAACGAAATCTTTGTTGGAGTTGCCAGTGAAACATCAATAACTGGCCTCTCCTTTAAGCTGGTCAAAGCTTCAGCCATTTCTACACCAATAGAACCACCTGAGCCTTTGTCACTTAAATTAAATGGCTCAGTAGCAGCTTCCTCCCCTTTGTAAGAATCCTCACCTAATGAAAGGACTCTTGTCTGCCTTCTCCTAGTCTTAGCAGCTTCCAAAACAACAATACTCTCCCTCAATTGCTTGAGTTTAAGGCCTTGTGTAGAGACAATATGTACAAGGTCTGCATTTTGCTTTTTCAAGCTGATGCAGACAATCGTCAATTCCAACAATGTATAGGGTTCCAATCTGCCCTCCTCTAGAATGGGAATTTTACCTCCCAAAGTAGAGTCATGGGGTATGGATGGGGTCTTAATGATGTTAGGACTGGCTTGGCCTGCACCTAAGCTAGTACCAATAGTCCTAGCCCCACCCATGTCACCAACCACACTTGTGGTGGTGGTTCTCTCTGCAACATGGCTAGGACCACTAGAGGAGAACACTCCAGTAGTCCTTGGACTTTTTACCAACCTAAATTCAGGGGGTGTAGAAGAGGATGTTGATTGGGTTTCAGTTTGAAGGTTAAGGGGTGTTTGGGTTAGTTGTAAAAGGGTGTCAGCGTTTGGATTTGGAGTGTCAACGCCAACATTTAACATGTCAGCGTTGAAGGGTTATCAGTCAATATCTATTTGATGGGGTGATGGTGATTGTTCAGGTAATGGGTCTGGTTGTGGTAGAGGGTCTGGTTTAGGTTGTGCTGCTGCAATAACATCAAGCATAGCTTGGGTAAGGGGTAAGTCTCTGTGAGGTGGTGTATTCATCTTTCCAAAAATTGCTTTCTTTTGCACAGGGATCGTACAAAAATCATTGTGATCATTAGTGCAATATATTTGTTCATCAAACACCATTTGCAAAAATCTTGGGTAAGCAAGAGTCATCTTCCTACCCTTGTTATGACACATGCCATCAAAAATCATTTTAGAAAAATTATAGTTTTTCCCAGTAGCAATACACACAATGGCACTCCCAATAGATTTGTTAATTTCATTATGTGCAGTACATTTGGGACTCAAACATTGAAGAATGACATGTATCAAGTACTTCCAAGCTGGGGGAAATTCTTGTTTTGAATATTTGTTTAAAGTTCCCTCTTTAGGGAAAGCATAACCCAAAGCTTGAAGTCCTTGTTCTAGCTCACCAATGGGTACTAGGGTGGTTATACCATCTGCATCATTAAGATGCAAAGCCTGGCGAACCAAGGATTCAGTAACTACCCATGAAAGCCCCTGGACTGTAGCAGTCAATGTAGTCACATTATTAACTGTTGAGGAAGTGACAGTATTCCAAAATTGTTTAATATGAGTGACAGGGATAAGAGGAGCATGAGAAAGTGAATACCTTATGGGGGATGCATTTAAATACTCCACCATCTGAGTATATTGGGGAAACAGAGTGTTGTCAGCCTCTAAATAGGCAACCATGTTGTGCTGACTTCTGAACCCTAATTCCAAATCACTCGGTTTAAACTTAGACGCCATTGATGTAGAAAACTGTGATAAATGTTTATGAAAGATGAAAGTGTGTGAAAATTTAGTTAGACAAGAATAAGCATTTACCCTGTTTCAAAAGAATGAGCCAAATATATAGGAGAGGTGAAAACATGTGATTGGTCAAAGATGAGGCAGTTATTTTCAAAATATAATGATTAAAATCTTGAAAATATATAACTTATCTTGTGTATTAATAAAAAGTTACCAACTCCTAAAATTACGGCCCAAATTTTCGTAAAAAATAACAACTGGGTAAGACCCAATGTTTATCAACGGTCAAAAATAACCTATCAACGCTCAACGGCTATATTCTTGTCAACGTTGGATTTTGCCATGTCAACGTCAAAATTGGTCCTAACAACGTTTGGAAATAAAATTGTCAACGTCCAAAAATAAAAATAATAAAAAAAGAAAAAGGACCTTAACAAAGTAATTTATCCTTGTGAAGATAACCTATAGACTGAAAATTACTATAGGGTGGCAAGCACTGTCCAATCATGCACACTTGCTTAAGCAAGATAGACATAATTGTCCTCAAGTGTCCCTTGCTATCCAAAGTTCTTAACAGTGAAGTTATCTTATAAAATCCTTTGTAACTTCCCAGGTAAGCCCAATAAAAATTATACCCAAGTCTCCCAACAGACCCCATCTAATCCTAGGTCAAAAAGTCTTGGCAACGTGCAAAGTATATCAACTTTGCATGCTACAGTGCCTCACAATTTAGTAAACTAACCCGTACTCACCAGTGGACATAATCTAGAATTGTGATAAGAGTATTATATGAATACCAAAAGTCCTAAAGGTTTCCTAAACCTCCCCTTAAAATAAGATATACAAGTTGCTAAAGAAAATGCATGCAATAAAATTTTATGTCAAGATAGGAATATAAATATTCTAACCATCATCCATAAATTTGAACATGCTCCAAATAAGCTCCAAGGATCCATAAGCAACTCTGTATCCATTTGTACAATGCTAACAATGCCGACATAATTAGATCAAAAACCACAAAACTAACATGTTGTTGACAACGTCAATTTAACACTTGTCAGCGTTAAAATAACCTTTATCAACGCTAGACAAATAAAGTGGAAAATCTAATTTTATACAAAGACCAATAACAATGCATATCCTGTACATACTTTTACAAAAAGTTCAAAAACACACATTAGGTAAGATTGATCATTCCAATACTTGTTACCAAGTATTGAAATCTCCCAGTATCAAAATGTTTAGTTAATAAATCTGCCACATTTTCTTCTGTGTCAACCCTATCTGGTTGTATTAAACCTTTTTCAAAACAATCTCTTATAAAATGATGTCTAATTTCTATGTGTTTTGTTTTAGAATGAAGTACATGATTCTTAATAATGCATAAAGTACTGTTATTGTCTACAAAAATCTTGGTATGCATGAAATTATACCCATAATCCAACAGCTGGTTCTAAATCCATAAGACTTGTCCACAACAAGCAGCTGCAGCTACATATTCTGCTTCGGTTATAGAGTTGGCCACCACTGTTTGTTTCTTGCATTGCGAAGATATCAACCTACTCCCAAGAATTGGCATCCACCAGTTGTGGATTTTCTATCAAACTTGTCACCCCTATAATCACTGTATGAATATGCAATAAGCTCCAATAGAGAATCCTTTGGATACCATAATCCCAAGGTGGAATAGCACCTAAGGTACCTAAAAATCCTCTTGACAGCATGAAGATGACACTCTTTGGGAGTCACTTGATGGCGTGCACATGCACACACAACAAACATAATGTCAGGTCTAGAAGTTGTATGATACATCAATGATCCAATCATTGACCTATAATGCCTGACATCCACCTCTTTTCCATCTCCAACCTTTCCCCAAGGGTGTTCCCTATCCATGGGTGTGCTAGCCCGTTTTTCATGTGGAGAAAAGCCAAACTTCTTCAAGATCTCTGCTACATATTTGTCTTGAGAGATGAAGATACCATCTTCTTTCTGCTGAACTTGTAACCCTAGAAAGAAGTTCATCTCTCCCATTGCACTTGAAACTAAGTTTTTGCAATCCTATTTTTAAGCAATTAAGATCGTTCCTCGATTCACCCGAATTTGATTTCCAATTAATCATTACGACTTAACTTTGTTCTTGGTAAAATATATATTTGAAATTTTAAAACTAATTTAAAAACTATTTAAAGTAAAGCTATTAAAAACTTAAATCTATTTTAAACTAATAATACTATTTTAAAGAAAATAAAACTTTTAAATAAAATGAAAAAAATATTTAAATCTAATTTTACTAAGACAAAATAAAGAGAAACTTTTTAAATGACTTTTAAAAATCTTAAAATGAAAACTTAGTAAAACGGATTTTAAAACTAACTAAACTTCAAAACTAAATTTAAAACATAAAATAAAACTATTTTAAAAGTAAATTTAAATAAATGAAAACTTTAAATAAACAAAAATCATGTATTTAATTAAGTAAACTAAAACTGCCAGCAAAGTATCCTATATTAATTTAATGTATCAAAACAAAACACAAGAAAGGGTGCAGCTAAGATGGTTGGGGCGCTGGTATGTTGTACGGGAGGTCCTGGGATCGAAACCCACCAGTGACCAAATTATGCTATTTTTTTTAATTTTTTTTAAGACAGATTTGGAACTAAAAATATACACAGATCAAAAGGATCTGTGTTCTCACAGCAATAACATCAGCAAAAAGAGAGTAAACGAATAAGCAAATAAGCTAGAAGCAAATAAGCTATAAATCTAACTCAATACCTTAATATAAGCAAAAAAAGGCAAATAAACAGTTACAGCTTAAGCAATAAGCTGAAAGAAATAAGGCTGATGACCAAATAAGCATTCCAAAAAAAACAAATCTAAATTCAAGCTATCTAAATAAGCAACTAGCCAAATAAACAAAGTGAACCAAACTCAGATCAATTCAAACTCAAAATCAGTAGCCAAAAACCTAAGAATACTCAAGCAGATAAAATAGGCAGTAAACAAAATCTAAACTGAATCAAAACTAAACTTAAACCATATACTAAGCAGATTCAACAAAAACATCATATAAGCAGATTAAACATCTAAACAATCTAGCAAACCAAGCAAACATGAATTAAGCAGATTCAGTAGTAGCAATAAGTAAACTAAATAAACATTAATCCTAAAATTAAACTTAAACATAAAATTAAAAGAGAAAAGAGATTTAGAACCTATTGTTGAAAACCGTTGGGTCGAAGGTTGGCGCTGAGCCACCTTGTGAACCGAAGCACATATCACCACCTCAATTCATCAACATTAACTCGAACATCAACAAGTACCAAGCCAAAAATCTCTTCGAACAGTGACTAATATTATTCCAAACAGTAACGTTTATATTTATTATTTTTTTTATTTTTTTTTTATCGAATGAAATAACAATTATTATAACAAAAACAGTGTTCAAAAACAAAACAGTAATCGAAGAATATGAAGACGAATAGAAATAAACAAAAGATTAAAGATTAGACTGAATTTAATAAACTATAAAACTTTTCATTAATTAAAATCCAAATTACAATTACTGAAATTAAAAAAATTACAAGATTAAATCTAATCTAATTTTCGGAAAATTAAATCTAAATTACCCTACTCCTAATTTAATTAAAAACTTAAAAATTAATAAAAGCTTATTCCCATTACACATGAAAGGGGGTTTTTATAGGAGAAACCCTCAAAACCTTCTTGATAGCTTCCAAAGCAAGCAAATAATCCAGGCCCTTGAATCTTCTATTTTTCTTTCTCTCTCTTGATCATCGGATGAGATTGCTCCACTATGCACACGGATTGCCAGGATGGCATTGGGTGTGTTTGTTGTGTTTGTTTAGGCTGAGGTGGAGTCTCTTGATTGGAGGGATTGGTATTGGTGATTTGTTTCCACCAATCAAATCCAAAAGATGAGCCACGTAGGATAGGATTGAGGACCACTCACTAGTGTTTGATCCGAAATTCTTGGGGATTTAATTCCCTTTGGTGTGAATTAACATCAAAGGGTAAAATCCCCAATTTTCATTGGGTTAATTTTGGGTGATTGTAATTAGGGTTTATGTAAAAAAATAATGGTGGCTGTGAGAGAGAAAAGTGGGAGAGAAGGTAAACAGTAAATGAGTTTTTTTTTCTTGGATGTATCGATTAAGGGAATAAAGGTGGGGTGGGTAAATCTAAAAGCGTTTTATTTATTACGTGAATGGGGAGGTGTTGACCGATTGGGTATTATTATGGGGGGTTAATTGTGTGTGGGTGAGCATTGTTTCTACCTCTAATAAATTTTCAACTTTGTCCAAGTTTGGAATGGAAGAAGTGGTTCAAGTTAGCGAAGAAGATAATGAGGAGGAAGTCGAGGTTGTCTATGATGAATCGGTAAATCTTCTCAACACTCATATTGGGGCAAGCACTCCAACTGGTTGATCCTATGTTGATGGTTTATTATTTTCTTCCTAATTTTATGTTTTCGTCTTGGTTTTTGTCTAGCTTATATTTTTCATCATTCTAGACTAGTTAATGTTTATGGTCTGTCATAAACATTTGTTTAACAAGCTGCCTGTAGCTTGCGGTTAATGTGGTATTTCAGCCACATTCATTGTACTTCAACGTTTTTTTGGTTCTATTTACCAGGGTCATTGTTACCCTTTTACCAAAAAAAGTTGGGAAAGACACGTGTGAGGTAGCTGGGGTGTGGGGGTGTTATGCTTTGGACTTAGTTAACTGTGAAGTGGGTAAGGGAAAAGATGTTACACGTGGGAAGTTTTTGACTGGGGATATAGGGGTGTTGACCAAGCAAAAAGAGGTTACTTATTCACATTCGTTCCTTTTAAATGTGAAATGGGCTTTAGCCCTTTATCCAATCCGTCCCATAACACAATTCTCAAATGGGCTTGGAACCGTCCCTTTTTGTAAACAATTGGGCTTCATGATCCGTCATGTATTGAATTGAATTTACCAAATGGGCTTGTGGGCCCAATAATCAAATGTGGGACCCACAAGGCCCATTAAACTCGAATGATATTAAATCCACTAAGAACGAGCTTGATTTCGGCTTTCTTGATCATTTCTTTAAAAACGTGTCGGTTTAGCCGGTTTTCGTGATCTTGGGCACACTTTTTGGTCTTTTGACTTTGTCTTTGTCTCTTTCTTGACTTTTCTTCAATATTTGACCGTGAAATCCCGTGTTTTCTCTTCTTTTGATCATTTGTACCTATTTAATCACAAAAACACAAAACCACGCGTAATTCCGACTTTTACGACATTAAACACATGATTAGGTCTTGTTTTTCCTTGATTTTAGTGGCAAAAGGATAAGTGTTTACACACTTATTAAATCCCCTACACTTGACCATTGCAATGACCCCATGCAATGCATTATTTTAAAGCATAAGTTACATTTTTCTCATAATTAACCCATCTCGGCCTTTATTAAGATATACTAATACTACTATGATGAAAAGATAAAAAAATGAAAAGGAGACAAAAGTTATAATCATTTATTAACTTGGAAATTATTTGATGGAAGTAACTTGTAAAGAAATCTAAGACTTGAATTAGGGCTTTGGTGTCATGAATATTAATCACCCTCAAGTTTCACGTTCCCCACACCAAGCTCAAAAACGAGATCATTGTTATTACAAGTTAGCACTACCAACACGTACTCATGTGGTTTAGTTAATCACTTAGACCCCCTTATTCCTACGGTGTATCTCTTATATTTTATTTTTGTCTTGAATGATCACGAGGATGCATTTTTGACTTATTTCGATAATTTATTAAGGCCAAAAATAAAGTGGGACGATTTAATCAATAGTTAGATAAAGGACAAAATCTTTTAAAACTGCTTCTCGAAACCTCAAAAAGTTCATATCTTGGCATAACTCGTTTCACGATTTGAGACCTTTCTCGGACCGATATTTGGCTTGTACTTCAAACTTCAAATCTTGAGAGACGATCTTGAAATTATGGTTTTCTCTTCATTTTGGTATACATCTTCATAAGGAGTGAAAGATGCTTCAAACGTTGACCATGACTTCTTCATTTATCCTCTTCTTTATTTAGGATTTTGATATACAACGATTCGCCTCCTTTTCGGACTTGGATCTATTTATCCTCATACCTTGTTAGGGTCTTTTTGGATAGACTTCTCCATGATCTTTAGGGGAGTAATTGCTTCTCGTCGTGTGTCTTGATCCTTCATATTGATTTGGATTAATGATCTTCACATCATCTTAGGATCTTTAGCAAAAAGTGAATCCTCATGCCTTGTGAGGGCCTTTTTGGACTCGGGTATCCTCATGCCTTGTTAGGGCCTTTTTGGATAAGCCAATCTTCGCGTCCCGTTTCAATAAGTTATGCCTTGGCTATGAACTCTAATTAATACCGAGCAACTTTTAAACGATCTTGTGCTAGAAGCTAAGTAACCTTTTAAATCGTACAACCTTATTTATTGCAAATATATTTATTAACAAGTGATGGGAGAAAAAGCTCATAACTAACTCACATAAGTTAATGAAAGAATACCGAACTTATAATTAACTCTATCATCTCTCGTTCTCCACAATTTAAAATCTCAAGGAATGAGACTCGTGGATGCTTAGCCTAATAAACCAATTAAGGTCCATATGGTTAAGGATACTAGCTAGAGTAAACTTGGATAAGTAAACTCGGGTTGAGTCAAAATATTTACGACGGGCCTAATATATCAAATATATCTAAACTTATTAAAACCATTTTATTTATTTATTTATTTTTGAATTTATTTTTGAATTGGAAATTATTATGATGCAATAATAAAAGGAAAGAAAATAAATAAAAATACTACTAGGCCAAAATAGATCAAAATTTTGAAAAATGTTGAATTTTTTTTTTAAATTTTCCGGTAAAATGGGGTCAAATTCATGGAAAAGGCCACTAAGAAGGCCCCCCTACACTTAATATAAACATTGTCCTCAATGTTTAAGCATGTGGGCGAATAAACTCCCCTACACTTAGGACATTGAGTACGTTGTTTAAAATCGAGCTAAGGAAGGGACAACTAAAGTGATTACATTTATTCGTTTTATTTATATACAAGTATGAATCACAATAGTTTTGATAGAACCGGGTACACGGGAATACGGGATCACGGGTCGTGTCAAAAGTACCAAAAGTGGATCATCAAAGCACATGTACCTACATAATCACAACACACAAAACAAACAACCTACACGGCTCCCCTACACTTATTGGTGAAAATATATAAAAGATAGATAATCGGGTTGCCTCCCGAGAAGCGCTTGTTTTTGTTAACCGAGTCACGAGCCTGACTCGACCCCGAATTAAATGGTCCATGGGGAAGCCTCGAATGTAATACCGGGATCAAAGATCTTGTCCTCGGTCCCGGAGGAACATAATAAATGAGAGGCAGGAGGATAAGTCATCAAAGGTAAAAAGGTCCTCTCAACATACGAAAAGTATGTGAGGTCGTGATCCACGGGAGGTGGGATGGGTAAAGGAGACAAATTGTCATCCCCCAAAGACAATGGATGGTCACTATTCGGCAAAGCCGTAAAGGTATCAATCAAAGAATGGTCAATGTCACCTCCCGGGTCAAAGCATTCATCCTCATGAACGTGAATCTTTTCGATTTCTTCATCATAGATAGGCTCGTCAAACAAAGGTTTGTCGTTCCCCTCATTGAGGATTTTAGAAATTCTCTCGAAAAGATCACGATCAAGTACGAAACCATCATTCATTTGTGGGATTTGTTGATAAGTTAAATCCTCACGAATGTGGTAAACGTAATTCTCATTAGAGGAGTGTTTATTAGGTAACTCCTCGAGAATTGGATGTGTGGTCATGTGAGTTGGTTCGTCATTATTATTAAAAATAAGACGTTCCAACTCATCAAGTTCGGCATCGATATTGGAAAAATCGACCTCACTTGTAGGTGGAAGTGGAGGTAAAAGAGCTAGCTCTCGGTCGATAATTTCCTTAATCTCGGGCTCGAAGACGAAATCATCATACTCACCACATATAGAACTCTTATTGGAAGAATCAATTATCGCATTTGGATTTGTGAGTATGTGATCATGGACTAGCGGAACGACCGTGTCCGTAAGCTCAGCAAAAATCGGCACATCACAAACTTCATCAAAAAATTTGTCGAGCCCAAAATCACTAATCTCACTCGATGTATCAAAATCCTTAGATGCATTTGGGATATTGAGAGAAGGAATTACAATTGCACTAGGACATTGAGCACAAAGATCATTCCAAGAAATAGTATTCTCATCGTCATCATCATAATAGTAAGAACGCACAAGAGGAGGAGTAGAAACACTAAGAGTAGATACTTGCTCTTGTTGTCTTTCGTCATGCAAGCTAATTTTGAGTTGTTTTAAGCGTTCTAAAATTTCATCCAAACTAGTGCTTTGTTCCGTAAAAGAAGGTTGATGAATGACGGAGTTTTGTGGGGGTTCAAAATTTTGAAAACCGGAATTATAGCACGGATGTGGCTCATAATTCATCGGTTGACAATAAGAAGTATCGTGAGGGCCCCCACAATAGTTGCAACACGGGTATTGAGAAAAACCCGGTGCATGTTGCGGATAGGGATTGTCATAGACGGGAGGAGGGGAGAAATTTGTGTAAGAGGAGAAGTACGAATTTCTAGAATTACACAATGGACAAAATCCAAATTGTGTATCGTCGATATCGGAACCACACTTCGCACAAGTACACCATGGACATATTGGAAAACCGAGCCATGGTCTCCCACACCGAACGCAAGACAAATCCATGAAAAATTATAAACAAGAGAGGTTGAGAAAAAGAATTAAACACAATAGAGGATAAAGAAGAATATTTTTGTATTTTTTTAGAAAAATATATATATATGCAAGAAAAAGCGAAAGAAATTGAACTAAAAATTAACACTAATACGTAATATTTTTGGTGTAATACCTTTAGGAAAAATTATTACTTTTGATTTTTATTTAATTTTTTTTGTTGCAATTCTTAGGAAAGAAATTGCTTTTGTGATTTTTTAATTTTTTTTTTTGTATTTTTAAGTTTTTAATTTTTTTGTATTTTTTGATTTTGTTAACAAGAAATGTAACGTTAAAAGGATGAACGGATCCCAAAATCCAAACGTCTTCACGAAAAATCATCAATCGTACGAGCGAAGCGGCAGCGGCGCCAATTTGAAACTAAGATTTTGCAATCCTATTTTTAAGCAATTAAGATCGTTCCTCGATTCACCCGAATTTGATTTCCAATTAATCGTTACGACTTAACTTTGTTCTTGGTAAAATATATATTTGAAATTTTAAAACTAATTTAAAAACTATTTAAAGTAAAGCTATTAAAAACTTAAATCTATTTTAAACTAATAATACTATTTTAAAGAAAATAAAACTTTTAAATAAAATGAAAAAAATATTTAAATCTAATTTTACTAAGACAAAATAAAGAGAAACTTTTTAAATGACTTTTAAAAATCTTAAAATGAAAACTTAGTAAAACGGATTTTAAAACTAACTAAACTTCAAAACGAAATTTAAAACTTAAAATAAAACTATTTTAAAAGTAAATTTAAATAAATGAAAACTTTAAATAAACAATAATCATGTATTTAATTAAGTAAACTAAAACTGCCAGCAAAGTATCCTATATTAATTTAATGTATCAAAACAAAACACAAGAAAGGGTGCAGCTAAGATGGTTGGGGCGCTGGTATGTTGTACGGGAGGTCCTGGGATCGAAACCCACCAGTGACCAAATTATGCTATTTATTCTTTTTTTTTTAAGACAGATTTGGAACTAAAAATATACACAGATCAAAAGGATCTGTGTTCTCACAGCAATAACATCAGCAAAAAGAGAGTAAACGAATAAGCAAATAAGCTAGAAGCAAATAAGCTATAAATCTAACTCAATACCTTAATATAAGCAAAAAAGGCAAATAAACAGTTACAGCTTAAGCAATAAGCTGAAAGAAATAAGGCTGATGACCAAATAAGCATTCTAAAAAAAACAAATCTAAATTCAAGCTATCTAAATAAGCAACTAGCCAAATAAACAAAGTGAACCAAACTCAGATCAATTCAAACTCAAAATCAGCAGCCAAAAACCTAAGAATACTCAAGCAGATAAAATCAGATAAAATAGGCAGTAAACAAAGTCTAAACTGAATCAAAACTAAACTTAAGCCATATACTAAGCAGATTCAACGAAAACATCATATAAGCAGATTAAACATCTAAACAATCTAGCAAACCAAGCAAACATGAATTAAGCAGATTCAGTTGTAGCAATAAGTAAACTAAATAAACATTAATCCTAAAATTAAACTTAAACATAAAATTAAAAGAGAAAAGAGATTTAGAACCTATTGTTGAAAACCGTTGGGTCGAAGGTTGACGTTGAGCCACCTTGTGAACCGAAGCACATATCACCACCTCAATTCATCAACATTAACTCGAACATCAACAAGTACCAAGCCAAAAATCTCTTCGAACAGTGACTAATATTATTCCGAACAGTAACGTTTATATTTATTTTATTTTTATTTTATTTTATTTTTTTTATCGAATGAAATAACAATTATTATAACAAAAACAGTGTTCAAAAACAAAACAGTAATCGAAGAATATGAAGACGAATAGAAATAAACAAAAGGTTAAAGATTAGACTGAATTTAATAAACTATAAAACTTTTCATTAATTAAAATCCAAATTACAATTACTGAAATTAAAAAAATTACAAGATTAAATCTAATCTAATTTTCAGAAAATTAAATCTAAATTACCCTACTCCTAATTTAATTAAAAACTGAAAAATTAATAAAAGCTTATTCCCATTACACATGAAAGGGGGTTTTTATAGGAGAAACCCTCAAAACCTTCTTGATAGCTTCCAAAGCAAGCAAATAATCCAGGCCCTTGAATCTTCTATTTTTCTTTCTCTCTCTTGATCATCAGATGAGATTGCTCCACTATGCACACGGATTGCCAGGATGGCATTGGGTGTGTTTGTTGTGTTTGTTTAGGCTGAGGTGGAGTCTCTTGATTGGAGGGATTGGTATTGGTGATTTGTTTCCACCAATCAAAACCAAAAGATGAGCCACGTAGGATAGGATTGAGGACCACTCACTAGTGTTTGATCCGAAATTCTTGGGGATTTAATTCCCTTTGGTGTGAATTAACATCAAAGGGTAAAATCCCCAATTTTCATTGGGTTAATTTTGGGTGATTGTAATTAGGGTTTATGTAAAAAAATAATGGTGGCTGTGAGAGAGAAAAGTGGGAGAGAAGGTAAACAGTAAATGAGTTTTTTTTTTCTTGGATGTATCGATTGAGGGAATAAAGGTGGGGTGGGTAAATCTAAAAGCGTTTTATTTATTACGTGAATGGGGAGGTGTTGACCGATTGGGTATTATTATGGGGGGTTAATTGTGTGTGCGTGAGTATATGTTGACTAGGGTGTTACACAAACAAAATGCTTATTTATTTAAAGTTGGGAAAGACACGTGTGAGGTAGCTGGGGTGTGGGGGTGTTATGCTTTGGACTTAGTTAACTGTGAAGTGGGTAAGGGAAAAGATGTTACACGTGGGAAGTTTTTGACTGGGGATATAGGGGTGTTGACCAAGCAAAAAGAGGTTACTTATTCACATTCGTTCCTTTTAAATGTGAAATGGGCTTTAGCCCTTTATCCAATCCGTCCCATAACACAATTCTCAAATGGGCTTGGAACCGTCCCTTTTTGTAAACAATTGGGCTTCATGATCCGTCATGTATTGAATTGAATTTACCAAATGGGCTTGTGGGCCCAATAATCAAATGTGGGACCCACAAGGCCCATTAAACTCGAATGATATTAAATCCACTAAGAACGAGCTTGATTTCGGCTTTCTTGATCATTTCTTTAAAAACGTGTCGGTTTAGCCGGTTTTCGTGATCTTGGGCACACTTTTTGGTCTTTTGACTTTGTCTTTGTCTCTTTCTTGACTTTTCTTCAATATTTGACCGTGAAATCCCGTGTTTTCTCTTCTTTTGATCATTTGTACCTATTTAATCACAAAAACACAAAACCACGCGTAATTTCGACTTTTACGACATTAAACACATGATTAGGTCTTGTTTTTCCTTGATTTTAGTGGCAAAAGGATAAGTGTTTACACACTTATTAGCACTCATCTTAAACTTGTCTGTCATGAGCTTGGAAAAGTCTTCACTCATCTTTGGACTATAAGAGCCAAAGATATATCATCCACATAGACCTAAACAAGTAAGAAATCCTTTCTAGTCTTCTTGGTAAACAAAGTCTGATCTATTGTGCCCCTCTTGAATCCATTTTCCACCAGATAGGTGGACAATGTGCCATACCATGCTCTTGGGGCTTGATGAAATCCATACATTGCTTTCTTCACTCTATACACCTTGTCTGGATGTTCAGAATCTTCAAAACCAGGAGGCTACATTGTAAAACCCGCATGCTTTTACCATGAACGGTACACTTATGATCGTACGTACAAGATTAAAACTTTCCTTATATAACATGAAAACGTATCACGAATATTAATTACAAGAATTAAGTATGTGTTATTACACGATATGTATCAAATACGTGTTAGTACACCATAATTATTAACAATAGTAATTATAATCACGAACATAAAATCATGAACATGAAATCACGAACATAAAATCATGAATATAAAATCATGAACAGAAAATCATGTACCTACGTGTATTATTAATACGATGAATGTCGTTATGTACACGTAATTATAATAACATGGATAATTAATAATTACGTAACACGTAAACACGAATAATGAACACGATTATTTTCACGCATGTTAAATCAAACACGATAAGTCATGACGTACGTAATATTTACGTCTTATAAGTTTTAGGATAACCAAGGAAAGTCACGACATTTTAATCACGAAAACGCGTACGTTTTTAAATTAAACATGAAATTTACAAACAAATAGAGAGGGGGCTGTTGGGCCGTTTAGACAAGAAAAAGGACAAGTAAAACATGGGCTCTAGGCCCATGTGTGTTTTGGTTCGACCTAAAGAAAGAACAGACGGGGGGGGGGGGGGGGGGGGGGGGGGAGTACATTGTTTTGACAACCAAAAACCCAAACCCTAAAACAAGATAACCAGCCGTCGTTTTTTTCCCTTTCTTCTTTGTCTCTACTACCGACCAACACCAAGACCAGAGAAGGGATTGTAGGTGATAATCCAAGAAAATAAGGTGTTTGATTCAGGTATGATAACCCCTAACCATCACACGTTATAGGTAATCTTTGATTCTTGTTCTTTATTTGTTTTACACATCTAATTTGACCAAGAACACAGTAATGGGGGATTAAGAACATGTTAACAATAAGTAATTAAGATTGGACGTCGTTTTGATGTTGCTGTGTTTGATTGACACACAAACCGAGACCATTCATGGTCTCGATGGTAAAAACTAGTCACCAGCCGCAACCCTAATTGGGTGTTGGCTGGGTTTTTTCTGACAGTGGAAACGGTGGCCTAGCAGGGGGAAACCACTGACTGTGGCTAGTGGTGGGGTTTAGTCTGTCAGTGGGAACCGAGACGCTAGTAGTCTTGGTGGGAATTCATTTCAAGTAGGGGGAAACCGGTTGTTGCCGGCATGCAGCAATACAACTGCCAGGGGGAAAACTGGCAGTAAGGGGGTGTTTGTTTTCTGATTTTAGACGGAATTAAGGGGGCGTTTGTGTTGGCAGTTCAAGGGCAATAAAGGGGCTGTTTTGTTTCGGTCCGGTTCAAGGGAGCTGGTCCGATTCATAATTAGTATAATTTTAAAACACGGGTTTGGTCACGGGAACACTGTACGGGTCACATTTTCTACAAGTATAATACTTATATAAGTTACATTTGTTTTACAAGCATATTATTTTACCAAGAAAGTTAAATTAATTAAATCATGGCTATAATTAATTTAATTAAAAAAGTGAACTTAGGTGAATTATTATCATATATTAATACATGTTTTAACCTAAGTATGTAATTATTTATTTTACATGATAATATTAATTAATTATTGAACATGATGTATAATTAATTAATAAACATGGACTTAGGTTTATTATAATTAGTTGATAATACATGATTTTAACCTAAGTATTTATTTATGTGATTTAGACTATAGTAATCAATTAATTATTAAAATATGAATTATAATTAATTAATTTCCATGACTTAGGTTATATTAATAATAAATATTAATACATGTTTTAACCTAAGTATTATTACGTTTTATTTAATTAAATTATGTTATATTTAATTAAATACTTTCACCTATAGTCTATTTAATTTGCAAGAAATAATTAATAAACTATACTATTTAATCACATGACTTAGAATATTAATCAGTAAACATTTAAGCTTATATTAATAGCTTAATAATCCATCTTATTTCTATTTATGGAAACTTTCTATTTTTAGAAAATTATTTAATTAAGGCAGCTAATCTATTTATGGAAACTTTTTATTTTTAGAAACTTATCTATTTTAAGCAGTAAATCTATTTTTGGAAACTTTCTATTTTTAGAAACTTTCTATTTTTGGAAAATTTCTATTTTAGGAAACCTGCTATTTTTAGAAAGTTACTTATTATTACACCACACAAGTATAATAATATAAGAAATACAAGTAATACTTAAACAGAATAGACATAATACATGATAAACGTAGTATAAAGCCTTAAATCAGCGAAACATGACATGAACATATAAAACAAGCTAAGACATGATATAAAACCAGTTACGTAGTCAGTAATCAGATACTTATACACGTATATTATTTATGTAGCATTAGTGATATCGAAGTAGGATTCTCATCCGTTCGTCTTCTTCGTTCACTGGACACAAGGTACGGATTCTCCGTCCTCTTCAGTATAGACATTCTTCCTTATTAGGATTCCCCGTATGCAACCAACTGTTTTCCCAATATATGTTTTATATGTTTTTTAATTGCTTATGTTTAATTAGATACCTAAAGCCATATCCATGCATGACCAGTTTCACCTAGTTATGGAGGTACCATAACCATAACATTGGAGGGCACCAGTGTTATGACTCCACCACGACGGAGTGATAGCTTCGTGGCGTCCCTTTCAGCTTTTGGCCATATTATTATTATCAGGTGGGGCGTATGAGTGCATCCTAGTTTACATGTTTCAGCAGATTATTCAGGTGAATGTGGTGTGTGCCTTGCATCCTTTACAAGGAGCTGATCCCTCCTACCCAAACAGTTATATTAATTAGAGGCAGCCCCTCTAATTGCATGACGAGGTCACCCCTCCAAGTATTCATGCACGTTGATATTTCATGACCTATATTGGCTAATGGTTAACATGTTAAACAATTTTCATAAGATAAACATAAGGCTTTCCAAACTATAAAACCAATTTTATGAACATGTTCCAGGTTTTCATGACTTATACATTTCCGCTGCTATTAGTCTTATTTATGTTTCAGCCATTCATATTATGTTGTATATCCGTGTACTAAGTGTTATGCTCAGCCGTTTCCTTTCATGTTCCCCAAAACGGTAGGTACCCAGGACTCGAGCATTTGGAGGACGTGCCTAGGATGGAAGCTGCCATAGACTTCTTCTCTTGCCATCATATACCTATGCTTGTTTAGTCATTTCTTATTTCCTTTACTTTATTATGTTTTGGGCTTATGTTTGGGAACCGATGTTTAATTCCGGTTTTCCTTATGGTCATGTATGTTTTTAGTACATATTACCTTGCATGCTTTGATGACACGCCATAATTACGCGTAACGGTCCACTTATCAAAGTAGGGTGTTACAATTATGGTATCAGAGCCAAGGGTTCGACCTGTAGGCTCTAAAGCTTGACCTGTGACTAGTGGGTAGTCACCAGGAGCTTCCTAAGCCAACGCTTGTTATTCCACGTATTCATGTGTTCAGCGCATTTGTTGTTTCAACCATTGATGTTTTCAGCACCTTGATGCTTTAACCTTGATGTTTTCATCGATATTGTTTTACTAATATGGATGGACAACCGTCATTCATATTTAGTTATGTGTCGTTGTTTCATGCATGATGTTCTTCGTGAACTGTGACTAGGTGGACTGAACCCCAGTAGTCCATAATTAGTCACATAATATTTTTTTCTGATAAGTTTTGATAGATGAGTTTCATTTTTTATGTTTCATGTATCATTGTTGCAGGAATTATGACTAAGTAATGGTTGGTACAGGACTTACCCTATTTAGTCGCATGTGCTTTTATCGAAACTTTTAACTTTGGGACCGACCCATAGGCGTCCCCTCGCCATGTCTTTTGTTTTGGGACCGACCCATAGGCGTCCCCTCGCGCATATAAAGGTTTTTATAAACTGCATCATGTATTCATACACTGTTTTTCATGCATAAAATTTTTCTCATGATTTATAAGCATAATTTTTTTTTCATGTCCCCTCATAAGTTACGATGTCTTTTATGTCAAGTATGCTTTCATACTATCATGGTTCACTTCGTCTTCATGCTGATGGCGTCGTATACTCCTTCATGTTAAATTGTTTCATGTTTCTTCATGATATTTACGTCTTCATGTTAATTGCGTCTTACGTCTCTTTTGTTATTTATACTTTCATGCAACACATTGTTGGGTTTCATTGAATCATACTTTCATGATAGTCATGGTTGGTTTTCATTGATCATGCTTTCAGGCAAATCATCGCTGAATTTTGTGTAACCACACTTTAACGTTTCTCTATGCAACCAGAATGATGTCTATGCTGATATTGCTAGGCTATCATGATGATCAAGCCAAGTTTGGTCTTCAAACCATTTAACCAATTATTTTCCTTTAAAACCATGTTAGACGACCGACCCCATACCGATCATTTCATGTACATTCCATGTGTACTCCATGTACCGTATCCCATGTGCGTATTCCACTTGCTGATACACTACAAATTGCTGATACCGTTCATAGCTTGGAGATGTTATTAAGGGTTGATGCTGCGGATTTTAGAGACGCTACGAAATGCTGATGCTGTTCAAAACTTGGATATCTTACAAGACGAGGACAAAGGCGTTAGATCAAGCGATCGGACGAGAAGATGCTTCACCACCAGACAATTTTCATCAATCATTGTCCCTAATTCTTAGTTACATGTCACACGTCATTCAGTTGTCGGTTCAGTCATATGAGTGCGAACCAGTACCACCCGACCACTTAGCTGAATAGTTACATGAACCATAGTCATAAGAATGATCGTCATGGAACTGACAGACAAGACGATAGTAACCACTACTATGACAACAACTGTCCTAGCAATCGCAAACGAAGCTCCGGCCAGGGACGTGATCAGAAATGCAAGGATCAGTAGTCCAATCGATCCGCCAATTCTGGCATAATAACCTAATATTTGTAGTTCTATTTGTTTCACATCTTGAGATACATGCCAAGACATCAGTCAAGACACATGTCTCACGTATACTTTCTGAAGAAACATGTTAAGACACCAGTCAAGACACATGTTATGCTTATATTTTCCCAAGACACGAGTCAAGACACATGACTCACGTCCAATTCTAGAACACCCGTAAGAAATTTAGGGTACCCTCCAAAGAGTATATCCATTTTACGATGCCATGTGTTAATCAGGCCACTAGAATTTCAGTACCATCACCGGCCTATCAGTGAGATCTGTCACGTTTGCTCGATGACACTTTCATTTCTTGCACTCATATTTCACATATTTATGACCATAAAGGACGCCATTTGCATTCCCCATGTATACGAAGGTTTCCTTCAGCGTAAGGATGAGATCCAAGCTGCTAACGCATTACCTCGGATAGATGCGAGTTGAATTTAATCCTAATCATGGACTATAAACAGCACACCTTGCTACGATTCATGATTTTGTACAGTAATGTTCAGGCTCATGAATACATTCAGCATGGTTTTCCATCAGGAAAATCTGTACAAATTATTTAATGCTCTACAAGCACATGCTTTGTTAGCCATGACTGCTAAAATTTTCTAACTGTCAGTTAGGACACGACCACTAAGGTTCCTTTTACACATAACCAGCCGATATACCAAAATCTTACCATACATTCTAGAAGAACCTTCAAGGAGAAGGACGATAACATGAGATTATGTGTCGACTACCGTCGATTTAAACAAATCACCATTCATAACCTTTATTCTCCTCCATGTATTGACAACATGTTCAATCGACTTTAGGGTGTCAAACACTTTTCTAAGATCAGATTCATGATCATGCTGCCAAGAGTGACGAGTGAAAGAGCAAGACATGTCCATGACTGCTATTCATACACGACTCGGTCATGTTAGATTCATGATCTTGTATTAGTCTCATAAATGCTTCAACAGCATTATGGACTTAATAAATTGAGTTTCCACGAACTCATAAACGAATTCATCAGTGTTTTTACCTATGACAACCTAACCTTCTCTAAAGTCTGGAGAAGAGCAGAAAGACCATATTTGCACTATGTTTCAAATTCTACGACAGGAGAAATTTCACCCAGAAATATTTCAAGATAAATTCTGGTTAATTACAGTGACAAGCTGAATCACATGGATTCTCACAATTAACCTTAACATGACTCAGCTAATGCGTAAAGGTGAGAACCCTACACTACATTAGGTGTTCCAGAAAACCCTACGCTAAGAGAAGTCTATTTTCGAAGAATCATAGTCCCGCAAATTTCTATGTATCATGTTTCTACGAAGCAATATATAGATACGTTCATATCTAAGTACCTGACATATCAACAGGCTAAGATAGAACACCAACTGACTGGGATGTTTTCCATCATCGGGAAAAAGTGAACATAATTAGGACAAGATCTCCATGGATTTTGAATTTACCAGATTCACGCAAACTCATAAAGAAGCATGATACTATCTAGGTTATCGCCGAAAGTTCAATCAAGTCTACAGAATCCTTACATCCGCAAGGATCCAGAACCAACGGATTGATCGGACATATTCCGGCCAAACAGGGGTTGCTATATAATAATGATAGCAGTTGTTGGCTCATCAGATCACTTGGTAATCTCTCAGCTATCGGGACCAGACAAAGGTTCGCATTTGTGCAAATTATTTACGTTCACGTTCTTGTTCTAATTTCACGACTTGCTTTCACGCTCACGTTCATGACAATATACAGGTTCACGATCGTATCCTAGCTTACGATTTTACGTTCATTTTCGTTCTGGGAAGTTTTGCAAGAACTTGAGAGACCAGACTCAAGTCTAGTATAACTCTCTATGATCAGACAGATGTTTCACGTCACCTTCCACGTCTCATCATATAGCGTTTGGCGTTACCACAGTTGTATTACATGTTCACGATATGTTTCACATGTCATGTTCATTCCACGTTCCTCATATCACGTTCACGATATGTTACACGTATCATGGATCACGATATGTTTCCTCATACTACACTCACCATATCTCCACGTATCACGTTCAAAATTTTTCACGTGTCACGTTTAAAATTTTTCACGTACTACGTTTCAATATGTCTCGCGCATCGTTGCTAATTATCAGTTAGGTTAGATTATTTTCGTGTTTTAACGTTCCAGTTACCCTTGCACGTTAATTCTTATTCCCTCGATCAAATTCACGGGTTCTATCTTACGTTGATAACCATGAACTTTTAAGTATGTTTAAGTCAAGGTCTGGAGGACCAAGATTTTTCATTTAAGTCAAGATCTTGTGAAGGAACCGTTCCAAGCGAAAAGCCACTTGGAAACGGACAAGTTCATCCGGACTTCTTATCCGTTTTTCTCTTATCGATTAGATATGTCCTTTCAGTCACGTCACGTTCCATGTCCTTTCAAGACATGTCACATTTCATGTTCCTTTTACCATGTCACCTTCATGTCCCTTCTATCTTACATACCCTCTCAGTTGGATTCGGGTATGTTCCTCTTTCAGCTTACCTTATCTATAATTCGGGGACAAATTATTCTTTTTAGGGGGGGAGAGTTGCAAAACCCTCATGATTTACCATGAACAGTACACTTATGATCGTACGTACAAGATTAAAACTTTCCTTATATAACATGAAAACGTATCACGAATATTAATTACAAGAATTACGTATGTGTTATTACACGATAAGTATCAAATACGTGTTAGTACACGATAATTATTAACAATAGTAATTATAATCACGAACATAAAATCATGAACATGAAATCACGAACATAAAATCATGAATATAAAATCATGAACAGATAATCATGTACGTACGTGTATTATTAATACGATGAATGTCGTTATGTACAAGTAATTATAATAACATGGATAATTAATAATTACATAATACGTAAACACGAGTAATGAACACGATTATTTTCACGTATGTTAAATCAAACACGATAAGTCATGACGTACGTAATATTTACGTCTTATAAGTTTTAGGATAATCAAGGAAAGTCACGACATTTTAATCACGAAAACACGTACGCTTTTAAATTAAACATGAAATTTACAAACAAATAGGGAGGGGGCTGTTGGGTCGTTTAGACAAGAAAAGGGACAAGGAAAACATGGGCTCTAGGCCCATGTGTGTTTTGGTTCGACCTAAAGAAAGAACAGACCGGGGGGGGGGGGGGGGGGCAGTACATTGTTTTGACAACCAAAAACCCAAACCCTAAAACAAAATAACCAGTCGTCGTTTTTCCCCTTTGTTCTTTGTCTCTGCTGCCGACCAACACCAAGACCAGAGAAGGGATTGTAGGTGATAATCCAAGAAAATAAGGTGTTTGATTCGGGTATGATAACCCCTAACCATCACACGTTATAGGTAATCTTTGATTCTTGTTCTTTATTTGTTTTACACATCTAATTTGACCAAGAACACAGTAATGGGGGATTAAGAACATGTTAACAATAAGTAATTAAGATGGGACGTCGTTTTGATGTTGTTGTGTTCAATTGACACACAAACCGAGACCATTCTTGGTCTCGGTGGTAAAAACCAGTCACCAGCCGCAACCCTAATTAGGTGTTGGTTGGGTTTTGTTCTGACAGTGACAACGGTGGCCTAGCAAGAGGAAACCACTGGCTGTGGCCAGTGGTGGGGTTTAGTCTGTCAGTGGGAACCGAGACCCTAGTGGTATCGGTGGTAATTCATTGCAAGCAGGGGAAACCGGCTGTTACCGGCGGCAACAATACAACTACCAGGGGGAAAACTGGTAGTAAGGAGGTGTTTGGTTTCTGCTTTTAGACGTAATTAAGGGGGCGTTTGGTTGGCAGTTCAAGGGCAATAAAGGGGCTGTTTTGTTTCGGTCCGGTTCATAATTAGTATAATTTAAAACACGGGTTTGGTCACGGGAACATTGTATGGGTCATGTTTTCTACAAGTATAATACTTATATAAGTTACATTTGTTTTACAAGCATATTATTTTATCAAGAAAGTTAAATTAATTAAATCATGGCTATAATTAATTTAATTAAAAACATGAACTTAGGTTAATTATTATCATGTATTAATACATGTTTTAACCTAAGTATGTAATTATTTATTTTACACGATAATATTAGTTAATTATTGAACATGTCGTATAATTAATTAATAAACATGGACTTAGGTTTATTATAATTAGTTGATAATACATGATTTTAACCTAAGTATTTATTTATGTGATTTGGACTATAGTAATTAATTAATTATTAAAATATGAATTATAATTAATTAATTTCCATGACTTAGGTTATATTAATAATAAATATTAATACATGTTTTAACCTAAGTATTATTACGTTTTATTTAATTAAATCATGTTATATTTAATTAAATACTTTAACCTATAGTCTATTTAATTTACAAGAAATAATTAATAAACTATATTATTTAATCACGTGACTTAGAATATTAATCAGTAAACATTTAAGCTTATATTATTAGCTTAATAATCCAGCTTATTTCTATTTATGGAAAATTTCTTTTTTTAGAAACTTATTTAATTAAGGCAACTAATCTATTTATGGAAACTTTCTATTTTTAGAAACTTATCTATTTCAAGCAGTAAATCTATTTTTGGAAACTTTTTATTTTTGGAAACTATCTATTTTAGGAAACCTGCTATTTTTAGAAAGTTACTTATTATTAGACCACAAGTATAATAATACAAGAAATACAAGTAATACTTAAACAGAATAGACAGAATACATGATAAACGTAGTATAAAGCTTAAATCAACGAAACCTGACATGAACATATAAAACAAGCTGAGACATGATATAAAACCAGTTACGTAGTCAGTAATCAGATACTTATACACGTATATTATTTATGTAGCATTAGTGATATCGAAGTAGGACTCTCTTCCGTTCGTCTTCTTCGTTCACTGGACACAAGGTACGGATTCTCCGTCCTTTCAGTATGGACATTCTTCCTTATTAGGATTCCCCGTATGCAGCCAACTGTTTTCCCAGTATATGTTTTATATGTTTTTTATTTGCTTATGTTTAATTAGACACCTAAAGCCATATACATGCATGACCAGTTTCACCTAGTTATGGAGGTACCATAACCATAACACTGGAGGCACCAGTGTTATGACTCCACCATGACAGAGTGATAGCTCGTGGCGCCCCTTTCAGCTTTTGGCAATATTCTTATTATCAGGTGGGGCGTATGGGTGCATCCTAGTTTACATGTTTCAGCAGATTATTCAGGTTATTGTGGTGTGTGCCTTGCATCCTTCACAAGGAGCTGATCCCTCCTACCCAAACAGTTATATTAATTAGAGGCAGCCCCTCTAATTGCATGACGAGGTCACCCCTCCAAGTATTCATGCACGTTGATATTTCATGACCTATATTGGCTAATGCTTAACATGTTAAACAGTTTCCATAAGATAAACATAAGGCTTTCCAAACCATAAAACCAGTTTTATGAACATGTTCCAGGTTTTCCAGGACTTATACATTTCCGCTGCTATTAGTCTTATTTATGTTTCTGCCATTCATATTATGTTGTATATCCGTGCACTGAGCGTTATACTCAGCCGTTTTCCTTTCATGTTCCCAAAACGGTAGGTACCCAGGACTCGAGCATTTGGAGGACGTGCCTAGGATGGAAGTTGCCATAGACTTCTTCCTTTACCATCATATACCTACGCTTGTTTAGTAATTTCTTATTTCCTTTACTTTATTATGTTTTGGGCTTATGTTTGGGAACCGATGTTTGATTCCGATTTTCCTTATGGTCATGTATGTTTTAGTACATATTACCTTGCATGCTTTGATGACACGCCATAATTACGCGTAACGGTCCACTTATCAAAGTGGGGTGTTACATGCATAACATAAACCTCCTCTGCAATTGTGCCATAGAGAAAAGCACTCTTCACATCCATTTGATAGATTGTAAAGCCCATGCAAGAAGCATAGTCTAGGAAAACCCTTATTGCCTTAATCCTTGCAACAGGTACCAAAACCTCCTCATAGTCTATCCCTTCCTCTTGTGTATAGCCTTGAGCAACTAAACATGCTTTGTTTCTGACCACAATCCCTCTCTCGTCCTTTTTGTTTCTAAGAACCCATCTTGTCCGTATACGTCTGACATGTCTGGGACAATCAAATAGCTCCCAAACATCTTGAATAGCAAATTGGTGAATCTCATCTTGCAATGCTTCCACCCAACTTGGTTCTTTGAGAGCATCAAATATCTTCTTGGGTTCTTGTTGTGACAGAAAACAAGCAAACAAACATGCCTGAACAAGAGGGGTATCAACCTTCTTGTGGATATTGGTAATAAAACCTCCATGATTCTGATGAGATCTTCTAGTTTGTATATGAGACATCACATCACCAATAATTAGAGAAGAAGGGTGATTCTTGATAGTAGATGCAAGCACTCCTCCTTCAATAATTGTGTTGTCTTTAATTTTAGTCTCCAAGTTGCCAATATCTTCTTCAAATTCTCTTCCATCATCATCTGAATGAACCTCTCCATGTACTATTGAAGGTTTACCTTGTTCAAAAACATTGGAAGAGAATAAATGGTCAAAAGAGTTGTCAACACCTGAATTGGTGTTGTCAACGTTTGAGCCATCAACGCCTGAATTTGACCTGTCAGCGCCAGATTTTCCTTTGTCAGCGCTTGAAGATTCATGCATGTTTTCATCAACTGGTGTTACTTGTGGACCACCTTTTTCCTTTTCCGCAGCAGCAGCAGCAGCAAATGCATCTCTCCATATAGGAATGGTAACATACTCAAGTATGGGTGCTGATTTATCTACTTGTGATCCTACCTCCTTATCAACCGGTATACCTGAGATTTCAACAACTGGTTCTTCCACAACATTTGAAGTCACCTTCACAATGTCTGGATTAGTAACATGCATATAATTTAAGGTTCTAGACAGAGGTTCCAAGTCAAATAACCAATTTGGCCCACTTTTAGGATCACTAGGTTTACTTTCTAAAAACCTAACATGTACCTTTTCAAGTATACATTTTTCTTTCTTAAGGTAAACCCTATATCCTCTACTCTGCACTGAAGAACCCATAAAGTAACCTTCATCACCTTTAGCCCTAAACTTTCCTAAGGCATCAGTAGTATCCAATACAACTACATGACAACCTAAGGGTTTAAGAAAACCAATTTAGGTTTCCTACTCCAAAATAGCTCATAAGGTGTCTTGTTATGAATTTTGTTGATTAATGCCCTATTCTGAACATAACAGGCTGTATTCACAGCCTCAGCCCAAAATCCAATGGGTAAGTGAGCATCAACCAACATTGTCCTAGCTGCTTCTATGAGTGTTCTATTCTTCCTTTCAGCCACCCCATTTTGTTGTGGGGTTCTAGCTATACTAAACTGTCTAGTAATCCCTTTCTTGGCACAAAAGTCATCTAACAGCTTATTTCTAAACTCACCACCATTATCACTTCTAAGAATTTTAACCTCATTCCCAGTCTTTTTCTCTAATTGGGTAATAAAGTTAATGAAAACATTAGCAGTTTCACTTTTCAAAGCTAAAAAGAAAGTCCAAGTAAATCTAGAAAAATCATCAGTTATGACAAAACAATAAGATTTACCATTTAAGCTTTCTATATTAGTTGGACCAAACAAGTCCATATGCAGCAAGTGAAGTGGTTTAGAACTATAATGCACAAGTTTAGACTTAAAGGAGACTTTGTGCTATTTGCCTTTAAGGCATGCAACACAAGAGTGGTCATTGTGGAAAGCCTTTTCAGGCAAACCATCAACTAAACCATGTCTCACAAGTCTATTTATGTTCTTAAAATTAATATGACCTAACCTTCTGTGCCAAAGATTACTCTCATCAACTGAAGCCTTAGCATATAGACATGACAGATTATTATTAATCCTAATTCCATTAAGATTCACATTATAAATATCCTTATTCCTAGGTGTTCTATAATCAATGAATTTCTCATCAGGTATTTTAAAATCTTTGCTTAACACCAAGCATTCAGTATCAGTGAAAAGAACCTTATTTTTGTTATCACAGACTTGTGATACACTAAATAGATTGTAATCGAGTTCTTTTACCAGAAATACGTTTTCAAAACGCAAATTGTTGGTGATAAGAGTGCCTTTACCAGTGATAGTTCCATATCCGCCTCCAAAGTACACTTTGTCACCATCTTTAATGGGGTAAAGTTTGTCAAATAGTCTTCCTTCCCCATCATGTGCCTAGAGCATCCACTATCCCAATAGCCATAATCATTAACCTGCTTTTGAATGCCCTGCACATAAAGAAAACAAATTAGTTTTCTTTGGGAACCCAAGCCTGAACAGACTTGGATTCATTTGGTTGTTCAACAAGAACAGACTTAGTCCTTATAACAACCCCTTGTTTATCCCTTTTTGGATAAACACCCAGTTAACCCCAATTGGTTTAGTTATGACCTTTGAAATATAATGAAATCTGTTACAGGTCATAGAAATCCCATCTGAATTAGGGTTTTGGTCTTGTTTGGGCCTCCAAGTTAAGCTAGAATAGGCTTTAGACCCATTTCCCTTTGATTGCAAGTATTTGGCATTACTTGGTCTAGCAGCGTTGGAAACATTCCTGTCAGCGTTAAAATTGTTCTTGATAACGCTGAAATTACCTTTATCAGCGTCAAACCTAGGGTTTGCTACAGGAACCCATTGTCTGTTAGACCATGTATTGGTTTTTTGAAAAGGCCTTTGTCCATAAGTATTAGACCCTTTAGTAAAGAATGGAGCTGGTCTAATGACTTGTGGACTTTGCTGGACAAAAGGTTTGGGTTTGACCATGGATGGCTTTATATCAGCATTGACTTTTGAATCATTGACACACTTATAAGCCAAATGTGAAAAACTTCCATAAGTATAACATGCTTTTCTAGACATAACTCTAGGTCTAGATGAAAAGAAACCTGTCCCATTATCACTAACTTGACTTTTTGGTGACCTAGGTTTTCTATACATTTCTGCATATTTAATACTAGGTTTTCTATCAACGTTCAAGGCCAAGGTCAACAGTCTTTCCAGTAATAAGATTGGTCACTTTTATGGGTGCTGACTCATTTGGGCTATCACTAAGCATGCCACCCTTAACAAACAAAGTAGGGTTGGCTTTCTTCTATTGGTCCAAATCAGTCAATTTCTGCTTGTATTCCTCTACTGGAGTAAGAACTCTTGGTGGAGGAATAAATTCCTCTTCTTGGAGTTCTGGTACACGAGTCCAAGAAAAATCCTTTCTAAGGACACCATAGAACTTCCCAGCAGGTGGTGGAACACCATCATACTCTTTCATCCCAATCCTAGTCATATCCCTAGAATCCCTTTGTTCACTAACACATTTTTCTAGGGTTTGAGAAGCTTTATCAAATCTTTGAATTTTAAGATCTACATTATCTTTGTTTTGATGGCCTCATCTAACTTAGCCTGAATAACACCATTTGACCTCTCCAAGATGTCCCTTACCTTAATACTAGCATTTAGGTCATGAGTCAAAACATTGATTTGATCTTTTAGGTCAAGCTCCATTTTCTTATATTCAGCCACAGTCTTTTCAGTTTGAACAAGTGCAAGTTGATAGTTAGATAACTTGCATTTTTCATCAAAAACATCTGATTTTAACTTTAAAATTTCTTTGTTAAGTTTTTCAGTGTTTAAACGACAACCTTTACTACAAAACGCATCATCATATACCTTATTGTCCGATGAAGATGAAGAATGTGCCATGAGAGCATAGTGAACATGCTCCTCTTCCTTCTTTTCTGCAACCAGGGCTTTGTTCTCTTCTACATCTTTGGCCAAAAATCTCTAGTCCCAACCAACACCATCAATCTTTTGCATGGCAACCATAGCTTTTGTATCTTCAACCTTGACGATTTGGCTTGAAGGATTTCCAGCATCAGATCTTCTTGGAGATCTGCACTCTCTCATAAAGTGACCCATTCTATGGCAATTGTAACACTCAACCTTGGATTTATCAAACCCAACAGTGTCATTAGTATTAAAGGTCATCTTCTTCCTGAATCTCCTATTCCATCTATTTTCCCTTATACTTGCAAGTGCCATATTACACTTTATGTCCATCTCCTCCAAATGCTCATCACTAATTTTCTCAAGGTCCTCATATGTAATCACTGAACCATTGGGCAATGAAGCAATGTATGCACACACTGTATCTAGATCAATACCAACAGGCTTAACTCTTGGTGAGTCAACATTCTATGTGTCAGGGTTTGAATGTCGGGTGCTGACAAAGCTTGATCCAATGTTGACACAAGGTGATCCAGTAACGGGGTGCTTGTATGACTCCCTTTGATCAAATTGACCTTCACTATGTGAGAAGAAGGCCATATTTCCATTGGTAGATTTTCTTCCTTGATCCAAAAGGATTTCATTCTCTACAATCCTCAGTTTATTGTAGAAGTCATCAAAAGTGGAACTTTTGTGAGTATTATTGGCAATCATAGACCTTGCTTCAATCTTCCCTGCATCACCAAGACTTTTAAGAAAATTGGTGATGATATCAGCATCATCATGTAATGTTCCCATAAATGACAACTTGCTTGTGATGTCAAGAAGTTTGCTTCTTACCCTACTTAGCTTTTCATTGGGAAGAGCTTTGAACACAACATACTCATGCAAGAGTTGCTTCTTTTTCTCTGAGACCATAAGTAACTTGAAGGGCTGCCCAAAGATCTTTGGCAGACTCATAGCCTCTGTACTTGTGCTGATTAGCTTGTCCCAAAGAAAGTTTGAGGGTGATTAGAGTTTTCATGTCATTCCTTCTCTTTGCAATGTCCTCAGCTGAGACAGCTCTCCCATCTCTAGGTTATTCTTTTCGATCAGCTTCACTTGAGCCTGGAGTTGATCTCACAGTAATAGCAGCTTGAATCTTGGCAGCCTTATCGAATGTGTTTCCATATTCAATAATTACCACAGGGTGTGGTCATGGATTTGAAGGTACTGCTCAAAATTAAATTTCCACAGCTCAAAGTTGTCTGGGTCTAGCATGGGAATCTTTATGTTATGGCTTGAGGAGGAGGTCAACTCTGGAATAGACATGTTGTCTGGATTTAAGGGTTTCTTGAAAATTAGGGTTTTTGGCGATTTAGGGTTTTTGTGTTCTTTAGATCAAAGTTCCTCAACAAGCTCTGATACCACTTGTTGATCCCAAACTTAAATCGATTTAGCTTGTGTAAACGAGAATAAATCAAGTTAAACACTTAGAGAAACTTTGTTGTATATTAAACAATTTAAGTATTATGCGGAATTAATACTTAAACAAGAACACACAAACAAGATAAACCAAACTTTCACTTTGATTGATTAATCGAACTTGCGTACAATGAAAGTGTGAAAAAACACATATTAAACTAAACCTAAAGGCCTCCTTTTTTAGATTAAGGAACCTTGTACAAGAGTCTACGTATCAGCTATTTTAGGTAAAGATAAACATAAGAAATATATTGTCGAACATATCTTTACTAGAAACATAAAACGTGTAGACTAAGTATACTATCAGTGCTTGACTTCTTCTTATCAACGCTTGACTTCTTCCTGTCAACACTTGTCTTGACAACGCTTGATTTCTTCCTATCAACGTCCAAATTCCTCTTGTCAACGTCCAAGTGTCTTGGCTTCATTTTATTCCCAACATGTTCGAAATAAAATGAAGCCAAGACACTTGGACGTTGACAAGAGGAATTTGGACGTTGATAGGAAGAAATCAAGCGTTGTCAAGACAAGCATTGACAAGAAGAAGTCAAGCGTTGATAAGAAGAAGTCAAGCACTGATAGTATACTTAGTCTATACATTTTATGTTTCTAGTAAAGATATGTTCGACAATGTATTTCTTATGTTTATCTTTACCTAAAATAGCTGATACGTGGACTCTTGTACAAGGTTCCTTAATATATAAAAGGAGGCCTTTAGGTTTAGTTCATATGTGTTTTTCACACTTTCATTGTACGCAAGTTCGATTAATCAATCAAAGTGAAAGTTTGGTTTATCTTGTTTGTGTGTTCTTGTTTAAGTATTAATTCTGCATAATACTTAAATTGTTTCATATACAACACAGTTTGTCTAAGTGTTTAACTTGATTTATTCTCGTTTACACAAGCTAAATCGATCTAAGTTTGGGATCAACAAGTGGTATCAGAGCTTGTTGAGGAACTTTGATCTAAAGAACATAAAAACCCTAAATCGCCAAAAACCCTAATTTTCAAGAAACCCTAAAATCCAGACAACATGTCTACTCCAGAGTTGACCTCCTCCTCAAGCCATAACATAAAGATCCCCATGCTAGACCCACACAACTTTGAGCTATGGAAGTTCAATTTTGAGCAGTACCTTCAAATCCATGACCACACCCTATGGGAAATTATTGAATATGGAAACACATTCGATAAGGCTGCCAAGATTCAAGCTGCCATTACTGTGAGATCAACTCCAGGCTCAAGTGAAGCTGATTAAAAGGAACAACCTGGAGATGGGACAGCTGTCTCAGCTGAGGACATTGCAAAGAGAAGGAATGACATGAAAACTCTAAGCATCCTCAAACTTTCTTTGGGACAAGCCAATAAGCACAAGTACAGAGCCTACGAGTCTACCAAAGATCTTTGGGCAGCCCTTCATGTTACTAATGGTGGTAATGATGATACTGCCTCAGAGAAAAAGAAGCAACTCTTGCATGAGTATGCTGTGTTCAAAGCTCTTCCCAATGAAAAGTTAAGTGGGGTAAGAAGCAGGCTTGTTTACATCACAAGCAAGTTGTCATTTATGGGAACAATGCATGATGATGCTGATATCATCACCACTTTTCTTAAAAGTCTTGGTGATGCATGGAAGATTGAAGCAAGGTCTATGATTGCCAATAATACTCACAAAGGTTCCACTTTTGATGACGTCTACAATAAACTGAGGATTGTAGAGAGTGAAATCCTTTTGGATCAAGGAAGCAAATATACCAATGGAAATATGGCCTTCTTTTCACATAGTGAAGGCCAATTTGATCAAAGGGAGTCATACATGCACCCTTTTACTGGATCATCTTGTGTCAACGTTGGATCAAGCTTTGTCAGCGCCTCATATTCAGAAGCTGACACATACAATGTTGACTCGCCAAGAATTAAGCCTGCTCGTATTGATCTAGATATAGTGTGTGCATACATTACTTCATTGGCCAATGGTTCAGTGATTACATATGAGGACCTTGAGCAAATTAGTGATGAGCATTTGGAGGAGATGGACATAAAGTGGAATATAGCACTTGCAAGTATAAGGGCAAATAGATGGAATAGGAGATTCAGGAAGAAGATGACCTTTAATGCTAAAGACACTGCTGGGTTTGATAAATACAAAGTTGAGTGTTACAATTGCCATAGAATGGGTCACTTTATGAGAGAGTGCAGATCTCCAAGAAGATCTGATGCTGGAAAGACTTCAAGCGAAATCGTCAAGGTTGAAGATACAAAAGCTATGGTTGCCATGAAAGAGATTGATGGTGTTGGCTGGGACTGGAGCTTTTTGGCCAAAGATGTGGAAGAGAACAAATCCCTGGTTGTAGACAAGAAGGAAGAGGAGCATGTTCACTATGCTCTCATGGCACATTCTTCATCTTCATTAGACAATGAGGTATATGATGATTCATTTTGTAGTAAAGGTTGTCGTTTAAACACTAAAAAACTTAACAAAGAAATTTTAAAGTTAAAATTAGATGTTTTTTTATGAAAATGCAAGTTATCTAACTATCAACTTGCACTTGTTTAAACTAAAAAGACTGTGGCTGAATAGAAGAAAATGGAGCTTGACCTAAAAGATCAAATTAATGTTTTGACTCATGACCTAAATGCTAGTGTTAAGGTAAGGGACATCTTGGAGAGGTCCAATGGTGTTATTCAGGCTAAGTTAGATGAGCCCATAAAAAACAAAGATAATGTAGATCTTAAAATTCAAAGATTTGATAAAGCTTCTCAAACCCTAGAAAAATGTGTTAGTGAACAAAGGGATTCTAGGGATATGACTGAGATTGGGATGAAAGAGTATGCTGGTGTTTCACCACCTGCTGGGAACTTCTATGGTGTCCTTAGAAAGGATTTGTCTTGAACTGGTATACCAGAACTCCAAGAAGAGGAATTTATTCCTCCACCAAGAGTTCTTACTCTAGTAGAGGAATACAAGCATAAATTGACTGATTTGGACCAATGGAAGAAAGCCAACCCTACTTTGTTTGTTAAGGGTGGCATGCTTTGTGACAGCCCAAATGAGTCAGCACCCATAAAAGTGACCAATCCTATTACTAGAAAGACTGTTAACCTTGGCTTGAACGATGATAGAAAACCTAGTATTAAATATGCAGAAATGTATAGAAAACCTAGGTCACCAAAAAGTCAAGTTAGTGATAATGGGACATGTTTCTTTTCATCTAGACCTAGAGTTATGTCTAGAAAAGCCTGTTATACTTGTGGAAGTTTTTCACATTTGGCTTATAAGTGTGTCAATGCTTCAAAGGTCAATGCTGATAGAAAGTCATCCATGGTCAAACCCAAACCTTTTGTCCAGCAAAGTCCACAAGTCATTAGACCAACTCCATTCTTTACTAAAGGGTCTAATACTTATGGACAAAGGCCTTTTCAAAAGACCAATACATGGTCTAACAGACAATCGGTTCCTGTAGCAAACCCTAGGTTTGACGCTGATAAAGGTAATTTCAACGTTGTCAAGAACAATTTTAACGTTGACAAGAATGTTTCCAACGCTGCTAGACCAAGTAATGCCAAATACTTGTAATCAAAGGGAAATGGGTCTAAAGCCTCTTCTAGCTTAACTTGGAGGGCCAAACAAGACCAAAACCCTAATTCAGATAGGATTTCTATGACTTGTAACAGATTTCATTATATTTCAAAGGTCATAACTAAAACAATTAGGGTTAACTGGGTGTTAAATCCAAAAAGGGATAAACAAGGGGTTGTTATAAGGACTAAGTTTGTTCTTGTTGAACAACCAAATGAATCCAAGTCTGCTCAGGCTTGGGTTCCCAAAGAAAACTAATTTTTTTTCTTTATGTGCAGGGCATTCAAAAGCAGGTTAATGATTATGGCTATTGGGATAGTGGATGCTCTAGGCATATGACGGGGAAGGAAGACTATTTGACAAACTTTACCCCCATTAAAGATGGTGACAAAGTGTACTTTGGAGGCGGAAATGGAACTATCACTGGCAAAGGCACTCTTATCACCAATAATTTGCGTTTTGAAAATGTATTTCTGGTAAAAGAACTCGATTACAATCTGTTTAGTGTATCACAAGTCTGTGATAACAAAAATAAGGTTCTTTTCACTGATACTGAATGCTTGGTGTTAAGAAAAGATTTTAAAATACCTGATGAGAAATTCATTGATTATAAAACACCTAGGCATAAGGACATTTATAATGTGAATCTTAATGGAATTAGGTTGAATAATAATCTGTCATGTCTATATGCTAAGGCTTCAGTTGATGAGAGTAATCTTTGGCACAGAGGGTCAGGGCACATTAATTTTAAGAACATAAATAGACTTGTGAGACATGGTTTAGTTGATGGTTTGCCTGAAAAGGCTTTCCAAAATGACCACTCTTGTGTTGCATGCCTTAAAGGCAAACAACACAAAGTCTCCTTTAAGTCTAGACTTGTGCATTCTAGTTCCGAACCACTTCACTTGCTGCATATGGACTTGTTTGGTCCAACTAATATAGAAAGCTTAAATGGTAAATCTTATTGTTTTGTCATAACTGATGATTTTTCTAGATTTACTTGGACTTTCTTTTTAGCTTTGAAAAGTGAAACTGCTGATGTTTTCATTAACTTTATTACCCAATTAGAGAAAAAGACTGGGAATGAGGTTAAAATTCTTAGAAGTGATAATGATGGTGAGTTTAGAAATAAGCTGTTAGATGACTTTTGTGACAAGAAAGGGATTACTAGACTGTTTAGTATAGCTAGAACCCCACAACAAAATGGGATGGCTGAAAGGAAGAATAGCACACTCATAGAAGCAGCTAGGACAATGTTGGCTGATGCTCACTTTCCCATTGCATTTTGGGCTGAGGCTGTGAATACAACCTGTTATGTTCAGAATAGGGCATTAATCAACAAAATCCATAACAAGACACCTTATGAGCTATTTTGGAGTAGGAAACCTAATATTGGTTTTCTTAAACCCTTTGGCTGTCATGTAGTTGTCTTGGGATACTAGTGATGCTTTAGGAAAGTTTAGTGCTAAAGGTGATGAAGGTTACTTTATGGGTTATTTAGTGCAAATTAGAGGATATAGGGTTTACCTTAAGAAAGAAAAACGTATACTTGAAAAGGTACATGTTAGGTTTTTAGAAAGTAAACCTAGTGATCCTGAAAGTGGACCAAATTGGTTATTTGACTTGGAACCTCTGTCTAGAACCTAAATTATATGCCTGTTAATAATCCAGACATTGTGAAGGTGACTTTAAATATTGTGGAAGAACCAGCTATTGAAATTTCAGGTATACAGGTTAATAAGGAGGTAGGATCACAAGCAGACAAATCAGCACCCATACTTGAGTATGTTACCATTCCTATATGGACAAATGCATTTGTTGTTGCTGCTGTTGCTGGAAAAGAAAAAGGTGGTCCACAAGTAACAATAGTTGATGAAAACATGCATGAATCTTCAAGCGCTGACAAAGGAAAATCTGGCGCTGACAGGTCAAATTCAGGCGTTGATGGCTCAAACGTTGACAACACCAATTCAGGCGTTGACAACTCTTTTGACCATTTATTCTCTTCCAATGTTTTTGAACAAGGTGAACCTTCAATAGTACATGAAGAGGTTCATTCACATGATGATGGAAGAGAATTTGAAGAAGATATTGGCAACTTGGAGACTGAAATTTGAAGGAGGAGTGCTTGCATCTACTATCAAGAATCACCCTTCTTCTCTAATTATTTGTGATGTGATGTCTCCTGTACAAACTAGAAGATCTTATCAGAATCATGGAGGTTTTATTGCCAATATCCACAAGAAGGTTGATACCCCTCCTGTTCAGGCATGTTTGTTTGCTTGTTTTCTGTCACAACAGGAACCCAAGAAGATATTTGATGCTCTCAAAGAACCAAGCTGGGTGGAAGCAAAGCAAGATGAGCTTCACCAATTTGCTATTCAAGATGTTTGGGAGCTAGTTGATTGTCCCAGACATGTCAGACCTATAGGGACAAGATGGGTTCTTAGAAACAAAAAGGATGAGAGAGGGATTGTTGTCAGAAACAAAGCACGTTTAGTTGCTCAAGGCTATACACAAGAGGAAGGGATAAACTATGAGTAGGTTTTCGCACCTGTTGCAAGGATTGAGGCAATAAGGATTTTCCTAGCCTACGCTTCTTTCATGGGCTTCACAATCTATCAAATGGATGTGAAGAGTGCTTTTCTTTATGGAACAATTGTAGAGGAAGTTTATGTTATGGAGCCTCCTGGTTTTGAAGATTCTGAACATCCAGACAAGCTGTATAGAGTGAAGAAAGCAATGTATGGACTTCATCAAGCCCCAAGAGCATGGTATGGCACATTGTCCACCTATCTGGTGGAAAATGGATTCAAGAGGGGCACCATAGATCAGGATTTGTTTACCAAGAAGACTGGAAAGGATTTCTTACCTGTTCAGGTCTATGTGGATGATATTATCTTTGGCTCTTCAAGTCCAAAGATGAGTGAAGACTTTTACAAGCTCATGACAGACAAGTTCAAGATGAGTGCAATGGGAGAGATGAACTTCTTTCTAGGGTTACAAGTTCAGTAGAAAGAAGATGGTATCTTCATCTCTCAAGACAAATATGTAACAGAGATCTTGAAGAAGTTTGGCTTTTCTCCACATGAAAAATAGGCTAGCACACCCATGGATAGGGAACACCCTTGGGGAAAGGTTAGAGATGGAAAAGAGGTGGATGTCACGCATTATAGGTCAATGATTGGATAATTGATGTATCGTACAACTTCTAGACCTGACATTATGTTTGCTGTGTATGCATGTGCACGCCATCAAGTGACTCCCAAAGAGTGTCATCTTCATGCTATCAAGAGGATTTTTAGGTACCTTAGGTGCTATCCCACCTTGGGATTATGGTATCCAAAGGATTCTCCATTGGAGCTTATTGCATATTCAGACAGTGATTATGGGGGTGACAAGATCGATAGAAAATCCACAACTGGTGGATGCCAATTTCTTGGGAGTAGGTTGATATCTTGGCAATGCAAGAAACAAACAGTGGTGGCCAACTCTACAACTGGAGTAGAATATTTAGCTGCAGCTGCTTGTTGTGGACAAGTCTTATGGATTCAGAACCAGCTGTTGGATTATGGGTATAATTTCATGCATACCAAGATTTTTGTAGACAATAACAGTACTTTATGCATTATTAAGAATCCTGTACATCATTCTAAAACAAAACACATAGAAATTAGACATCATTTTATAAGAGATTGTTTTGAAAAAGGTTTAATACAACCAGATAGGGTTGACATAGAAGAAAATGTGATAGATTTATTAACTAAACCTTTTGACACTAGGAGATTTCAATACTTGGTAACAAGTATTGGAATGATCAATCTTACCTAATGTGTGTTTTTGAACTTTTTGTAAAAGTATGTACAGGATATGCATTGTTATTGGTCTTTGTACAAAATTAGATTTTCCACTTTATTTGTCTAACGCTGACAAAGGTTATTTTAACGCTGACGAGTGTTAAATTGACGTTGTCAGCAACATGTCAGTTTTGTGGTTTTTGATCTAATTATGTAGGCGCTGTTAGCATTGTACAAATGGATACAGAGTTGCTTATGGATCCTTGGAGCTTATTTGGAGCATGTTCAAATTTATGGATGATGGTTGGAATATTTATATTCCTATCTTGACATAAATTTTTATTGCATGCATTTTCTTTAGCAACTTGTATATCTTATTTTAAGGGGAGGTTTAGGAAACCTTTAGGACTTTTTGGGTATTCATATAATACTCTTATCATAATTCTAGATTGTGTCCACTGGTGAGTACGGGTTAGTTTACTAAATCGTGAGGCACTGTAGCATGCAAAGTTGATATACTTTGCACGCTGCCAAGACTTTTTGACCTAGGATTGGATGGGGTATGTTGGGAGACTTGGGTATAATTTTTATTGGGCTTACCTGGGAAGTTACAAAGGATTTTATAAGATAAATTCACTGTTAAGAACTTTGGTTAGCAAGAGACACTTGAGGACAATTATGTCTATCTTGCTTAAGCAAGTGTGCATGATTGGACAGTGCTTGCCACCCTATAGTAATTTTCAGTCTATAGGTTATCTTCACTAGGATAAATTACTTTGTTAAGGTCCTTTTTCTTTTTTTATTATTTTTATTTTTAGACGTTGAAAGTTTTATTTACAAACGTTGTTAGGACCAATTTGACGTTGACATGGCAAAATCCAACGTTGACAAGAATATAGCCATTGAGCGTTGATAGGTTATTTTTGACCGTTGATAAACATTGGGTCCTACCCAGTTGTTATTTTTGAAGAAAATTTGGGACATAATTTTAGGAGTTGGTAACTTTTTATTAATGCACAAGATAAGTTATATATTTTCAAGATTTTAATCATTATATTTTGAAATAACTGCATCATCTTTGACCAATCACATGTTTTCACCTCTCTTATATACTTGGCTCATTCTTTTGAAACAGGGTAACAGCTTATTCTTGTCTAACTAAATTTTCACACACTTTCATCTTTCATAAAAATTTCTCACAACTTTCTACATCAATGGCGCCTAAGTTTAAACCGAGTGATTTGAAATCGGGGTTCAGAAGTCAGCATAACATGGTTGCCTATTTAGAGGCTGACAACACTCTGTTTCCCCAATATACTCAGATGATGGAGTATTTAAATGCATCTCCCATAAGGTATGCACTTTCTCATGCTCCTCTTATCCCTGTCACTCATATTAAACAATTTTGGAATACTGTCACTTCCTCAACAGTTAATAATGTGACTACATTGACTGCTACAGTCCATGGGCTTTCATGGGTGGTTACTGAAGCCTTGGTTCGCCAGGCTTTGCATCTTAATGATGCAGATGGTATAACCACCCTACCTATTGGTGAGCTAGAACAAGGACTTCAAGCTTTGGGTTATCCTTTCCCTGAAGAGGGAACATTAAACAAATCTTCAAAACAGGAATTTCCCCCAACTTGGAAGTACTTGATACATGTCATTCTTCAATGTTTAAGTGCCAAATGTACTGCACATAATGAAATTAACAGATCTATTGGGAGTGCCATTGTGTGTATTGCTACTGGGCAAAAATATAATTTTCTAAAATGATTTTTGATGGCATGTGTCATAACAAGGGTAGCAAGATGACTCTTGCTTACCCAAGATTTTTGCAAATGGTGTTTGATGAACAAAGATATTGCACTAAGGATCACAATGATTTATATACGATCCCTGTGCAAAAGAAAGAAACTTTTGGAAAGATGAACACACCACCTCATAGAGACTTACCCCTTACCCAAGCTATGCTTGCTGTTATTGCAACAACACAACCTCAACCAGACCCTCTACCACAACTAGACCCATTATCTGAACAATCACCATCACCCCAGCTAATGGATATTGACCAAGAACCCTTCAATGCTGACATGTTAAATGTTGGTGTTGACACTCCAAATCCAAACGTTGACACCCTTTTACAACAAACCCAAACACCCCTTAACCTTCAAACTGAAACCCAATCAACATCCTCTTCTACACCCCCTGAATTTAGGTTGGTAAAACGTCCAAGGACTACTGGAGTGTTCTCCTCTAGTGGTGCTAGCCATGTTGCAGAGAGAACCACCACCACAAGTGTGGTTGGTGACATGGGTGGGGCTAGGTCTATTGGTACTAGCTTAGGTGCAGGCCAAGCCAGTCCTAACATTATTAAGACCCCATCCATGCCCCATGACTCTACTTTGGGAGGTCAAATTCCTATTCTAGAGGAGGGCAGATTGTAACCCTATACATTGTTGGAATTGACGGTTGTCTGCATCAGCTTGCAAAAGCAAAATACAGACCTTGTACATATTGTCTCTACACAAGGCCTTGAACTCAAGCAATTGAGGAGAGGATTGTTGTTTTGGAAGCTTCTGAGACTAGGAGAAGGCAGACAAGAGTCCTTTCATCAGGGGATGATTCTTACAAAGGGGAGGAAGCTTCTACTGAGCCATTTAATTTAAGTGACAAAGGCTCAGGTGGTTCTATTGGTGTGGAGATGGCTGAAGCTTTGACCAGCTTGAAGGAGACGCCAGTTATTGATGTTTCACTGGCAACTCCAACAAAGATTTCGTTTATGGAGATGCTGAAACAGGTTTCTAAGCCAAGCGCTGACAAGAGTAAATTGAGCGTTGATAGACAGGTTTTTGACGCTGACAAGATAAGCGCTGATAGGAGTAAGTTAGGCGTTGACACACATGTTTTGGACGTTGATAGACCTGTAGGTATGGTTGATGTATCCCAGTCATCAGCCATTATCAAGGATGTGTCTACACAGGTACCATCATCATCTTTACCCTCCATTGATATATCAGATAAAGGTAAAGGGATTATGGTAGAAACAATAGTTCCCAAGGATGTAGCCCAAGTAAAATTTGATTCCATGTTGGCTGCACAACTTGAGAAATAAGATAGGATGAAGGAGACTGCTATTGAGAGTGAGGAAAGCAGTGGTGATGAGAGTACATATTTAAGTGTAATGATTATTGAAGAACTAGAGAGGCTTGAATATGGTGATGAGTTGGCAAAGGAAAACATTGCAGAGTTGAAGAATCAGGTGGATTATGAGATGCCTAAAGTTGCTCAGATGTACTTTGCATGGGAAAATAAGGTAATGGAGAATCCAGACATGACTTTATCAGATCAAATTTGGGGTTTGGAGATTCTACTACGAGTTCAAAGGGATTGCAAGGTGATTCTGAAATACAAAGCTAGCAAAGTTCTTTCACAAACTAAGACGGCTAGGAGGGAGCTCTACTACATGTTGCTCAGATGTCATCAAACAGGTTGGACTTTTAAGAAGTTGAAAGGATTGTCTTTTGATGAGTTGGAATATAAGGCTTATCCTATATGGGCAAGTGTGCAAGAGCAGAACACTATTAGACTTCTTTCAGATGAAAGAAAGGAAGAACTTGCAGAAGAGATGGAGATTCAACAGGCTTTGGTTACACCAAGACCTTTGAAGAAGGGAGTTCCACTTGAGTTCCCAGAAAATACGGATAGAGTGAATCCTAGTGAAGGTGTTATTAGAAGGAGTATTAAGCTCTCACCCTTGGAAGCTTCACATATGGTAGAAGTGTTACCTCATGATTCCAAAAACCCTATAGTTAGTTATGAGGAACATGCAAGTGGGTTTTGGATGGTTGGTAGATATGGGAAGAAGGTACACACTTTTACTACTCTTATGTCTTTATTTGTAAGCCTGGATAGGGAAGACTTGGCAGACCTTTGGAGGTTGATGCAGGCCAAGTATGAGACTGAAGCACCTACTTCAGTCAATGGAATAAAGATTTGGTCAACATTCAAGAGAATGTGTGCACCAGATGAAGAAGATCCAGTTTGGAAGGATCTTGATGATATCAGTGGACTTCAACGGCGTTATGTTGTTCCCATATTAATTCACTTCACCATGGTTGATTATATGATTAAACAAAAAATAAAGATAAAAAAATAGATGGATTCTAGAGAGAGAAAGTAGTAAGAGAAAGTAGAGAGAAGGTGGAGAAAACTAGGTGAAATTTGATTAAGAAAAATGAAATGCCTTGTCCACCCTCCTAACATGCCAGGAGGGTGCTTATATAGTCCACCCACATGCGGGCTTTCTTTTGGACTATATTTTTTTTGGGCCGGGCTTAAATAAATGCTTAGTACCTTGAAAGAGGCCTTTTAAGCTAACCATCAAGCCCGTAATGTCACGACTATTTTAACTAACTATTACAACGTTATAATAAATATTACAATATAAACCTATGACCGAACATTCTTGTTTGACTCAATATTTTGAGGCTAACAATCTCCCCCAATGTGAGGTCATTCCTCTTCGATATTTGGAGTTCAATGGAGATTATGAATTTCGTCATAAATGAGTCTTGAACGTGTAATAGTCGTCTTGCTCCTTCATGCTGTGATCTTTGAGCCTTTGTCATTGTTTTTCGACTTTGTCTTTTATCTTGAGATCTTCAAATTATCCTTGACTTGTCTTTGCCATCTTACGATCTTGTGTCTTTATCCACATTCTCACACTTTGCACAATCCTGAAAGCTTGCTAACAATCTCCCTTGAAGAGAGGTCATTCCTCTAGATTAATTGATAAGGAAGATTTTGACGTTAGTGTTGCGGAAGTCTTTAGCTTTCTTGATTGTTGAATACGTCTTTGGGCATGAGTATATGGTTGTGAATCTTTGACTTTGTTGAGTACACCGTAACATCACCTTCTTGAGACAAAACATTGACACGGACTGAATGGCTTTGACATTCGTCCTAAATCGGTAGCGTTTTACCTCCGGTCGGTGAAGACCGTTACACGATATTAAATATCGTACCTATGATTAGGTAGATTCAATTAAGAATCTCCTTGACAGGGTTTCGCGGCTGTACTAGCCGTTCTCTTTACTCGACCGTCTCAGAGCAAGACTACGAACATAAAGAGTGGATCAATTGGATAAATATCCACTTGATTAAAGTGGTCAATTCAAATTCCTAGAACAAGTTTGATTCATTAAGAATCTTACCATTGTTGCTTTCCAGTTGACACAAGCTTGATTCATAAGAATCTCGCAAGTTACCTACCGTAGCGCTGTTTGATGTTGACGCTAGAAGGATTTCCATTCGTCACTGTGAGTATTAATAAATATCACTCTGAATGTTCTGGCAAGACCATAAAGATATTGCGTAGAAACCTAAAACGAGTTTGAATTGATAGAGAAACAAACCACTGTTGCTTTTCAGTTTTACATATGTTCAATTCATAAAGAATCTTACACATGACCTACCGCAGTGCTGTTTGATATTAACACTGGAAGGATTTCCACTCATCATTGTGAATACTAAGTAGTATCACTCTGAGTGTTCTAGCAATATCACAAGGATATAGCGTAGGACTCTTTTGATCTTCATCCGTGTGTCCTAACGAGATTTGATTGATCTCTTGGCTCTAGACACAATTTGTGCACTTTTAGTGGTCGGAGGCTGGAGCAGATGCCACCTATTCAATATCAACTATCTCGGAGTGAGAAAGTCAATAGAAGTCGTGTTGATCTCCGTGTCATAAAACATACTTCTTTTGAGAGAAGCTTGAGTCAGCTGGGGAAGGGTTGTGCATTACATCATTGGGTCCATGATGCATTGTCTTCATGATGTGTTGACCCGGTTTCTGCCTAAGTTGCATGGAGGGCTAATTTCTTTACACCCTATATCCTTACATTTCTTTTTCATTCTTCAACCCCTTCAATGCTTACCAAGACATCATTACTAGCACCTTGTTGTGATTGTTCCAGTGCTAGCGTCAGTACTTAGTCGGCATTCAGCTACGTTCACATTCTACTCCATCTTTCCTAAGGACTTCTAATAATCTATTAGATTTTCCCTGGGAAGATCCCTCCGGTTCTGGTTGGATCATAGGACTTAAACCTAACCACCCTTTTGACACCAATAACGTCGTGAATTAAAGATGTTGTGGGCATTTGATCGTAACCATGAGTGCTTGAGTCTTTAGATCACATTTTAATCACATTTTCTCCCCTTATCTCTAATATATAAAATCGTTTGATATTAGAGATACCAAATTTGATTAAAATATATTGTGAAAAATAGTCTTGAAAACTTTCGGGAGAAAGATGTGTCAAACTTAGCATGAATTTTGGAACGCTCCCCCTCAAAAATTTGATCCAATGGATTTGTCATTAAGAGGATATGATCCACATTAAACTTTTGAGGATAGGAGTTGTTGAACACACAATTTTTGAAAGATTTTGAATATCATTGAGAAATTCTTGAAAAAATTGTGTTCAACGCTTTTTGAAAAATCATTTATTTTTGGCGAAAAAGTTTTTCTAAAGCATAAACTTGAGTTCATATACGTTGAATGTCTTGACGAATCCACTCAAGTGTAAGAATATTTAACTTCTTTTGCTAAGGGTAAGGGGACGAAAGCGTACACTCCCCCGTGAATTTAGATCCGGATTGCAATCTGAAAGTGATTACAAGCCATTGTGTTGAGCTCAAAACGTTAAATATTTTGGGACAAGCTCAACCCAAGATAGATTGATCTACCCGTTGTTTGGAAATATTGTCCAAAATAGACAATTTCCTTTATTAAAAGAAGAAATGACATGTTTTGAAAAATATTTACAACTTGCATTAGAGCTTTATGTACACATCCGTGTCGTTATTGAGCGACATTTCTAGGTACGTCCATATTATCGATACTGAAAGACATGTCGAGAAGAATATTTTTGGATTTTCAAAGTTTTGTTAATTTTGTATTTTGCGTTTTCATTAATATTTACATGTACATGTTTGATAGGTGAATCAAGCAGGCTTCTTTGCCAGAATCTCCAATTCTGATGGAGTCAAACATCTCATACCAATTTGCCTAACAAGATACGCAAACCTCTCTTTCGAAAGAGCTTTTGTAAACAAGTCAGCTAATTAGTAATCAGTTCCAACAAAGTAAAGTTCAACAATACCCCTTTCAACTTGTTCCTTAATGAAGTGATATCTGACATCAATGTGCTTTGTGCGGGAATGTTGTACCGGATTGCAGGAGATGGCTATGGCGGACTTTGAGTCACAGTACATCGGTATTTTATCAAATTGGAAGCCATAATCCATGAGTTGTGTTCTCATCCAAAGAACTTGAGCACAACACGCAGATAGAGACACATACTCCGCTTCGGCTGATGACAGTGATGTGCCATCCTGCTTCTTGGAAGACCATCCCACGAGCTTATCTTGACCTAGAAATTGTGCACCACCAGAAGTACTTTTTCGTGTATCAAGACACCCTGCATGATCAGAATCCGAATAGGCTGTTAGAAAGAAACCGGTTTCCCTCGGATACCAGAGTTCCATGTGAATGGTATTCTTAAGGTACCGAAAGATCCGTTCAACCTCCTTGAGGTGCTTTTCAGTGGGTCGTGCTTGATATCGTGCACAATAACACGTAGCATGTGATATATCTAGGCGGCTTGCTGTTAAGTACATTGTTGGGTCAAAAAGTTGATGTGGCAGAAACTCAAAAACGAAGAAAACATGAAGGTATGTGTCTAAGCGTTGACAAGAGTATTCCAGGCGTTGACAAGAACAAATTAGGCGTTGATGGAATCAAGCATTGTCAAGAGCAATCCAAGCATTGTCACATGCAATCCAAGCATTGACAGAAACGTAGACAAGAAGATTTTAAAAGATTCTATTCGGATATATATGCAGGATATATTCTGTATATGTTTATCTAAATAGAATATTTACTTGTTTATTTGTTATTATCTCTTGTAAAACCCTAATCCTTACACTATAAAAGGAACCGAGGGTTATTAGGTTTTATATCATTCATATTCACAATGTAAACCTAAAAGCGTGTATGGCTAGACGTGGGATTCAATGTATACACGTCTAGTGGTTGTTAATTATTAATATAGTTAACAATCCATTTGTTTTTATTCATGTTCTTTGTGTCTAAACTTCTTGTTAATGTGTCGTGTTCTAATTCCGCTTTGATTATCTAATCATATGAACATGATGCATTCCTAGTAGCTTCAAAGATCCGGAAACCAAGGTTTCCACAATTGGTATCAGAGCCTCGTGGCTCGTGATGCTAGGACCAACAAGGTGTTCGTGTATGGTGAATAGAAGAAAAATCCGTCTAGGGTTTTTCTGGACGTTTTTGTGTGCGCAGCAGTATTCAGAAGGTCATAACTTTTAATTGAACCGTTGGATCGTCACGAAATTTTATATGTGTTTTCTACATACATAGATCTAAACATCCACCAGAGGGATTGTCTAGTTTTATCCCCAATCAAAAGTTATTAAGCGTCGAAGTTGGCAGCAGAGGTGATTTTCAGATTTTTAGCTTTTACATAAAATCATGATTAGGGTTTTTACAAACCCTCAAACAACTTAAGGTTGAAAAACTGGAGGATTGTGGCTGTTATGATTCAAGATCTCAGGTTTATTTACAAACCCTAATTAGGGTTTCGGTGTTTAAATTTTAAAACCCTAGATCTATGACAAGAACAAGAACAGTAGCTCGTTCATGGTACAGCAGTCTGTGTTGATATATGGTTTGCTGTTAATGAAACGTGAGTTACTGTATGCATCCATTTGATATTAAACATTCTACCTTGTGGATCATGTGGGATATGGATGCACGAATTAAAGAGATCATAACATATCAGAAGAAGAGAAAAACGTGGGGCATTCAGTTCTTGGAAGATATTTTGTTTCATATGAAGGTAAAGACAAGTATTGAATTTGACGGCTGAGCATGTTTTGGTATTCACGTGAGGTTGCCAAAAAGGGTACGCAGCTATTATACTTGTTTGATATGCCAAACGTTTGCAAAAGATATGTTGCCAAGAAATCAAAGACGTGGAGGATAAGCTTCAAAAGTGAGGATTGATGTCTTCACGTGAATCTGATGTGATTGTTTATGTCATGCGTTGACAAAAGTGGTTAATGATATCACATGATTGATTTAAGATCAGGTGCTTGCTATTCCATGTTACTCATGTGAGGAAAAGCTAAAAGCTAAGGTGGACGTCTGCTAGTAAAGACAGAAAGAACAAGCTACAGCAGACGTAGACATGTGATATAACGTGATTTCCAATTTCCACAATTGTGTTCACACGGTGCAAACTTTCTTATTGGTGGAAAACTTTTCTGTTCACACGATGCAACAAGGATTAAAATGGTAACGTTGATATTTATTAATTCAACGTTGACATATGAAAAGATGTGAGCAACTATTCATAAGCAGAGAAAGATCTCATGTGGGATGTGGAGAATTGATGTGGCCCATGGGATTTTAATATTGATAAACCCTAGTTTGTTTATTAATGATGTTTTTTTGGGTTCGGTCAATTAGTTTGGATTTTGGATCGACGCTGACGAGGTTTATGATTGACGCTGACAGGAAGAATTTTGACGCTGACAGAATAAGTCAACGCTGACAGGTTGACAGTGTTATCTGATATATGTTTATTCAAACGCTGACATGTATTGTCCGATATCAGACAATACAACTGATAAAGATCTTGGATAAAGAGGATATTGGACAACACAAGGAAGGCTGCTATTTGAGAAAATTGGTACGTTTTGAGCACACAAAAAGGTGGTATTTACACACGAAGATACATGGAATCTCCGTTTTAATTTAGAATATCATGTTGATATTTATGGCTCGGATACTTTTTAAATGGAATTAATGATCTTAAAGCGAGTTAGCAAAAAATCGTGAGGTAAATGAAGTCCTTCATGAAGAGGTGTTAGCTTAAGGGGAAGAATTCTTACGGTAAGTTTGATGATCGAAGAAGATTTTCGCAAATTTGTGTTCTATCATATCTTAAAGTCGTGCACTCCCAGTCATAGACTTTAAAGATAACTTGTTTATGCTTACATGGTTACTGATGAAGTGATACAAGGTCTAGGAATATGTGATTTTTCTTATGGTTCTCTATGCACATATTTTCTATCACTTGAAGGAGTTACATTATCGTGTTCAGTGTCTCACAAAGGATGAGGATTTTTGTATCAGCTACATACTTCATCACATCATCGTACAAGATATGGAACATAGGTTTGGTTTATTCTACTTCTACATCAAAAATATTATATTAATTGTTCTTCAAGATCATTACATAGAGCTACATTTGGAGAATCTTCAAAGATTGCATACATTGTTTACTTCTCTGTTGATGTGACAAAAAGGAGAAGAAATACATGCTACACTTGAGGGGAAGCAATTTGAAGATCATGTACAACTTACAAGAGATGCACATAGAGTTTTGCCAGCATCAACTAGGGGAAGATTGTTGGGTCAAAAAGTTGATGTGGCAGAAACTCAAAAACGAAGAAAACATGAAGGTATTTGTCTAAGCGTCGACAAGAGTATTCCAGGCGTTGACAAGAACAAATTAGGCGTTGATGGAATCAAGCATTGTCAAGAGCAATCCAAGCATTGTCACATGCAATCCAAGCATTGACAGAAACATAGACAAGAAGCTTTTAGAAGATTCTATTTGGATATATATGCAGGATATATTCTGTATATGTTTATCTAAATAGAAGATTTACTTGTTTATTTGTTATTATCTCTTGTAAAACCCTAATCCTTAAACTATAAAAGGAACCAAGGGTTATTAGGTTTTATATCATTCATATTCACAATGTAAACCTAAAAGCGTGTGTGCACTAGACGTGGGATTCAATGTATGCACGTCTAGTGGTTGTTAATTATTAATATAGTTAACAATCCATTTGTTTTTATTCATGTTCTTTGTGTCCAAACACCTTGTTAATGTGTCGTGTTCTATCTCCGCTTTGATTATCTAATCATATGAACATGATGCATTCCTAGTAGCTTCAAAGATCCGGAAACCAAGGTTTCCACAATGAGGGAGCCGATCATGGAACGATATTTCGTTTGATCTATGGCATCTCCCTCCAAATCAACATCTAGGGATGTGGTTGATAAAGGTGTCCTAACGGGGTCACATGATGTCATACCATTCTTTTTTATTATCTCTTGACAATACTTAGCTTGGTTAATAAAGATACCACTTGGGTATTGGTGAACTTGAATTCTTAAAAAGAATTTTAGTTTGCCCATCATTGACAATTAAAATTTGCTGTGCATTACTTTTTCAAACCATTTTGAGTTTTGGGTTTGTAGACCCGAAAATAATGTCATCAACATAAATCTACACAAGCAAAATGTCATCCCCATATTTATAAGTGAACAAAGTTAGATCAATGGAACCTTTTGAGAAACCTTTGGAGACCAGAAATTTCGAGAGCTCGTCGTACCACGCCCTTGGAGCTTGCTTGAGTCCATAAAGTGCTTTGTTGAGACGATACACCTTGTCAGGATAATGAGGATTGACGAATCCTTCCGGCTGTGTGACATAGACTTCTTCCTTCAAAGGACTGTTAAGAAACGCCGTCTTTACGTCCATTTGATAGACAATGAATCCCTTATGTGCAGCATAAGCAAGGAAAATCCTGACCGCTTCCATATGAGCTACTGGTGTAAATGATTCTTCAAAATCAATACCCTCTTTCTGGCCATACCCTTTAGCCACTAGCCTAGATTTATTCTTAATGATCGTGTTCTCTTCATCCATCTTGTTTTTCCAGATCCATCGAAGATTTAATGGTATTAGATCGTCTGGTCTGTCAACAAGTTCCCAAACTTTAAGTCTTTCAAATTGTTGAAGTTCATCCGTCATCGATTCAATCCAAGCGTGATCAGCCATGGCTTCTTTGATATTTGTTGGTTCAGCTGTACTCACGACGAGGGCAAACATACAAACATCACCATCAGTTTCAAGTTGTCGTCTTGTACGAACGGGCTGAGAAGGGTTTCCAATTACTTGAACCAAAGGATTATCTCGGGTCCAATGATGTGTTGAAGGATGTCGTTGATAGAACGTATGCATATTTGACGGATCAACATGGCGAGTAGAAGACTCTCCAGTTTCGTGTACCGGTGTACCAAATGGGTTGATAAATTCGTCATCATTAGATAATGCATTGTCTGCTTGATTTGTGTTCTCTGGAGCAATGACAGTAGTTGTGGATGTTGTAGGAGCGATTGTTGATGTGAAATTCTGAGGAGGTAAATCTGCAGCAACCCGTGTTGAAGTAGATGAAGTTGTATCCTTTTGTTGACTATGATCGGTATCATCATTCGTATCATGAGTGACAACGGAAGACTTTGATACAACATGTTTCTCCCCCGTGAAATATTCATCATACATTGGTCTATATAACATTTCCAACTCTTCAATTGTCGTGTTTACTGTCATATCTGCTCTTGGAACATTTCCTTGAACCAACTTTGAACTTGACGGTTCATTGTTGTGGTCTTGAGTTCCGAGTTCTTTGCGGTTGTGAACGGAAGTCGTATGTCGTTATGGATCGGGACTTAAACTGTTTTGTTCAAGTGTCATTTCTTGTAATTCATCAAATCGGATGTGAATAGTCTCGACTATCAATTTTGTTCTCTTGTTGTAAAATCTATATCCCTTAGACCGAGTTGCATATCCCACAAGAATACATGCATCACCTTTCTCTTTCATCTTGTCCAGATTTTCACCATCATGTAACACGTACATCCAAAAACATGAAGGTGTTTGAGTGAAGGTTTTCGATCATGAATTATGTGATATGGTGTCTTTTCGTGTCTTGGGATAATTAAGGATCGGTTTTGTGTGTAGCATGCGGTTGACACGGCTTCGGCCCAAAAGTATAGTGGAAGTTTTGAAGCAGATAATAATGTTCGAGCAGCCTCAACTAAACTACGGTTTCGTTTTTCAACAACGCCGTTTTGTTCGGGTGTTCGAGCAATAGATGTTTCATGTTCAATTCCTTTAGCTTCAAAGTAGTTTCTCAGAGTTGAATTCAAAAGTTCTGTGCCTCTGTCAGTTCGAACCACTTTTACTTGAGCTTGAAGACCATGTTGTATCAGTTTAAGGAAGATGATGAGAACTTCGGGTGTTTCATCCTTAGACCTCAAGAAGCGAGTCCATGTGTACCTTGAGTAATCATAGACAATTACCATAACATATTTCTTCCCATTGATACTATGAACACGCATGGGACCACACAAATATATATGGGGAAGATCTAACTGTCCTTTAGAGCTTGGTGTAGTCTTTGTTTTGAAGCTACTTCGTTTAGCTTTACAAAGCTCACAAGAAGAACAAAGATGATCTTTGATGAATTTCAAGCTTGGAAGGCCTCTCACAATATCTTTCTTGGAAAGCAAGTTGATGGTATCAAAATTAAGATGAGATAAACGTTGATGCCATAACCATGCATGAGTCGTTGAAGCTTTAGCCATGAAGCAAATTGGAGTTGATGAAGTTGTATCTTAAAGTGAAATAGTGTAGAGATCAGTACCCCGTGTACCGGTAAGTAAGTCATTCCCATCATAATCACGAACAAAACATGTCTTCTTCATGAAAGCAACCTCCAAATCTGCATCACAGAATTGACCTAGCGAGAAAAGATTGTGATTGAGCCCTTCGACGTAGTATACCCTTTTGATTGTTATATTCCCCTGAACCAAATCTCCATATCCTAGGATCAGTGCAAATTGATCATTTCCGAATCACACCGTACCCAGCAACTTCTCCACCAAGTTAATTAGAAGCTTGAGATTCCCCGTCATGTGCTTCGTGCATCCGGAGTCCAGTATGAAGAGAATTATTTGTATCACCTGCAGAAGAGTTAGAACACAATGGAGCATTTGCTAAATTGGATACCACAGTAGTTGTGATAGTAGAATCATTAGTGTCCTTAGCAATGTTTAAAGGCATACTAACACTCGTTGTCACATTTTCTTTCCTAACTTTAGGCATCCATTTATATCCTGGAGGACATTGATTAGCAAACCACCATTTCCAAGACTTGCTATTAAACTCATATAATTCTGTAATTCTGCTTCTAGGGTTCTTAGTGGTGGAGTCTGATGCATTACTTTTCTTAGTGAGGGTTGCACCAAAATGGTTCACTTTGTTTTTGGGTTTACTAGCACTAATAGGCATCACAACTTGCTTCTTAGTTCTAGTTTCTACGCCTTTGACATTATTTATAACACACATAGAATGATTAGCATTTGCACACTTTCCACATTTGACACAAACAAATTTCACATTCATAGCATTCATATCATTCAAATCGTCATTACATGCGATTACAAACTTTTTATTCTTAAAAACATTCAAATTCCTAGGGTGTTCTTCTACTTCCTTCATCTTCCCTTGACTCTTGTGTTTCCAAACCTTATCATTCACTTGAGTGCTCTTAAGCTGAGGCCGGATAACACTAGCAGTGGAGACTACTCTTGTAGTAGAAGAAACACGAATATTAGTGTTTCTAGAAGTATGAGGCGAGTGACTAACTTTGTTTGTGGGTTTAGTGGTCATTCTATACATCCCTGGTTTAATCACATTATTGTGCTTAACGCTTGGTGCTATAGCATTGCTTATGGGTTGAGTATGTGGTAACCTTTCCTTTCCATCTATCTTGGGGGCAAACACAGCTTTTGCATACGAAGAATTTGAGAAAGTAGATGATTTTCCCAAGATAGAGGATCTATTCACTCTAGAGGCATTGGGTTGTCTAACAACAGGTTTCTTAACGCTAGGTTCCACAACTTTCCCACCCATCTTAGCAACGATTTTCTTTAACTCTGCTATAGCTATGTCTTTTTCTTGTAACTGAGCTTTCAAATCCGAAATATCAGACTTTTTTCATTTAGTAATCGACATGACTCAGATAATTTTACTTCCAAAGGTGTATCATTTGAAAAGCTGCCAACTTTCTTTTGCAAAGCAAGTTCAAGTGTGTGACAATGTTTTTGAAGATAATCATATCTATGTTGAAGTAACGAAAACTCTTTTTGGTCAACTTTATTCGAAAGCTCAGTTTCAAGACATTCACATTCTTTAACTTGATCAAGATATTTGCATTCAACATCAGAATATTCATCAATATAAGCGCAAGATGTAACATAAGTACACATAATATCTTTTGAGAGACAGTCGTGTAAGAGTAGATCATATGCTGTAGAAAACTCGTCTCTTTTAGGTTGATGTTTCAAATTCCACATATTTCAAATCATCAAACATTTCTTGTTTAATTAATATTTCAAATTCCAAAATATTTTTTGCGTTCTTTCCGCAAGCGGAATCAAAATACTTTTCACAAGCACAGTTATATCGTGAGGAATTTCTTTATCTCCTTTCGAAAGTTCACGTTTTTTCCAGTCATCATCAACAACCTTTTTGAAATTTTCAATGTTACTCTTGAGAATACTAAGTGCTTACTTACTCTTGCTTACAGAAGCTTTATGTGGCAAGTAGTCAATAAATTTAGAAACAATAGTTTTCTTAGTGGCAAAAGCTTGTCTCCATTTAATTCTTATTTGTTCACATTTGAAAAATATTTGCTCACGAGTTTTCTGTGTTTGTGGTTTGCAAAAGACCATAAAGACTGTTTTCATAAGCATAATTATATGGTTTAACAAATTCTTTATTAACTTTTGGTCTACTCTCTTCTTCCAAATCATTTGTCTCTTCACTATCGGGCCTAACAACAAGACTATCAAGATCGGTCCATTGGGACTCATCGAGATATAAGTGCTGATTCTCAGATTGAGCTTGCTTAAGGTACTAGGATTTGCAAAACTAGGTCTATCCTTGAAAAACGAACGAGGTGCCAACATTCTCATGGTTTGAATTGATTGATTAGTTTTGTAAACAATTTTCTTGTAAAAATCAAGTTGAGTTTCAAGTTCCACCATTTTGTCGATGTCATTTGCTTGTTTAGTTTTGAAATCCTTTTCCATCTTTTCAACCACAACTTTCTTTTCATAAACAAGTTTAGTTTTATCCTCTTGAAGAAAACCATTTACTTGAGTTAGTTCATTGACTTTAGTGGTAGCAAGATATGTTTTGTGACGTTCAGTACTCAAAGAGGTGTTGTAATTACGTTTCTCTTGTTCTAGAAGCTTAAGAGTTTCATTGTATTTCTGTTGAAAATCGTCCTTTTTGACATTAACTAAACACCCTTTGTACCCCTCAATCTCATTGGTCTTTTGAAGAAGCTGAGCTCTATAGCTATCAATGGTCTCACTAGATTTAATTAGAGCAGCTTTGCATTCTTCAAAATTTTGAGTGAGCGTAGCGTTTGCCTTCTTTAATTTATTTTGACTCTTTCTAGTTTCTTTGACATCTTTTTGTAAAGAAGCAATTAAGTTAGCAAGCGCAATACGCTCCTCGTCATCATCATACTCATTTGCATGTTGATCATCCTCAGACTCATTATTGCACATGTCTGATGAATCGGGTGTGGTATTACTATCAACCGTTTCCATCATACATGTGTCATTAATGGTTTTGAGTAGCTCAGAATGCTCATGAATATTACCAAACACATTATATTCCTCTTCAATGTGTACCTTATAGATTGGCTCAGTATCAAAGATAGGACCATTGTCATCTTCAGTGACGTTGAGAACTTCTTCAACCTTTGCCATGTACGAGTAATGTGCTTCAAGTTCTTGGTCGGAGGCTTCATCATCCGTATCATCAAGCATTGCTCTTTCCTCAGCCGACAGTTTAACCCCAACTTCCATCTTCTTGCATAGCAGCATCTTTTCCTTGTGATAGCCAGAGTCCCTAACCCGTTTCGGCTTCCTACATTCCTTTGCCATATGCCCATAACCTTGAAAAATAAAGCATTGAATCCCACTTTGCTGAACCACTTGAGTACCAACAGTGTCCCTATTCCCAACAGCAGTAGCAATCCTCTGAGCATCATACTTAGCAGTTTGTCGATCATACCGTACAACATGTGTTGGATTACGTCGATCATACATTGAAGGACTTTCATCACGTTGACATGTGTCATACCTTTGAGGACTCTCAACATATTGGTTCCTTGTATTTGATGATGTTCGAAGATTGTTGTTGGTGGGTTTGAAGATTTTCTTGTAGGTCTTCATAATGAAAGCAATTTGTTGTTCATCTCCCTATCCTTCTGAGCTAGTTCTTCATCACTGTCCTCTTCAGATGATGGTGATGGTACTCTTGGTTCTTTGTCTCGTGATCTTGTGGGAGCAGAATATTTAGATGAAGTGGAGTATCTTGGTGAGGAGGATGTAGTGGAGTACCTTGGTGAGGATGATGTAGTGGAGTACCTTGGTGAGGATGATGTAGTGGAGTATGACTTTGAAGCACGAGAGCGATGATCTTTAACGTGTTGAGTGGTAGACACCAAAGCAAGTGGATTAGCAGTCTTTGCTATCCTTTCAGCTCGAAGTTCATTCGCCTCATTCTAAAATTGTTTCAAAATGTCGAAGAGCGTGTGATAGTTGACCTCGTCTAACTTACTTTGTTGTTTCACCAAAGTTACGAACCGTGTCCACTCTGGTTGAAGTTGCTGTAGAAATTGCACATTGACTTGCATGGTGGAGACTTGCAAACTGTTTCTTGTCATGTCATTCATCATCTTGTAGAACCTTGAGTAATATGAATCAATTGATTCCCCATCCAAGGAAGTAAACTTACCAAAGTTCCAAAACAAGTTAGTTTTGACATCTTGCTTGTTAAGTGATTCACCTTGTTGCAAGCGTTCAATGGCAAACCACATCTCTTTAGCAGTAGAGCATGCATCAACCGTTGAGTAAATATCATCCCCAATCCCACTTAGAATCAAATAGATTGCTTCTTTCTCTACATCAATCCAAGCACGTTTCTCTTTCAAAGTGTTCTCATATGTTTCCTCAATTGTTTGCTCATCGAAATCGATCGTCGAGTCGGTTGCTGGAATTGCAGGAATGGTGATTGTAGTGGGAGTATAAGGTCCTTCTTTGATGCAACGTCGAAGAACATCACCATTGGGTTTGGTGTCAAGATATCGAAGGAATCGTGATTGCCATTGTGCATATCGACCCGTCACAAGCATTGGTGGTCTCTCTTTGTTACCCGCCACCATGATGTTGTTGTTTGTCACACGATACTCTTGAGTAGAATTCATTTTTAGAAACTTGAAATTATTGAAGTGAAAACGGATCTTAAGTAGATGTGTTGTGATTGTTGTTGTGAGAAAAGATGTTAAAATCCCCTAAAAAAGTTCTCAATAATCCAAAAAATTCCAAGACAAACAAAAAAACACACGAGTTCAAAAATTTTAAGTGTAAAAGAAATGTTAACTTCGGAATACCTGGATATTAAGTGTGAACTTCGGAATGGAAACAAAATCTCTTCGCAATATACTTCCCAAGCCACTTCGGAATTCCAATAAAACCAACTTCAGAATTCCCTAAAAAACAAGTGAACTTCAGAATCTTGTGAAAGAAGAACTTTGGAATAGAATTTTCCAACACACTTCGGAATCCAAAAAGAAGATCAACTTCGGAATCCCAAAAATAAAAACCAACTTCGGAATAAATTCAATATTCCGAAGATAAGCAACTCTGGAATCCTCAAAATTATCTTCGGAATAACTGTTCTTGGGAACTTCCGAATCCCAATTTCCTTAACGACTTTGGAATATTTGAACACAAAATTCACTTTGGAATATTTTAAAATAGCACTTCGGAATACTACTAAATGATCACTTCGGAATACAACTCTCTTCGGAATTCAGTGGACTTCGGAATACTTAAAAGGAGTACTTCGGAATGGAGTACTTCGGAATATTGCTGTCTTGGACTTCGGAATATGGTTTAAATATCACTTCGGAATTTGGTGAATGAGTACTTCGGAATAATAACAAACTTGGTGACTTCGGAATATAGATATACTTCACTTCGGAATATGAAATTGTTTAGAACTTCGGAATTTTGTTGAATGTTGAGATCTTCGGAATTGTTTTGGAGGATCACTTCGCAATAGTAAAACCCTCTTCACTACTTCGGAATATCAACAATTATTCCAAAGTAAATCAATCTGTTTGGTAATTTCCGTGTTCTTCGCTTCAAATAAACCAAATTCGTGATTTTAACCCAAAAATCAAACCAAACACCAAAAAACTTCGCGTTTTTACCCACAAAAATTATACCAAATCCCTACCACATGTATATAGAAGATATATATGAAGATTTATAACCCGAAAACACTATTTTTTTTTAATTCGAGATGATTATAGATGAAATCATACGAATCAAATTTAAAACCAAACAAACAATCACTAATCTACCCCGTGGCGATTGATACCAAATGTTGTTTCCATATTAATTCACTTCACCATGGTTGATTATATGATTAAACAAGAAAAAAAGATATAAAAATAGATGGATTCTAGAGAGAGAAAGTAGTGAGAGAAAGTAGAGAGAAGGTGGAGAAAACTAGGTGAAATTAGATTGAGAAAAATGAAATTCCTTGCCCACCCTCCTAACATGCTAGGAGGGTGCTTATATAGTCCACCCACATGCGGGCTTTCTTTTGGACTATATTTGTTTTTGGGCTGGGCTTGAATAAATGCTTAGTACTTTGAAAGAGGCCTTTTAAGCTAACCATCAAGCCCGTAATGTCACGACTATTTTAACTAACTATTACAACGTTCTAATAAATATTACAATATAAACCTATGACCGAACATTCTTGTTTGGCTCAATATTTTGAGTTTAACACGTTTACATTCAGCAGCTGGTGTGTATCACTTGAGTACTACAGAGTTTTCTGAGTATCTTCTTGTGGATGCTGAATATCCTATGTCCAAACAAGTTTTGAAGAAAATGGTGTCAACACAGCTGGAGATGGATTATACAAGTGACGTTGGCAGAGACTTGATTAGATATATTTATTTCCAACTTAATAAGATTTGTAAGAATCCTCCTTGTACTTAGTTTTTATTCAGAAAACTTGATTACTAGAGTAGATATCAAGTTTAGGGGAGGATTGTTGGGAATAAAATGAAGCCAAGACACTTGGACGCTGACAAGAGGAATTTGGACCTTGATAGGAAGAAATCAAGCGTTGTCAAGACAAGCGTTGACAGGAAGAAGTCAAGCGTCGATAAGAAGAAGTCAAACACTGGTAGTATACTTAGTCTACATGTTTTATGTTTCTAGTAAAGATATGTTCGACAATATATTTCTTATGTTTATCTTTACCTAAAATAGCTGATACGTAGACTCTTGTACAAGGTTCCTTAATCTATAAAAGGAGGCCTTTAGGTTTAGTTCAATATGTGTTTTTCACACTTTCATTGTACGCATGTTCGACTAATCAATCAAAGTGAAAGTTTGGTTTATCTTGTTTGTGTGTTCTTGTTTCAGTATTAATTCCGCATAATACTTAAATTGTTTCATATACAACAAAGTTTCTCTAAGTGTTTAACTTGATTTATTCTCGTTTACACAAGCTAAATCAATCTAAGTTTGGGATCAACAAGTGGTATCAGAACTTGTTGAGGAACTTTGATCTAATGAACACAAAAACCCTAAATCGCCAAAAACCCTAAATTTCAAGAAACCCTAATATCCAGACAACATGTCTACTCTAGAGTTGACCTCATCCTCAAGACATAACATAAAGATCCCCATGCTAGACCCAGACAACTTTGAGTTGTGGAAGTGCAACTTTGAGCAGTACCTTCAAATCCATGACCACACCCTATGGGAAATTATTAAATATGGAAACACATTCGATAAGGTTGACAAAATTCAAGCTGCTATTACTGTGAGATCAACTCTATGCTCAAGTGAAGCTGATCGAAAAGAACAACCTGGAGATGGGAGAGCTGTCTCAGCTGAGGACATTGCAAAGAGAAGGAATGACATGAAAACTCTAAGCATCCTCAAACTTTCTTTGGGACAAGCGAATCAGCACAAGTACAGAGGCTATGAGTCTGCCAAAGATCTTTGGACAGCCCTTCAAGTTACTTATGGTGGTAATGATGATACTGCCTTAGAGAAAGAGAAGCAACTCTTGCATGAGTATGCTGTGTTCAAAGCTCTTCCCAATGAAAAGCTAAGTGGGGTAAGAAGCAGACTTCTTGACATCACAAGCATGTTGTCATTTATGGGAACAGTACATGATGATGCTGATATCATCACCACTTTTCTTAAAAGTCTTGGTGATGCATGGAAGATTGAAGCAAGGTCTATGATTGCTAATAATACTCACAAAAGTTCCACTTTTGATGACGTCTACAATAAACTGAGGATTGTAGAGAGTGAAATCCTTTTGGATCAAGGAAGCAAATATACAAATGGAAATATGGCCTTCTTCTCACATAGTGAAGGTCAATTTGATCAAAGGGAGTCATACATGCACCCCGTTACTGGATCACCTTGTGTCAACGTTGGATCAAACTTTGTCAGCGCCCCACATTCAGACGCTGACACATACATTGTTGACTCACCAAGAGTTAAGCCTACTGGTATCGATATAGATACAGTGTGTGCACACATTTCTTCATTGCCTAATGGTTCAGTGATTACATATGAGGACCTTGAGCAAATTAGTGATGAGCATTTGGAGGAGATGGACATAAAGTGGAATATGGCACTTGCAAGTATAAGGTAAAATAGATGGAATAGGAGATTCAGGAAGAAGATGACCTTAATTGATAAAGACACTGCTGGGTTTGATAAATCCAAGGTTGAGTGTTACAATGGCCATAGAATGGGTCACTTTATGAGAGAGTGCAGATCTCCAAGAAGATCTGATGCTGGAAAGCCTTCAAGCCAAATCGTCAAGGTTGAAGATACAAAAGCTATGGTTGCCATGTAAGAGATTGATGGTGTTGGCTGGGACTGGAGCTTTTTGGCCAAATATGTGGAAGAGAACAAAGCCCTGGTTGTAGAAAAGAAGGAAGAGGATCATGTTCACTATGCTCTCATGGCACATTCTTCATCTTCATCAGAAAATGAGGTATATGATGATGCATTTTGTAGTAAAGGTTGTCGTTTAAACACTAAAAAACTTAACAAAGAAATTTTAAAGTTAAAATCAGATGTTTTGATGAAAAATGCAAGTTATCTAACTATCAACTTGCACTTGTTCAAACTGAAAAGACTGTGGCTGAATATAAGAAAATGGAGCTTGACCTAAAAGATCAAATAAATGTTTTGACTCATGACCTAAATGCTAGTATTAAGGTAAGGGACATCTTGGAGAGGTCCAATGGTGTTATTCAAGCTAAGTTAGATGAGGCCATAAAAAACAAAGATAATGTAGATCTTAAAATTCAAAGATTTGATAAAGCTTCTCAAACCCGTGAAAAATGTGTTAGTGAACAAAGGGATTCTAAGGATATGACTGAGATTGGGATGAAAGAGTATGCTTGTGTTCCACCACCTGCTGGTAACTTCTATGGTGTCCTTAGAAAGGATTTGTCTTGGAGTGGTATACCAGAACTCCAAGAAGAGGAATTTATTCCTCCACCAAGAGTTCTTACTCCAGTAGAGGAATACAAGCAGAAATTGACTGATTTGGACCAATGGAAGAAAGCCAACCCTACTTTGTTTGTTAAGGGTGGCATGCTTAGTGACAACCCAAATGAGTCAGCACCTATAAAAGTGACCAATCCTATTACTAGAAAGACTGTTGACCTTGGCTTGAACGTTGATAGAAAACCTAGTATTAAATATGCAGAAATGTATAGAAAACCTAGGTCACCAAAAAGTCAAGTTAGTTATAATGGGACAGGTTTCTTTTCATCTAGACCTAGAGTTATGTCTAGAAAAGCCTGTTATACTTGTGGAAGTTTTTCACATTTGGCTTATAAGTGTGTCAATGCTTCAAAGGTCAACGCTGATAGAAAGTCATCCATGGTCAAACCCAAACCTTTTGTCCAGCAAAGTCCACAAGTCATTAGACCAGCTCTATTCTTTACTAAAGGGTCTAATACTTATGGACAAAGGCCTTTTCAAAAGACCAATACATGGTCTAACAGACAATGGGTTCCTGTAGCAAACCCTAGGTTTGACGCTGATAAAGGTAATTTCAGCATTGTCAAGAAAAATTTTAACGCTGACAGGAATGTTTCCAACGCTGCTAGACCAAGTAATGCCAAATACTTGCAATCAAAGGGAAATGGGTCTAAAGCCTCTTCTAGCTTAACTTGGAGGCCCAAACAAGACCCGAGCCGTTGACTGGTTAAAATCGTTGACCGGCCTAGACCAGACCCAGTTCGGTCTAGACCCGGTCCAGACGCGAACCAACCCGGTTCAGACCGGTTCAACCCGGTCCAAACCGGCTGACGTCAGCGATGCCTTTAGCACCACGTGGCGGCGGCTGGCCAATGCCAGCACGTCACGTGGCATTGACATGCTCTGAATATGTGCAGGTATCAGGTACTGTAGCAGGTGGCGACTGGCCAATGGGAGCTCGACACGTGGCATGAACAGTGCTCAGTCCGAGGTTCAGAAAGGCGGCGCTGACATGTCAGTCCGAGGTGGCAGAATTGTCAGACGTGGCAGAGGAGCAGTGGCGGCTGGCCATTGGGATGATGACATGTGGCGGCGGCGCCGCCACGTTAGTATGAGGTGGCATGGAAATGCAGTATGGCAGATGAGTCAGTGGCGACTGACCAATGAAAAGACGCCACGTGGAAGTGGTGATGAAAATCAAGTTAAAGGAGCGTGTGCCTGGCTAATGATTGGCGAAAATTCCCACACTTTGATAGCTGGTCAAGCATTAATCGAAGAAAACAAGAATAGAGGGCCAGCTGTCCTCAAATTTGCTTAACTTTGAAGCAAAAATTAGATAGTTAAATTACTATAATACCCCCATGTTGGCTGCCTATATAAAGCCTTCCCCATCCCATTTAATCAAGTTTTTTTTCCTAGTTTTCTCTTAGTTTTCATATAGTTTATATTTTGTAATTTTATTTTTTAAGCTTTGTAATCTTTAAGTTTTTAATAAAAGTCAAGTTTTAGTTTCATAATATTCTCATTCTTCCCTTCTTTTTACTTTTCTTAATAATCTATCTTATTATTTTGGGATAAGTTTATATAACTTTTTCCAAATAAGATTAGATTTATATAAAGTTTGGAATAATTAATTTTATTTCAAGCTTATTGTTGTCTTTTAGTAGATTTAGCTTATTTGTGTAGTAATCATTTAATTAGCTTTTTAGCTTTTTAAATCTCATAAGTCCTAAGCTTAGGCTTACGACTTATTTATAAGTTAGCTTTTTATTTAAGTACTTTTAGTTTTTATTAGTTAGTTTTTTTAGATCTATTAGATTTAAGTTTTAAAAATTAAAAATACTTTCAAAAAAAGCAAAAAAATAAATAATTAGATCTATTAGTTGTTCGTATTAAAAAGTTTAGATATATAAGGTTAAAGTTTAAAATTTAAAGTATTTTTATAAAACCTTAAAAAATAGTTAGATCTATTAGGTTTTTAAATAGATTAAGTAGATCTATAATTTTTAGCTTTAAAATTTAAAATACTTTTATAAAACATAAAAAAATATTTTAGATCTATTAGTTTTAATTAAATCTCTTTATAGAATATCAATTGTTGCTTATTATTGTTCTAACCTCTTGTGTTTTTGTGATATTGGCGAATCGATTCATCAAGTTTTGTAGAGAGCTTATGGTTGATTGAATTGGTTCAAGTTTGATATGGCTGATTAATTTGGTTAGAGATTGATTTGGGAGGCCGTGTACTTTACGGGCCAAATTTGGGTTTAGCTTTTAATAGTTCTGATATTGGGAGGCCGTGTAATTAACGGGCCGTATTTTGTTGATGTCGTTGATGTTATTTGTTCTAGAGCGGTTTTCTACGGACTACGGGTACTAAAGCTCTCCTTTTTATTTTTTCTAGTTTAATCGCTTTAGTTTTAATTAGATCATTGTAGTTTAAATTGTTTTTAATAAAAGTTATATTTTTTATAAAAATTGGTTTAATTAGTTTTAGTTATTATTATCTGTGTTTAAAAAATAGTTTAAGAGTTTTTAAAATTAGATTTCATTTAGATAAGCTCATTATTAGTAAAAAGTTTACACCTTTTTGTGTTTGTTAAGCTTATTAGTATATAAAGCTTGTAGCTTTATCATCTAAAAAGGTTAATAAGCTTAAAAGGTTGAAGCTTTATGCTTAATTTTTAAGTTTATCTTTGTGAATTTATTTTTCGTCACTATTACTTGATATTACGTGTTTGCATTTGATTAATTTCGCATTTAGATTTATTTTTTATTATAGTTTATTTTTGTTGCATCTAGATTTATATTTGTAGTTTAATTTTTACGTTGCATTTTAGATTAATCTTACGTGAATTAATTGCGCTTTTATTTTTATATAGTCCTTAGCCTACATATTTTACCAATTTTCGCTTAAATAGACATAGATACCAAACTATTATTATTAACCAAAAACAATTAATCTCTACGTTAAAATTGGATTTCAATTCGAGTCGAGGAACGATAAATAGAGAATAAAAAGAATTGACAAAATTCATACATTAAATTGGCGCCGTTGCCGCTTCGCTCGTTACGATTGACGATTTTTCGTGAGAAGCTTTAGATTTTGGGATCCGTTCAATTTTGAACGTTACTTTTCTTGCTAAAAAAATCAAAAACATAAAAAAAAAATCCAAAACTTAAAAATACAAAAAAAATTAAAAATCATCAAAAGCAAACTCTTTCATAAGATTTGCACCAAAAAAATTAAAAAACCCAAAAGTACTTTTCCTAAAGTATTACACCAAAAATATTACGTATTATTGTTATTTTTCTTATTTCGATTTCTTTCGTTTTTATTGTGAATATATATTTTTCTTAAAAAAATACAAAAAAGAATTTTCTTTTACTGTATTGTATTACGTAGAACAATCAATTTACCTACTTCCAAATAAGACCTTAGTTGGGATTTCATCACCTAGCTATTGTATTCGAATCCAAAACGAGAAAAAAGGCAAAATAGATAAATACTAGTAAAAAGTTTGAACTCGATTTATACAAACTATAAGGTGGGTATAAGGCGACGCGCTATAAAAGGCCGTCTAAGGAAAAAGGTTTTTAAGTGCTTTGTGCCACCTCGTTCCCCGCTTGCTTGTGCGTATATTGAGAGGGACGACCGATTATTGGTTTGCCAACTCAGGTAGTATTACGTATATTTTTTTGTAGCTTTTTAATATTGAACCTCGAGAGGGATAATCCCTTTCCTCTCAAAGTCGACCGAGGTCTCCTACCTCATTCCTCAAGTTTAGTTGTATGCGCACTCGCGCGCGTGCACACATTTCGAGTGGTGTACCAAATACTTCTAATTCTTCCAAAAAGAAGAAGAAGAACAAAAAGACCGTCAATCAAGCCGATCCCGAGAATCGAGCTTTGAACAACACGATGGCAACGGATAATCGACCAATGATTGAGATTCTACAATCTCACGTTGAAGGAAATGATGACGCGATTGTGGTGCCGGATATTGGAGCAAATAATTTTGAACTAAAAACGGGTTTTATTCAAATGGTTTTCGCTACACCATTTTTAGGCCGTACTAATGATGACCCACACGCTCATATAAAACATTTCATACAATTGGCAAACACCGTCAAATATAATGGGGTGCCACAAGTGGCCATTCGTTTACAACTCTTTCCTTTTTCCCTCGAGGAACAAGCCCGGATTTGGCTTGATAAGGAACCACCCCAAAGTATCACCACATGGATTGATTTAGAGACCAAGTTCATTAACTACTTTTTCCCACCATCACGGACCACCTCTTTAAGGAATGACATCATTACCTTTGAACAACAATATGGGGAAACGTTTAGTGAGTCTTGGGAACGTTTAAAGGAGCTTTTACGAAAATGTCCACAACATGGTTTTACAAAAGTGCATCAAATCAATACGTTTTATAATGGTTTAACTCTTAATGATCAAGACTCACTTAATAGTGCCGCGGGGGGTAATATTCTTGTGAAGTCCATGAACGAGGCTTGAAAACAAGGCAAAAGTACAAACCAAGAGTGTTAGGGCTACTATGGCAAGTACTAGTACTAGTGAGAGCGACAAGAGAATTGATAAGCTTACTTTGCTTTTTGAAACAATTGCTCTACAAACCGCTAACAATACCAAAGCCATCAGTATGCAAGTAAATGCCTTAAAAGAGACTTGTGAAACGTGTGAAACTTGTGGTGGACCACATTCGTATTATAATTGTGACAAGGTTTACAATCAACAACAAGAAGTTTATGCATATAACAACAATGAAAATGAGCGGGTTCATTTCAAACCAAATGTTGATGTTAACCATTTGTCTTATAAATCTAATAACTATTTGGCTCCCCCGGGTTTTGTAGCTCCACAAAGACCACCCCCACCCGCCCAAAATATGAACCAAGGTTCTCAAATGGGTAATTTTCAAGGGAATTCAAATAAAAGGGGTTTTAACCAAAATCAAAGGAATTTTCAAGGGCAAAATCAAGGGTTTAATACTCAAAATGAAGGCTTTAATAATCAAGGTTTTCAAAATCAAGGCTTTCAAAATCCTAATCAATTTCAAAATCAAGGGTTTCATAATCAAGGGTTTAACAATCAAGGGTATAATCAAATAAACATGCATAATCCTCAAATGGACCTGGTTCTACAAAAATTGACCGAACATGAGAGAACTATGAAACAAATGCAAGAGTCCACCGATAGGAAGTTCGTGCAAATGTTGCAAGCCCTTAGACCCCCAAGGAGCCTTACCTTCTAATACCGAGATTAACCCTCGTGCTAATGTGAGTGCTATCACTACTCGAAGTGGAGGCACTTTAGTGGGACCTTCCATCTCTTCGCCCATAAAGGAGAGACAAGGCCCGGAGGTCATAATGAGTAATCCTACTCCCCCTTCGGTTATCCCTCCCACTACCACTCCTAGTACTAGTTCTCCATTGCCTAATGAGCCTAACCATAAGGTTGTTCAAGAAGCGAGTCCTTCTCCTTCTCAACCTTCAACTTCAAAGCCCAATATCCCTTATCCCTCTAGGTTAGACAAGGCTAAAGTGCTCACCAAAGATGACGTTCATGTTTCCAACTTTTTGAAAATGATTTCTCAAGTGAATGTTAACATTAGCCTTATTGAAGCACTTGCTCAAATGCCTAAATTTGTGAAAATGTTCAAAGATTTGCTCAATAAGAAAGAAAAAATGGTTGAGCTCGTTAACACTCGTTTAAATGAGAGTTGTTCCGTGATTCTTCTCAAAGAGCTTCCCGAAAAGCTAGGAGATCCCGGACGATTCGTGTTACCTTGCTCGTTTCCTCAAGTTGATGATTGTATGGCTTTAGCGGATCTCGGCGCTAGCATCAATCTTATGCCACTCTCGGTATGGAAACAATTATCATTACCCGACCTTGTACCGACTCGCATGACTCTCGAGTTAGCTAATAGAACCCTCTCATACCACGTTTATATTGCCGAAGACGTTTTTGTTCGAGTTGGTACATTCACTTTTCCCGTGGACTTTGTCGTCGTCGACTATGAGATGGATCCTCGTATTCCGTTAATACTTGGTAGACCATTCTTAAGATCTGGAAAAGCATTAGTTGATGTGGCCGAAGGGGAGTTAATTCTTAGGGTTAGGGATGAACAACAAGTTTTTAAAATGGGAAAAATCACAACTAAATCAAATGGAAAAGAGTCGGTCAATATGATTGATGTTCTTAATTATGATAATGAAGAGATTTTTATTAATCCTTTTGGAATTCAAAAGTCTAATCAAAATGATTTTGTGATAACTTCATCCCTTCCCTTAGAGCCTCAAATTTTTGAAACTCCTATTTACGATACTTATAGTGATGACACTTCTTTAAGTGATCACACTATCTTGGTATAGACGACCCACCCACTTTTGACCCACCCATTTTTGATCCACCAATCTTTGATACTTACGATGATGACACTTCTTTAAGTGATCTCATTATTTTTGATGACCCACCTCATGATCTTAAAGCACCTCATATCTCTATGAGTGATTCTTCCATTATGGAGACTCCTTTTGACTTTTATACCCCAATTTTAGAAGTCATGACTTTCGAGGAGGATCCTCCACTCTTAGAGATCATTCCTACTTTAGAGGATATTCTATTTGAGGAGGATTTAGATATCTTTCTAAATAACTATTTTCCTCACGAGGAAGAGTTTTCCTATGACTCCGATGATACTTATGTTTTCACATCAAGTTTGGAAGAGGAAGACTTTCCCACTTTGGATTATGATGACATTTTGAGCTTTAATGTCAACACCTCTTGTTATTTTCTCGTTAAGGAACCGGTGTTTGATCCCGGAATAGAGACTCTTGTACTTTCATTGCCAAATCACCTTACCCTTCCTTATGAGAGACTTTTGACTAAGGGTACCCTACTTTTCTTTGCCTTGTGTGATTTTACCACCTCGGGGTTTATTTCCTTTCGTGATGGAAATTATGTGTTTGACCCGGGTGCATTTTCATGGGGTATTCTTTATATGACTATGTTTCACCCTTTATCATGGAGAGATTTTCCTCCCTTGGAAATCTCGGTTTTTTCCATGATTTTTCCCATTTGAATGATGATATTCGGGAAATCGAGTCGAGCTAGAGACTCGTGATAAATAAATCAAGCATCGTATAACTAGGTTAGATTTTTACCTTTTCCACCCTTTCCACCCTTTTTTACCTTCACCCATTTCCACCAATAAGTGTAGGGGGAGCCAAGTAGGTTGTGTTTTGTGATGTTGTGCAGGGATATGTGCTTTAATGATCCACTTTTGGTGTTTTTGACGCGACCCGTGTTCCCGTGTACCCGGTTTCTTCGATAAGTTTTTGCTATTGTGATTCAATTTTGTATATAAATAAGATGAATAAATGTAATCACTTTAGTTGTCTCTTCCTTAGCTCGATTTAAACAACATACTCAATGTCCTAAGTGTAGGGGAGTTTATTCTCCCACATGCTTAAACATTAAGGGCAATGTTTATATTAAGTGTAGGGGGACTTCTATCGAATTTTAGTGGGCTTTTCCATTAATTTGACCTTATTTAACCGGAAAATTAAATTTTTCAACGTTTTTCAAATTTTTGATCTATTTTGGCCTAGTAGTATTTCCATTTATTTTCTTTTATTTTCTTTCATTTTGTCATCGCATCGTATGAATAAATTCCATTTCAAGAATAAAGTCAAAATAAAATAAAATAAATAAATGAATAAAATAGTTTTAACAAGTTTAGATATCTTTGATATATTAGGCCCGTCGTGAATATTTTGACTCAACCCGAGTTTACTTATCCAAGTTTACTCTAGCTAGTATCCTTAACCATATGGACCTTAATTGGTTTATTAGGGTAAGCATCCACGAGTCTCATTCCTTGAGATTTTAAATTGTGGAGAACGAGAGATGATAGAGTTGATAATAAGTTTAAGGGTTAATTCTTGCTTATATGAGTTTTTGTGGCTCTTTCTTCCCGCTTGTATATTTAATTGCTTAATAAATGAGGATTTTTGCGGTGTAGATTCGATATCTTAGCTCTTAGCCAAATCTTTTATCTCCTTGTAATTAAAGCATGAACACATTGAGGGTGCCAGCGTTGTGGACTTCCGACTAAGGTGGCTCATAACCACTAAGTAGGAGGTATTCAGACCATGGGACCGCAGAATTTGGCCTAATATATATATATATCATAAATAAAGAAAGAATAAGATTAAAACATGACCTCAAGGAGCCTTAGGGTGTGGGGCATGTAGCACGAACCTTGTCATTAGAGCCTTACGGTGTATGGCATGGTAAGTGTTGAACAAAAATTGATCGAAAATCAATTCCCTTGTTTATGGTTCAAGGAGCCTTAGGGTGTGGACCATAGATAAGGAGCACTTTTACATCTTAAATAGCCTAAGGGTATATGATGTGAACTTGCTAAACTCCACATAAAGTCAAAGGACCAAAAAGTGCCAAAAGAATGAAGTTTGGAGGATTAAAAATGAAAATTTGATGAAGATTTTACAACAAGGACCGCTTTTTCCAATCTCCAAAGTCATCCACTAATAAACCACATTGAAGAGCACAAAATTACGAAGCCAACGGTCCCGACCTCGCGTCGTAACTCTTCACGGTTTGTTTTCTATGAATTTTTAAAGTTTATTAAGTTTTTAAATCAAATAAATAGGTTTTAATATTCAAATAATATAAATAAATTAATAAAATTTATTTTTCGAAAATAAAAAAATAAAAAATAAAATAAAGTTTTATTTAAAATAAAGTTTTATTTAAAATAAATAAGTTTTCTTTTTATTATTATTATTATTATTATTATTTTTATAACTCATCATTTATTATTATTATTATTATTATTATTATTATTATTATTATTTATTTATTTATTTTTTTTTTAATCAAAAATTCCAATTTTATTAATCACATAAAATTGGAAGGGAGCCGCGAAACAAGCTGCGCGCCCACCCCTTTTTGAATACAAAAACTAAGTCTAGACATCAAAAAACCACCACTCCTCGCGTCATTAAAATGACAACCAGCTAACCGCTTAAGACGCGAGAGAGTACCCATCGCCTCCACCTCAAACTCTCCGAAAGTCGAGAAGGCGAATGGAATAAACGAGTAACCATGAATAGAAGAATACTTCCTCTTCTTCTTCTGAACAGCCGACTGCAAAGCACTCCCGGGAACCCACGAATCCAACCCCGCCCCTGCAAACGGAGAAACCCCTGTAACATCTAAACACTCATCTTTGCCCTGGGACCAATTGTGTAGCAATAAATCTGCTGGTCGAAGATCACGCCCACCATCAGAAACAAATCCCATATCAGCTTCTTTCCTCACCGACACACCAACCTTAGAACAAATATCAAACAATACATCACGAACAAGATTGTGCCGAAACTTAACCCCCAAATCACTAGCGCAATGAACAGCATGATCACCCCATAGATCCATCCGATGTACATGGCAACCCGAGCACAAAGAACCATCAGGAAATAAAGGAATCGACAAACGATAACACAATACCGCACAAAACTGTCTCGGGTTCATCCGCTGTCCCAGCCCATCAATCGGAATAGCGAAGAGGTAATCTTGCGCATGAGGAGCACGCACACAGCTGAGAAGTGCCTCCTGACGATTAATATAAATAGCCTGGTCAAACAAGTCAAACCGCCTAGTCAACAAACAAGAAGGGGTCATAAACATTCTTTTGCATATATATTATTGAAGGGCTGCTTGGCACACTGGCCAACACCTTCAACTTTGGCATAAGCCACCAGGGTTCGAGTCTTAAGAGTGTATATGCTGGGTATTTATACTTAGTGTCACGTGGCACCACCTCAACGGTCCACGTGGCGACCCGACCATTGACCCGACCCGAGCCGTTGACCGGTTCAAACCGTTGACCGGTCTAGACCAGACCCAGTTCGGACCAGACCCGGTTCAGACCGGCCGGTCTAGACCCGGTCCAGACGCGAACCAGACCCGGTTCAGACCGGTTCAACCTGGTCCAAACCGACTGACATCAGCGATGACGTCAGCACCACGTGGCGGCGGCTGGCCTATGCCCGCACGCCACGTGGCACTGACATGCTCTAAAATTCTGCAGGTACTAGGTACTGTAGCAGGTGGCAGCTGGTCAATGGGATCTCGACACGTGGCATGAACAGTGCTCAGTCCGAGGTTCAGAAAGGCGGCGTTGACATGTCCGCTGACATGTCAGTCCGAGGTGGTAGAATTGTTAGACGTGGCGGAGGAGCAGTGGCGGCTGGCCATTGGGATGATGACACGTGGCGGCGGCGCCGCCACGTCAGTACGAGGTGGCAGGGAAATGCAGTATGGCAGATGAGTCAGTGGCGGCTGACCAATGAAAAGACGTCACGTGGAAGTGGTGATGAAAATAAAGTTAAAGGAGCGTGTGCCTGACTAATGATTGGCGAAAATTCCCACACATTGATAGCTGGTCAAGCATTAATCAGAGAAAACAAGAATAGAGGGCCAACTGTCCTCAAATTTGCTTAACTTGAAGCAAAAATTAGATAGTGAAATTACTATAATACCCCATGTTGGCTGCCTATATAAAGCCTTCCCCCATCCCATTTAATCAAGTTTTTTTCCTAGTTTTCTCTTAGTTTTCATATAGTTTTATATTTTGTAATTTTATTTTTTAAGCTTTGTAATCTTCAAGTTTTTAATAAAAGTCAAGTTTTAGTTTCATAATATTCTCATTCTTCCTTTCTTTTTACTTTTCTTAATAATCTATCTTATTATTTTAGGATAAGTTTATATAACTTTTTCCAAATAAGATTAGATTTATATAAAGTTTGGAATAATTAATTTTATTTCAAGCTTATTGTTGCCTTTTAGTAGATCTAGCTTATTTGTGGAGTAATCATTTAATTAGCTTTTTAGCTTTTTAAATCTCATAAGTCCTAAGCTTAGGCTTACGACTTATTTATAAGCTAGCTTTTTATTTAAGCACTTTTAGTTTTTATTAATTAGTTTTTTTAGATCTATTAGATTTAAGTTTTAAAAATTAAAAAAACTTTCAAAAAAACCAAAAAAAATAATTAGATCTATTAGTTTTTCGTATTAAAAAGTTTAGATATATAAGTTTAGAGTTTAAAATTTAAAGTATTTTTTATATAAAACCTTAAAAAATAGTTAGATCTATTAGGTTTTTAAATAGATTAAGTAGATCTATAATTTTTAGCTTTAAAATTTAAAATACTTTTATAAAACATAAAAAATATTTTAGATCTATTAGTTTTAATTAAATCTCTTTATAGAATATCAATTGTTGCTTATTATTGTTCTAACCTCTTGTGTTTTTGTGATATTGGCGAATCGACTCATCAAGTTTTGTAGAGAGCTTATGGTTGATTGAATTGGTTCAAGTTTGATATGGTTGATTAATTTGGTTAGAGATTGATTTGGGAGGCCGTGTACTTTACGGGCCAAATTCGGGTTTAGCTTTTGATAGTTTTGATATTGGGACGCCGTGTACTTAACGGGCCGTATTTTGTTGATGTTGTTGATGTTATTTGTTCTAGAGCGGTTTTCTACGGAATACGGGTACTAAAGCTCTCCTTTTTATTTTTTCTAGTTTAATCGCTTTAGTTTTAATTAGATCATTGTAGTTTAAATTGTTTTCAATAAAAGTTATAGTTTTTATAAAAATCGGTTTAATTAGTTTTAGTTATTATTATTTGTGTTTAAAAAATAGTTTAAAAGTTTTTAAAATTAGATTTCATTTAGATAAGCTCATTATTAGTAAAAAGTTTACACCTTTTTGTTTGTTAAGCTTATTAGTATATAAAGCTTGTAGCTTTATCGTCTAAAAAGGTTAATAAGCTTCAAAGGTTGAAGCTTTATGCTTAATTTTTAATTTTATCTTCGTGAATTCATTTTTCGTCACTATTACTTGATATTACGTGTTTGCATTAGATTAATTTCGCATTTACATTTATTTTTAATTATAGTTTATTTTTGTAGCATCTAGATTTATATTTGTAGTTTAATTTTTACGTTGCATTTTAGATTAATCTAACGTGAATTAATTGCACTTTTATTTTTATATAGTCCTTAGCCTACATATTTTTCCCATTTTTCGCTTAAATAGACATAGATACCAAACTATTATTATTAACCAAAAACAATTAATCTCTACATTAAAATTGGATTTCAATTCGAGTCGAGTCGAGGAACGATAAATAGAGAATAAAAATAATTGACAAAATTCATACACTAATATACAACATAATATGAATGGCTGAAACATAAATAAGACTAATAGCAGCGGAAATGTATAAGTCCTGTAAAACCTAGAACATGTTCATAAAATTGGTTTTATAGTTTGGAAATCCTTATGTTTATCTTATAAAAACTGTTTAACATGTTAACCATTAGCCAATATAGGTCATGAAATATCAACGTGCATGAATACTTGGAGGGGTGAACTCGTCATGCAATTAGAGGGGCTGCCTCTAATTAATATAACTGTTTGAGTAGGAGGGATGAGCTCCTTGTGAAGGATGCAAGGCACACACCACATTAACTTGAATAATCTGTTGAAACATGTAAACTAGGATGCACCCATACGCCCCACCTGATAATAATAATATGGCCAAAAGCTGAAAGGGACGCCACGAGCTATCACTCTGTTGTGGTGGAGTCATAACACTGGTGCCTCCAGTGTTATGGTTATGGTACCTCCATAACTAGGTGAAACTGTTCATGCATGTATATGGCTTTAGGTATCTAATTAAACATAAGCAATTCAAAAACATATAAAACATATACTGGGAAAACAGTTGGCTGCATACGGGGAATCCTAATAAGGAAGAATGTCCATACTGAAAGGACGGAGAATCCGTACCTTGTGTCGAGTGAACGAAGAAGACGAACGGAAGAGAGTCCTACTTCGATATCACTAATGCTACATAAATAATATACGTGTATAAGTATCTGATTACTGACTACATAACTGGTTTTATATCATGTCTCAGCTTGTTTTATATGTTCATGTGATGTTTCGCTGATTTAAGCTTTATACTGCGTTTATCATGTATTCTATCTATTCTGTTTAAGTATAACTTGTATTTCTTGTATTATTATACTTGTGGTGTAATAATAAGTAACTTTCTATTATTATACAAGGGGTTGTTATAAGGACTAAGTATGTTCTTGTTGAACAACCAAATGAATCCAAGTCTGCCCAGGCTTGGGTTCCCAAAGAAAACTAATTTGTTTTCTTTATGTGCAGGGCATTCAAAAGCAGGTTAATGATTATGGCTATTGGGATAGTGGATGCTCTAGGCACATGACGTGGAAGGAAGACTATTTGACAAACTTTACCCCCATTAAACATGGTGACAAAGTGTACTTTGGAGGCGAATATGGAACTATCACTGGCAAAGGCACTCTTATCACCAACAATTTGCGTTTTGAAAATGTATTTCTGGTAAAAGAACTCAATTACAATCTGTTTAGTGTATCACAAGTCTGTGATAACAAAAATAAGGTTCTTTTCACTGATACTGAATGCTTGGTGTTAAGCAAAGATTTTAAAATACCTGATGAGAAATTTATTGATTATAAAACACCTAGGCATAAGGACATTTATAATGTAAATCTTAATGTAATTAGGATGAATAATAATCTGTCATGTCTATATGCTAAGGCTTTAGTTGATGAGAGTAATCTTTGGCACAGAAGGTTAGGGCACATTAATTTTAAGAACATAAATAGACTTGTGAGACATGGTTTAGTTGATGGTTTGCCTGAAAAGGCTTTCCACAATGACCACTCTTGTGTTGCATGCCTTAAAGGCAAACAACACAAAGTCTCCTTTAAGTCTGAACTTGTGCATTCTAGTTCTAAACCACTTCACTTGCTGCATAGGGACTTGTTTGGTCCAACTAATATAGAAAGCTTAAATGGTAAATCTTATTATTTTGTCATAATTGATGATTTTTCTAGATTTAATTGGACTTTCTTTTTAGCTTTGAAAAGTGAAACTGCTGATGTTTTCATTAACTTTATTACCCAATTAGAGAAAAAGACTGGGAATGAGGTTAAAATTATTAGAAGTGATAATGGTGGTGAGTTTAGAAATAAGCTGTTAGATGACTTTTGTGCCAAGAAAAGGATTACTAGACAGTTTAGTATAGCTAGAACCCCACAACAAAATGGGGTGGCTGAAAGGAAGAATAGAACACTCATAGAAGCAGCTAGGACAATGTTGGCTGATGCTCACTTTCCCATTGCATTTTGGGCTGAGGCTGTGAATACAGCCTGTTATGTTCAGAATAGGGCATTAATCAAAAAAATTCATAACAAGACACCTTATGAGCTATTTTGGAGTAGGAAACCTAATATTGGTTTTCTTAAACCCTTTGGCTGTCATGTAGTTGTATTGGATACTAGTGATGCCTTAGGAAAGTTTAGTGCTAAAGGTGATGAAGGCTACTTTATGGGTTATTCAGTGCAGAGTAGAGGATATAGGGTTTACCTTAATAAAGAAAAACGTATACCTGAAAAGGTACATGCTAGGTTTTTATAAAGTATACCTAGTGATCCTGAAAGTAGACCAAATTGGTTATTTGACTTGGAACCTCTGTCTAAAACCTTAAATTATATGCCTGTTACTAATCCAGACATTGTGAAGGTGACTTCAAATGTTTTGGAAGAACCAGTTGTTGAAATTTCAGGTATACATGTTGATAAGGAGGTAGGATCACAAGCAGACAAATCAGCACCCATACTTGAGTATGTTACCATTCCTATATGGACAGATGCATTTGTTGTTGTTGCTGCTGCTGGAAAGGAAAAAGGTGGTCCACAAGTAACACCAGTTGATGAAAACATGCATGAATCTTCAAGCGCTGACAAAGGAAAATCTGGCGCTGACAGGTCAAAATCAGGCGTTGATGGCTCAAACGCTGACAACACCAATTCAGGCGTTGACAACTCTTTTGACCATTTATTCTCTTCCAATGTTTTTGAACAAGGTGAACCTTCAATAGTACATGAAGAGGTTTATTCAGATGATGATGGAAGAGAATTTGAAGAAGACATTGGCAACTTGGAGACTGAAATTGAAGACAACACAATTATTGAAGGAGGAGTGCTTGCATCTACTATCAAGAATCACCCTTCTTCTATAATTATTGGTGATGTGATGTCTCCTGTACAAACTAGAAGATCTCATCAGAATCATGGAGGTTTTATTGCCAATATCCATAAGAAGGTTGATACCCCTCTTGTTCAGACATGTTTGTTTGCTTGTTTTCTGTCACAACAGGAACCCAAGAAGATATTTGATGCTCTTAAAGAACCAAGCTGGGTGGAAGCAATGCAAGATGAGCTTCACCAATTTGCTATTCAAGATGTGTGGGAGCTAGTTGATTGTCCCAGACATGTCAGATCTATAGGGACAAGATGGGTTCTTAGAAACAAAAAGGATGAGAGAGGGATTGTTGTCAGAAACAAAGCACGTTTAGTTGCTCAAGGCTATACACAAGAGGAAGGGATAGACTATGAGGAGGTTTTTGCACCTGTTGCAAGGATTGAGGCAATAAGGATTTTCCTAGCCTATGCTTCTTGCATGGGCTTCACAGTCTATCAAATAGATGTGAAGAGTGATTTTCTTTATGACACAATTGCAGAGGAGGTTTATGTTATTCAGCCTCCTGGTTTTGAAGATTCTGAACATCCAGACAAGGTGTATAGAGTGAAGAAAGCAATGTATGGACATCATCAAGCCCCAAGAGCATGGTATGGCACATTGTCCACCTATCTGGTGGAAAATGGATTCAAGAGGGGCACCATAGATCAGACTTTGTTTACCAAGAAGACTGGAAAGGATTTCTTACTTGTTCAGGTCTATGTAGATGATATTATCTTTGGCTCTTCATGTGACAATCCGTCAATTCATGATTGATATTTTTATTTTCAATATTTAATTGAAAATATTATTTTAATGTTATATTATGAACTCGCTTATTTTTGGGAAGTAATTTGGATTTACGTATTGAATTAGCATTGACTACGTCTAAACCGAAGGATTCAACGTTACGTGCTTACGTTTACATACACCGTCTTTGGTGACAGTCCGACATTTCAGAAAATAAATTTATCCGTGAATATTATTTTGGAGTTTTAAATTTGTGTTGGTTCATAAACTCACAAATTTACGAGAAGAGATTAGGACTTACGATTTTAATTTAACGTCATTTACGACTAAACCGGAAACCTTAGGATTACGTATTTACGTTTACGAACTCCGTTTTTGATGAGACAATTTTTATTAGATTCGTTTTGTGCCGTTGATTCATAATTTATAAAAATGTTTTCGTAAAACGACCCGAGGGCACGCATATCGAGGAAACTAGAATCGAGGAATACCCGTAAATTAGTGGGATGAGACAAGTATACACTTGTCCCACCCCACTATATGGGACGGTTACACAAGTGACACCACACTTGTGATGTGTCAAGCTTGTAGCAACAAGCTTCCACTTGTTGTCTTAAAGCTTACAAAGTAAGCAAAGCTTACACAAAACCATCTTTCCTAAACAACTAGCTTCATTCACAAACATGCAAAACAATCCATTTTCTCTCTTCCTCTCTCTAGCTTGCCGTCCCATCTCACCCATCAAACACCATCATTGATCAAAATCAACCATGAAATCTAATGTTATTTACACACATGTTGAAGCCCTTTTGAAACCCTATTGATTGGTGGTGATTATAACATCCAAGGAGGAGTTTCTATGGAGTCTTAGGGCTGATTTTCCACAAGGAGTTCTTGAAGAATGTTGGTCTTGAAGATGGTCTTGGTTTATCACAAGTTTCTCCATCAAAATCCATGTTTTGATCACAACCTACATCATCATGGTGGTATAAAGATAGTTCTTCCCATCCTCTTGTTAATTTTGATTATGTAATCATGTATTTTATTCTTAAATGTATATATGTATGATGATATATGATGATAAAAATATTGTGTGAGGATTTGGTGTTGATAATCATGGGTAAAAAGATGAAAAACTATATGTAAAAAGGTTAAAATCATGCTTAAAAATGATCGCTGTATAAAACAGTAAAGAACCATGTCATGAACTGATAAAATGACATAGATTAATGGATATACAGTAAGTAATATGTCTTGTACACATGTGAGAGTTGTCCATGCAATGGAATCATTAGGATGAGTGAGATATGATCAAAACAAGTTTAGAGTACAAATCTGAGTTCACTGTTTTGGACGATTTTTAGAAAATACTTAGAGGCTGATTCAACAGTAGCTATAGTAGAGTTAAATGGAGCACATATCATGTAGTTTATGTCATAAAAATTTGAGCTTCTATCTCCGTATATAACTGTAGATATGGCAGTTTTGGTGAACATGAAAATAAAAATCAGATTTTAGGAAATTAAAGTATAATAGTATTATATAAGCACTCAAATAAAAATAGTATAAAATGTGAATTAAAACCCACTAACTTATATAATACATTTATATAAATATGTATAAGGATAAATAAATGAACATTTTATAAAAATGGTAGTTTGATAAGTTTTATAAGTTATAAAACTATAAACATGATTTTTACGACTTTTTCGGCTATTACTGTAAAATTAACGTTTTTGCTAAATAAAACTTAGACGGTTGGACCCGTCTAATGTAAACTTTTATAAACTCATACACTGATATATAAACATATATAACAAGTAAAAACCGATGAAACCCGAACTATATAACATAGGGACATTAACGGGCTAAGTTAACGTTATTGGACTAATAATACAACAAAATGGACTAAAACACTTATAAACTTATTTATTGGGCTTAACCCATTTGGGCCCAACATGTAAAATGTAAATACTGATAATACAAGTATAAAATGGATTAATACAAGTTAAATAACTTATAATAAGTTTATTGGACTTAAAATATGTAAATAGGTAAAACTAGTAAACTAGTATAAAAGTTATCGACACATAAACACAAAAATGAGTGAAGGAGAATATATAAACCCACTTGATCATCATATATATATAATCATTATATGTATACATAATTGTTATTTTTATAAAGTCATTGGACAAGAGTCTAAGACGAGTATTATTTGTCTAGGTTTTCGTGATTGAAGCACGTACCGTACGTCCGAATTGCCGATAACCCGCCTTCCCACATCAACGTGAGTTCATAGCCTTACACTCTTTTAAATGTTTTTATGAAATGTTTTATAAACACGCGAGGGAGATAACTTGTTAGTTTTTATAAAATAGGACACCATTTGTCCCGATTGTTTGTTTATTGATTTGGACCCGAATGATTGTATGACCCGATTGTATGACCCGATAAATGATTAAATGACCCGATAGATGAAATTAAATGGATTACTAAAGTTAGGTTATGTCACTAAAAGTCCCATTAGCATGAATTGTGAACTACCGGGATTTGGTAGACGCTTATGCATATAATAGTACTATTTGGGGACGATCATCCCAGTTCGCACCTTGACGGTTGATCCCTGTCGTGCCACATTGATTGGTAAGCGAATTTATGTATGAGAAGATTTCCATAGCGTGACCTTTGTGACGACACGCTAATTTAGATGGGCAAATTGAGTTTCGGGCTAGCTACCCGTTGTTTGTTGTAGTAAGGTAACAATATCATGCGGCTTATAATAATCCAATTAACAAAATACTGCTATACGCACCAAATTACGATGTATTGCCTGACTAGCAATACGGGGTCATACTATTGATATTATGTTCGTGTTTTGGTTTTATATAACCATATTCATATAACGGTTTTTATTTAATCTATACAACGTTGTAAAACGTTTTATATGATGTTTTTACGACAATGGTTCGTATGATGATTTTTAAGGCAAATGCCTATATTATGATTTTGATAAGGATTTGTATAAAATGACTTTGGCTATTTTTATGGCCTATTACGATGATTTGTACAAAATGATTTTCTGTAATAATTTTATACCGATGTTATTTTAATGGTTTTATTAAACTCTATGAATTCACTCGGCGTTATCGCTGACCTTTTCTTTTAACATGTTTTATCTCAGGTACTTGAAGGTAATTCTCGAGAAGACAACATGAATTCATGGCCCACACTTAAATAACAATTTCCATTCAAATCTTTTGTAAAATTGTATGAAATGACTATGACTTGGGACCTATGTAAATTTGATATTTATGAATGGAAATGCTTTATTATTAAACGACGCGATTTTCAAGCGTTGTCTATGATGTGAGTAATGTGCTATCCCGTAACACCAACTAGTCTTCCGCTGTATTGAGTTGTATAAATTTGGGGGTGTTACACTTCAAGTTCAAAGATGAGTGAAGACTTTTCCAAGATCATGACAGACAAGTTCAAGATGAGTGCAATGGGAGAGATGAACTTCTTTCTAGGGTTACAAGTTCAGCAAAAAGAAGATGGTATCTTCATCTCTCAAGACAAATATGTAGCAGAGATATTGAAGAAGTTTGGCTTTTCTTCACATGAAAAAAGGGCTAGCACACCCATGGATAGGGAACACCCTTGGGGAAAGGTTGGAGATGGAAAAGAGGTGGATTTCAGGCATTATAGGCCAATGATTGGATCATTGATGTATCTTATAGCTTCTAGACCTGACATTATGTTTGCTGTGTGTGCATGTGCACGCCATCAAGTGACTCCCAAAGAGTGTCATCTTCATGCTGTCCAGAGGATTTTTAGGTACCTTAGGTGCTATTCCACCTTGGGATTATGGTATCCAAAGGATTCTCCATTAGAGCTTATTGCATATTCAGACAGTGATTATGGGGGTGACAAGTTTGATAGAAAATCCACAACTGGAGGATGCCAATTTCTTGGGAGTAGGTTGATATCTTGGCAATGCAAGAAAAAAACGGTGGTGGCCAACTCTACAACTGAAGCAGAATATGTAGCTGCAGCTGCTTGTTGTGGACAAGTCTTATGGATTCAGAACCAGCTGTTGGATTATGGGTATAATTTCATGCATACCAAGATTTTTGTAGACAATAACAATACTTTATGCATTATTAAGAATCCTGTATCATTCTAAAACAAAACACATAGAAATTAGACATCATTTTATAAGAGATTGTTTTGAAAAAGGTTTAATACAACCAGATAGGGTTGACACAGAAGAAAATGTGGCAGATTTATTAACTAAACCTTTTGGTACTGGGAGATTTCAATACTTGGTAACAAGTATTGGAATGATCGATCTTACCTAATGTGTGTTTTTGAACTTTTTGTAAAAGTATGTACAGGATATGCATTGTTATTAGTCTTTGTATAAAATTATATTTTCCACTTTATTTGTATAACGCTGACAAAGGTTATTTTAACGCTGACAAGTGTTAAATTGACGTTGTCAGCAACATGTTAGTTTTGTGGTTTTTGATCTAATTATGCAGGCGTTGTTAGCATTGTACAAATGGATATAGAGTTGCTTATGGATCCTTGGAGCTTATTTGGAGCATGTTAAAATTTATGGATGATGGTTGTAATATTTATATTCATATCTTGACATAAATTTTAATTGCATGCATTTTCTTTAGCAAATTGTATATCTTATTTTAAGGGGAGGTTTAGGAAATCTTTAGGATTTTTTGGGTATTCATATAATACTCTTATCAAAATTCTAGATTGTGTCCACTGGTGAGTACGGGTTAGTTTACTAAATCGTGAGGCACTGTGGCATGCAAAGTTGATATACTTTGCACGCTGCCAAGACTTTTTGACCTAGGATTGGATGGAGTCTGTTGGGAGACTTGGGTATAATTTTTATTGGGCTTACCTGGGAAGTTACAAAGGATTTTATAAGATAACTTCACTGTTAAGAACTTTGGTTAGCAAGGGACACTTGAGGACAATTATGTCTATCTTGCTTAAGCAAGTGTGCATGATTGGACAGTGCTTGCCACCCTATAGTAATTTTCAGTCTATAGGTTATCTTCACTAGGATAAATTACTTTGTTAAGGTCCTTTTTCTTTTTTTATTATTTTTATTTTTGGACGTTGAGAGTTTTATTTCCAAACATTGTTAGGACCAATTTTGACGTTGACATGGCAAAATCTAACGTTGACAAGAATATAGCCGTTGAGCGTTGATAGGTTATTTGACCGTTGATAAACATTGGGTCCTACCGAGTTGTTATTTTTGACGAAAATTTGGGCCACAATTTTAGGAGTTGGTAACTTTTTATTAATGCACAAGATAAGTTATATATTTTCAAGATTTTAATCATTATATTTTAAAAATAACTGCCTCATCTTTGACCAATCACATGTTTTCAACTCTCCTATATATTTGGCTCATTCTTTTGAAACAGGGTAACTGCTTATTCTTGTCTAACTAAATTTTCACACACTTTCATCTTTCAAAAACATTTCTTACAGCTTTCTACATCAATGACGCCTAAGTTTAAACCGAGTGATTTGGAATTGGGGTTCAGAAGTCAGCACAACATGGTTGCCTATTTAGAGGCTGACAACACTCTGTTTCCCCAAAATACTCAGATGGTGGAGTATTTAAATGCATCCCTCATAAGGTATGCACTTTCTCATGCTCCTCTTATCCCTGTCCCTCATATTAAACAGTTTTGGAATACTGTCACTTCCTCAACAGTTAATAATGTGACTACATTGACTGCTACAGTCCATGGGCTTTCATGGGTGGTTACTGAAGCCTTGGTTCGCCAGGCTTTGCATCTTAATTATGCAGATGGTATAACCACCCTAACCATTGGTGAGCTAGAATAAGGACTTCAAGCTTTGGGTTATCCTTTCCCTGAAGAGGGAACTTTTAATAAAATTCAAAACAGGAATTTCCCCCAGCTTGGAAGTACTTGATACATGTCATTCTTCAATGTTTGAGTCCCACATGTACTACACATAATAAATTAACCGATCTATTGGGAGTGCCATTGTGTGTAATGTTACTGGGCAAAAATATAATTTTTCTAAAATGATTTTTGATGGCATGTGTCATAACAATGGTAGCAAGATGACTCTTGCTTACCCAAGATTTTTGCAAATGGTGTTTGATGAACAAAGATATTGTACTAAGGATCACAATGATTTTTATACGATTCCTGTGCAAAAGAAAGCAATTTTGGAAAGATGAATACACCACCTCATAGAGACTTACCCCTTACCCAAGCTATGCTTGCTGTTATTGCAGCACCACAACCTCAACTAGACCCTCTACCACAACCAGACCCATTACCTGAACAATCACAATCACCATCACCCCATCAAATGGCTATTGACCAAGAACCCTTCAACACTGACACGTTAAATGTTGGCGTTGACACTCTAAATCCAAACGCTGACACCCTTTTACAACAACCCAAACACCCCTTAACCTTCAAACTGAAACCCAATCAACATCCCCTTCTACACCCCCTAAATTTAGGTTGGTAAAACGTCCAAGGACTACTGGAGTGTTCTTCTATAGTAGTTTATGAGACTGATTTTATACATAGTCTCATCGTCCAAAAAGGGCTTTAAATGCATTAAATATCATGAAATTGGCCAAATATATGCTTGTGTTTGTTACTTGTGTATTTTAGGTACAGATATTGAGAAAATGACAAAAGATCACAAGAATCATGCAAAAACGAACACGGGAAACGAAGCCGCACAATGAACCAAGCCCTAATGAAGAATTTTCCAAGAAAATCCTTGAAGATTAGAATATTATGCAAGAAGGGTCCTCTAATATTGAAGAATTGAAACTTTAAACCCTTTTATCTTCATAATTACAAGATTGGTCCCTAAAGTTTGTCAAAATTGTAAAAAGGGCCCTCCACTTTGAAGAATTGGCAAATTTAGTCCCTCAACAAAACTGAATTGTCAGTATTAGTCCTCCTCAAAGTCAAACATACAATGAAGGACTTCAAGTTACAAGAAATTACAAGTTTGGTCCTTTAAATATGTCAATAAAAAGGACCCTTAACTATGAAGAATTGGCAAAAATGGTCCCTCTTAAATCATGACTTGGCAATTTCAGTCCTCCAAGAAGTCAACCATCCAAGTCAAGACCATTATCAATGAAGAAAATGCCAAAACAGCCCTTCAAGAATCAACAAATGGCAAGAAATACCCCTAAAAATACTTTGGAAAAGTATTTGAGGCAAAAGTGTGAAGTTGGAAACTTTATTTACAAAGGAACACAAATTTGGGCTGATTTATTAACAAGTGAAAGGAGTGTGAAAGAATAGGGGCTTAAATGGGCAGACAACATAAGACACCTAGACCAATCACCACTTGCCACCTCACCCCACTCACATTTTCAACCAATCATAGCCTTCCCTCCCTCCACCTCACCAATCCACTTAACCCGGTTTATTCATTAAATAAACTTGGCACCTTAACACAAATTTAAACTTAACCCACCCTTAATCTGGATTAAACTTCACACTATTCAGCCAAGAACATGAATTGGGCTTTTGATATTTACTAAGAATTAATCATTAATCTTTTCCAGATTAGTGATTAAGGGTCTTATAAACACATCCCAACCTTAAAAACCCATGCCACATCACTATCTTGCTCACATGTTGAAACCCCTTCACACGGTTTTCAGAAAAAGCCAAAATGGTGTCAGGGAATCTACCACCCACATTCAGCTTCAAACTTAAGCTTCATTGTGAGCCTTTGGATTCATTTTCACCTTGGACACCTCACACAACCTGTCAAAACATTGTCACATGATCAAGATATTCAAACCCTCAAGGGGAATTTTTGGGACTTCACCAGAAATTAGGGTTACGTTTTTATGCTTTCTAGTAATTCATTGTAGCCTATAAAAGGCATAGGACCCTTATAATTTAGCTTTTGCTCTTGAATTTTCCTAGTTCACAACTCTGTAAATCTCATATTCAAGTAATGAAATGTGTTTGAATTTGGTGAAGAAAAGTCAAGTGCCAACCTTATTATCTGTTTGTTAATGTTACATGTTTACTAATCATGAATCCTAAAACCTGTTTTCAAAGGAGTGTGCAAAATTTGCATATTTTCCTTAAATCTTGGTATTTTGCTAAGTTTCTTGGTATACCTTGGAATTTTTGGGCTATAAGTTGATCATAGCACCCTAATATTGTGATATCAAGGTGTTGTGAAGCATATAACTTGGGGATAATCAAGTGTGGGAAAAAAAGGTTGCATTAATCAAGTTTACCACTTTTTCTGATTTTGATATTTTTGCTTCTAACTTTGTTCCATCTTAGCAGCTTGATATTGGAAGCTTATGCTTGTTCTTGCTAGCACATAAGCTCAAACATACGTGGGTGTGGATGTACATCCATGAGGTTTGAACCATTAATCTCAAAATGTGTTGAAAAATTAGATATTTGTGTTCTGCTATTGTATGTGTTGTTTTTGGGCTCTAAGTCTTGTTGAATCTGTTCATGTTTGATGTTTTGATGCTTATGTATGCATGTGCTAACCTAATTCCTACTTTTGATTTGAAAATCTTGTTTTGAAATTATTAAGGGGTGTTTGGGATTATCTGTTTAAGATCATAGAGTGTTATTGTGTTTGTGGAAAGTGTTGTCTATGCTTTGTATCTGTTATTCACTTGGTTGAGTGCTAGTTTCTGCAAGTTATTGGCTTTTAAACCTTGAATCAAAGATTGTGCTATATCTCATTAGTGTTGACTGTTTTGACCTAAAATCTTGGTAATACTTAGAGTATATGCATGTTTAGGGATAAAAGGTGTTTAATCAAAGTTTATTTAACCTGATTTAAAGATTTGAGTGTTTGAATTTGGCTGTATGGTCAAGTATATCAGCAAGTGTTCATAACTGCTTGTTAGTGTTCATCAGTAACTTTATTGTGCTTGAATATTGATCTAAACCTTGAACCATTGCATGAAACCAGTTTAAATCTGTTTTTGAATTTATTATAGCTTGTGTATGCATTTGGTGAAGTTTGGCTGGCTGATTTGTGCTAAAAGTGCTTATTGAACCAAAACTGCTTATTGTTCATGTCTGGGCTAGATCTGGTGATGTTTTGAATTAACTGTGCTAATTGGCTGATCGTGATTGTGTTTTGTGATTGCTATTGACTCCTTATGATTAACTGATCATTTGGGTGCCTTTGTGAAACTTGAGTCCACAAAAAAGTCCCTAAAGATAAAAAGTCAAGAAAGTCAAGCAGTGGAAAAAGTTTCCACTGTTCAACACCCAAAACTAGCCCCTGCTAGTGTTAATTTTGATCCAGCTTATTAATAAGCCATATTGGCTTATCCAGACTTGCAACAACTTACTTTTTGTGATCAATCTTCCTCATTTGACCAATTTATTTGAACTGGAGCTTATAAGACCTTGGCTTTGACTTTTTGCTAGAAAACTCATAAAGTTGACTTTTAATTAAGTGCTTATCTGCTTATTCCAGCTTATTGAGTGTGCTTATTGAAAAACTTTTTGTTGATTAAGCTTAGTTAAGTCATTTAAAAGCTTTTGAAACTTGAATCAGCTCTTGGGGTGGCCTAGAACTCGAAAACGACTATTTTGTCGTTTTGTGAAGATAGCTTTTAGCTTATTCAGGCTTATTCCTTGTGCTTATTTCAAATTTCTTTTTACAGATCTCTTAAGTAACTCAAAAGAAGCTTGTGTGTCAAATTTTAGTGTATGGCATTAGCTTATAGCTTAATGGGCCAAAAAGCCCATTAAGAATAAGTTGCTTTGAAATAAGCTAGCTTAAACACATTTTCAGCTTTTGGGCCTTCAAAGTTTTGTCTTTAAAATAAAATTTTGAGTCAGACTAGAAGTTTTGGGCTTATTTGCTTGACTTTTTCTTATTGGGCCCAAATTAAGCCCATTAAAGGACTGTTTTGTCTTTTAGCCCATTTCTATGCCCATTAGGGGTATTTTTGTAATTTCAACTTCATTTCTGTGTTTATTAGGTTAAAATAAGCTAGTTTGCAACTTTTTAGAATTTTTTATAAATTTTTGGATTTTAATATTATTTTATTATTATTTTATTATTAAAAATTAAAATTTGATTTATCAAGTTTTTATATTTTTCTTAGGTTAAATACATTAAGTTAGGAATTTTACAGTTTTTAGAATATTTTTATTGTCATTAGATTAATTTTTAGAATTATTTTAAATTTAAATAGTTTTTAATTGTTTTTAAATAGTTTTTATTGATTTTAAAATTTTCAAAAATAGTTTAAATTTAGTTAAGTCATTTTAGAGGTTTACAATTGAAAAAATCTCATTTTGGGCTTTTTGTTAATTAAATTGATTTTTTGGGCTTTAATTAGCATTAAAAATTATTATTTAATTAAATAAAAGGTTTGAGTGATTTTTTATTTTATGTAAACTCTAATTACATTATTTAGGATTTATTGTAATTTTTTAGGAATTTTTAGGGTAAAATTTTAATTTTGTGACTTTTTACGGTTTTACGTGTACGACTTTTCGTCTTAGTGTAATCCACAATCGTAACCGTCATTTTCTTCTTATCTCTCTTCTATTTTCTTTTCTCATAAATATAATCAAAAAGTTAATCATCTCTTAACACACACACCAAGCCTCCTTGAGAACGATCCCCACTTTGGGTCATAACTTGTGGTTTTCCTAAACTACTTGTTAATACTTGCCCTAATTACACTCTTTTTCCTAAAAGATGTATTTTAAATCAACCATAAATTTTGGTGCCGCTGCCGGGAGGCGTGTTGTGTTTTGATTTGGCAATTTTTGTTTTTATATATAGCCAAAATATCTATTTGTATTAGTAGCACTCTACTAATACGTATTATCGGTTTTCGCTTTTTTGTGTGAATATTATTAATATATTGTATACGTAGAAAAATAAATTCACAAGTACTCCAAAAGTGTGAAAACACAACCTTGACTTGGGACGTCATTACCCAATCATTGTATTCGAATCTCAAACCAAAAGAAAAAGGAAAAATAGATAAATACTTTCGTGAAGCTCGATTTTGAAAAATACAAACTATAAAGTGGGTATAAGGCGGGTATTATAAAATATACCCTAAGGAAAAAGGATCTTAAGTGCTTCACGCCGCCTCGTTTCCCCGCTTGCTTGTGAGTATTTTGAGATTAAGTATCATATATACTTTCTTGGTTTTATTTGTTTAAACCCTCTTGAACGTTTTGGTGTTCAACCAACGTTCTAAATTCATCGAAGGCGTTCACTTCACGTGATCGTTTTCATTCCTTGAGGCTTCTTTAATCAAGAGATTTGATTAAGGAGGAGATTTGTAGATTTTTGTCTACTTAATACAATCACAAAAATCCAAAAAAAGTAAAAACAATCAAAAACCACAAAAAATTTGGAAAAATACAAAACACCAAAAGGAATCTTCCTTGCTCATCCCCTCGTTGTACGTGATGTTTATGCAAACCCGCAACCAAGCAAGACGTGCACGTAAACGTAGAAACCGAAAGGAGTCAACACCTACTCCTAACCTTTCTAGTGAGGAATCTCCTATTGACGAACCTATCGTAGGAGAAGAACCAACCATGGCGAATCTAACTATGATGGACTTATTTCAAGCACCCACCAAGGGTTATGGGGAGGCTATTGTGATTCCCGCTATCCCTACGAAGAATTTTGAAGTGAAAACGGGTTTGTTGTCGATGATCCAAAACAACAAATTTCATGGTGATGAAAAGGACAACCCGCACAACCATATCCGCCAACTCAATCGTCTTACCGCCACTTGCAAATTTAAGGATGTTGCTAATGACTCGATAAAGATGATGCTTTTTCCGTATTCCTTAGCGGGGCCCGCTAAAATTTGGTTAGAGAAAGAGCCACCCAATTCTATATTGACGTGGAAGGATCTCGTTTCTAAGTTTGTGAGCCAATTTTTTCCGCCCTCTAAGACTGTGCATTTGAAAAACGAGATTTCAAAATTTTCACAAGAATTTAATGAGAGTTTTAAACGGCTTGAAATAGGTTTAAGGAAATGTTACATGAGTGTCCTCATCACGGTTTTTCCGACTTGCATCAAATTTACACGTTTTACAATAGACTTAATGATCATGAAAGAGATTATCTAAATGCCGCCGCGGGTGGTGATTTTTTGTGTAAAACAGTTGAGGAAGCTTTGGTGATAATTGAGAATAGATCTAAGGTGTATAGTCCTCGTAACACATCGAGTGTTCGTAAGGGTTCGTCTTCGGCTTCACCTTCTTTGTTTAATACCATGCCAAATTGAGGCGAACTTGGAAAACAAAATCTTTGATAAGCTTAAAGGACTTTTAATTGAATTCAAAGTTGGAGAACAAAGTGCTCCCGCTACGGCTAAAGCGGTTGAGGTTTCATGTATGTATTGTGGTGGAGGTCATGATTTCTCCGAGTGCATTACCAACGGTGGTAACACTTCGAGTGCCTACGCGGCCACGGGAACTTACAACCAAAACGGTCAAGTTACCCGCTCTAATCAATTGACTCCACTGGGTTTTGCTCCAAATCAAAATGCTAACAACAACTATCGAAACAATCAAGTTGGTTTCAAAAACGATTACAAAGGAAACTATGGGAATCAAGGGGCTAATAATCAAGTTTCAAACAAAAATCAAAACAATGATTTTCAAAACAACAACAATAGTTTGCAAACTCTGAAAGATATTCCAAATGAATTTGATGGATAGCTAATGGAAACGATGCTAGGTTTGACAACATTCAAATAGAAATCATTAGCCTAAGATCCGAGTTTAAGAACGACTTGAAGAAGGAGTTGAAAAATGAGTTAGCAAATGAGCTTAAAATCCATACAAACAAAATGGAAGGAAATGTAACTAGGTTACAACAAAACCAACAAAAAATGGAACAAGGGCAACATGAAATTAAGCAAGAGATGATTAAGGCCGAGAAGAGGCAATCCATGTTTAAGGACAAAATTTCATCTATGTTTGAGGCTATTATGTGCAAACCGTCTTCGAGTAGTCTTCCTAGCAACACCATATCGAACCCTAAGGGAGAGATGAAAGTGATTACCACACGTAGTGGTAAGACACTTAAGTAACCGACTCCTCAACCAATTGCTCCTACGGAGGATGCAATTGAGGAAGAACCCGAGGTGGTGGTCGAAAAGGAGCATGTCCAAATCCCACGAAGTACCGCTCATGCCACACCTACGGTTGACCCATTACCAACATTGGAATCCGAGATTCCAAAGGCTATGCCTATGCCTCAACCCACACCACCTTTGCCCTATCCATCGAGACTTAGAAAGGAGAAACGTCAAGAGCGTGATAATTACCAATTTGAGCTTTTTATGAAAATGTTTCGTGACGTTCATTTTAATGTGAGTTTTGCCGATGCTTTGATCATGATGCCTCGATTTGCCGCTAACTTTAAGAGAATGTTGAACAACAAGGAGAAATTGCAACAATTGTCTAGTTGTTCATCGGTTTATCTTAATCGCATACCTCAAAAAGTCGGTGATCCCGGTAAATTCTTGATCCCTTGTGCAATCTAAGATATGGAAGAATGCTATGCCTTGGCCGATCTTGGTGATAGTATTAACTTGATGCCACTTGCAATCTTCAAGTCGCTCAATCTTCCTAATCTTACTCCTTCACTAATGTCTATCGAGTTGGCCGACCATTCCACGATTCCCGCATGTGGATTGGCGGAAGACGTTTTTGTGAAAGTGGGAAGGTTCTATTATCCGGTAGACTTTATCGTTGTCGATATTCCCACGGATCCTCAAGTTCCTCTCATTTTAGGTCGTTCGTTTTTAGATACGTCTATGGCTTTAATCGAGGTGCATGCTAGAAATATCACCTTACGTTTCAACGACGAGGAACTTGTTATAAACGCAACTCAAAATTCTCAAATTTCTCATGTTTATTCCATTGAAACCATAAACCTCGTTGATATGATCAACGTTGTTTGCTAGGAATTTTCACAAGAAGTTTTAGGTTTTGGTGATGATGAAAATAGTGGCAATCCCACTATGTTAGATCCAATTCTTGATAACTCGACACCAACCTTCACTCCATTTGAAGGTGGTGGTTTTACGTTGGAAGAATTCGATGTTCCACGTACTTGTGACGAAGACCTCGACAATGATGAGGACTTCTCGATTATCAAGGATTTTCTTAACGATTTCCCATTTCCTCCACCCGAGGAGGTTATGAGTATCGAGCCCAAATCTTTAATTGAGGAGCCACCTATCCTCAAGTTGAAAGATTTACCTCCTCATCTCGAATATGTATTTTTGGAGGAGGGAGACAAGTTTCCGGTTGTTATTGCGAAAGAACTTTCGGATGATGAAAAAACCGCACTTGTCGATGTTCTAAAGGATCACAAAGGGACAATTACGTGGAAGTTATCCGACATTAAGGGGATTGATCCCAAATTTTGTACCCACAAAATCTTAATGGAGGAGGATTACAAGCCCACAATCCAATGTTAAAGGAGGGTGAACCCCAAAATTTACGACATCATAAAAGGAAGTCCTAAAACTCCTTGACGCGGGAATGATTTACCCTATTTCTGATAGCCCTTGGGTGAGTCCTATTTATTGTGTCCCTAAGAAGGGAGGAATGACCGTTGTGCCAAACGATGCCAACGAGTTAATTCCCACTAGACTCGTGACCGGATGGAGAGTGTGCATTGACTATCGTAAGTTGAATGACGCCACTCGAAAAGACGATTTTCCCTAGCCCTTCATGGACCAAATGTTGGAGCGTCTTGCGGGAAACGATTTCTATTGATTTTTAGATGGTTTTTCCGGTTACTTCCAAATCCCCATCGATCCTCGTGATCAAGAAAAAACTACGTTTACGTGTCCATATGGAACGTTTGCCTATCGTAGAATGCCATTCGGACTTTTCAATGCACCGGGAACCTTTCAAAGGTGCATGATGGCTATTTTTCATGACATGACCGAGAAGACGATGGAAGTCTTCATGGATGACTTTTCCGTGTTTGGTAGTTCGTTCACTTCGTGTTTGTTGAATCTTGAGAGAATGTTGAAGCGTTGTGAGGAAACCAACCTTGTGCTTAATTGGGAAAAATGTCATTTTATGGTTAAAAGTGGAATCGTCTTAGGGCACAAGCTTTCAAAAGCGGGGATTGAGGTAGATCAAGCTAAGGTAGACGTCATCGCCAAATTACCTCATCCCAAAACCGTTAAGGGAGTTAGGAGTTTCCTAGGCCACGCGGGCTTTTATCGTCGATTCATCAAGGATTTTTCAAAGATCTCTCGACCTATTACACATCTCCTTGAAAAAGATGCACGTTTTGTCTTTGACGAAGATTGTGTACGAGCCTTTGAAATCCTTAAGAGGAAACTTACCGAAGCTCCCATTCTTGTTGCTCCCAATTGGAACCTCCCCTTTGAGCTCATGTGTGATGCTAGTGATTACGCTATTGGGGCCGTATTGGGGCAACGTCATGAAAAACATTTCTTGCCTATTCACTATGCTAGCAAGACGATGACCGAGGCTCAACTAAAATACACTACAACGGAGAAGGAGTTACTTGCAGTGGTGTATACATTTGAGAAATTCCGACCTTATCTCGTCTTGACTAAATGCATAGTGTATACGGATCATTTGGCTATCAAGTATCTTATGGCTAAACAAGATGCAAAGCCAAGATTACTTCGTTAGATTCTCCTCCTTCAAGAATTTGATCACAAAATCGTTGACAAAAAAGGAGCTGAGAATCTGGCGGCCGATCATCTTTCTCGTTTGGAAGATCCTCACCAAAGTGTTTACGAGCCCAAGGAAATCACCGAAACATTTCCGCTCGAGACACTTGGTGTAGTGAATTCTAAGCTTGATTCTTCCACCCTATGGTTTGCGGACATCGCAATTTACCATGCGGGCAACTTCATCATCAAGGGTATGACGACTCAAGAAAAACGAAAATTATTTCGTGACGTCAAGTTCTATTTTTGGAACGACCCTTACTTGTTTCGAGCTTGTGCGGATCAAATTATTCGACGTTGTGTCTTTGGTACCGAAGCTTCTAACATCCTTAGAGCTTGTCACGAGGGACCCACGGGTGGTCACCACGGTGCTAATCTCACGGCTAAGAAGGTCTTTGATGCCGGTTTCTTTTGGCCTACTATTTACCGAGATGCACATGAGCTTGTGCAGTCGTGTGACTCATGCCAACGACAAGGAAAAGCCTCACAAAAATATGAAATGCCACAAAATATCATCCAAGTGTGTGAGATCTTTGACGTTTGGGGCATTGACTTTATGGGGCCGTTCCCATCATCTCGTGGTAATAAGTACATCCTTCTCGCCGTTGACTACCTATCTAAGTGGGTGGAAGCTAAGGCTTTGCCCACCAATGATGCTCGTGTGGTAGTCAAGTTTTTGAAAAGCTTGTTTTCTCGGTTTGGAACCCCTCGTGCGATCATAAGCGATCGTGGAACCCATTTTTGAAACGACTAATTCGAAAGGGTCCTAAGGAAATATGGGGTTACACATCGTCTTTCTACGGCTTATCACCCACAAACGAGTGGGCAAGTCGAGGTTTCAAACCGAGCTTTGAAGAGGATCTTGGAGAGATCCGCTGGGGAAAACCGACAATCTTGGTCGGATAAGTTGGACGATGCTTTATGGGCCTTTAGGACCGCTCATAAGACACCCATCGGGTGCACTCCTTATAAGCTAGTGTATGGGAAGAATTGTCACTTGCCAATTGGACTCGAACACACAGCTTATTGGGCCCTAAAGCATTGTAATGATGATATGGAGACCGCGGGAAAACACCGGAAAATGCAATTAAATGAATTGGATGAATTAAGGGATATTGCTTATGAAAATTCATTGATTTATAAAGAAAATACTAAAAAGTTTCATGATTCAAAAATTAAAAACCGGGTTTTTAACATTGGGGATCAAGTTTGCTTTTTAACTCTCGTTTGAAAATCTTTTCCGGTAAGTTGAAATCCCGTTGGTCCGGTCCATTCACCATGACTCAAGTTTTTCAATATGGGACCATCAAGCTAGCTCAAAATGATGGCTCCAACTTCAAGGTGAATGGACATAGGTTGAAGCACTACTTTGACGGGGAAGTTCCCTCCTTGAACTACCTCGACCAAATCACCTTCCCCAAAGATAATTAGTATTGAGGGGATCGAGTCGAGCTCATGACTCGGTAATCAAAAACGAGGTGCCTCGTGGGGGAGTCCCATGCTTATCCATATTATCGCTTTCTAGTGTAGTAACGTGTGGGGATTTGTGCCCTTCCAACCTTTGTCTAGTGGTTGTTTGTGAATTGTGGATTTTAGATAATCATTATCTTCATGATTGGAGCCTCTCGTATTCGTTTTATGGGAGCACTCGATCGTTTGCTTTGAAGACTTTCTCAATATCCATGATATATCCTTTGATGTTCTAACCTTAGGTTTATAGCACACTTCATAAACGGCTTTAAATTTAACGGTTACACCCTTTTCATGCTAGATTAAGCATTCGACTACATCTCTAGTATGGGGGTGTTTGCACCCTTAGACTCGAAACATTGAGGACAATTTTTAACTTTAGTATGGGAGGTGAATAGATACTTGCCTTGCCAAACCTTCACGCTTTCCAAAGTTTATCTTTTTGTTGATCGTTTTGTTGCAAAATAAGGCTAAAAATGGCCAAATTTTAAAATTTTTCTCATGTTTTATAAGTGTTTGAAGACACGAATGTAGATTTTACGATGGCGAGAATAAGAGTAATTTTTGACTCGACCGTGTGTGTTGAGCACTTAGCTTCGATTCCTTAACTTTACATTAGGATAAGTCTCTTAAATGAGGACGAGAAATGATACAGTTAATTATAAGTTACTATGCTAAACGTAGAGTACTCGTATTCTTTCAAAAACTCATGTGTTCTCGTTGTTTGCTTATTCTCCCTTCGCTTGTAAATATTTTTTGCTTAATAAATATTGACTTAGCGGTTTAGTCTTGATTGTTGGTTTCTAGTCTTTTCTAGTAGCTTCCATGTAATTAAATTGGGAAGACATTAAGGTATCGCCAGCGTCACGGTTTTGAAGTATTGGCAACCCGAATAATCGAAAGCTTCACCCAATAATAAGATTGCAAGTGCTCACCCAAATCTAGCAAATAAAAGCTCACAAGGCCGAAAAATCTATGCAAAATTGAAAGTGAATCAAGCCTTAATCTTTGAAGCTTTAAAGATCCAAAATTCGCCTTAGCGTGAGGATATACGTCTTTGGCCATAATAAAACCACCGATGAGGCGGATAATAAAAGGCAAGGCAAGACCGAAGTCATAATAAAATCTTCATGGCGAAGTTGAATAAAAGATGGAGGTAAACCTATGCTAATAAGGCCCTTCTGTTAGGGGGCGTATAAAAGTCTTAGTAATAAGTCTCATGTTCAAAACCGTTATAAAACCGTGTTTATCGATCCTTCTTGTTGACTTAATTTTTTGACATCGTTGTCTATTAGGAGGGGTTATTAATTCGATGGTCTTGGTTACACCGTTAGGACTCTATTCTTAGACCTAAATCTCTATTGTCGCATAAGTCAAACAATGTATCCTCGTGAAACATTCAAGACAAAATAAAATATAAGAGATACAACTTAGGAAAATGGGAGGATAAGTACGTGATTAGGGCATATGAGTAGTGTTAGCATTACTAACTTATAATGACAATGATCTCGTTGCACGCTTAGCATGGAATTAGGGTGAAAATTGAGGACGATGAAATTATTTCTAACGAAGCATTCACGTGTTCTTATTCTATGAACCTAAACGTCCCATTTTACGATGAAATTCATACATTATGTCTAAAACGCAAGTAGAAGTAATAGTAGTAGTGTAGCTAGTTTATCATTCAATAAAAGTGAATAACAATGAATTTTGGAGGTGCTACGATACTTTATTCTAGCTTTGCGTGAGGGCACGACAATGGTTTAGTATGGGGGAGTGATGAGACTGCTTTTATACATAGTCTCATCGTCCAAAAAGGGCTTTAAATGCATTAAATATCATGAAATTGGACAAATATATGCTTGTGTTTAATACTTGTGTATTTTAGGTACGGATATTGAGAAAATGACAAAAGATCACAAGAATCATGCAAAAAAAAACACGGGAAACGAAGCCGCACAATGAACCAAGTCCTAATGAAGAATTTTCCAAGAAAACCCTTGAAGATTTGAAGATTATGCAAGAAGGTTCCTCCAATATTGAAGAATTGACACTTTAAACCCTTTTATCTTCATAATTACAAGATTGGTCCCTAAAGTTTGTCAAAATTGCAAAAAGGTCCCTCCACTTTGAAGAATTGGCAAATTTAGTCCCTCAACAAAACTAAATTTTCAATATTAGTCCTCCTCAAAGTCAAACATACCATGAAGGACTTCAAGTTACAAGAAACTACAAGTTTGGTCCTTTAAATATGTCAATATTACAAAAAGGACCCTTAACTATGGAGAATTGGCAAAAATGATCCCTCATAAATCATGACTTGGCAATTTAAGTCCTCTAAGAAGTCTACCATCCAAGTCAAGACCATTATCAATGAAGAAAATGCCAAAATAGCCCTTCAAGAATCAACAAATGGAAAGAAATACCCCTAAAAATACTTTGGAAATGTATTTGGGGCAAAAGTGTGAAGTTGGAAACTTTATTTACAAAGGAACACGAATTTGGGCTGATTTATTAACAAGTGAAAGGAGTGTGAAAGAATAGGGGCTTAAATGGGCAGACAACATAAGACACCTAGACCAATCACCACTTGCCACCTCACCCCACTCACATTTTCAACCAATCACAGCCTTCCCTCCCTCCACCTCACCAATCGACTTACCCCGGTTTATTCATTAAATAAACTTGGCGCCTTAACACAAATTTAAACTTAACCCACCCTTAATCTGGATTAAACTTCACACTATTCAGCCAAGAACATGAATAGGGCTTTTGATATTTACTAAGAATTAATCATTAATATTTTCCAGATTAGTGATTAAGGGTCTTATAAACACATCCCAACCTTAAAAACCCATGCCACATCACTATCTTGCTCACATGTTGAAACCCCTTCACATGGTTTTGAGAAAAAGCCAAAATGGTGCCAGGGAATCTACCACCCACATTCAGCTTCAAACTTAAGCTTCATTGTGAGCCTTTGGATTCATTTTCACCTTGGACAACTCACACAACCTGCCAAAACATTATCACATGATCAAGATATTCAAACCCTCAAGGGGCATTTTTGGGACTTCACCAGCAATTAGGGTTACGTTTTTATACTCTCTAGTAATTCATTGTAGCCTATAAAAGGCATAGGACCCTTACAATTTAGCTTTTGCTCTTGAATTTTCCGAGTTCACAATTCTGTAAATCTCATATTCAAGTAATGAAATGTGTTTGAATTTGGTGAAGAAAAGTCAAGTGCCAACCTTATTATCTGTTTTTTAATGTTACATGTTTACTAATCTTGAATCCTAAAACCTGTTTTCAAAGGATGTGCAAAAGTTTGCATATTTTCCTTAAATCTTGATATTTTGCTAAGTTTCTTGGTACACGTTGGAATTTTTGGGCTATAAGTTGATCATAGCACCCTGATATTGTGATATCAAGGTGTTGTGAAGCTTATAACTTGGGGATAATCAAGTGTGGGGAACAAAGGTTGCATTAATCAAGTTTACCACTTTTTCTGATTTTGATATTTTTGCTTCTAACTTTGTTCCATCTTAGCAGCTTGATATTGGAAGCTTGTGCTTGTTCTTGCTAGCACATAAGCTCAAACATACGTGGGTATGGATGTACATCCATGATGTTTGAACCCTTAATCTCAAAATCAGTTGAAAATTTGGATATTTGTGATATTTGTGTTCTGCTATTGTATGTATTGTTTTTGGGTTCCAAATCTTGTTGAATTTGTTCATGTTTGATGTTTTGATGCTTATGTATGCATGTGCTAACCTAATTCCTACTTTTGATTTGAAAATCTTGTTTTGAAATTATTAAGGGGTGTTTGGGATTATCTGTTTTAGATTATAGAGTGTTATTGTGTTTGTGGAAAGTGTTGTCTATGCTTGGTATCTGTTATTCACTTGGTTGAGTGCTAGTTTCTACAAGTTATTGGCTTTTAAACCTTGAATCAAAGATTGTGTTATATCTCATTGGTTTTGACTGTTTTTGACCTAAAATCTTGGTAATACTTAGAGTATATGCATGTTTAGGGATAAAAGGTGTTTAATCAAAGTTTATATAACCTGATTTGAAGATTTGAGTGTTTGAATTTGGATGTGTGGTCAAGTATATCAGCAAGTGTTCATAACTGCTTGTTAGTGTTCATCAGTAACTTTGTTGTGCTTGAATCTTGATCTAAACCTTGAACCATTGCATGAAACCGATTTAAATCTGTTCATTTGAATTTATTATAGCTTGTGTATGCATTTGGTGAAGTTTGGCTGGCTGATTTGTGCTAAAAGTGCTTATTGAACCAAAACTGCTTATTGTTCATGTCTGGGCTAGATCTGGTGATGTTTTGAATTAACTGTACTAATTGGCTGATTGTGATTGTGTTTTTGTGATTGCTATTGACTCCTTATGATTAACTGATCATTTGGGTGCCTTTGTGAAACTTGAGTCCACAAAAAAGTCACTAAAGACAAAAAGTCAAGAAAGTCAAGCAGTGGAAAAAGTTTCCACTGTTCAACACCCAAAACTAGCCCCTGCTAGTGTTAATTTTGATCCAGCTTGTTAATAAGCCATATTGGCTTATCCAGACTTGCAACAACTTACTTTTTGTGATCAATCTTCCTCATTTGACCCAATTATTTGAACTGGAGCTTATCAGACCTTGGCTTTGACTTTTTGCTAGAAAACTCATAAAGTTGACTTTTAATTAATTGCTTATCTGCTTATTCCAGCTTATTGAGTGTGCTTATTGAAAAATTTTTTCTTGATTAAGCTTAGTTAAGTCATTTAAAAGCTTCTGAAACTTGAATCAGCTCTTGGGGTGGCTCAGAACTCGAAAACGACTATTTTGTCGTTTTGTGAAGATAGCTTTTAGCTTATTCAGGCTTATTCCTTGTGCTTATTTCAAATTTCTTTTTACAGATCTCTTAAGTAACTCAAAAGAAGCTTGTGTGTCGAATTTTAGCTTATGGCATCAGCTTATAGCTTAATGGGCCAAAAAGCCCATTAAGAATAAGCTGCTTTGAAATAAGCTAGCTTAAACACATTTTCAGCTTTTGGGCCTTTAAAGTTTTGTCTTTAAAATCAAATTTTGAGTCAGATTGGAAGTTTTGGGCTTATTTGGTTGACTTTTTCTTATTGGGCCCAAATTAAGCCCATTAAGGGACTGTTTTGTCTTTTAGCCCATTTCTAGGCCCATTAGGGGTATTTTGTAATTTAAACTTCATTTTTGTGTTTATTAGGTTAAAATAAGCTAGTTTGCAACTTTTTAGAATTTTTTATAAATTTTGGATTTTTAATATTATTTTATTATTATTTTATTATTAAAAATTAAATTTTAGATTTTTCAAGTTTTTATATTTTTCTTAGGTTAAATATATTAAGTTAGAAGTTTTACAATTTTTAGAATATTTTTATTGTCATTAGATTAATTTTTAGAATTATTTTAAGTTCAAATAGTTTTTAATTGTTTTTAAATAGTTTTTATTGATTTTAAAATTTTTAAAAATAGTTTTAAATTTAGTTAAGTCATTTTAGATTTACAATTGAAAAAATCTCATTTTGGGCTTTTTGTTAATTAAATTTATTTTTTGGGCTTTAATTAGCATTAAAAATTATTATTTAATTAAATAAAAGGTTGAGTGATTTTTAATTTTTTTTAAACTCTATATACATTATTTAGGATTTATTGCAATTTTTTTAGGAATTTTTAGGGTAAATTTTTAATTTTGTGACTTTTTACGGTTTTACGTGTACGAATTTTCGTCTTAGTGTAATCCACAATTGTAACCGTCATTCTCTTCTTATCTCTCTTCTATTTTCTTTTCTCATAAATATAATCACAAAGTTAATCATCTCTTAACACACACACCAAGCCTCCTTGAGAACGATCCCCACTTTGGGTCATAACTTGTGGTTTTCCTAAACTACTTGTTAATACTTGCCCTAATTACACTCTTTTTCCTAAAAGACATATTTTACTCATCATCAGTGGTCCTAGCCATGTTGTAGAGAGAACCACCACCACAAGTGTGGTTTGTGACATGGGTGGGGCTAGGACTATTGGTACTAGCTTAGGTGCAGGCCAAGCCAGTCCGAACATCATTAAGACCCCATCCATGCCCCATGACTCTACTTTGGGAGGTCAAATTCCCATTCTATAGGAGGGCAGATTGGAACCCTATACATTGTTGGAATTGATGACTGTCTGCATCAGCTTGCAAAAGCAAAATGCAGACCTTGTACATTGTGACAATCCGTCAATTTATGGTTGATATTTTATTCTCAATTATTATCTGAAAACATTATTTTAATGTTATATTATGAACTCATTTATTTTTGGGAAGAAATTTGGGTTTACATCTTGAAGTAGCATCGACTACGTCTAAACCGGAGGATTCTACGTTACGTGCTTACGTTTACATACACCGTTTTTGGTGACAGTCCGACATTTCAGAAAATAAATTTATCCGTGAATATATTTTGGAATTTTAAATTTGTGTTGGTTCATAAACTCACAAATTTACGAGAAGAGATTAGGACTTACGATTATAATTTAACGTCCTTTACGACTAAACCGAAAACCTTAGGATTACGTATTTACGTTTTCGAACTCCGTTTTTGATGAGACAATTTTTATTAGATTCGTTTTGTGCCGTTGATTCATAATTTATAAAAACGTTTTTCGTAAAACGACCCGAGGGCACACAAATCGAGGAAACTAGAATCGAGAAGTACCCGTAAATTAGTGGAGATGAGAAAAGTGGGACACTTGTCCCACCCCCACTAACCCACGGCTAAAATAAGCCACAACACCATGAGGTGTCATACTAGTAGCTTACAAGTTACACTTGGTAACTTACTTAGCTAAACAATCTACAAAACCACAAACCACTTCACCACAAACCATTTTCTCCTAAATACATACATGCAAACCACTCATACTCTCCTCCCTCTCACTCTAAATTTCGTCCAAGAACCACCCCTAAACACCCTCATTTGATCAAATTTAACCATGAAATCATATGTTATTCACACATATGATGAAGCCCTTTTCAAGCTCTATTGATTGGTGGTGATTTTAACATCCAAGGAAAGATTTGGTGATGTTCAAGGGCTGATTTCTACATGAAGTTTACAAGTATTGGTGGCCTTGAAGATTGGTGTTGATCTACCACAAGTTTTTCCATCAAAAATCCAAGCCTTGATCATAAACTACACAACCTTGGTGGTATAGAGATTGTTCTTCCTATCCTCTTGTTATTTTGATTATGTAATCTTGTATTTTCTTTATTTATGTATATGTATATGATGATGAATGATGATTAAAAATATTATGTGGGGATTTGGTGTTGATCGATTTGATAAACATGGGTAAAAAGATGAAAAACTATATGTAAAAGTGGTTAATCTTGCTTAATTTAGTAGGCTGTATAAAAACAGTAAATAACCATATGATGAACTGATAAAATGGTATAGATGAATTGATATACAGTGAGTATTGAAACTTGTACACATGTGAGAGTTGGCCATGCAATGGAATCATAAAAATGAGTGAGATATGATCAAAACAAGTTTAGAGTACAAATCTGAGTACACTGTTTTGGACGAATTTTATAAAATACTTAGAAGTTGATTCATCAGTATATATACAGGAATAAAATGAAGCACATATCATGTAGTTTCTGTGATAAACATTTGGGGTTCTATCTCCATGTAGAACTCTAGATATGATCATTTTAGTAACTAGATTTTTAGGACTGATTTTGTGAAATTAAAGTTTAATATTATTATATAAGCACTCAAATAAATATAGTATAAAATATGAATTAAAACCCACTAACTTATATATTTCATTTATATAAAAATGCATAAGGATAAATAAGTGGACATTATATAAAAATGGTAATTTGGTAAGTTTTATAAGTTATAAAAACTATATACTAAGTTTTACGTCTTTTCGGCTAAAACCGAAAGATTAACGTTTTTGTTAAATAAAACTTAGACGGTAAGGACCCGTCTAATGTAAAATTTTATAAACTCACATACTGATATATAAACATATATAACAAGTAAAAATCGATAAAACCCGAGCTTTACAACATACAGATATTAACGGACCAAAGTAGCCTTAATGGACAATAAACCGGACTAATTTGGTAAAACCCTTATAAACTTATTTATTGGGCTTAACCCACTTGGGCCCAACATGTAAAGTATAATACTGATATTAAAGGTATAATTGGGCTAATGAAAAGTATTGGGCTTGTAATGGGCCTATTGGGCCTAAAACATGTAAATAAGTAAAACTAGTAAACTAGTATAAAAGTTACCAACACATAACAATAAAATGAGTAAATGAGAATGTATAAACCCACTTGATCATCATCATATATATAAAATCATCATATGTATACATAATTTTTATTTTTATAAAGTCATTGGACAAGAGTCTAAGACGAGTTTATAAGCTTGAACCCAGCGGACCCACAGCGAATTCTTCCCAGCCAACAGCTTCCATATATGCGAAATCATTAGCGCTTGATTAAACACTTCAAGCCTACGTATGCCAAGACCACCTTCATTCTTAGCTCAAAGGCAGAAGCTTCTGGGACATTCCGTCTCGTGGTAACATGTCTTGGGGTTGGCGCAAGGTTCTTCAACTTCGCCCTCTAATTCGTAATTTTGTTTGGAATAAGGTAGGCAATGGTATGTCTACCTTTCTGTGGGCGGACAATTGGCACGTGGAATGCCCGTTGTCTAACATGGTCTCTTCACGTGATATCCATGCTGCAGGTTTGAACACTAATTCCTGCATTCGTGACTTATATCAGAATGATGCGTGGAACTGGCCGCATTCTATTATTGCGAAGTATCCTTCTATTGCTGCGTTGAATATGCCTACGTTGTCTGATGTTCCGGATAAAGTTGTTTGGCGTGATGTTGATGGTAAGTGCTCGGAATTTTCAGTTACTTTGGTCTGGAATACAATTCGGTACAGCAGTCAGATTGTCCCATGGAGTGATATTGTTTGGTTTCCTACTTGTATTCCCAAACATGCCACTAATTTATGGCTGATTTTTTGGCGAAGATTGAAGACGCAAGACAGAATTCGCGTTTCAGAAGTTAATCAGAATATGGTTCAAGTATGTTCGTTGTGTGAATTGGTCCCGGATTCCCATGATCACCTCTTTTTTGAATGTTCATTCTCTCGGCAGATTTGGAACCGATTGAAGAAATTTGCTGGTATGGATTCTATTGATCCAGTCTTTAGTCATATTACTTCATTTGTTCAGCCATTTGCTAAGCGGAGGTTATTTAAAAGCATTGTTTCTAAGCTGATCACGGCTGCGTGTGCCTACTTTATTTGGCAAGAGCGCAATGTTCGATTATTCACCAAGGTCAAGAGGCAAGTGCCAGAGCTGGTTCAAACCATTTGGAACGAGGTGCGGCTGAAGCTTATTTCTTGTAAGTTTAAGCGTTCGGTGGATGCGCTTATGTTCGCTCAACTTTGGAAGCTGCCCGATTCTATTTTTATTTCTTAATGTTGTTTGTTAAGTGGTTCTTTCCTATTGGTGTTATTGTTTTTGTACGCTAGGATTTTCATATGAGTTGTCGTATGAGTAGATAGTTGTTCAAGCTTAGCTTGAGGTTAATGTGACACTCAGTCACATTCCATTGTACTTCATTGTTTTTGGGATTAATATATTTTACCGGGGAATGCCCCTTTACCCAAAAAAAGAGTCTAAGACGAGTATTATTTGTCTAGGTTTCCGTGATTGAAGCACGTGCCGTACATCCGAATTGCCGATAACCTGCTTTCCCACATCAACGTGAGTTCATAGCCTCGCACTCTTTTAAATGTTTTTATGAAATGTTTTATAAACCCGCGAGGGAGATAACATGTTAGTTTTTATAAAATATGACACTAGTTGTCCCGATTGTTTGTTTATTGATTTGGACCCGAATGATTGTATGACCTGATGAATGATTAAATGACCCGATAGATGAAATGAAATGGATTATTAAAGTTAAGTTATGCTACTAAAAGTACCATTAGCATGAATTGTGAACTACCGGGATTTGGTAGACGCTTATGCATATAATAGTACTATTTGGGGACGATCACCCCAGTTCGCGCCTTGACGGTTGATCCTCGTCGTGCCACATTGATTGGTAAGCGAATTTATGTATGAGAAGATTTACACAACCGTGATTATTGTGACGACACGCTAATTTAGATGGGAAAATTGGGTTTCGGGCTAGCTACCCGTTTTTTGTTGTAGTAAGGTAACAATGTCATGCGGCTTATAATAATCCAAGTAATGAAATACTGCTATACGCACCGAATTACGATATATTGTCTGACTAGCAATACGGGGTCTTACTACTGATGTTATGTTCTTGTTTTGGTTTTTCATAACCATATTCATATAACGGTTTTTATTTAACTCTATGCAACGTTATAAAACGTATTGTGTGATGTTTTTACGACATTGGCTCGTATAATGATTTTGAAGGCAAATGCCTATATTATGATTTTTGATAAGGATTTGTATAAAATGACTTTGGATATTTTATGGCCTATTATAAAGATTCGTACAAAATGATTTTCGGTAATAATTATGTACCGATGATATATTAATGGTTTTATTAAACTCTATGAATTCACTCGACGTTATCGCTGACCTTTCCTTTTAACATGTTTTGTCTCAGGTACTTGAAGGTTATTCTCGGGAAGATAACAAGAATTCATGGCCCGCACTTAAATAATAATTTCCATTCAAATGCTTTGTAAAACCTGTATGAAATACAATGACTTGGGACCTATGTAAATTTGATATTTATGAATGGAAATGCTTTATTATTAAACGACGCGATTTTTAAGCGTTGTCTATGATGTTGTTGAATATGTAAATATTGCTTATGCTTTAGAGAGAGAAAGAGATAGAGAGATGGTGAGAACACACACACTTAGAGAGAGAAAGTGAAAGAAAAACACTTTTCAACTATGTGTAAAATGAAGAACCACACACCCTCTCCATCTAAGGAGAGGGTTTATATACCCAAGCCTTGTAATGGGCTTGGGCTTACATGTTTGGGCCGGCCTACACATGTTGTAGGCTAGGCTTGAACTTGTTTGTTAAATAACGATGTCTAGACTACGAGCTAGTACTTAGTATATTGTCGGAGTGACCGAATCATCCTAAATACGTAAAAACGTATTTCCAACAATCTCCCCCTAAGGGAGGTCACTCCAATCAAGGGTGTTACCCTAGTTACAATAATAAAATAAACCTAGCATACTATGCTTGTCTTGAGCTCGTAGTCTTCGTCTTTCTTTTTCTTTTTCTTTTCTGGTGAACATGCTGATGTGATCTTTGATATCAATCTTGAGCATTAATCTCTTGCCTTGATCTCGTGCATCCATCACTTGTGATCTTCGCCTCTTCGTGATGCCATGTCCCACATACTTATACCTTTGCAATTCTTGAAAGCTTCAGAGTTCGATACAGCGGAAGACTTAACTTTTAGGCTTTCTTGAATTAGATGAGGTATTAAGTGCATAAGGTATAAGCATGCGGGGACGACTTCTTCTTGGATTCCGCAACGCCACCGTCTTCAAATGCCGCAACATAAGTAGACACGAACGAAATGTCTTTGAACATTTCATTCTAAATCGGTAGCATTTTACCTCCGGTCGGTGAAGACCGTTGGACGATATTAGATATCGTACCTGTGACAGATAGTTTCAATTAAGTAACTTCCTGAAAGGATTTCGCGGGTAAACCCGTTCTCTTTATTCGACCGTCCAAAGCTGACTGCGAACATAAAGAGTGAATCATTTGGATAATAATATCCGCATGATTTGAAGCCGTCAATTCATGTTCCTGGAACAAGTGAAATTCAATTAAGAACCGCACCATCGTTGCTTTCCAGTTGTCACAAGCTTGATTCGTATAGAATCTTGCAAGTTACCTACCAAGTGCTGTTTGAGGTTAACAATAGAAGGATTTCCACTCATCACTGTGAACACTAAGGTATCACTCTGAGTGTTCTGGAAAGATCACTAAGATATTGCGTAGAGGCCTGGAACGTGTTTAAATTCAGTTAAGAATTAAACAGCTGTTGCTTTCCAGTTATCACAAGTTTGATTCATAAAGAATCGCACAAGTCACCTACCATGAGCTTTTTGATATTCGCTCAAGAAGGATTTCCATCTTCATTGTAAATACTTTCGTATTACTCGGATGTTCAGGCAAGATCATGAAGATTTTGCGTAGGACTCTTAAAATCTTTCTAACTTTTCACAGTGTGTGAAGAAGCAAGGAATTATGAAAATGTGTCCTAATGAGATATTTGATGATCTCAAATGGCTCTAGACTCGATCGTGCACTTTGGATTTTAGTGATCGGAGGCTGGAGAGGAGTGCCACCTTTTCAATACCAATTTATTCGGAGTGAATAAATTGATAGATAATGTATTGTCTCCGTGTGATTAAAACAAACACCTTTTAGAGATATCTGAGTTAGCTGGGATGGGTTGTGCATTGCATCACTGGGTCCATGATGTCTATCTTCAATATCGAGCATCATTAAAATGATCTCAATAGCATATGTGTTGACCCGGTTTCTGCCTAAGGTTGTAAGGAGGGCTTCTTTCTTTACACCCTTTATCTTTACAATTCTTTTTCATTCTTCAACCCCTTCAATGCTCACCAATACGTCATAACTAGCACCTTGTTGTGATCGTCCAGTGCTAACTTAAGTATTTGGTCGGCATTCAGCTACGTTCACGATCTTTCTCCAACTTTCCTAAGGACTACTATTTCTAGCTATGGAATGTCCTTGGGAAGATTCCTCCGCTTCTGGAAGAATCATAGGACTTAACCTATCCTACCATCCTTATGTCACCCCAATCTTCATCGTCGTGAAATAAATGGGTTGTGGGTAAGTATAAATCAACATGCAAATCCATTTTGATATGCAAATCCATTTTGCTCCCCCTTAACATATGCCACGATATTCGAAAATATTTCGCATATGTCGGGATGAGCCAGCACATTAAGTCAAACCATTTGTGATAATATCCCATATTAAATCACATTTTCTCCCCCATATTAAAAATATTAACCCAATCGATGTTTTTAATATCAATTGATTTAATGAAGTTTTAACAAAGGTTTTGGGAAGAAAAATGCAAGTCCGTTTTATCTTCATGATATCAAGCGTATGAGATATGATACCGATTTGTAACATGATCACATATTTACCATATTAGAAAAGAATTGACAAGGTTGGACCTGATAGATGAGAACATCATATGATAAGATCAAATGGTTCTTGTCAGCATATGTTGGTCGCCTCGTCACTGCTGAAGTCATCTCTTGACACCACGTGTACGATTGGTATGGTTGTCTTGACACCAAATAGTAAACTTGGCACGTTCGGCATCGAAGATTCTGAATGCTTGACAATTGCTCCCCCTCAATTGTTGACCCGTGTTCGATTGAAAGAGATGTAGTCGTCGGTTGAGTAGTCGCATCGTCGAGTATGTAGATACCAATTGTAGATTGCTATGGTTGTAGAGATGATAGCTTCATAAAAACAAGACTTCTCTTGTTTTAACAAATAAATGCACTGAAACGTACACAGATTTGTGCTAGACCAAGTTATAAAGTAAACTTGATCCCTTACAAGGTTTTAAAGTAAACCTTGCCCGAGAAAATTAATTCCCGTTGTGAGCCAAAGCTTTCATAAGAAATACTTGACTTTAATGTGAAAACCGGGTTGCAGTCTGAAATAACTACAAGCCATATTGGCATGTTTTATGAATTATTTACAACTTTTGTACGAACTCTATTTATGGCGCCGTGTCGATATTAATCAACATTTCTAAGGCCGTAAATATTATCGTACCAAAATACATGCCTTTGAAAAAAATAAAGTAAAAATATTTTTTGATTTTTCTAGATTTTTCAATTTTTATGGTGTTTATATGGTTTTATATTTTTGTATTTTGCTTTTGTGGATGAAAATATAGACAATATATACAAATGATCACCAAGGATACGGAGAATAGTTTACCACCACTATTCTTTCGCTTCATCCGCCAGTTCCTTAAGAGTCTCAGGCGAGAAGGTTCTCATTCCTAGCTTGTCGGCCAAAAATTCAATTCGAGCGCGATCTAAAGCCTTCGTGAAAATATCCGCCAATTGATACTCAGATCGGACAAAGTAAAGCTCGATTACTCCATTTTCCACTTGCTCCTTGATGAAGTGGTAGCGAATGTCAATGTGCTTCGACCGGGAGAATTGAACGTTGTTGCAGCATAAGGCAATTGCACTCTTGTTGTCACAGTACATCGGAATTTTGTTGAAACCTAGACCATAGTCGGTTAATTGCGATCTCATCCAAAGAATTTGAGCACAGCAACCGGACATAGCTATGTATTCTGCTTCCGTACTTGAAATTGTAGCGCTTTTCTGCCTTTTCGATGCCCAACTGATTAGTCGATCTCCTAGTAGTTGCAAAGTTCCACTCGTGCTACGCCTTGTATCTTGACAACCCGCATGATCCGCATCTGCATATGCCATTAGTGCAATCGAAGAGTCCTTCGAATACCAAAGTCCCCGATTAATGGTTCCTTTAATATATCTAAAGATCCGTTTCACTGTAGCCAAGTGTAACTCAGTAGGTCGAGTTTGATACCGAGCACACATACATATGGCAAACTGAAGATTAGGTCGACTAGCTGTGATATACAGAAGGGTACCGATCATTCCACGATAAAGTGTCGGATCAACGACAACTCCATGTGGATCTGCATCAAGCTTTGTTCGTTCCACCATTGGAGTATCCACGGGGTAGCAAGATTCCATCTTATACTTCTTTAGCGATTCAAGGGCATACTTGGAACAGGTTTCTAAGCCAAGCGCTGACAAGAGTAAGTTGAGCGTTGATAGACAGGTTTTTGACGCTGACACGATAAGCGCTGATAGGATTAAGTTAGGCGTTGACACACAGGTTTTGGACGTTGATAGACCTGCAGGTATGGTTGATGTATCCCAGTCATCAGCCATTATCAAGGATGTGTCTACACATGTACCATCATCATCTTTACCCTCCATTGATATATCAGATAAAGGTAAAGGGATTATGGTAGAAACAGTAGTTCCCAAGGATGCAGCCCAAGTAAAATTTGATTCCATGTTGGCTGCACAACTTGAGAAAGAAGATAGGATGAAGGAGACTGCTATTGAGAGTGAGGAAAGCAGTGGTGATGAGAGTACAGATTAAAGTGTAATGATTATTGAAGAACCAGAGAGGCTTGAATATGGTGATGAGTTGGCAAAGGAAAAGATTGTAGAGTTGAAGAATCAGATGGATTATGAGATGCCTGAAGTTGCTCAGATGTACTTTGCATGGGAAAATAAGGTAATGGAGAATCCAGACATGACTTTATCAGATCAAATTTGGGGTTTGGAGATTCTACTAAGAGTTCAAAGGGATTGCAAGGTGATTCTGAAATACAAAGTAATAAGTGTGAAAACACTTATCCTTTTACAACTTATTTCCAATAATAACAAGACCAAAACGTGTATTTTATGTCGTAAAAGTCGGAATTATGTGTAGTTTGTATTTTTATTGTGTTTCAGGATAAAAATATGAAAAAGGAAGAAAACATGGGCTATCACGGGCTTTTATCGAAGAAAAAGACAAAAGACGAAGTCAAAAGATCAAGAGTGCAAAAAGAACGGAAGTCCAAGGCCTATTCTGAAGATTTATCGAAGAAAAAGTCTAAAGACGGAAGTTTAATGAAGTCAAAGAACTCAAGTCTAATTATAGAAGAAAATTATAAGACGAGTTCAATTTATATCGACAAATCCCGAGACGACGTCGAGAAAGACAAAGAATTTAAATCGAGTCGAGACTAGAAGAAAGAAAGAAGGAAGGAACACATGCACTCTCCACCTCCTATATATACCCTCCTAATGTGTCATTAGGAGGGTGTTAGTTAGTTAGTTAGTTAATTGTCTAGTTTTATTTTTAAGTGTGTTTTTAATTTTCTTCTTTCTAGTTTTTCAAGCTTATCAAACCTTCATTAATCTTGTAATCTTTGATCTTAATTTTTAATCTAATCATGCTTATTTCTTAATTCTCATTCTACCTTTCTTAATAATCTATTGTTTTTGCTTAATTAATCATGTAGTTGGTTTAATTTTGTTGATGATGTGATTGTTTTGCTTATTTGATTGTGCTTATTGAGTTGGTGATTTTAAAAGTTTTTAGATTAAAGTGCTTATTTTCTTAATTTTTTATGTTTAATAGTTTTTAAAATAAGTTGATTTTGATAAGTTTAATATTTTCATAAAAAGTTGATTTTTAATATTTAGATTATTTAGTGTTTTCGTAGTTTTTAAATTGTGGCTTATTAGTTTTTCTTAAAAATCTTTTTGGTTTAAGTTTTGGTAAGTGCTTATTTTTGATTTTCTTATTTGCTTAATTTTTGTGTTATCCGGGTTTCTTAAACCCTTGTTTTCCGAATAGCCTCCAAATTCAATATTCCGAATAGTGGTATTCATCATCATTCCGGATATGCAATTTGTCAAGCATTCCGGATAAGCCCAAGTACCAAAGATTCCGGATATATACCAAGTTCCATATTCCGGATATAGTTCATTTCTACATTCCGGAAAGAGTGCATCATTCAGAGTTCCGTATAAGCTTTGAGTTCAAATTCCGGATTAGCTGCACAACCCATTTCCGGATAAGTTTCAGAAGTATCATTTCCGGATAAGTTTCTCATTTTGGATTCCGGATAAGGTTTCTTAATGGATTCCGGATAGTCACTCGAACATTATTTCCGGGTAAGTCCACGAATTACCAATTCCGGATAACTTGAATTTCCTGGATTCCGGATAGTAAACAGAAGAAGGATTCCGGATAGTAGCTTTAATTCAGATTCCGAATAGACTTGAGATACAGATTCTGGATAACACCCTTGTTACGAATTCCGGATAAGGATCTATAGTGGTTCCGGATAAGTGAAATTTACTTGTTTCCAGACTTAGTTTAATTTTTAGTTTTCTGAATTGTTTTCATTTTCAAACTTTAATTTTTCCCGCCTTTTTACTTAGCATTGTTTTAACTCGTCTTGTTTTAGTTTATTTTTTAAAGTTCACATTTTTATAAGTTTTCATCATTTACTTTTTAATTTTTAAAAGTTTATATTTTTAGTTTAAATATTCGAAAGCTTTCATTTTTGTTTTAGTTACTCAACGACATTTACATTTTCACTTTTAGTTTAAAATAGATAATCAAACCATTTTATTTTCCACCAAGAACGACTGAGTCGCACCTTCAACTTGTAATCAATTCGAAAAGACTGGAATAAACGAACAATTTTATACTTGGAAATCCCTTGTATTAAATGGCGCCGCTGCCGGCTCTTTTCGTTAAGATTAACGGTTTTTAGTGAGAGACGCGTTGGATTTTGGGATCCGTTCATTTTTGAACGTTATTTTTCTTGCTTAAATTTTCAAAAATCCTAAAAAATAAAAAAATTTCAAAAATCCAAAAAAAAATAAAAAAAAAATTTAGAAAATCATAAAAAACCAAAAATATTTCTTGTCTATCTTTCTTTTCTTTTTGTAGGTGTGTATGCGTACCCGTGCTCGTAAGAAGAAAGCAATTCAAGCCAAAGTCGAAACTCCAACTATTGTCACCATCGACAATCGACCAATGATCGAGCTTTTGCAATCGCAAGTAGAGGGCACCACCGATGCTATTGTCATACCCGAGATTGGAGCCAACAACTTTGAGCTCAAATCCGGCTTTATTCATATGGTCTCTGCTCAACCTTTTTTGGGGCGTACACTTGATGATCCTCATGACCATATAAAAAGGTTTCTTCAACTCACTAATACGGTTAAGTATAATGGGGTTTCACAAGAGGTGATTCGCTTGCAACTTTTTCCTTTCTCCTTAGAGCGACAAGCCCGCCATTGGCTTGATAACGAACCGCCACAAAGTATTCTTACGTGGTCGGATTTAGAGACCAACTTCATCAACTACTTTTTCCCACCCTCACGTACTACCGCTTTGCGGAATGAAATCATTAACTTTGAACAAACATACGGTGAGACATTTAATGAATCTTGGGACCGTTTTAAGGAACTTTTAAGAAAGTGTCCACAACATGGTTTCACAAAAGTACATCAAATTAATACTTTTTACAATGGTTTAAGCATGAATGACCAAGATTCACTAAATAGTGCCTCGGGGGGTAACATTTTGGTTAAGTCTTCTAATGCCGCATGGGATATTATTGAGAATAAGTCTAGAGTGCAAACTAAGAGTGTTCGGACTAATGTGGCTAGTGCTAGTACTAGTGACGCCGGCAAGAGAATTGATAAGCTTACTTTGATTGTTGAAACACTTGCTCTACAAACCGCTAACAATACCAAAAGAATCAATGCTCAAGTTAACGCTTTGAGTCAGTCATGTGAAATATGCGGGGGTTCTCATTCATACACCAATTTTCCTTCGACTCATGACAATCCGGAAAATGTGTATGCCGCCAACGGTAACTTTTCTACGGGAGGCTATCAAGCACGTCCTCAAGGTGACCGAAAGTTGCTCAGTTATCGTTCAACCAACTTTCTTTCACCACCCGGTTTTCCACCTCAAAACCAAAACAACCTCAATCGCAACAATCAAAACCAACCATGAGCTCGAAATCAATATCAAACCCAAAGAAACCCATATCCACCTCAAGGAAACAATCAAGTTCACCAACCACCCGCTTATCAACCAGTCGGCTTACCATGTTCTTCCTCCCACCCAACCCACCGCATTTAATCACGAGGTTGACACTTACATGAGGACTAATGACGCAATAGTGTAGAATCTTCAGCGGCAAATCATCAACTTGAAAGGAGATATGGCGAAACAAGGGATGATCTTCGAGCCGATATGCGAAACTCTTTGAGCAGTCAAACGAATGACTTAAGAGATATGATGGCTAGTTTCTTCAAAACTAATCAAGCCTTTGGTTTGGGTTCTCTTCTGAGTAACACCATTGCTAATCCAAGAGGGGAGATGAAAGCAATCATCACTCGAAGTGGAAAAGGTTTAAAGGAACCCGAGCTTCCTACACCTACACCGGTGATTGTGACAAAGGAAAACGAGTCCCCTTCTCCAATTCCTCCACCTTCTATTTCACCAATTCCTCCACTTTCTACTTCCACTCCTCCACCACCCAAGGATGTGAGTGAGAAATCCATTCCAAAGCCTTCATCTCAACCCAATATACCTTATCCCTCAAGGTTGAGGAAAGAGAAATTGAAGAACAAGGATGATACTCAGGTTTCTAACTTTCTTAAAATGTTTAAACAACTGAATTTCAACATCCCCTTTGCTGAGGCTCTCGCTCACATGCCGAAATATGCTAAAATGTTTAAAGATCTTCTCAGTGATAAGGAGAAACTTCTTGATATCGCTCAGACCCTACTAAACGAGAATTGCTCCGCAGTGCTCTTAAGGAAATTACCAACCAAACTTGGTGATCCGGGTCGTTTTCTCATTCCTTGCAACTTCCCCAGGGTATAGAATTGTATGGCCCTAGTAGATCTAGGTGCTAGTATAAACTTAATGCCATTAAGTGTTTGGAAACAATTATCTCTACACGAGATAGTCCCCACACGTATGACCTTGGAATTAACTAACCGTACGGTTGCTTATCCAGTGGGGATAGCCGAAGATGTCTTCGTCGGTGTTGACAAATTCACCTTTCTGGTGGATTTTGTTGTCGTTGACTACGAGATGGACCCCCGTGTTCCATTAATCTTTGGACGTCCATTCTTGAGGACCGGTCGCACTCTCATTGATGTAGCCGCGAGCGAATTAATCATGAGAGTTGGTGACGATAAAATTGTCTTCAACATGGGTAAACTTTCTAAGCAGCCTTCTGAAAATGAGAGCGTTAATTTCATTGTCGTTCTTGATGAGGCTTGTGAAGAGAATTTCAAAGACGCTTGTAAAAGTGGTTCTTCTTCTCTACCCATTGTTGAGACCGTTTCCTCTATTGCTCCATCACTAACTCTATTTGGAGAAAGTGATTTCCTTTTGAAAGAATTTGAAGCAAATTTGGGAGATGTGGAATTACAATATGACGATTCTCCCTCCAATTGGGATGAAGACATTCCTACCATTGAGAAACTTCTCAATGAGGACCATATTTCTCCACCATCTCCTAAGGAAATCTCTATCGATGATCCGAATTTAATTACGCCTTCCATCGAAAATCCTCCGGATTTAGAGCTTAAGGATTTACTGTCTCATCTCGAGTACGTTTTCCTTGAAGACAATAACAAGTTACCCGTCATCATCGCCAAGGACTTGAAAGAGGAAGAAAAATATCGACTTATCGACGTGCTGAAGAATCATAAGAAAGCGATTGTTTGGAAAATCTCCGATATTCGTGGAATTGATCCTCACTTTTGCACACATAAAATTCTCATGGAGGACGAATTTAAACCCACTAAAAAATCAAAGAAGGGTGAATCCCAAGATCCATGACGTTATCAAAAAAGAGGTTATCAAACTTCTTGATGCGGGAATGATCTACCCCATCTCTGATTCACCATGGGTTAGTCCGGTCCATTGTGTGCCTAAGAAAGGCGGAATCACCGTTGTACCCAATGAAAACAACGAGTTGATTCCTACTCGTCTCGTTACAGGGTGGAGAGTTTGTATAGACTATCGCAAACTCAATGATGCTACGAGAAAGGATCATTTTCCCCTTCCTTTTATGGACCAAATGCTCGAACGTCTAGCGAGTAATGACTATTATTGCTTCTTAGACGATTTCTCCGGGTATTTTCAAATTTCCCATCGATCCTAAAGACCAAGAGAAAACCACATTCACTTGTCCTTATGGAACATTTGCTTACAAACGAATGCCTTTCGGCTTATGCAATGCTCATGGGACTTTCCAAAGGTGTATGATGGCTATCTTCCATGACATGGTTGAAGAAACTATGGAAGTCTTCATGGATGATTTCTCGGTCTATGGTGACTCCTTCTCTTCTTGCCTTGCCAATTTGGAACGCATGCTTAAGCGGTGTGAAGACACTCACCTTGTTCTAAATTGGGAAAAATGCCATTTCATGGTAAAAGAAGGCATTGTTCTTGGACATAAAATATCCAACGCCGGTCTTGAAGTCAACCGTGCTAAATTTGATGTTATTGCTAAATTGCCTCCACCTTCAACCGTGAAGGGTGTGAGAAGTTTCCTTGGACATGCGGGCTTTTAACGTTGATTCATTCAAGATTTTTCTAAAATCGCTCGCCCGATGACCCACCTCTTGGAAAAGGATACCCCCTTTATCTTTTCTAAAGAGTGTATTGAATCCTTCAATCTTCTTAAGGACAAGCTAACTAAGGCACCGGTCTTGGTTACCCCTAATTGGGAGCTACCTTTTGAATTGATGTGCGATGCTAGCGACTTTGCCATTGGAGCAGTTTTGGGCCAAAGAGTGAACAAACTCTTCCAACCAATCCATTATGCTAGCAAGAAAATGACGGGGGCTCAATTGCATAATACCACTACCAAAAAATAGCTTTTAGCTGTAGTGTATGCTTTTGAGAAGTTCCACCCCTATCTTGTTCTTTCTACCACCATTGTCTATACCGACCATTCCGTGTTGAAGTACTTGTTAACTAAGCAAGATTCTAAGCCAAGACTTCTTCGTTGGGTTTTAATCCTTCAAGAATTTAAAATTGAAATTCGTGACAAGAAGGGAGCCGAAAACCTAGCCGCGGATCATCTAAGTAGACTTGAGGATCCTTATCAAGGGGATCATCCAAATCAAGAGATCAATGACTCTTTTACCCTTGAGGCCTTAATGTCTATCAATTCCAATCTTGATGACACCCCGTGGTTTTGCAAACTACTTAGCGGGTGGAATTCTAAAGGAAGGCTTAACGTCTCAACAAAAGAAAAAGTTCTTTAAAGACATTGAACACTATTTTTAGGACGACCCTTACCTCTTCAAAAAATGTGCGGATTTTGTCATTCGTCGGTGTGTTGATGGGCCGGCAGCTTTATTAATCCTTGAAGCTTGCCATAAAGGACCCACCGGTGGTCACTTTGGTCCTAATTACACCGCGAAGAAAGTTTTCGAATCTGGATTTTTTTGGCCCACCATTTATCATGACGCTAATGAAATTGTTAAACATTGTGATGCTTGCCAAAGACAAGGCAATATCACACATAAATATGAGATGCCTCAAATTTTCATACAAGAATGTGAAATCTTTGATGTATGGGGCATCGACTTTATGGGGCCATTTCCATCATCCAGAGGGAACAAGTACATCCTCGTAGCCGTTGACTACGTATCTAAATGGGTTGAAGCAAAGGCTCTCCCTACTAACGCTGCGAGGGTGGTTGTGAACTTTCTGAAGAAGCTTTTTGCTCGATTTGGTGTTCCTCGTGCTATCATCAATGACCACGGGACTCATTTTTGCAATGATCAATTTGCTCGAGTCATGGCTAAGTACGGTGTCAATCACCGTCTTTCCACCGCTTATCATCCTCAAACAAATGGTCAAGCCGAGATATCTAACCGTGGATTGAAGAGAATATTAGAGAGAACCGCGGGAGAGCATCGTGCCTCGTGGGCCGATAAGTTAGATGATGCTTTGTGGGCTTTCCGTACCGCATATAAGACACCCATTGGTTGCACTCCATATCATCGTATGTACGGGAAGGCATGCCACCTCCCTATTGAGCTGGAACATAAGGCGTACTGGGCCTTGAAGTGGGACAATTTTGACATCAACATAGCCGGTGATCTTCGGAAGATTCAACTCAACGAGCTAAATGAACTGAGGAATGAAGCTTATGAGAATTCATTGATCTACAAGGAGAAGACCAAGATCATTCATGATTCAAGGATTAAGAACCGAGAGTTTCACGTTGGTGATCAAGTTTTACTCTTTAACTCTCGGTTGAAGATTTTCTCGGGCAAGCTGAAGAGCCGTTGGTCTGGTCCATTCACCATCGCCAAAGTCTTCCCTTATGGAACCATTGAGCTTTCTCAGCCAAATGGGCCAAATTTTAAAGTTAATGGCCAGCGTGTGAAGCTGTATTTTGGTGAGGACATCTCTCATGAGATGATTCCATCCCTCACCACGTTTCCCTTGAATTAGTTCTAGGTCGAGTCAGGCTCGTGACTTGGTTAATAAAAACAAGCGCTTCTCGGGAGGCAACCCGTTGATCCATCCTTTACCGTTTTCATAATAAGTGTAAGGGGAGCCCCGTAGGTGTTTGTTGTCTTGTTTCTTCTGATGTGTCAGGATTAACGCTTCAAAGATAAATTCTAGATGACTTTTGACGAACCGTGATCCCGTGTACCCGTCTTCCTGTTTCTATCCTAAACTGTCGTGATTCAATATTTCATATCTTATATGTTCACATTGAAATCACTATAGTTGTCCTTTCCTTAGCAAGATTTAAACAAAGTGCACAATGTCCTAAGTGTAGGGGAGTTTACTCCCACATGCTTAAACATTGAGGACAATGTTTATATCAAGTATAGGGGGGACTTCTATCGAAGTAAGTTGTCTTTTCCATGAATTTGTCCTCATTTTAACCGGAAAATTTGATTTTTCGACATTTTTCAAAATTTTTAATCTATTTTGGCCTAGTTGTATAGTAGTATTTTCCTTTGCTATCGTTATTCACCTTGTTTGCTAAACTAATTTTGAATAAAGTGGTTTTAATTTTTCAACGTCATGAAATTTTTGACACAACCCGAGTTTACTTATCTAAGTTTACTCTAGCTAGTATCCTTAACATGTTTAAGTCAAGTTTTGCTAGGCTTTTATATAGGGAACTTTAAAACGCGAAAGTCTTAACTCTCACGGGTTAAGAACAAGAACTTTTCGCAAGTTCCTATTAATACAAGGCTTTTACCTAGTAAGAAAATTTTCGTTCTCGTGGTCTAATCGAATTGATCTAGGTTCTATGTGTGACTATATTGATTTTGGTGAAACAAATATTTTTGATTGTTTTTAAATTTAAGTGTGCAAAGACTTAAAAATAAATGTCGTTAAAGTAAATGGCGTTGAAATAAAATCTAAATCTAATTAAAGTAAAGGAGCAATATTTAAAAACGTGACGGAAAGTAAATTAATTAAATGACTAAAGGTTAAGGCGTGACGGAAATTAAAATGGACAAAGTATTAAAATGATAATGTAAAAATTGAACAAGACAAAGCACTAAAAGAAATCCCCAATCGGAATATACATTCCGATCAAACCACTTCGGAATATCACCAAACCTGTCGGAATGTCGCTCGGAAGATTCTGATCGGAATACCTGTCACTTACCCTGATCGAAATATCTCAAGACACCAAGATCGGAATGTTATAAACCTCCCTGGTCGGAATGTTGATCCCGTCGGAATACGGAAAAGACCTGGTTGGAATGCTGATCGGAACCCACTGATCGGAATATGTCACCTTACCTGATCGGAATGTCCAAACAAACACCTCGATCGGAATGTGGAAAGGAGCACCAATCAGAAAGCTGTCACTCTTACCTGATCGGAATAACCTAACCTCCCCTAATCGGAATACCAAGCCACCGAATCAGAATATTGAAACCCTTTTCCGACCAAGCAATGTAGCTATGGTCGGAATATATAAACCCTTTTCCGATCTTACCAATCGGAATACGAAGGAAGAAACTAAAAATAAGCTAGAAAAATAAGCTATAATCCTAATAAGCTCAAGATGAAATTCCTAAAGTAAACCGATTAAGAAAAAGCTAATAAACAGAAATTTGAAGACTTTTTAAACACGAAAAGGATATGCGAAACACTTTGGCTAGTCAAACGAATGACTTGAGGAACATGATGGCTAGTTTCTTCCCAAGTAATCAAGCCTCTGGATCGGGTTCTCTTCCGAGTAACACCGTTGCTAATCCCATAGGGGAGATGAAAGCAATCACCACTCGCAGTGCAAAAGGTTTAAAGGAACCCGAGCTTCCTACACCTACACCGGTGATTGTGACAAAGGAAAACGAGTCTCCTTCTCCGATTCCTCCACCTACTATTTCTCCAACACCTCCAACTTCTACTTCTCCAATTCCACCACCTTTTACTTCCACCCCTCCACCACCCAAGGATGTGAGTGAGAATTCCATACCAAAGCCTTCATCTCAACCCAATATACCTTATCCCTCAAGGTCGAGGAAAGAGAAATTGAAGAACAAGGATGATATTAAGGTTTCTAACTTCCTTAAAATGTTTAAACAACTGAATTTCAATATCTTCTTTGGAAACGCTAACTTTTGGTGTCCCTTTATCAAATGGGTCTGGATATTCAAATGAGACGGTTACTATTGAGTATGAATGGACGCCATTACGGTGCTCCCAATGTTATACTTTTGGCCATGATAACACGTGCTGTCCTAAAATTGTTACGGCTCGCCCTATGGCTACGCAAGTTGCTGATCTTAGCAAGGTCAATGAGCAAAAGGAGGAAGGTTTTCAGAATGTAAAACGTAAGAAGAAGAGAGGTAAAAAGACTAATGGCAGCGTGAATGGAGGTTTCCAGGTTGGTAGTAAACCTCTTTATGTTCCTAAAGTCAATTTACCAGCTAGTTCAACTTCCAAGTATAATAAGAATGCTCCATCGATACCAAAGGCCGGTACGAGTGCATCTTCTGCTAAGAGTGGACCGGCCCTTGTTGCAGTGACTCCAATTAATCCTACTAAACGGACGAATAATCCAGATTCTAATTCTGAATTTCCAGCAACGTTTAAGGCAGGTTTCATGAATAAAAGTAGTCGGAATGAGGGTGGTATTGGTACATCAAATAGCTTTGAGATTCTAAATCAATCTGATTCGGAGGTAGAAGAGGTTGAGAATGTCTATGATGAAGCTGCATACTTATATCATGACAAGAGGGATAAAGCTAAATGAAGGCAAGAATAAATCTTTGAATTTATTTTTGTTCTATTTTTAGGTGTGTAAATGTATATGGCATGTCATATACATCGCTGTAGGCGTTTATCAAGCATTTAGCTTGAGGTTAATGTGGTATTTCAGCCACATTCCATCTGTACTTCAATGTTTTTTGGTGTAATATATTTTACCGGGGATAGTCCCTTTTACCCAAAAAAAAAAAATATGCTAAAATGTTTAAAGATCTTCTCAGTGATAAGGAGACACTTCTTGATATTGCTCAGACCCAACTTAATGAGAATTGCTCTGCAGTACTCTTAAGGAAATTACCCACCAAACTTGGTGATCCGGGTCGTTTTTTGATTCCTTGCAACTTCCCTGGGGTAGAGATTTGTATGGCCCTAGCCGATCTAGGTGCTAGTATCAACTTAATGCCTTTAAGCGTTTGGAAACAATTGTCTCTACCCGAGCTAGTCCCCACACGAATTACTTTTGAATTAGCCAACCGTACGGTTGCTTATCCGGTGAGGATAGCCGAAGATGTCTTCGTCGGCGTCGACAAATTCACCTTTCCGGCGGATTTTGTTTTCGTTGACTACGAGATGGATCCCCGTGTTCCATTAATCGTTGGACGTCCATTCTTGAGGACCGGTCGCACTCTCATTGATGTAGCCGCGAGCGAATTAATCATGAGAGTTGGTGACGATAAAATCGTCTTCAACATGGGTAAACTTTCTAAGCAGCCTTCTGAAAATGAAAGTGTTAATTTCATTGACGTTCTTGATGAGGCTTGTGAAGAACACTTCAAAGACGCTTGTAAAAGTGGTTCTTCTTCTCTACCCACTGTTGAGACCGTTTCCTCCATTACTCCTTCACTTACTCCATTTGGAGAAAGTGATATTCTCTTGAAAGAATTTGAAGCTACTTTGGGAGATGTGGACTTGCAATATGACGATTCTCCCTCCAATTGGGATGAAGACATTCTTACCATTGAGAAACTTCTAAATGAGGACCATTTTTATACTTGCTTATTTTTGCAAAATTTTCTAGTTTTCAAGTTTAAATTTTTAAAGTTTTTATTTTACTCAACGACATTTTTATACTTGCTTTCAGATTAAATTAGATAACCAAACCACTTTCTTTTATCCACCAAGAACAATTGAGTCGCACTTTCTACCAATAATCAATTCGAAAAGACTGGAACAATGAACTTTCATAACTAAGGAAAACCTAGCCGCGGATCATCTAAGTAGACTTGAGGATCCTTATCAAGGGGATAATCCGAATCAAGATATCAATGACTCTTTTCCCCTTGAGGACTTAGTGTCTATAAATTCCAATCTTGATGACACCCCGTGGTTTGCGGACATTGCAAACTACTTAGCGGGTGGAATTCTCAAGGAAGGGTTAACGTCCCAACAAAAGAAAAAGTTCTTAATTAAGCAAACTGTCTAATTCCAATCTGTTTTCCACCTATCATAATCGTACCATTGTCTTGATTTGTTTTCTTTTGTGATTCTTGATTATTTAAATCAGTTGTCCAAACAGAATCCTTTCAATGCGTGGGACTGGTCTTTGATTGGTTGAAAGATTTGATTCGTATTATGATCGGTTTTTTTGATTTAGTGATAAAACTCTTGGTAGCCGCCGTTTATTACCTTTTAAGAAATTAGGGTTTTTTTAATCTCTTATTATTTTATGTATTAGGGTTTGGTTTGGTGCGCTGTGATTGGTCCTTGATCTAGGGTTTCGTTTGCCCTAGGTAGTTTTTCTGTTTCGATTGAGTGTTTTGTGTATTAGAGAGAGGTGTTTCGATCTGGTTAATGTGTCATGGAGAAGAAGATCGCTGTTACGCCGATCGACATGGACAGGTTACATGCGCGCATGTCGCGTTTAAAACAAGCGAATCACATAAATAGTCCTGACAAGACTTCTGAGGTGTCTAGGGTTTCCATTACCTCGTCGCGTCAGGATGGAGTCATGATTAATGATTATGAATCGAGTGGTGTTCTTCCATCGTTTGGGGGTGACACTACAGAAAGGTCAGATGGTGAGCCCAAACATGTATCGACCGAGATACATGATGGTGATGGGATAGAATGCTCAAACCAGATACATACGGATGCAAGTTCACTCAAGCAGCCAGTATTGAAGGAGGTTGGAACGACTAGTATGGCTAATGATCATGATATCCAGAATGATACAAGGGGTGTTACTCCATGTATGGCTGATACGATTCCATCCGAGCTGAGTGATACAAGGGTTGTTACTCCATGTAGGGCTCCTGCACCATCAACTGCTGTTCCAAAACCCTCTTTTGTGTCCATGTTACATGGTCAAGCTAAAAGAGTTGCACGTGTAAAAGAACTCCGTAATGAAGAACATGTTGAAGGGGCAGCGGTTACTATTCCTCTCGATGTGGTTGATCAGGTTAGGGCACGATTGACGCATACATTATATGGTCATTTTATAGGGAAGAGATTGGCGTTTCCTTTGGTTGAAAACTATGTTAAGAAAGCGTGGGCGAAATTTGGAATCAAGCGTGTCCAACTTCATGGTGAGTTCTTTTTATTTCAATTTGATTCTAAAGTTGGAATGGAAAGAGTTATAGAGAGTGGGCCATGGTTAATACGTATGGTTCCACTGATTTTGAATATATGGTCTCCGGATTCTTTACTTGTGAAGGAGGAGATTAGGAAAGCACCGGTGTGGGTCAAATTGCATCATGTTCCCATAGTTGCATATTCGGAGGTGGGTCTTAGTCTAATCACTACTCAGATTGGGAGGCCTATTCTTCTTGATTCTTATACAAGTGAGATGTGCCTATCTTCATGGGGAAGGAGTACCTATGCACGTGTTTTAATTGAGATTTCTGCTGATCATCCTCCTAAGGATTCTTTAGTTGTTGCTATTCCTATTGGTAAGGATAAGGGACATACGATGGCTAATATTGGTATAGAATACGAGTGGACTCCCCCCCGCTGCTCGATGTGCTGTATATTTGATCATCATGATGCTGAATGTCCGAAATTGCCTAAGGATGTCATTAATACGATTGTTAATGTGGACGATAATAAGGTAGCTAATGAGATTGATAATGAGGGTTATGAGGTTGTGAACAATAGAAAGAAAAAGGGTAAGAATAAGCAACTCCAGGTTGCTGGTATTAAACTCACTAAACCACCTATTAATCTTTATTACCGTGCTGTTGAGAAAGGGGATAGTTCTAAGGCGAATAAGCCTAAGAAAAATGATTCTACAGGTACTACTGTTCAGAATGCTCCTAAGAAAGCTGGTTCTATTCTTAAGCGTGGATTTCTTAATAACAAGTCTTTGGCTCTTGATTCTAGTCAACCGGGTACGAGCAGCAAAAACTCTTTTGGTGTTTTGAGTGGTTTAATGGATGATGGGACTGATTGGGAGGATGGCTTTGGTCATTCTAATGATGTGCTTAATGCGGATAGTGAGACTGATGAAGACATTGTGATTGATGATCGCCATGGAACTCGTCAGCCGGATACTCGCACTTCTCATTAATCATTATGTTGTTTTTTCATTGTTTATGTTCCTTTAGGTGGTTCTTTCCTATAGGAGTCATTAGTTTTGTAATGTAATTATCATATGGCATGTCATATGATATAGTGGTTGTTCAAGCTGTGTGCTTGAGGTTAATGTAGCATTGCAGCTACATTCCATTGTACTTCAACGCTTTTTGGGAATATATTTTACCGGGATTGGAGTCCCTTTACCCAAAAAAAAAAAAAAAAGAAAAAGTTCTTTAAAGACATTGAACACTATTTCTGGGATGACCCTTACCTTTCAAACAATGTGCGGATCTTGTTATTCGTCTATATGTTGATGGGCCGACAGCGGTACAAATTTTTGAAGCTTGCCATAAAGGACCCACCGGTGGTCACTTTGGTCCAAATTACACCGCGGAGAAAGTATTCGACTCTGGATTCTATTGGATTTCAATAATCAAGTTATTGGATTTCACACTTATTCTATTGGTCTAGTTATTAGGCGAAGAAGTAATAACTAGATTTTTCTTAGTTATGCAAGTTTGTTGATTCCGATCTTTTCGAATTGATAATTGGTGGAAAGTGCGACTCAATTGTTCTTGGTGGAAAATTAAAATGGTTTGTTTGATTATCTATTTTTAAAACTAAAAGCAAATAATTGTCATTGAGTAAAATAAGAAATTTTAAAACTTAAACTACAAATAAAAGCGTGCAATCTTTGGAAATTAAAATGTAAATGATTAAAGACTTGAAAACTTAGTAAAAATAAACTAAGACAAAAGGCGGGAAAGATTAAATTTGAAATCTAAGAAAACAAATCAAAGCCTAAGTCCGATCGTGATGCGATCGCACTCAAATAGTACTTCCAGATCGCACTCATTGCGATCGCAACTAATGAGTTAGGTGCACTCGATGCGATGGGAAGCAGGATCGTACTCCCAGATCGCAACCACGATCGCAACAAGTGGATCGTGGTCCTTGATCGTGGTTTGTGATCGCAACAAATCTGATCGCAATCAATGCGATCGTAATCAAAGATTGTGACACACCATCGCACCCACAGATCGTATTGGGTGATCGTGGCGTGGATCGTACCAGGGAAAAACGTTTGGATCGCAATCTATGAGATCGTAACAAGGAAAAGTGACTAGATCGCAATCAAGGCGATAGTAGTCAAGCGATCGTATCCAGGAGTAAACCCTCCTAAGATGGGAATGACTTCCAAAAGGCAACCAAGTTTAAACGAATAAGCAGTTACTACAATAAGCACTTACCAACTTGTACAAGAGTAAATAAGCACAAATTTTACAACTTTTCAAGACATGGATACAAGCTTGATTAATCAAACTTCCAAAAGACGAATTTTTTAGGAAAACTTAAAAGAAACAATAAGCTATAACAACGTAATAAGCCAATAAGCACAATAAGCTTATAGCTTATGCCATATAAAAGCCTAATAAGGAGTAAAAAGATTAACTTTTTAAACTCTAAAACATCAAATTCAAACGCGAACAAAGAACTATACGCATAAAAAATGAAGTTTAGGATCAAGGACAAAGCAAAATCAAGAAATGTAGAAAGAGATTAAAGAACATAAACTAAAACTTGAACTTGATTATAATGAAATCCAAATATAAGAATGATTCAAACCTTAAACTTGAAAGAAAAAGATGAAATTTAGTGAGAGAAAGTTGGGAACTTTCTCTCTCTAAAAACTAGAAAGGAAAATGAAAAACTAAAACTAGCTAACCAAAAACTAACAACTAACAACCCCCTCCTAATGTGTTTAGGAGGGTATTTATAGGCAAATGGGGAATACATGTGTGCTTTCTTTTTTCTTTATTTTCTTCTCGACTCGATTTAAATTCTTTGTTTTTCTCGACGTCGTCTCGGGATTTGTCGATGTTATTTGAACTCGTCTTATAATTTTCTTCTTATAATTAGACTTGAGTTCTTCGACTTCTTTAAACTTCCGTCTTTATAATTTTTCTTCGATAAATCTTCAGAATAGGCCTTGGACTTCCGTTCTTTTGCACTCTTGATCTTTTGACCTCGTCTTTTCTCGTTTTCTTCGATAAAAGCCCGTGAAAACCCGTGTTTTCTTCCTTTTTCATCTTTTGGTCCTAAAACACAATAAAAACACAAACCACGCGTAATTCCGACTTTTACGACATAAATTACACGTTTTGGTTTTGTTATTATTGGAAATAAGTGGTAAAAGGATACGTGTTTTCACACTTATTAATTCCCCTACACTTGACCATTGCAATGCCCTCATGCAATACATTAATTTCAAAGCACGGTTTACATTTTACATCATAAATAACCTACCTTGGCCTTTATTAATTACCAAAACATTTGAGGAAAATAAAAAGATAAAAATAAGTAAAGAAATCAAAGACTTACATTGGGTTTTGGCTGCCATGAACGTTTATCCTCCTCAAGTTTCAAGTTCCCCATACCAAGCTTAAAAACGAGATCATTGTTATTATAAGTTAGCAAACTAATCACGAATTCATGTGGGCCAATTATTTACTTAGACTCCCTTATTCCTAGGTGTATCTCTTATATTTTATTTTTGTCTTGAATGATCACGAGGATGCATTGTTTGACTTATTTCGGTAGTTATTTAGGCCGAAAATAAAGTGGGACGATTTAATCAATAGTTAGCTAAAGGACAAAATCTTTTAAAAATGCTTCTCAGGACCTCATAAAGTTCATATCTTGGTATAACTAGCTTCACGATTTGAGACCTTTATCGGACCGATATTTGGCATTGACTTCATACTTCAAATCTTGAGAGACGTTCATGAAACAATGGTCTTCTCTTCATAATAGGAATTTCTTCACTATAAGTTTTGAGAGATTCTTCATATTTGGACCACGACTTCTTCATTTTTCTCCAATCTTTATTTGGGATTTTGATATAAAACGATCCGCCTCCTTTTAGGACTTGGATCTATTTATCCTCATACCTTTTTAGGGTCTTTTTGGATAGACTTCTCCATGATCTTTTGGGGAGTATTTGCTTTTCGTCTCGTGTCTTGATCCTTCATTTTGATTTTCGATAAATGATTCTTCACATCACTTTTGGATCTTTAGCAACAAAATGTAGCCCTCATGCCTTGTTAGGGCCTTTTTAGACTCGCCAATCTTCGCATCCCGCTTCAATAAGTTATGCCTTGGCTATGAACTCTAATTAATACCGAGCAACTTTTAAACGATCTTGGGCTAGAAGCTAAGTAACTTTTCAAATCGTACAACCTTATTTATTGCAGTTATATTTATTAACAAGCGATGGGAGAATAAGCGTATAATCAACTTACATAAATTCATGAAAGAATACCAAACTTATACTTGACTCTATCATCTCTCGTTCTCCACAATTTAAAATCTCAAGGAATGAGACTCGTGGATGCTTAGCCAATTAAATCAAAGTTTTGGGTTTTCGAGCGCCTATAGGATCTTGCATCTTCTTAGACTCTTTCAAGTTTAGAATTTGCGTTTTAAAGTTCCCTTGATAAACGACTCTCTAGGATCAATTATAAGAACTCGCGAAAAGTTGTTGTTCTTAACCCGTGAGAGTTAAGACTTTCGCCTTTTAAAGCTCCCTATATAAAATCCTAGCAAAACTTGACTTAAACACATTAAGGATACTAGCTAGAGTAAACTTAGATAAGTAAACTCGGGTTGAGTCAAAATATTCACGACTTTGAAAAATTTAAAACCACTTTATTGAAAATTTATTCTAGCAAAGAAAGTAAATAGCAATAACAAAGAAAAAAACTACTAGGCAAAAACAAATTAAAAATTTTGAAAAATGTCGAAAAATCAAGTTTTCCTGTTAAAATGAGGGTAAATTCATGGAAAAGACCACTTACTTCGATAGAAGTCCCCCTACACTTGATATAAACATTGTTCTCAATGTTTAAGCATGTGGGATTAAACTCCCCTACACTTAGGACATTGTGCACTTTGTTTAATTCTTGCTAAGGAAAGGACAACTAAAGTGATTTCAATGTGAACATATAAGATATGAAATATTGAATCACGACAGTTTAGGATATAACCGGGAAGATGGGAACACGGGATCATGGTTCGTCAAAAGTCATCGAGGTGCTCTTTGAAGCTTGAATCCCTGCATATAAGAAGAAACAAGACAACAAACACATACGGGGCTCCCCCTACACTTATTATGAAAACGGTAAAGGATAGATCACGGGTTGCCTCCCGAGAATCGCTTGTTTTTTATAACCGAGTCGCGAGCCTGACTCGACCCAAAACTAGTTCATGGGAAATGTGGTGAGGGATGGAATCATCTTATAAGAGATGTCCTCACCAAAGTACAGCTTCAAACGCTGGCCATTCACCATAAAATTGGGCCCATTTGGCTGAGAAAGCTCAGTGTTGCCATATGGAAAGACTTTGGTGACGGTGGATGGACCAGACCAGCGGCTCTTCAACTTGCCCGAGAAGATCTTCAACCGAGAGTTAAAAAGTAAGACTTGATCACGAACGTGGAACTCTCAGTTCTTAATCCTTGCATCATGGATGATCTTTGTCTTCTCCTTGTAGATCAATGAGTTCTCGTAAGCTTCATTCCTCAGTTCATTAAGTTCGTTGAGTTGAATCTTCCGAGGATCACCGGCTTTGTTGATGTCGAAGTTAGCCCACTTCAAGGCCCAGTATGCCTTATGTTCTAGCTCGATAGGGAGGTGGCATGCTTTCCCGTACACAAGACGATAAGGTGTACAACCAATCGGGGTCTTATAAGAAGTACAGAAAGCCCACAAAGCATCATCTAACTTATCGGCCCATGAGGCATGATGCTCTCCCACAGTACGCTCCATAATACGCTTTAATCCGCGGTTAGATATCTCGTCTTGACCATTGGTTTGAGGATGATAAGCGTTGAAAAGACGATGATTGACACCATACTTAGCCATGACTCTTGCAAATTGATCATTGCAAAAATGAGTCCCGCGATCACTGATTATAGCACGAGGAACACCGAATCGAGCAACAAGCTGCTTCAGAAAGTTCACAACCACCCTCGCATCGTTCGTACGACGAGCCTTAGCTTCAACCCATTTAGAAATGTAGCCAACGGCTACGAGGATGTACTTGTTCCCTTTAGATGATGGAAATGGCCCCATAAAATCGATACCCTATACATCAAAGATTTCACATTCTTGTATGAAATTTTGAGGCATCTCATCTTTATGTGTGATCTTGCCTTGTCTTTGGCAAGCATCACAATGTTTAACCATTTCGTGAGCGTCACGATAAATGGTGGGCCAATGGAATCCAGAGTCGAATACTTTCTTCGCGGTGTAATTGGGACCAAAGTGACCACCGGTGGGTCCTTTATGGCAAGCTTCAAGAATTTGTACCGCTGCCGGCCCATCAACACATCGACGAATGACACGATCCGCACATTGTTTGAAAACGTAAGGGTCATCCCAGAAATAGTGTTCAATGTCTTTAAAGAACTTTTTCTTTTGTTGGGACGTTAACCCTTCCTTGAGAATTCCACCCGCTAAGTAGTTTGCAATGTCCGCAAACCACGGGGTGTCATCAAGATTGGAATTTATAGACATTAAGGCCTCAAGGGGAAAAGAGTCATTGATCTCTTGATTCGGATGATCCCCTTGATAAGGATCTTCAAGTCTACTTATATGATCCGCGGCTAGGTTTTCCGCCCCCTTTTTGTCACAAATTTCAATGTTGAATTCTTGAAGGAGCAAAACCCAACGAAGAAGTCTTGGCTTAGAATCTTGCTTAGTCAACAAGTACTTCAACGCGGAATGATCGGTATACACGATGGTGGTGGAAAGGACAAGATAGGGGCGAAATTTTCCAAAAGCATATACTACAGCTAAAAGCTCTTTTTCGGTAGTTGTATAATGAAATTGAGCCCCCGTCATTGTCTTGCTAGCATAATGGATTGGTTGGAAGTGTTTGTTCACTCTTTGGCCCAAAACCGCTCCAATAGCAAAGTCGCTAGCATCGCACATCAATTCAAAAGGTAGCTCCCAATTAGGGGTAACCAAGACCGGTGCCTTAGTCAGCTTGTCCTTAAGAAGATTGAAGTATTCAAGACACTCTTTGGAAAAGATGAAAGGAGTAGCTTTTTCCAAGAGGTGGGTCATCGGGCAAGCGATTTTAGAAAAATCTAGAATGAATCAACGATAGAAGCCCGCATGACCAAGAAAACTTCTCACACCCTTCACGGTTGAAGGTGGAGGTAATTTGGCTATGACATCCACTTTAGCACGGTCTACTTCAAGACCAGCTTTAGAGATTTTATGTCCAAGCACAATGCCTTCTTTCACCATGAAATGGCATTTTTCCCAGTTAAGAACGAGACGAGTGTCTTCACACCGTTTGAGCATGCGTTCTAAATTGGCAAGGCAATGAGAGAAAGAATCACCATAAACTGAGAAATCATCCATGAAGACTTCCATAGTTTCTTCAACCATGTCATGGAAGATAGCCATCATACACCTTTGGAATGTCCCAGGAGCATTGCATAAGCCGAAAGGCATTCTTTTATAAGCAAATGTTCCATAAGGACAGGTGAATGTGGTTTTTTCTTGGTCTTGGGGATCGATGGGTATTTGAAAATAACCCGAGAAACCATCTAAGAAGCAGTAATAATCATTACCCGCTAGACGTTCAAGCATTTGGTCCATGAAAGGAAGGGGAAAATGATCCTTTCTCGTAGCATCATTGAGTTTGCGATAGTCGATACAAACTCTCTACCTTGTAACGAGACGAGTAGGAATCAACTCGTTGTTTTCATTGGGCACAATGGTGATTCCGCCTTTCTTAGGCACACAATGGACGGGACTAACCCATGGTAAATCCGAGATAGGCTATATCATTCCCGCATCAAGAAGTTTGATAACCTCTTTTTTGATAACGTCATGGATCTTGGGATTCACCCTTCTTTGGCTTTGAATAGTGGGTTTAAAGTCGTCCTCCATGAGAATTTTATATGTGCAAAAGTGAGGATCAATTCCACGAATATCGGAGATTTTCCATGCAATAGCTTTCTTATGATTTTTCCACACGGCGATAAGTCGGGATTTGTCTTCTTCTTTCAGGTCCTTAGCGATGATGACGGGTGACTTCTTGTTGTCTTCAAGGAAAACGTACTCGAGATGAGACGGAAGATCCTTAAGCTCTAAATCCGGAGGATTTTCAATGGACGGTGGAGTCAAAGTCGGATCATCGATAGAGATATCCTTAGGAGATGGTGGAGAAATATGGTCCTCATTTAGAAGTTTCTCAATGGTACGAATGTCTTCATCCCAATTGGAGGGAGAATCGTCATATTGCAAGTCCACATCTCCCAAAGTAGCTTTAAATTCTTTCAAGAGAATATCACTTTCTCCAAATGGAGTAAGTGAAGGAGTAATGGAGGAAACGGTCTCAACCGTGGGTAGAGAAGAAGAACCACTTTTACAAGCGTCTTTGAAGTGTTCTTCACAAGCCTCATCAAGAACGTCAATGAAATTAACACTTTCATTTTCAGAAGGCTGCTTAGAAAGTTTACCCATGTTGAAGACGATTTTATCGTCACAAACTCTCATGATTAATTCGCTCGCGGCTACATCAATGAGAGTGCGACCGGTCCTCAAGAATGGACGTCCAACGATTAATGGAACACGGGGATCCATCTCGTAGTCCACGACAACAAAATCCACCGGAAAGGTGAATTTGTCGACGCCGACAAAGACAGCTTCGGCTATCCCCACCGGATAAGCAACCGTACGGTTGGCTAATTCCAAAGTCATTAGTGTGAGGACTAGCTCGGGTAGAGAAAATTGTTTCCAAACGCTTAAAGGCATTAAGTTGATACTAGCACCTAGATCGGCTAGGGCCATACAATTCTCTACCCCAGGGAAGTTGCAAGGAATCAAGAAACGACCCGGATCACCAAGTTTGGTGGGTAATTTCCTTAAGAGTACTGCAGAGCAATTCTCATTAAGTTGGGTCTGAGCAATATCAAGAAGTTTCTCCTTATCATTGATAAGATCTTTAAACATTTTAGCATATTTGGGCATGTGAGCGAGATCCTCAGCAAAGGAGATATTGAAATTTAGTTGTTTAAACATTTTAAAAAAGTTAGAAACCTGAATATCATCCTTGTTCTTCAATTTCTCTTTCCTCAAACTTGAGGGATAAGGTATATTGGGTTGAGATGAAGGCTTTGGTATGGAATTCTCACTCACATCCTTGGGTGGTGGAGGGGTGGAAGTAAAAGGTTGTGGAATTGGAGAAGTAGAAGTTGGAGGTGTTGGAGAAATAGTAGGTGGAGGAATCGGAGAAGGAGACTCGTTTTCCTTTGTCACAATCACCGGTGTAGGTGTAGGAAGCTCGGGTTCCTTTAAACCTTTTCCACTGCGAGTGGTGATTGCTTTCATCTCCCCTCTGGGATTAGCAACGGTGTTACTCGGAAGAGAACCTGATCCAGAGGCTTGATTACTTGGGAAGAAACTAGCCATCATGTTCCTCAAGTCATTCGTTTGACTAGCCAAAGTGTTTCGCATATCAGCTCGAAGATCATTCCCTTGTTTCACCATGTCTGCTTTCATGTTGGCCATTTCCCGCTGAAGATTTTGCACTATCGCATCATTAGTCCTCATGTAAGTTTCAACCTCTCGGTGTAATGCAGTGGGTTGGTTGGGTGGAGCATGGTAGGCAGGTGGTTGATAAGCAGGTTGTTGGTAAACTTGGTTGTTTCTTTGAGGTGGATATGGGTTTCTTTGGTTTTGATATGGAGTTGGAGCACTTGGTTGGTTTTGATTGTTGCGATTAAGGTTGTTTGGGTTTTGTGGGGTAAAACCGGGTGGTGAAAGAAAGTTGTTTGAGCGATAGCTGAGCAAGTTGCGGTCACCTTGAGGACGTGCTTGATAGCTTCCTGTAGCAAAGTTACCGTTGGCGGCATACACATTTTCCGGATTGTCTTGAGTCGAAGGAAAATCGGTGTATGAGTGGGATCCCCCGCATATTTCACATGATTGACTCAAAGCATTAGCTTGGGCAGTGATTTGTTTGGCATTGTTGGCAGTTTGGAGAGCAAGTGATTCAACAAGCGAAGTAAGCTTATCAATTCTCTTGTCGCTCTCATTAGTGCTAGCACTAGCCACATTAGTCCGAACACTTTTAGTTTGCACTCTAGACTTGTTCTCAATAATATCCCAAGCGGCATTAGAAGACTTAACCAAAATGTTACCCCCCGAGGCACTATTTAATGAATCTTGGTCATTCATGCTTAAACCATTGTAAAAAGTATTAATTTGATGTACTTTTGTTAAACCATGTTGTGGATACTTTCTTAACAGTTCCTTAAAACGGTCCCAAGACTCACTAAATGTCTCACGGTACTTTTGTTCAAATGTGATGATTTCATTCCGCAAAGCGGTAGTACGTGAGGGTGGGAAAAAGTAGTTGATGAATTTGGTCTCTAAATCCGTCCACGTAAGAATACTTTGTGGAGGTTCCTTATCAAGCCAATGTTGGGCTTGTCCCTCTAAGGAGAAAGGAAAAAGTTGCAAGCGAATGACCTCTTGTGAAACCCCATTAAACTTAACCGTATTAGTGAGTTGAAGAAACCTTTCAATATGGTCATGAGGATCATCAATTGAACGCCCCAAGAAGGGTTGAGCAGAGACCATTTGAATGAAGCCGGATTTAAGCTCGAAGTTGTTGGCTCCAATCTCGGGTATGACAATAGCATCGGTGTTACCCTCTACGTGCAATTGCAAAAGCTCGATCATTGGTTGATTGTCCATGGTGACAATAGGTGGAGTAATGACTTCGGCTTGAGCTACTTTCTTCTTACGAGCACGAGTACGCATGCACACCTACAAAAGGAAAAACAAAATAGACAAGAAATATTTTTGGTGTTTTATGTTTTTCTATTTTTTTGTATTTTTGAAAATTTTATATTTTTTAGGATTTTTGAAAATTTTTTAAAGAAAGGAAAATAACGTTCAAAGATGAACGGATCCCAAAATCCAACGCGTCTCTCACTAAAAACCGTTAATCTTAACGAAAAGAGCCGGCAGCGGCGCCATTTAATAACTAGATTTTTCTTAGTTATGCAAGTTTGTTGATTCCGATCTTTTCGAATTGATTATTGGTGGAAAGTACGACTCAATTGTTCTTGGTGGAAAATTAAAATGGTTTGTTTGATTATCTATTTTTAAAACTAAAAGCAAATAATTGTCGTTGAGTAAAATAAGAATTTTTAAAACTTAAACTACAAATAAAAGCGTGCAATCTTTGGAAATTAAAATGTAAATGATTAAAGACATGAAAACTTAGTAAAAATAAACTAAGACAAAAGGCGGGAAAGATTAAATTTGAAATCTAAGAAAACAAATCAAAGCCTAAGTCCGATCGTGATGCGATCGCACTCAAATAGTACTTCCAGATCGCACTCAATGCGATCGTAACTAATGAGTTAGATGCACTCGATGCGATGGGAAGCAGGATCATACTCCCAGATCGCAACCACGATCGCAACAAGTGGATCGTGGTCCTTGATCGTGGTTTGTGATCGCAACAAAACTGATCGCAATCAATGCGATCGTAATCAAAGATTGTGACACACCATCGCACCCACAGATCGTATTGGGTGATCATGGCGTGGATCGTACCAGAGAAAAACGTATGGATCGCAATCTATGCGATCGTAACAAGGAAAAGTGACTAGATCGCAATCAAGGCGATAGTAGTCAAGCGATCGTATCCAGGAGTAAACCCTCCTAAGATGGGAATGACTTCCAAAAGGCAACCAAGTTTAAACAAATAAGCAGTTATTACAATAAGCACTTACCAACTTATACAAGAGTAAATAAGCACAAATTTGACAACTTTTCAAGACACGGATACAAGCTTGATTAATCAAACTTCCAAAAGACGAAACTTTTAGGAAAACTTAAAAGAAATAATAAGCTATAACAACGTAATAAGCCAATAAGCACAATAAGCTTATAGCTTATGCCATATAAAATCTTAATAAGGAGTAAAAAGATTAACTTTTTAAACTCTAAAACATCAAATTCAAACGCGAACAAAGAACTATTCGGATCAAAAATGAAGTTTAGGATCAAGGACAAAGCAAAATCAAGAAATTTAGAAAGAGATTAAAGAACAAAAACTAAAACTTGAACTTGATTATAATGAAATCCAAATACAAGAATGATTCAAACCTTAAACTTGAAAGAAAAAGATGAAATTTGGTGAGAGAAAGTTGGGAACTTTCTCTCTCTAAAAACTAGAAAGGAAAATGAAAAACTAAAACTAGCTAACCAAAAACTAACAACTAACAACCCCCTCCTAATGTGTTTAGGAGGGTATTTATAGGCAAATGGGGAATGCATGTGTGCTTTCTTCTTTCTTTCTTTTCTTCTCGACTCGATTTAAATTCTTTGTTTTTCTCGACGTCGTCTCGGGATTTGTCGATGTTATTTGAACTCGTCTTATAATTTTGTTCTTATAATTAGACTTGAGTTCTTCGACTTCTTCAAACTTCCATCTTTAGACTTTTTCTTCGATAAATCTTCAGAATAGGCCTTGGACTTCCGTTCTTTTGCACTCTTGATCTTTTGACTTCGTCTTTTCTCGTTTTCTTCGATAAAAGCCCGTGAAAGCCCGTGTTTTCTTCCTTTTTATCTTTTGGACCTAAAACACAATAAAAACACAAACCACGCATAATTCCGACTTTTACGACATAAATTACACGTTTTGGTCTTGTTATTATTGGAAATAAGTGGTAAAAGGATAAGTATTTTAGTCTTGTTATTATTGAAGCTTGCATAACTTTCTCTCACTAAATTTCATCTTTTTCTTTCAAGTTTAAGGTTTGAATCATTATTGTATTTGGATTTCATTATAATCAAGTTCAAGTTCTAGTTTTTGTTCTTTAATCTCTTTCTACATTTCTTGATTTTGCTTTGTCCTTGATCCTAAACTTCATTTTTGATCCGAATAGTTCTTTGTTCGCGTTTGAATTTGATGTTTTAGAGTTTAAAAAGTTAATCTTTTTACTCCTTATTAAGCTTTTATATGGCATAAGCTATAAGCTTATTGTGCTTATTGGCTTATTACGTTGTTACAGCTTATTGTTTCATTTAAGTTTTCCTAAAATTTTTGTCTTTTGGAAGTTTGATTAATCAAGCTTGTATCCGTGTCTTGAAAAGTTGTCAAATTTGTGCTTATTTACTCTTGTACAAGTTGGTAAGTGCTTATTGTAGTAACTGCTTATTCGTTTAAACTTGGTTGCCTTTTGGAAGTCATTCCCATCTTAGGAGGGTTTACTCCTGGATACGATCGCTTGGCTTAGATCGCATAGATTGCGATCCATTTGTTTTTCCCTGGTACGATCCACACCACGATCACCCATTGTGATCTGTGGGTGCGATCGTGGTACGTTTTCTTGTTACAATCGCATTGAGTGCGATAATTGTGTTATGATCAGAGACCGTGATCAAAGACCACGATCACTTTTGCGATCGTGGTTGCGATCGTGGTTGCGATCCGTGAGTACGATCAAGCTGTCCCATCGCATCGAGTGCATCTAACTCCTTGGTTGCGATCGCATTGAGTGCGATCTGGAAGTACTATTTGAGTGCGATCGCATTACGATCGTACTTAGGCTTTGATTTCTTTTCTTAGATTTCAAATTTAATCTTTCCCGCCTTTTGTCTTAGTTTATTTTTGCAAAATTTTCTAGTTTTCAAGTTTAAATTTTTAAAGTTTTTATTTTACTCAATGACATTTTTATGCTTGCTTTCAGATTAAATTAGATAACCAAACCACTTTCTTTTATCCACCAAGAACAATTGAGTCGCACTTTCTACCAATAATCAATTCGAAAAGACTGGAACAACGAACTTTCATAACTAAGTAAAATCTAGTTATTAAATGACTAAGCAAGATTCTAAGCCAAGACTTCTTCGTTGGGGTTTGCTCCTTCAAGAATGCAACATTGAAATTCGTGACAAAAAGGGGGCGGAAAACCTAGCCGCGGATCATCTAAGTAGACTTGAGGATCCTTATCAAGGGGATCATCCGAATCAAGAGATCAATGACTCTTTTCCCCTTGAGGCCTTAATGTCTATAAATCAAATCTTGATGACACCCCATGGTTTGCGGACATTACAAACTACTTAGCGGGTGGAATTCTCAAGGAAGGGTTAACGTCCCAACAAAAGAAAAAGTACTTTAAAGACATTGAACACTATTTCTAGGATGACCCTTACCTTTTCAAGCAATGTGCGGATCTTGTCATTCGTCGATGTGTTGATGGGCCGGCAGCGGTACAAATTCTTGAAGCTTGCCATAAAGGACCCACCGGTGGTCATTTTGGTCCCAATTACACCGCGAAGAAAGTATTCAACTCTGGATTCTAATGGCCCACCATTTATCGTAACGCTCACGAAATGGTTAAACATTGTGATTCTTGCCAAAGACAAGGCAAGATCACACATATATATGAGATGCCTCAAAATTTCATACAAGAATGTGAAATCTTTGATGTATGGGGTATCGATTTTATGGGGTCATTTCCATCATCTAAAGGGAAAAAGTACATCCTCGTAGCCGTTGACTACGTTTCTAAATGGGTTGAAGCTAAGGCTCTCCCTACGAACGATGCGAGGGTGGTTGTGAACTTTCTGAAGCAACTTTTTGCTCGATTCGGTGTTCCTCGTGCTATAATCAGTGATCGCGGGACTCATTTTTGCAATGATCAATTTGGAAGAGTCATGGCTAAGTATGGTGTCAATCATCGTCTTTCCACCGCTTATCATCCTCAAACCAATGGTCAAGCCGAGATATCTAACCGCGGATTGAAGCGTATTCTGGAGCGTACTGTGGGAGAGCATCGTGCCTCATGGGCCGATAAGTTAGATGATGCTTTGTGGGCTTTCCGTACTGCTTATAAGACCCTGATTGGTTGTACACCTTATCGTCTTGTGTACGGGAAAGCATGCCACCTCCCTATCAAGCTGGAACATAAGGCATACTGGGCCTTGAAGTGGGCTAACTTTGACATCAACAAAGTTGGTGATCTTCGGAAGATTCAACTCAACGAACTTAATGAACTAAGGAATGAAGCTTACGAGAACTCATTGATCTACAAGGAGAAGACAAAGATCATCCATGATGAAAGGATTAAGAACCGAGAGTTCCACGTTGGTGATCAAGTCTTACTTTTTAACTCTCGGTTGAAGATCTTCTCGGGCAAGTTAAAGAGCCGCTGGTCTGGTCCATTCACCGTCGCCAAAGTCTTTCCATATGGCACCATTGAGCTTTCTCAGCCAAATGGGACCAATTTTAAGGTGAATGGCCAGCGTTTGAAGCTGTACTTTGGTGAGAACATCTCGCATAAGATGATTCCATCCTTCACCATGTTTCCCATGAACTAGTTTTGGGTCGAGTCAGGCTCGCGACTCGGTTATAAAAAACAAGCGCTTCTCGGGAGGCAACCCGTGATCTATCCTTTACCGTTTTCATAATAAGTGTAGGGGGAGCCCCATATGTGTTTGTTGTCTTGTTTCTTCTTATATGCAGGGATTCAAGCTTCAAAGAGCACCTCGATGACTTTTGACGAACCATGATCCCGTGTTCCCATCTTCCCGGTTCTATCCTAAACTGTCGTGATTAAATATTTCATATCTTATATGTTCACATTGAAATCACTTTAGTTGTCCTTTCCTTAGCAAGAGTTAAACAAAAGTGCACAATGTCCTAAGTGTAGGGGAGTTTACTCCCACACGCTTAAACATTGAGGACAATGTTTATATCAAGTGTAGGGGGACTTCTATCGAAGTAAGTGGTCTTTTCCATGAATTTGCCTCATATTAACAGGAAAACTTGATTTTTCGACATTTTTCAAAATTTTTAATTTGTTTTGGCCTAGTAGTTTTTTTTTCTTTGTTATCGTTATTTACTTTCTTTGCTAGAATAAATTTTCAATAAAGTGGTTTTAAATTTTTCAAAGTCGTGAATATTTTGACTCAACCCGAGTTTACTTATCTAAGTTTACTCTAGCTAGTATCCTTAACGTGTTTAAGTCAAGTTTTGCTAGGATTTTATATAGGGAGCTTTAAAACGCGAAAGTCTTAACTCTCACGCGATAAGAACAAGAACTTTTCGCAAGTTCCTATAATTGATCCTAGAAAGTCGTTTATCAAGGGAACTTTAAAATGCGAATTCTAAACTTAAAAGAGTCTAAGAAATTGCAAGATCCTATAGATGACTTGAAAACCCAAAACTTTGATTTAATTGGCTAAGCATCCACTAATCTCATTCCTTGAGATTTTAAATTGTGGAGAACGAGATATGATAGAGTCAATTATAAGTTTTGTATTCTTTCATGAATTTATGTGAGTTGATTATAAGCCTATTCTCCCATCGTTTGTTAATAAATTTATCTGCAATAAATAAGGTTGTACGATTTGAAAGTTACTTAGTTTCTAGCCCAAGATCGTTTGAAAGTTGCTCGGTATTAATTAGAGTTCATAGCCAAGGCATAACTTATTGAAGCGGGATGCGAAGATTGGAGAGTCCGAAAAGGCCCTAACAAGGCATGAGGGCTACATTTTGTTGCTAAAGATCCAAAAGTGATGTAAGGAATCATTTATCGAAAATCAATATGAAGGATCGAGACACACGACGAAAAGCAAATACTCCCCAAAAGATCATGGAGAAGTCTATCCAAAAAGGCCCTAACAAGGTATGAGGATAAATAGATCCAAGTCCTAAAAGGAGGCGGATCGTTGTATATCAAAGTCCAAAATAAAGATTGGAGAATAATGAAGAAGTCGTGGTCCATATATGAAGAATCTCTCAAAAAGTTCAAGTGAAGAAATTCCTATTATGAAGAGAAGACCATAATTTTCATGAACGTCTCTCAAAGATTTGAAGTATGAAGTCGCTGCCAAATATCGGTCCGAGAAAGGTCTCAAATCATGAAGCGAGTTATGCCAAGATATGAACTTTATGAGGTCCCAAGAAGCAGTTTTAAAAGATTTTGTCCTTTAGCTAACTATTGATTAAATCGTCCTACTTTATTTTTTAGCCTAAATAACTATCGAAATAAGTCAACAATGCATCCTCGTGATCAATCAAGACAAAATTAAAATATAAGAGATACACCTAGGAATAAGGGAGTCTAAGTAAATAATTGGCCCACATGAATTCGTGTGAGTTTGCTAACTTATAATAACAATGATCTCGTTTTTAAGCTTGGTTTCGGGAACGTGAAACTTGAGGATGATGAACATTCATGACTGGCAAAACCCCAATTTAAGTCTTTTATTTCCTTACTTGTTTCTATCTTTTTTATTTTTCTTAATGTTCAGTGTTTAATAAAGGCCAAGGTGGGTTATTTATGATGGAAAATGTAAACCGTGCTTTAAAATTAATGCATTGCATGAGGGCATTGCAATGGTCAAGTGTAGGTGATTTAATAAGTGTGAAAACACTTATCCTTTTACCACTTATTTCCAATAATAACAAGACCAAAACGTGTATTTGATGTCGTAAAAACGGAAATGCGTGGTTTGTGTTTTTATTGTGTTTTAGGACCAAAAGATGAAAAAGGAAGAAAACACGGGCTTTCACGGGCTTTTATCGAAGAAAACGAGAAAAGACGAAGTCAAAAGATCAAGAGTGAAAAAAGAACGGAAGTCCAAGGCCTATTCTGAAGATTTATCGAAGAAAAAGTCTAAAGACGGAAGTTTAAAGAAGTCGAAGAACTCAAGTCTAATTATAAGAAGAAAATTATAAGACGAGTTCAAATAACATCGACAAATCCCGAGACGACGTCGAGAAAAACAAAGAATTTAAATCGAGTTGAGAAGAAAAGAAAGAAAGAAGAAAGCGCACATGCATTCCCCATTTGCCTATAAATACCCTCCTAAACACATTAGGAGGGGTTGTTAGTTGTTAGTTTTTGGTTAGCTAGTTTTAGTTTTTCATTTTCCTTTCTAGTTTTTAGAGAGAGAAAGTTCCTAACTTTCTCTCACTAAATTTCATCTTCTTCTTTCAAGTTTTAGGTTTGAATCATTCTTGTATTTGGATTTCATTATAATCAAGTTCAAGTTTTAGTTTTTGTTCTTTAATCTCTTTCTACATTTCTTGATTTTGCTTTGTCCTTGATCCTAAACTTCATTTTTGATCCTAATAGTTCTTTGTTCGCGTTTGAATTTGATGTTTTAGAGTTTAAAAAGTTAATCTTTTTACTCCTTATTAAGCTTTTATATGGCATAAGCTATAAGCTTATTGTGCTTATTGGCTTATTACGTTGTTATAGCTTATTGTTTCTTTTAAGTATTCCTAAAAATTTCGTCTTTTGGTAGTTTGATTAATCAAGCTTGTATCCGTGTCTTGAAAAGTTGTCAAATTTGTGCTTATTTACTCTTGTACAAGTTGGTAAGTGCTTATTGTAGTAACTGCTTATTCATTTAAACTTGGTTGCCTTTTGGAAGTCATTCACATCTTAGGAGGGTTTAATCCTGGATACGATCGCTTGGCTTAGATCGCATAGATTGCAATCCATTTGTTTTTCCCTGGTACGATCCACACCACAATCACCCATTGCGATCTGTGGGTGTGATCGCGGTACGTTTTCTTGTTACAATCGCATTGAGTGCGATAATTGTGTTACGATTAGAGACCGCGATCAAAGACCACGATCACTTGTTGCGATCGTGGTTGCGATCCGTGAGTACGATCAAGCTGTCCCATCGCATCGAGTGCATCTAACTCCTTGGTTGTGATCACATTTAGTACGATCTGGAAGTACTATTTGAGTGCGATCGCATTACGATCGGACTTAGGCTTTGATTTGTTTTCTTAGATTTCAAATTTAATCTTTCCCGCCTTTTGTCTTAGTTTATTTTTGCAAAATTATCTAGTTTTCAAGTTTAAATTTTTAAAGTTTTAATTTTACTCAACGACATTTTTATACTTGCTTTCAGATTAAATTAGATAACCAAACCACTTTCTTTTATCCACCAAGAACAATTGAGTCGCACTTTCTACCAATAATCAATTCGAAAAGACTGGAACAACAAACTTTCATAACTAAGTAAAATCTAGTTATTAGGAACCCCTGACAAATTTGTTTTCAGTTAAAAAGGTAGACAATGTTTCATACCATGCCCTTGGAGCCTGTTTCAGCCCATACATTGCTTTATGAAGCCTGTACACATGGTTGGGAAACTCTCTGTTCTCGAATCCTTCTGGCTATTCAACATATACTTCTTCAGCCAAATCTCCATTGAGGAAGGCACTTTTAACATCCATTTGATACACAGTGAAGTTCATATATGCAGCGTAAGCAAGGAAGATTTTGATGGCTTTAAGTCTTGCTACAGGTGCAATTGTTTCATCATAATCAATCCCTTCAGTCTGTGTATACCCTTGTGCTACCAACCTTGCCTTGTTCCTTATGATATTACCAATTTCATCCATCTTGTTCCTATATATCCATCTAGTGCCTGTGATGTTCTTACCAGGTGGAGCAGGCACTAGAGTCCATACCTTGTTTCTTTTAAACTGATTGATTTCTTCCTGCATTGCAGCGACCCAGCCATCTTCAAGAAGTGCTTCAGCTACACGCTTGGGTTCAATTTGGCAAAGAAATTCAGCAAACAAACATTCATTGGCTAAGGCTGATTCTGAGTCATGAATTCTCTGTCTAGTAGTAACCCTAACATTTGGTTCACAATGATGTTGACAAGAAGTATGTGCTGATCTCTTGACCATTTGATTTGAGGAGCTGGGGAGTCATAGACAGGTGCAGGTATGGAGGATGAAATTACAACTTCAGTTTCATTCTGCTGAGTAGGAGGACTCTCTTCAAAAACAATCTATGTGTCTGTGTCTTCATCAGCTATTTCAGGAAGTGATGATTTACAGACCGCAAGAGAGTTTTCTTGATTACTAGCAATAGGAGAGTCATCTTCAGCTGAGGTGGAACATGGGCTTGTGGAAGGCTGACATTCACTTTCAGCTGTCACTTGAGTAGAAGGAAGTTCAATGTTGTGTGTTGACAGCGGATCATGTGCAGGAACATATGGGACAAGAGTATCTGTGTGTGGATGATGATGAAAGACAAGCCTTGGCTTAGAGAACTCATTTGATGGGAAAGACCTATTTTCGTTGAAATCAATTTCATCACCTTCTGTTCCTGTCCTTTGTAACACGTCATCATTTTCATTGAATGTGACATGAAAGTTTTCTTCTAGTTCATGTCTTCTTGTGTTGAATACTCTAAAGGCTTTGGCTGTTGGAGAGTATCCTAAGAAGAAACCATCATCAGCTTTTTCGTCAAACTTTCCAAGTTGATCCCTGTAGTTATAAATAAACACAGGTCATCGAAAGACATGGAAATAGCTGACGTCTGGTGCTCTTTTTCGAAAAACTTCATAAGAGGTTTTTCCATGTCTTTTAACAATGATTGATCTATTTTGGGTATAGCAGGCAGTGTGGACAGCTTCTCCCCAAAATTACTTTGGTAAGGCTGCATCACTTAACATGGTTCTAGCTACTTCAATCAATGTTCTATTTCTTCTTTCAGCTACTCCATATTGTTCAGGAGTACCAGCTGAAGAGAAGTTTTATGATATTCACTTCTTAGAGCTTTTACTCTAACTTCATTCATGTTTTCAACTTGCCTGATAAAGGACATGATGGCATCAGCTGCATCACTTTTCCTTTTGAGGAAGAAAACCCATGTGTAACTTGAAAATTCATCAACTATGACCAAGGTGTATTTGTTGTGATTAATGGTATGTGGTTTGACAGACCCAAACAAATCCATGTGAAGGAGATGTAAGCACTTGTCAATAGAAAATGATTGTCTGGTCTTAAAGGATGACCTGTTATGCTTTCCCTTAACACACGCTGAACATGTCTTGTCCTTAGTGAAAGTCACAGGTGGTAGACCAACAACCAAGTTTTGTGTGGCTAGCTTGTTGATGTTCTTGAAGTTGAGATGAGAGAGTCGTTTGTGCCACAACCAATTGACACTTTCAAAGGCTTTTGCCAGAAAACAATTCGAGATGTCCTTTGAGCAAGAAGCCATGTTGATGACATACACATATCTTCTTCTTGGTGCAATTAACACCACATCATTGTTCTTGTTGAATATGGTTCCTTGAGTCTTTGTAAACAAAACCTTGTAGTCAGCATCACACAACTGGCTGATGCTGATGAGATTGTGTTTATGACCATTCACATATGCAACCCTTGTAAACGTTATTCCATTGCAGTTAACTGATCCATATCCCTCTGTGTCGCCTGAAGAGTTATCCCCAAACACCACTTTAGGACCAGGCTCTTTTGAATATCTGTGCAGATATTGTTTGATTCCTGTCATGTGTCTAGAGCAGCCACTATCTAGATACAAGACCGATTCCTTGAGATGTTTCTACACAGATATATAGAAACAGATTAGTTCCTATGGTGAACCCACTTTCCAGTAGGTTCCCTAAATTGTTGATTAGCAACTCTTGAGTTCCTGTAGAACTTGTGACGATGTGAAGGACAATTGGCTGTGTCATGGGTGTACCTTCCACAGATGTCACATCCAGGAAAGTCCCTGCACTCATCTGAGTAGTGGTTTGTGAGACCACAATATTTAAAAGGAGGGTAAGGTCTGTAGTTACCTGATGGTCTCCTAGTAGCCTGTTGTCTGTCCCTAAAAGGTGTCTGAGCTCTCTTAATAAGCATATGTCTATCATGATCTATGGTCATATGATGAGAATTCTTACACACATTACAATAAGGTTTGATAACCTTTGCACTTTTGGGTTCTCCTACGATAGACTTAGGTTCAGAGGAAGCAAAGCATTCAGCGGAAGGCTTAATATGTTCTTTTAAGAGTTCTACTTCTTTCATCAAAGAAAACAGGCGTTCTTCAGTTGAGGGTTCAACTTTGTTCACAGGGTTTGTTGAGACAGCCTTATAAACATTTTGCTTAACAGATGGTTTTGCAAGAACAGCAAAAACCTTAGCTGAAGGTGTCTCAATATCTGGTTTGAGTTTAGCCTTAGCACTGTTGAAACCAAACTTAGATCTATTTAGCTTTGTGTAAACGAGAATGAATCAAGTTAAAAACTTAGAGAAACTTTGTTTTATATGAAACAATCTAAGTATTATGCGGAATTAATACTTAGAACAAGAACACACAAACAGAATAAACCAAACTTTCACTTTGATTGATGATTGAACTTGTGTACAATGAAAGTGTAAAACGTATATATAACTAAAACCTAAAGGCCTCCTTTTTATAGATTAAGGAACCTTGTACAAGAGTCTACATATCAACTATTTTAGCTAAAAATAAACATAAGAAATACATTATCGAACATATCTTTACTAGAAACATAAAATGTGCAGACTAAGTATTCTATAAGTGCTTGACTTCTTCTCATCAACGCTTGACATCTTCTTGTCAACGCTTGATCTGACAACGCTTGATTTCTTCCTATAAACGTCCAATTTCCTCTTCTCAGCGTCTAAGTGTCTTGGCTTCATTTTATTCCCAACAATCCTCCCCTAAACTTGATATCTACTCTAGTAATCAAGTTTCTGAATAAAAACTAAGTACAAGGAGGATTCTTACAAATACAAATCACTTTTTAATTAGGAAATAAATAAACCTAATTAGATCTTTGCCAACATCACTTGTGTAATCCATCTCCAGCTGTGTTGACACCATTTTCTTCAATACTTCCTTGGTCATAGGATATTCAGCATCCACAAGAAGATATTCAGAAAAGTTTGTAGTACTCAAATGATAAACACCAGCTGCTGAATGTAGATGCCACTGAAGTCCACTGATATCATCAAGATCCTTCCATACTGGATCTTCATCATTTGGCTCACACATTCTCTTGAATGTGGACCAAATCTTTATTCCATTGACTGAAGTAGGTGCTTCAGCCTCATACTTGGCCTTCATTAATCCCCAAAGATCTGTCAAGTCTTCCCTATCTAGACTTGCAAACAAAGAGATAAGAGTAGTAAAAGTATGTACCTCCTTCCTATATCTGCCAATCATCCAAAACCCACTTGCATCCTCTTCATAATGAACTATAGGGTTTCTGGAATCATGAGGTAATACCTCTACCATATGTGAAGCTTCCAAAGGTGAGAGATTAATACTCCTTCTAATAAGTTCTTCACTAGGGTTCACTCTATCCAAATTCTATGGGAACTCAATGGAACTCCCTTCTTCAAAGGCCTTGGTGCAATTAAAGACTGTTGGATCTGCATCTCTTCTACAAGTTCTTCCTTTCTTTCATCTGAAAAAAGTCTGATAGTGTTATGTTCTTGAACACTTGCCCCTATAGGATAAGCCCTAAACTCCAACTCATCAAAGGACAAACCCTGCAACTTCTAAAAAGTCCAACCTCCTTGATGACATTTGATCAACATGTAGTAGAGCTCCCTTCTATCCTTCTTAGACTGTGAAAGAACCTTTCTAGCTTTATACTTCAGAATCACCTTGCAATCTCTTTGAACTCTTAGTAGAATCTCCAAACCTCAAATTTGATCTGAAATTGTCATGTCTGGATTCTCCATTACCTTAATCTCCCATGCAAAGTACATCTGAGCTACTTCAGGCATCTTATAATCTACCTGATTTTTCAACTCTACAAGCCTTTCCTTAGCCAACTCATCACCATATTCAAGCCTCTCTGGATCTTCAATGATCATCACACTTGAATCAGTACTCTCATCATCACTTCCTCCCTTATTACTCTCAGAAGTAGCCACAAATGGTGACTCAATAGCAGCAACCTTCTTCTCTTTTTCCTCAAGTTGTGCAGCCAACATAGAACTAAACTTCACTTGGGCTGCACTCTTGGGAACTATTGTTTTTACCATAATCCCTTTATCTTTATCTAATACATCAATGGTGGGTAAAGAAATTGATGGTACCTGTGTAGACACATCCTTGATGATAGCTGATGACTGGGATACATCAACCACACCTGCAAGTCTACCAGCGTCCAAAACCTGCTTGTCAACGCTCAACTTACTCTTGTCAACGCTTGGCTTTGTGAACTGCTCCAACATCTCAGTAAACAATAAATTTAAATTTGTAGGGATAACCAATGAAACATCAAACCATGGTTGCCTCTTCAAATCTGTTAGAGCTTCAGTTATACCCAAAGATTCTCCTTCATGTGAGCCTTTGTCACTCACATGTATCTGCTCATCCTCCCCTTTGGAAGAATCCTCCACTCTACGCCTAGGGTTAGCTCCTTCCAAATAACAATCGTCTCCCTCAATTGCTTGAGTTCAAGGCCTTGTGTGTTGACAGTATGTACAAGGTCTGCATTTTGCTTTTGCAAGCTAATGCAGACAGTCGTCAATTCCAATAATGTGTAAGGTTCCAATCCGCCCTCCTCTAGAATGGGAATTTGACCTCCCAAAGAAGACTCATGGGGCATGGATGGGGTCTTACTGATGTTAGGACTGGCTTGGCCTGCATCTAAGCTAGAACCAATAGTCCCAGCCCCACCCATGTCACCAACCACACATGTGGTGGTTGTTTTCTCTACAACATGGCTAGGACCACTAGAGGAGAACACTCCAGCAGTCCTTTGGCATTTTACCAACTTAAATTCAGGGGGTGTAGAAGATGATGTGGATTGGGTGTCTGTTTGAAGGTTAAGGGGTGTTTGGGTTTGTTATAAAATGGTGGCAGCGTTTGGATTTGAAGTGTCAACGCCAACATTTAACGTGTCAGCGTTGAAAGGTTCTTGGTCAACTTCCATTTGCTAGGGTGATGGTGGTTGTTTAGGCAATGGGTCTGGTTGTGGTTGAGGGTCTTCTTGTGGTTGTGCTGCTGCAATAACAACAAGCATGACTTGGGTGAGGGGTAAGTCTCTATGAGGTGGTGAATTCATCTTCCCAAAAATTGCTTTCTTTTGAACAGGGATCGTATAAAAATCATTGTGATCCCTATTGCAGTATCTTTGTAAATCAAACACCATTTGTAAAAACCTTGGGTAAGCAAGAGTCATCTTGCTACCCTTGTTATGACACATGCCATCAAATCATTTTTGAAAAATTATATTTTTGCCCAGTAGCAATACACACAATGGCACTCCCAATAGATAGGTTGATTTCATTGTGTACAGTACACTTGGGACTCACACATCGAAGAATGACATGTATCAAGTACTTCCAAGCTGGGGGAAATTCTTGTTTTGTATATTTGTTTAAATGGCCATCTTCTGGCAAAGGATAACCCAAAGCTTGGAGTCCTTGTTCTAGCTCTCCAATGGGTAGGGTGGTTATACCATTTGCATCATTGAGATGCAAAGCTTGGCAAACCAGAGCTTCAGTAACCATCCATGGAAGCCCATGGACAATAGCAGTCAATATAGTCACATTATTAACTGTTGAGGAAGTGACAATATTCCAAAACTGTTTAATATATGTGACAGGGATAAGTGGAACATTAGAAAGAGCATACCTTAAAGGGGATGCATTTAAATACTCAACCATCTGAGTATATTGGGGAAACAGAGCATCGTCAGCTTCTAAATAAGCAAGCATGTTATGCTGACTTCTGAACCCCAATTCTAAATCTCCTAGTTTAAACTTAGGCGCCATTGATGTAGAAAGCTGTGATAAAAGTTATAAAAGATGAAGGTTTGAGAAAATTTAGTTAGACAAGAATAAGCAGTTACACTATTTAAAAGAAACGAGCCAAATATATAGGAGAGGTGAAAACATGTGATTGGTCAAAACATGAGGCAGTTATATTCAAAATATAATGATGAAAATCTTGAAAAAGATATAACTTATCTCTTGCATTAATAAAAAGTTACCAACTCCTAAAATTACGGCCCATATTTTCGTCAAAGTTAACAGCTGGGTAGGACCCAATGTATATCAACGGTAAAAATAACTTATCAGCGCCGAACGGCTATATTCTTGTCAACGTTGGATTTTGCCATGTCAACGTCAAAATTGGTCTTAACAACGCTTGGAAAGAAAACTGTCAGTGTCCGAAAATAAAAAAAATTTAAAAGAAAAAGGACCTTAACAAAGTAATTTATCCTAGTGAAGATAACTTATAGACTGAAAATCACTATAGGGTGGCAAGCACTGTCCAATCATGCACACTTGCTTAAGCAAGAAAAACATAGTTGTCCTCAAGTGTCCCTTGCTAACCTAAGTGCTTAACAATGAAGTTATCTCATAAAATCCTTTGTAACTTCCCAGGTAAGCCCAATAAAAATGATACCCAAGTCTCCCAACAGACCACATCTAATTCTAGGTCAAAAAGTCTTGGCAGCGTGCAAAGTATATCAACTTTGCATGCTACAGTGCCTCACGATTTACTAAGCTAACTCGTACTCACCAGTGGACACAATCTAGAATTGTGATAAGAGTATTATATGAATACCAAAAAGTCCTAAAGGTTTCCTAAACCACCCCTTAAAATATGATACACAAGTTGCCAAACATAAAATTTGCAATAAAAATTTATGTCAAGATAGGAATAAAAACATTCCAACCATCATCCATAAACTTGAACACACTCCAAGTAAGCTCCAAAGATCTATAAGCAACTCTGTATCCATTTGTACAATGCTCATAATGCCTACATAATTAGATCAAAAACCACAAAACTAACATGTTGCTGTCAACGTCCATTTTAACACTTATCATCGTTAAAATAACCTTTATCAGCGTCAGACAAATAAAGTGGAAAACCTAATTTTGTACAAAGATCAATAACAGTGCCTATCCTGTACATACTTTTACAATAAGTCCCAAAACACATATTAAGTAAGATTGATCATTCCAATACTTTTTACCAAGTATTGAAATCTCCCATCATCAAAAGGTTTACTTAATAAATCTGCCACATTTTCTTCTGTGTCAACCCTATCTGGTTGTATTAAACCTTTTTCAAAAAAATCTCTTATAATGATGTCTAATTTCTATGGTTTTGTTTTAGAATGATGTACAAGATTCTTAATAATGCATAAAGTACTGTTATTGTCTAGAAAAATCTTGGTATGCATAAAATTATACCCATAATCCAACAGTTGGTTCTGAATCCATAAGACTCGCCCACAACAAGTAGCTGCAGCTACATATTTTGCTTTAGTTGTAGAGTTGGCCACCACTATTTTTTTCTTGCATTGCCAAGATATTAATCTACTCCCAAGAAATTGGCATCCACCAGTTGTGGATTTTCTATCAAACTTGTCACCTCCATAATCACTGTCTGAATATCCAATAAGCTCCAATGGAGAATCCTTTGGATACCATAATTCCAAGGTGGGATAGCACCTAAGGTATCGAAAGATCCTCTTGACAGCATGAAGATGACACTCTTTGGGAGTCACTTGATGGCATGCACATGCACACACAACAAACATAATATCAGGTCTAGAAGCTATAAGATACATCAATGATCCAATCATTGACCTATAATGCCTGACATCCACCTATTTTCCATCTCCAACCTTTCCCCAAGGGTTTTCCCTATCCATGAGTGTGCTAGCCCGTTTTTCATGTGGAGAAAAGCGAAACTTCTTCAAGATTTCTGCTACATATTTGTCTTGAGAGATGAAGATACCATCTTCTTTCTGTTGAACTTATAAACCTAGAAAGAAGTTCATCTCTCCTATTGAACTCATCTTGAATTTGTATGTCATGATCTTGGAAAATTCTTCACTCATCTTTGGACTTGAAGAGCCAAAAGTGATATCATCCACATAGACCTGAACAAGTAAAAAGTCCTTACCAATCTTCTTGGTAAACAAAGTCTAATCTATGGTGACCCTCGTGAATCCATTTTCCACCAGATAGGTGGACAATGTACCATACCATGCTCTTGGGGCTTGATGAAGTCCATACATTACTTTATTTACTCTATACACCTTGTATGGATGTTCTGAATCCTCAAAACCAGGAGGTTGCATTACATAAACCTCCTCTGAAATTGTGCCATAAAGAAAAGCACTCTTATCATCCATTTGATAAACTGTGAAGTCCATGCAAGAAGCATAGGCTAGGAAAATCCTTATTGCTTCAATCCTTGCAACAGGTGCAAAAACCTCTTCATAATCTATCCCTTCCTCTTGTGTATAGCCTTGAGCAACTAAACGTGCCTTGTTTCTGACCACAATCCCTCTTTCATCCTTTTTGTTTCTAAGAACCCATCTTGTCCCAATAGGTCTGACATATCTGGGACAATCAACTAACTCCCAAACATCTTGAATAGCAAATTGGTGAAGCTCATCCTGCATTGCTTCCACCCAACTTGGTTCTTTGAGAGCATCAAAAATCTTCTTGGGTTCCTGTTGTGATAGAAAACAAGAAAACAAACATGCCTGTACAAGAGGGTATCAACCTTCTTATGGATATTGGCAATAAAACGTCCTTGATTCTGATGAGACCTTCTAGTTTGAACAGGAGACATCACATCACCAATGATTAGAGAAGGAGGATGATTCTTGATAGTAGATGTAAGTATTCCTCCTTCAAGAATTGTGTTGTCTTCAATTTCAGTCTCCATATTGCCAATATCATCTTCAAATTCTCCTCCATCATCACCTGAATGAACCTCTTCATGTACTATTGAAGGTTCACCATGTTCAAAAACATTGGAAGAGAATAAATGGTCAAAAGAGTTGTCAACGCCTGAACTAGGTCTGTCAACGTTTGATCCATCAATGCTTGAATTTAGCCTGTCAGCGCCATATTTTCCTTTGTCAGCGCTTGAAGATTCATGCATGTTTACATCAATTGGTTTCTCTTGTGGACCATCTTTTTCCCTTCCAGCAGCAGCAGCAGCAAATCCATCTGTCCAAATAGGAATGGTGACATACTCAAGTATGGGAACTGATTTGTCTACTTGTTATTCTACTTCCTTGTCAACCTGATCACCTGAAATTTCAACAACTGGTTTTTCCACAACATTTGAATCCACTTTCACAATGTCTAGATTAGTAACAGGCATATAAATCAAGGTTCTAGATAAAGGTTCCAAGTCAAAGAACCAATTTGGTCCACTCTCAGGATCACTAGGTTTACTTTCTAAAAACCGAACATGTACTTTTTCAAGTATACGTTTTTATTTCTTAATGTAAACCCTATATCCTCTACTCTGTACTGAATAGCCCATAAAGTAGCCTTCATCACCTTTAGCACTAAACTTTCCTAAGGCATCACTAGTATCAAGTACAACTACATGACATCCAAAAGGTTTAAGAAAACCAATATTAGGTTTCCTATTCCAAAATAGCTCATTAGGTGTCTTATTGTGGATTTTGTTGATCAATGCCCTATTCTGAACATAGCAGACTGTATTCACAGCCTCAGCCAAAAAAGCAATGGGAAAGTGAGCATCAACCAACATTGTCCTAGCTGCTTCTATGAGTGTTCTATTCTTCCTTTTAGCCACCCCATTTTGTTGTGAGGTTCTAGCTACACTAATCTGCCTAGTAATCCCTTTATTAACACATAAGTCATCTAACAACTTATTTCTAAACTCACCACCATTATCACTTCTAAGTATTTTAACCATATTCCCTGTTTTCTTTTCAATTTGGGTATTAAAGTTAATCAAAACAGTGGCAGTTTCACTTTCAAAGTCAAAAAGAAAGTCCAAATAAATCTAGAAAAATCATCAGTTATGACAAAACAAAAAATTTTACCATTTAAGCTTTCTATATTAGTTGGACCACACAAGTCCATATGCAGCAAGTGAAGTGGTTTAGAACTAGAATGCACAAGTTTAGACTTAAAGGAGACTTTGTGCTGCTTGCCTTTAAGGCATGCAACACAGGAGTGGTCATTGTGGAAAGCCTTTTCAGGCAAACGATCAACTAAACCATGTCTAACAAGTCTATTTATGTTCTTAAAATTTATGTGCCCTAACCTTCTGTGCCAAAGATTACTTTCATCAACTGAAGCCTTAGCATATAGACATGACATATTATTATTCATCCTAATTCCATTAAGATTCACATTATAAATGTCCTTATGCCTAGGTGTTCTATAATCAATATACTTCTCATCAGGTATTTTAAAGTCTTTGCTTAACACCAAGCATTCAGTATCAGTGAAAAGAACCTTATTTTTGTTATCACAAACTTTTGATACACTAAACAGATTATAATCAAGTTCTTTTACCAGAAATACGTTTTCAAAACGCAAGTTGTTGGTGATAAGAGTGCCCTTGCCAGTAATAGTTCCATATCCTCCTCCAAAGTACACTTTGTCACCATCTTTAATGGGGGTAAAGTTTATCAAATAATCTTCCTTCCCCGTCATGTGCCTAGAGCATCCACTATCCCAATAGCCATAATCATTTATCTTCTTTTGAATGTCCTGCACATAAAGAAAACAAATTAGTTTTCTTTGGGAACCCAAGCCTGAGCAGACTTTGATTCATTTGGTTGTTCAACAAGAACAAACTTAGTCCTTATAACAACCTCTTGTTCATCCCTTTTTGGATTTAAGACCCAGTTAACCCCAATTGGTTTAGTTATGACCTTTGAAATATAATGAAATCTGTTACAGGTCATAGAAATCCCATCTGAATTAGGGTTTTGGTCTTGTTTGGGTCTCCAAGTTAAGATAGAAGAAGCTTTAGACCCCTTTCCCTTTGGTTGCAAGTATTTGTTATTAGTTGGTCTAACAGCGTCAGAAATATTCCTGTCAATGTTAAAATTGTTCTTGACAACGCTGAAATTGCACTTGTCAGCGCCAAAACTAGGGTTTGCTACAGGAACACATTGTCTGTTAGACCATGTATTGGTCTTTTCAAAAGGCCTTTGTCCATCAGTATTAGACCCTTTAGTAAAGAATGGAGCTGGTCTAATGACTAGTGGACTTTGATGGACAAAAGGTCTGGGTTTGACCATGGTTGAGTTTCTATCAGCGTTGACTTTTGAATCATTGACACACTTATAAGCCAAATGTGAAAAACTCCCACAAGTATAACAAGCTTTTCTAGACATAACTCTAGGTCTAGATGAAAAGAAACCTGTTCAATTATCACTAACTTGACTTTTTGGTGACCTAGGTTTTCTATACATTTCTGCATATTTAATACTAGGTTTTCTATCAACGTTTAATCCAAGGTCAACAGTCTTTCCAGTAGTGGGGTTGGTCACTTTTATGGGTGTACTCATTTGGGCTTTCACTAAGCATGCTACCTTTAACAAACAAAATAGGATTGGCTTTCTTCCATTGGTCCAAATCAGTCAATTTCTACTTACATTCCTCTACTGGAGTAAGAACTCTTGGTGGAGGAATAAATTCCTTTTCTTGGAGTTCTGGTATACTGATATTCGGTTTTGCATGGGTTCAGATTTTTTTCTCTCGATATCCTATCGAATTGATCTAGGCCTTAAGTGGAATGATTGTTCTTGGTTACTAAAAAAGGGGTTTAGTTTTCTAATTTACTAAAAAGTTTAAATGTACCAAAATGAAAACTTAAATCAAAGATAATTAATTTAATGACAATTAATAAAAACTTGGATTAAAATTAAAATTAAAATTAAAACTGAAATTAAAGCTAAAATGAAGAAACAGTAACACTAAAGAAACAGAAACAATTAATGATGCTCAAAAGATGATTGATTCGGAAGTTTTAACCTTGATTCGGAACTATTGATCCGGAACTTTTCACCCGGAAGTCTTCATTCGGAACTTTTAGAAATCCTTCACTCGGAACTTTCTTCGGAAGTTTATCCGGAACTTCACCCGGAACTTGGTTCGGAACTTCGTTCGGAAGTTTGGCTCGGAAGTTGGGTCGGAACTTTTCACCCGGAACTTTACTCGGAACTTTATTCGGAACTTTGGTTCATCCGGAACTTTATACTCATTCGGAACTTTTTAAGAAAAAACTCATTCGGAACTTTTCAAAAAGAAACTCATTCGGAAGATTTTAAAGGAAGTTTATTCGGAACTTTTCAAAAAGAAACATTCATTCGGAACTTCTTACTCATTCGGAACTTTTGGAAATAACCTTCATTCGGAACTTTCTTGTTCATTCGGAACTTGAGTGTTCATCCGGAAGTCTGGGAAACTCAAGAACAGATACTTACCCCGAAGAACAAGGAAAAACGTTTTGATCCAAAATCAAACTAAATACTCAAAAAGGTTTTACCAAATTAACCACAAATCATCTACTAACCATAAGTAACAAATCCCAACAGTAAAAACGCAAATCTAACAACTTTTTAAAATCAAAACTCAACCAAATAAGAACTTAAGAACTTGAAAAGAAAGATGATGATGAACAAGATGAAATGGAAAGATTAAACAAGAACTTGTATTGATGATTAATGTTTTAACAAGATCAAACAAAGATTAAAATTACAAGATTTGAGAAACAAAGATCAAAATCACCAAACACCCTAGTGGTGTTGGTGATACCTACGAACAAGAAGGAGAAAAAGAAGGAGGAGAGAAAAACTAAAAAAACTAACTGCCTAAATGTGTGAGGGGTGGGCTATATATAGGTGTTCCCCTTGGTTGGTGAGTGGGCTTTCTCCCGTTCTTCTTGTCTTCTCGTCTTTTCAGAAAAGTTGACGTTTTCGATTCTGATTCGGGATTTGTTGTCGATTAAATTCAACTCGTCTTTTAATTTCTTCGTTTATTAGACTTGAGTTTCTTCGACTTACGTAAATCTTCCATCTTTGGTCCTTTTCTTCGATAAATCGTCAAATAGGCCCAGTGACTTCAAATCTTTTGCATCTCTTGGACAATAGACTTCATCTTGAGTCTTTTTCTTCGATAAATCCCGTGCTATCCCATGTTTTCTTTAATATTCGTCCGGTTAGCTCTGAAAACACAATAAACACAAAAACCACGCATAATTCCAAACAAATGATATTAAATACGTGTTTTGGTCTTGTTTTAACCAGAATTAAGTGGTAAAAGGATGGTTGTTTACACACCTATCAAATCCCCTACACTTAACCATTGCATGCCCTCATGCAATGCTTAGTGATAAAGCAATTTTACACTTTTCTCATAATTAATCAACCTTGGCCTTATTAAAATACTACTAAACAAAAATTAAAATACAAAGAGAAATTAAAACTTTAGAGTAAACAAAAGGATGGAAATAACTTGCAAAGAAACCAATGACTTACATTAGGGCTTTAGTGCTGCGAAGATTTATCATCCTCAAGTTTCACGTTCCCCAAACTAAGCTTAAAAACGAGATCATTGTTATTATAAGTTAGTAAATCAAACACTTACACACATGGCTTAATTAAATGCTTAAACTCCCTTATTCCTAGGTGTATCTCTTATATTTTATTTTTGTCTTAGAATGATCATGAAGATGCATTTTTGGACTTAGTTTGATAGTTTAATTAGGCTGAAAGCAAAGTAGGACGATTTGATCAATAGTTAGCTAAAGGACAAAATCTCTTAAAACTGCTTCTCGGGATATCAAAAAGTTCATATCTTGGCATAACTCGGTTCACGATTTGAGACCTTTCTCGGGCCGATATTTGGCATGTACTTCATACTTCATATCTTGAGAGACGTGCTTGAGATAATGGTCTTCTCATCGTAATAGAGTTTCTTCACTTTGGAGACTTTTGAGGGGTACTCCAACTTTGTTGACCACGACTTCATGATTATTTCTTCAATCTCTAATTGGGATTTTGAGATACAACGATCCGCCTCCTTTTCGGACTTGGATCTATTTATCCTCATACCTTGTTAGGGTCTTTTCGGATAGACTTCTCCATGATCTTTATGGGAGTTGATTGCTTTTTGTCGTGAGTCTTGATCCTTCATATCGATTTTGGGAATAATGCTTTTCACATCACTTTGGATCTTTAGCAATAAAATGGAATCCTCATGCCTTGTTAGGGCCTTTTCGGACTCGCCAATCTTCGCGCCCCGCTTCATAAGTTATGCCTTGGCTATGAACTCTTATCATTACCGAGCAACTTTTAAACGATCTTGGGCTAGAAGCTAAGTAATATTTCAAATCTTACGACCTTACTTATTGCAGATAAATTATTAGCAAGTGATGGGAGAATAGGCAAGTAATTACACCAAGTGAGCTTGTGCAAGAATACCGACTTATAATTGACTCTATCATTTCTCGTCCTCCACAATTTAAAATCTCAAGTAATGAGACTCGTGGATACTTAGCCTAATAAACCAATTAAGGTCTACATGGTTAAGGATACTAGCTAGAATAAACTTGGATAAGTCTATTCGGGTTGAGTCAAAATAAACGCAACGGGCCTAATATGCCAAAGATTTCTAAACTAGCTACACCACTTTATTAATATTTTGACTTTATTGCGGGATATATACATATGAAAGCAAAGATAAAAATTTAAAAATTACGACTAAATGGCCAAAGTTAATAAAAAATTTGAAAAATGTTGAAAAATAGGATTTTCCGGTTAAATGAAGGCATTTTCATGGAAAAGTCCACTTAAAACTTCGATAGAAGTCCCCCCTACACTTAAGATAAACATTGTCCTCAATGTTTAAGCATGTGGGAAAAGTCTCCCCTACACTTATGACATTGTGCACGTTGGTTAACTCAAGTTAAGGAAGAGACGACTAAAGTGATCAATTTCAAATGTGAGTATGAAGAAAATTGAATCACGATAGTTGAGAGATAGAACCGGATTTCGGATAACACGGGAGCACGGTTCTTCAGAGAGTCCAAGAGTGCAATTATCCCTGTAATCACATCATCACACAAAAACAAACACCTATAGAGGTCCCCCTACACTTAGGAGGTTAAAACATAAAAAGATAGATACTCGGGCTGCCTTCCGAGGAGCGCTTGTTTTTGATAACCGAGTCACGAGCCTGACTCGACCCAAAATTAGTTCATGGGGAACGTGGTGAGGGATGGAATCACCTCCTGAGAGGTGTCCTCACCAAAGTACAACTTCACTCGTTGGCCATTCACCTTAAAATTAGGTCCATTAGGTTGAGCGAGCTCGAGAGTACCATATAGAAAAATTTGGGCAAAGGTGAATGGGCCGGACCAACGAGATTTGAGCTTGCCCGAAAAGATTTTCAACCGAGAGTTAAAGAGTAAAACTTTGTCTCCAACATGGAACTCTCGGTTCTTAATCTTAGAGTCGTGAATGAGCTTAGTTCTTTCCTTATAGATTAAAGAGTTTTCATAAGCCTCATTACGGATTTCATTCAGCTCATTGAGTTGGATCTTGCGTAGGTCACCGGCTTTGTTGATATCAAAATTAGCCCACTTCAAGGCCCAGTAAGCCTTATGCTCCAACTCAATGGGGAGGTGGCACGCTTTCCCGTACACAAGACGATATGGCGTACAACCAATCGGAGTCTTGTAAGCAGTACGGAAAGCCCACAAAGCATCATCAAGTTTATCAGCCCATGAGGCACGATGCTCTCCCACGGTTCTTTCCAGAATTCGCTTAAGTCCTCGGTTGGATATTTCAGCCTGGCCATTAGTTTGTGGGTGGTAGGCTGTGGAAAGACGATGATTTACACCATACTTAGCCATGACTCTTGCGAATTGGTCATTGCAAAAATGAGTCCCACAGTCACTAATAATGGCACGAGGCACACCGAATCTAGCGAATAGAGCTTTCAAAAAGTTACAAACCACCCTTGCGTCATTAGTGGGTAAAGCTTTGGCTTCAACCCATTTGGAGACGTAGTCAACAGCAACAAGGATGTATTTGTTTCCTTTAGAAGAAGGGAATGGCCCCATAAAGTCGATACCCCAAACATCAAAGATTTCACACTCTTGAATGAAATTCTGAGGCATCTCGTCTTTATGTGTGATTGTGCCTTGTTTTTGGCAAATATCACATCGTTTAACCATATTGTGAGCGTCACGATATATGGAGGGCCAATAAAATACCGAGTCAAACACTTTTTTGGCGGTGTAGTTGGGACCAAAGTGACCACCGGTGGGTCCTTTGTGGCAAGCATCAAGGATTTCTGAAGCTGCCGGTCCGTCAATACATCGGCGGATAATCAGGTCGGCACATTGTTTGAATAGGTAAGGGTCGTCCCAAAAGTAAGTCTTAATGTCGGTGAAGAACTTTTTCTTTTGTTGAGACGTCAACCCTTCCTTGAGAATTCCACCCGCCAAGTAGTTTGCAAAGTCCGTAAACCACGGGGTTTCATCAGAATTCGAATTTATAGACATTAAGGTCTCCAAGGGAAAAGAATCATTGATTTCTTTGTTCGGATGATCCCCTTGGTAAGGATCCTCAAGTCTGCTGAGATGATCCGCGACTAGGTTTTCTGCTCCTTTTCTATCGCGAATTTCGATTTTAAATTCCTGGAGCAGCAAAACCCAGCGAAGAAGTCTTGGTTTGGAATCTTGTTTTGTCAACAAGTACTTCAACGCGGAATGATCGGTATACACAATTGTGGTGGAAAGGACAAGATAGGGGCGAAATTTTTCAAAGGCATAGACAACAGCTAAAAGCTCTTTTTCGGTTGTCGTGTAATGCAATTGTGCCCCTGTCATTGTCTTGCTAGCGTAATGGATTGGTTGGAAGTGTTTGTTCACTCTTTGTCCCAGAATCGCACCAATAGCAAAATCACTAGCATCGCACATCAACTCAAAGGCAGCTCCCAATTAGGGGTAACCAAGACGGGTGCCTTAGTTAGCTTATCCTTAAGTGAGTTGAAGGCTTCAAGACACTCTTTGGAAAAGATAAAAGGAGTATCTTTTTCCAAGAGGTGGGTCATCGGGCGAGCGATTTGAGAAAAATCTTTGATGAATCGACGGTAGAAGCTCGCAAGACCCAGAAAACTTCTCACATCCTTCACGGTTGAAGGTGGAGGCAACTTGGCGATAACATCGACTTTAGCACGGTCTACTTCAAGACCGGCTTTGGAAATCTTGTGTCCCAGCATGATGCCTTCTTTTACCATAAAATGGCATTTTTCCCAATTCAGAACAAGGCGAGTGTCTTCGCACCTCTTAAGCATACGTTCCAAATTGGCAAGGCAAAAAGAGAAGGAATCCCCAAAAACCGAGAAATCATCCATGAAGACTTCCATGGTTTGTTCAACCATGTCATGGAAGATAGCTAACATGCACCTTTGAAAAGTCCCGGGGGCATTGCATAAGCCAAAAGGCATTCTTTTGTAAGCAAATGTGCCATAGGGACAAGTGAATGTTGTCTTCTCTTGATCTTGGGGATCGATGGGTATTTGAAAATAACCCGAGAAACCATCAAGAAAGCAGTAATATTCATTACCCGCTAAACATTCAAGCATTTGGTCCATAAAAGGTAGAGGGAAATGATCCTTTCTCGTGGCATCATTGAGTTTGCGGTAGTCTATACAAACTCTCCACCCAGTAACGAGACGAGTGGAAATCAACTCGTTGTGTTCATTGGGAACAACGGTTATTCCGCCCTTCTTGGGCACACAATGGATTGGACTAACCCATGGTGAATCCGAAATAGGGTAAATCATACCCGCATCAAGAAGTTTGATAACCTCTGTTTTGATGACTTCATGGATTTTTGGATTCACCCTTCGTTGGCTTTAAATAGTGGGCTTAAAGTCGTCCTCCATGAGAATTTTGTGTGTGCAGAAGTGAGGATCAATTCCGCGAATATCAGAGATCTTCCAAGCAATAGCCTTCTTATGATCTTTCAACACGGTGATAAGTCGGGCTTTTTCGTCTTCCTTTAGGTCCTTAGCAATGATGACTGGCGACTTCTTCTCTTCTTCGAGGAATACATACTCGAGATGGGGCGGCAACTCCTTAAGTTCTAAATCCGGAGGATTTTCGACGGGAGGCGTATTTAAAGTCGGAGTATCGATAGCAATGACCATGGGAGATGGAGGAGAAGGATTGTCTTCGTTGAGGAGGTTGTTAAAGAAATTCATGTCTTCATCCCCATCGGTGGGAGAATCATCAGTAGCTAAGGTCACATCTCCCATGGTGTCTTCAAGATCTTTCCAAAACAAATCACTATCTCCAAATAGAGACAATGATGAATCAATAGAGGACACGGTCTCAACATTGGGAAGAGAGGTAGGAATACTTTTGCAAGCATCATTAAAGTGTTCTTCATAAGCCTCATCAAGAACGTCAATACAATTAACACTCTCATATGAATAAGGTTGTTTAGACAACTTTCCCATGTTGAAGACTACTTTATCATCACCCACTCTCATGATAAGCTCACCGGCTTCAACATCAATGAGAGTGCGACCGGTCCTCAAGAATGGACGACCAACAATTAGTGGCACACGAGGGTCCATCTCGTAGTCGACGACAACAAAATCAGCAGGAAAGGTGAATTTGTCGACTCCTACAATGACGTCTTCGGCTATCCCCACTGGATAAGCAACCGTACGGTTAGCTAATTCCAAAGTCATTTTGGTGGGGACTAGCTCTGGGAGAGATAATTGCTTCCAAACGCTTAGAGGCATAAGATTAATACTGGCACCTAGATCGGGTAGGGCCATGCAATTCTCTACTCCTGGGAAATTGCAAGGGATTAAGAAACGACCCGGATCACCAAGCTTGGTTGGCAATTTCCTTAAGAGCACTGCAGAGCAATTCTCATTAAGTTGGGTGTTGGCAATATCGAGGAGCTTTTCCTTGTCGCTCAGAAGATCTTTAAACATTTTCGCATATTTAGGCATGTGAGCGAGAGCCTCAGCGAAGGAGATGTTAAAATTCAATTATTTGAACATTTTAAGGAAGTTCGAAACCTGAATATCGTCCTTGCTTTTGAGCTTCTCTTTCCTCAACCTAAATGGATAAGGTATATTGGAAGAAGAGGAAGGCTTTGGAAGAATAGGATCACTCACATCCTTGGGTGGAGGAGGGGTAGAAGGAAGAGGTGGAGAAATTGGGGAAGGAGAAGGATGAGGAATAGGAGCAGGTGACTCGTTCTCCTTAGTCACAACCACCGGTGGAGGTATAGGAAGCTCGGGTTCCTTTGTACCTTTGCCACTGCGAGTGGTGACTGCTTTCATCTCCCCTCTTGGATTCGCAACGGTGTTACTCGGAAGAGTACCCGAAGAAGAGGGTTGATTACCTTGGAAGAAACTAGCCATCATGTTCTTCAAGTCATTCGTTTGGCTATCCAACGTATTTCTCATGTCGGCTCTCAAATCATTCCCTTGTTTGATCAAGTCTGCTTTCAAGTTGAGCACTTCTCTCTTAATATTTCCCACTATCACATCGTTAGTCCTCATATAAGTTTCCACTTCTTGGTGAAGAGCGGTGGGTTGGTTGGGAGGAGCATTGTATGCGGGTGGTTGATAAGCAGGTTGTTGGTAAACTTGGTTGTTACGTTGAGGAGGTTGTTGCTGCTTGTGAGGAGGGATGTATGGTGTACGAGGTTGTTGTTGTTGTTGAGAAGAGCGATTGAGGTTTTGTTGTTGGTTTGGGTTGGTAGGAGGAAAACCAGGTGGAGAAAGATAGTTGTTGGAGCGGTAGCTAAGCAAATTACGGTCACCTTGAGGTCTAGCTTGATAAGCGGGTTGAGGATAGGTGCCATATGCTGCATTCACATTCTCAGCAGGGTAGTCTTGGGTGGCAGTACAAGTGGTGTAAGAGTGAGGACCACCGCATATCTCACAAGGTTGGCTGACAGCGTTAACTTGAGCGTTTTTAGCGTTGTTTGTTGTTGTTGCTGACGGTGTGGGTAACAAGCGATTCAAGAAGCGTAGTGATTTTGTCCAGCCGCTTGTCGCTGTCACTAGTGCTAGCACTAGCGACATTTGTCCGAACACTCTTGGTTTGCACACGAGATTTATTCTCAATGATGTCCCAAGCAGCATTGGAAGTCTTAGCCAAAAGATTACCCCCCGAGGCACTATTTAGTGAATCTTGGTCACTCATGCTTAAACCATTGTAAAAAGTATTAATTTGATGTACTTTGGTAAAACCATGTTGTGGGCATTTTCTTAAAAGATCTTTAAAACGATCCCAAGATTCACTGAACGACTCATTGTACTTTTGTTCAAAATTTATGATTTCATTCCGCAAAGCGGTAGTACGAGAGGGTGGGAAAAAGTAATTGATAAACTTAGTCTCCAAATCCGTCCACGAGAGAATACTCTGTGGCGGTTCCTTAGCAAGCCAATGCCGGGCTTGTCCCTCTAAAGAAAAGGGAAAAAGTTGTAACCTGATAACCTCTTGTGGAACACCATTGAACTTGACCGTGTTAGTGAGTTGCAAGAATCTCTTGATATGGTCGTGTGGGTCATCAATGGTACGTCCCAAAAATGGTTGAGCGGAGACCATCTGGATAAAGCCTGATTTTAGCTCAAAGTTGTTGGCGGCAATTGGAGGTATGACAATTGGATCAGTATTGCCGTCTACATGAGCTTGCAGCAGTTCAATCATCGGGCGATTATCCGGTAGAGGCTCATTGTTGTTATTATTATTCATGTTGTTGAAAGGTGGGTTGTTGTTGTTATTATTGTTGTTTGGAGGTGGTATGTTGTTGTTGTTTTGTACACCGGCCATGTCTAAGTGATCGAGAGGCTCGGGCTCTTGATAAGACGTGGATCGAGTGCACATACACCTGCAAAAGAACTAACAAAAGAAAAACAAAGCAAAAATATTTTTGGTTTTTATGCTTTTTTAATTTTTTTGTATTTTTGAAAATTTTATATTTTTTTTAGGATTTTTTGAAATTTTTTATGAAAAAGTAACGTTCACGGGGAACGGATCCCAAAATCCAAGTTCTCACAAAAAACTTTTGATCTTAACGAGAGAAGCCGGCAGCGGCGCCATTTGATATTCGGTTTTGCATGGGTTCAGATTTTTTTCTCTCGATATCCTCTCGAATTGATCTAGGCCTTAAGTGGAATGATTGTTCTTGGTTACTAAAAAAGGGGTTTAGTTTTCTAATTTACTAAAAAGTTTAAATGTACCAAAATGAAAACTTAAACTAAAGATAATTAATTTAATGACAATTAATAAAAACTTGGATTAAAATTAAAATTAAAATTAAATTAAAACTGAAATTAAAGTTAAAATGAAGAAACAGTAACACTAAAGAAACAGAAACAATTAATGATGCTCAAAAGATGATTGATTCGGAAGTTTTAACCTTGATTCGGAACTATTGATCCGGAACTTTTCACCCGGAAGTCTTCATTCGGAACTTTTAGAAATCCTTCACTCGGAACTTTCTTCGGAAGTTTATCCGGAACTTCACCCGGAACTTGGTTCGGAACTTCGTTCGGAAGTTTGGCTCGGAAGTTGGGTCGGAACTTTTCACCCGGAACTTTACTCGGAACTTTATTCGGAACTTTGGTTCATCCGGAACTTTATACTCATTCGGAACTTTTTAAGAAAAAACTCATTCGGAACTTTTCAAAAAGAAACTCATTCGGAAGATTTTAAAGGAAGTTTATTCGGAACTTTTCAAAAAGAAACATTCATTCGGAACTTCTTACTCATTCGGAACTTTTGGAAATAACCTTCATTCGGAACTTTCTTGTTCATTCGGAACTTGAGTGTTCATCCGGAAGTCTGGGAAACTCAAGAACAGATACTTACCCCGAAGAACAAGGAAAAACGTTTTGATCCAAAATCAAACTAAATACTCAAAAAGGTTTTACCAAATTAACCACAAATCATCTACTAACCATAAGTAACAAATCCCAACAGTAAAAACGCAAATCCAACAACTTTTTAAAATCAAAACTCAACCAAATAAGAACTTAAGAACTTGAAAAGAAAGATGATGATGAACAAGATGAAATGGAAAGATTAAACAAGAACTTGTATTGATGATTAATGTTTTAACAAGATCAAACAAAGATTAAAATTACAAGATTTGAGAAACAAAGATCAAAATCACCAAACACCCTAGTGGTGTTGGTGATACCTACGAACAAGAAGGAGAAAAAGAAGGAGGAGAGAAAAACTAAAAAAAATAACTGCCTAAATGTGTGAGGGGTGGGCTATATATAGGTGTTCCCCTTGGTTGGTGAGTGGGCTTTCTCTCGTTCTTCTTGTCTTATCGTCTATTCAGAAAAGTTGACGTTTTCGATTCTGATTCGGGATTTGTTGTCGATTAAATTCAACTCGTCTTTTAATTTCTTCGTTTATTAGACTTGAGTTTCTTCGACTTACGTAAATCTTCCATCTTTGGTCCTTTTCTTCGATAAATCGTCAAATAGGCCCAGTGACTTCAAATCTTTTGCATCTCTTGGACAATAGACTTCATCTTGAGTCTTTTTCTTCGATAAATCCCGTGCAATCCCATGTTTTCTTTAATATTCGTCCGGTTAGCTCTTAAAACACAATAAACACAAAAACCACGCATAATTCCAAACAAATGATATTAAATACGTGTTTTGGTCTTGTTTTAACCAGAATTAAGTGGTAAAAGGATGGGTGTTTACACACTTATCATATACCAGTCCAAGACAAATCCTTTCTAAGGACACCATAGAAGTTCCCAACAAATGGTGGAACATCAACATACTCTTTCATCCCAATCCCAGTCATATCCTTAGAGTCTCTCTGTTCACTAACACATTTTTCTAGGGTTTGAGAAGCTTTATAAATCTTTTGAATTTTAAGCCCTACATTATCTTTGTTTTTAATGGCCTCATCTAACTCAGCTTGTATGACACCTTTGGATCTCTCCAAAATATCCCTAAGGTCAACACTAACTTTAAGGTCATGTGACAAAATGTTGATTTGATCTTTTAGGTCAAGCTCAATTTTCTTATAATCAGCCACGGTCTTTTCAGTTTGAGAAAGTGCAAGTTGATAATTAGATAACTTGCATTTTTCATCAAAAACATCTGATTTTAACTTTAAAATTTCTTTGTTAAGTTTTTTACTGTTTAAGCGACAACCTTTACTACAAAATGCAGCATCATATACCTCATTATCTGATGAAGATGAAGAATGTGCCATGAGAGCATAGTGAACATGCTCCTCTTCCTCCTTTTCTACAACCAAGGCTTTTTTTTCCTCCACATATTTGTCCATAAATCTCTAATCCCAACCAACACCATCATTTTCTTGCATGGCAACCATAGCCTTTGTGTCTTCAACCTTGATGATTTTGCTTGAAGGTTTTCCATCATCATATCTTCTTGGAGATCTGCATTCTCTCATAAAATAACCCATTCTATGGCAATTGTAACACTCAACCTTGGATTTATCAAATCCTGTAGTGTCTTTAGCATTAAATGTCATCTTCTTCTTGAATCTCCTATTCCATCTATTGGCCCTTATGCTTGCAAGTGCCATATTCCACTTTATGTCCATCTCCTCCAAATGCTCATCACTGATTTGCTCAAGGTCCTCATATGTAATCACTGAACCATTGGGCAATGCAGCAATGTATGCACACACTGTATCTAGATCAATACCAGCAGGTCTAACCCTTAGTGAGTCAACATTGTATGTGTCAACGTCTGAATGTGGGGCGCTGTTAAAGCTTGATCCAACATTGACACAAGGTGGATCCAGTAACGGGGTGCACGTATGACTCCCTTTTATCAAGTTAACCTTCACTATGTGAGAAGAAGGCCATGTTTCCATTGGTAGATTTGCTTCCTTGATCCAAAAGGATTTCATTCTCTATAATCTTCAGTTTATTGTAGACGTCATCAAAAGTGGAACTTTTGTGAGCATTGGTAGCAATAATAGACCTTGCTTCAATCTTCCATGCATCACTAAGACTTTTAAGGAAAGTGGTAATGATATCAACATCATCATACACTGTTCCCATAAAGGACAATTTTCTTGTGATGTCAAGAAGTCTGCTTCTCACCCCACTTAGCTTTTCATTGGGAAGAGCTTTGAACACAGCATAATCATGCAAGAGTTGCTTCTTCTTCTCTGAGGCAATATCATCATTACTACCATAAATGACTTGAAGAGCTGCCCAAAGCTCTTTGGCAGACTCATAACCTCAATACTTGTGCTGATTTGCTGGTCCCAAAGAGAGTTTGAGAATGCTTAGAGTTTTCATGTCGTTCCTTCTTTTTGCAATGTCTTCAGTTGCAACAGCTCTTCCATCTGAAGGTCTTTCTTTTCGATCCTCTTTAGTTGAGCCCTGAATTGATCTTGCAGCAATAAAAGCAGTAATCCTAGCAGCCTTATCGAATGTGTTTCCATATTCAATAATTTCCCATAGAGTGTGATCATGGATTTGAAGATACTGCTCAAAATTGAACTTCCATAGCTCAAAGTTGTCAGGGTCTAGCATGGGGATTTTTAGATTGTGGCTTGAGGAGGAGGTAAGCTCTTGAGTAGACATATTGTCTGGTTTTTAGGGTTTCTTGAAAAATTAGGGTTTTTGGCGATTTAGGGTTTTGTGTTCTTTAGATCAAAGTTCCTCAACAAGCTCTGATATCACTTGTTGATCCCAAACTTAGATCGATTTAGCTTTGTGTAAATGAGAATGAATCAAGTTAAACACTTAGAGAAACTTTGTTGTATATGAAACAATCTAAGTATTATGCGGAATTAATACTTAGAACAAGAACACACAAACAAAATAAACCAAACTTTCACTTTGATTAATGATTGAACTTGTGTACAATGAAAGTGTAAAACGTATATATAACTAAAACCTAAAGGGCTCCTTTTATAGATTAAGGAACCTTGTACAAGAGTCTACGTATCAGCTATTTTAGGTAAAGATAAACATAAGAAATACATTGTCGAACATATCTTTACTAGCAACATAAAACGTGTAGACTAGCTATTCTATCAGTGCTTGACTTCTTCTCATCAACGCTTGACTTCTTCTTGTCAACGCTTGATCTGACAACGCTTGATTTCTTCCTATCAACGTCCAATTTCCTCTTGTCAGCGTCTAAGTGTCTTGGCTTCATTGTATTCCCAACAAGCTCTTCTAGAAGAGCTGCTGGGTTCAACACCAGATAGTTTAGGCAAAGATGGTAAAGGTTCATTGTTATCTATAACCATTTCAGAGAGGTACATCAGTCATAAGAGGGTCAGACACATGTATAGTCTCTGTGGACTTGAAAACAATCTCTTTGGATTTCTTAAGGGGCTTCATTTTGTTTCTCTTAGCAGTCACAACCCTAGATATGTCAGCTGGAACTTCATCTTCAAGTAATTCATTTATAGTGAACCTACTACACAGCCATTTTTCTATAACCTTGTTTAGTTCAGTTACTTGATCATTTAAGGCATTGTTTCTTAAAGTTAACTTATTAAATTCATTTTGAAGAGATGTCATTTCAGAGTTAATCTGTTTTAAAGTTTCACATTCAGCCTTAACAATCAACAATTCATGTTTAACAGAGTGAAATTTTTCAAGCAGGTTCTTTCTTTGTTCCTCAACAAAGTGTAAATAAACTATGGTATAATCAAGGACATGTTTACGTTCATCACTTTCAGACATAGAGATAAGCCTATGTACCTTTTTAATAGTGATGTCAACCCATTGTCCTGACCTAGCATCTCCTTTACCAACCGCAGGTTCATCCTCAGTTATAGCCATAAATGCCCTGACCCTGGTGGTATCTTCTTCATCAGATGTCAGCGGCTCATCATTCCAATCATAGGCTTCAGCTACCAACCCTTCTCTGTCCTTTTATCACCCCTTTCTTCTTTGACAAAGATTCTAACTTCAAATTCCGCTGTTCCAACTCAGCCTTTAGTGCCTTGTATTTGTTTTTGTAATCCTTCTTCTCATTATCAGAGGAATTGGATTGGTGCGATGAGTTGTTTTGTTGTGATTTGAACTTTAAGGTTTGAATGATGATGGATAGTATGGTGAGGATGTTTTTGTGGATGGACAGTCTTTTTGAAAATGTCCAAGTTTCCACAGGCAAAGCAAGTCTCTTTGGATTTGTCAGTCTGTTTACTAGTTGATCCTACTCTTCCTGATCTTTTGTAGAATCTTCTTTGATGGCTAGTAAAGCTCTTTCATGAAACTCAGCATTAAGGTCTGTCATGAATTCTTGGCTGCTACGAGTGTCTTCTTCAACATCTGAATCGCTGTCATGAGTGTGTGAGGTGGAAATCAATGCTTTGGATGTTGCTTCCTAAACTACAAATCTTTCAGACTCAGATTTGTAAATGGTATCTATCAGCCCTTCTTCATAATTGTATTTTCCATACAGCTGAGCCAACGTATCATTCTTTATGGAGTTATTGGCTCTCTGGGTCTGATTCATGCTCAACCATTTTCTGGGAAGGCTGTTGACAAAGGTGGTGTTTACTTCAGCTTGTCCAATGGTGACTTCATTCATGGAAAGATCGTTGAGAAGAATCTTCAGCCTTGTGTACGTCTGCTGTACCTTTTCACCTTCAAGTGCCTTGAAAGCATTAAACTGAAGCCTGAGTGCCTGAATCTTGGTTTCTCTAGTTTCAGAGGGTCCTTCGTGGCCTAGGATGAGTTCTGTCCACATTTGTTTGGCTGTTGGCCATTGGATTACTGATTTCATGATGTGTATTGAGAGACATGAGATGATAATGCTTTTGAGACGTTTATTTTGGTTTGCCAATTTCCTATCAGGTGGAGTCCACTGCTTGAGATGTTTGGGAAGAGGATTCTCATCAATAGAGGTAAGCGCCATGGGAACATATGGTCCATTTTCTAGAATTTCTAGAAGAAATAGTTCAAGTCCATCTAAATAGACAAGAAATTGACTTTTCCAACTTGCAAAGTCATCTTCATCAAACACTGGTACGTTGGTAACATGGGAACCACCTCTTGAATAAAGAAGTTGAGGAAGATCGTCTTCATCTTGAGTGGGGGTTACTCTAGGTGAGTTTGGTGGTGGTGGTGTGTTGTTCCCAGAAACCAAATTTGGTGGTGGTGGTGGGGTGTTGCTCGTTTCAGGCATGGTGGATCTTGATTATAAAACTTAGAACGATGTTTATGAAGGTTTTAATATCAAACATCGCTCTAATACCAATTGAAAGTCCCTAAAACTAGCTTGAAACGAATAATAAGGATAATCAACACAAGTAAATACTTTTCAAACGTAGTACTTTATTATTGTATAACAAGTATTACATGTGTTATGGATAACACAGTTTGAGGACAGTGTGTTGTGTACACTTTGGACAAGATAAAGAAAACTCAAGAACACAGGCACAACTATTCTTTTTCTGAGTTGTAAAGAGTTAATGTGTGAAATATAACAAAGTGAACAACATGACTCTAGCCTACATATCCTATTTATAGTGGTACGAGGTTGACTATTAGTACTAGTTGATGGTGACTACACAAAATAGACAATGTCAGACAACTGTCAAAAGATGCTCTTCTATTCTTGGTAGTCTGCCACAACGCTTTAAGGAAACAAAGCTGACATAGTTCCCCTTTTCTTTATTCCTTGTACTTTAGGCTGTGAAACTTCCCACCTAAACACTTAGGTATGTCCAAAGTGTACTGAGTGTTAACAGGGTATTGCCACTCATGTTAACACTCAACCACTCAGAGTCCCAGATACATCTTGGCTGTTTTCCAACACAGCCAATGAGTATGTCTTCAAGTAATCTTCGACTTCCTTGACATTGTCTCTGACATGGACTCCTCTGTAGTTGCTCATAGAGACTTAGAACTCTGTGAGTCTTAGGTTACTTGCCTGTCTCCTAGGCACATGCAAGTTAATATCAAACAGCTTATTTAAGTTTAAATCTATGACTAAGGGAATTCTAACAGACTTAGATTCCCAACAAAAAATGAACATAGGAAACGAAGTCGCACAAAGAACCGGACCCGAGCACTGATTTTCGACAAAAGTCCTTGAAGGTTGAAGATTGTACAAGTTTGGTCCCTATACTTTGAAGACTTGTCACTTTAGGCTCTTGTAAAACTCAAAAAATACAAGATTGGTCCTTAAAGTTTAAAGATATGATAAGAAAACCCCTTGAAGATTGCTCAAATTACAAAAAGGCCCTTATTCCAAGTTTCATAAGTTACAAGGGTGCAAAATGTCATTTGATCAAAGTACTTATCAAAGAGAAAACCCTAACTATACTGTTATAAGACTTTGGGAAAGAAATGATAAATTGTGGATACATGAGGGGTGAAAACTGTGCAAAACCAAACCCACATTACTATTTACCCGACCCAAACCCACCTTTTTTACCCAACAAGCTCAAAACCATTACAATATTACCCACCTACCAGCCCAGATACCATAACCCATTTTATTTATTAATGATTTTTCAAATGATATTTAATAAATAAACTCGCGGTTAACACAAATCTTTCCTCCAAATTCGATCTAAACCCTCACTGTTACTCCCACAAACCCTAATTCCCCTTTTCCCTTAATCTTATGAATTATTCCAATTAAACCTCTAGAATCATGATTTAATATACCCTTAATCAATCCTCATCCTCACTTTCGACACCTCACCCATGTGGACCCCGCCATGAGCTTCTCATGCCCCTTTTGCTCTTCCATTTTTTGCAGTGACAATATATCAACGAATGTGGATGATTGCTTACTCTCCACAAACACTTTGGATGGAAAAGATCAAACTACAACAGATGTTGATCACATGGCACCTTTAGAGATTCACATGAGCTTCTTTGACCAAGGATTTCAAATTTTCAACAAGGGCTTTTTAGGGATTTATATCTGCTAGGGTTTTATTGTTTTTCCTCATTCTAGATCATGCCACAGGTAGTATATAAGTAATTTTCGACATGTGACTATGCTTTGTTCCAACTTTTGTATTTTTTTTAGTTAAAGAATATTTAAAGTGTTAATTTAATCTTCCAAAAGTTGTGTTCCATTTATTTTCTTGCAAACTTTTATTTTTCTGCCATTTAGTTTAGTTTATCAAATTATTTTGTTCAAAGAATTTTTCTTGTTCAAAAATATTTTTGAGAATCAGCTTATAAAAGCTTCTTGCTTGGTTAATTGACACCAAACAAGCAAGATAAGCTTCTATAAGCTGTTATTTTTAAGCGGGTTATCCTTATTGATTTGCTAAGTTTTTGGTTTTCAAGATTTTCTAAATAATCCCATTTTTCATTGTTTATGGTACTTACTGTTCAAAAATCCCTCCATAAAGCTGATTGACAACCAGCTTTTGGGTGTGTTTTTCTGAACTTGAATTCTTTTTCTTTGTGGTGTTGTGTTAAAACATGTCTAAGAATCCCTCTTGTTGATTTTAGAATACATTTCACTTCCTTTTGGTTCTGTTGTAGAACCCCCAACAAAATCTCTTTACACAAGCTTCTCATAAGCTAGGAAAGGTCAGAAAGATGGCATCAGCTATTCCACTTGGCCTGAACAAGGCCAAGTAAGGTATTGGGCTTGAACCCTTTCACCTTTTTTTGATTTTTGAGACTTTTGTAGAAATTTGTGTTATTTGATCATTTGTGCATCATCTTTAGTTTTTAATCTTTGGTGATTTCATGTTCTATTCATGTTCATGTTATTGTAAAAGAATTTTGTTTTGATTTGATAAAAATTTCTTTGTCAACTATATGTTATGATCAGATAAGGGGTGTTTGGTTTAGTATGTTTAAAAGGTCTTAGGGTGACAACTAGGCCCGCAAACTTGCATGCACATCTTCATCTGTGGTAGAATAGGTGGCTTTAAGTTTTGGTTTAAAGTGTCAGCTGATAATCTTTGTTTTCATGTTCTAAGTTTTTTGCACAAAACTAGTAAAAACCAACAGACAGGATTTTTAAGCTTGATTTTATGAACTGAAGTATGAAATCTTGAGTGCGGTTAGTTAATAGGTTTGTTGTGGTCTGCTAGTTGTTATCTTGTAGTTTGGGTGCTTATTGATAGGCTAACAACTTATCAAAAGTCACCCAAAAAGCTTTTTCAGGACTCTGTCTGAGATCTGGTTGTTTAGTCTTACCCGATATTAGACATAAAGCCTTTGACTTTGTCTGATATCGGGCATATGTGTTTTTCATCTATGCTTATTTGTATGTATCTGTATGCTTTTGTGAGCTTATCTGGCTCATAGGAGCTTGCTTTTAGCTTTTTATTGACTCCCTAATAGCATAAAGCTATTGGGGGGTACCTTTGCTCAAAAAAGAAATTTTAATAAAAAGCTTAAAAACAAGCTGGCATGGCTCGACCCTATGACATGCCGTACAGGGATTCTAGGGGTTACCATTGTGCCAGTGTTTCCAACTGGTAAAGGTCTCCCCGGTTTTATATTCAAAGTGTATTTGGATTCCACCAGCTTATTAAAAGTCGTAGCTTATAAGCCCTTTTCCAGCTTATTCAGTTTACTTATTTCATTTCTTTTATTTTTCCTTTAAAGTTCTTTACTTATAAGACTTTTTAAAAGTGGTTTTGCATTTTTCCATTTTTCCATTTTTCCATTTTTCCATTTTCCATTTATATTTAATTGATTTTTCTTTTTCTTGTTTTATTAAATTGTTTTAAAATAGATAAAATTGTTTTTATTTTTTATAAAAATACTTTTTAGACTTAGAAATATATAATGAAGGTTTACAAATATTAAAATCTTTGTTTGGGCTTTTTCTTGTTTATTTTTTATTTTAGGGCTTTAGTTATCTTTTAAAATTTAATAAATAACTATTCAAAAAGTTACAAGAAGTTTTATTTATTTTTCCACCTTAATTATATTTTATAGGATTTATTTGTAATTTTTATAATTTTTTTAGTTAAGTCTTATTTTTACGTCTCGTTTTGCGTTTTTACGTTTCACGTCGTAGTGTAACTTTAGCGTCATCCGTCTTTCATTTTCTCTCTTTTTCTACCCAAAAATGAACTAATCTAAATAACGTTTATTAATACTTGGCACACATCACACACCTCCTCGAGAACGAACTCACTTTTCAAGCTTTTACGATTTTCCTAAATCGTAATTGTTTAACGCTTACCATTTGTTTTTGCTTACTTTTTCCTAAAGGTAAGTAAACTACAAAAAAATACCACATCAATTTTGGCGTCGATTCCGGGGAGGTGTTTTCGTTGGTGTGTTTATTATATGTATTATTTGTTTGAGTTGTACGTTTTTGACCTTCCATTTTGGCAAGTGTATATATCGTACATACTCATTTTTATTTTACTAGTATTATCCATATAAATAAATAGTGTTAAATTGAAATCAATTAACACAAAAATCGTTTTTCATTTTTCTTGTGAATAATATATTGTATTTATGTAGCACAATTAATAAACAATATTTATCCAAATACGCGTGAAAACACACCTCATTAATCGGCGTTCTAGTGATTATTGAGTGAATCGATCAAATAAAAGTTAAAGGCAAAATAGATTAATACTCTTAGTTGATTTAATCTTAATTAATACAAATATAAGGTGGGTATAAGTCGGCTGTATTTTACGATCTAAAGAAAAAGGCTCTTAAGTGCTTCGTGCCGCCTCGTTTCTCCGCTCGCTTGTGCGTATTAAGAAAGTGACGATTAATTAAGGGTTTGCCAAATCAAGTATTATTAATCTATTTGTTTCAGCTTATATTATTGAACTCTTGAAACGTTTTGGTGTTCCACCAACGTTTCAAAGTCGAACGAAGATTTTTACTTGACCTAATTACTTTTATTCCTTTGGATTCATTAATCGAGACCTTTGATTAGTGGATAGATTTTGTGGATTTAATTATCTACGTAATACACTTCCAAAAGAAAATTAGAAAAACAATCAAAAACCAAACAAAAAATTGAAAATGTTTAAAAACCCCAAAACTAATCTTCTTTGCTACCCTCATTTTCTATGTTAGTGCATGCGCACTCGATCGTCGAATTATCCGAATTCTAACAACGTGTTGAATCGACGTAATCGAAATCAAAGGATTCGACAACGAAGACAAAATTTAGAAACTCACGTTCCTAATATCGTTGTTGAAACAGTAGACGAGATGGCCGAGAATCGTACGATGATGGAGTTGCTCCAAGCACCCACCGAGGATTATGGAGACGCGATCGTTATTCCCAAAATCGAAGCGTAAAAATTAGAGATCAAATCGGGAATGTTGTAATTAATTCAAGCGACAAAGTTTAAGGGTCGTGAGACGGATAATCCTCATGATCACATTCAGAATTTTAATCGTCTTTTAGCTACGAGCAAGTTTAAGAACGTTGACACAAATGTCATCAAGCTTATGCTTTTTCCTTACTCGCTCGATGGCTCCGCTAAGGATTGGTACAAGAAACAACCACCTAACTTTATAGTTACGTAGGACGATCTCGTTTCCCAATTCGTTAATCATTTTTTTCCATCGTCTAAGACCACATTTTTCAAAAACGAGATCACGAGGTTTGATCAAAAACCAAATGAATCGTTTAGAGATGCGTGGGATATTTTTAAGGAATTTCTTAGGCAATGTCCTCATCATGGATTTTCCGAGTTGCAACAAATCAACACGTTTTATAACGGTCTTAATCTTCACGAGCAAGATTCGTTAAATTCCGCTGCGGGCGGTAACTTTTTGTGTAAAACTTCGAAAGACATGATAATTATTATCGAGAATAGATCTAAGGGTTTTTAACTCTAGCACACCGAGTGTTGCCAATGTCGCTAATATTAGCCATGTTAATCGCAATATTTAGAGGGTTGACGTGAAAGTCAATAAATTGACGAATGTGTTTACGTTGTTTTTGATTAAAATGCAAAAGAAAGACGTTTCCGCTACGGTGAAAGCGGTTGAGGTTTCGTGTATGTTTTGTGGTGGACCTCATAATTATTACGAGTGTGCGGCTAGGGATTGCCAAACGTCGAGCGTTAATGCGATAAATGGAAACAACAATTTTAATCAAAATAACGCCGGTCCATCACAACAAACGAATTATAGAAATCAAGGCAACAATTTTTCATAATAAAAATCGAAACAATTTTCAAGAAAACAATAAACAAAGTAATCAAGGAAATCAAGGATATAATCAAGGTAAAAATTTGAATGGGCAAAATCAGGTTTTAACAACAATCAAAACTAGAATTTTAATCATGGTCAAAATTCAAAGTTTCAAAACAACAATAATCAAAGGAAGTTTATCAAGCGGGAATCAAAACAAAGGTTTTAATCACAATCAAAATATGTCAAATGATTTTCAAAGTTACGTTAAATCAAATGATGCTAACATGAAAATATTAGAAAACCAAATTGGTGATATGAAAAACGAATTTTCCAATAAATATTGCGAAATTTTTTGCGAGATTTGTGATATTGTGAGATTTCATATATTGCGAAATTTTTTTGTATTGCGAGATTTCAGTAATATTGCGAGATTTCTTCATTTATTGCGAGGTTATTTTCTTCATAAGTTATTGCGATATTAGTTTAAATTGTAAAAAATGTGAATTATCGTGAGTTGTCTGGTCTAGGCGATTTTGGTTTTTCAAGAAGACATTATTTAGGGATTTCAACAACTTTTCTCGTCATCAACACACAAACTTAGCATATTTACGTTTTAATCGGTGGTTTGTAAAATCTCACAAATTTATTTCTCGTTTTCTCCATGATTAGTAAAACTCCGTATTGCTTCTTCAACGTAATCACAACAACATCGACTTAAGATCCGAATTCACTTCATCATTTCAGAAATCATCGAGATGGATTCTATTGCAGAGTATCGTGTGAGAAACAACAACACCATGGTGACGGGCAACAAAGAGAGACCACCAATGCTTGTGTCTGCTCGACATGATCAATGGCAATCATGTTTTCTATGATATCTTGATACAAGACCTAACGGTGATGCTTTGAGACAATGCATTTATAATGGACCATATGGTGTTTTCCAAGGTCATTGTTCCAGTTGTACCAGCCACAGCCATAAGTGACGAAGTACCCGCACATGAACGTGATGAAAAGAGATCCGACCTCACACCAGAGAACCGTGCTTGGTTTGATGCACAAAAGGAAGCAATTTACTTAATTCTAAGTGGCATTGGAGATGATATTTACTCCACGGTTGATGCATTTCCTACTGCTAAAGAAATGTGGACGACTGTTGAAAGATTGCAACAAGGTGAATCACTCAACAAGTAAGATGTGAAAACAAACCTGTTTTGGAACTTTGGCATGTTTACTTCAAAGGATGGGGAATCAATTGATTCATATTACTCCCGATTCTACAATGATGAATGACATGACACGAAACAACTTGCAAGTCTCCACCATGCAAGTCAATGTCCAATTTCTATAGCAACTTCAACCAGAATGGACACGGTTCGTCACTTTGGTGAAACAACAACAAAAGTTAGATGAGGTTTCATATCACACGCTCTTTGACATTCTGAACCAATTTCAGAATGAGCCAAACAAACTTCAAGCTGAACGGGTAGCAAAGGTTTCAAATCCACTTGCTTCGGTGTCTACTACTCAACATATCCAGATCACCGCTCTCGCGCTCCAAAAACTTACTCTAATCAATCATCCTCACCACGATCTTCCATTGTCTAAGTCACATGCTCCAACAAGATCACGAGGCAAAGAAGTTGCAAGAGCATCATCACCGCCACTTGAGCAATCATCTGAAGAAGACAGTGATGAAGAAAAAGCTCAAAAGGATAGGAAATTCAAACAACAAATGGATTTCATCATGAAGTCATACAAGAAAAAATACAAACCCACCAACAACAACCTTAGAACATCACGAGGAACAACTATGCTCAGAGTCCTCCAAGGTATGACACACGAAGACGTGTTGAGAGTCATCCAAAGTATGATCGTCGTAATCCAACACATGTAGAGGGTTCGGTAAGATATGATCTACAAACTTCTAAGTATGATAATCAGCGTGTTGCTACTGTTGTTGGAAATAGGGAAACCGTTGGTACTTAAGTTGTGCAACAAAGTGGGATTCAGTGTTTTAAATGTAGAGGTTTTGGGCATAGGGCTAAGGAATGCAGGCAGCTGAAAAGCGTTAAGGATTCTTGTTATCATAAGGCAAAGATGCTTCCATGCAAGAAGATGGAAGCTGGGATCAAGTTATCAGCAAAGGAAGGAGAAATGCTTGACGACATAGTTGATGAACTCTCCGACCAAGAACTCGAGGCACATTATTCATACATGGCAAAGATTCAAGAGGTCTTCAACGTTAGTGAAGATGAAAATGGTCTATCTTTGATACCGATCCAATTGATAAGGTACAAATTGATGATGAATATAATGTGTTTGGTGATACACATGAGCATAGTGATCTTCCAACAACAATTACTGACACTTGTATGATGGAAACGGTTGATAGAAATACCACACCTGATTCATCAGACATGTGCAATAATGAGTTTGAGGATGATCAACATGCAAATGAGTATGATGATGAGGAGCGTGTTGCGCTTGCTAATTTAATTTCTAATTTACAAAAAGATGTTAGTGAAACTAGAAAGAGTCAAAAGCAATTAAAGAAGGTAAACACAACACTCACTCAAAATTTTGAAGAATGCAAAGATGCCCTAATTAAGTCTAGTGAAACTGTTGAGAGTTATAGAGCTGAGCTTCTTCAAAAGATCAACGAGCTTGAGGGGTACAAAGGGCGTGTTCTTAACATCAAAAAGGACGATTTTGAAAACAAATATGTTGTCCCTAATTATATGATGATAGATTAAAGAAATAAGATGAAATGAGATGAATTCTTGAGAGAGAAAGTAGAGAGAGAAAGTACAGAGAAGTGTGTGAAACTTAGGGAGGATTAGATTTAGAAAAATGAAATGGCTTACCCTTCCTAACATGTTAGGAAGGGCATATATAGTCGGGCTCATACATGTAGCCTTAATGGACTATATTGTTTAATTGGCCGAGATTGAATAAATGCTATGTACCTTGAAAGAGGCCTTTTAAGCTAGCCATCAAGCCCATAATGTCACGACTATTTAACTAACGATTACAACATTCTAATAAATGTTACTATAAAATCCGCATGCTTTTACCATAAATAGTACCCTTAGTATCATACGTACAAGATTAAAAATTTCCTTTTATAACATGAATACGTTTCACGGATATAAATTACAAGAACTACGTACGTGTTATTACACGATAAGTATTAAGTATGTATAAGTGCACGATAATTATTATCAGTAATTATTAAAATCACGAACATGAAATCATGAGCGTAGAATCATGAACGTATAATTATGTATTTACGTAATTATTATTACGACTGCGTACAAGTATTTATAATAACACGAATATTTAATAATAACGTAACGTAAATACGAGCACACGAACACGTAAATAATTAGAACACGGAAAAGTAACGGGTTTCCCTTGGTGGGCCCTACAATCCGCGGCAACAAGAGAGAAGGGGGCCCAACCCATTTGTTTTTACTAAATAAACAAATAAGGAAAAACATATTTTCATTTACAGAAGAATTTAAGAAAAATAAAAACCCTAATCTCTCTCCTTGCTCTCTCTTAGGCCGGCGGCTACATCACCACACAAGGGTGGTTGGTTGATTTTGATTAAATAAATCATAAGAACGTGTTTGTGTATTCATCCTCCATTTATTCCACGTGTTTTGGTAATCCGAAAACCTTTCTTTTAATTCTTTTTATGTTTTTATGAACATGTGATCATGGGGGTTTTAAAAACAAGATTAATAACATGATAAAAATCATGGTGGGAAAATTAACTGGGATGTTTTCGGGTTTGGTTGTTCGGCCGCCACATAAACCGAGAGCCAAGGCTCTCGGCGTCGTTGGTTTGCACCCTAACCGAGACCCATGTCTCGATGGTGGTGGGTTTTGGTCAACAGCAGGGAACAAGACACCCCAACTTGCGTCAGGGGTGTCTTGCGGTTTTGGAAGGTCTCGGCAGACACAGCCCCACCACTGGCTAAAGCCGGTGGCTATCTTTGGTAAGAAGGGGGAACCACCGCATGCAGCAGGGACCACCGACGCACTGTCGGTGGTAGCCCTTGTAGTGTCAGCGGCTGGCCGAGGGAGGACAAGACCACCGGTAGCAGCCGGTGGCGGTTTTGCCGAGGGCAGGGGAAACCAGCTTAGGTCGGTTTGCCACTGTTTTTGGACGGGTTTGGTTCGGCCGGTTCACGGGTTCACGGACCGGTTCATGACATGTTTTAATAAAAATAATACATGTGTTCGGTTTATTATTTTTACAAGTTTAATAGTTTTACATGTATATTTATTTTACAAGTTAATTAAATTAATTTAATATGACATATAATTAATTTAATTAAAACATGGATTTAGATTTATTATTATTATTTAATATACATGATTTTAACCTAAGTATTTATTTATGTAATTTAGAATATAGTAATTAATTAATTATTAAAACATGACATATAATTAATTAATTTTCATGACTTAGGTTATATTAATGTAAATATTAATACATGTTTTAACCTAAGTATTATATACACTTTAATTATATTTAAATCATGATTATATTTAATTAAATAGTATAACATATAGTTCATTTAATTAACATGTTATAATTAATAGACTATACTATTAATCACATGACTTAGTATATTTAATCAGTAAAACTTAAGCTTATAGTATTAGCTTAATAATCTAGCTTATTTCTAATTATTGAAACTTTCTATTTCAGGAAACTTACTATTTTTAGGAACTTTCTATTTTTTGAAACTTATCTATTTTAAGCAGTTAATCTATTTTTGGAAACTTTCTATTTTTGGAAACTTTCTATTTTTAGAAAGTTACTTATTATTACATAACAAGTATATTAATACAAGAATATTCGTTAATACTGAATCAGAAGACTTAAAACACATGATAAATACAACATAACATTAAAATTAGTAAAACGAGACATGAACATATAAAACAAGCTAAGACATGATATAAAACCAGTTACGTACTCAGTAATCAGAATACTTATACACGTATACTATTTATGTAGCATTAGTGAGATCGAAGTAGGAATCTCTTCCGTTCCTCTTCTTCGTTCACTGGACACAAGGTACGGATTCTCCGTCCTTCAGTATGGACATTCTTTCCTTATTAGGATTCCCTGTATGCAGCCAACTGTTTTCCCAGTATATGTTTTATATGTTTCGATTTGCTTATGTTTAATTTAAATGCCTAAGCCATATACATGCATGACTAGTTTCACCTAGTTATGGAGGTAACATAACCATAACACTAGAGCCACTAGTGTTATGACTTCACCACGGCGGAGTGATAACTCGTGGCGTCCCTTTCAGCTTTTGGCCATATTATTATGTTATCATGTGGGGCGTATGGGTGCATCCTAGGTTACATGTTTAGCAGATTATTCAGGTGAATGTGGTGTGTGCCTTGCATCCTTCACAAGGAGCTTATCCCTCCTACCCAAACTTATATTAATTAGAGGCAACCCCTCTAATTGCATGACGAGGTCACCCCTCCAAGTATTCATGCACGTTAATATTTCATGACCTATATAGGCTTAATGGTTAACATGTTAAACAGTTTTTATAAGATAAACATAAGGATTTTGAAACTATAAAACCAGTTTTACTAGGTTATACCAGGTTTTCCAGGATTAAATCAATTCCGCTATTATATGTTGTATATGCTTATGTTTTTTTTTTTTTTGGTAAAAGGGAATTTAACCCCGATAAAATATATTACACCAAAAAACGTTGAAGTACAATCGGATGTAGGTGAAGTCCTAACATCACGGCCCGTTACATGGGCTATAACCATGCACATAACAAGTGCAACAACTAACATCCCTACATAAGAGTAACAAGCTACTCTTATGACTACCAAGATACGTTGGAAAATACAAGCAGACACTAAATAAGAATGATGCCCTGGTTTCAACTAAGACCAAAGCATGTGTGAATGACACACATACTATGAAATTGCAGCCAATGTCTACTATTACTTCCAATATCACTCATTCCACCTATTAAAATAAGCGTTTAGCTATAGACGTACTAGAGTGATGCACAGCTTCAATGGGAACAAAACGATCACCATAGAAACTAAATAAAGTATGAACACATGAGTGAACATACTAGACATAGCCATCAGAACATGACTATACCTTCACCTGGTATACGTTATCAGCTATGAAACCCACAAAACGTAACCACCACATGACATAGAAACCAGCAGCATGCCATGTCCCACATGTGATCAATCCCCCAGAATACGACCACTCCAAGTGCTGTAGAAGTACTAACCAGCAACCAGGAACCCAACGACTCACCGCAATGCTGATCATATCGATACACATGAAAATGTTCGGATCAGCCACCAACCTTGCAAACAACCAAACCCTAATATTAGCCAAGCGAAGCGAAACCCTGCAACTAGGGTTTTAAGGGTTACATGATCATAAAGCAACAGTTAACGCAACCCCAAGGTAGCGTCGCGATGAGTATAACACAACCAGATCACAGCAAGACCAGAAATAATATACGTTACAACGAAAAACTCTAAACTTGGGTTCTTGATCTTGCCGCCTCACCAAGAACATGCTAGAAGAGATCGTATGACAGATCCCTAATAGGAACGGCAGACTTAACCCTCTACGAGGTTTTATTCATTACATCACGGGCCCTAACCAAAAATACACGACCCTGAAATCAGAAAAGATAATGCAAATACAGCAAAAACCCTAATAGGGTTTCCTTGATCTCGCCATACCAGAAATCGTGCAAATACAGCCAAAACCCTAGATCTTCAAAATGAATTAAACCCTAGAGATAGGGTAAGGGTTTCAGCTATGATAATCAACCATAATAGGGACGATTTCAAAACCAACCACCTCTAAGATATAAAACCCTAATAATCACGATTGCATACCTAAAACGAACTACATGAACGACTAAATAAGTAAGGATCAGATCCTTACAAATAATCGACACATAAGAGATGTTTATAGGTAGAGAGGCGTGATCATTAAAGATTTTGGCCGGAAAATAAAGGTAGAGGTGGCGGCTGAAATCGCCCCTAGGATAAGATGGGTTCTAAGAAACAAGAGAGATGAAAGAGGAATTGTGGTCAGAAACAAGGCACGTTTGGTTGTATATGCTTATGTTATTCATTCTATGCTTGTATATCCGTGCACTGAGCGTTATGCTCAGCCGTTTTCCTTTCATGTTCCCAAAACAGCAAGTACTCAAGAACGCTCGTAGACTCTAAGCGTACACGCATATGGATTGGAAGCTTATTAGCCTTCATTACTTTATGCATTTCATCATACACTTTGCTACTTGTTTCTACGGACTTTGTTTAGTCCTTTTCTTTACAATACTTATGTTTGTGTGTGATGAGCTTATACTTTGGGGTACCGATGTTTGTTTCCGGTATTTCCGTTATGGTCATGTAATGTTTAAGACATTTTTCCTTGTATGCTTTGATGACACGCCATAATCACGCGTGACATTCCATTTATCAAAATGGGGTGTTACAATTATGGTATCAGAGCCAAGGCTTCGACCTGTAGGCTCTCAAAACATGACATGTGATTAGTGAGTAGTCACTATGGTCTTCCTAGAACTGATAGTCGGTTTTCATGCATTCATTGTTTTCATGCATTCATATATATGTCATTGTCGCAGGTTTATGACTAACTAATGGTTGGTACATGACTGGCTCAATTTAGTCGCATGTGCTTTTATCGAAACTTTTAAATTTGGGACCGACCCATTGGCGTCCCCTCGCCATGTCTTTTGTTTTGAGTGAACTGACCATAGGCGTTCACCCTCGCGCATATAAAAGTTTTCATAAAACTGCATCATGCATTCATGTACTAGTTTTCCTGCATAAATTTTTTCTCATTATTTATTGGTATATTTTTTTCATGTATATATTTTATGTTTGATCAGCTAATCATGCATTTTGTTTTATACTGTCAGATGGTTCTCACACGCGAGCAAGAACAACTCAATGCAGCAGTCCAAGCTGCGATGCTAGCTTTGCTTCCTCAGCTGAGGAACGAAATCAGGGCTGAGGTGTAGGCTGCAACAATTAGCAACAACACCCAGTACCTCCTCCTCCTCCTCCCACAACATTGGTCACATATTGAGAAGATATTTGATGCAATGGGCTGTGACCCAGTCTTTAAGTCGAGGTTGGCCTGTTACAAGTTCGAAGGTGATGTGCTAGGATGGTGGAAGGCAGTCAAGCAGTTTGAGGGAGGTGACAATTGGGTGACTAGTTTGACTTGGGCTCAGTTCAGGGAGTTAGTGATGGGACAGTTCTTCCCCAAGACTGAGCAAGACAAGCTGGAGAGGGAGTACCACGGAATCAGGCAGAGAGCCGGAGAGAACAGCAACGAGTTCATGCAACGCATTCTTCGTTTGGCTGGTTTTCTTGGCGTAGCAGCAGGTACTGCCGAAGAGCAAGCATACCACTTTCGGTGGGCTCTTCGTACCTCGGTCGCCAACAACTTGGTGTGTGCTACTTTCAACACGGTGACACAAGTTGTCGATGCAGCACGTAAGCTGGAGATGCTGCAGGAAAGAGAAGAGATCGGGGAAGTAGAGAGACCCGAAAAGAGGTAAATATTCGTTATTCAGCGGTGACCATTCCGAATTCTTTCAGTAATTATCCAATATTTATATCTCTCTTTAAACTGCATCTTTCAGGCAGAAGACTGGGGACCGGTCTCAGCCGGCTACTCAGCAACAGCCTACTCAGCCAAGGGAAACGGTCAGACTCAAGACCGTTCTGCTACGGATAGGCGTGGCGGTAATGTTAATTACCGTAACAACGCTGGAAACTCCAACAGCAGTAGGTCCTTACACTTACTCATTTCCTTATTTTACATGTGATAATTCATTATTCTGACACATTAGCAATCTTCTACCAGGAATCATGGTAACGGGAGGGACCAGAACCATAGAGGTTCATAGCCTAACCATCCAGCTATCACTGGTATTACATCTTACGATTTTTCCGCATTGTCCTTTTTTACCTATAGACCATGTCTCATGTATATTGTTCTTAACAGGCTCCCAGCAAGCAAGGGCACCTGCTGGAGGGTATACTTACCCTCTTTGCACTACCTGCAACCGTAGGCACCCAGGGCCATGTCTTCGCGACAACGACACATGCTACAAGTGTGGCCTTACTGGTCATCGCATGAAGGACTGCCGCAAGGGCGAGATGGAGGGTACAGCTGGACATGCTGATTCCAAGCCGCCTCCTACTAGTGGATGCGTTTACACGACTTCTCGCGACCAGGCCAACAAGTCTAAAGGTACCATCACTGGAATCTTGTATATGTATGGTCAAGTTGCATGTGTTTTATTTGACACGGGTGCTACTCATTCGGTCATCTCTACTGCTTCTGCTAAGAATGTTATGATATCCCTTATGTCATTAGAGAATGTACTAAACATTTCCACACCTTTAAGAGACTCTGTACGCATAACCCTTGTGTACAAGATCCTTCCCCTAGAGTTTGACGACAAGATTCATCCACTTGACGCACTTCTTTTGGATATGTGCGATTTTGACATGATATTAGACATGGACTGGCTATCCAAACATCAAGCCACCATAGACTGCCATACATATCGAGTCATCTTCGGTGATGCAAATGCACCAGAATACATTCACAAGGGGTTCGTACCCGGAAGGTCTATACAAATCATATCAACTTTGCAAGCACGTGTACTACTGTCACATGGTTGCGAGGGATATCTTGATACTGTTCATGATTTGGAGGCTGAAGCTCCATCTATTCAGAATCAGCCAATAGTGTCACAATTCCCAGACGTGTTTCCAGAAGAACTTCTGGGCATACCACCTGCACGTGAAGTAAACTTTAGTATCGAGCTCATCCCAAGAGTTGAGCCGATTTCCAAGGCTCCTTATTGCATGGCTCCCATCGAGCTGAAGGAGTTTAAGGGTCAATTGAACGAACTTCTGGAACGAGGCTTCATTCGACCGAGCGCATCTCCATGGGGCGCACCGGTCTTATTCGTGAAGAAGAAATACGACATTATACGTCTTTGCATAGATTATCGTGAGCTCAACAAGATCACCATCAGGAATAGATATGCTTTACCATGCATTGACGATCTTTTTGACCAACTCCAAAGGGCCAAACATTTCTCAAAGATTGATCTGAGGTGTGGCTATCATCAGTTACGGGTTAAAGAGCAGGACATCGCTAAGACTGCTTTTTGTACACGTTATGGGGCACTACGAGTTCGTAGTCATGCCTTTTGGCCTTAACAATGCTCCAACTATTTTCATGGATCTGATGAATCGTGTCTTCCATGAGTTCCTGGACAAGTTCGTCATTGTCTTCATTGACGACATCCTGATTTTCTCTAAGTTCCAGGAGGAACACGAAGTCCATATTCGTACAGTATTACAGATTCTTCGCCAGAAGCAGTTGTATGCTAAATTCTCCAAGTGTGAGTTCTGGTTAGACAAGGTGGCATTCTTAGGTCACATTGTATCAGCAGAAGGAATCACCATGGATCCAACAAAGGTTGAGGCTATTACCAAGTGGCCAAGACCGACATTAGCGACTGAAGTTCGCAGTTTCCTAGGCTTAGCTTGTTACTACCGTAGGTTCGTAGAGAACTTTTCCGGTTAATATATGAAATTTAGTTCTTTGAAATGTCTAATCGAATTGACCCGGTTTTAAGTGTGACTCAGTTGTTCTTGGTGTAAATGAAAAGAGTTGATTATCGGTTTTTAAAATAAAAATGAAAACTTTAAAGATATAAACTAATAAGAAAGGAAATTAAGCAAATTTAAAACTTGAATAAAAGAAAAAGTGAAAATAAAATAAAATAAAACATTTAAAATTAATTTTTTCGGAAAAATATTATTTTCGGAATAACAAACTATATTCGGAATATTGACCTAATTCGGATAATGAACTAAATTCGGACAAACTAACTAATTCGGATAAAACAAAATATTCGGAATAATAGGGATATTCGGATAAATGTTTAATTTTCGGATAAAACATAAATCTTCAGAATAAAGCTGATTTTCGGGAAACATAGGGTTTTTCGCAATAATAAGAAATTTTTGATAAAATCGACTGTTTCGGAAAAACAAGGAATTTCGGATAAATTTATATCTTCGAATAATGAAACTATTTTCAGAATAATTCAGTTTTTCGGATAAAACTAACAAATTCGGATAAAACCTATTATCGGAAAACTAATAAATTCGGAATAAATGCTTTTTCTGATAAATGGTTAATTCGGGTAAAACAAGATTTCAGATAAAGCCTAATTCGGATAAAAGATCTATCTTCGGGTTTTTAAAACCCTTTTCCAAAAATGAAACATAGATCAAAATAACAGTAACAGTAGATCCTAAAAACAGGGAACCAAAAATCAAAATAAGCACAAACCAAATAAGCACTTAACTTAATCTACACAAAATTTTAAGAAAAAGTTAATAAGCTACAAATTAAAAATTATGAAAACACCAAATAAGCTAAATATTAAAACTAAACTTTTAAAAGATTAAACTATTAAAAACACTTGATTAAAAATAAGAAAATAATACAATAAGCACTAAACACAATAAGCTAAAAAGATCAAACACATCAAAACCATAAGAACAATCAAACAAGCACATCAATTAAACAGTAAGCATAAAGATTAAACAAACTACATAATTATGAAATCAAAACAAAAGATTAAAAATAAGAAAGGAAGAATGAGAATTATTTATGAAAAGCTTGAATTAAGATTAAGATTAAAGATTCAAAATACAAGATTAATATGAAAAGCTTGAAAACATGAAAGTAAATCTAGAGAGAGAAAGTAATTACCTACTCCTAAAACTTTTATAAAAACTATCTAAATTATCTAACTAGCTAACCCCTCCTAATGAAAGATTAGGAGGGTATTTATAGGAGGAGGGGAGGAGTGTTGATGCTTCTCTCTTTCTCTTTGTCTTTTCGTCTTTTAATTTCTTCGTCTTCTCGACGTTGTCTCGGGATTTGTCGATATGAAATGAACTCGTCTTCTAATTTCTTCTTTTTATAAGATTTGGTTCGTCGATTTCGTTAAACTTTCGTCTTTAGTCTTTTTCTTCGATAAATCTTTAGAATAAGCCTTTGACTTCCGTTCTTTTTGCACTCTTGATCTTTTGACTTCGACTTTTGTCTTTTTCTTCGATAAAAGCCCGTGAAAGTCCGTGTTTTCTTCCTTTTTCATATTTTGGTCCTAAAATACAACAAAAACACAAACCACGCATAATTCCGACTTTTACGACATTAAATACATGTTTTGGCTTGGTTTTTATTATAATTAAGTGGTAAAAGGATAAGTGTTTTCACACTTATTAAATCCCCTACACTTGACCATTGCAATGCCCACATGCAATGCATTAGTTACAAAGCAAGATTTACATTTTCCATCATAATTAACCCACCTTGGCCTTTATTAAATACTAGACAATAAGAGGATAGAAAATAACAAAATATTTGAAGGACTAAACAAGTAAAGAAATCTAAGACTTACATTGGGGCTTTTGGTGTCATGAATGTTTATCACCCTCAAGTTTCATGTTCCCCATACCAATCTAAAAAAACGAGATCATTGTTATTATAAGTTAGTAAATCTAACACGCACTCATGTGGCTCAATTATTCACTTAGACTCCCTTTTTCCTAGGTGTATCTCTTATATTTTATTATTGTCTTGAATGATCACGATGATGCATTGTTGACTTATTTCGATAGTTTATTTAGGCTGAAAATAACGTAGGACGATTTAATAAATAGTTATCTAAAGGACAAAATCTTTTATAACTGCTTCTCGAAACCTCATAAAGTTCATATCTTGGCATAACTCGTTTCACGATTTGAGAACTTTCTCGGATCGATATTTGACATTCACTTCATACTTCGAATCTTTAGCGACGTTCTTGAAATAATGGTCTTCTCTTCATAATAGGAATTTCTTCACTTGAAGTTTTTAAGAGATTCTTCAAACTTGGACCACGACTTCTTCAATTTTCTCCAATCTTTATATGGGATTTTGATATACAACGATCCGCCTCCTTTTAGGACTTGGATCTATTTATCCTCATACCTTGTTAGGGTCTTTTCAGATAGACTTCTCCATGATCTTTAGGGGAGTATTTGCTTTTGGTCGTGTGTCTCGATCCTTCATATTGATTTTTGATAAATGATTCTTCACATCACTTTGGATCTTTAGCAACAAAATGTAGCCCCCATGCCTTGTTAGAGCCTTTTCGGACTCGCCAATCTTCGCATCCCGCTTCAATAAGTTATTCCTTGGCTATGAACTCTAATTAATCCCGAGCAACTTTTAAATGATCTTGGGCTAGAAGCTAAGTAACTTTTTAAATCGTACGACCTTATTTATTGCAATTATTTATTAACAAGCGATGAGAGAAAAAGTTCACAATTAACTCACATAAATTTATGAAAGAATACAAAACTTATAATTGACTCTATCATCTCTCATCTTCCACAATTTAAAATCTCAAGGAATGAGACTCATGGATGCTTAGCCTATTAAATCAAAGTTTTGAGTTTTCAAGTCATTTATAGGATCTTGCACCTTCTTAGACTTTTTCAAGTTTAGATTTTGTATTTTAAAGTTCCCTTGATAAACGACTTTCTAGGATCAATTATACGAACTTGCGAAAAGTTCTTGTTCTTAAACCCGTATGAGTTAAGACTTTCGCGTTTTAAAGTTCCCGATATAAAAGTCTAGCAAAACTTGATTTAAACACGTTAAGGATACTAGCTAGAGTAAACTCAAATAAGTAAACTCGGGTTGAGTCAAAAGATTCATGACGGGCCTAATATATCAAGAACATCTAAACTTATTAAAACCATTTTATTAAAATTTATTCTAGCAATGAAAGAAAATAACGATAATAAAGGAATATACAACTAGGCCAAAATAGATTAAAATTTTTGAAAAATGTCAAAAAATCAATTTTTCGGTTAAAATGAGGACAAATTCATGGAAAGCCCACTTAACTTCGATAGAAGTCCCCTTACACTTAAGATAAACATTGTCCTTAATGTTTAAGCATATGGAAGTAAACTCCCCTTCACTTAGGAAATTGTGCACGTTGTTTAATTATTGCTAAGGAAGAGACAACTAAAGTGATTCCTATTTTAATATTGAAGAATATAAAATAGTGAATCAAGAGATTTTAGGATAGAACCGGGAAGACGGGTACACGGAATCACGGGTCATCAAAAGTCATCAAAAGTGTGTCTTTGAAAGCGCCAATCCCTACACATCATAAGATAAAAAAACAACACACATATACTAGGGTCTCCCCCTACACCTATTATGAAAACGGATAAAAACGATAGATCATCGGGTTGCCTCCCGAGAAGCGCTTGTTTTTGTTCACCGAGTCGTGAGCCTGACTCGACCTTGATTAGAATGGTAAGAACCATGAAGAACATCTACCGGGGTAAAAGACATGGTTTTCATCCATCAAATAGCACAAGCTTAAGGTGAAGAGCACAAGCCAAAGAAGAGTAGGCAAGGTTCCGTTAAGCAAAGATGGAGCAAGGTGGTAGAAGGTACGGAGAAGTGAAAGCATAACTCCATATTGTCGAAAAGTCTTTCCTTTTATTTCATCAGATGGATACTAAGATGGCTTAAAAATTGTGATACCCGGATCGAACACCTTTTACTTTAGGGAAAAATAAGACTTAGACTCAGTAGACCTTGAAGATTAGCCCATAAACCACACAATCTCATCCAAAGAAGGTGGAAAGAGAGGTGTCAAGGCATAGGTACTACGGATGTTGGTGTCGTCCGGTTTCTTCTCTTGTGAAACGGGTTTCTTAACATCCGGAGGAGGGTAGAGACCATAATCAAAGTCCAAACGAGGAGACTCATGCTCGTTAGGAAAGTATGTATTGAGAAAGGTGGCGAAATCTTCCTCAAATGAATAATCTTCCAAGGTAGTATCAAGCGTTTTTGGTGGAAGATCTTCATCAAAAATAGGAGCAAAATCATTCTTAGAAGACATACCACTTGAAGAATCACTCAAAAGAGTGTCAACATCATCAAAGTCATCATAAGTCGGCATGTCTTTATCTTAGAAGAAAAATCATCATAATCATCCAAATCAGAATTAGAATCATCATCATATTCATCATAAATTGGTGGAGAATCATAAATTGTTGGGGCATCCAAATTGGGGAGAGAATCATTAGGATCTTCCACATATTCTTGAAAAAGTGGATTATCATAGCAAGTCTCGAAAAGAGGATTGTCATGTAGCACAAAATCATCAAGCTTTGTACTTTCCAAAGGAGTTGTAACAAGCTCGTCTTGAAGCACATCAATCATTTTCGCCGATTCTTTTCCGTTTGATTTGCTTGTAATCATCCCCATCATAAAAACTTGTTGATCATTCCCGACCCTTAGAATTAGTTCACCTTCGACAACATCGACTAAAGCTTTTCCGGTTCGCAAGAATGGCCGTCCAAGTATTAACGGAATACGAGGGTCCATCTCATAATCAACAACAACAAAGTCGCCCGGAAAAGTGAAGGTACCAACTTTAACAAAAACATCTTCGGCAATACCAACGGGGTAAGCGAGAGTTCGATTTTCTAGCTCAAGAGTCATCCGTGTTGGTGTAAGGTCGGGTTATGACAACTTCTTCCAAACACTTAATGGCATTAAATTGATAATTGCCCCGAGATCGGATAAGGCAGTAAATTCTTCGACTTTGTTAAATGTACAAGGTAGCACAAAACGACCGGGATCTACAAGTTTTTCCGGAAGTTCTTTAAGAAGGACTGCAGAACAATTTTCATTCAATTGAGTATTAACAAATTCGGCCATCTCCTCCTTCTTACTAAGCAATTCCTTGAATGCTTTGACAAATTTCGGCATTTGGACAAGTGCTTCAACAAGGCTAATGTTGAAATTCATTTGGGAGATCATCTTCAAATAGGAAGTGATTTGAGAATCCTCTTTAGTGAACACTTTGCACTTGTCTAATCTTGAAGGATAAAGAATATTCGGTTTAGGAGATGTAGGTGTAGAAGGTGAAGGTTGAGATGTTGATGGTTGAAAGGGTGAAAGTTTCTTCTTAGGTACATCTTCAGTAAGAGGTGGAGACGGTAATGGAGAACTAGTACTAGGCGTGGTAGTAGGAGGGATAAATGGGGGTGGAGGAGGTGTAGATGGAGTAACTGGGGGAGGGGTAGTAGGTCCTACTAGAGTTGCTCCACTGCGTGTAGTAATAGCACTCATATTAGCTCTAGGGTTTGTTTCGGTTGTAGAAGGAAGAGCACCTTGGGGACGAAGGGTTTGAAAGGTTTGAAACATTTGAACGAATTTCCTATCCGTGGACTCTTGCATCGCTCTTGTCTATTCTTGCATCGCTTGCATTATTTTCTCATGTTCAGTCAATTTTTGCAGAAGCAAGTCCATTGGCGGATGAGGTAAATTGGACCATTGTTGTTGAAAACCTTGGTTTGGGTATTGGTTATATGGTTGAAAACCTTGAGGATTGAAACCTTGGTTTTGAAAACCTTGGCTTCGCACTTAATAAGGTCCTTGATTTGCATTGTAGCCCCTCACATTAGTATTTTGTTGAAAATTTGCTCTTGGTGGCCCTTGGTTGTTATGGGTGGGTGGGTGTGATCTTTGTTGAAATCCGGGTGGAGCCAAGTAATTAGTCGAGTTATAAGACAAGTGATTAACATCGACATTAGGCTTGAAATGAACCCTCTCCGTGTTGTTGTAAGCATACACTTCCACGTGAGATTGATCATAAGCCTTATCACAATTAGCAAAAGAGTATGGTCCACCACAAGTTTGACAAGTAATATTGAGAGCATGGTATGTTGATTAGGAGGGTTATCTCTTAAAATAAGTTGTTTTACAGCTGAAGTAAGTTCCTTAAGATGATTGGTCAACTCACTCTCACTGGCACTAGCCATAGTATCCCTAACACTCTTGGTTTGGACTTTGGATTTATTTTATATGATTTCCCAAGCCTCATTCATTGATTTAACAAGAATATTACCCCCCCGAAGCACTATTTAGTGAATCTTGGTCATTCAAACTTAATCCATTATAAAAAGTATCAATTTGATGTACCTTTGTAAAGCCGTGTTGTGGACACTTTCTTAAAAGTTCCTTAAAACGATCCCAAGATTCACTAAACGTCTCACCGTACTTTTGTTCTAAATTAATGATGTCATTCCGCAAAGCGGTAGTACGTGAGGGTGGGAAAAAGTAATTGATAAATTTGGTCTCAAGGTCAGCCTATGTTGTAATACTTTGGGGTGGTTCCTTATCAAGCAAAGTCCGGGCTTGTCCCTCGAGGGAGAAAGGAAAGAGGAGCAAACGAATTGCCTCTTGTGAGACCCCATTGTATTTCACGGTATTGGTTAAGTGAACAAACCTTTTTATATGATCGTGCAGATCATCATGAGTGCGGCCTAAGAAAGGTGTAGCGGAAACCATTTGAATAAAACCGGTCTTGAGCTCGAAGTTATTGGCATCAATAGCCGATACCACAATCGCATCTTCATTGCCTTCAACATGTGATTGCAAGAGCTCGATCATTGGACGGTCATCCATTGTGTTAACAACAGGATGCTCGATGATAACGGCTTGAGTGGACTTCCTTTTGCGTGAACGGGTACGCATACACCTACAAAAGAAAAAGATAACAAAGAAATACAAGAAAAATAATGGTTAACGTAAAAAGAAAATATTTTTGTTGAAGAATAATAACTATTTTTTTAGCCAAGTATAAAAATTTGTTCGTCTCGATTCAATTCGAATTGATTTCCGGTTAACAATGTGACTCAGTCGTTCTTGGTGGAAAATAAAATGGTTTGGTTATCTATTCTACTAAAAAGGTAAATGCGCAAAATAATAACAATAAGCTAAAAGCGATAACTAATAAAAACAAAACAATATAAATAATAAAACGTGAAATTAAAACGAAACAATTAATAAAAATAAATCTAAAAGACGAAATTAACTATCGATTCTAAAATAAAGTTTACTTAATGAAAAAGGAGAGAATAAAACTAAAATGGTACTTTAAAGCTAAACGAGGCAAAACCTAAAGCGGGTACTAAATAAAAGATAAAACTTGAACTTTACGAAAAAATATTAATTTTAAAAATAGACGAAAAATTCAACTAATAATACGTAACTTTTAAAATTAAAATCGGAACAACATTCAGATTAAACTAAACAATTACGAAACAATACTAATAAATAAACAAGCTAGCAGGCAGGCAGCTCCAGCCAAGCACCTTAATTTGGCGCCAAATTAATGTAAGCAGCCAAGCACTTATGACAATTCTCTATGCTTGCTACAGTGTATTTTGGAGAAAATTTCGGAATACTGTGTTTTTCAGAAAAATCGTTTGTTCGAAAAAAAAGCTACATGACTTTTCAGAAAAATTGCTATTTTAGAATACTTGCATTTTCAGAAAAAATGTTATTTCGGAATACTTGCATTTTCATAGAAATCTTCGGAAAAATTACTTTTTCGGAATAAGTGGTTTTCAGAATAATCTTCGGAAAAAACAATAAATTCAGAGAAAAGGAAAATTTCAGAAAAAGAGGCAAATTCAGAAAAATGACAAATTCATAGAAAATGATATCTTCGGAATAAGGGCATAAATTCAGAGAAAATAGAAATTTCAGAATAATTAACCCTAATCCGAAAACTTGAAAAATCAAGGATACAGTAACACTAAAAATCATAAAATAAGCCACGAATAAGCTAAAATCAAATAAGCAATCTACGAAAACTTAATCTAAAACACTTTTAAGAAAAACTAATTAAACCACAAATTAAAAACATAAAAAATACTAATTAATCTAAATAATAAAAATAAACTTTTTATGAAATAAACTAATAAGCACTTATCTAAAAAATTAACCAAATTGATTTTTAGAAAAAGCTAATAAGCCAAAATTTAAAAACTTTTAAAAACACTAAATAATAAAAACATTTAAAAATAACTTTTTATAAAAATTAACTAATAAGCACTTAATTAAAAATAAGAAAATTAACACAATAAGCACTAAAACACTATAAGCTATAAGAATCAAACACATAAAAACCAATAAGCACAATCAATCAAAAGCATCAATAAATCAATAAACATCAAGATTAAGCAACTACAAGATCATCTAAATCAACGCAAGATTAATAATAAAGAAAGGAAGAATGAGAATGATTAATTGAAAAGCTTGATTAAGATAAAGATTAAGATCTAATACAAGATTAATGAAAAATATTAAAACATTAAAGAAAAGCTAGAGAGAGAAAGTATATTAATCTACTCCTAATCCTAAAACTAATCTACTCCTAATTTTCTAACCACCTCCTAATGACACATTAGGAGGGTATTTATAGGAGGAGTAAATTGTTGGTGCTTTCGTCCTTCTTTCTTCTTGTCTCGACTCGATTTAAATTCTTTGTCTTTCTCGACGTCGTCTCGGGATTTGTCGATATAATTTGAACTCGTCTTATAATTTTCTTCTTTAATTAGACTTGGTTCTTCGACTTCATTAAACTTCCGTCTTTAGACTTTTTCTTCGATAAATCTTCAGATTAGGCCTTGGACGTCAGTTCTTTTTGCACTCTTGATCTTTGGACTTCGTCTTTTCTCGTTTTCTTCGATAAAAGCCCGTGAAAGCCCGTGTTTTCTTCTTTTTTCATCTTTTGGTCCTAAAACAAAATAAAAACACAAACCACGCATAATTCCGACATTTACGACATAAAATACACGTTTTGGCTTGGTTATTATTATAACTAAGTGGTAAAAGGATGGGTGTTTTCACACCTATCAAATCCCCTACACTTGACCATTGCAATGCCCTCATGCAATGCATTAATTTTTTTTTTTGGGTAAAAGGGAATTTATACCCCGGTAAAATGCATTACTCCAAAAAAACGTTGAAGTACAACGGATGAGGGTGAAATCCCTCATCTCAGCCCGTTACATAGGCACAAACAAAAAGCATATAAATGCTACTTTCCTTTTCATACTATAAGATCGACATGCCGATCCTATGTAAACAGAAATTAAAACTACTTCCTACCACGATTTTTAAGATTAAAATCAAATTGATCACAAAATTCTTGAAACTGTCCCGGATATTCTGCAATTTGATCATCATAACCATCATAATTATAGGGAATATCTTCCTTCAATCTAGGCTTCAACATTCCCTCATCATGTGGGAAATCAAAGCACAGATTACATTTCTCATCATAATTAACCCACCTTGGCCTTTATTAAACATAATTTAAAGGAAGAAAAGCAAATAAAGAGATTAAAGACTTACATTGGGGTTTTGGCCGTCATGAATGTTTATCATCCTCAAGTTTCACGTTCCCCATACCAAGCTTATAAACGAGATCATTGTTATTATAAGTTAGCAAACTAACACAAACTCATGTGGGCCAATTATTCACTTAGACTCCCTTATTCCTAGGTGTATCTCTTTTATTTTATTATTGTCTTGAATGATCACGAGGATGCATTGTTGACTTATTTCGATAGTTTATTTAGGCCGAAAATAAAGTGGGACGATTTAATCAATAGTTAGCTAAAGGACAAAATCTTTTAAAACTGCTTCTCGGGACCTCATAAAGTTCATATCTTGGCATTACTCTCTTCACGATTTGAGACCTTTCTCAGACCGATATTTGGCAGTGACTTCATACTTCAAATCTTGAGAGACGTTCATGAAATAATGGTCTTCTCTTCATAATAGGAATTTCTTCACTTGAAGTTTTGAGAGATTCTTCATACTTGGACCACGACTTCTTCATTTTTCTCCAATCTTTATTTTGGACTTTGATATACAACGATCCGCCTCCTTTTAGGACTTGGATCTATTTATCCTCATACCTTGTTAGGGTCTTTTCGGATAGACTTCTGCATGATCTTTAGGGGAGTATTTGCTTTTCGTCGTGTGTCTCGATCCTTCAGATTGATTTTTGATAAATGATTCTTCACATCACTTGGGATCTTTAGCAACAAAATGTAGCCCTCATGCCTTGTTAGGGCCTTTTCGGACTCGCCAATCTTCGCATCCCGCTTCAATAAGTTACGCCTTGGCTATGAACTCTAATTATTATCGAGCAACTTTTAAACGATCTTGTGCTAGAAGCTAAGTAACTTTTCAAATCGTACAACCTTATTTATTGCAGATAAATTTGTTGGCAAGCGATGAGAGAATAGGCTTATAATCAACTCACATAAATTCACGAAAGAATACTAAATTTATAATTGACTCTATCATCTCTTGTTCTCCACAATTTAAAATCTCAAGGAATGAGACTCGTGGATGCTTAGCCAATTAAATCAAAGTTTTGGGTTTTCGAGTCATCTATAGGATCTTGCAAACTCTTAGACTTTTTCAAGTTTAGAAATCGCATTTTAAAGTTCCCTTGATAAACGACTCTCTAGGATCAATTATAGGAACTTGCGAAAAGTTCTTGTTCTTAACCCACGAGAGTTAAGACTTTCGCGTTTTAAAGTTCCCTATATAAAAGCCTAGCAAAACTTGACTTAAACACGTTAAGGATACTAGCTAGAGTGAACTTAGATAAGTAAACTCGGGTTGAGTCAAAAGGTTCACAACGTTGAAAAATTTAAAACCACTTTATTGAAAATTTTATTTTAACATAGAAAATAAATAACGATAACAAAAGAAAATACTACTATACTACTAGGCAAAAATAGATTAAAAATTTTAAAAAATGTAGAAAAATTAGATTTTCCAGTTAAAATGGGGACAAATACAAGGAAAAGGCAACTTAACTTCGATAGAAGTCCCCCTACACTTAATATAAACATTGTCCTTAATGTTTAAGCATGTGGGAGTAAACTCCCCTACACTTAGGACATTGTGCACGTTGTTTAAATCCTGCTAAGGAAGAGACAACTAAAGTGATTCCAATTTCAACATAAATGATAAAATAATGAATCAAAAGAGTTTAGGATAGAACCGGGAAGACGGGTACACGGGATCACGGTTTGTCAAAAGTTATAAAGAATGGATCTTTGAAGCTCCAATCCCTACACATGATAAGAAAGAAAAAAACAAACACATAGTAGGGTCTCCCCCTACACTTATTATGAAAACAGATAAAGATAGATAGATAATCGGGTTGCCTCCCAAAAAGCGCTTGTTTTTGTTAACCGAGTCACGAGCCTGACTCGTCCCCGAATTAAATGGTCCATGGGGAAGCCTCGAATGTAATACCGGGATCAAAGACCTTGTCCTCGTTCCCGGAGGAAAAAAAAACAGGGGAGGCTGGAGGATAAGTCTTAAAAGGTAGAAAGGTCCTCTCAACATACGAAAAGTATGTGAGATCATGATCCACGGGAGGTGGGGGTGGGTAAAGGAATCCAAATGTCATCCCCAAAAGACATATGATTATCATTGAGCAGAAAAGCCGTAAAGGTGACAATCATGGAATGGTCAATGTCACCTCCCGGATCAAAGCACTCATCCTCCGTAATGGTGTTAAAAGGAGCGGATAAAAGGTGCTCGGGAGGGGGAATTGGGACAATACCTTCCTGCAGCAAATTATCAAAAATAATATCCCCCTCCGTGTCATCATCATCAATACCCGGAGGTATTGAGAGAATGTCAATTTCCTCCATAGTTGTATCATTATTCTCAACTGAAGTAATAGACGGAGGTAAAGACTTGGAAATAGGAGCAGAATTCAACGCTTCAATCTTAGAAATAAGAAGATGAACTTTCAGTAATTCGTCGCGAACAATAACGTCTTCCACCTCATCTAAAAGACCAAGTTCAGGGGCGAACTTCTCATAAGTCGGAGAGAATAAATCAACATCGCCTTCATCGCCCGTAGGAGAAGGAGAAATTTAAAAAGTGAAATTCTCATAGCATGGAGAAAAATCATCATCATTAGGAGCGACCTCTTCCGTAAGCTCCAAAAAATTCGATGCATCACAAACCTCATCAAAGAATTTATCAAGACCAAAATCACTAATATCACTCAATGTATCACAATCCTTAGACGCATTAGGGATATCAAGAGTAGGAGTAGTAATCTTAGAAGATGGGTTGAGATTGTAGATATCATCCTCGTCATCATCATCATAATAGACTAGACCATTCCAGTTAGGAGTGATATAGTCGACTAACTCATCCTTGATAACCTCCACATCTTTAAGAAGCTCATGAAGCAACTTTTGTTGATCATCTCCCCGAGTATGTTCAATTAAACCCATTCTATCCCACGTTGTAAGTAAACATTTTGGTGTAGAAAAGAAGGGAAAACGACCAAATTGGCTCAAAAAGGTGTAGGTGGATTTCAAGATTTGGTCACCATCAAGCAAAGGTTGCCTTTCCTAATGCAAGTTAACTCGGAGTTGAGCTAAACTTTCTAGAACGTCATTCAAAGTCGTGAGTTGTTGGTCAAGACTAATTCCCTGAGAGGATTGATGATTTAGGGTGTGATGTGGGGGCTCAAAGTTATACAAACCAGAATCATAGCACGGAATTGGCTCAAAGATATTCATCGGTTGACAAGAAGAAGCATCATGAGGGCCCCCACAATAATTGCAACACGGGTATTGAGAAAAACCCGGTGCATTTTGAGGATAAGGATCGTCATATACGGGAGAGGGTGAGAAAGTATTGTAAGAGGAGAAGTACGAATTTGTTGAATTGAAAAATGGACAAAATCCAAATTGTGTATTGTCGATATCAGAGCCGCACCGCTCACAAGTACACCATTGACATGTTTGATAACCATGCCATGGTCTCCTACACCGTACGCAAGACGAATCCATGAAGAATTAACAATAAGAGGGGAAGAGAAAAGAATTAAACACAATAGAGGATAAAGAGGAATATTTTTGGTTGCAAAACTTAGAAAAGAAATGCATTTATGATTTTTCAAATTTTTTGGATTTTTGGAATTTTTTATTTTTATGGATTTTTGAAAATTTTTGGCAAGAAAAATAACGTTCAAAGGTGAACGGATCCCAAAATCCAACGCGTCTCTCACAAAAAACCATTAATCTTCATGAAAAGAGTCGTCAGTGGAGCCATTTAATAACTATTCTTTTTAGCCAAGTATAAAAATTTGTTCGTCTCGATTCAGTTCGAATTGATTTCCGGTTAAAAGTGTGACTCAGTCGTTCTTGGTGGAAAATAAAATGGTTTGGTTATCTATTCTACTAAAAATGTAAATGCGCAAAATAATAACAATAAGCTAAAAGCGATTAACTAATAAAAACAAAACAATATAAATAATAAAACGTGAAATTGAAACGAAACAATTAATAAAAATAAATCTAAAAGACGAAATTAACTATCGATTCTAAAATAAAGTTTACTTAATGAAAAAGGAGAGAATACAACTAAAATGGTACTTTAAAGTTAAACGAGGCAAAACCTAAAGCGGGTACTAAATAAAAGATAAAACTTGAACTTTACGAAAAAATATTAATTTTAAAAATAGACGATAAATTCAACTAAAAATACGTAACTTTCAAAATTAAAATCGGTACAACATTCAGATTAAACTAAACAATTACGGAACAATAATAACAAATAAACAAGCTAGCAGGCAGGCATCTGGAAGTGCTAGCCAAGCACCTCAATTCATCGCCAAATTAATGTAAGCAGCCAAGCACTCATGACAATTCTCTACGCTTGCTACAGTGTATTTAAGAGAAATTTCGGAATACTGTGTTTTTCAGAAAAATCGTTTCTTCGGAAAAAAAAGATACCGGACTTTTCAGAAAAATTGCTATTTCGGAATACTTGCATTTTCATAGAAATCTTCGGAAAAATTACTTTTTCGGAATAAGTGGTTTTCAGAAAAATCTTCGGAAAAACAATAAATTCAGAGAAAAGGAAAATTTCAGAAAAAGAGGCGAATTCAGAAAAATGACAAATTCATAGAAAATGATATATTCGGAATAAGGGCATAAATTCAGAGAAAATAGAAATTTTGGAATAATTAACCCTAATCCGAAAACTTGAAAAATCAAGGATACAGTAACACTAAAAATCATAAAATAAGCCACGAATAAGCTAAAATCAAATAAGCAATCTACCAAAACTTAATCTAAAACACTTTTAAGAAAAAATATTTAAACCATAAATTAAAAACTTGAAAAATACTAATTAATCTAAATAATAAAAATCAACTTTTTATAAAATAAACTAATAAGCACTTATCTAAAAAATTAACCAAATTGATGTTTAGAAAAAGCTAATAAGCCAAAATTTTAAAACTTTTAAAAACACTAAATAATAAAAATATTTAAAAACAACTTTTTACAAAAATTAACTAATAAGCACTTAATTAAAAATAAGAAAATTAACACAATAAGCACTAAAACACTATAAGCTATAAAAATCAAACACATAAAAACCAATAAGCACAATCAATCAAAAGCATCAATAAATCAATAAACATCAAGATTAAGCAACTACAAGATCATCTAAATCAACGCAAGATTAATAATAAAGAAAGGAAGAATGAGAATGATTAATTGAAAAGCTTGATTAAGATAAAGATTAAGATCTAATACAAGATTAATGAAAAAGATTAAAACATTAAAGAAAAGCTAGAGAGAGAAAGTATATTAATCTACTCCTAATCCTAAAACTAATCTACTACTAATTTTCTAACCACCTCCTAATGACACATTAGGAGGGTATTTATAGGAGGTGTAAATTGTTGGTGCTTTCTTCCTTATTTCTTCTTGTCTCGACTCGATTTAAATTCTTTGTCTTTCTCGACGTCGTCTCGGGATTTTTTGATATAATTTGAACTCGTCTTATAATTTTCTTCTTTAATTAGACTTGGTTCTTCGACTTCATTAAACTTCCGTCTTTAGACTTTTTCTTCGATAAATCTCAGAATAGGCCTTGGACTTCAGTTCTTTTTGCACTCTTGATCTTTTGACTTTGTCTTTTCTCGTTTTCTTTGATAAAAGCCCGTGAAAGGCCGTGTTTTCTTCCTTTTTCATCTTTTGATCCTAAAACACAATAAAAACACAAACCACGCATAATTGCGACATTTACGACATAAAATACACCTTTTGGCTTGGTTATTATTATAATTAAGTGGTAAAAGGATGGGTGTTTTCACACCTATCAAAGAACTTTTTTAAAAAAGAAATGCTTTTGAAGATTTTTTAAATGTTTATGGATTTTTGAAATTTTTGATTTTTATGGATTTTTGAAAAATTTTGAAAATTTGACAAGAAAAATAACGTTAAAAATGAACGGATCCCAAAATCCAACGCATCTCTCACAAAAAAACCGTTAATCTTCACGAAAAGAGCCGGCAGCGGCGCCATTTTAATATATTAGTTCTTTGAAATGTCTAATTGAATTGACCCGGTTTTAAGTGTGACTCAATTGTTCTTGGTGTAAATGAAAAGAGTTGATTATCAATTTTTAAAATAAAAATGAAAACTTTAAAGATATAAACAAATAAGACAGGAAATTAAGAAAATTTAAAACTTGAATAAAAGAAAAATTGAAAATAAAATAAAATAAAACAGTTAAAATTAACTTTTTCGGAAAAATATTATTTTCGGAATAACAAACTATATTCGGAATATTGACCTAATTCGGATAATGAACTAAATTCGGATAAACTAACTAATTCGGATAAAACAATATATTCGGAATAATAGGGAAATGCTTAATTCTCGGATAAAACATAAATCTTCGAAATAAAGCCGATTTTCGAGAAAAATAGGGTTTTTCGGAATAATAAGAAATTTCGGATAAAATCGACTGTTTCGGAAAAACAAGGAATTTAAGATAAATCTATATCTTCGGATAATGAAACTATTTTCGGAATAATTCAGTTTTTCGGATAAAACTAACAAATTCGGATAAAACCTATTTTCGGGAAACTAATAAATTCGGAATAAATGCTTTTTTCTGATAAATGGTTAATTCGGATAAAACAAGATTTCGGATAAATACTAATTCGGATAAAAGAGCTATCTTCGGGTTTTTAAAACCCTTTTCCGAAAATGAAACAGAAATCAAAATAACAGTAACAGTAGATCCTTAAAACAGGGAACCAAAAATCAAAATAAGCACAAACCAAATAAGCACTTAACCAAAACTTAATCTACACAAAATTTTAAGAAATGCTAATAAGCTACAACTTAAAACTATGAAAACACCAAATAAGCTAAATATTAAAACTAAACTTTTAAAAGATTAAACTATTAAAAACACTTGATTAAAAATAAGAAAATAACACAATAAGCACTAAACACAATAACCTAAAAAGATCATACACATCAAAACCATAAGAACAATCAAACAAGCACATCAATTAAACAATAAGCATAAATATTAAACAAACTACATGATTATGAAATCAAAACAAAAGATTAAAAATAAGAAAGGAAGAATGAGAATGATTTATGAAAAGCTTGAATTAAGATTAAAATTAAAGATTCAAAATACAAGATTAATATGAAAAGTTTGAAAACATAAAAGTAAATCTAGAGAGAGAAAGTAATTACCTATTCCTAAAACTTTTATAAAAACTATCTAAATTATCTAACTAGCTAACCCCTCCTAATGAAAGAATAGGAGGGTATTTATAGGAGGAGGGGAGGAGTGTTGATGCTTCTCTCTTTCTCTTTGTCTTTTCGTCTTTTAATTTCTTCGTCTTCTCGACGTTGTCTCGGGATTTGTCGATATGAAATCATCTCGTCTTCTAATTTCTTCTTTTATAAGACTTGGTTCTTCGACTTCGTTAAACTTCCATCTTTAGTCTTTTTCTTCGATAAATCGTTAGAATAAGCCTTTGACTTCTGTTCTTTTTGCACTCTTGATCTTTTGACTTCGTCTTTTGTCTTTTTCTTTGATAAAAGCCCGTGAAAGTCCGTGTTTTCTTCCTTTTTCATATTTTGGTCCTAAAACACAACAAAAACACAGACCACGCATAATCCCGAATTTTACGACATTAAATACACGTTTTGGCTTGGTTTTTATTATAATTAAGTGGTAAAAGGATAAGTGTTTTCACACTTATTACCCGTTTAGCACTACCATTGACCAAACTGATGCGGAAAGGGGAGAAATTCGTCTTGACTGAAGAAAGAGAGAAGAGCTTTGAAGACCTAAAGTAGAAGTTAGTATCTGCACCGATTCTTACTCTCCCATCTGGTACAGGTTGATTTCAAATCTACAGTGATGCGTCAGGGAAGGGACTTGGCTGTATTCTCATGCAACATGGAAAAGTGACCGCGTACGCTTCACGGCAGCTTAAGCCTTATGAGGAAAATTACCCTACGCATGACCTGGAACTTGCAGCAGCCATGTTTGCATTGAAGATATGGAGGCACTACTTGTATGGAGAATCATGTGACATCTTCACAGACCACAAGAGCCTGAAGTACATCTTCACTCAACGTGAACTGAATATGAGACCGAGGAGATGGTTAGAGTTGTTGAAGGATTATGACATTAATCTGCAGTATCATCCCGACAAGGCGAATGTAGTGGCATATGCACTTAGTACAAAGTCCAGAATGATAAACGACATTAAAATTGAGGAGGAAAATATAAGAGACTTGGAGCGACTAGACATCGAGATCATGGTACGTGGACAACACGGTTACTGGGCTAATCTTAGAGTGGAACCTGAGTTACTCTCTAGGATCAAGGAAGCTCAGAAGGATGATGTTGAAATTTGGGCGATAATTCAGAACTTGGAGAAGCAGACAAAATTTCGTGTAGACGAAGACGGTATTTTATGGCAGGGCACGAGTCTTTGCTCCCTGATGATCAAGAACTCCGGGAAGCATTGTTAGCTGAAGCTCATAGCTCCCCATTCTCCATTCATCCTGGTTCGACCAAGATGTACCACGACATCAAGCAATACTTTTGGTAGAGCGGTATGAAAAAGGATGTTGCCACATACGTTTCCAAATGTCTTACCTGCCAGCAGGTTAAGATCAAGCATCAGCGGTCTAGTGGGTTAATAAGTGTGAAAACACTTATCCTTTCACCGCTTATTTCCAATAATAACAAGACCAAAACGTGTATTTTATGTCGTAAAAGTCATCATTATGCGTGGTTTGTGTTTTTATTGTGTTTTAGGACCAAAAGATGAAAAAGGAAGAAAACACGGGCTTTCACGGGCTTTTATCGAAGAAAAAGACAAAAGACGAAGTCAAGAGATCAAGAGTGCAAAAAGAACGGAAGTCCAAGACCTATTCTGAAGATTTTATCGAAGAAAAAGTCTAAAGACGGAAGTTTAATGAAGCCGGAGAACTCAAGTCTAAATAATGAAGAAATTACAAGACGAGTTTAATTAATCCCGAGACAAATTCGAAAAAGTCGAAGAATTAAGAAGACGAAAAAACGAGAAAGAAGAAAGAAAGAAAGAAGGAAGCACACATGCACTCCCCACTCCCTATATATACCCTCCTAATGACACATTAGGGGGGTGTTGGTTAGCTAGTTTTCATTTTTCATTTTTCCTTTCTAGTTTTTAGAGAGAGAAAGTCTTAACTTCTCTCACTAAGTTTTCATCTTTTCTTCATTTTTATCTTTCAAGTTTAAAATTTTAATCATCCTTGTATTTGGATTTCATTAATCACAAGTTCAAGTTAAGCTTTTTGTTTATTAATCTCTTTCTACATTTCTTGATTTTGGTTTACCTTTGATCCGAAATATTTATGACCCGTGATTGATTTTGATGTTTAAGTGATTAAAAAGCTCACCTTTTTTATTCCTACATAAGTTCTTATACGTTTAAGCTTTAAGCTCTTTGTGCTTATTGGCTTATTTGTATGATTAGCTTATTTACTTTTAAGCTCTCCTAAAAGTTTTATCTTGTTAAAGTTCGGTTTATAAGGTTCCAGTACTTAGTATTCCAAAAGGGTTCGAATTTGTGCTTATTTATCCTTAGCTTAAAGTTGGCAAGTGCTTATTGTATTAACAGTTTATTCGTTTCAGCTTAAGTTACTATTTGTTTTCCATTACGATCTTAGGAGGGTTTTACTTGTTACGATCACTTGGCTACGATCACATTGAGTGCGATCATAACTTCTTTCCCTGGCTACGATCACTCACCACGATCATTAGTTACGATCTGTGGGTGCGATCATGTCACATTTACTTGTTACGATCGCATTGATTGCGATCATTATTGTTACGATCAGACCACGATCAAACTACGATCCACTTGTTGCGATCGTGAGTGCGATCGGTGGTTGCGATCACTTATTGAGTACGATCAGTCTCATTCCATCGCATTGAGTGCGATCTGATTCCTAAGCTACGATCGTAGGCTACAATCTGAGTGCGATCCATGTTGCGATCTGGTTCATGTTTATTGTTTTGTTCCCTTAGTTTTTGAATTTTACTTTTCCCGCCTTTTGTCTTAGTTTATTTCAAACAAGTTTTCATGTTTTTAAATTCATTACGTTTTAATTTCCAAAAATTGCAAGCTTCCCGAAATCTTTATTTTTACCAAGTGTTTTTCTAGTAAATTTTAGTTTAATTTTTAAAGCTTTTGTTTTTACTCAACGACATTTTCATATTTTCTATTAGTTTAAAATAGATAACCGATCCCCTTTTAGTGACCATTACCGACTATTCCACCATTAATCGTGATCAATTCGATTAGATTCCGAGAACGATATCGAGTACACACATGCTAAGCAAAAAAGTCATATATTAAATGGCGCTGCTGCCGGCTCTTTTCGTAACGATTAACGGTTTTTAGTGAGAAATTGGATTTTGGGATCCGTTCTTTTAGGAACGTTATTTTCAAGAACAAAAATTTTCAAAAATCCTAAAAAAAAAAAATTTTCAAAAATCCAAAAACAATAAAAAAGATAAAAAAATCAAAAATATTTTATTTCCTTTTAGTGTATGCGTACTCGATCTACGTCTTATCCTGAGCCCGAGACTCTTAGAGACATAGATATGGCCGGTGTGCATAACACTAATAACAACCCACCCCACCCCAATTTGAATAACAATAACAACAACAACAACAACAACAATGTTCCCCCACCCGACCTACGTACAATGGAGGAGCTTTGTCAACCCACCATAAACGGACGCGGAGAACCGATTGCGCCTATGCAAATCATGGCTCCTGAATTTTCGTTGAAGCATCACATGATCCAGCAAGTTCAAAACGCTTGCCCGTTTCGCGGATTACCGGATGATGATGCCAACAAACATCTCGACAAGTTCATCACCGTCACTCAAAGCATGAAACTACCCGGTGCTTCCATGGATTTTCTTCGCCTTCACCTCTTTCCACACACTTTATCCCACCATGACGAAAAATGGTTTGATCGTCTTCCGAAAAATTCAATTCAAACATGGAATGACATGACTCAAAAATTTTTGTCGCGCTACTTTCCACCATCCATGGTCACTAGTCTTCGCAACCAAATCAGTGGATTCACATAAGAACCTGATGAGTCGCTTTTCGATGCTTGGGAACGCTATAATGTCTTGATCGACCGTTGTCCAAACCATAACATGCTCCCCGTTACTTTGATTGATACTTTCTATAATGGGTTAACTTTTCGTGATCGTGATACGATTAATGTTGCCGTCGGTGGTACATTCATGATAGAGAACATTACCACTCACCACAAAAATTGGGATTCATCTACATCTTCAAGGAATAACCAGAGGGCAAATGTTTCTTCTACATCATCCAACTCAGAGATAACCGAACTTACTCGCCAAATAGATGAGATGAACAAAAACTTCTTAACCATGGCTACAAACCAATTTCAACAAGCTAAAGCTATAGAAACTTCTTGTGAGATTTGCGGGGGTTCTCATTCATTCACCGATTGTCCTTCTATTCTTGAAAATCCGGAAAATGTGTATGCCGCCAACGGTAACTTTTCTACAGGTGGCTATCAAGCACGTCCTCAAGGAGACCGTAACTTGCTAAGTTATCGTTCCAACAACTATCTATCTCCACCCGGTTTTTCTCCTCAAAACCAAAACCAAAACAATTTCAACCGCAACAATCAAAGCCAACCTCGAGCTACCAATCAATATCAATCCCAAAGAAACCCATATCTACCTCAAGGAAATAATTCAACTTACCAAGCCCCACCTCTCAATCAACCCACAACATTGAACCAAGACCTCAAAGCTTACATGAGGACCAATAGAGAGAGAGAGAAAGATGAATCTTCAAAGCCAATTCATTAACTTGAAGGGTGACATGGCAAGGGAACGATATTCAAGCCGAGCTAAGGAATGACATGGCGAAACAAGGGAATGCTCTTCAAGCCGATATGAGAAACTCTATGAGCAATCAAACGAATAACTTAAGGGATATGATGGCTAGTTTTTTCCCAAGTAATGAAGCCTCTAGTTCGGGTTCTCTACTGAGTAACACCGTTGCTAATCCAAGAGGGGAGATGAAAGCAAGCACCACCCGAAGTGGCAAAGATTTAAAGGAACCTGAGATTCCTACACCTACAACGGTGATTGTGACAAAGCAAAACGAGTCCCCTTCTCCAATTCCTCCACCTTCTACTTCCCCCCCCTCCTCCACCCAAGGATGTGAGTGAGAATTCCATTCCAAAGCCTTCATCTCAACCCAATATACCTTATCACTCAAGCTTCAGGAAAGAGAAGTTGAAGAACAAGGATGATATTCAGGTTTCTAACTTTCTTAAAATGTTTAAACAACTGATTTTCAACATCTCCTTTACCGAGGCTCTCGCTCACATGCCGAAGTATGCGAAAATGTTTAAAGATCTTCTCAGTGATAAGGAGAAACTCCTTGATATCGCTCTGACCCAACTTAATGAGAATTGCTCTACAGTCCTCTTAAGGAAATTACCAACCAAACTTGGTGATCCGGGTCGTTTCTTGATTCCTTGCAACTTCCCTGGGGTAGAGAATTGTATGGCCCTAGCCGATCTAGGTGCTAGTATCAACTTAATGCCTCTAAGCGTTTGGAAACAATTGTCTCTACCCGAGCTAGTCCCCACACGAATGACATTGGAATTAGCTAACCGTACGGTTGCTTATCTGGTGGGGATAACCGAAGACGTCTTCGTTGGTGTCGACAAATTCACCTTTCCGACGGATTTTGTTGTCGTTGACTACGAGATGGATCCCCGTGTTCCATTAATCGTTGGACGTCCATTCTTGAGGACCGGTCGCACTCTCATTGATGTAGACGCAGGCGAATTAATCATGAGAGTTGGTGACGATAAAATCATCTTCAACATGGGTAAACTTTCTAAGCAGACTTCTGAAAACGAGAGTGTTAATTTCATTGACGTTCTTGATGAGGCTTGTGAAGAACATTTCAAAGACGCTTGTAAACGTGGTTTTTCTTCTCTACCCATTGTTGAGACCGTTTCCTCTATTGCTCAATCACTAACTCCATTTGGAGAAAGTGATTTCATCTTGAAAGAATTTGAAGCAACTTTGTGAGATGTGAACTTGCAATATGACGATTCTCCTTCCAATTGGGATGAAGACATTCGTACGATTGAGAAACTTCTCAATGAGGACCATATTTCTCCACCATCTCCTAAGGATATCTCTACCGATGAACCGAATTTGACTACGCCTTCTATCGAAAATCCTCCGAATTTAGAGCTTAAGGACCTATCGTCTCATCTCGAGTACGTTTTCCTTGAAGACAACCAGAAGCTACCCGTCATCATCACAAAGGACTTAAAAGAAGAAGAAAAATCTAGACTTATCGCCATGCTGAAGAATCACAAGAAAGCGATTGCTTGGAAAATCTCCGATATTCGTAGAATTGATCCTCACTTTTGCACACATAAAATTCTCATGGAGGACGACTTTAAACCCACTATGCAAAGCCAAAGAAGGGTGAATCCCAAGATCCATGATGTTATCAAAAAAGAGGTTATCAAACTTCTTGATGCGGGAATGATCTACCCTATCTCGGATTCACCATGGGTTAGTCCTGTCTATTGTGTGCCTAAGAAAGGCAGAATAACCGTTATACCCATTGAAAACAACGAGTTGATTCCTACTCGTCTCGTTACAGGGTGGAGAGTTTGTATAGACTATTGCAAACTCAATGATGCTACGAGAAAGGATCATTTTCCCCTTCCTTTTATGGACCAAATGCTTGAACGTCTAGCGGGTAAAGACTATTAATGCTTTTTAAACGGTTTCTCGGGTTATTTTCAAATACCCATCGATCCCCAAGACCAAGATAAAACCACATTCACTTGTCCTTATGGAACATCTGCTTACAAAAGAATGCCTTTCGGCTTATGCAATGCTCCTGGGACTTTCCAAAGGTGTATGATGGCTATCTTCCATGATATGGTTGAAGAAACTATGGAAGTCTTCATGGATGATTTCTCGGTCTATGGTGATTCCTTCTCTACTTGCCTTGCCAATTTGGAACGCATGCTTAAGCGGTGTGAAGACACTCGCCTTGTTCTGAATTGGGAAAAATGCCATTTCATGGTAAAAGAAGGCATTGTGCTTGGACATAAAATCTCCTAAGCCGGTCTTGAAGTGGACCGTGCTAAAGTGGATGTCATAGCCAAATTACCTCCACCTTCAACCGTGAAGGGTTTGAGAAGTTTCCTCGGTCATGCGGGCTTCTATCGTCGATTCATTCATGATTTTTCTTAAATCGCTCGACCGATGACCCACCTCTTGGAAAAAGATACTCCTTTTATCTTTTCTAAAGAGTGTATTGACTCCTTCAATCTTCTTAAGGACAAGCTAACTAAGGCACCGGTCTTGGTTACCCCTAATTGGGAGCTACCTTTTGAATTGATGTGTGATGCTAGTGACTTTGCTATTGGAGCGGTTTTGGGCCAAAGAGTGAACAAACACTTCCAAAAAATCCATTATGCTAGCAAGACAACGACGGGGGCTCAATTGCATTTTACCACTACCGAAAAAGAGCTTTTAGCTGTAGTGTATGCTTTTGAGAAGTTTCGCCCCTATCTTTGCCTTTCCACCACAATTGTCTATACCGACCATTCCGCGTTGAATTACTTGTTGACTAAGCAAGATTCTAAGCCAAGACTTCTTCGTTGGGTTTTGCTCCTTCAAGAATTTAAAATTGAAATTCGTGACAAGAAGGGAGCCGAAAACCTAGCCGCGGATCATCTAAGTAGACTTGAGGATCCTTATCAAGGGAATCATCCGAATCAAGAGATCAATGACTCTTTTCCCCTTGAGGCCTTAATGTCTATCAATTCCAATCTTGATGACACCCCATGGTTTGTGGACATTGCAAACTACTTAGCGGGTGGTATTCTCATCGAAGGGTTAACATCCCAACAAAATAAGAAGTTCTTTAAAGATGTTAAGACTTACTTTTGGGATGACCCTTATCTCTTCAAACAATGTGCTGATCTGATTATTCGTCGGTGTATTGATGGACCCGCAACTTTAGTCATTCTCGAAGCTTGCCATAAAGGACCCACCAGTGGTCACTTTGGTCCCAACTACACTGCGAAGAAAGTGTTTGACTCGGGATTCTATTGGCCCACCATTTATCGTGACGCTCACGAGATGGTTAAAAATTGTGATGCTTGCCAACGCCAAGGCAAGATCACACATAAAGATGAGATGCCTCAAAATTTCATACAAGAATGTGAAATCTTTGATGTATGGGGTATCGACTTTATGGGGCCATTTCCATCATCTAAAGGGAACAAGTACATCCTCGTAGCCGTTGACTACGTATCCAAATGGGTTGAAGCTAAGGCTCTCCCTACGAACGATGCGAGGGTGGTTGTGAACTTTTTAAAGCAGCTTTTTGCTCGATTCGGTGTTCCTCGTGCTATAATCAGTGACCGCGGGACTCATTTTTACAACGATCAATTTGCAAGAGTCATGGCTAAGTATGGTGTCAATCACCGTCTTTCCACCGCTGATCATCCTCAAACTAATGGGTCAAGCCGAGATATCTAACTGTGGATTGAAGCGAATTCTTGAGCGTACTATGGCAGAGCATCGTGCCTCGTGGGCTGATAAGTTAGATGATGCTCTGTGGGCTTTCCGTACCGCATATATGACCCCGATTGGTTGTACACCTTATCGTCTTGTGTACGGGAAAGCATGCCACCTCCCTATTGATCTGGAACATAAGGTGATAGGTGTGTAAACACCCATCTTTTCTACCACTTAATTACAATAATAACCAGACCAAAACGTGTATTTTATGTCTTTTATGTCGGAATTATGCGTGGTTTGTGTTTTTGTTGTGATTTAGGACGAAAAGGTGAAAAGTGGAGAAAACACGGGAATTCAAGGGCATTTACGGACTTTTATCGAAGAAAAGGATGAAAGACGAAGTCAAGAAGTCAAAAGTGGATAAAGAACGGAAGTCCAAGACCAATTCTGAAGATTTATCGAAGAAAAAGTCAAAAGACGAAAGTTTACTTAAAGCCGAGGAACTCAAGTCTTATTTATCGAAGAATTAAAAGACGAGTCCAAAGAAAGCCCGAGCCAAAAGTCATCACATTCCCAGATTAACAAAATGATTAAGAAGGAAGGACTTGATGGTGCAATTAACAAGAAAGGAAGGAGAGAGGAAGCTTCCCCTAACCACTCCCTAATCACCTATATAAACCCTCATTTTCATTCATTTACTCTTGTTGACTAATCGTGACAGTTAGTTCTTCCATGGTTGGTGGCTTGACAAACCATTCTCCCACTTTATTTTATGCACATTTAATTACTTGCACATTTAAATACATGTTTTGCACCTTTAATTACTTTTAATTTCAAGTAAGTGTATCTTTTTAATTACTTGCACCTTTACTTTAACTTGTTCATCTTCTTCTACCTTTCTTTGATCTTTGATTTACACGCGTTTTTCTCTTGTTGATTCGTTTAAAGGTTTGATTTTTATGCTTTTGATTGTTTTTAAATCTCTTATTTTCATAGCTTATTTGATTTATTTTCAAGTTTATATAGTTTTTACAAAAGTTATTTTTATATAAAAAGTTGTTTTTCTTAAAGTTTATCTTTTTCATATTTTAAAAGTTGTTAACTTTCAGTTTTATAGCTTATTTTTTCACGGTTTACCTTTGGATTTCGTCTAGAGCTTATTTAGGATTTTAGCTTATTTGTTAAGCTTATTTTTGGTACATTTCCCCGTATTCCGATTGGTTCAAATCTGAAAAGGGTTTTACATTCCGATTTGGGGTGTTTCTTGGTATTCCGATCAGGATTAGTTGGGTATTCCGATTGTGTGCTAGTGACAAGTATTCCGATCGGTGTTCTATACTATATTCCGATTGAGGTGTTTATTGGATATTCCGATCGTGTGTAGTGACAGTATTCCGATTGTAGGGGTTCCGATTAAGCATTCCGACCAAGATTAGTAACATTCCGATTGGAGGTAAGTTTGGGTATTCCGATTGGGGAGGTGACAGCTTTCCGATTGGCATTTTCCGATCCATATTCCGATCAGAGTGGTAAGAGTATCCCGATTGGCGAGTGACAGTATTCCGATTGGGTTTCTTTAGACATTCCGATTGGTTCCATCGGAATATATTCCGATTGGAGGGTATTTTGCATGTTTTGTCTTGTTTTATTTTTAGTTTACGTTTTTAATACTTGTCTAACTTTAATTTCCGTCACGCTTTAGTTTTAGTCATTTAAATTAATTTACTTTCCGTCACGTTTTAAAATATCGCACACTTAGTTTTAATTAGACTTAGATTTATTTTCTCGCACTTTATTTTAACGCCACTTTACTTTCAACGACATTTACTTTTAAGTCTTGCAAATTTAAATTTAAAAACAAACCAAGAATTTTTGTTTAACCAAAGATCAACTGAGTCACATAGAGAACTAAGATCAATTCGATTAGACACACATCAACGAACTTTAACTTAATTTTCTTACGGGGTGTCAAAAGCCTTGTATCAAATGGCGCCGCTGCCGGCTCTTTTCGTTAAGATCAATAGTTTTCTGTGAGAGACACGTTGCTTTTTGGGATCCGTTCACTTGTGAACGTTATTTTTCTTGCATAAAATTTCAAAAAATCATAAAAATTAAAAATTGATAAAAATCCATAAAAATTAAAAATTTCAAAAATCCAAAAAGATTTTATCTTTCTTGTGTATATATATTGTTTTTGCGCTTGGTTTCTTTTTCTTTTGCATTTTCAGGTGTATGCGTACTAGATCTTCTAATTATCAAGAGCCCGAGCCTCAAGAAGATTTAGATATGGCAGGTGTTAACAACAATAATCAACTACCGCACCTCAATAATAATAATAACAACAACAATGCTCTTCCACAGCCCGATCTTCGGACCATGGAGGAACTTTGTCAACCAACCATGTTTGGACGAGGAGGACCGATTGCGCCGATGCAAATCAACGCTCCTGAGTTTTCGTTGAAGCACCACATGATTCAGCAAGTACAAACAAACCCATTTAGAGGATTGCCTGATGATGATGCCAACAAACACCTCGACAAGTTCATTACAATCACCCAGAGCATGAAGTTGGCTGGTGCCACTATGGATGAGCTTCGCCTACAACTCTTTCCACACACTCTATTACATCATGCCGAGAAATGGTTTGATCGTCTCCCGTAGAATTCTATTCACACTTGGGATGATATGACTCAACGCTTTTTGTCGCGCTACTTTCCACCATCCATGGTCACAAGCCTTCGCAATCAGATCAGCGGTTTCATGCAAGATCCCGATGAATCTTTTTTTGATGCGTGGGAGAGATATAATGTCTTGATCGATAGATGTCCAAACCACAACATGCTCCCTGTGACCTTAATCGATACTTTCTACAACGGTTTGACTTTTCGAGATCGTGATACGATTAATGCAGCCGCCGGTGGCACATTCATGAAAAGGAGACCCGAGGAGTGTAGAGAGCTTATTGAGAACATGACTACTCATCACAAAAACTGGGATTCCTCTGCTTCTTCAAGGAATAATCCGAGAGTCAATGTTTCCTCCACCTCAGCAAACCCTGATATGACCGAACTCACCCGTGTGCTGACTGAAATGAGCAGAAGTATGCAACTCTTGGCTTCAAACCAACAACAACAACAAGTTAAAGCTGTTGCTACTCTTTGTGAAACATGCGGCGGTCCTCACTCATACACCGATTGTCCTTCTACACAAGGAAATCCGGAAAATGTGTATGCAGCTTATGGTAATTATTCGCCGGAAAATTACCAAGCTCGACCTCAAGGGGATAGAAATCTGCTGAGCTACCGATCCAACAATTACCTTTCACCCGGTTTTTCTCCTCAAAACCAAAATCCCGCCAACAACTACAATAGAAGCAACCAAATCCCACCAAGAGCTTCTAATCCTTATCACCCACCCACCCAACAAACCCTACCCATTAATCCCGATGTTGAGGCCATCATGAGAACCCAAGGTGAGCAAATCAAAAACTTGCAGAGCCAAATTATCAATCTGAAAGGAGATATCACAAAGCAAGGAAATGAGATAAGATCCGAGCTTCGAGATAATATTCAATCCTCTTTCAGCAATCAAACCAATGATTTGAAGAATATGCTTGCTAGTTTCTTGCCAGCCGCTCAACCTTCTTCTTCAAGTTCTCTACCTTCAAACACCGTCACTAATCCGCGAGCCAATGTGAGTGCTATTACTACTCGTAGTGGAATCACCATCGTAGGACCACCAATTCCACCACCATCATCTACACCTCCTCCACCACCATGTATCCATACTCCTCCTACACCTAGTATTAGTGCACCATTACCGTCTCCGCCTCGACGTGATGAAGTTCCCGCCAATGACCCTTCAACATCTCAACCTTTATCTACCACACCTGCACCCTCACCACCCAAACCTAATATCCCTTATCCCTCTCGCTTGGGCAAGAACAAAATGCTAAACAAGGAGGACGCTCAAGTAACTAGCTATATCAAGATGATTTCTCAAATGAACTTCAACATTAGCTTTCTTGAAGCACTTGTCCACATGCCCAAATTTGTTAAAGCATTTAAGGAATTGCTTAACAAGAAGGAGAAGCTGATTGAACTCGCCAACACACGCTTAAATGAAAACTGCTCTGCAGTCCTTCTTAGAGAACTTCCGGAAAAGCTTGGAGATCCCGGTCGTTTTGTGTTGCCTTGCGTGTTCAACAAAACTGAAGAATTTACTGCCCTTGCTGATCTCGGGGCTAGTATTAATCTTATGACATTGAGTGTTTGGAAAACACTATCATTACCCGACCTCACTCCAACAAAGATGACTCTTGAACTTGCAAATCGCACTCTCGCTTACCCAGTTGGTATAGCCGAAGACGTGTTTATCAAAGTTGGCACATTTACTTTCCCGGTCGATTTTGTTGTCGTTGATTATGAAATGGACCCTCGTATCCCTTTAATACTTGGTCGGCCATTTTTGAGAACTGGACGAGCTTTAGTGGATGTGGCCGAAGGTGAGTTAATCTTACGAGTCGGGGATGATGCAAAAGTTTTCAAAATGGGGAAGCTTACTAGTACAACTTTTGGAGGCCGAGAATCAGTGAATATGATTAATGTGCTAGATGACTTTACCGTCTACGAAAATCCTCTATTCGACTCTTGCATCGATAATCCATTTTTTCATGATGATGTGGATGATTCTCTCCCTACTTTGGACGCTTCTCCCATTTATGATTCGTCACCGGTCTTTGACGCTTATGATGATGATGATTCTAGCTCAGATTCGGATGATTTTGATTGTACGTCTGAGTATCCCGAGCTGCCCACTTTCGATGATTTTGATGAGGCTGATACTCTCTCGAGCGATTCTTCACATGATGAAGATCCTCCGTCATCACTCGATCCTACTTTGGACGATTATTCATTTGAGGAAGATTTCTCGGAATTTCTCAACACATACTTCCCTCATGAGAGTGATGCTCCTCCTTTTGACTTTGAAGATTATCGCCTTGATCCTTCTTTGGATTTGAAGAGCATTTTGTCAAAGGAGAAGAAACCGGTCGACACCGAAATCCGTTGCACGTATGATTTGACACCTCTCTGTCCCACTTCTGAGGACGAGGTTGTGCTTCTTTACGGATCTTCTTCACACTCGGCTGAGCCTGAGTGCTATTTTCCCCTAAAGGAAAAGGTGTTCGATCCCGGTATTGAAGTCTTTAAGCCATCTCAGTATCCACCTGATGAAATAAAAGGAAAAATCTTTGGAAATTTTGAAGACATGCTTGCACCACTTCATCCTTGCTTCTACTGTGCTCCATCACTGCTTAAGGGAACCCTGCCACTTCTCTTTTGGCTTGCCTTGTTCGCCTTAAGCTCGTGCTTAGTGATGGATGAAAACTATGTCTTCGATCCTGGTGGATTTCTTTCATGCTACTTCCGTTGATGATCAAGGTCGAGTCAGGCTCACGACTCGGTTAACAAAAACCAAGCGCTTCTTGGGAGGCAACCCATGCATCTATCTTTTTGCTTTCTATATCATAAGTGTAGGGGGGACCCTTTGGATTGCTATTTCCTCTCCTCACTTCTTAATCAGGGATTCGAGCTTCAATGATCTACTCTTGATGATTCTTGACGACCCGTGATTCCATGTTCTACTTCTTCCCGGTTCTATCCTAAACTCTTTTCGATTCACTATTTTATATTTTCTCAATATTAAAATAGGAATCTCTTTAGTTGTCTTTTCCCTAGCAAGATTTAAACAACGTGCACAATGTCCTAAGTGTAGGGGAGTTTACTCCCACATGCTTGAACATTGAGGACAATGTTTATCTTAAGTGTAGGGGGACTTCTATCGAAGTTAAGTGGCCTTTTCCTTGTATTTGTCCTCATTTTAACCGGAAAATCAATTTTTCGACATTTTTCAAAATTTTTGATCTATTTTGGCCTATTAGTTTTTCCCTTTGTATAGTTATCTTCTTTCCTTATTAGAATAAATGTTTAATAAGTGGTTTTAATTTTCAAACGTTGTGAATTTTTTTACTCAATCCGAGTTTACTCTAGCTAGTATCCTTAACGTGTTTAAGTCAAGTTTTGCTAGGCTTTTATATAGGGAGCTATAAAACGCGAAAGTCTTAACTCTCACGGGTTAAGAACAAGAACTTTTCGCAAGTTCCTATAATTGATCCTAGAGAGTCGTTTATCAAGGGAACTTTAAAATGCGATTTCTAAGCTTGAAAAAGTCCAAGAATTTGCAAGATCCTATAGGCGACTCGAAAACCCCAAACTTTGATTTAATAGGCTAAGTATCCACGAGTCTCATTACTTGAGATTTTAAACTGTGGAGAACGAGAGATGATAGAGCCAATTATAAGTCGGTATTCTTTCGTGAATTTATGTGAGTTAATTATGAGCCTATTCTCCCATCGCTTGTTAATAATTTATCTGCTAATAAATAAGGTTGTACGATTTGAAAAGTTACTTAGCTTCTAGCCCCAGATCGTTTAAAAGTTGCTCGGTAATGACGAGAGTTCATAGCCAAGGCATAACTTATGAAGCGGGGCGCGAAGATTGGCGAGTCCGAAAAGGCCCTAACAAGGCATGAGGGCTATGTTTTGTTGCTAAAGATCCAAAAGTGATGTGAAGAATCATTTATCGAAAATCAATATGAAGGATCGAGACACACGACGAAAAGCAAAAACTCCCAAAAAGTCATGGAGAAGTGTATCCGAAAAGACCCTAACAAGGTATGAGGATAAATAGATCCAAGTCAATGAAGGAGGCGGATCGTTGTATATCAAAATCCAAAATAAAGATTGGAGAAAAATGAAAAAGTCGTGGTCCATATATGAAGAATCTCTCAAAAATTCCAAGTGAAGAAATTCCATTTATGAAGAGAAGACCATTATTTCATGAACGTCTCTCAAGATTTGAAGTATGAAGTCGCTGCCAAATATCGGCCTGAGAAAGGTCTCAAATCGCGAACCAAGTTATGCCAAGATATGAACTTTTTGATATCCCGAGAAGCAGTTTTAAAAGATTTGGTCCTTTAGCTAACTATTGATTAAATCGTGCACCTTATTTTCAAACTAAATAATTATCGAAATAAGTCAAACAATGCATCTTTGTGATCATTCAAGACAACAATAAAATATAAGAGATACCCATAGGAATAAGGGAGTCTAAGTAAATAATTGGCCCACATGAGTTCGTGTTAGTCTACTAACTTATAATAACAATGATCTCGTTTTTAAGCTTGGTTTGGAGAAAGTGAAAAGTTGAGGATGATGATTATTCATGACATTTTCAAAACCCAAGGTATGCTTTTAATTTCTTTGCTTTGCATTTTTATAATTTTCTATCTCTTTAATTAAGGCCAATGTGGATTGATTATGATGAAAAGTGTAAACATGCTTTGTAACTAATGCATTGCATGAGGACATTGCAATGGTCAAGTGTAGGGGATTTGATAGGTGTGTAAACACCCATCTTTTCTACCACTTAATTACAATAATAACCAGACCAAAACGTGTATTTTATGTCTTTTATGTCGGAATTATGCGTGGTTTGTGTTTTTGTTGTGATTTAGGACGAAAAGGTGAAAAGTGGAGAAAACACGGGAATTCAAGGGCATTTACGGACTTTTATCGAAGAAAAGGATGAAAGACGAAGTCAAGAAGTCAAAAGTGGATAAAGAACGGAAGTCCAAGACCAATTCTGAAGATTTATCAAAGAAAAAGTCAAAAGACGAAAGTTTACTTAAAGCCGAGGAACTCAAGTCTTATTTATCGAAGAATTAAAAGACGAGTCCAAAGAAAGCCCGAGCCAAAAGTCATCACATTCCCAGATTAACAAAATGATTAAGAAGGAAGGACTTGATGGTGCAATTAACAAGAAAGGAAGGAGAGAGGAAGCTTCCCCTAACCACTCCCTAATCACCTATATAAACCCTCATTTTCATTCATTTACTCTTGTTGACTAATCGTGACAGTTAGTTCTTCCATGGTTGGTGGCTTGACAAACCATTCTCCCACTTTATTTTATGCACATTTAATTACTTGCACATTTAAATACATGTTTTGCACCTTTAATTACTTTTAATTTCAAGTAAGTGTATCTTTTTAATTACTTGCACCTTTACTTTAACTTGTTCATCTTCTTCTACCTTTCTTTGATCTTTGATTTACACGCGTTTTTCTCTTGTTGATTCGTTTAAAGGTTTGATTTTTATGCTTTTGATTGTTTTTAAATCTCTTATTTTCATAGCTTATTTGATTTATTTTCAAGTTTATATAGTTTTTACAAAAGTTATTTTTATATAAAAAGTTGTTTTTCTTAAAGTTTATCTTTTTCATATTTTAAAAGTTGTTAACTTTCAGTTTTATAGCTTATTTTTTCGCGGTTTACCTTTGGATTTCGTCTAGAGCTTATTTAGGATTTTAGCTTATTTGTTAAGCTTATTTTTGGTACATTTCCCCGTATTCCGATTGGTTCAAATCTGAAAAGGGTTTTACATTCCGATTTGGGGTGTTTCTTGGTATTCCGATCAGGATTAGTTGGGTATTCCGATTGTGTGCTAGTGACAAGTATTCCGATCGGTGTTCTATACTATATTCCGATTGAGGTGTTTATTGGATATTCCGATCGTGTGTAGTGACAGTATTCCGATTGTAGGGGTTCCGATTAAGCATTCCGACCAAGATTAGTAACATTCCGATTGGAGGTAAGTTTGGGTATTCCGATTGGGGAGGTGACAGCTTTCCGATTGGCATTTTCCGATCCATATTCCGATCAGAGTGGTAAGAGTATCCCGATTGGCGAGTGACAGTATTCCGATTGGGTTTCTTTAGACATTCCGATTGGTTCCATCGGAATATATTCCGATTGGAGGGTATTTTGCATGTTTTGTCTTGTTTTATTTTTAGTTTACGTTTTTAATACTTGTCTAACTTTAATTTCCGTCACGCTTTAGTTTTAGTCATTTAAATTAATTTACTTTCCGTCACGTTTTAAAATATCGCACACTTAGTTTTAATTAGACTTAGATTTATTTTCTCGCACTTTATTTTAACGCCACTTTACTATCAACGACATTTACTTTTAAGTCTTGCAAATTTAAATTTAAAAACAAACCAAGAATTTTTGTTTAACCAAAGATCAACTGAGTCACATAGAGAACTAAGATCAATTCGATTAGACACACATCAACGAACTTTAACTTAATTTTCTTACGGGGTGTCAAAAGCCTTGTATCATAAGGCATACTGGGCCTTGAAGTGGGCTAACTTCAACATCAACAAAGCTGGCGATCTTCGGAAGATTCAACTCAACGAGCTCAACGAACTAAGAAATGAAGCTTATGAGAACTCATTGATCTACAAGGAGAAGACCAAGATCATCCATGATTCAAGGATTAAGAACCAAGAGTTCCACGTTGGTGATCAAGTCTTACTCTTTAACTCTCGGTTGAAGATCTTCTCGGGCAAGCTGAAGAGCCGTTGGTCTGGTCCATTCACCGACGCCAAAGTCTTCCCCTATGGCACCATTGAGCTTTCTCAGTCAAATGGGCCTAATTTTAAGGTGAATGGCCAGCGCGTGAAGTTGTACTTTGGTGAGGACATCTCTCATGAGATGATTCCATCCCTCACCACGTTTCCCTTGAACTAGTTCCGGGTGGAGTCAGGCTCGTGACTCGGTTATAAAAAACAAGCGCTTCTCGGGAGGCAACCCGTGATCTATCCTTTACCGTTTTCATAATAAGTGTAGGGGGAGCCTCGTATGTGTCTGTTGTCTTGTTTCTTATTCTGTGCAGGGATTCAAGCTTCAAAGAGTACTTTTGATGACTTTTGACGACCCGTATTCCGTGTACCCGTCTTCCCGGTTCTATCCTATACTCTTTTGATTCTCTATTTATTCAATATTAAAATAGGAATCACTTTAGTTGTCCTTTCCTTAGCAAGATTTAAACAAAGTGCACAATGTCCTAAGTGTATGGGAGTTTACTCCCACATGCTTAAACATTAAGGACAATGTTTATGTTAAGTGTATGGGGACTTCTATCGAAGTTAAGTGGTCTTTTCCTTGCATTTGTCCGCATTTTAACCGGAAAATCTAATTTTTTGACATTTTTCAAAATTTTTAATCTATTTTGGCCTAGTAGTATAGTAGTATTTTCCTTTGTTATCGTTATTTACTTTCTTTGCTAGAATAAATTTTTAATAAAGTGGTTTTAAATTTTTCAAAGTCGTGAATATTTTGACTCAACCCGAGTTTACTTATCCAAGTTTACTCTAGCTAGTATCCTTAACGTGTTTAAGTCAAGTTTTGCTAGGCGTTTATATAGGGAACTTTAAAACGTGAAAGTATTAACTCTCACGGGTTAAGAACAAGAACTTTTCGCAAGTTCTTATAATTGATCCTAGAAAGTCGTTTATCAGGGGAACTTTAAAATGCAAATTCTAAACTTGAAAGAGTCTAAGAGTTTGCAAGATCCTATAGATGACTTGAAAACCCAAAACTTTGATTTAATTGGCTAAGCATCCACGAGTCTCATTCTTTGAGATTTTAAATTGTGGATAACGAGAGATGATAGAGTCAATTATAAGTTTGGTATTCTTTCGTGAATTTATGTAAGTTGATTATAAGCATATTCTCCCATCGCTTGTTAATAAATATATTCGCAATAAATAAGGTTGTACGATTTGAAAAGTTACTTAGCTTCTAGCACAAGATCGTTTAAAAGTTGCTCGGTATTAATTAGAGTTCATAGCCAAGGCATAACTTATTGAAGCGGGATGCGAAGATTGGCGAGTCCGAAAAGGCCCTAACAAGGCATGAGGGCTACATTTTGTTGCTAAAGATCCAAAAGTGATGTGAAGAATCATTTATCGAAAATCAATATGAAGGATCGAGACACACGACGAAAAGCAATAACTCCCCAAAAGATCATGGAGAAATCTATCCAAAAAGGCCCTAACAAGGTATGAGGATAAATAGATCCAAGTCCTAAATGAGGCGGATCGTTGTATATCAAAGTCCAAAATAGAGATTGGAGAAAAATGAAGAATTCGTGGTCCATATATGAAGAATCTCTCAAAAAGTTCAAGTGAAGAAATTCCTATTATGAAGAGAAGACCATAATTTCAAGAACGTCTCTCAAGATTTGAAGTATGAAGTCGCTGCCAAATATCGGTCCGAGAAAGGTCTCAAATCCTGAAGCGAGTTATGCCAAGATATGAACTTTAAGAGGTCCCGAGAAACAATTTTAAAAGATTATGTCCTTTAGCTAACTATTGCTTAAATCGTCCCACTTTATTTTCGGCCTAAATAAACTATCGAAATAAGTCAAACAATGCATCCTCGTGATCATTCAAGACAATATTAAAATATAAGAGATACACCTAGGAATAAAGGAGTCTAGGTAAATAATTGGCCCACATGGATTCGTGTTAGTTTGCTAACTTATAATAACAATGATCTCGTTTTTAAGCTTGGTATGGGGAACGTGAAGCTTGAGGATGATAAACATTCATGGAAACCAAAACCCCAATGTAAGTCTTTGATTTCTTTACTTGTTTTGTACATATTTCTATCTTTTTAGTTTCCTTAAAGTTTAGTATTTAATAAAGGCCAAGGTGGGTTATTTATGATGAAAAATGTAAACCGTGCTTTGAAATTAATGCATTGCATGAGGGCATTGCAATGGTCAAGTGTATGGGATTTAATAAGTGTTAAAACACTTATCCTTTCACCGCTTATTTCCAATAATAACAAGACCAAAACGTGTATTTTATGTCGTAAATGTCAGAATTATGCGTGGTTTGTGTTTTTATTGTGTTTTAGGACCAAAAGATGAAAAAGGAAGAAAACACGGGCTTTCACGGGCTTTTATCGAAGAAAAAGACAAAAGACGAAGTCAAGAGATCAAGAGTGCAAAAAGAACGGAAGTCCAAGACCTATTCTGAAGATTTATCGAAGAAAAAGTCTAAAGACGGAAGTTTAATAAAGCCGAAGAACTCAAGTCTAAATAATGAAGAAATTACAAGACGAGTTTAATTAATCCCGAGACAAAGTCGAAAAAGTCGAAGAATTAAGAAGACGAAAAGACGAGAAAGAAGAAAGAAAGAAAGAAGGAAGCACACATGCACTCCCCACTCCATATATATACCCTCCTAATGACACATTAGGGGGATGTTGGTTAGATAGTTTTCATTTTTCATTTTTCCTTTCTAGTTTTTAGAGAGAGAAAGTCTTAACTTTCTCTCACTAAGTTTTCATCTTTTCTTCATTTTTATCTTTTATGTTTAAGCTTTTAATCATCCTTGTATTTGGATTTCATTAATCACAAGTTCAAGTTAAGCTTTTTGTTCATTAATCTCTTTCTACATTTCTTGATTTTGGTTTACCTTTGATCCGAAATATTTATGACCCGTGATTGATTTTGATGTTTAAGTGATTAAAAAGCTCACCTTTTTATTCCTACATAAGTTCTTATACGTTTAAGTTTTAAGCTCTTTGTGCTTATTGGCTTATTTGTATGATTAGCTTATTTACTTTTAATCTCTCCTAAAAGTTTTATCTTGTTAAAGTTCGGTTTATAAGGTTCCAGTACTTAGTATTCCAAAAGGGTTCGAATTTGTGCTTATTTATCCTTGGCTTAAAGTTGGCAAGTGCTTATTGTATTAACAGCTTATTCGTTTCAACTTAAGTTTCTCTTTGTTTTCCATTACGATCTTAGGAGGGTTTTACTTGTTACGATCACTTGGCTACGATCGCATTGAGTGCGATCATAACTTCTTTCCCTGGCTACGATCACTCACCACGATCATTAGTTGCGATCTGTGGGTGCGATCGTGTCACATTTCCTTATTACGATCGCATTGATTGCGATCATTATTGTTACGATCAGACCACGATCAAACTACGATCCACTTGTTGAAATCGTGAGTGCGATCGGTGGTTGCGATCACTTATTGAGTACGATCAGTCTGATTCCATCGCATTGAGTGTGATCTGATTCCTAAGCTACGATCGTAGGATACGATCTGAGTGCGATCCATGTTGCGATCTGGTTCATGTTTATTGTTTTGTTCCCTTAGTTTTTTGAATTTTACTTTTCCCGCCTTTTGTCTTAGTTTATTTCAAACAAGTTTTCAAGTTTTTAAATTCATTACGTTTTAATTTCCAAAAATTGCACGCTTCCCAAAATCTTTATTTTTACCAAGTGTTTTTCTAGTAAATTTTAGTTTACTTTTTAAAGCTTTTATTTTTACTCAACGACATTTTCATATTTGTTATTAGTTTAAAATAGATAACCGATCCCCTTTTAGTGACCATTACCGACTATTCCACCATTAACCGTGATCAATTCGATTAGATTCCAAGAACGATATCGAGTACACACATGCTAAGCAAAAAAGTCATATATTATGGGTTACTACAACCGTTAGACATTCCAGAGTGGAAATGGGACAAGATCACCATGGATTTTGCTACCGGTCTTCCGCAGACAAAGAGGAGGCATGATACGATTTGGGTTATCGTTGATTGACTTACTAAGTCATCTCATTTCTTACCGATCCGCAAGGATGATCCGGTCAGTAAACTCGCCGATACTTACAAGAAGGAGATCATGAGACTTCATGGTGCTCCATCCAGCATCGTCTCGGACAGAGATCCTCGTTTCACTTCGCGATTCTGGAAGAGTCTGCAGAAAGCTTGGGGGTACAAAACTTAAGCTTAGCACGACTTTTCATCCTCAAAAAGACGGGCAATTAGAGAGAACGATTCAGAAATTAAAAAACATGTTGAGGTCATGTGCGTTGGAATGGACAGGAGATTGGGACGATTACATATGTTTGGTAGAGTTTGCATACAACAACAGTTGGCACGCTAGCATTAAGTGTGCTCCATTCGAGATGTAGTATGGCAGAAAGTGTCGCGTCCCAATCTGCTGGGATCAGGTTGGCGAGCGAACACTTGAAGGACCAGAAATGATAGAGTTGACCAACGAGAAGGTCGCTGTAGCTAATCAGAAATTTCAAGAAGCACGATCACGTCAGAAGAGTTATGCCGACAAGCATCGTAGGGACTTACATTTTAATGTAGGAGATCACGTCTTTCTTAAGGTGTCGCCGGCACGTGGCGTCAAGCGTTTTGAAATCAAAGGGAAGCTCATTCCTCGATTCATCGGACCGTTTGATGTCATTGAGCGAGTCGGTGAAGTATCTTATCATTTAGCGTTACCTCCGCAGCTTTCGCACGTTCAAGACGTTTCCCATGTGTCCTTACTCAGAGGGTACAAGTATCATCCCCTTCACATGGTTCAGTATCCACTTGAACATATTCGTGAAGATCTTACCTTCATAGAGGAACCCGAACGAGTTCTTGACAGGCAAGAACGAGTCATGAGGAAGAAGATGATTCCATTCGTCAAAATCCTTTGGAGGGACCATACCGAGCGGGAAGCCACTTGGGAGACCGAGGAGTCTATCCGGACTTCTTACCCTCATTTCAAGTTTTGAATTCGGGTATGTTCCTCTTTCTCAGTTTACTTTATCTATAATTCGAGGACGAATTATTCTTTTAGGGGGGAAGAGTTGTAAAACCCGCATGCTTTTACCATGAATAGTACCCTTAGTATCGTACGTACTAGATTAAAACTTCCCTTTTATAACATGAATACGTTTCACGAATATAAATTACAAGAACTGCGTACGTGTTATTACACGACAAGTACTGTATTAAGTATGTATAAATGCACGATAATTATTTTCAATAATTGTTAAAATCACGAACATGAAATCATGAGCGTAGAATCACGAACATATAATTATGTATTTACGTAATTATTATTACGACTACGTACAAGTATTTATAATAACACAAATATTTAATAATAACGTAACGTAAATACGAGCACACGAACACGTAAATAATTAGAACATGGAAAAGTAACGAGTTTCCCTTGTTGGGCCCTACAAGCAGCGAAAACAAGAGAGGAGGGGGCCAGCCCATTTGTTTTTACTAAATAAACAAATAAGGAAAAACATATTTTAATTCACAGAAGAATTTTAGAAAAACAAAACCCCTAATCTCTCTCCTTACTCTCTTTTAGGCCGAAGGCTACATCACCACACAAGGGTGGTTGGTTGATTTTGATTAAAGAAATCATAAGAACGTGTTCGTGTATTCATCCTCCATTTATTCCACGTGTTTTGGTAATCCGAAAACCTTTCTTTTAATTCTTTTTATGTTTTTATGAACATCTGATCATGGGGGTTTTAAAAACAAGATTAATAACATGCTAAAAATCATGGTGGGAAAATTAATTGGGATGTTTTCGGGTTTGGTTGTTCGGCCGCCACATAAACCGAGAGACAAGGGCTCTCGGCGTCGTTGGTTCGCACCCCAACCGAGACCCATGTCTCGGTAGTGGTGGGTTTCGGTCAACAGCAGGGAACAAGACACCCCGACTTGCGTCAGGGGTGTCTTGTGGTTTTGGGAGGTCTCGGCAGCCACAGCCCCACCACTGGCTAAAGCCGGTGGCTATTTTTGGTAAGCAGGGGGGACCACCGCAGGCAGCAGGGACCACCGACGCACTGTCGGTGGGAGCCCTTGTGGTGTCAGCGGCTTGCCGAGGGAGGACAAGACCACCGGCAGCAGCCGGTGGCGGTTTTGCCGAGGGTAGGGGAAACCGGCTTAGGCTGGTTTGCCACTATTTTTGGTCGGGTTTGGTTCGACCGGTTGACGGGTTCACCGACCGGTTCACGACATGTTTTAATAAAAATAATACATGGGTTCGGTTTATTATTTTTACAAGTTCAATAGTTTTACAAGTATATTTATTTTACAAGTTAATTAAGTTAATTTAACATGGCATATAATTAATTTAATTAAAACATGGACTTAGGTTTATTATTATTTAATAATACATGATTTTAACCTAAGTATTTATTTATGTAATCTAGACTATAGTAATTAATTAATTATTAAAAAATGACATATAATTAATTAATTTTCATGACTTAGGTTATATTAATATAAATATTAATACATGTTTTAACCTAAGTATTATATACACTTTAATTTAATTAAATCATGATTATATTTAATTAAATCGTATAACATATAGTTCATTTAATTAACATGTTATAATTAATAGCCTATACTATTAATCACATGACTTAGTATATTTTATCAGGAAAACTTAAGCTTATCGTATTAGCTTAATAATCCAACTTTTTTCTAATTATGGAAACTTTCTATTTCAGGAAACTTACTATTTTTAGGAACTTCCTATTTTTAGAAACTTATCTATTTTAAGTAGTTAATCTATATTTGGAAACTTTCTATTTTTGGAAACTTTCTATATTAGGAAACCTGCTATTTTTAGAAAGTTACTTATTATTACACAACAAGTATAATAATACAAGAATATCCGTTAATAGTTAATCAGAAGACATAAAACACATGATTAATACAGCATAACATTAAAATCAGTAAAACGAGACATGAACATATAAAACAAGCTAAGACTTGATATAAAACCAGTTACGTACTCAGTAATCAGAATACTTATACACGTACACTATATATGTAGCATTAGTGAGATCGAAGTAGGACTCTCTTATGTTCGTCTTCTTCGTTCACTAGACACAAGGTACGGATTCTCCGTCCTTCAGTATGGACATTCTTTCCTTATTAGGATTCCCCCTATGTAGCCAACTGTTTTCCCAGTATATCTTTTATATGTTTTGATTTGCTTATGTTTAATTTAAATGCCTAAAGCCATATACATGCATGACCAATTTCACCTAGTTATGGAGGTACCATAACCTAACACTAGAGGCACCAGTGATATGACTTCACCACGGCAGAGTGATAGCTCGTGGCGTCCCTTTCAGCTTTTGGCCTTATTATTATGTTATCATGTGGGGTGTATGGGTGCATCCTAGGTTACATTTTTTAGCAGATTATTCAGGTGAATGTGGTGTGTGCCTTGCATCCTTCACAAGGAGCTGATCCCTCCTACCAAACTTATATTAATTAGAGGCAACCTCTCTATTTGCATGACGAGGTCACCCCTCCAAGTATTCATGCACGTTGATATTTCATGACCTATATTGGCTTAATGGTTAACATGTTAAACAGTTTTTATAAGATAAACATAAGGCTATTCAAACTATAAAACCAGTTTTACTAGGTTAAACCAGGTTTTCTAGGACTAAATCAATTCCGCTGCTATATGTTGTATATGCTTATGTTATTCGTTTTCTGCTTGTATATCCGTGCACTGAGCGTTATGCTCAGCCGTTTTCCTTTCATGTTCCCAAAACAACAGGTACTCAGGGACGCTCGTTGACTCTAAGCATACGTGCATATGGATTGGAAGCTTACTAGCCTTCATTACTTTATGCATTTCATCATACACTTTGCTACTTGTTTCTACGGACTTTGTTTAGTCCTTTTCCTTTACAGTACTTATGTTTGTGTGTGATGAGCTTATACTTTGGGGTACCGATGTTTGCTTCTGGTATTTCCTATATGGTCATGTAATGTTTAAGACATTTTCCTTGTATGCTTTGATGACACGCCATAATCACGCGTTACATTCCATTTATCAAAATGGGGTGTTACAGTTATAATAAAAACCTATGACCGAACATTCTTGTTTGACTCAATATTTTGAGGCTAACAATCTCCCCCAATGTGAGGTCATTACTCTTTGATATTTGGAGATCAATTTATATTACTAATCTCGTCATAAATGAGTATTAAACGTGTAATAGTAGTCTTGGTCCTTCATGCTGTGATCTTTGAGCCTTTTTTTGTTGCCTTTCGACTTTGTCTTTAATGAGATCTTCAAATCATTCTTGACTTTTCTTTACCATCTTGCGATCTTGTGTCTTCATCCACATGATCATACTTTGCATCATCTTGAAAGCTTGCTAACAATCTCCTTTGAAGAGAGGTCATTCCTCTACATTAATTGATAATGATGATTTTGATCACCAGAGTTGCGGAAGTCTTTAGCTTTCTTGATTGTTGAATGTATTTGGGCATGAGTATGTGGTTATTTGAACTTTTTACTTTGATGAGTACACCGTAACGCCACCTTCTCGAGACAAAACATAGACGCGGACTGAATGGCTTTGACATTCGCCCTAAATTGGTAGCGTTTTACCTCCAGTCAGTGAAGACCGTTACACGATATTAAATATTGTACCTATGATAGGTAGATTCAATTAAGAATCTCCTTGACAGGGTTTCGTGGCATTACTAGCCGTTCTCTTTACTCGACCGTCTCAAAGCAAGACTGCGAACATAAAGAGTGAATCAAATGGATAAATATCCGCTTGATTAAAGTCGTCACTTCAAATTCCTGGAACAAGTTTGATTCATAAAGAATCTTACCATTGTTGCTTTCCAGTTGACACAAGCTTGATACATAAAGAATCTCATAAGTCATCTAACGTAGCGCTGTCCTGAGGTTGACGCTAGAAGGATTTCCATTCGTCATTGCGAATATTAATGAATATCACTCTGAATGTTTGGAAGACCATAAAGATATTGCATAGAAACATGAAACGAGTTTGAATCGATAAAGAAACACACCATTGTTGCTTTTTAGTTTTACATATGTTCAGTTCATAAGAATCTTACACATGACCTACCGTAGTGCTGTTTGATGTTAACACTGGAAGGATTTCCACTCATCATTATGAATACTAAGTAGTATCACTCTGAGTGTTCTAGCAATATCGCAAGGATATAGCGTAGGACTCTCTTTATCGTCATTTCGTGTGTCCTAACGAGATTTGATTGATCTCTCGGATCTAGACTCGATTAGTGTACTTTTAGTGGTCGGAGGCTGGAGCAGATGCCACCTATTCAATATCAACTATCTCGGAGTGAGAAAGTCAATAGAAGTCGTGTTGATCTCCATGAAAGTAAAACAAACTTCTTTTGAGAGAAGATTGAGTCAGCTGGGGAGAGGTTGTGCATTACATACTGGGTCCATGATGTGTTGTCTTGATGATGTGTTGACCCGGTTTCTGCCTAAGTTGTTTAGAGGGCTAATTTCTTTACACTCTTTATCCTTACATTTCTTTTTCATTCTTCAACCCCTTCAATGCTTACCAAGAAATCATTACTAGCACCTTGTTGTGATTGTTCTAGTGCTAGCATCAGTACTTAGTCGGCATAGCTACATTCATATTCTACTCTATCTTTCCTAAGGACTTCTAATAATCTATTGGATTGTCCTTGGGAAGATCCCTCTGGTTCTGGTTGGATCATAGTACTTAAACCTAACCACCCTTTTGACACCAATAACGTCGTGAATTAAATATGTTGTGGGTATTTGATCGTAACCATAAGTGCATGAGTCTTTAGATCACATTTTCTCCGCTATCTCTAATATATAAAATCGTTTGATATTAGAGATACCAAATTTGATTAAAATATATTGTGAAAAATAGTCTTGAAAACTTTCGGGAGAAAAATGTGTCAAACTTAGCATGACTTAGGAAAGCTCCCCCTCAAAAATTGATCCAATTGAATTGTCATTACGAGGATATGATCCCTATTAAACTTTTGAGGATAGGAGTTGTTGAACACACAATTTTTGAAAGATTTTGAACAATTATTGAGAAACTCTTGAAAAAATTGTGTTTAACGCTTTTTGAAAAATCTCAAAGTTCCAAAATTTTTAAGAAATGGATTTTCAAATGCATAAACTTGAGTTCATAGACTTTGAATGTCTTGAAAAATCCACTCAAGTGTAAGAAGATTTCTCTTCTTTTGCTGAGGGTAAGAGCACTAAATCGTACACTCCCCCGTGATAGAACTGGGTTGCAATCTGAAAGTGATTACAAGACATTGTGTTGAGCTCAAAACGTTGAATGTTTTGTGACAAGCTCAACCCAAGATAGATTGCTCTACCCGTTGTTTGAAAAATTGTCTAAAATAGACATTTTCCTTTATTAAAAGTAGAAATGACATGTTTTGAAAAAATATTTACTACTTTCATTCGAGCTTTATGTACTCACCCGTGTCGTTATTGAGCGACATTTCTAGGTACGTCTATATTATTGATACTGAAAGAATTGTCGAGAAGAATATTTTTGGATTTTCAAAGATTTTTAATTTTGTATTTTGCTTTTTCATTAATATTTACATGTAGATGTTTGATAGATGAATCAAGCAGATTTCTTTGCCAGAATCTCCAGTTTTGATGGAGTCAAACATCTCATACCAATGTGCCTAACTAGATACGCAAACCTCTCTTTCGAAAGAGCTTTTGTAAATAAGTCCGCTAATTGGTAATCAGTTCCAACAAAGTATAGTTCAACGCTTTCAACTTATTCCTTAATGTAGTGATATCTAACATCAATGTGCTTTGTGCGAGAATGCTGTACCGGATTGCAGGAGATGGCTATGGCAGACTTTGAGTCACAGTACATAGGTACTTTATCAAAGTGGAAGCCATAATCCGTGAGTTGTGTTCTCATCCAAAGAACTTGAGCACAACACGCAGATAGAGACACATACTCCGCTTCGGCTGATGACAGTGACGTGCAATCATGCTTCTTGGAAGACCATCCCACGAGCTTATCTTGACCCAGAAATTGTGCACCAACAAAAGTACTTTTTCGTGTATCAAGACACCTTGTATGATCAGAATCTGAATAGGCCGTTAGAAAGAAACCGGTTTCCCTCGGATACCAAAGTCCCATGTGAATGGTATTCTTAAGGTACCGAAAGATCCGTTTAACCTCCTTGAGGTGCTTTTCAGTGGGTCGTGCTTGATATCGTGCACAATAACACGTAGCATGTGATATATCTGGTCGGTTTGCTGTTAAGTACTTGAGGGAGCCAATCATGGAACGATATCTCGTTTGATCTATGGCATCTCCCTCCAAATCAACATCTAGGGATGTGGTTTATAATAGTGTCTCACCGGGGTCAAATGAGGTCATACCATGCTTTTTGATTATCTCTTGACAATACTTAGCTTGGTTAATAAAGATACCACTTGGGGATTGGTGAACTTGAATTCCTAGAAAGAATTTTAGTTCGCCCATCATTGACATTTCAAATTTGCTGTGCATTACTTTTTCAAACAATTTTGAAAGTTTTGGGTTTGTAGACACGAAAATAATGTCATCAACATAAATCTGCACAAGCAAAATGTCATCCCCATATTAATAAGTGAACAAAGTTAGATCAATGGAACCTTTTGAGAAACCTTTGGATACCAGAAATTTTGAGAGCTCGTCGTACCACGCCCTTGGAGCTTGCTTGAGTCCATAAAGTACTTTGCGGAGACGATACACCTTGTCAGGATAATAGGGATTGACGAATCCTTCCGGTTGTGTGACATAGACTTCTTCCTTCAAAGGACCGTTAAGAAACGCCGTCGTTACGTCCATTTGATAAACGATGAATCCCTTATGTGCAGCATAAGCAAGGAAAATCTTGACCGCTTCCATACGAGCTACTGGTGCAAAATTTTTCTTCAAAATCAATACCCTCGTTCTGGCCATACCCTTTAGCCACTAGCCTAGATTTATTCTTGATGATCGTGTTTTCTTCATCCATCTTGTTTTTCCAGATCCATCTAAGATTTAATGGTGTTACATCGTATGGTCTGTCAACAAGTCCCCAGACTTTAAGTCTTTCAAATTGTTGAAGTTCATCCATCATCGATTTAATCCAAGCGTGATATTCCAAGGCTTTTTTGATATTTGTTGGTTCAGCTGTACTCACGGCGATTGCAAACATACAAACATCACCATCAGTTTCAAGTTGTCATCTTGTACGAACAGGCTGTGAAGGGTTTCCAGTTACTTGAACCAAAGGGTGATCTGGGGTACAATGATGTGTTGAAGGATGTCATTGGTAAAATATATGCATATTTTACGGATCAACATGGCGAGTGGAGGACTCTCTAGTTTCGTGTACCGGTGTACCGAATGGGTTGATAAAGTCGTCTTCGTCGTTTAATGTATGGTATGCTTGATTTGTGTTCTCTAGAGCAATGATAGTAGTTGTGGATGTTGTAGGATCGATTATTGATGTGATATTCTGAGGAGGTAAATTTGCAGCAACCCGTGTTGAAGTAGTTGAAGTTGTATCCTTTTGTTGACGATGATCGGTATCATCATTCTTATCATGAGTGAAAGCGGAAGACTTCGATACAACATGTTTCTCCCTCGTGAAATATTCATCATACATTGGTCCATATAACATTTCCAACTCTTAAATTGTCGTGTCGACTGTCATATTTGCTCTTGGAACATTTCCTAGAACCAGCTTTGAACTTGACGGTTCATTGTTGTGGTCTTGAGTTCCGAGTTCCGTGCGGCTGTGCACAGAAGTCTTTTGTCGTTGTGGATCGGGACTTAAACTGTTTTGTTCAAGTGCCATATCTTGCAATTCATCAAATCTGATATGAATAGTCTCGACAATCAATTTTGTTCTCTTGTTGTAAACTTTATATCCCTTAGACTGAGTTACATATCCTACTAGAATGCATGCATCACCTTTCCCTTTCATCTTATCCAAATTTTCACCATCTCGTATAATGTAACAAGTACATCAAAAAACGTGAAGGTGTTTGAGTGAAGGTTTTCGATCATGAATTATGTGATATGGTGTCTTTTCGTGTCTTGGAATAATTAAGGATCGGTTTTGTGTGTAGCATGCGGTTGACACGGCTTCGGCCCAAAAGAATAGTGTAAGTTTTGAAGCGGATAATAATGTTCGAGAAGCCTCAACTATAGTATGGTTTCGTCTTTCAACAACACCGTTTTGTTCGGGTGTTCGAGCAATAGATGTTTCATGTTCAATCCCTTCAGCTTCAAAATAGTTCTTCAGAGTTGAATTTAAAAATTATGTGCCTCTGTCAGTACGTACCACTTTTACTTAAGCCACGTTGTATCTGCTTAAGGAAGTTGATGAGAACTTCGGGTGTTTCATCCTTGGACCTTAAGAAGTGAGTCCATGTGTACCGTGAGTAATCATCGACAATTACCATAATGTATTTCTTCCCATTGATACTTTGAACACGCATGGGACCACACAAATATATATGAAGAAGATCTAACCGTCCTTTAGAGCTTGGTGTAGTCTTTATCTTGAAACTACTTCGTTTAGCTTTACAAAGCTCACAAGAAGAAAAAAGATGATCTTTGATGAATGTCAAGCTTGGAAGGCCTCTCACAATGTCTTTCTTCGAAAGCAAGTTGATGGTATCAAGATTGAGATGAGATATACGTTGATGCCATAACCATGTCTGAGTTGTTGAGGCTTTAGCCATGAAGCAAATTGTAATTGTAGAAGTTGTGTCTTGAAGTGAAATTGTGTAAAGATCTATACCCCATGAACCAGTGAGTAAATTATTCCCATCATAATCATGAACAAAACATGTCTACTGTTTGAAAGCAACCTCCAAATCTGCATCACAGAATTGACCAACCGAGAAAAGAAATGATTGAGCCCTTCGACGTAGTATACCCTTTTGATCATGATATTCCCCTGGACCAAATCTCCATATCCTAGGATCAGTGCATATTGATCATTTCCGAATCAGACAGTAGCCAGGAACTTCTCCACGAAGTTAATTAGAAGCTTGAGATTCCGCGTCATGTGCTTCGTGCATCTAGAGTCCAGTATGAAGAGAATTATTTTGATCACCTGCAGAAGAATTAGAACACGATGGAGCATTTGCTAAATTGGATTCCATGTTAGTTGTGATTTCCAATTCATTAGTTTCCCTAGTTTTAGCACTTAAAGGCACACTAACGCTGGTTGTCACGTTTTCTTTCCTAACCTTAGGCATCCATTTATGTCCTATAGGACATTGATTAGCAAACCACCATTTCCAAGACTTGCTAGCAGACTCATATAATTCCCTAATTCGGCTTCTAGTGTTCTGAGTAGTGGAGTCTGATGCAGTACTTTTCTTAGGCGGGGTTGCACCAGAATGGTTCACTTTGTGTTTGGGTTTACTAGCACTAATAGGCATCGCAATTTGCTTCTTAGTTCTAGTATCTACGCCTTTGACATTATTCATAGCACACATAGAATGATTAGCATTAACAGCACATTTTTCACATTTCACACAAACAAACTTAACATTCAAAGCATTCAAATCATTCAAATCGTCATTACATGCGATTATAGACGTTTTATTCTTAGAAACATTCAAATTCCTAGGGTGGTCTTCTACTTTCTTCATCTTCCCTTGATTCTTGTGTTTCCAGACCTTATCATTCAGTTGAGTGCTCTTAAGCTGAGGCCGGATAACACTAGCAATGGGGACTACTCCTGTAGTAAAAGACACACGTCTATTAGTGTTTCTAGAAGTCTGAGGCGATTGTCTATCTTTGTTTGTGTAGGTTTTGTGGCCAATCTATACATCCCTAGTTTGATCACATTTGTGCTTTGTGCTTGAATAACCGTTTTGGGATGAATATGTGGTAACCTATCCTTCCTATCTGTCTTGGGGGAAAACCCAGATGTTGCAAATGAAGAATTTTAGAAAACTGAGGGTTTTCTTAAGACAGAGGATTTATTTGCCTTGTACGCATTGGGTTGTCTAGCAACGGGTTTCAAACTCTAGGTTCCACAATTTTCCCACCCGTCTTAGCAACGAGTGTCTTCAACTCTTTTATTGCTATGTATTTTTCTTGTAACTAAGCCTTCAAATCTGCAATATCAAGATTTTTTTCGTTTAGTAATCGACATGACTTAGATAATTTTTCTTCCAAAGGTGTATCATTTGAAAAGCTGCCAACTTTGTTTTGCAAAGCAAGTTCAAGTGAATGAGAATGTTTTTGAAGATAATAATATCGATGTTGAACTAACGAAAACTCTTTTTGGTCAACTTTATTCGAAAGATCAGTTTCAAGACGTTCACACTCTTTGACTTGATCAAGATATTTGCATGCAGCATCAGAATATTCATCAATATCAGCACAAGATGTAACATAAACACACATAATATCTTCTGAGAGGCATTCTTGCAAGCGTAGATCATATGCTATAGAAAATTTGTCTCTTTCAGGTTGATGGTCATTCACTTCTTGTTCAAGAGATTCCACATATTTCAAATCATCAAACATTTCTTTCTTAATTAATGTTTCAAATTCCAAAATATGTTTTTGCGTTCTTTCCGCAAGCGGAATCAAAATACTTATCACAAGCACATTTATATCGTGAGGAATTTGTTTGTTGCCTTTCAAACGTTCACATTCTTTCCAGTCGTCGTCAACAACTTTTTTGAAATTTTAAATGTTTTGTTTAAGAAAACTAAGTGCTTGCTTACTCTTGCTTACATAAGCGTTATACGGCAAGTAGTCGATAAATTTTGAAACATTAGTTTTCTTAGTGGCAAAAACTTGTCTCCATTTAATTCTTATTTGTTTACATTCGAAAGATATTTACTCACGAGACTTCTGTTTTTGTGGTTTGAAAATTTCATAAAGAGTATTTTCATAAGCATAATTATATGGTTTCAAAAATTCTTTATTTACCGGTGTTCTACTCTCCTCTTCAAAACTTAGTGACTCATCACTATCGGGCCTAGAAATTAGACATTCAACGTTGGTATATTGGGACTCCTCAAGATATAGGCGTGGGTTCTCAGAGAGCTTGCTCGAGGTACTTAGGACTAGCAAAACTATCTTTACTCTTGAAAAACGAACGAGGCGCCAACACTCGCATGGTTTGAGTATATTGATTTGTTTTATAAACAATTTTCTTATAAAAATCAATTTGAACTTCAAGTTCCACGACTTTGTCAATGTCTTTAGCTTGTTTAATTTTGAAATCTTTTTGCAAGTTAGCAACCTCTTCCATTTTTGCAGTGACATGTTTAGTTTTATCCTCTTGAAGAAAATCAATCTTTTGAGTTAACTCATTCACTTTGGTGGTAGCAAGATACATTTTGTGTCGTTCCTTACTTAACGAGGTGTTATAATTACGTTTCTCTTGTTCTAAAAGCTTAAGAGTTTCGTTGTATATAGTTTCAAAAACATCCTTGACAGTAGTAATGACACCCCCTTTATACCTTGCAAGCTTTTTATCTTTTTGAATAAGCTCAGCTCTGCAGCTTGCAAGAAGCTCACTAGATTTTATAACTATAGCTTTGCTTTCTTCAAAAGTTTGAGTGAGCGTAGCGTTTGCCTTCTTTAATTTCTTTTGACTCTTTCTAGTTTCTTTGACATCTTTTTATAAAGAAGCAATTAAGTAAGCAAGCGCAATATGCTCCTCATCCTCATCATACTCATTTGCATGTTGATCATCCTCAAACTCATTATTGCACATGTCTGATAATCGGGTGTGGTATTGCTATCAACCGTTTCCATCATACATGTGTCATTAATGGCTTTGGGTAGCTCACAATGCTCATGAATATTACCAAACACATTATATTCCTCTTAAGTGTGTACCTTATCGATTGGCTCAGTATCAAAGATAGGACCGTTGTCATCTTCAATGACATTGAGAACTTCTTCAAACTTTTCCATGTACGAGTAATGTGCTTCAAGTTCTTGGTTGGAGGCTTCATCATCAGTATCATCAAGCATTGCTCCTTCCTCAACTGACAATTTAACACCAGCTTCCATCTTCTTGCATAGCAGCATCTTTTCCTTATGATAACCAGAGTCCCTAACCCGTTTTGGCTTCCTACATTCCTTTGGCATATGCCCATAACCTTGTCTATTAAAGCACTGAATCCCACTTTGCTGAACCACTTGAGTTCTAACAGTTTCCCTATTCCCAGCAACAGTAGCAATCCTCTGTGTATCATACTTAGCATTTTGTCGATCATACCGTGCAGAACCCTCAACATGTGTTGGATGACATCGATCATACCTAGGAGAACTTTCATCACGTCGATGTGTGTCATACCTTGGAGGACTCTCAACATATCAGTTCCGTGTGTTAGATGATGTTCGAAGATTGTTGTTGGTGGGTTTGAAGATTTTCTTGTAAGTCTTCATAATGAAAGCAATTTGGTGGTTCATCTCCCTATCCTTCTGATCTTGTTCTTCATCACTGTCTTCTTCAGATGATGGCTCAGATGATGGTGATGGTGCTCTTGGTTCTTTTCCTGTAGAAGTATGATAATCTTTGATTTATCAAGAGGGTTGTTGTTTCTAGTGAGAGAAAGTAGAGAGAGTTGAGAGAAAATGTAAAAGTATTATTGAGTAAATGAAACAACCAACACCCCTTTCCATGTTGGAAAGGGGTTTATATACCCAAGTCCCTTAGTGTACTTGGTCCTCCGGCCCATGAACATGCTCATGGGTCGGGCTAATGTAAAATTTAATTAAACTTATACTACGAGCCTATAAATATATTGTTTGAGTGACCGAGACTTTCTAAATACGAAAAACGTATTTCCATCTCCCCCAAAGGGAGGTCACTCCAAATTACAAAGTCCTAATCTAGCATGTTAGATCTTCGTTCTTGTGTTCGTAGTCCAATTTCTCTTTTCTTCTTTTTGTTAATATGTGTTGATTATCATCAGGCTTTGGCTTAGAACATGTTCGTTTGGCCTTTCACGTGCAATCTTTGTCTTCTTGTGATTTTTGCCTCTTCCTGACTTCATGTCCCAAATACCTATCCTTTGTTGAATTCTTGAAAGTTTCAGAGTTGATACAGCGGATGACATTTAGGTCAAACTTTCTTGAATTTGCTGAAATATTTGTTTCGGAAGGAATAAGTATGTGACGACAACTTCAACTGGTACACCGCAACGCCACCGTCTTCAAATGCAGCAACATAATAAGACACGAATAAAAAGTCTTTGACATTTTATTCTAATTCGGTAGCATTTTACCTCCGGTCAGTGAAGACCGTTGGACGATAATAAATATCGTACTTGTGACAAGTAGCTCTAATTAAAGATCTCCTTGACAAGATTTCGCGGGTAAACCCCTTCTCTTTATTCGATCGTCCAAAGCTGACTGCGAGCATAAAGAGTAAATCATTTGGATTATAAAATCCGCATGACTGAAGCCGTCAATTCATGAATCCTGGAACAAGTGAATTTCAATTAAGATTTTCACCATCGTTGCCTTCCAGTTGTTACGAGCTTGATTCTGATAGAATCTTACTTGTCACCTACCGCAGTGCTGTTTGAGGTTGACACTGAAAGTATTTCCACTCTTCACTGTGAACACTAAAGAGTGTCACTCTGAGTGTTTTGGCAAGATCACTTGGATAATACGTAGAGTCCCTGGAACAAGTTTAATCTCAATTAAGAGTTAAACCATCGTTTCTTTCCAGTTATCACAAGATTAGTTCTTAAAGAACCGCACGTGTCACCTACCATGAGCTTGTTTGATGTTGGCTCAAGCAGGATTTACATCTTCATTGTAATACTTTTGTATCACTCAGATGTTCTGGCAATATTGCAAGAATACTATGTAGGACTCATAAAATTCTTTCTTGTTTTTAAAATTGTGTCCTAATGAGACTTTTGATGATCTTGTGGCTCTAGACTCAATAGTGCATTTTAATTTGATGAGCGGAGGCTGGAGAGGATTGCCACCTTTTCAATATCAATTTATTCGGAGTGAATAAAACGACAGATAACGTATTGAACTCCGTGACATTAAAACAAATATCTTTTGAGAGATATTTGAGTTGGCTGGGGGGGGGGGTTGTGCATCGCATCACTAGGTCCATGATACTTTTGTCTTCAAGATAAGTTGACCCGGTTTCCGCCTAAGTTGTTAGGAGGGCTTCTTTCTTTACACCCTTTATCTTTACATTTCTTTTTCATTCTTCAACCCCTTCAATGGTTACCAATACATCATTACTAGCACCTTGTTGTGATTGTTCTAGTGCTAGCATCAGCACTTGGTCGGCATTCATCTATGTTCACAATCCACATCCCATCTTTCCTAAGGACTTCTATTTTCTAACAAAGGAATTTTACTTGGGAAAATTCCTCCGGTTCTAGAAGAATCATTGGACTAATACCTAATCTTACCACCCTTTTGTCACCACATTCATCGTGAGTTAAGCGTGTTTTAGGTAAGTATTCGTCTTCATGAAAAATTCCTTAAAATTACTGAGGTACTTGTGATATAAATATCAAGAGTTTTTTTGTACCTTCAGTGTTTTTTGTCAACAAAATGCTCCCCCTTAACATATGAGTAGCATATATCAAGTTGGATTTTCTATTAAGCCCTTTTTTTCATTTTTAGCCACATATGTTTTACAAGTCTCCTTAATCCCATTTTCTCCCCTTATCCAAAATGTTAACCATTAATCTTTTGGATATTAATGGATTAACCGGTCTTTGGGTTAAAAATGAAATTGGTTGATGGCCATAGAACATATTAATGCTCCCCCTAAAATTAATGAGGGTTAGTTGGAGTGCTTAAGTATGATATGTTTGAAAGATTTAGAATCTCGTGAGAAATTCTTGAAAAATTTCATACTTTCACACTACAACAAGCGACAAAAGCCTAATGCACATATTATATACATATTCACAAGTGAGTGTATGGAGTTGACCTAATTGTAGTACGATCACCACTTTTAAATGGATCGTTCCACAAGCCTGTGGTGAGCTCCATACGGTCTGCCACCCACGAATCTTTCGATACTGCGGATCAACCATCTATCCCTTAACTTCTCCTCAATCTTATGGATGGTGTGGTTGACACTCTTCTTAAACCAGCCTACCCATTCATACTTTACCTCCGGAAGGCCTTGTCCCGAGTTGAGCATTAACAGCTTGTCACGTACTTGCTTGAGAGTACTATCGCTGAATTTGTGCCGTTCTGATAGTCGCATGTATTGCATGACCTCTGCTTCATTCAGGTAGAATATGCCCATCTCTGGTTGGAGTTTACCCATATATGGCTTCTTGTCTTGGTGAAAACGACTCATGGGAGTTGTATGAGGTCGTTTCAGATTTAGCCTGGATTGATAAATCTCTATACCAAGTTGTAAGTCTTCAAACCTATTCTTGATCACAATTCTTCGAGTAAATTCTCGAATGTTGGAACTTAAGGCAATGACTTCGTCAGGTTCTAAGTGAGGGACCTTGCCTTGAGCCAAGATAAGTAGAAAATCTTCAATATCTTCAACTCGTAGGAACTGAAGATCCCTTTCACTTACACTATTAGTCTTACCGTCGTCTCTCTTGAATTTGATAGCTTTCAAGTACGAGTACCCGAATATATGTAGAAAGCTAGCTCCCTGTATGCTTGTGATTCGACGGTTTGAAATTATAGGTGTACCTGATTTGGTATGATTATAGAAATAGTAAGCCGACCTCTTCTTGCCTTGCCAATGTGAGATACCTAATTCCGCATATTGATCATATTCCTTGAAAAGTTTTTTTGCTCCATAGTCCTGGAACCTTATCGTCCATCCAAGGAACGTCCTCCAAGTTGACTGCCCTGCCCATTGTTAGTGATGTAGCATACCTGTTCGCGCCATTTTCTAAGTAATCCAGATCACGGTTGACAAAGTATTGCATTGAAAGGTGCTTGGCTGCTACAATAACTGAAGCTGTTAGTGGAAGAAGTACTGGAGCTTGTTCACCCGATGCTGTTGATTTGATTGCTTTCATGAGTTCATTAAAATGATTCTCCCTAATTTTTAGCGATTTGCATGGAAGCCCAAAAGTTCTTGTCTTTAATTGTTGTTTGAAGTGTATTTGTATCCATGGTAGGCACTCTATATTTGTCCATCAGGAATCCAGAGAAATCGATTGGATTATTGAGGAATTGTGTAAGATCCACCTTTTCACTGTCAGAGATTGTACGTGCAGTTGCTGCCTGTGTAAGCCATGGCTGCTCTTGAACAGTCTCGTCAATATTAAATGTGTCAGCAAACTCAGGATCTAGTTGATTTATGTCGTCAATATCCATATCGATGTAATGTTGAGGTGGAGAGTGATGTATCACAGATGGTATCGGTTCGTCTTCTTGCATAGGTTCGTGTTCTGCAGGTGCTGTTGATGAGACAGTAGTAGGAACTGGTTCAGAAGACATACCTGTATCTGTTGCTGTGTGATGCTGAATTGGTGTAGGCGATGGAGAGTGATGTTACACAGACGGTGACGGTTCGTCTTCAATCATTGGTTCGTCTTGTAGCACTGTTTCTATAGGTTCTTCTTGTGATACATTAGTAAGAACCAGTTCAGATGACTTACCTGTGTTGTTGTCATTGGTTTCATCATGCTCGTCATCGGTTTTGTTTTCACTCTCGTTTTGTTGTTTATCACCAACTTTTTCTTTTGAACTTGCATCACTTTCTTCCTCTTCCTCATCACCTTTCTCGGATTCTTCAGATTCTTCGCCATCAGTACCATTACCTTTACCCTTATCACCATCCCCTTTCTCCTTATCCTTACCATTCCCATTACTGTCTTCATTATCATCATCGTCATCCCCATCACTATCGTCATCCTCGTCTTCCCCGTCATCCTTATCCTCATCCTCATCCTCGTCATTATCCTCTTCTTCCTCATTCTTATCAGAATGTTCTTCCTCCTCCTCATCCTCTTCTTCCTCATTCTTATCAGAATGTTCTTCCTCCTCCTCATCCTCTTCCTCTTGTTCCTCTTCCTCTTCCTCATCTTCATTTTCAGGCTGCTGTTGATCCTTGTTATCTGTTAGAATTAGTTGAATCTTGCATTTGATCCTTGTTATCTGTTAGAATTTGGACTTTTACTGAAAGGTTTTCAAAACACATTCTATTTAAGGGGTTATTGGTTTTGTGCTTATTTTAAAAGCCGTAGCTAGTTAAGCCCATAACAGCTTATTAGATAAGCCAATTTGTTAGTTTGTATTTTTCTCATGTTTGTAGTCTAGTTTAGGATTTTTCTGGCGTAAGTTTTGATTTTTCACTTTATTTAATTATTTTTAACATTATTTTTATTACCCGTTTTTATTAATTAGCTTAAAAATAGTTAAATTAGTTTTAAAATTTTATAAAAATTATTTTTAGGTTTTAATTTTATATTTTGAGGTTTACATCTATTAAACTTTTCATTTTAGCAAATTTTTTATTTTATTTAATTTTTAGGTTTTTCTTTTACTTTAAGAATTAATATTAAATTATTAAATAGTTTTTAGAAACTTTGGTTTTCAAATTAGTTATTCTTGTATTTTTCTTTAGTTAGGATAAAATTTTGGTAAATTTTGGAATACTTTTTCGTTTTGTCGAATTTACGTGTTTGCGTTTTTTACGTCCTAGGGTTATTTTTAGTGTAATTCGTCTTTTTCTTTCTATTTTCTCACAAATATAATCACAAAGTTAATCCAAATCATTACACACACTAAGCCTCCTTGAGAACGATCCCCATTTTTGGTCATTAGTGCTTGGTTTTCCTAAACCGACACTTAATACTTGCCACTTTTGCTCTCTTTCCTAAAGAGTAGTAAAACCACTACATCATTTTGGCGCCACTGCCGGGGAGGCGTGTTGTGTTTTGATTTGAACATTGTTGTTTTTATATACTAACCATAATAGTATTTGTATTAGTAGCACTCTACTAATACGTATTATCGGTTTTTCGTTTTTTTGTGAATACTATTACTATATTGTATACGTAGAACAATAAATACACAAGTACTCCAAATACGTGAGAAATCACAACCTTGACTTGGGAGGTCATTACCCAATCATTGTATTCGAATCTCAAACCAAAGAAAAAGGCAAAAATAGATAAATACTTTCGTGAAGCTCGATTTTGAAAAATACAAACTATAAGGTGGGTATAAGGCGGATATTATAAAATATATCCTAAGGAAAAAGGCTCTTAAGTGCTTCACGCCACCTCGTTTCCCCGCTTGCTTGTGAGTATTTGATTTTGAGAGCTAATCGAGGGTTTTGCCGCCCAAAGTATTATTAAGTATCATATATACTTTCTTGGTTTTATTTGATTAAACCCTCTTAAACGTTTTGGTGTTCCACCAACGTTCTAAAGTCATCGAAGGCGTTCACTTCACGTGATCGTTTTCATTCCTTGAGGCTTCTTTAATCAAGAGATTTGATTAAGGAGGAGATTTGTAGATTTTTGTCTACTTAAGACAATTCCAAAATCCAAAAAAAAAAGTAAAAACAATCAAAAATAAAAAAAATGAAAAAGTTAAAAACACCAAAAAGAATCTTCTTTGCTCATCCCCACATTGTACGTGACGTTTATGCTTACTCGTAATCAAGCAAGACGTGCACGTAAACGAAAAAACAAAAAGGAGTCAACACCTACTCCTAATATTTCTAGTGAAGAGACTCCAAGTGAGGAACCTATTGTAGAACAAAAAGCTATCATGGCTAATCGTACTATGATGGAGTTTCTTCAAGCACCTACCGAGGGTTTTGGAGTGGCCATTGTGATTCCCGCCATCCTTGCGGAGAACTTCGAGATCAAGATGGGTATAATGTCTATGCTTCAAGCCAACAAGTTTCGCGGACACGAAAAAGACAACCCACATTATCACATTAGGCAATTTAATCGTCTCACCGCGACAAGCAAGTTTAAGGATGTACCACACGATGCCATTAAGATGATGTTGTTTCCATACTCGTTAGATGGACCCGCCAAGATAGGGCTCGAGAAAGAACCCCCAAATTCGATTTTGACGTGGGGTGATCTCGTTTCTAAGTTTGTGAATCAATTTTTTCCACCATCTAAAACAACACATTTGAAAAACGAGATTTCACGATTTACTCAAAGGTCTAATGAAAGTTTTTCAATGGCTTGGGAAAGGTTTAAAGAAATGTTACATGAATGTCCACACCATGATTTTTCCGAATTGCATCAAATTGACACTTTTTACAATGGGCTTAATGATCATGAACGAGATTACCTAAATGTCGTCGCGGGTGGTAATTTTTTGTGCAAAACTACCGATGAGGCTTTGAAAATAATTGAAAATAGGTCTAAAGTTTATAGCCCTAGTAACACACCGAGTGTTGCCACTATGGGGTCATCGTCGTCTCGTAACATGAGTGCCTTACAAGATGAAGCAAATGAGGAGAATCGGTTTTTCGATAGGTTTTCGACTCTTATGACTCATTGGAAAGCACAAGATGCTTTGATTTCCGCATCGGTTAAGGCGGTTGCCAAGAGTTGTATTTCGTGTGGTGGAGCTCATGATTTTTCTGAGTGCATTACCGCGGATGGTAACACTTCGAGTGCTTATGTAGCCATGGGAACTTATAAACAAAACGGTCAAGGTTCCCGCCAAAATCAAGCTCCACAATATCAAAATGCTAACAACTATCGAAACAACAATCAAAGTGGTGCTTACCAAGGGAATCAACGTAACTACAACAAGGGTAATTATCAAAGTGGAAATGGGCAAATTTCAAACCAAAACCAAAACCGTGATTTTCAAACTACCACACAAGGTTTTCAAAATGATCACACCAAAAATCTTCAAGGAGAATTTTTGAATTATGCTAAAGCAAACGATGCTATGTTTGATAATATGCAACGTGAAATGGTTAGCTTAAGATCCGAGTTGAAAAACGAGCTTAAAAACGAACTTGCTAATGAACTTAAGACTCATGCTAATAAAATGGAAGGAAATGTCCAACGTCTCCAACAAAACCAACAAAAAATGGAGCAAGGTCAACATGAGATTAAGCAAGAATTGTTAGAAGCGGATGCTAGGCAATCTAAGTTTGAAGACCGAATGGGAAAAATGTTTGAAGCTATCATGTGTAAGCCTTCTTCTTCGGGTGGTCTTCCTAGTGATACCATCGTAAACCCGAAAGGAGAATTGAAGGTTATTACTAATCGAAGTGGTAAAACTTTCAAAGAACCCATTTCTCGTCCAAGTACTTCTACGGAGAAGGAAAAAGAGAAAGAACCCGAGGTGGTGGTCGAAAAGGATAAAATTCCAAGTCCACGAAGTACCGCTCAAACCACACCTATGGTCGAACCAATACCAATAGTGGAACCCGAGATTCCAAGGCCGTTGCCTATGCCCCAACCCACACCACTCTTACCTTACCCTTCAAGACGAAACAAGGAAAAGGCACGAAATAATTATTAATTTGAACTTTTTATGAAAATGTTTCGTGACTTGCATTTTAATATAAGTTTCGCCGACGCCTTGGTTATGATGCCTCGATTTGCCGCAAACTTTAAAAGTATGTTTAATAACAAAGAGAAATTGCAAAAGTCGTCTAGTTGTTCTTCGGTTTTTCTTAGCCACATACCTCAAAAAGTCGGTGATCCCGGTAAATTTTTAATCCCATGTGCAATACAAGATATGGAGGAATGCTACGCCTTGGCCGATCTTGGTGCTAGTATAAATTTGATGCCTCTTGAGATTTTTAAGTCGCTCAATCTTCCTAATCTTACCCCTTCAAGAATGTCAATCGAGATGGCCGATCATTCTATGATTCTAGCTTGTGGAGTAGCCGAGGAAGTCTTCGTGAAAGTTGGAAAGTTCTACTATCCCGTGGACTTTATTGTTGTTGACATCCCCATCAATCCTAAAGTTCCTCTAATTTTAGGTCGATCATTTTTGGATACCTCGAGAGCACTTATCGATGTGCATGCTAGGAAAATCACTCTTCGTTTCAATGAGGAAGAACTCGTCATAAATGCAACTCAAAACTCCACACTTTCTCATGTGTACTCTATCACGTCTTTGAACAATGTTAGTCCCATCAAAAACATTTGTAAAAGGATTTCAAAAAGAGTTTTAGGAGTTGATGATAAAAACGATTTTCCGTCCCCTCCGCCGGTGGAGGTTAAGAGTGTTAAGCCTACGATTCCATTCACGAATAATTCTTCGGATGATGAATATGTTGACCCCGATGGGGAAGTTTTCTTTGTTGACAAACGTTTTGCGAACTTACCACCACCAAAACCAAAACTGTTTTCAAATGTGAGAATTTTTAGTGTGACTAACATTTCTTTAGAAACACCAAATATTTTTGACATAATTAAGTCGGGTTTTCATAAGGAGAGTTTAAAAGATGAAAAAGGGAAAGATTTTAAATTGGATTTAAAAGATTTTTCTAGAATGCTAACTCCGTCATCACCTCGTGTTTTGAGTGCTACAAGCTCGTCTTCTCCTTTTGACGATGCTTTGTGTGGACTTAGTGTGGGGGAAGCCCCTTATCTTCCCTCCCATTTCTCCACCGAGGACGAGATATTTGATCCCGGAATTGCTTATAAAGGGAAATCTCGGTCTTCCACCGATGCAATAAATGGAAAATCTTTCTATTTGATTGGTGCGAGTCTACCTCGAGTAGCTCATGGTTTTTATGACTTACCCATTGTCCCACCCTTCTATTTCTCCTCATCTATTTTCTTTAAACCCTTTGGGTTTGTGTTGACACTTGATGAAGTGGCGTTGATTTGTTTTTCCAATGAAAACGAGAACGCCATCTTCGATCCCGGTATTTTTCACCATCAAAGGACTTAGTCCTTAATACCGGTTGTTTTTGGGCCTTGTTTATCATGTAAGCCCCACTAAAAATTTACCATACCAAGATAATCCCTAAATGATCACATTTATGGGGATTCGAGTCGAGCTTTTGACTCGGTTATCAAAAACAAGGTGCCTCATTGGGGAAGCCCATGCTTATCCATGTACATATTATTGCTTTCTAATTAGTTTAATGTGAGGGGATTTGTGCCCTTCCAACCTTTGTTCCGTGGTTGTTTGTGAATTGTGGTTTTTAGATCATGATCTTCACGATTGGAGCCTCTCATGTTCGTTTTATGAGAGCACTCGATCGTTTGCTTTGAAGACTTTCTCAATATCCATGATATATCCTTTGATGTTATAACCTTAGGTTTTTAGCACACTTCATAAACGGCTTTAAATTTAACGGTTACACCCTTTCCATGCTAGATTAGGCATTCGACTACGTCTCTAGTATGGGGGTGTTTGCACCCCTAGACTCGAAACATTGAGGACAATTTTTAACTTTAGTATGGGGGTGAATAGATACTTACCTTGCCAAACCTTCACGCTTTCCCAAGTTTATCTAGTTTTGTTGCAAAATAAGGCTAAAAATGGCCAAATTTTAAAATTTTTCTCATGTTTTATAAATGTTTGAAGACACGAATGTAGATTTTCCGATGGCGAGAATAAGAGTAATTTTTGACTCGACCGTGCGTGTTGAGCACTTAGCTTTTGTTCCTTAACTTCACATTAGGCTAAGTCTCTTAAATGAGGACGAGAAATGATAGGGTTAATTATAAGTTACTATGCTAAACGTAGAGTACTCGTATTCTTTCAAAAACTCATGTGTTCTCGTTGTTTGCTTATTCTCCCTTCGCATGTAAATATTTTTTGCTTAATAAATATTGACTTAGCGGTTTAGTTGGGATTGTTGGGTTTCTAGTATTTTCTAGTAGCTTCCGTGTAATTAAATTGGGAAGACATTAAGGTATCGCCAGCGTCACGGTTTTGAAGTATCGGCACCCGAATAATCAAAAGCTTCACCCAATAATAAGATTTCAAGTGCTCACCTAAATCAAGCAAACAATTTGAAGCCCCACAAGGCCGAAAAATCTATGCAAAATTGAAAGTGAATCAAGCCTTAATCTTCAAAGCTTTAAAGATCCAAAATTCGCCTTAGCGTGAGGATATACGTCTTTGGCTAATAAAACCACCGATGAGGCGGATAATAAAAGGCAAGGCAAGACCGAAGTCATAATAAAAGCTTCATGGCGAAGTTGAATAAAAGATGGAGGTAAACCAAAGATAATAAGGCCCTTCCGTTAGGGGGCATATAAAAGTCTTGGTAATAAGTCTCATGTTCAAAACCGTTATAAAACCGTGTTTATCGATCCTTCTTGTTGACTTAATTAATTGACATCGTTGTCTATTGGGAGGGGTTATTGATTTGATGGTCTTGGTTACACCGCTAGGACTCTATTTTTAGACCTAAATCTCTATTATCGCATAAGTCAAACAATGTATCCTCGTGAAACATTCAAGAAAAAATAAAATATAAGAGATACAACTTAGGAAAATGGGAGGATAAGTACGTGATTAGGGCATATGAGTAGTGTTAGCATTACTAACTTATAATGACAATGATCTCGTTGCACGCTTGGCATGGAATTTGGGTGAAAATCGAGGATGATGAAATTATTTCTAACGAAGCATTCACGTGTTCTTATTCTATGAACCTAAACGTCCCATTTTGCGATGAAAATCATACATTATGTCTAAAACGCAAGTAGTAGCAGTAGTGTAGCTAGTTTATCATTCAATAAAGTGAATAAAAATGAATTTTGGAGGTGCTACGATACTTTATTCTAGCATTGCGTGAGGGCACGACAATGGTTTAGTATGGGGGAGTGATGAGACTGCTTTTATACATAGTCTCATCGTCCAAAAAGGACTTAAAATGCATTAAATATCATAAAAATACAAAATATATGCTTGTGTTTGTTGCTTGTGTATTTTAGGTATGGATATTGAGGAAATGACAAAAGATCACAAGGATCAATAAAAAACGAACACGGGAAACGAAGCCGCCCAATGAACCGAGCCCTAGTATTGATTTTCCAAGAAAGACCCTTGAAGAATTGAAGATTGAACAAGAAGGGTCCTCCAATATTGAAGAATTGACACTTTAAACCCCTGAATATTCATAATTACAAGATTGGTCCCTAAAGTTTGTCAATATTACAAAAAGGACCCTTAACATTGAAGAATTGGCAAATTTAGTCCCTCAACAAAACTAAATTGTCAATATTAGTCCTCCAAGAAGTCAACAAACAATTCAAGACCTCGAAGAATGGAGAAGATGCCAAAATCAGTCCTTAAAGTATCATGAATTGGCAAAACTAGCCCTTGGAACAACTTTCCAAAAGTTATTGTGGCAAAATATGAAACTAGAAAGTTTCATTACAAAGGAATTGGAGGTAAATGTTGTTTGAACTAAAATGACAAAACAAAGGGAATTGAAGGGCCAAAATGGGGAGACAGCCAAACATTCCCCCACCAATACCTTTTCTCCACGTCACCCACTTCAACCCCTCAAACAATCACAATCACCCCAACAGCCACGTCATTTCTCCACTAAATTATTTGTTAACTATTTTTTAAATCAGTTTAATAAAGAAATTAGTGTGGGAAACATAATGTTTAAACCTCCAAACGAATTAAAAACAACTATTTACCTCCTTCTTAGCCTATAAACCCTAACACACCCAGAATTAATTAACCCCATTTCTTTACCATAATCCAATTAACCATAGGGGATATTACCCCAACCCCACTCCCAACACGTCCCACAACCTAGAAAGTGATCTCCTCCTTTTTTGTCCCCTCTCCAGCTCACACTGTTACGAGAACCCACAAGGCTCCAAAACATTTGACCCATTGAACGTTTATGATGCAACTACTTGTTCTCCACACAAAATGAACGCTCAAGATTACTTCTCCAAGGCTGTCAACATTTAGAGACCATGTGAAGACTTGTGACCAAGAATTTTCAACAAGATTCCAAGGGGCTTTTTAGGGATTTACTGTATTAGGGTTTTAGCATTCTAGAGGGTTCTGTTTAAGCTTATAAAAGGAGCACTCAACATGTGAGCTGCCCTTTGTTCCAGTTTTTGTTTTTCTGCATTTTGTAATTCCTTTTTAAAAAGTAATGAAAGTTGGTATTGTTTCAAACCTGTAATTCCTTTTTATTGTTTTAAAAGTTGGTGTGTGCAAGAAAAACAAGCTGAGTTCCACATTGATTTGTTAAGTATTTTGAGTTTTCAAAAAGGGAAGTCTCAAGTTTTGGAAACCCGATTTTTAGGTTAGCAAATAGGTTCTTAGGCCACATAAGCTGTTTTATTTGGGCTTCTATATGACCATTGAACCCTGATATCTTGGAGATATCAAGATTCTGTGGGTATAAAGCTTGGGTAAAAGGACGTGATAACCTGGTGCGTTTCAAGGGTTTTGCGTATTCATGTCATTTCTTTTGCACGTTATTGGTTTGAAAAAAGCATAAGTGGTCCTATTTTCTCTCCCCTATGGGGCGATTTCCGGCGCCGCCACCACCATTATTTTCCGGCCAAACCGATTCAAACTAACGCATCTACCTGTTAACGTATAGTCTGATCTTGGTGATGTCTTTGGTCTCCCTTTTCGGGTTCTATTGATATTATTTAGATTTGCTATTATTAACAATGGTATGCAATAGTTTTAATTGGGTTGTGTTCTTTTTGTGGTGGTGGCGTCGATCTATCTTTATTATATAATAAAGAAATCGTTCTATGGTTTTTATAGTATTGAATCATTAACCCTACTTTTTTAGGGTTTCATTTTTCAGGATTTGATGCGACGGTTGGTGGTCTGTGATGGATCCGGAGGGGTAATGCTTATATTTACTTGGATCTTCTTTGCTATTGGGGTGGCCTGTGATGTTCATTCACTTGGTCGGTCCTTTGGTTCCTTGACGCTGCAGGATTACGATGAAACCCTAATTTGGTTAGGGTTTTTTTTTCAGCGTAAGGGTCCTGGGTTTTCAGCACGTTGTCATGGGTTACATTGATCATTATAAAGGCTTATTATGAGGTAACATGATCCTACCTGTTGGTGGCAACGGGTTTATCTCGTTTAAGATCAATTCTAAACCCTATTTTGGGTTTCGATGTATGACGACGGGGACCTTCGGTCCTGATGATTACTCAGTTATGGGTTGGTGTGTGGGTGGCTGGTCAATGATGGCGTTCGTTGTTGGTGGATGTCAGATTGGTGATGATTGTGGAGGTCAGGGTTGGGGAGAGGGGAATTTGTGATGCTTTATCGTAGGCTAGGGTTTGTGGCTGACGATCAAACCCGAGTCTGGTTAGGGTTTCGGTTCGATATCATGATGTTGGATCCGGTGTAGATCATCATCATGTTATGGTTGTTTGATACGTGATAACCTGGTGCGTTTCAAGGGTTTTGCGTATTCATGTCATTTCTTTTGCACGTTATTGGTTTGCATCTATACAAATACAGGTCTGGAGTGCGTGCATCGTTTACTGGTATGTGGTGTGGATCTGCGTGGTGGGTCTTCATCAATATTGTAGGGTTTCTGCTGTCATCTACATAATCATCAGTTCTGGAGCATTTCTGCTGCCCTATCCGTGGTTTTCGGGTCCTTTACCAGCTGCTTGTTTAGTCTGATGTGCCGGATACTACTACGTGGTTGTATAAGTTAGGAACACATTATGGTTTGTTTATCTATTCTTGTTTCTCAACTTATTTGGTAGTTCTAAGAGTGGTTTGTCACCCTTAGATAGGATTCGAGTTGTTGCACGTGTTGAGTGCATGGTTGTAGCCCATGTAACGGGCCGTGATGTTAGGACTTCACCTACATCCGTTGTACTTCAACGTTTTTTGGTGTAATATATCTTTTACCGGGGACAGTCCCCTTTACCCAAAAAAAATAAAGCTTGGGTAAAAGGCATTGTGAGGTGAAAGCCTTGTTGCTGATTTTGACCCATTTGGTTCATACTCACTATATCAAAAGCTACAAGCCAAAAGCTTGTAGCAATTGATATTTGAAGTTTTTCTTTTGGTCTTGTGGTGATTGTGCAGGGAAGAAGTGAGCTCATCACATTTTTACCAAAGTTGGTGGTGTTTTTACTAAATCAGCAACCTCACTAAACCCATCTCTCTGTCAATTTTTGTTCCTTTCTCCTTCAATTTTTGTATTTTGGACTGAAAATCTTTTTGGTATATGAATTTGCATGATTCTGCTGTGAGTTGAACGTTATCTGTTTGGTGTAGCTTGTTTAGGATGTTTATGCATGATTAGATAGGTTAGAATCTATTTGGTTGAGTTTTGTAGACATTTTGTTTGTTAAAATTTGAAATCAGCAAGTAAAAAGGGTGTTTGGATCTAGGTTTTAAAAGTTGATTTAGTTAACTTGTGGATTGACTGGTAATTTAATATTGGTTATTTGTTAATTTGAAAGATTATGCATGATTAAGTAGGGCTAGTCAGTTTAATAAAGTTTTGGAAGCATTGTTTGAAGATTTTTCAATTTCGGAAAAAGTTAAGGGCTGTTTGGGTTAAGAATTTAAGCTGCAAAATTGTTAATATTTTGACTTGAAATCTGCCATATTTCATTTGATCTTGGTGTATAAGCTCATTGTTATCTTTGGTTTGAGTTTGGTTAGGATTTGCATGCTTTTTCTTTGCTTACACCTGTTAAATGTTAGTATGCCCTTAATTACCTAGATTTTTAGTTGAATCTTGCATTTGATCCTTGTTATATATTAGAATTAGGGGTAATACAGGATTGAGTTTAGTTTGTGTGTGATTTGGTTTGGTTTGCTACAAGATTGTGATTGTAGAATCTCATCTAAGAGCCAATTGCATCAGAAAAGTGAGCATTAGAACACCACAACATATCAGAGACTGATTTTGCATTGCTGTGTGAATTTTTTGTGTGTTAGCCTGTGTTTTTCTTGCTTCCATTGACTCCCTACACTCAACTGAGTGTAGGGGTGCCCCCATTGTCCATCAAATCCAAGTGATAAACACAAAACGACCACAATTGGATCAATCTTCATTAGTGAAGAAATAAGATTTCTTTGCTTTTTCTCCATTGTAGCATTTTTGTATAACTGGACACGTTTTTGTTAAATTTTGGTTTGAATCTCATTGAATTCAAGTATAAGTTGGATTTGTGTTAAGCTAAGGTCACCAGGTTTGAGTTTAAAAAAAAGAAAAGTAAAAAAAAAATAAAGTTAGCAAAAAGGACGTGGCCAGGACTCGAACCTGCGCCACTCCTCTCACACACATACGACCTTACCAATTCGCCCTTGGGACTTTTACTGAAAGGTTTTCAAAACACATTCTATTTAAGGGGTTATTGGTTTTGTGCTTATTTTAAAAGCCGTAGCTAGTTAAGCCCATAAAAGCTTATTAGATAAGCCAATTTGTTAATTTGTTTTTTTCTCATGTTTGTAGTCTAGTTTAGGATTTTTCTGGCATAAGTTTTGATTTTTCACTTTATTTAATTATTTTTTAACATTATTTTTATTACCCGTTTTTATTAATTAGCGTAAAAATAGTTAAATTAGTTTTAAAATTTTATAAAAAATATTTTTAGGTTTTAATTTTATATTTTGAGGTTTACATCTATTAAACTTTTCATTTTAGCAAATTTTTAATTTTATTTAATTTTTAGGTTTTTATTTTACTTTAAAAATTAATATTAAATTACTAAATAGTTTTTAGAAACTTTGGTTTTCAAATTAGTGATTCTTGTATTTTCTTTAATTAGGATAAAATTTTGGTAAATATTGGAATACTTTTTCGTTTTGTCGAAGTTTACGTTTTTGCGTTTTTTATGTCCTAGGGTTATTTTTAGTGTAATTCGTCTTTTTCTTTCTCTTTTCTCACAAATATAATCACAAAGTTAATCCAAATCATTACACACACACTAAGCCTCCTTGAGAACGATCCCCATTTTGGGTCATTAGTGCTTGGTTTTCCTAAACCGACACTTAATACTTTCCACTTTTGCTCTCTTTTCCTAAAGAGTAGTAAAACCACTACATCATATAAACATAATTAGCACATAATATATAATGAATTACCTAGATGATGAAACAGCAGACAAATCACAAGAAACGAGCTTATGAAGAACTATGATAATGGCGGCAAGTGTTAGGATGTGTGTGTGTTTGAGACGAAAATGATAAACATGGGGGAGGGGAGTTTTGACTTAGGTCAACTCTCAAACCAAGTTTGCCAAAAGTGCAAATTTGTCCCCCCATTTTTAAAAGATGTATAAACTTGTAAAACAACAAGTTAACAACACATATTCTCGACTACATTTAAGTTGCTAATACGAACACACCACTAACATTTGTATCGATATGACATAAGGCATGTGAGGTATAACCTCAGGCCAAATCAATTTCCACACAAGGCACATGTTGCACATAAGGCACACATAGTAAGATTTCTGAAAAGATATTTGAAGACCAATTCATTTTCAAAACGATTTGATATATGCTCCCCCTCAAACGCTGACCAGTTTTCTATTTAAAGAGTTGTAGTCATTGTTTTTAAAGAGACAAATATCCATGAAAACCTTTTCCGTTTTGTGATTTTATTGAATGATTTTGGTGGCAATAAGATTTCTCTTATTTTAACAAAATAAGTGCACTGAAGCGTACACTTATTTGTGTTAGACCAAGTTATAATGTAAAATTGATCAATTACAAGGTTTTAAAGTAAACCTTACCCGAGAAAATTAATTCCCGTTGTGAGCCAACGTTTTGAAAATAAATATGTGACTTTAATGCAAAAAGCAGGTTGTAGTCATAAATAACTACAAGCCATATGGGCATGTTTTAAAATATTTGCAACTTTCATACGGACTCTATTTATGGCACCGTGTCAATTTTAATCGACATTTCTAAGGTCGTAAATATTACCGTACTAAAAGACATGCGTGATTTGAAATGAAAAATATTTTTGGATTTTCTTGATTTTACAATTTTTATGGTTTTTATAAGTTTTATATTTTTGTATTTTCTTTTTGTGGTTTATATATATACGATAATATACAAGATCACGATAAAAAGATACTCTAGAATAGTTTACCACCACTATTCTACATATTCTTCTGCCAACTCCTTAAGTGTTGCCGGTGAGAATGATTTCATGCCCAACTTTTCGATCAAAGACTCGATACGTCCTCGATCTAAGGCCTTTGTGAATATATCCGCCAGCTGATACTCAGTGTTGACAAAATACAGCTCGATTACTCCATTTTCCACTTGCTCTTTGATAAAGTGGTAGCGTATGTCAATGTGCTTCGCCCGGGAGTGTTGAACATAGTTGCAGCAAAGAGCAATGGCGCTTTTGTTGTCATAGTACATCAGGATTTTGTTGAATCCAAGACTGTAGTCAGTTAATTATGATCTCATCTAAAGAACTTGAGCACAACAACCGGGCATAGCAATGTATTCAGCCTTTGTACTTGATATCGCAACGCTTTTCTACCTTTTGGATGCCTAACTAATCAGTCTATATGCAAGAATTTGCACACTGCCAGAAGTGCTACGTCGAGTATCTTGACACCCAGCATAATCCGCATCTGCATATGATATTAATGCAATAGAGGAATCCTGCGGATACTACAGACCACGATTAAGTGTTCCTTTAACATACCGAAAGATCCTTTTCACAACATGTAAGTGTTTTTTGGTAGGTCGAGCCTGATACCGGGCACATATACATATAGCAAATTGCAAATCAGGCCTGCTAGCAGTCAGATAGAGAAGGGTGCCGATAATTCCACGATAAAGTTTATGATCGACAGCAATCTTATCCCTATCCTCATCTAACTTGGATCTCTCCACCATAGGAGTATCCACTGGGTCACAGTTTTCAAAATGATACTTTTTCAATGATTCAAGGGCATATTTGGATTGATTAATGAAGATGCCTCTGGGATTTTAAGAAATTTGCAACCCTAATAAAAATGAAAATTTTCCCATCATTGACATCTTAAAACATGTGGACATGATTTTCTCAAAATGGGCAGACAGTCTTTGAGTAGTGGCAGCAAATATTATATCATCAACATAAATTTGTACCAGTATCATGTCGTTGTCCTGCTTGAGAATGAATAATGTCGGGTCCACTTTGCCTTTGGAGAAGCCTTCCGAGATCAGATAAGACGATAGGAGATCGTACCACGCGCGTGGAGCTTGTTTCAACCCATAAAGAGCCTTCTTTAGCTTATACACATGATTAGGATACTCCGAGTTGACGAATCCATTTGGCTGGCTTACGTAGACATCTTCCCTTAATTCACCATTAAGAAATGTCGTCTTAACATCCATTTGGTAGACGATCATATTCATGTGAGCAGCATAAGCAATCAATAGTCTAATCGCCTCCAATCGTGCAACAAGAGCAAAGTATTCTTCAAAGTCAATACCCAAAGATTGTTTGTAACCTCGAGCAACCAATCTAGCTTTGTTCTTTAACACACCACCTAACTCATCGAGTTTAACATTATATACCCACAACAAAGTAAGGATGTCAACGTTGTCGGGTAGAGGAACTAATTCCCATACTTCAAGGCGTTGAAATTCATTAAGTTCCTCTTGCATGGCTTCAATCCATGATGATTGTTGCATGTCTTGTTGCCAAGATGTAGGTTCCTTCTCACAGAGAAATGCATCAAAGAAGCAATATAATGTGTGCTCTTGGAGTTGATGACGTGTCAAGACTGGTCGATCGATGTCACCAATAATATTGCGGATTGGGTGATCCTTTATCCATTTAGTATTGTGAGTTTCAATCCGTGGTGGCCTGGAGTAAACGATTGTAGGAGCTTCCTCTGAGGTAGACGCACCATTAGGGTTTTCGGGTATTTGTGAACCAAAGAATGGAAGCTCTTGTAGGTGAGCAAGTTCCAAATCGTGATCATAGTAATCCTCTTCAACATCATTAGGAACGAGTAGGGGTGATGATTCAGGTGTAGTTTGAGAATTGGTTGGGGATGGTGCAACTGGTTCAATAGTAACAGTAGATGCGTCGGACTGATTTCTATTTTCTTGAGCAACAACTTCGGGAATCAAAGCTACTGTTGCAGGTGCTGGAGAATCATCACTAGATGGATCAAAGAGTTCATCAAACATAGGTTGAAATAGCTCATCCCACTCGGACCTTGTAGGTGGTGTAAATGATGGAGAAGTAGGATTGTTGGGAGTTAACCCGGAACTAATAGTACCAGTTCCCATCTCATGAAGTGCGGGTTCAGAGCTGTGTTGCTCAGAAGCCATCGCTGTTAGCTCATCAAAATAGGCATCCAAAGTTTCTACAATCTTGCCAAGACGACGGTTATAAATTCGAAAGCTTTCTTTGCGGGTGAGTAACCAATGAAAATTCCAATATCGGCCTTCGGTTGAAGTTTGCCCAAATTCTCACTATTAGTATTTGGATAACACAGTGCACCAAACACATGAAAAAATAAAGTATCGGGTTTATGTCCATGAAGTAGCTCATATGGAGTTTTACCATGGCGCTTACGAATGATGGAGCGGTTTTGGGTGTAACATGCGGTTGCCACAGCTTCAGCCCATAAGAATAAAGGAGCATTCGCATAAATCAACATAGTTCTAGCAGCTTCAATAAGTGTACGGTTACGTATTTCCACGACGCCATTTTGTTGTGGAGTGCGAGCAACGAAAGTTTCATGTGAAATACCAACCTCTTCATAATAATCTCGTAGAGTCTGATTAACGAACTCAGTTCCATTATCAGTTCAAATGCAGCGAACAATAGCATTAGGACGCACTTGGATCATCTTTAGAAAGTAATAATATAATTTGGTACTTGATCCTTAGTTGCTAAAAACTTTACCCATGTAAACCTTGAGAAAGCATCCACCATGACGAGGATGTAATTTCTACCACTCACACTAGCCGTACGCATTGGCCCGCAAAGATCCATGTGCAAAGGATACAGTGGTTCTTGGTTGGTGTCTTCAGCTTTAGGTTTGTATGATTTCTTGGTGCTTTTCCCCAAGGAACACGCGGAACGTAAATGATCCTTGTTGAACTTAAGTTTTGGAAGACCATGAACAAGCTCGTTTTTAGCCAAATGGTTAATAGCATCAAAGTTAAGATGAGATAACCGGAAATGCCACAACTATGAATTGGTATTAGATGCTTTGGAGAGAAGGCATACAAGAGAGGCGGCCATCATGTTTTGAATGGATAGTGTGTAGAGATTATCCCCTCGAGAACCTTTTAACAAATCATTTCCTACAAGATCACGAATGAAGAAAGTATGTTGTCGAAAAGCGACCTCAAGGTTTGAATCGCAAAATTGTCCCACTGAAAATAAGTTGTGACCAAGTCCCTCCACATAATACACCCTTGAAATCGTAACATTCCCAATTTGATATTCACCATAACCCGTGATCTTCGCAATATGGTCGTTGCTAAATTTAGCCGTTCCTAGAAACTTGGCGAAGAAATTTTTGAGCACCAAGCGGTCTCCGGTCATATACTTTGAGCATCCAGAGTCCAAGTACCAGAGGATGATTTGGACCACCTGAAAATATCACCAGACGTAGACAATGTATCGGAATCTAAATGTTCCTCTGTGTTAGCAGGTACATACATATTTATCTTAGATTTGCTATCAGAAGGATTCTTAGGCTTCCAAATTTTCTTCCTAGATGCTGGCTTAGATTCTAGTTGTCTAATAACCCGAGGTACTTCTTCACTGGTAGGCACAATAGTGGACGCAGACCTAGTTCAAGGGTGCTTTTTCCATTTCTTAGTGCTGGAGTTCCTATTTAAAGGACGCTGAGACCAAACTTCAGTGGATGTGATCCTAGTTAAAGGGAACTTAGTTCCATTTGCGGTAAAGGTCCTACCAGTGGGTTTCTATTGCCAACCAACTTGGGTGAATTTCTTCCCCGTTGGAATCCATTCAAGATTGTTCCTAACGGCATACATTTCATTCACATGGTTAACAAGGCATATAGCATAACGTTGAGAAAAAATTCATTCATTACAACTCCAACATATCAAATTAGAATTCACATTTTGCTTAGGCTTCTGCATAGAGACAAAATCTTTTGTCTTAGCTACATGATTCTTTTTATTTAAAACAGAAATAACATTCATAGGGTGAACTTCTACTTTCTTCTTCGTAGTCCTACTAGTGGAAGGCTTGATCCTATCTTTCTTGTCTTGAGATCCTTTAGCCTTAGTAGACATAATTACTCTTGTAGAAGCCAAGGGAACATTAGTGACAGATTTTGATTTAGCCTTGATGGGCGTGTTTAAGAAAGGCTTAGCTCCTGGGATCTTATTGAACGGAGTTATGGCAATGGTGGAGGTTTGTTGTTTAGGTGGTGCAAAACCCGGTTGTCCTATGTATGTCAAGTGATCTAGGCATTGTTGTACTTTCTCAATGTAAGCATGAGCAGAGTAATAGTGACTATTTGAGGGATCTAGTTAATAAAGATCATCTACCACATCCCTAGCAAGATCCGCATGCTTAATTGCATGCTCCATATAAAGCTTATATGATAGTGGATTGTTCTTATGGTACGGGTTCTTCGTGATCACCACCTTTTTGGTTTTTGGAGCACTAGAGGTCGGGGCAGAGATTGTAGATGGATTATAAACAACTTCTTGTCCTTTGTGTTGAAGTGTCTCCTTTAACTCAGCCAAAACCATGTTTTTGTCTATGAGTTGCATATTTAATTCAGAGATTTCCTCACACTTTTGGTTCAATTTGTCAACAAGTGACTTTTTCTCTGCCGCATTAAAAGCGAAGCGTTCTTCTATTGAACCATAAATATGTGAAAAACCCTTCTTGACTTTATCAAACTCCCCTAGCATAGAAGTAATTCTATTTTCTAGGGCATGGTTTTTAACTTCTACGGCCTCTAGTTCCACTTTCTCTTTTAGTGACTCTCTATTAAGTCTCATGATTTCTTCCTCTAATGCCTGAACCACCTGAATCATCTTGTCACTAGTCTCAACGGTGTTTTTCCAATCATTTGTTTTTGAAAGAGTTTCATTTTAAATTGATTGTCAATTTCAAGAGATATACAATGTTGTTGAAGCTCATCAAAATGTTTTGAAAGTGAGTTATAAGAATCTTGAATCTTTAAAAATTCAGCGTTAGATTCGTGACAAGAAAGATTAGCTACATTATTAATAGGTTCAACAATATTCATAGAGAGATCATGCACATCATCACATTTATTCACAACAGATGTAATCTCAAGAGCATATTCAATAGTAACAACTTGCATCACTTCGAGAGACACTACATGTTCCAAAAATCGGTCATATTCGGACATAATCTTTTCTTTCTCAGTTAATGTTGCTCATAAGCATCATCCATTTTATAGAAAACTTTTCGAACTTCAACCATTTTGAAATTAAGATTATCCCCGAGATCTAGAAATCCCTCTTTAATATTGTGTACAAACGGAACGATCTCTTTCTCAAAAACCATTTTCATGTGTTCTAAAGCCCATTTTCAAGCGGTTTGAGCCGTTAGAGTCGTATATTCCTTAATGACCTTGTCAAATTTAGTGAGGTATCTCCTAATCTCTTTCATGCTTAGCAATACTTTACTCACCGGTGGAAGACCCTTTGGAATTTCCTTAGGTTCATTTGGATTGACAAGTGTAGGAAATATACTAAGGCTTTTTCTAGTAGACATGTAAGTTGGTGTATGGATAAATTCCCTTTGTATATTAAAGCGAATTCTAAAATCTGTTTTTGCATTCTCTATATTAAGCTATTCTTAATCATACTTAGGATATGTGAAAATCACTTTTGACCGATTCTCTTCATGTAATGACATATTCTCTGATTCATTCGAATTACCAATCGGATCTAAGACCAAACCTAACTTGGTTGCATCATAAAGTCGTGGGTTGTGGTTAAATGCTTGCTTTTCATACCCTGGGTTAGGTGATAAGTCTATTAGACGCGATAGAGTGAATTCCTTAAATGATGAATGAAACAAGTGTACTAGATGTGAAGCAGAGTATTGTTTTAAAAGCAAAACTTCAGTCTTTTTAACTTTCTCAAACGCCTTAATTTCCGTTTCAACCCTTTTAGACTCGAGAATTTCGAAATCTGTTTGTAGTTTTTGAAAATTATTAACGACTGACTCTTTTTCTTTAAGTTCTTTTGAAAGGTTTGCTCTTAAACTCTCAATTTCTAGCAAGTTATCCATTTGGACTTTCCTAAACCTATCAAATTCTGGATTGGTTAAGGTAGTGGTCAATGGAGTTAATTCTAATGTTTTAACCTTTTCCTTATACAAAGCAAGCTCGACAGATAGTGTCTGATTAACACCGAGGGTTTCAAGAACCGCATTATTCATTTGGCCAAGCATAGATGCCGACACCATAACCAAATCTTGTTGAGCAGGCGAATTTGTAGACGTAATAGCTCCCGGTTGTGTTTCACTCAAAGTCTCGGGACTTCCATTGATATTGCAATCAATGTTTGTCTCCTCGTTTGAATAACTAACCACTAGAGGCAGTTCCGGATACTCAGACACTTGCTCAACTTGATAAGGTACAATATTAGTATCATTGGCAGTATTTGGTAGCTCAGAAATTGTGTCAGATCCATAAAGTGAAAGATTTGCCATTAGAGCTGCCTTGGCGGTATTGAGATCATCAAAGTCTGAATCGTATACATCAAGATCATCGCATTGGTATGTTGCATTGTTGGTAGAGGCGACTGTGAGTCCTTCAGTATCCACAACTCCTGGATCTGCTAGAAATGCTAACTCTTCTTCATCAAGCTCTCGACGTTGTGCTTGAGCATTACCCAAGTATATCTTTTCCTGAAACCATGTGCCATCCCTCTTCCTCTTTGGTTGCTTGCACTCTAATAAGTGTGAAAACACTTATCCTTTTACCACTTATTTCCAATATTAACAAGACCAAAACGTGTATTGTATGTCGTAAAAGTCGGAATTATGCGTGGTTTGTGTTTTTATTGTGTTTCAGGGTAAAAATATGAAAAAGGAAGAAAACATGGGCTATCACGGGCTTTTATCGAGGAAAACGGGAAAATACGAAGTCAAAAGATCAAGAGTGCAAAAACAACGGAAGTCCAAGGCCTATTCTGAAGATTTATCGAAAAAAAGTCTAAAGACGGAAGTTTAATGAAGTCGAAGAACTCAAGTCTAATTATAGAAGAAAATTATAAGACAAGTTAAATTTATGTCGACAAATCCCGAGAAGACGTCGAGAAAGACAAAGAATTTAAATCGAGTCGAGACGAGAAGAAAGAAAGAAGGAAGCAACACATGCACTAACCACCTCCTATATATACCCTCCTAATGACACATTAGGAGGGTGTTAGTTAATTTAGCTAGTTTCATTTTTCTTTCTTAGTTTTATTTTTAGAGAGAGAAAGTGTTTAACTTTCTCTCACTAAAACTTCATCTTTTCTTTCTGTAAAACCCGCATGCTTTTACCATGCATAGTACCCTTAGGATCATACGTACTAGATTAAAACTTTCCTAAAATAGCATGATTACGATTACGTGTTAGGAGTTTACGTATTACGTACGTGTTAGAACACGATAAGTATTTACTACGCACAATCATGTAATAATTATTGACGATAATTAATCACGAACATGCGATCATGAAATCATGAACGTAATTAAAACACGAACTATTATTAATTACGTATATATATTTATTACGAGCGTAATTAAATATTTTAGATCACGGTATTTACGTAACGAGAACATTTAAAACACGAACATAAATAATCACAAACGTTTAACTTAATAACGAGACACGGAAAAAGGTACGGGTACCCCAAGTGGGGTCCCTACCCGCGGCCAACAAGGACAAATGGGCCAAGCCCATTTGTCAAATTTACTAAAGGGGGTTATTATTCTTTTTACTACTCAAATAAACTTATACAGAAGATTTTTAAGAAAACCTAAAAACCTCCTTCCTCCTTTCTCCTTTGTGCCGCCACCCTACAACCACCATAGAAGGTCATTTTTGATCTTGGATCTTGATGTTTTAGTGATTAATCGTGTTGGTTCTTCGTCCTCTTAATCCACGAAATCGGTAAAACCTTTTTACACCTTTTCTTTTGATTTAATCTTTTTATAAATCAAGAACATGTGTTGTTTTTATAAAAACATAATAATTAAACATGGATCTAACATGATTTGGTGTTAAATAAAATCAAAAGGGTGTTTTTAAGGGGTGTTTGTTTTGGTCGCAGGCTACAACCGAACCCGAATGGGTTTCGGTTTGCCAAGCCGACCACCACCAAGACCATATGTTCTTGGTTGGTGCGTGTGGGTCCCACGGCAGCAGTGAAACAAGGGGTACCCCGAGTTGGTTCGGGGTACGGTGTCGATTTCATGTCCGGTTCATGGTTTTTTAGTCTAGATCCGGTTCATGGTGTATGTTTAGTTTGTTTATGTTTATGATCTTATGTTAAAATTAAATTAATAAAATGATGTGATTAATTTAATAACATGACTTAGGTTATTTAATTATTAATGATCATGAAATTATTTTAACCTAAGTATATTTATATTTAAGAGTTATAATTAATTAATTATTTAAAACCATGGATATAATTATTTAATTAACATGACTTAGGTTATAGTATTAATAAATAATAATACATATTTTAACCTAAGTATTTAACTTATTTAATTAAAAACATGTATACTTTAATTAAATATTTTAACCTATAGTTTAATTTAATTACATGAAATAATTATTAAACTATACACTATATCATATGACTTAGAAAATAATCATGAAAACACATAGGCTTATACACTTAGCTTATTTAATTAGCTTATTTCTAATTATGGAAACTTTCTATTTTTAGAAACTTAATTAAATAAGGCAGCTAATCTATTTATGGAAACCTTCTATTTTTAGAAACTTATTTATTTCAGGCAGCTAATCTATTTATGGAAACTTATTTAATTAAGGCATCTAATCTATTTATGGAAACTTTCTATTTTTAGAAACTTATCTATTTTAAGCAGTAAATCTATTTTTGGAAACTTTCTATTTTGGGAAACTTTCTATTTTTGGAAACTTTCTATTTTTGGAAACTCTCTATTTTTGGTAACTTTCTATTTTTGGAAACTTTCTATTTTTGGAAACTTTCTATTTTTGGAAACTTTCTATTTTTGGAAACCTGCTATTTTTGGAAAGTTACCTATTATTACACAGTAAGTATAATAACACATGAAATACCAGAAATACTTAATCAGATTAAACAAGATATAAGATTTAACACAGTTTAAGGCTTTAAAACAGTAAAACATAGTAAGAACACATAAAATAAGCTAAGACATGACATAAAACCAGCTATGTATTTAGTAAGCAAATACTTATTCATGTACGTATTTATGTAGCACTAGTGATTCGGAAGTAGGATTCCTCACAGTTCGTCTTTCTCGTTCACTAGACATAAGGTACGGATTCCCGTCCTTTCAGTATGGACATTCTTTCCTTATTAGGATTCCCCGTATGCAGCCAACTGTTTTCCCGTAGTATAAGTTATGTGTTTGATTGCTTATGTTTAATAAAGATTAACTATAGCCATACACATGCATGACCAGTTTCACCTAGTTATGGAGGTACCATAACCATAACATTAGAGGCACTGATGTTATGACTTCACCACGGCAGAGTGATTGCTCGTGGCGTCCCTTCAGCTTTTGGCCGTTTATTTATATTTATCTTGTGGGGCGTATGGGTGCATCCTAGTTACATGTTTTTATTCAGGATTTCATGGTGAATGTGGTGTGTGCCTTGCATCCTTCACAAGGAGCTGATCCCTCCTACCCAAAAACCAGTATATTAAATTAGAGGCAGCCCCTCTAATTTGCATGATGAGGTCACCCCTCCAAGTATTCATGCACGGTGGATTTTCATGACCTATATTGGCTAATGGTAAAATATGACAAACAGTTTTTATAAGATAAACATAAGACTTTCAAACTATAAAACCAGCTTTATTAAGACTTAACCAGGTTACTCGGGACTTAGTTTTCTTCTGCTGTTATTATGTTATATGCTTATCCTATTCATGCTTTATTGTACATCCATGCACTGAGTGTATTTGCTCAACCGTTTTCCTTTTCTATGTTCCCAAAACGGCAGGTACTCAGGGACGCTCGTAGACACTAAGAGTACGTGCATATGGACTGGAAGCTGTCTAGCCTTCTTTACATTATGCATTTCCTTTCTTATGATACTTATGCTTTGGACATTGTTTAGTCCTTTCCTTTATTATACTATGTTTGTGTGTGATGAGCTTTACCTTTGGACTACCGATGTTTGATTCCGGTATTTTCCTTTTTATGGTCAAGTAATGTTTAGACATTTTTCCTTGTATGCTTTGATGACACGCCATAATTTCTGTGATATTTCCATTTCCAAAATGGGGTGTTATAATTATGGTATCAAAGCCAAGGCTTCGACTTGTAGGCTCTCAAATATGACTTGTGATTAGTGGGTAGTCACTACGGTCTTCCTATAACTGACAGTTGTTTTCATGCATTCATCATTTTTAAGCATACATATACATGTCATTGTTGCAAGGTTTTTGATTAAGTAATGGTTGGTACAAGACTGGCCCTATTTAGTCGCATGTGTTTTATCGAAACTTTTAGATTTGGGACCGACCCATAGGCGTCCCCTCGCTATGTCTTTTGTTTTGGGTGAACTGACCAGAGGTGTTCACTCTCGAGCATACAAAAGTTTTCATAAAACTGCATCATGCATTCATACACAAAATTTTCTTGCAAAACATTTTTCTCGTGAAATTTTGGTATAATTTTTTTTCATGTATATATTTATATTTTATGTTTTGATCTGTTTAACTATATGTTTTATGTTATACTGTCAGATGGTTCTCACACGCGAACAGGAGCAGCTCAATGCTGCAATTCAGGCTGCCATGCAAGCCTTGCTTCCTCAACTAAGGAACGACATCAAGGCTGAAGTTCAAGCTGCCAACAATCAGCAGCATAATCAGCCACCTCCTCCTCCTCCTCCAGTGACATAAGCAGTATGGCTGGAGAGATTCAACAAGCTCCGCCCTCGAGCTTTTGAGAAGACAGATAGCCCCAGCGATGCTGAAAGCTGGTTGGCTCACATCGAGAAGATTTTCAACGCTATGGGCTGTGACCCCGCATACAAGGCGAGGTTGGCATGCTATTGGTTCGAAGGCGATGTACTCAACTGGTGGTTAGCATTGATGCAATCTGAAGGTGGTGATGAGTGGGTTGCTGGTTTGACTTGGGCTCAGTTCAAGGACAGGGTGATGGAGCAGTTCTTTCCCAAGGCTGAGCAGGACAAGCTCAAGAGAGAGTACCATGGGATCCGACAGAGAGCTGGGGAGAATAGCAACGAGTTTATGCAGCGCTTTCTTCGCTTAGCTGGTTTCCTTGGTGCGGCAGCAGGTACTCCTAAAGAGCAGGCACATCACTTTAGATGGGCTCTTCGCACATCGGTCGCAAACAATCTGGTGTGTGCTACATTCAACACTGTAGCACAAGTGGCCGATGCAGCACGAAAGCTGGAGATGCTGCAGGAGAGATGAGTTCGGGGAAGCTGAATGACCCAACAAGAGGTAAACATTCGTATTCAAGCGGTGACCAACCCCTATATTTTCCATATATCAATTATTCATCTCTTAAATGTATCTTCCAGGCAGAAAACTGGGGACCGGTCTCAGCCGGCTACTCAGCAGCAGCCTCATCAGCCCAAGGGAAATGGTCAGACTAACGACCGTTCTGCTACGGAAAGGCGTGGCGGTAATGACAATTACCGTAACAACGCTGGGCACTCCAACAACAGCAGGTCCTAATACTTACGAAATTCCTTATGTTTTATGTTATAACTCATATTCTGACACTTAGCAAAAACTTCTACCAGGAACCATGGAAACGGTAGGGACCAGAACCAGAGAGGTTCGCAGCCTAGCCGTCCAGCTATCACTGGTATTCAATCTTACGATTATCCGCTTTGTCCTTTGTACCCAACTATCATGTCTTATGTAAAATGTTTTATCAGGTTCTCAGCCATCCAGAGCACCTGCTGGAGGATACACTCATCCTATTTGCTCTACTTGCCACCGTAGGCACCCAGGACCATGTCGTCGTAATACTAATGCGTGCTTCAAGTGTGGTCTTCCTGGCCACATTATGAAGGATTGTCGTAAGGGCGAGATGGAGGGTACATCGGGACATGCTGATACCAAGCCGCCTCCTACTGCCGGGCGTGTCTACACGACATCTCGAGACTAGGCCAACAAGTCTACAGGTACCATCACTGGAATCTTGTATATGTATGGTCGCGCTGCATGTGTTCTTTTCGATACGGGTGCTACTCACTCGGTTATTTATACTGCTTAAGAACATTAGGATGCCTCCCTTGCCCTTAGAAAATAGGCTTACTATTTCCACGCCTTTGAGGGACTCTGTATTGATCACCCATGTATACAAGAGTCTTCCACTAGAATTTGATGATAAGGTTCGACCTGTCGACACACTTCCGCTGGACATGAATGACTTCGACATGATTTTGGGCATGGATTGGCTATCCAAGTATCATGCTACCATAGACTGCCATTCATATCGAGTTATCTTCGATGATGTCAATGCACCAGAGTACATTCATAATGGGTTCATACCCGGACGGTCTGTACAAGTCATATCAACCCTGCAAGCGCGTGCACTACTGTCACATGGCTGCGAGGGTTATCTAGCTACGGTTCACGACATGGATGCTGAATCTCCATCGATTCAGGATCAACCAATAGTGTCGGAATTCCAAGATGTATTTCCAGCAGAACTTCCGGGCATACCACCTGCACGAGAAGTGGAATTCAGTATCGAGTTGGTTCCAGGAGCTGAACCAATCTCCAAGGCTCCTTATCGCATGGCTCCCATAGAGCTGAAGGAGCTGAAGGATCAACTACAAGAACTTCTCGAACGAGGTTTCATTCGACCGAGCGCATCTCCATGGGGCGCACCGGTCTTGTTTGTTAAGAAGAAGGACGGCAGTATGCGTCTTTGCATAGACTATCGCGAGCTCAACAAGATTACCATTCGGAATAGGTATCCATTGCCACGCATCGACGATCTGTTTGACCAACTCCAAGGGGCCAAACACTTCTCCAAGATTGATCTTAGGTCAGGCTATCATCAGCTACGGGTCAAGGAGCAGGACATCGCTAAGACTGCCTTTCGTACCCGTTATGGCCGCTACGAGTTTGTAGTTATGCCATTTGGCCTGACAAATGCTCCAGCAGTGTTCATGGATTTGATGAACAGAATCTTCCATGAATTTCTGGACAAGTGCGTCATTGTCTTCATCGATGACATCCTGATTTTCTCAAAGTCCAAGGAGGAACACGAAGACCATCTTCGTACAGTACTACAGATTCTTCGCCAGAAGCAGCTGTATGTTAAATTCTCCAAGTGTGAGTTCTGGTTAGACAAGGTGGCTTTCTTAGGTGACATTGTATCAGCAGAAGGAATCACTATGGATCCAGCGAAGGTTGAGGCCATTACTAAGTGGCCAAGGCCGACATCAGCGACGGAAGTCCGCAGTTTCTTAGGCTTAGCTGGCTATTACCGTAGGTTCATGGAGAACTTTTCCCGCCTAGCACTACCATTGACCAAACTGATGCGGAAAGGGGAGAAATTCGTCTGGACTGAAGATCGAGAGAAGAGCTTTGAAGACCTGAAGCAGAAGCTAGTATCTACACCTATTCTTACTCTACCATCTGGTACGGGTGGATTTCAAATCTATAGTGATGCATCGGGGAAAGGACTTGGCTGTGTTCTCATGCAACATGGGAAAGTGATCGCGTACGCTTCACGGCAGCATAAGCCTTATGAAGAAAATTACCCCACGCACGACCTGGAACTTGCCGCAGTCGTGTTTGCATTGAAGATATGGAGGCACTACTTATATGGAGAATCATGTGACATTTTCACGGACCACAAGAGCTTGAAGTATATCTTCACTCAACGTGAATTGAACATGAGGCAGCGGAGATGGTTAGAGCTGTTGAAGGATTATGACATTAATCTACAGTATCATCCCGGAAAGGCAAATGTAGTAGCAGATGCTCTTAGCAGGAAGTCCGGAATGATCAACGGCATTAAAATCGAAGAGGAAATCATCAGAGACTTGGAGCGACTAGACATCGAGATCATGGTACGTGGACAGCACGGTTACTGGGCTAATCTTAGAGTAGAACCCGAGTTACTATCTAAGATCAAGGAAGCTCAGAAGGATGACGGAGAAATCTGGGCGATAGTACAGAATTTGGAGAAGCAGACAGAATTCAGAGTAGATGCAGATGGTATCGTATGGCAGGGCACGAGACTTTGTGTTCCTGATGACCAAGAACTCCGAGAAGCTTTGTTAGTTGAAGCTCATAGCTCCCCATTCTCGATACATCCTGGTTCGACTAAGATGTACCATGACATCAAGCAGTACTTTTGGTGGAGTGGTATGAAACAGGATGTGGCCACTTACGTCTCCAAATGTCTTACCTACCAGCAGGTTAAGATCGAGAATCAGCGATCTGGCGGTCTCCTTCAACCATTAGATATTCCAGAGTGGAAGTGGGACAAAATCACCATGGATTTTGTTACCGGTCTTCCGCCTACCAAAAGGAAGCACGATGCAATTTGGGTTATCGTTGATCGACTTACCAAATCAACTCATTTCTTACCGATCCGCAAGGAAGATCCGATAAGTAAACTCGCAGATACATACAGACGAGAGATCATGAGACTCCACGGTGCACCATCCAGCATTGTCTCAGACAGAGATCCTTGATTCACTTCGCGCTTTTGGAAAAGTCTGCAGAAAGCTTGGGGTACACAACTTAAGCTTAGCACGGCTTTTCATCCTCAAACGGACGGACAGTCGGAGCGAACCATTCAGACGTTGGAGGACATCTTGAGGTCATGTGCGTTGGAATGGACGGGTGATTGGGACGAATACATCTGTTTGGTAGAGTTTGCATACAACAACTGTTGGCACGCAAGCATCAAGTGTGCTCCATTTGAGATGTTGTATGGCAGAAAGTGTCGTGCCCCAATCTACTGGGATCAGGTTGGCGAGCGAACACTCGAAGGACCGGAAATCATAGAGATGACCAATGAGAAGATCGCAGTAGCTAAGCAGAAAATTCAGGAGGCGCGGTCACGTCAGAAGAGTTACGCCGATAAGCATCGTAGGGATATACACTTTAACGTAGGAGATCACGTCTTCCTTAAGGTTTCGCCGGCACGTGATGTTAGACGCTTCGGGATTAAAGGGAAGCTCAGTCCTCGTTTCATTGGACCGTTTGATATCATTGAACGAGTCGGTGAAGTATCTTACCGATTGGTGTTACCTCCGCAGCTTTCGCATGTGCACAATGTGTTTCATGTGTCCTTACTCAGAGGGTACCAGTATCATCCCTTTCACATGGTTCAGTATCCACTGGAACAGATACGTGAAGATCTCACTTTTATAGAAGAACCCGAACGATTTCTTGACAGACAAGAACGAGTCATGAGAAAGAAGACGATTCCATTCGTCAAAATTCTATGGAGGGATCATACCGAGCGGGAAGCCACTTGGGAAACAGAGGAGTCTATCCGGGCTTCTTACCCTCATTTCATATTTTGAATTCGGGTATGTTCTTCTTTTCCAGTTTACTTTATCTATAATCCGGGGACGAATTATTCTTTTTAGGGGGGAAGAGTTGTAAAACCCGCATGCTTTTACCATGCATAGTACCCTTAGGATCGTACGTACTAGATTAAAACTTTCCTAAAATAGCATGATTACGATTACGTGTTAGGAGTTTACGTATTACGTACGTGTTAGAACACGATAATTATTTACTACGCACGATCATGTAATAGTTATTGACGATAATTAATCACGAACATGCGATCATGAAATCATGAACGTAATTAAAACAATAACTATTATTAATTACGTATATATATTTATTACGAGCGTAATTAAATATATTAGATCACGGTATTTACGTAACGAGAACATTTAAAACACGAACATAAATAATCACAAACGTTTAACTTAATAACGAGACACGAAAAAAGGTAGGGGTACCCCAAGTGGGGTCCCTACCCGCGGCCAACAAGGACAAATGGGCCAAGCCCATTTGTCAAATTTACTAAAGGGGGTTATTATTCTTTTTACTACTCAAATAAACTTTACAGAAGATTTTTAAGAAAACCTAAAAACCTCCTTCCTCCTTTCTCCTTTGTGCCGCCACCCTACAACCACCATAGAAGGTGATTTTTGATCTTGGATCTTGAAGTTTTAGTGATTAATCGTGTTGGTTCTTCGTCCTCTTGATCCACGAATTCGGTAAAACCTTTTTACACCTTTTCTTTTGATTTAATTTTTTTATAAATCAAGAACATGTGTTGTTTTTATAAAAACATAATAATTAAACATGGATCTAACATGATTTGGTGTTAAATAAAATAAAAAGGGTGTTTTAAGGGGTGTTTGTTTTGGCCACAGGCTGCAACCGAACCCGAATGGGTTTCGGTTTGCCAAGCCGACCACCACCAAGACCATATGGTCTTGGTTGGTGCGTGTGGGTCCCACGGCAGCAGTGAAACAAGGGGTACCCCGAGTTGGTTCGGGGTACGGTGTCGATTTCATGTCCGGTTCATGCTTTTTAGTCTAGATCCGGTTCATGGTGTATGTTTAGTTTTTTTTATGTTTATGATCTTATGTTAAAATTAAATTAATAAAATGATGTGATTAATTTAATAACATGACTTAGGTTATTTAATTATTAATGATCATGAAATTATTTTAACCTAAGTATATTTATATTTAAGACTTATAATTAATTAATTATTTTAAAACCATGGATATAATTAATTAATTAACATGACTTAGGTTATAGTATTAATAAATAATAATACATATTTTAACCTAAGTATTTAACTTATTTAATTAAAAACATGTATACTTTAATTAAATATTTTAACCTATAGTTTAATTTAATTACATGAAATAATTATTAAACTATACACTATATCATATGACTTAGAAAATAATCATGAAAACACTTAGGCTTATACACTTAACTTATTTAATCAGCTTATTTCTAATTATGGAAACTTTCTATTTTTAGAAACTTAATTAAATAAGGCAGCTAATCTATTTATGGAAACCTTCTATTTTTAGAAACTTATTTATTTCAGGCAGCTAATCTATTTATGGAAACTTATTTAATTAAGGAAGCTAATCTATTTATGGAAACTTTCTATTTTTAGAAACTTATCTATTTTAAGCAGTAAATCTATTTTTGGAAACATTCTATTTTTGGAAACTTTCTATTTTTGGAAACTTTCTATTTTTGGAAACTTTCTATTTTTGGTAACTTTCTATTTTTGGAAACTTTCTATTTTTGGAAACTTTCTATTTTTAGAAACTTTCTATTTTAGGAAACCTGCTATTTTTGGAAAGTTACTTATTATTACACAGTAAGTATAATAACACATGAAATACCAGAAATACTTAATCAGATTAAACAGAATATAAGATTTAACACAGTTTAAGGCTTTAAAACAGTAAAACATAGTAAGAACACATAAAATAAGCTAAGACATGACATAAAACCAGCTATGTATTTAGTAAGCAGATACTTATTCATGTACGTATTTATGTAGCACTAGTGATTCGGAAGTAGGATTCCTCGCAGTTCGTCTTTTTCGTTCACTGGACATAAGGTACGGACTTCCGTCCTTTCAGTATGGGCATTCTTTCCTTATTAGGATTCCCCGTATGCAGCCAACTGTTTTCCCGTAGTATAAGTTATGTGTTTGATTGCTTATATTTAATTAAGATTACCTATAGCCATATACATGCATGACCAGTTTCACCTAGTTATGGAGGTACCATAACCATAACATTTGAGGCACTGATGTTATGACTTCACCACGGCAGAGTGATTTCTCATGACGTCCCTTAGCTTTTGGCCATTTTATTTATATTTATCATGTGGGGCTTATGGGTGCATCCTAGTTACATGTTTTTATTCAGGATTTCATGGTGAATGTGGTGTGCCTTGCATCCTTCACAAGGAACTGATCCCCCCTACCCAAAAACCAGTATATTAAATTAGAGGCAGCCCCTCTAATTTGCATGATGAGGTCACCCCTCCAAGTATTCATGCATGATGGATTTTCATGACCTATATTGGCTAATGGTAAAATATGACAAACAGTTTTTATAAGATAAACATAAGACTTTCAAACTATAAAACCAGCTTTATTAAGACTTAACCAGGTTACTCAGGACTTAGTTTTCTTCCGCTGTTATTATGTTATATGCATATCCTATTCATGCTTTATTGTACATCCGTGCACTGAGCGTATTTGCTCAGCCGTTTTCCTTTTCTATGTTCCCAAAACGGCAGGTACTCAGGGACGCTCGTAGACACTAAGAGTACGTGCATATGGACTGGAAGCTGTCTAACCTTCTTTACATTATGCATTTCCTTTCTTATGATACTTATACTTCGGACATTGTTTAGTCCTTTCCTTTATTATACTATGTTTGTGTGTGATGAGCTTTACTTTTGGACTACTGATGTTTGATTCCGGTATTTTCCTTTTTATGGTCAAGTAATGTTTAGACATTTTTCCTTGTATGCTTTGATGACACGCCATAATTTCTATGATATTTCCATTTCCTAAATGGGGTGTTACACTTTCTTTCATGTTTAAGTTTTAATTCAATCTTGTATTTTTGAATCTTTTAATCTACAAGCTCAAGTTAATTTTTTCATATTCAATCTCTTTCTACTTTTCTTGATTTTTACTTGTTTGATCCGAAAATTATCTTTTATCTTGTTTAAAGTTGATGTTTATGTGATTAAAAAGTTTATCTTTTTAATCCTATATGAGCCTTTATACGATTAAGCTTAAAGCTTGTTATGCTTTTGGCTTATTTAATGTTTAGCTTATTTACCTTTTAGTTTTCTTAAAAAGTTTAGTCTTTTGAAAGTTTGATTCATAAAGTTTTCTTATCTCGTATTTTAAAAGTTTTCAAATTTGTGCTTATTAAGTTGGTTAAGTTTTTGTTAATTTTCCTTTTTAGAAGTGCTTATTGGTTTATTAGCTTATTACATTCATCCGAATATTGTGGCATTTCCATCACAATCATAGGGTTCACATATTGCGACGGGTATTCAGACGGGTTCATTGTGATCGCAATAACCCTTAGGGTTTTACTTTGCGATCAAGTGTATTCAGATCCCTTATTCCGATCGTTATTGCGATCTCTCATTGCGATCGTATATTGCGACGGGTCTTAAGGTTATATTAATACGAAACTCTGCCCAATTTTTGTTAGCCTTATTCCGATAGAATTCCTATTATTCCGATACTTTGAACATTCTGACAGCTTCATTTCACATTCAGATAGAACTGCATTCCGATAGCTGTAATCTTAATTATTCCGATACTTGACATTCAGATAGAATTATTCCGATACTTTTGGATTCCGATCAAGATTATTCCTATAGAATTCACTTTCATTTATTCCGATGGATTCAGTTTTGATACATTCTGACAGTAACATTCCGATGGGTTAAGTTTTTAGTTTTACAAGGTTTTCAAGTTTTAAATTCATTACGTTTTCTAGTAATTTGTAGTTTAATTTTTAAAGCTTTTATTTTACTCAACGACATTTTCATATTTGCTTTTAGCTTAAAATAGATAATCAAACCTTTTTATTTTCCACCAAGAATGACTGAGTCGCACTTTTAACTAGTATTCAATTCGAAAAGACTGGAAAAACGAATCTTTTTATTACAAGGCAATCCCTTGTATTAAATGGCGCCGCTGCCGGCTCTTTTTGTTAAGATTAACGGTTTTTAGTGAGAGACGCGTTGGATTTTGGGATCCGTTCATTTTTAACGTTATTTTTCTTGCTTAAATCTTCAAAACACCTAAAAAATATAAAATTTTCAAAAAATCCAAAAAAAATAGAAAAACATAAAAAACCAAAATTATTTCTTGTATATCTTTCTTTTCTTTTTGTAGGTGTGTATGCGTACCCGTGATCGTAAGAAGAAAGCTATTCAAGCCGAAGTCGTAACTCCAACTATTGTCACCATGGACAATCGACCAATGATCGAGCTTTTGCAATCGCAGTAGAGGGCAACACCGATGCTATTGTCATACCCGAGATTGGAGCCAACAACTTTGAACTCAAATCCGGCTTCATTCAAATGGTCTCTGCTCAACCATTCTTGGGGCGAACACTTGATGATCCTCATGACCATATAAAAAGGTTTCTTCAACTCACTAATACGCTTAAGTATAATGGGGTTTCACAAGAGGTGATTCGCTTGCAACTTTTTCCTTTCTCCTTAGAGGGACAAGCCCGACATTGGCTTGATAGGGAACCGCCACAAAGTATTCTTACGTGGTCGGATTTAGAGACCAAATTCATCAACTATTTTTTCCCACCCTCACGTACTACCGCTTTGCGGAATGAAACCATTAACTTTGAACAAAAGTACGGTGAGACATATAGTGAATCTTGGGACCGTTTTAAGGAACTTTTAAGAAAGTGTCCACAACATGGTTTCACAAAAGTACATCAAATTAATAATTTTACAATGGTTTAAGCGTGAATGACCAAGATTCACTAAATAGTGCCTCGGGGGGTAACATTTTGGTTAAGTCTTCTAATGCCGCATTGGATATTATTGAGAACAAGTCTAGAGTGCAAACTAAGAGTGTTCGGACTAATGTGGCTAGTGCTAGTACTAGTGACGCCGACAAGAGAATTGATAAGCTTACTTCGCTTGTTGAAAGAATTGCTCTACAAACCGATAACAATACCAAAAGCATCAATGCGCAAGTTAATGCTATGAATCAGTCATGTGAAATATGCGGGGGTTCTCATTCATACACCGATTGTCCTTCGACTCATGACAATCCGGAAAATGTGTATGCCGCCAACGGTAACTTTTCTACGGGAGGCTATCAAGCACGTCCTCAAGGTGACCGCAATTTGCTCAGTTATCGTTCAAACAACTTCCTTTCACCACCTGGTTTTCCCCCACAAAACCCAAACAACCTCAATCGAAACAATCGAAACCAACCTCGAGCTCCCAATCAATATCAAACCCAAAGAAACCCATATCCACCTCAAGGAAACAATCAAGTTCACCAACCACCCGCTTATCAACCACCTGCCTACCATGCTCTTCCTCCCACCCAACCCACCGCATTTAATCAAGAGGTTGACACTTACATGAGGACTAATGATGCGATAGTGCAGAATCTTCAGCGCCAAATCATCAACTTGAAAGGAGATATGGTGAAACAAGGGAATGATCTTCGAGCCGATATGCGAAACTCTTTGAGCAGTCAAACGAATGACTTAAGGGATATGATGGCTAGTTTCTTCCAAGGTAATCAAACCTATGGTTCAAGTTCTCTTCCGAGTAACACCGTTGCTAATCCAAGAGGGGAGATGAAAGCAATCACCACTCGATGTGGAAAAGGTTTAAAGGAACCCAAGCTTCCTACACCTACATCGGTGATTGTGACAAAGGAAAACGAGTCCCCTTCTCCAATTCCTCCACCTTCTATTTCACCAATTACTCCACCTTCTACTTCCACCCCTCCACCACCCAAGGATGTGAGTGAGAATTCTATTCCAAAGCCTTCATCTCAACCCAATATACCTTATCCCTCAAGGTTGAGGAAAGAGAAGTTAAAGAACAAGGATGATATTCAGGTTTCTGACTTTCTTAAAATGTTTAAACAACTGAATTTCAACATCTCCTTTGTTGAGGCTCTCGCTCACATGCCAAAATATGCTAAAATGTTTAAAGACCTTCTCAGTGATAAGGAGAAACTTCTTGATATCGCTCAGACCCAACTTAATGAGAATTGCTCCACAGTGCTCTTAAGGAAATTACCCACCAAACTTGGTGATCCGGGTCGTTTTCTCATTCCTTGCAACTTCCTCGGGGTAGAGAATTGTAAGGCCCTAGCCGATCTAGGTGCTAGTATAAACTTAATGCCATTAAGTGTTTGGAAACAACTATCTCTACCCAAGCTAGTCCACACTCGAATGACTTTGGAATTAGCTAACCGTACGGTTGCTTATCCAGTGGGGATAGCCGAAGATGTCTTCGTCGGTGTCGACAAATTCACCTTTCTGGCAGATTTTGTTGTCGTTGGCTACGAGATGGAACCCCTTGTTCCATTAATCGTTGGACGTCCATTCTTGAGGACCGGACGCACTCTCATTGATTTAGCCGTGGGCGAATTAATCATGAGAGTTGATGACGATAAAATCGTCTTCAACGTGGGTAAACTTTCTAAGCAGCCTTCTGACAACGAGAGTGTTAATTTCATTGACGTTCTTGATGAGGCTTGTGAAGAACATTTCAAAGACGCTTGTAAAAGTGGTTCTTCTTCTCTTCCCATTGTTGAGACTGTTGCCTCTATTGCTCCTTCACTAACTCCATTTGGAGAAAGTGATTACCTTTTCAAAGAATTTGAAGCAACTTTGGGAGATGTGGACTTAAAAATATGACGATTCTCCCACCGATTGGGATAAAGACATTCGTACCATTGAGAAACTTCTCAATGAGGACCATATTTCTCCACCATCTCCTAAGGAAATCTCTATCGATGACCCGAATTTGACTACGCCTTCCATCAAAAATCCTCCGAATTTAGAGCTTAAGGATCTGTCGTCTCATCTCGAATACGTGTTCCTTGACGACAATAAGAAGTTACCCGTCATCATCGATAAGGATTTGAGGAGGATGAAAAGTCTCGACTTATCGGCGTGCTGAAGAATCATAAGAAAGCGATTGCTTGGAAAAATCTCCGATATTCGTGGAATTGATCCTCACTTTTGCACACATAAAATTCTCATGGAGGACGACTTTAAACCCACTATTCAAAACCAAAGAAGGGTGAATCCCAAGATCCATGAAGTTATCAAAAAAGAGGTTATCAAACTTCTTGATGCGGGAATGATCTACCCTATCTCGGATTCACCATGGGTTAGTCCGGTCCATTGTGTGCCTAAGAAAGGCGGAATCACCGTTGTGCCTAATGAAAACAACGAGTTGATTCCTACTCGTCTCATTACAGGGTGGAGAGTTTGTATAGACTATCACAAACTCAATGATGCTACGAGAAAGGATCACTTTCCCCTTCTTTTCATGGATTAAATGCTCGAGCGTCTAGCGAGTAATGACTATTATTGCTTCTTAGACGGTTTCTCTAGGTATTTTCAAATTCCCATCGATCTTAAAGACCAAGAGAAAACCACATTCACTTGTCCTTATAGAACATTTGCTTACAAAAGAATGCCTTTCGGCTTATGCAATGCTCTTGGGACTTTCCAAAGGTGTATGATGGCTATCTTCCATGACATGGTTAAAGAAACTATGGAAGTCTTCATGGATGATTTCTCGGTCTATGGTGACTCCTTCTCTTCTTGCCTTGCCAATTTGGAACGCATGCTTAAGAGGTGTGAAGACACTCGCCTTGTTCTAAATTGGGAAAATGCCATTTCATGGTAAAAGAAGGCATTGTGCTTGGACATAAAATCTCAAAAGCCGGTCTTGAAGTGGACCGTGCTAAAGTTGATGTCATAGCCAAATTACCTCCACCTTCAACCGTGAAGGGTGTGAGAAGTTTCCTTGGTCATGCGGGCTTCTATCGTCGATTCATTCAAGATTTTTCTAAAATCGCTCGCCCGATGACCCACCTCTTGGAAAAAGATACTCCCTTTATCTTTTCTAAAGAGTGTCTTGAATTCTTCAATCTTCTTAAGGACAAACTAACTAAGGCACCGGTCTTGGTTACCCCTAATTGGGAGCTACCTTTTGAATTGATGTGTGATGCTAGCGATTTTTCTATTTGGGCGGTTTTGGGCCAAAGAGTGAACAAACACTTCCGACCATTCCATTACGCTAGCAAGACAATGACGGGGGCTCAATTGCATTATACCACTATCGAAAAAGAGCTTTTAGCTGTAGTGTATGGTATTGAAAAATTCTGCCCCTATCTTGTCCTTTCCACCACCATTGTCTATACCGACCATTCCACGTTGAAGTACTTGTTAACTAAACAAGATTCCAAGCCAAGACTTCTTCGTTGGGTTTTGCTCCTTCAAGAATTTAAAATTTAAATTCGTGACAAGAAGGGAGCCGAAAACCTAGCCGCGGATCATCTAAGTAGACTTGAGGATCCTTATCAAGAGATCAAGAACTCTTTTCCCTTGAGGCCTTAATGTCTATCAATTCCAATCTTGATGACAACCCGTCGTTTGCGGACATTGCAAACTACTTGGCGGGTGGAATTCTCAAGGAAGGGTTAACGTCCCAACAAAAGAAAAAGTTCTTTAAAGACATTGAACACTATTTTTGGGACGACCCTTACCTTTTCAAACAATGTGCGGGTCTTGTCATTCGTCGATGTGTTGATGGGCCGACAGCGTTACTAATCCTTAAAGCTTGCCATAAAGGACCCACCGGTGGTCACTTTGGCCCTAATTACACCACGAAGAAAGTATCCGACTCTGGAATTGGCCCACCATTTATCATGACGCTCATGAAATGGTTAAACATTGTGATGCTTGCCAACGCCAAGGCAAGATCACACATAAAGATGAGATGCCTTAAAATTTCATACAAGAATATGAAATCTTTGATGTATGGGGCATCGACTTTATGGGGCCATTTCCATCATCCAAAGGGAACAAGTACATCCTCGTAGCCGTTGACTACGTATCCAAATGGGTTGAAGCGAAGACTCTCCCTAAGAACGATGCGAGGGTGGTTGTGAACTTTTTGAAGCAGCTTTTTGCTCGATTCGGTGTTCCTCGTGCTATCATCAGTGACCACGAGACTTATTTTTGCAATGATCAAATTGGTCGAGTCATGGCTAAGTACGGTGTCAATCACCGTCTTTCCATTGCTTATCATCCTCAAACAATTGGTCAAGCCGAGATATCTAACCATGGATTGAAGCGAATTCTTGAGCGTACTGTGGGAGAGCATCATACCTCGTGGGCCGATAAGTTAGATGATGCTTTGTGGGCTTTCCGTACCCCATATAAGACGCCGATTGGTTGCACTTCATGTCGTCTTGCGTACGGTAAGGCATGCCACCTCCCTATTGAGCTGGAGCATAAGGCGTACTGGGCTTTGAAGTGGGCGAATTTTGACATCAACAAAGCTGGTGATCTTCGGAAGATTCAACTCAACGAGCTAAATAAACTGAGGAATGAAGCTTATGAGAACTCATTGATCTACAAGGAGAAGACCAAGATCATCCATGATGCAAGGATTAAGAACTGAGAGTTCCACGTTGGTGATCAAGTTTTATTCTTTAACTCTCGGTTGAAGATTTTCTTGGGCAAGCTGAAGAGCCGTTGGTCTGGTCCATTCACTGTCGCCAAAGTTTTCCCTTATGGCACCATTGAGCTTTCTCAGCCAAATGGGACTAATTTCAAAGTGAATGGCCAGCGAGTAAAGCTGTACTTTGGTGAGGACATCTCTCATGAGATGATTCCATCCCTCACCACGTTCCCCTTGAATTAGTTCTGGGTCGAGTCAGGCTCGTGACTCGGTTAACAAAAACAAGCGCTTCTCGGGAGGCAACCCGTTGATCTATCCTTTACCGTTTTCATAATAAGTGTAGGGGGAGCCCCGTATGTGTTCGTTGCCTTGTTTCTTATAATGTGCAGGGATTAAAGCTTCAAAGAGCACTTTTGATGATATTTGACGAACCGTGATCCCGTGTACCCGTCTTCTTGGTTCTATCCTAAACTATCGTGATTCAATATTTCATATTTTATATGTTCACATTGAAATCACTATAGTTGTCCTTTCCTTAGCAAGATTTAAACAACGTGCACAATGTCCTAAGTGTAGGGGAGTTTACTCCCACATGCTTAAACATTGAGGAGAATGTTTATATCAAGTGTAGGAGGACTTCTATCGAAGTAAGTGGTCTTTTCCATGAATATTTCCTCATTCTAACTGAAAAATTTGATTTTTCGACATTTTTCAAATTTTTTAATCTATTTTGGCCTAGAAGTATAGTAGTATTTTCCTTTGTTATCGTTATTTACTTTATGTGTTAGAATAAATTGTTAATAAAGTGGTTTTAATTTTTTGAACGTTGTGAATCTTTTGACTCAACCCGAGTTTACTTATCTAAGTTTACTCTAGCTAGTATTCTTAACGTGTAAAGTCAAGTTTTGTTATGCTTTTATATAGGAAACTTTAAAACGCGAAAGTCTTAACTCTCACGGGTTAAGAACAAGAACTTTTCGCAAGTTCCTATAATTGATCCTAGAAAGTTGTTTATCAAGGGAACTTTAAAATGCAAATTCTAAACTGGAAAGAGTCTAAGAGTTTGCAAGATCCTATAGATGACTTGAAAACCCGAAACTTTGATTTAATTGGCTAAGCATCCACGAGTCTCATTCCTTGATATTTTAAATTGTAGAGAACGAGAGATGATAGAGTCGATTATAAGTTTGGTATTCTTTCATGAATTTATGTGAGTTGATTATAAGTTTTTTCTCCCATCGCTTGTTAATAAATATATTTGCAATAAATAAGGTTGTACGATTTGAAAAGTTACTTAGCTTCTAGCACAAGATCATTTAAAAGTTGCTCGGTATTAATTAGATTTCATAGCCAAGGCATATATTGAAGCGGGATGCGAAGATTGGCGAGTCCGAAAAGGCCCTAACAAGGCATGAGGGCTACATTTTGTTGCTAAAGATCCAAAAGTGATGTGAAGAATCATTTATCGAAAATCAATATGAAGGATCGAGACACACGACGAAAAGCAAATACTCCCCTAAAGATCATTGAGAAGTCTATCCAAAAAGGCCCTAACAAGGTATGAGGATAAATAGATCCAAGTCCCAAAAGGAGGCGGATCGTTGTATATCGATATCCAAAATAAAGATTGGAGAAAAATGAAGAAGTCGTGGTCCAAGTATGAAGAATCTCTCAAGAACTTCAAGTGATGAAATTCCTATTAAGAAGAGAAGACCATAATTTCAAGAACGTATCTCAAGATTTGAAGTATGAAGTCGCTGCCAAATATCGGTCCGAGAAAGGTCTCAAATCGTGAAGCGAGTTATGCCAAGATATGAACTTTAAGAGGTCCCGAGAAGCAGTTTTTAAAGATTTTGTCCTTTAGCTAACTATTGATTAAATTGTCCCACTTTATTTTCGGCCTAAATAAACTATCGAAATAAGTCAAACAATGCATCCTCGTGATCATTTAAGACAACAATAAAATATAAGAGATACACCTAGGAATAAGGGAGTCTAAGTAAATAATTGGGCCACATGAGTTCGTGTTAGTTTGCTAACTTATAATAACAATAATCTCGTTTTTAAGCTTGGTATGGGGAACGTGAAACTTGAGGATGATAAAGATTCATGACCACCAAAACCCCAATGTAAGTCTTTGATTTCTTTACTTGTTTTGTTCTTTTAGTTTCCTTAGTGTTTAGTATTTAATAAAGGCCAAGGTGGGTTATTTATGATGAAAAATGTAACTCGTTCTTTGAAATTGATGCATTGCATGAGGGCATTGCAATGGTCAAGTGTAGGGGATTTAATAAGTGTGAAAACACTTATCCTTTTACCACTTATTTCCAATATTAACAAGACCAAAACGTGTATTTTATGTCGTAAAATTTGGAATTATGCGTGGTTTGTGTTTTTATTGTGTTTCAGGGTAAAAATATGAAAAAGGAAGAAAACATGAGCTATCACGGGCTTTTATCGAGGAAAACGGGAAAAGACGAAGTCAAAAGATCAAGAGTGCAAAAACAACGGAAGTCCAAGGCCTATTCTGAAGATTTATCGAATAACAAGTCTAAAGACGGAAGTTTAATGAAGTCGAAGAACTCAAGTCTAATTATAGAAGAAAATTATAAGACAAGTTCAATTTATGTCGACAAATCCTGAGACGACGTCGAGAAAGACAAAGAATTTAAATCGAGTCGAGACGAGAAGAAAGAAAGAAGGAAGCAACACATGCACTCCCCACCTCCTATATATACCCTCCTAATGACACATTAGGAGGGTGTTAGTTAATTTAGCTAGTTTCATTTTTCTTTCTTAGTTTTATTTTTAGAGAGATAAAGTGTTTAACTTTCTCTCACTAAAACTTCATCTTTTCTTTCTTTCATGTTTATGTTTTAATTCAATCTTGTATTTTTGAATCTTTTACTCTACAAGTTCACGTTAAGTTTTTCATATTCAATCTCTTTCTACCTTTCTTGATTTTTACTTGTTTGATCCGAAAATTATCTTTTATCTTGTTTAAATTTGATGTTTATGTGATTAAAAAGTTTATCTTTTTAATCCTATATGAGCCTTTATACGATTAAGCTTAAAGCTTGTTATGCTTTTTGCCTTATTTAGTATTTAGCTTATTTAACTTTTAGTTTTCTTAAAAAGTTTGGTCTTTTTAAAGTTTGATTCATAAAGTTTGCTTATCTCGTATTTTAAAAGTTTTCAAATTTGTTCTTATTAAGTTGGTTAAGTTTTTGTTAATTGTCCTTTTTAGAAGTGCTTATTGGTTTATTAGCTTATTGCATTCATCCGAATATTGTGGCATTTCCATCACAATCATAGGGTTTACATATTGCGACGGGTATTCAGACGGGTTCATTATGATCGCAATAACCCTTAGGGTTTTACTTTGCGATCAAGTGTATTCAGATCCCTTATTCCGATCGTGATTGCGATCGCTCATTGCGATCGTATATTGCGACGGGTCTTAAGGTTATATTAAGACGAAACTCTACCCAATTTTTGTTAGCCTTATTCCGATAGAGTTCCTATTATTCCAATACTTTGAACATTCCGACAGCTTCATTTCACATTCAGATAGAACTGCATTCCGATAGCTGTAATCTTAATTATTCTGATACTTCACATTCAGATAGAATTATTCCGATACTTTTAGATTCCGATCAAGATTATTCCGATAGAATTCACTTTCATTTATTCCGATGGATTCAGTTTTGATACATTCCGACAGTAACATTCCGATGGGTTAAGTTTTTAGTTTTAAAAGGTTTTCAAGTTTTAAATTCATTACGTTTTCTAGTAATTTGTAGTTTAATTTTTAAAGCTTTTATTTTACTCAACGACATTTTCATATTTGCTTTTAGCTTAAAATAGATAATCAAACCTTTTTATTTTCCACCAAGAACGAATGAGTCGCACTTTTAACTAGTAATCAATTCGAAAAGACTGGAAAAACGAATCTTTTTATTACAAGGTAATCCCTTGTATTACACTCCCGAGCCATGTGTCCTTCCCCTTTCCAGTTATAACAGATGATCATTTTCATTTTGCCAGTGTTATTTCCCCTTGTAGCAGTGTTGAATGGGCATGCACCAGTATTGGATGAACTTGGTCTCCCCTGAAGTGGTTGCATAGTAACACTGCCATCTTGGATTGTAGCTTGTTGACGTAAGTTAGAAGAATTCCTCAACTGATTTTTTGTTGGAGATGGTCCTCTGTAACCTCTTTTGTTCAACGCTTGAGTGATGTAAGCAGACATTTGTGCAAGTATATCAGTAGGATTATCCCCTTGTCTGAACTCAGGAACTGGAATCTCATCATCATAGTAGAAAAATGGTGCTAGTTGAGCTACATACGCAGTTAAAGGAGTACTGACATGTTGTGAGTAATGGGGTTGAGGAACCTCATGTTGCTGGTGTAACACCCCCAAATTTATACAACATAGTACAGCGGAAGACTAGTTGGTGTTACGGGATAGCACATCACTCACATCATAGACAACGCATAAAAATCGCGTCGTTTAATAATAAATCATTTCCATTCATAAATATCAAAGTTACATCGGTCCCAAGTCATATTATTTCATACAAAGTTTTACAAAATATTTGAATGGAAAATAAGTATTTAGGTGCGGGCCATGAATTCTTGTTGTCTTCCCGAGAATTACCTTCAAGTACCTGAGATAAAACATGTTAAAAGAAAAGGTCAGCGATAACGCCGAGTGAATTCTAGAGTTTAATAAATTCCATCAATATAATTTTGGTATAAAATTAGTACCAAAAATCAATTCGTACAAATCGTTGTAATAGGCCGTAAAATAGCCAAAATCAGTTTATACAAATCTTTGTAATAGGCCATAAAATAGCCAAAGTCATTTTATATAAATCCTTATCGAAAATCATAATATAGGCATTTGCCTTAAAAATTATTATACGACCCAATGTCGTAAAAACATCATACAATACGTTTTACAACGTTGTATAGATTAAATAAAAACCGTTATGTGAATATGGTTATGAAAACCAAAATACAAACATAATATCAATAGTATGACCCAGTATTGCTAGTCAGGCAATACATCGCAATTCGGAGCGTCCAGTAATATTTTGGTGATTGGATTATTATAAGCCGCATGACATTGTTACCTTACTAAAACCAAAACGGGTAGCTAACCCGATACCAATTTTGCCCATCTAAAGTAGCGTGTCGTCACAAAGGTCACGCTGTTGAAATCTTCTCATACATAAATTCGCTTACCAATCAATGTGGCACGACGGGGATCAACCGTCAAGGCGCGAACTGGGGTGATCGTCCCCAAATAGTACTATTAAATGCATAAGCGTCTACCAACTCCCGGTAGTTCACAATTCATGCTAATGGGACTTTTAGTGACATAACCTAACTTTAATAATCCATTTGATTTCATCTATCGGGTCCTTTAATCATTTATCGGGTCATACATTCGGGTCATTCATTCATCCGGGTCCAAAATCAATAAACAAATAATCGGGACAAATGGTGTCCTAATTTTATAAAAACTAACATGTTATCTCCCTCGCGGGTTTATAAAGCATTTATAAAAACATTTAAAAGAGTGTGAGGCTATGAACTCACGTTGATGTGGGAAGGTGGGTTATCGGCAATTCGGACGTACGGTACGGAAACCTAGACAAATAATACTCGTATTAGACTTTTGTCCAAATGACTTTATAAAAATAACAATTATGTATACATATGATGATTATTTATATATGATGATCAAGTGGGTTTACATATTCTCATTTACTCATTTTAGTGTTATGTGTCGATAACTTTTATACTAGTTTACTAGTTTTACCGATTTACGTGTTTTAGGTCCAATAAACTTATTATAAGTTCTTTAACTTGTATTAATCCATGTTATACTTATATTATCAGTATCTATACTTTACAAGTTGGGCCTAAATGGGTTAAGCCCAATAATAAGTTTATAAGTGTTTTAGTCCATTTTTGTTGTATTATTAGTCCAATAACGTTAATTTAGTCCGTTAACGTCCGTATGTCCTATAGTTCGGGTCTTATCGGTTTTTACTTGTTATATATGTTTATATATCAGTATATGAATTTTATAAAGTTTACATTAGACGGGTCAAACCGTCTAAGTTTTATTTAACAAAAACGTTAATTTTACTGTAATAGCCGAAAAAGTCGTAAAAATCATGTTTATAGTTTTCTAACTTATAAAACTTAACAAGTTACCATTTTTATAAAATGTCCACTTATTTAACCTTTTACATACTTATATAAATAAAATCCATAAGTTAGTGGGTTTTTATTTTACATTTTATACAATATAATTTTGAGTGCTTATATAATAATAATAAACATTAATTCTCAAAATCTGATTTTTATTTTCATCTTCACCAAAACTGCCATATCTAGAGTTCTATATGGAGATAGAAGCTCAAATTTTTATCACATAAAATGCATGATATGTGATCCATTTAACTCTCCTATAGCTACTGTTGAATCATCTTCTAAGTATTTTCTAAAAATCGTCCAAAACAGTAAACTCAGATTGGTACTCTAAACTTGTTTTGATCATATCTCACTCATTACAATGATTCCATTGCATGGCCAACTCTCACATGTGTACAAGACCCATAGCTTACTGTAAATCCATTAATCTATGCCATTTTTATCAGTTCATCATTTGATTCTTTACTGTTTTATACAGCCAACAAATTTAAACAAGATTTTAGCCTTGTTTCTTATAGTCTTACATCTTTTTAAGCATGTTTATCAACAACAAATCCCCACACAACACTTTTATCATCATATAATCATCATATACATATACAATAGGAAAGAAAATACATGATTACATAATCAAAATAACAAGAGGATGAGGAGAACAATCTTTATACCACCATGATGATGAAATGATAAGCTTTTGGATGAACAAGACATGGTTTTGGGTAACCAATCTTATGAGATATCAACACCACTTCTAGGATCACCAAGTATTTGTAGATTCCTCCAAAAATCAGCCCTTGTTCTTCATGAAAACTCCTTGAGAAATCAGCCCCAAACTCCCTTGAAAACTCCTTTTTACATGTTAAGATCACCTCCAATCTTCATAACTTCAATGGGTTTTCATCATATGTGTGAATAACATATGATTTCATGGTTAAATCAAGATCAAATGGGTTATTTAGGGTGAGAGTAGGACGAATTTTTGAGAGAGAAATGGGAGGATGAGAGTGGTTTGCATGAGTGAAAATGGTGGTTATGAGTAGCTAGTTGTTTTTGTGGGATGAGTGGAAGAAACTAGCTTAAGTGTTAAGCTAGTGCTTACACTTGTAAGCTACAAGTTAACATGATGCCACATCTTTGATGTGGTGTCATGTTGTGCCATCCCATGTGTATTAGTGGGGTGGGATAATGTATTTTGTCCCACCTCACTAATTTACGGGTATTCCTCGATTCTAGTTTCCTCGATTTGCGTGCCCTCGGGTCGTTTCACGAAAAACGTTTTTATAAATTATGAATCAACGACACAAAACGAATCCAATAAAAATTGTCTCATAAAAAACGGAGTTCAAAAACGTAAATACATAATCCTAAGGTTTCCGGTTTAGTCGTAAAGGACGTTAAATTAAAATCGTAAGTCCTAATCTCTTATCATAAATTTGTGAGTTTATGAACCAACTCAAATTTAAAACTCCAAAATAATATTCATGGACAAATTTATTTTTTGAAATGTCGGACTGTCACCAAAGACGGTGTATGTAAACGTAAGCACGTAACGTTGAATCCTCCGGTTTAGATGTAGTCGATGCTACTTCAAGACGTAAATACAAATTACTTCCCAAAAATAAGTGAGTTCATAATGTAACATTAAAATAATGTTTTCAAATAAACATTGAGAATAAAATATCAACCATAAATTGACGGATTGTCATAGCATTTACCCCTAAACAGGATCTTTGTCCTCAAAGATCATCTTACTACTCGCTTCTTATAGAGTTAAAAGCCATGTGGGTATTTCCTCCACATTCGGTCTTTTATCACAAGTGTAATCCATTATAATACGCGAGTTTCATCAAACATAACTATAGGAATAAGATCAGGCTAAATGTTGACTTACTTTCTCTATCCATGATGTTCACGGGTTTCTGATGAATGTAACTTTTCGCCGATCTAAGCTTTACTAAGAATAATCAGATTTTCACTTGATAGATATTCCATCAAGTTTGATTTACGAAACATAATTCACGCAGTTCTTGATGTCCTAGGGTAGATCCAGCTTATATGCCTTTCAATCCCAACTTTTACATCATCTCAATGGTCCCATACAACGGGGACTTATATCCCATGATTTGTCAGATCATGAATTCATTTTTCCAAGGTTAAAAATTGTGGCATAACTTCGCTACCCATTTGGCACTTCAAGATCTACATTTCATATTCACATAACCTCTTGCCCACTACCCGCTGTCAATAATCAAATCCTAATTTCAACACTCAATTCAGATCTCGCGGGTCGGGCATTTTGTAAGGTTAGGTTCGCCATCATAGGAAACCTTAAACCTAAAAGACATGTCCAACACACAATGGGTGTATGTCGGGTGTCTTCATCTCAACTCTTGCTTATAGATGCTCTAAGATTTAGATCCTAACAAGATTAGATCTCGATCCTAATACGATATTTATCAATGATAATCTTTCCAAAGGAAAACGATTTTTACAGCTTATTACCAAAGGTCAATCATTCAAACATAAAATAGCACTTATATTACTTTGTATCGTTACTTTACCTCGTCCCTTCGATTTGGGGTGGTACATAGTACTCTCATCAAGGTTCGTTCTCAATGATTTCTGAGCAAATCTCTAGAAATTCGATGCGAAGCGAGGATCTTGATATATAGATGATCGATACAAGCACACTATGTTTACATAACTCTTTTGCATTTATCATTAACGGGAATGATATTAGCAGATTTGGTCAGTCTGTCGACGATGACCCAAATCGAATCAAATTCATATGATGACCTTTGCAATAGCTAGACGTTTACTAATGTATGAGGCGTTATTTGCCTTTATAATTTATCATTAGTACAACTTCTTCAGACAAAGATACTTTTAGTCATAAATGACATAAATAGAATACTTATACTTACAAATTCCAACATAACTATATCTCACAATCCTCTATATTTAGGCAACCACAAGTGGCCTTTTAAAACATTTAACGCTATTGGCTTCTAAATTTTTAATGGTTCACATTAGCCGTGAAACCTTTTATTATCTATATTATCCTTTTTACAAACATTAGTTATTTTTAAATTGTTCGGCAATTTATTTTTCACCGTCATTACTAAGGAACACATCCTAATTGGTTCTTTATACTTTTTTTTTCATAATGCGTCGATATCTAAATTCACCTCTCCTGATGATATAAATATCATAACCGTATTTATTCAAAATTCTTTCTTCATATCTTCTATGTTTTAGTTTCATCTCAACTATCATTTTTATCAGTTTTGCTTAATCTGACGTTTTAAAGCGTCGATAATTATTACAGTTAATTTAATAAATATTTAATTTTTATGAACGTAAACATAAAAATTTTAAATTTCTTAGTTCGACCAATTATATAAAATGTTCAAAAATAAATTTTGAATTTAATTAAAACGATTTTTGTTGATTTATCGAAAATATTTAATAGGATTCGTAAATGTTCGAAAAAACTTTGTTTATACTTTGGTCAAAATTTTCTTAGTTGAAAAGCAAAAATTGTCGTTTCAAATTTTAAGTCATGGTTTAACGGTTCCACTAAATCCTTCTTAAGTTATCTTGAGGTATACACAAACATTTACCCCTAAACAGAAGTTTAGTTAAATGGTTTGTGTATAAGGGAATAATCCCTTTGAAAATCCTTTGTTAAAACATTTGTCAAAACATATTTCCATTTCTTTTTGGTAAAATCCAAAGTCTTAAAAGGGCTCTTAATTTTTAAAGAGTCAATATATTCCATCATCTATTAATCACATGGTTAAATCATGTAAAGGTTCAAGTCTTTAATCACGTGTTAATTATTTAAGGTATAGGTTTTCATTGTCCGGCCAATTCAGGGCAGTCTATAAATAATTATTAACTCAATCTTATTCTTATAAACAAACAAATGGTCCTTAATGATCACGAGCATGAATTTATCAAATTACAGCCTACATACGTGATTCACCAATTTTATGAATACTACATGTGCATTGTCAATCCAAACGACATCACGTGAAACTCATAACGTTCATTACAAGCACCGGATGTAGTGATTGGAATAGATAATCTCTTTCGCAGATGCGAAGTTGATGATAACCATGCTATGGATCAAATTGCTAGAACCTTGTAAATGATCGAACAAATCTTCCATTTCGAGTTATGGATATCGTTTTCGATTGTCAATTTACTCAGTCACAGTAATCTATAAATATAAGGAAAGATAACACCATAGCTCTTCAGGATGACAGGCTTGGTATAATAAAATCTTTCTCCGACAACTCTCTCAGTTGTACGGTAATTCCTTAAATTCAGATGGTGCTGACGTACAGTGCACAAGCCATAGGTGCAGCACCGAGAATATAACCAAATACCAAATTCAACTTGCCTTAATTGCGAAAGTCTAGGTAATTCATCAACAAATACTTTCTAAAGTTTCAGATAACCGAAACATCTTTTTAATAAATTCATATTAGGTTCTTTCTAGATTATAATATCTATGACTAATTCACAACCATTCATGGTAAAATCTCAAGTCTAAATGCAGGATACGGGCATCCGTCAAGAATTATTTAGATCACTTTTGATAATCAACATCTTATCGTTTAGGGGAATTCTACTCGAGTTCCCATCAATTAAGACAATGTCGTCATGTCATAATCAATCAATCCATTCCACTGACACTATCAACTTTCCAGTTTTATTGCCGTCGATAAGATGTGAACTTCTCAAAAGTCTGATAATAACTCATAATCCTTCACAAGTTCAAGGATATCAGGAGACACAACTTTCATCTAAAGAGTAAGGTCAACGCAAAATCTATGCGAGAGAATTTCAAATCAGATACAGACGAAAACATTTAACGAATAGGAATATATCCCATGTTTTCATAATTTGAGTACGCATTTGGAAGCTCCTCGGATCGTTACCCAGGTCATTCAAATGAAATCAAATCATAAGAAATGATAAGAACGTCAATACATCCAGTCGGGTATCAACACTCGGTAATCAGATACTTTTCCTAAGAATCTCAATACGGGGAAATTGGTCAAGAAGGGAATATCAATTGTCAAATAAGACAAATTCCACAGATGAGTAAATTCAACTCAGAAGAATAGAGGCTACAGGCACATATGTAGGTGTCCCTAACACTATGTCCTTATTTTTCACTTCTTGCAGATCTCATTAAAATTTAATCTTTCACAATCCTCAAAGAAAATGTAGTGTTTATTCATTAGTTTTATGGTGACTACTAATCAGTCTTGCATAGTCCATTCCAAATTGTATGTAGGCGCGCAACTATATACAATTTCAAGATTAACGATGCAATACTCAGTTTGTCAAAATTTTATCATCATGTTTAAAATAAAAACATTTTCATGCTTAATTCTTAAATAAAATTCAAAATAAATTTACAAAGAATTTCTTTGTTATGGAAATAATTAAGTTTCCAAAGCGTCTCATAAAAAACTTCATTTTGATATCAATCACTTATAAATCTCACTTTGAGTAATCCTTATTGTGATGAAAATTAAATTTTCTCAAAGGATACCGTTTTAACTTTATAAAAATAATGTGTGATCTGCAAAAGAGTGATGAAAGCTTGTTCACCAAGAATTAACTACAATATGATAGAAAATGAGCTTAGCCAATTAATCATGAGGTTCATGACTTCGATGGCACTCAGGAAGAATGATTCACAACGTAACTCAAATCAAGATGAGTACTCGTTCAATGGTTACATTACTAATGCGAACATTAGGAAGAAGCAAGAAAAGATAGATAACATCAATACATGTAGAATTTAGCAATCAAAGGTAGTCTTTTCATTAATCACAAACAAGTCAAAATTGTACCGTAACACATTACGTGTCACTATGTCATACAATTCTCAGAACTCATCCTACCAACTGATATCTCAGTTAAGTTAGGGATTATTTTTAAAAGATACCACAATGAATACTAATCTACAAGAGTCATTAGGTGTTCCACATGTCCCGAAAGATCCATCAGTCCCAATTCAGAAGAAGATTTCTTCAATTTATTTATTGGACACTGGGCATCCTCGTTAGTGGACAATGTCCTAGGAACAACCCTTAACACGAATCAACAATCAATTAAAACCTTATAATTCAATCACAAAACTTAACGACTTCTATTAACAATCTCATATTCCATATGGGTTAAATTTTTTTTTTTTTTTACTTTATTCAAGTTTCAATCAACTTATACTCAAGTCGATATCTTACTTCATTCTCCAATACTTACAACCTTATTCTTCGTCCTTGTAAAGGCAATACAAATATGAATCAACACTTAATTTCCAATCCTATTAGCTCTTACAACAACAATTATCAAATGAGTCAAAAATGACTTGATCATTCAACTAGACTTCTCGGAAAGGTATTAGTGCCATGAGGCTTTTGGGTAATGGTTCCAATAACAGCCTCAAGTGCAACATTCACCCTTTCGATTTCAATTTAAGAATTGGATGACAACGAATCAGATGACATCTTTCCAGGTGATAACGTTTTGTCAAACTCCACTCTATAAGAAAGATCGTCATGAAATCGATATCAGATTTAATCTCGCCAATTCTTTTTCAATATCACAATCAACTAATATCTACAATTCTACGAATATCAACCATTTGTTGGGATGATAAATATCCACAACTTGGTTTTAGATCTAGGATAGCTAGAATTCCTACGAGAATAACTTCGATTAATTTACTAGGGGATTTAGGGTTACTTGTGACAATCGACGTCGTATAAATACCTCGTATAAAAATCAAAATAATCATCAAACAATCATGTAATAAAATTACATCATATATATATATATATAATCCAAGTTATATATATATTAAAATAACACTTCTCAGTCTTGGCCTTGTCAGTAACTCGGGAATTCTTCGGCACCGTTATAGTCAAAAGATTTTTAGACGTTTTTTTTTTTAGAAAAATGTTTATAGTTAAAAGATTTTGAAAAGTTTTATTCAAAACCTCGGTTTTAAAAATCTTTCGTTCTCTATAACGAGAGCTCTGATGCCAAACTGTAACACCCCCAAATTTATACAACATAGTACAGCGGAAGACTAGTTGGTGTTACGGGATAGCACATCACTCACATCATAGACAACGCATAAAAATCGCGTCGTTTAATAATAAATCATTTCCATTCATAAATATCAAAGTTACATCGGTCCCAAGTCATATTATTTCATACAAAGTTTTACAAAATATTTGAATGGAAAATAAGTATTTAGGTGCGGGCCATGAATTCTTGTTGTCTTCCCGAGAATTACCTTTAAGTACCTGAGATAAAACATGTTAAAGAAAAGGTCAGCGATAACGCCGAGTGAATTCATAGAGTTTAATAAATTCCATCAATATAATTTTGGTATAAAATTAGTACCAAAAATCAATTCGTACAAATCGTTGTAATAGGCCGTAAAATAGCCAAAATCAGTTTATACAAATCTTTGTAATAGGCCATAAAATAGCCAAAGTCATTTTAGATAAATCCTTATCGAAAATCATAATATAGGCATTTGCCTTAAAAATTATTATACGAGCCAATGTCGTAAAAACATCATACAATACGTTTTACAACGTTGTATAGATTAAATAAAAACCGTTATATGAATATGGTTATGAAAACCAAAATACAAACATAATATCAATAGTATGACCCAGTATTGCTAGTCAGGCAATACATCGCAATTCGGAGCGTCCAGTAATATTTTGGTGATTGGATTATTATAAGCCGCATGACATTGTTACCTTACTAAAACCAAAACGGGTAGCTAACCCGATACCAATTTTTCCCATCTAAAGTAGAGTGTCGTCACAAAGGTCACGCTATTGAAATCTTCTCATACATAACTTCGCTTACCAATCAATGTGGCACGACGGGGATCAACCGTCAAGGCGCGAACTGGGGTGATCGTTCCCAAATAGTACTATTAAATGCATAAGCGTCTACCAACTCCCGGTAGTTCACAATTCATGCTAATGGGACTTTTAGTGACATAACCTAACTTTAATAATCCATTTGATTTCATCTATAGGGTCCTTTAATCATTTATCGGGTCATACATTCGGGTCATTCATTCATCCGGGTCCAAAATCAATAAACAAACAATCGGGACAAATGGTGTCCTAATTTTATAAAAACTAACATGTTATCTCCCTCGCGGGTTTATAAAGCATTTATAAAAACATTTAAAAGAGTGCGAGGCTATGAACTCACGTTGATGTGGGAAGGTGGGTTATCGGCAATTCGGACGTACGGTACGTGCTTCAATCACGGAAACCTAGACAAATAATACTCGTCTTAGACTTTTGTCCAAATGACTTTATAAAAATAACAATTATGTATACATATGATGATTATTTATATATGATGATCAAGTGGGTTTACATATTCTCATTTACTCGTTTTAGTGTTATGTGTCGATAACTTTTATACTAGTTTACTAGTTTTACCGATTTACGTGTTTTAGGTCCAATAAACTTATTATAAGTTCTTTAACTTGTATTAATCCATGTTATACTTATATTATCAGTATCTATACTTTACAAATTGGGCCTAAATGGGTTAAGCCCAATAATAAGTTTATAAGTGTTTTAGTCCATTTTTGTTGTATTATTAGTCCAATAACGTTAATTTAGTCCGTTAACGTCCGTATGTCCTATAGTTCGGGTCTTATCGGTTTTTACTTGTTATATATGTTTATATATCAGTATATGAATTTTATAAAGTTTACATTAGACGGGTCAAACCGTCTAAGTTTTATTTAACAAAAACGTTAATTTTACTGTAATAGCCGAAAAAGTCGTAAAAATCATGTTTATAGTTTTCTAACTTATAAAACTTAACAAGTTACCATTTTTATAAAATGTCCACTTATTTAACCTTTTACATACTTATATAAATAAAATCCGTAAGTTAGTGGGTTTTTATTTTACATTTTATACAATATAATTTTGAGTGCTTATATAATAATAATAAACATTAATTCTCAAAATCTGATTTTTATTTTCATCTTCACCAAAACTGCCATATCTAGAGTTCTATATGGAGATAGAAGCTCAAATTATTATCACATAAAATGCATGATATGTGCTCCATTTAACTCTTCTATAGCTACTGTTGAATCATCTTCTAAGTATTTTCTAAAAATCGTCCAAAACAGTAAACTCAGATTGGTACTCTAAACTTGTTTTGATCATATCTCACTCATTACAATGATTCCATTGCATGGCCAACTCTCACATGTGTACAAGACCCATAGCTTACTGTAAATCCATTAATCTATGCCATTTTTATTAGTTCATCATTTGATTCTTTACTGTTTTATACAGCCAACAAATTTAAACAAGATTTTAGCCTTGTTTCTTATAGTCTTACATCTTTTTAAGCATGTTTATCAACAACAAATCCCAACACAACACTTTTATCATCATATAATCATCATATACATATACAATAGGAAAGAAAATACATGATTACATAATCAAAATAACAAGAGGATGAGGAGAACAATCTTTATACCACCATGATGATGAAATGATAAGCTTTTGGATGAACAAGACATGGTTTTGGGTAACCAATCTTATGAGATATCAACACCACTTCTAGGATCACCAAGTATTTGTAGATTCCTCCAAAAATCAGCCCTTGTTCTTCATGAAAACTCCTTGAGAAATCAGCCCCAAACTCCCTTGAAAACTCCTTTTTACATGTTAAGATCACCTCCAATCTTCATAACTTCAATGGGTTTTCATCATATGTGTGAATAACATATGATTTCATGGTTAAATCAAGATCAAATGGGTTATTTAGGGTGAGAGTAGGACGAATTTTTGAGAGAGAAATGGGAGGATGAGAGTGGTTTGCATGAGTGAAAATGGTGGTTATGAGTAGCTAGTTGTTTTTGTGGGATGAGTGGAAGAAACTAGCTTAAGTGTTAAGCTAGTGCTTACACTTGTAAGCTACAAGTTAACATGATGCCACATCTTTGATGTGGTGTCATGTTGTGCCATCCCATGTGTATTAGTGGGGTGGGATAATGTATTTTGTCCCACCTCACTAATTTACGGGTATTCCTCGATTCTAGTTTCCTCGATTTGCGTGCCCTCGGGTCGTTTCACGAAAAACGTTTTTATAAATTATGAATCAACGACACAAAACGAATCCAATAAAAATTGTCTCATAAAAAACGGAGTTCAAAAACGTAAATACATAATCCTAAGGTTTCTGGTTTAGTCGTAAAGGACGTTAAATTAAAATCGTAAGTCCTAATCACTTATCATAAATTTGTGAGTTTATGAACCAACTCAAATTTAAAACTCCAAAATAATATTCATGGAGAAATTTATTTTCTGAAATGTCGGACTGTCACCAAAGACGGTGTATGTAAACGTAAGCACGTAACGTTGAATCCTCCGGTTTAGACGTAGTCGATGCTACTTCAAGACGTAAATCCAAATTACTTCCCAAAAATAAGTGAGTTCATAATGTAACATTAAAATAATGTTTTCAAATAAACATTGAGAATAAAATATCAACCATAAATTGACGGATTGTCATAGCTGGTAAGTAATGGAAGGGTTTGTTGGAGGTTGATAAGAAGAATATGGTTGTGAAGCATAAGGTAAATGATGTGAGTCACTTTGTGATAAAAATGCTGGTTGCTGATATTGTTGTTGATATGATGTTGGTGGTTGTGGTAAGATCGAATATTGTGGAAAGCTTGGAGTCTGAAACATGGGCTTGTGATAAGATTGTTGTCCCATAGCATAAGGAGTGTTGTTATATGACAGTGTTGGATGATTTTCCATTAATGCCAATGGTTCGGAATAAGATCCTTGAGACATGCGTTTCTAGAGCACATGCTTCTCGTGTTACTGCAAGAAAGCATAAAGTTGATCTAAATTGGATTTATGCAGACCCTGAATCACTTTAACATCAGTGAGATATTGGCTCCACTCTGGGGGTAACATGTTCAAGAACTTGGTGTTGATTTGAAACTAAGCAATTGTGAGATAATAGATATTTAAATCATTCATCAAAGTAGTGAAGCGCCAGTAGTAATCATGAAGTGTTTCCCCTGGAATGTATGAGAACCTATCAAACAAGTCATAGAGTTGACACTCTCGTTCCTACTTGGAAAGTGAAGTCCCTTGTAACAAAACTGATAAGCGATCCCAAAGTTCCTTTGCTACCTTGTAATTGCTTACCATACGATAAATATCAGGTGGAAGAGCTTGCTTGATGGTCTAAACGGCCTTGTCATCCGCATTGGCAATGATTTGATTGGCAGCCGTTAGTTCATGGAATAGCATTGGCCTAGTCACATTATCTACAGTAACTTCACCCCAATCGAGTGGTCCTTGCTCAATGGATTAAACCATGAGTCTCCCACTGGGTCTTCCCATAATATAAGACATCATGCGACCTTGCCATGCTTCAAAAAGCTCTTTGATAAGCAATGGTGGACGGGTATCGGTACCCGAGATGATAGAAAGGTCAGTAAGCGATGTCATTGTTTGCATGTATGAATGTGAATTCATTTTTGATCCCTTGAATAAAGATTACCAAAATGATCGAGCAATGAAATAAGGTTATGTGTTTTAATGTTGTTTAAACAAAGATGTTGTTATCTTTAGGTTGTGTGTTTTTGTGAAATTTACAAGATCGAAAAATCCTCTAAGTTGTGCAAATACTATCTCAATACCCAAATTAATTCAATCTCAATGTGAAATCTCAAAATCGTCGTAATTCTTAAACTTAAACCGTCGGAATACCAAAACTTAAACTTGTCGGAATACCACCTGTCGGAATACAACCGGAATAATGATCGGAAAAACCTGTCGGAATATGATCGGAAACCCTGTCGGAGTATCTTAAAATGTATCGAAATAACAGACGGTAACAACTATCAGAATATGTATCAGAATACCACCTGTCGGAATAACTATCGGAATAATGGTCGGAAAAACGATCGGAATACTTAAACCCTTTTCCGATGAAAGATATCAGAATATCTATCGGAATGTAAAACCCTTTTCCGATGAGACCTGTCGGAATAACGGTACTGTTTCGAGATTTAGAGGTAAAAAGATGAAATAGATTGCTTCCTTCTCTGCATCAATCCAAGCAGGGTTCTCTTTCGAAGTATTCTCATATGTTTCCTTAATAGTCTCTCAGCGGCACCTGGCGTCGTGTCGGTTGATGGAGTTGCAGGAATGGTGATTGTAGTGAGAGTATAGGGCCCGTCTGTGATGCAACAGCGAAGAACATCACCATTGGGTTTTGTGTCAAGATATCGAAGAAAACGTGATTACCATTGTGCATATCGACCGGACACAAGCATTGGTGGTCTCTCTTTGTTACCCGCCACCATGATGTTGTTATTAGTAACACGATACTCAGTAGTAGAATCCATCTCGATAATGAAGTGTTGAAGTGAATAGGATCTTAAGTAGATGTTGTTGTGATTAGGTTGTGGTTGATATTCCGAGAAACTTTGTGAAAAACCCCTAACAATGTCTTCGTAGGAAACCAAAAATTCTTAGACCAAAAAACTCGCGATAAAAATTTTCAAAAAACACTTTTTGAAAAATTTCTAACACTTAATTTTGGAATAACTAGAGATTGCAGAAAAAATAACCAGAGAAAAATTCGGAATCTGTTGGTTCCAGAAAACAAGTCGAATATGAATTCCGAAAATACAATACGAAATTCGGAATGTAGAACCTGTTCAAATGTCAGAATGTTGACCTATTCAGAATTCAGAATGTAGAACCTATATGGATGTCAGAATCTTTGACCTTTTCAAAAGTCGGAATTCGGAATCCGGAGTCTATGTGTACAGACTTAAATTCGAATCTAAATGAAGTTGAAATCTCGGAATGTAAATTTCAAAAAGTCGGAATTCCAAAAGTGAGGTTGAAATGTCAGAATATTTTGGTAATAGAATGTCGGAATCTTTAAATGTACAAAATGTCGGAATCTATGATACCAAAGTCGTAATAATGATGCTTTAACAAAATGTCGTAATGCTAAAGAGAAATTTGGAGGGAAAAACATGTCGGAATATGAGTGCAAAAGTCAGAATAATTTTGCAAAAGTCGGAATATGTTTGCAAAAGTCGGAATAAATTTGCAAAATTCGGAATAATATGTTTGGGTTGTCAAAAGTCGGAATGTGCAGTGAAGTACAAATGTCGGAATGTTTAAACCCAAGATAGAAGTCGGAATATGCCAAACCAAAACTAGAATTCGGAATATTAAAACCCTATGATTTCGAAATCTTTCACTTCCTAATAACTTGATATTTCAAACTTTTTACCTAATAATAAAGCCTAAACTTCAAAAAAAATTTCGTGAAAATCACCAATATTAATAACACAAGTTCCTACCACAACTTTGTAGGAAATTTGTATGAAGATTTAGAGCTCGAAAACACAAAATTTTTTGAGACGAGATGATTTGATGATAAAATCACACGAACCAAAAACAATAACCACAAACTAAACACGAATCTACCCCATGACGATTGATACGAATTGTTGTACCTAATTATATGATGATAGATTAAAGAAATAAGATGAAATAAGATGAATTCTAGAGAGAGAAAGTAGAGAGAGAAAGTAGAGAGAAGTGTGTGAAACTTAGAGAGGATTAGATTTTGAAAAATAAAATGGCTTACCCTTCCTAACATGTTAGAAAGGGCTTATATAGTTGGGCTCATACATGTAGCCTTAATGGACTATATTGTTTAATGGGTCGGGCTTGAATAAATGCTTAGTACCTTGAAAGAGGCCTTTTAAGCTAGCCATCATGCCCGTAATGTGACGACTATTTAACTAACTATTACAAAGTTCTAATAAATGTTACAATAAAAACCTATGACCGAACATTCTTGTTTGACTCAATATTTTGAGGCTAACAAAATATAATACAACTCTTGAGTTATTAGCCAAAGAGAAACATAAATATAATGCTTTCTTAATCGATGAACATCAAAAAACATACCTTACAGCAACTAAATTTAATGAACTTGAACAAAGGCTTTCAATGAATAACACCAATACTACTAAAATTCTTGATGTTAAGAAACAAGAGGTTGAAAAGTTAAAACAAGATTTCAAAAGTAGACATGAAAAAGATACTACAAAAGTAACGGAACTTGAAGAACAAGTCGAATTTTTGAAGAAAATTGTTTAGAAAACGAATCAATCTTTTCAAACCATGAGAATGATAGCACCACAGTCGTTTTTAAGGGTAAATCTAGTTTCGCAAGTCCTAAGTACCTCGATCAAGCTCAAGCTGCAAACCCGCGCCTTTACCTTGATGATTCTGAAAGGACTGATCATGATTGTCCTCTTGTTTGGCCCGATAGTGAAGATACAACCCTTTGGGATGAGGAGAGTAGATCACCGGTTAATACGGATTTTGTTAAACCATATGATTATGCTTATGAAAATAGTCTTTATGGTCTTTTCACTCCACAAACACAGAAGTCTCGTGAGAAATTATTTTTTAAAAGCAAACAAAGAAGGATTCAATGGAAGAAAATCTTTGCCAAAAAGAAATATAATGTTTCTAAATATATTAACTATCTACCGCTTGATGCTTCTAAAAGCAAGAGTAGGAAAAACTTGGTATTATTAAACATCACATTGATAATTTTCAATCAATTGTTGAAAGAGACTAGAAAAAACGTGAAAATGACAATTGACAAAAAAAGATTCCTCAAGATATAAATGTGCTTGTGAAAGAACTTTTAATCCCAATTGCGGTGACCATAAAAACAAATGTTCTTGAATTTTAACACTTAATTCGGTCAGAAATGTTTGATGACTTGAAATATGTTGAGTCTATTATAAAATAAATTGATGAACTTCAAACTAAAAAATCAGAGTTTTCAAACGAATATGATCTACTCTTACAAGAATGCCTCTCCAAAGATATTTTGTGTGTTGCTGTTACATCTTGTGTTGCTATGGATGCATATTCTGATGTTGCATGCAAATATCTTGAAAAGGTCAAAGGAGTGTGAACGTCTTGAAACCGAGATTTCGAAAAAAGTTAACCAAAAAGAGTTTCTGTTAATTCAACATAGATATGATTTTCTTCAAAAACATTGTCACTCACTTGAACTTGCTTTGCAAAAAAAAAAATAAGAAGCTTATCAAATCATAGACCTTTGGAAGCAAAATTATCTGAGCAATGTCGATTATTAAACGAAAAAGGTCTTGACATTAAGAATTTGAAAGCTTAGTTACAAGAAAAAGACATAGTAATAGAAGAGATGAAGAAAATCATTGCTAAGATGGGTGGAAAATTGTGGAACCTATAGTTAAGAAACTCGTTGCTAGACAACCCAATGTGTACAAAGTGACTAAACCCTCTGTCTTGGGAAAACCATCTGTTTTCTCAAATTCTTCATTTGCAAAATCTGGGTTTGCCCCCAAGATGGATGGGAAGGATAGGTTACTATAGATTAGTACCAAAACGGTTATCCGAGCACAAAGCACAAATGTGATCAAACCAGGGATGTATAGATTGGCCACTAAACCTACACACAACAAAGAAAGTCAATCGCCTCAGATTTTTAGTAACTCTAATAGACGGGTGTCTTTTACTACAGGAGTAGTCCGCACTGCTAGTGTTAGTCGGCCTCAGCTTAAGAGCACTCAAATGAATGATAAGGTTAGGCAAAAAAAGAGTCAAGGGAAAATGAAGAAAGTAGAAGACCAACCTAGGAATTTGAATGTTTCTAAGAATAAAACTTCTGTAATCACATGTAATGACGATTTGAATGATTTGACTTTGAATGCTTTAAATGTTAAGTTTATTTGTGTGCAATGTAGAAAATGTGCTAATGCTAATCATGCGATGTGTGTTTCGAATAATGTCAAAGGCGTAGATACTAGAACTAAGAAGCAAATTATGATCCCTATTAGTGCTAGTAAACGCAAACGCAAAGTGAACCATCCTGGTGCAACCCTCCCTAAGAAAAGTATTGCATCAGACTCCACTAGTGAGAACCCTAGAAGCAGAATTAGGGAATTATATAAGTCTGCTAGCAAGTCTAGGAAATGGTGGTTTTCTAATCAATGTCTATGATATAAATGGATGCCTAAGGTTAGGAAAGAAAACGTGACAACGAGCGTTAGTGTGCCTTTAAGTGCTGAAACTAGGGAAACTAATGATTCGAAACTCACAACTAACATGGGATCTAATTTATAAAATGCGCAATCGTGTTCTAATTCTTCTACACGTGATCCAAATAATTCTCTTCACCTGGACTCCGGGTGCACTAAGCACATGACGGGGAATATCAAGCATCTAATTAACTTCGTGGAGAAGTTCCTGGGTACGGTCCGATTTGGAAATGATCAATTTGCACCGATCCTAGGATATGGAGATTTGGTTCAAGGTTATATCACGTTAAAAGGGTATACTACGTCGATGGGCTCAATCATAATATTTTCTCGGTTGGTCAATTCTGTGATGCGGATTTGGAGGTTGCATTTCGAAAGAAGACATGTTTTGTTCGTGATTATGATGGGAATGATTTACTCACCGATTCACGGGGTACAGATCTTTACACAATTTCACTTCAAGACACAAATTCCGCAACTCCAATTTGCTTCATGGCTAAAGCTTCGTCGACTCAAGCATGGTTATGGAATCAACGTCTATCTCATCTCAACTTTGATACCTTCAACTTTCTTTCCAAGAAAGATATTGTGAGAGGCTTTCCAAGCTTAAAATTCATCAAAGATCATCTTTGTTCTTCTTGTGAGCTTTGTAAAGCTAAACGGAGTAGTTTCAAGACCAAGACTATACCAAGCTCTAAAGGACGGTTAAATCTTCTTCATATGAATTTGTGTGGTCCTATGCGTATTCAAAGTATCAATGGGAAGAAATATATTTTGGTAATTGTTTATGACTACTCAACGTATACGTGGACTTACTTCTTGAGGTCCAAGGATGAAACACCCGAAGTTCTCATCAACTTCCTTAAGCATATACAACGTGGTCTTCAAGCTCAAGTAAAAGTTGTACGTATTGACAGAGGCACAAAATTCTTGAATTCAACTCTAAAGAAATATTTTGAAGTCGAAGGGATTAAACATGAAACATCTTTTGCTTGAACACCTGAACTAAACGACGTTGTTGAAAGATGAAATCGTACTTTGGTTGAGGCTGCTAGAACATTATTATCCACTTCAAAACTATCAATATTCTTTTAGGCCGAAGCCGTGTCAACCGCATGCTACACACAAAACCGTTCCTTAATTATTTCAAGACACGAAACGACACCATATCACATAATTCATGATCGCAAACCTTCACTCAAACACCTTCACGTTTTTAGATGTACGTGTTACATAATCCGAGATGGTGAAAATATGGATAAGATGAAAGAGAAAGGTGATGTATGCATTCTAGTAGGATATGCAACTCAGTCTAGGGGATATAGAGTTTACAACAAGAGAACAAAATTGATAGTTGAGACTATTCATATCATATTTGATGAATTGCAAGAAACAGCACTTGAACAAAACAACTTAAGTCCCGATTCATAACGACAAGAGACTTCTGTGCACAACCGCACGAAACTCGAAACTCATGACCACAACAATGAATCGTCAAGTTCAAAGCTGGTTAAAGAAAATGTTCCAAGAGCAGATATGACAGTGGACACGACAATTGAAGAGTTGGAAATGTTATATGGACCAATGTTTGATGAATATTTCACTAGAGTAAAACATGTTGTATCAAAGCCTTCTTCTGTCACTCATGATAAAAATGATGATACCGGTCATCATCAACAAAAGGATACAACTTCATCTACTTCAACACGGGTTGCTGCAGATTTACCTCCTCAGAATATCACATCAACAACCGATCCTACAACATCCACAACTACTGTCATTACTCTGGAGAACATAAATCAAGCCGACAATGCATTATTTGACGATGACCATTTTCATTACCCATTCGGTACATCGGTACACGAGATTGGAGAGTCTTCTACTCGTCATGTTGATCCTTCAAATATGCATACGTTCTACCAACGAAATCCATCAACACATAATTGAACCCGAGATCGCCCTTTGGTTCAAGTAATTGGAAACCCTTCACAACCCGTTCGTACAAGACTACGACTAAAAACCGATGGCAATGTTTGTATGTTCGCACTCGTCGTGAGTACAACTGAAAAGAAAAACATCGGCTGATCATGCTTGGATTGAATCGATGACAGATGAACTTCAACAATTTGATAGACTTAAGGTCTGGGAACTTGTTGACAGACCATACAATGTAACACAGATAGATCGTCGATGGATCTGGAAAAACAAGATTGATGAAGAAAACACGATCATCAAGAACAAATCTAGGCTAGTGGCTAAGGGGTGTGGCCAGCAAGAGGGAATTGATTTTAATGAATCATTTGCACCAGTTGCTAGTATGGAAGCGGTCAAGATTTTCCTTGCTTATGTTGTACATAAGGGATTCATCGTTTATCAAATGGACATGAAGACGACATTTCTTAACGGTCCTTTAAAAGAAGAAGTCTATGTCACACAGCTGGAAGGATTTGTTAATCCACATTATCCTGACAAGGTGTATCGCCTCCACAAAGCACTTTATGAAATCAAGCAAGATCCAAGGGCGTGGTACGATGAGCTCTCGAAATTTTTGGTATCCAAACATTTCTCAAAAGGTTCCATTGATCTAACTTTGTTCATATATAAATACAGGGATGACATTTTGTTTGTGCAAATTTACGTTAATGACATTATTTTCGGGTCTTCAAACCCAAAAACTTCTAAATGGTTTGAAAAACTAATGCATAACAAATTTGAAATGTCAATGATGGGCGAACTAAAATTCTTTCTAGGAATTCAAGTTCACCAATTCCCAAGTGGTATCTTCATTAACCAAGATAAGTATTGTCAAGAGATAATCAAAAAGCATGGTATAACCTCATGTGACCTAGTTAGGACACCATTATCCAGCTCATCCCTAGATGCTGACTTGGAAGGATTACCCATAGATCAAACGAAATATCATTCCATGATCGGGTACCTCATGTACTTGACAGCAAGCAGACCAGATATTGCGCATGCAATATGCTATTGTGCATGATATCAAGCCAGACCTACTGAAAAGCACCTCAAGGAGGTCAAACGGATCTTTCGGTACCTCAAGAATACCATTCATTTGGGACTCTAGTATCCGAAGCAAAACGGATTCTTTCTAACGGCCTATTCAGATTCTGTTCATGCAGGGTGTCTTGATACTCGAAAAGGTACTTTTGGTGGTGCACAATGTCTATGACAAAATAAGCTCGCCAGATGGTCTTCTAAGAAGCAGGATTACACGTCTCTTTCATCGGCCGAAGCGGAGTATGTGTCTCTATCTGCCATTGTGCTCAAGTTCTTTGGATGAGAACACAACTCACGGATTATGGCTTCCACTTTGTTAAAGTACCTATGTATTGTGACTCAAAGTTGGCCATAACCATCTCGTGCAATCTGCTACAGCATTCCCGCACGAAGCACATTGATGTCAGATATCACTTCATAAATGAACAAGTTGAATGCGATATCGTTGAATTATACTTTGTTAGAACGGATTACCAATTAGTCGACTTGTTTACAAAAGCTATATCGAAAGATAGGTTTGAGTACCTCATTAGGAAAATTGGTATGATATGTTTGACTTCAGCGGACCTGGAGATTCTGGCAAAGGTGCCTGCTTGATACATCTATCAAACATCTACTTGTACATATCTACGAAAAATAAAAATACAAAAATATAAAACATATAAAAACAAAGCACAAAATTAAAAATCTTTGAAAATCCTAAAATATTCTTCTTGACATTTCTTTTAGTATCAATAATATGGACGTGCCTAGAAATGTCGCTCAATAACGACACGGGTGTGTACATAAAGCTCGAATGAAAGTTGTAAATATTTTTCAAAACATGTAATTTCTATTTTTAATAAAGGAAAATGTCTATTTTGGACAATATTTCTGACAACGGGTAGAGCAATCTATCTTGGGTTGAGCTTGTCACAAAACATCAAAGTTTTGAGATCAACACAATGGCTTGTAATCACTTTCGGATTGCAACTCGGATCTATATTTACGGGGGAGTGTACGATTTAGTGCGCTTACCCTCAACAAAAGAAGATAAATCTTTTTATACTTGAGTGGATTCGTCAAGACATTCTAAGTCTATGAACTCAAGTTTATGCTTTGAAAAATATCATGTCGCCAAAAAGAAACGTATTTTTAAAAAGCGTTGAACACAATTTTTTCAAGAATTTTTCAATGATTATTCAAAATCTTTGAAAAATAGTGTGTTCAATAACTCATATCCTCAAAAGTTAATGTGGATCACATCCTCGTAATGACAATTCAATTTGATCAATTTTTGAGGGAGAGATTTTCTAAATCATAGTTTTAATGTTGTTGGATATATTAAGTCAAGACAATTTTTTATGTATCCAACACATTGTGCGTAAATATCATTTGGTATTATTCACATGAAAAAGGTTTGATGTTCGTGAGCACATTTGTCACACGCCGCTATGGCGGGAACACGGGGCGAGAAGTATGGATATCATCACTACAAACGGGGTCTCTATAGAGAAAACTAAAATGCAAATATAATGTCATAAATGGAGACACAATGTCGTGACAATATCTCAACCAAAATGTAGGAGTCTAGGTAAGTAGGTAACAAGTCTTACCTCTTACCCAAGACAAACAAGTAAACAAACATTCAAACACATATGTGTCTAACAACATCACTTATTCAAATAACAAAGGTAAATCTAAGAGGAAGTGGATTCCCCATAATGCATCCTAGCAGCTTCTAAACCCTAGCCACTTCTAACATCATCTCTCACAACTACATCACCTGAAAGTGACACTAAAATCTGTCAACATAAAGTTGGTGAGAACATAGCTTTAAACTATCGAAAACATCATAAGAACCTTGACAACCGCTGTAAATAAGTTGAAGAAAATAAGTTAAAGCAATGGACCATAATGTGATAATCATGTTACATACAACTACAAACAAAACTCAATTCAAATACCAGTTACATCTACAATTCACAAAACACACTATAACAATCAGAACACACAATAAAAACAATGCACTACACTATCCGGATCTTTCCCACACCACTAGTGGAAGATGAACCATATCCCCATCGAGATATCTTGCCTCCTAGGAGACGATCACAAGAACTACAAGAACTCACAACTGGTCACATAGACGCCCATACATCTACGTGCCAAACCAAACCCGAACACAATCAAGTTTCACATACCAAAACACACAAACATGCATATCACACATTAACACATCTATGTCCACACATTTATAAAAACATAGTATCAATACATTTAAAAACATTAAAAGTGTCATCTCCATCTCATACTAGAAAAACATTTAAAAACTTAGTGAAAATGAGACTATGAACTCACCTGACAGAGCTTCTCCAAGTGCCCACACACTAGCAAAATCTAAACATAACAATACATACAATCAAGACATGAACACATAAACCATAAAGGCTCATCAATCTATGATGGATGTCTAACCCTCTTACATACTCTAATCTCATTTTATAGCTATAAGTATCCCATTACACCTCTCTATAAGCCTCTTAACTATGTTAAGTTCATAACCTAACCCGTTCTAATTTTACCCAAAACAGTCCTGTTTTTCATGCTCCAAACTATGGAACGAACTCCCCCTTAAACAAAATAACATCTTCTGTAAAGAAAACCCCATGCCCTTACATGTGTTAGCTTTATCTCATAATATTCTCCAACCATAAAGCTACTATGAAGGCCCCGATATATATATATATATATATATATATATATATATATATATATATATATATATATATATATATATATATATATATATATATATATATATATATATATATATATATATATATATATATATATATATATATATATATATATATATATATGTATATATATATATATATATATATATATATATATATATATATATATATATATATATATATATATATATATATATATATATATATATATATATATATATATATATATATATATATATATATATATATATATATATATATATATATATATACTTTTACCTATCTAAAATTTACTGATTTTTAACATATCAATAGTTTGTTATGACCAGAGGGTCTTAACCTATTCCAATCACTTAGCCCTTCTCCAGATCATTTATATAACATATAAACAAGGTCTCATGTTCATATTAATGTCTCATATCATCCCTAAGTACCCTAACCAACTCAAAACATTATTTACAAACAAACTGTTCCAAAAATATTTTTGACCTACGACTGTTGTAAGCCACTTTTGACTCACTGACAGACCTCCAATTTAGCTCTAGTTGCTTTTGTGCAAAAGCTTATTCAAATATCTTTAAGTGAGTACCAAATTCGACTTCAGAACGTTTACCAAACTCTACATATGATCAAAACAAGTGACATAAAATTCAGCCCAGTTTTTAAAAACGAATTTACTACAACTAGTCTAATTAAGTACCCACATCATGTATAATTCTTAACACTAGTTAATCTTAACATGTTTAAATAATTAAAATACAAAATTTATATTAATCCTAACCCTAAATCCATCATCTATTGATAAAGAATGATTAAATAACAATTAATTTAAAACGATGAACAAGAGTTTTACCTTAGAATTAATGGACGAAGAAAATTTTATGAAAACCCTAAAAAAAACTTGTAGATCGCCGTTCATTTTTTCTCCAGGGATTCTTATGTGTTTTGATGTTATTAAAAAGCCTTATATAATTTAGATACACAAATCTTAGCCCAATACAAAAGCCTTGTTTACTTTTTTAGTTTTTTTTTCTTTTTCTTTAAACCGTCGCATATATGCCGACTTATATATTTTTTATTATTTTTTATTTCATTATTAATTATAGTATAATTAACATTACCTTAATTTACCTTTAATTTATCTTAGCTCCTAAAGACTCCAAAACCCTAAAACCGTAAAGCTAGTCAATTTTACGCGATTAGCATAAAATACGTAAAATACACAATTTTATGAGAACTCTTAAAATAAGTTAATGATTAAATAACTAAGTGTAAAATAACTTAAAACTAACACGTAAATTATTCCGGACACTAAATCCTCGTACCGTAAATATACGATTCACTATAATACATATAACTATTTACGTACACATAAAATGACCTTATAAAATACCATATTCTATCATAATCACATCCATGTGAACTAATGAGCACGAACTATCCCCATCGTATCATCATATAACGTACCACGTACTACATAAACGATGTCTAACATCCAGCCAAAGGCTCAAATATACACATATAGCACATAAATGCACACTAATCACATAATCACATCAAACAATCCTAAGTGACAAATCTATAAATTTAGGGTTGTCACATCACTCCCTCCTAATAGAAATCTCGTCCTGAGATTTACTCTTTAGGATCAGCCACATCATTAACAAATAACTGAGGATACTTGTTCCTTATAAACTCCTCCCGTTCCCATGAGAACTCTGGCCTACGTTTTGAATTCCATCGTACCTTAACTAGCGATATATTTACTCTTCTCTAAGGTTTTACCCTCACGATCCCTCCAACATTAAGCTCCAACGGTTTACGTCTCTTCTCAGCATAACATCTTTTGTCGGTCTCTTACCGTCTTTAATTTCTCCTTATGCAACCTTAAAAGACATCCATTCCTTCTAATATGTTTCCTACGAACTCCCAGCACCTTTCTATTTCTCAAAGCATCCTATAAACCCTACCACGGAATTTCATCCTGACCTCTTGCTTCACCACCAATTCATTACTTATTTATATAGGAGCGTTCCAAAACTACCTGATAATTCTCATCAATGGACTCAATAAGACGAAGCCAAAATTAAGTTTAGAACTACCAAACCCCTGATAGTGAATATGACCTATGGTTAACTGACGGGATTTCACGTGCATGAACTAAAACAAGTTAAAACCTACGAGACTCAAAAGAAAACTCGACCCAAAACATGTATCAATTCAAAATGACCCTTGAAAACAAACAAACGACCCAAGAAACACCCAACGGCAACCAAAACATATTACGACGCTACATCTTATTAAAACCTTGCACAAATTCGACTTCCTCCCAAAAGAATTTTTCTTCTAAAATTTTATAATAGTTGTTTTTAAAACTAAAGAATCATCTTAGTGATTAATATAATACTTTTAAATGAAAAGAAATAATTGTATGTGGAGTTTTCATGAACTCAGTTTACCCTTATATTTTTAAATAATTTTAAATGACATAAATCGGTTAAACTCACTTATAAAATATTTAAGTAGGAAAATTTTATTTTACTTTATTTTAAATAAGGTTTATTAAAACTGTAACAATCCAGTGTTGATCATATAAAAGAAAAAAAATATATTTATATTATATCTTTTTTAATAACCTAGTGTTGCTCATAACTATAATAAAAATTATTTTCACAAAACTGATTTTCTGAAAACGTTAAATGTTTGACACCAAAAGCCCGACCTAAACACCATAACTTTTATTTAAAATATCAAGTATTTTCATATAAATTATAAAGAGTTTCTAAATCAAAAATCTTTGGCTAACTCATTCATTGGTTAGGTTTTGACTCAAATTCCCGAAATCTAAATTTATTTCTGATCAGCGGACTGTTTTTGTAACGACTGATTGACGACCTTCCCGAACTCCGTTTTGAACGAACTTTACCTTTCTAAAAAGTAGACTCTCTGAGTTATATTTAAAAAAAAAGAGAAACTCGACCAAAGATGTTACCTACTTCCCAGAACAGTCGAAACAAGACAGCCTAAACAAATTAACTATTTTCACGCCTTAATACATAACCCTCTAAACATCATTTATTACTCCTAAATCCTTAAACCAACTGTTAGCCTGATATTTTATATAGTCGAACAAGAATGTAATAGGTCATCTTAGTCATTAAAGGTCTTGTTTAGTAATAGGTTAGTCGGGTTAACTGGGCTTAGACTTTAAGCAAATATTGTATAAGTTACGGGCTCTAAGCCAAAAGACAAGCCAAGCCCGGCCCAAGAAACAAGCCCACGAGTCTACCAAGATCGTGGGTATATAAACCCTCTTCCATGTGTGGAAGAGGGTGTTGGTTCATTTACTTTCTCTCTCTAAAGTATTTACCTTCCACCATTCTCTCTCTAGTTTCTCTCTCTACTTTGTTCTCTTTCTCTCTCTAAATCTTGTGTTATGGATTGTTTAGGATTAACATTTGCTATCAAGAGCCTATAGTAGATAGGTGATTGATTGGTTTCGTGCTGTTCTATACATATTTTGTGAGCTTTTGATCCAATAACCCACGTCCCAATTTTTTTTTGTGTTTTTTGTGGTTTAGGAGTCACCTACATAGTTGTGGTAGGGATTTGGTTACTTTGGATCGTAAAAAAAACACAAAATTCTGGGGCGTTTGGCTCGATTTAGGCGAAAAAGTATGATTTTTACTTGTATATTGCGGAATCTTACCTATATTGCGGAATCTTGCCTTTGGATTTTCGCAATAATTAGAGTTCAGGAATCTTGTATTGCGGAATTATTTCCTGATTATTGCGGGATCTTTGGTCAGATTATTGCGAGATCTTGATCGTATAAAATTTATTGCGAGATCTTTATCGCATTATTGCGAGATCTTTGATTAGGGTATTGCGAGATATTGTTAATATAACAGTTATTGCGAGATCTTTATCACATTATTGCGAGATCTTTTGGCTAGGATTATTGCGAAATCTGTTAAGAGTATTGCGAGATTATTGACTTTAAATTATTCCGAGATCTTCATTATTGCGAGATCTTTTACAATATTCCGAGATCCTTCATTATTGCGAGATTATAACATTGCAAAATTTTGTTCGAGTACTTTTTAGACTTAGCCACTATTTAGACTAGTCCCGGATCATAGTTTACCAAAAAAAATTTAGATCAAGTAAAATCAAATTTTTTCTATACTAGTTTTTGGCTATTTCTAACTCGATTTCAAAATTTGGTGATACAAAGTTTTCTGGTCTACCGTTTTATCGGACTGAGGAATTTATTGTCGGACTGAAGATTCTCAGATCGCTACGAAATTTCAACCACCCTCATTACAACAAATTTACTAAGATCTGTAATCCATTCACACAAATTTACCATGTCAAACAACAACAATAATGCGATTGCTAATCAAGTTCGTTTGGAACAAGGTGTCAACGGTAATCCACCTGTGCTGACAGCCGGTTGCTACGTTCAGTGGAGCTCTCCTTTCCTCAGATTTCTCGACACTAATGAGAACCGAACTGCTCTTCATCATTGCCTTAAAAATGCACCTCCCGTCTTTGAATTCAGACCAACTACGCCACATAATGCAGATGGTACTACATCAACTACAAGAGCCATGGAGAACTTCGACACATGTCCTCCGGAGAAAAGGAAACTTCTCCAAGCTGAAGATGATGCTGTGAACTACATACTCACTGGGATTGATAACGATATCTATTCGACGGTTTATGCATGTCCTAATGCTATGGAAATGTGGAATGCAATTCATCGATTGAAGCAAGGTGAGTCGATCAATGTTCAAGATCTCGAGACTAATCTACTTTGAGATTTCGAAAAATTCACATCCGAAGATGATGAATCCATTAACTCATATTACTCGATATTCTACAAAATGATGAATGAGCTTGTCACAAATCAGTGCACCATCTCTAATCATCATGCCAATGTTCAGTTTTTACTTCTACTCAAACCGGAATGGCAAAGGTTTGTGACTTTGGTTAAACAAAGGGAAGATATCAAGACTATCTCTTATCACAAACTTTATGATATCTTGAAACAACATCAGAATGAAGTGAATGAACTTAGGGCTGAAAAGGTAGAACGGTCTGCTAACTCTATTGCTTTTGTGGTTGTTACTCCAACACAACTCATTCACCGTCAACAAGCACCTTCTCATTCCTCAAGGTCAAATCTCTAGCTACTGCTAGAAACAAATCAAAATCAATTTTCCCCACTCTACCTCCAAAGTATGACGCCGAGTCAAATGGAGACAGTGACTATGAACAAACTTCAAGGGACAAGAAGATTGAGGAACTCATGTCTTTACTCACTACAACCTTCAAGAAGAAATACAAACCTACCAACAACAACCTCAGATCATTATCTAATGAAATATACAAAGAAGTTGAAAATGCACCAATGTATGATCGTAATGTTATGTATGATAATCAGAGGATGTCGAATCAAGTTGGGGCTAGAGATACTGTAGGCACTCCGGTTGTGCAGAAGACTCGGATTTATTGCATTAATTGCAAGGGATTTAGGCACATGGCTAGAGAATGCAAGAAGCCAAAAGGGTTAAGGATTCTGCATATCATAAGGAAAATATGTTGATGTGTAAGAAAGAAGAAGCAAGGATTCCACTCACAGCAGATGAAATTGATTGGCGTGATGACACTGATGATGAAGCCGATGATCAAGAGTTGGAGGCATATTATGTGTACATGGAAAAGATTCAAGAAGTGATTCTAGAGAATGATGACAATTCTGGACCTATCTTTGATATTGAGCCAATTGAAAAGGTACCATCATACGATAACTATAATGTGTTTGCTAATGAACGACGACATCCTGAGCAACCAGAAAGCATCAATGACACATATATAACGGACACGGAGGATAGCAATATCTCTACGGATACACAGCATATGTGTAATGATGACAGTAATGCTGCTAAGGATACTAAATCAGACGAGGACCGTGATTTGCTTGCGTCTATTATTGAAACTTTGAAACATGAAATTGATGAAAACAAAGAGGCTAATAAACGTTTAAAGCAATCAAACACATCCTTAGCCGAGGAGATAGAACATGCTTAAAGACAGTGATTATGTAAAAGAAGTTGATCGACGAGTTGCTATAGCTAATGGTTTGGTATATGAAGGTAAGGTGCTCAACGAACAATATTGTTCTGAACTAACACATGAAATTCATATGTCAAAACAAAAGATATCAGAACTTGAAGAACAACTGCTGTTACATAAAGTCCAGATTTCTGAATTAGAGACGGTTAACAAAGAACAAACTGAGCTTTATAAAACTCGCGAAGAAAAAGATATTAAAAAAGTTCTTGGTTTGGAAAAGAGAGTCGAAACGTTAAACAACATTGTTTACAAACCGGTCAGTCTATTGAAACTATGAACATGCTAAATAGAAATATGAAAACGAGTTTTGTGAAGCCTGAATATCTCAAGAAAGTTCAAAGTATCAAGCCTGCTCTTTATGATATCGGTTGTTATAATGATAATCTTGCCCTTATGCTATCCCCTGACTACGACGAAATCATTCGTCATCACGAAGAAATTCGATCCAACTTAAGTGATTTGATAAACCTTTCTGATTCTAACCATCATATTAAGTTTGTTCCTCAAAAACAAATTTCAAAAGAACAAGAGTTTTTTACAAATGTTCCACAAACGAGTCATGAAACAGAAAAGAAAGTTTCTTTAAAAGAGGGGTTTTAAAAAGCAATCAATTTTATTAGAAAAACAAATTTCGGATGAAAAACGTAAATGGGATGAGAAAAGTAAAAGTGTTCAGCAATTTGAGTTTATAAAACAAGGGGTTTAAAATCTATATAAATGTGTCGTCGATTATGAAAAAGTTTCTAGAGATACCGTTTGGAATATTAAACCTAATCCACAAGTAGAAGTCGTCATTCAACAATGTATTGTTCCAACCATCGATGATCTTTCAAATAATGTGGAAATGTTTTACAAATCTCTCACTGAGGAAATGATAACTGATTTAAGATATGTTAAATCTCTTGAAGACGAAGTTGATTTTATTAAAACTAAATTTAAGACACAAGAACACCAACTTTCTAACGAAATTGATCTACTTTCTAAGGAATGCTATACTTGGTGTGTCTACCGATCTTGATCAATATTGTCATGTAGCATGTTTAGTGTCAGAAACGGTCGTGAAATATCAAAATCTTGAAGTTGAGCTTTCGAAACAAGTTCAGTCATATAACAAACTTTCGAAAAGTTTTTCCCAACTTGAGAAACACTCCATTTCTCTTGAACTTGCTTTACAAAGTGGTGATAAATTTCATAATCATAAAGAGTGTCAAAAACTTGCAGCTTCTTCGTTTCGTCAATTGAATGAAAAAAGTTTCGAAATAAATGATTTGAATGCTCAACTACAAGAAAAGGACATAACCATCAGTGAGTTACAAAAACTCATTGAGAAAATGAAAGGAAAGTCTGATTTGGGTAAACCATCCGCTGTTCGTCAACCGAATGCGGTTAAATGCCCTAAATCATATGTTTTGGGAAACCCCCAACAGACTTTGTCTAAGCTAGGAACTGATAAGAGCACAAATGTGATAACACCAGGAATGTATAAGATGACACTAGGCCCATTCAAACTGGAACATCACGGTTACCTCAGAATATTAGGAAAAATAATCAATGTGTGTCTTCTTCTATAGGAGTAATTCCCACTACTAGCATTAGCGGACCACAGCTTAAGAGCACTAGAATGCAAGATAAGGTCATGCCTAAAAATAGTTAAGGGAAGAAGATGGAAGTAGAAGACCACTATAGGAATTTTAAGTTTTCTAAGAATAAAACGTCTGTAACTGAATGTAATGACAGTTTGAATGTTAAGACTTTGAATGTTGAATTTGATTATGTTAAATGTGGAAAATGTGTTCGTACTTTCAATCATGATGTGTGTACTTTTAATCATAATGGCGTGAATGCTAGAACTAGGAAGCCTATTCTTGTGCCCACTAGTACTAGAAAACCCACAAGAACTTTGAACCAATCCACTGCTCAACCACTTAAGAAACTAAGTGTGTTAGAATCCACTACTCTGCGTAAACAAAACAAGTTAAAGAAGCTTTATGAGAACATGATTACGACATTTAAACGGGGGTACTCGAGATTTACACCACTCAGATACAAATGGGTACCTAAGTGAACCACTTTTGTAATTGAGTCTATGAATATCATCTTGCCTCTAGGATTTGCATCTAGGCCCACTAATATTTGGAACCGGTTTCTATCAAGAGCTCCCATTTGTCAAATGCTACATTGTCTCCTAATTCTTATGCAGCTCGTCGAAATCATTCTATTCATAATGGACTCCAGGTGCACAAAGCACATGACGGGCAATCTCAAGCTTCTCAGTAACTTCGTGGAGAAGTTTCTAGGTACGGTGCGGTTTGGAAATGATTAGTTTGCACCGATACTTAGATATGGCTATTTGGTTCCAGGGAATATCACTATCAAACGGGTTTATTATGTCGAGGGACTGAATCACAATTTATTCTCGCTTGGTCAATTTTGTGATGCGGATTTGGAAGTAGCTTTTAGAAAAACTACTTGCTATGTTAGAGACTATGATGGGAATGACCTTCTTACAGATTCTCGTGGTTCTGATCTCTACACAGTAACTCTTTAAGACACATCTTCAACAAATCCAATTTGCTTAATGGCTAAAGCTTCATCATCTCAAGCATGGTTATGTCATCAACGATTGTCACATATCAACTTTGACACCATCAACTTGCTTTCGAAAAATGATATTGTGACCGGTCTTCCTAAGTTAAAATTCGTCAAAGACCATCTTTGTTCTTTTTGTGAGTTGGGGAAAGCAAAACGAAGGTCTTTCCAAACCAAGACTACCCCAATCTCAAAAGGACGATGGGAACTTCTACACATGGATTTATGTGGCCCCATACGTGAAGAGGGTATTAATGGGAAAAAGTATATTCTCGTGATTGTTGATGATTACTCCAGATATACATGGACTTACTTCTTAAGGTCCAAATATGAAACACCGAAGGTTCTTTAAAACTTTCTCAAGATAATACAACGCAATCTTCAAGCTCAAGTCTTAGCGGTAAGAACAGATAGGGGTAATGAATTTTTGAACAAGACTTTGCAATCTTACTTTCAATAAGAAGGCATCGAACATCAAACATCTATTGCTCGAACTCCTGAACAAAACGGTGTTGTCGAAATACGGAACCTTACTTTGGTTGAGGCAGCTCGAACAATGCTTTCTGCATCAAAATTACCACTATTCTTCTAGGCTGAAGCAATTGCCACTACCTGATATACTCAGAATCGTTCTCTCGTAACCCTAGGCATGAAAAGACACCATACCACATCATAAATGGCAGGAAACCTACTGTTAAGTTCTTTCACATATTTGGATCTTTATGCTATATTCTTAAAGACGGTGAGAATCTCGACAAGATGAAAGTAAAAGGTGATACATGTATATTTGTGGGGTATGCTACATTCTCGAAAGGATATCGAGTCTATAACAAGAGAACAAGGATTATTGTCGAAACAATTAATGTGAACTTTGACGAATTACCACATATTGTACTTGATCACAATATCTCAAGTCCCGTACTTCAATGTCCAGCAATGGCACCTACACACAGCAGTGTACGTCCCGTGCAAGAATGTAAAGAAAATATTCTAACAGCAGACTCGACGAATAAGACGAAAATGAATGAGTTGGCTGATTTATATGATCCAATGTTTGATGAATAATACTATTGAAAAAATCAAGTCGTGTTAAAGCCTTCCGTTGTGAATACTGCTGATGCACCCATATCAAGTCAAGAAGACACAACTACATCTACTTCAGCAACCGTTACCCAAGAGATAATCCATTGGATATGCAACAAACTCAAGAAACCGTCATACAACCAACATCACCAACCGTCAATGCTGTAGGAGAAAACAATGATCAAGCAGTTGATGCACAGTCTGACGAAGACGAATTTATCAACCCATTCGGTACACCGGTACGCGAAGTCTGAGAGTCTTTTACTCAACATGTTGATCACTCAAACATGCACACATTCTATCAACGATATCCATCCACTCACCATTGGACACGTGATCATCCATTGGTAAAAGTTATTGGAAATCCTTCACAACGAGTTCGAACACGCAGACAACTTGAAACAGATGGCGATGTATGTATGTATGCACTCACTGTGAGTTTCACTGTACCTACAAACATCAAACAATCCATGACTGATCACGCGTGGATTGAATCAATGCAAGACGAACTTCATCAATTTGAAAGACTTGGAGTACAGGAACTTGTTGACAGACCATATGAAACTTCGTTCTCGACTTCAAATGGATTTGGAAAAACAAATTGGATGAAGAACAAACAATCATCAAAAACAAATCTCGTCTTGTGGTTAAGGGATACCGCCAACAAGAAGGAATAGATTTTGATAAATCATTTTCTCCAGTCGCTCGTTTGGAAGCAGTCAGGATTTCTTGCTTATGCTGCACATAAGGGCTTCACGGTTTATCAGATAGACGTTAAAATATATTTTCTCAACGGCCATTTGAAAGAAGAAGTGTATGTGAATCGGCCGGAAGGATTCGTGGATCCTCATCGTTCTGACAATGTATAACGTCTCAAGAAGGTTGTATATGGACTTAAACAAGCTCCAAGGGCGTGTTACGAAGAACTATCAAACTTCTTGGTTTCCAAAGAATTCTCCAAAGGTTCTATTGATCCTACTCTCTTTATTAATAAATATGGTAATGACATATAGCTGGTGCAGGTTTATGTTGATGACATTATTTTTGGTTCTACGAACCCAAAACTTTCAAACCATTTTGAAAAAATAATGCACAACAGATTTGAAATGTCAATTATGGGGGAGCTAAAATTCTTTTTAGGCCTCCAGATTAATTAATCCCCATGTGGTATAATTATTAACCAAGCTAAGTATGCTCAAGAGATACTTAAAAAGCATGGTATGACCTCATGTGCTTACATTGGTACACCATTGTCGACCTCATCCCTAGACGCTGACTTGTACTCACCTCCCATAGATCAAACGCGATATCAGAGTATGATCGGGTCTCTCATGTACCTTACAGCCAGCAGGCCTGATATTCATCATGCCACATTTTATTGTGCATGATATCAAGCCAGACCGAAAAGCACCTCAAGGAGGTTAAACGGATCTTTCGGTACCTTAAGAATACTGATACAGAGATTTTGCTAGGTTCAATTGTTGTTCTCGGTGTCTAATCGAATTGATCTAGGTTCTCTATGTGACTCAGTCGTTCTTTGGTGAAACAAATATTTTTTGTTGTTTTTAAATAAATGTGCAAAACTTTAAAGTAAAAGTGCAATTAAAGTAAATCTAAGTCTAATTAAAATAATGGTGCAAGTATTTAAAAGCGTGACTAAAATTAAAAGGCACTAAAGTAAATAACGCAAACTAAATCTATCTAAGGCAATTTTAAAACGCACCTAAAACTTAAACTAAGGCAAGGCTAAAATAAGGCTAAGACAAATAATCTTAAAGTGAAATTAAATAAAAAGGCGGGAAAAATAAAGTTTGAAAATAAAAGACAGAACTTAAAAAGAAAAACTAAAAAGAACCTTACAGAACCCTTGATTCGGAAGTTCAAAACTTCCGAATGAACTAGCTTGACTCAGAACTTTTTAAGTTCCGAATGAAACAGGCTTGGTTCGGAAGTTTTGGCTTGACTCGGAACTTTTTCCTTCCCTTGATCCGGAACTTCGTTCGGAAGATATTGATCCGGAACTTTTGCCCTTGGTTCGGAACTTTCGAATTGATCCGGAACTTTTGAGACTTCCGAATGAGTAATGCTTGACTCGGAACTTTTAAAGTTCCGAATGAACCCTCTCTGATCCGGAACTTTGGGAGTTCCGAATGAATTGCTTGATCCGGAACTTTTGAACTTCCGGATGAAGCTAGCTTGGTTCGAAACTTTTGGAGTTCCGAATGAACAACTCTAGATTCGGAAGACTTCCGGATGAAGCCCTTGGTCCTGAACTTTCAGACTTCCGAATGAACACTCCTCTTCTCTTGGTTCGGAAGTTTCCTGGGAATGATCAAACACAGAAACAAACTCCCCGAAGAACAAGGGATCAAAATAACAAGAATCTAACCACAAATTGACCAAAATCAAACACACGATTTAAATAAACTAATAACGAAACAACTAATAATCATAAACAAACAATTTAAATCAACAAAACTAACAAATTTAACCACAATAATCAAAAACCCATTTGATCAAAATAAAGAACATGAACATGAACACAAACATAAACATAAAAATCAAAGATTAAGAAAGGTAGATGAGAGATTAACAAGATAAAGTAAAGATTGACAAGAATTAAATGAAGACTTACTTGAAATTAAAGGAATTTAATGTGCAAGACAAGGTAATTAAATTGACAAGTATTTAAATGACAAGGTAATTAAAGGTGCGAGGTAAGTAAAATGGAAGAGCTAATTTGTCAATTTAGCCAACAAAGAAAATGTTAACAACTAATGACTATTTATAGGGGAGGATTAAGGAAGCTTCCTCCCCTCCTTCATTTCTTCTTAATTGCGAGATTAAGTCCCTCCTTCTTTTAATCTTCATTAATTGCATCATTAGTCCTTTTCTTCTAATCTTCTTTAAACTTGGACTTAAAGGACTTTTGGCTTCGGGATTTCTTTGAACTCGTCTTTAAATTCTTCAATAAAATAGACTTGAATTCTTCGGCTTTTGATAAACTTCCGTCTTTTGACTTTTTCTTCGATAAATCTTCAGAATTGGTCTTGGACTTCCGTTCTTTTTGCACTCTTGACTTCTTGACTTCGTCTTTCATCTTTTTCTTCAATAAAAGTCCGTAAATGCCCGTGAATGTCCGTGTTTTCTCCACTTTTCACCTTTTCGTCCTAAATCATAACAAAAACACAAACCACGCATAATTCCGACATAAAAGACATAAAATACACGTTTTGGTCCGGTTATTATTGTAATTAAGTGGTAGAAAAGATGTGTGTTTACACACATATCAAATCCCTTACACTTGACCATTGCAATGTCCTCATGCAATGCATTAGTTACAAAGCACGTTTACACTTTTCATCATAATCAATCCATAGTGGCCCTAATTAAAGAAATAGAAAATTAAAAACATACAAAATAAAGAAATCAAAAGCATACCTTGGGTTTTGGAAATGTCATGAATAATCATCATCCTCAAGTTTTCACTTTCTCTAAACCAAGCTTAAAAACGAGATCATTGTTATTATAAGTTAGTAAACTATCACGAACTCATTTGGGCCAATTACTCACTTAGACTCCCTTATTCCTAGGTGTATCTCTTATATTTTATTGTTGTCTTGAATGATCACGAGGATGCATTTTTGACTTATTTCGATAGTTATTAAGTCTGAAAATAAAGTGAACGATTTAATCAATAGTTAGCTAAAGGACAAAATCTTTTAAAACTGCTTCTCGGGACCTCATAAAGTTCATATCTTGGCATAACTCGCTTCGCGATTTGAGACCTTTCTCGGACCGATATTTGGCAGCGACTTCATACTTCAAATCTTGAGAGACGTTCATGAAATAATGGTCTTCTCTTCATATAGGAATTTCTTCACTTGAAGTTTTGAGAGATTCATACTTGGACCACGACTTCTTCATTTTTCTCCAATCTTTATTTTGGACTTTGATATACAACGATCTGCCTCCTTTTATGACTTGGATCTATTTATCCTCATACCTTGTTAGGGTCTTTTCGGATACACTTCTCCATGACTTTTGGGGAGTATTTGCTTTTCGTCGTGTGTCTCGATCCTTCATATTGATTTTCGATAAATGATTCTTCACATCTCTTTGGATCTTTAGCAACAAAATATAGCCCTCATGCCTTGTTAGGGCCTTTTCGGACTCGCCAATCTTCGCATCCCGCTTCAATAAGTTATGCCTTGGCTATGAACTCTAATCCATACCGAGCAACTTTTAAACGATCTTGAGCTAGAAGCTAAGTAACTTTTCAAATCGTACAACCTTATTTATTAGCAGATAAATTATTTAGCAAGCGATGGGAGAATAGGCTTATAATTAACTCACATAAATTCACGAAAGAATACCGAACTTATAATTGGCTCTATCATCTCTCGTTCTCCACAGTTTAAAATCTCAAGTAATGAGACTCGTGGATGCTTAGCCTATTAAATCAAAGTTTTGGGTTTTCGATTCGCCTATAGATCTTGCAAATTCTTAGACTTTTTAAAGTTTAGAAATCGCATTTTAAAGTTCCCTTGATAAACGAATCTCTAGGGTCAATTATAGGAACTTGCGAAAAGTTATTGTTCTTAACCCGTGAGAGTCAAGACTTTCGCGTTTTATAGCTCCCTATATAAAAGCCTAGCAAAACTCGACTTAAACATGTTAAGGATACTAGCTAGAGTAACTTAGATAAGTTAACTCGGGTTGAGTCAAAAGATTCACAACGTTTAAAAATTAAAACCACTTTATTTAACATTATTTCTAGCAAAGGAAGAAAATAAATATACAAAGATAAAAACTAATAGGCCAAAATAGATCAAAAATTTTGAAAAATGTCGAAAAATTGATTTTCCGGTTAAAATGAGGACAAATACAAGGAAAAGGCCACTTAACTTCGATAGAAGTCCCCCCTACACTTAAGATAAACATTGCCCTCAATGTTTAGGCATGTGGGAGTAAACTCCCCTACACTTAGGACATTGTGAACGTTGTTTAAATCTTGCTAAGGAAAGGACAACTAAAGAGATTCCTATTTTAATATTGAGAAAATATAAAATAGTGAATCGAAAAGAGTTTAGGATAGAACCGGGAAGAAATAGAACACGGAATCACGGGTCGTCAAGAATCATCAAGAGTGGATCGTTGAAGCGCGAATCCCTGATTAAGAAGTGAGGAGAGGAAAGCAAACCAAAGGGTCTCCCCTACACTTATGATAAAGAAAGCGAAAAGATAGATACATGGGTTGCCTCCCAAAAAGCGCTTGATTTTTGTTAACCGAGTCGTGAGCCTGACTCGACCTTGATCATCAACGGAAGAAACATGAAACATATCCACCAGGATCAAAGACATAGTTTTCGTCCATCAAATAGCACAAGCTTAAGGTGAACAAGGCAAGCCAAATAAGAAGTGGCAGGGTTCCCTTAAGCAGTGATGGAGCACGGTGGAAGCAAGGGTGAAGTGCAAGCATGTCTTCAAAATTTCCAAAGATTTTTCCTTTTATTTCATCAGGTGGATACTGAGATGGCTTAAAGACTTCAATACCGGGGTCGAACACCTTTTCCTTTAGGGGAAAATAGCACTCAGGCTCAGTCGAGTGTGAAGAAGATCCGCAAAGAAGCACAACCTCGTCCTCAGAAGGGGGACAAAGAGGTGTCAAATCATATGTGCAACGGATATTGGTGTCAACCGGTTTCATCTCCTTTGACAGAATGTTCTTCAAATCCAAAGTAGGATCAAGACGATAATCTTCAAAGTCATAAGGAGGAGCATCACTCTCATGAGGGAAGTAAGTGTTGAGAAATTCAGAGAAATCTTCCTCAAATGAGTAATCGTCCAAAGTAGGATCGAGTGATGTAGGTGGAGGATCTTCATCATGTGAAGAATCGCTCGAAAGAGTATCGGCCTCATCAAAATCATCGAAAGTGGGCATCTCGGGATACTCAGAAGTACAATCATCAAAATCATCCGAATCTGAGCTAGAATCATCATCATCATAAGCATCAAAGACCGGTGGAGAATCATAAATGGGAGAAGCGTCCAAAGTGGAGCGAGAATCATCCACATTATCTTCAAAGAGTGGATTACCGATGGAAGAATCGAATAGAGGATTGTCATAGACGGTAAAGTCATCGAGCACATTAATCATATTCACTGATTCTCGTCCATAGTATTTTCCTGTAAGCTTCCCCATTTTAAAAATTTGTGAATCATTCCCGACTCTTAAGATTAACTCACCTTCGGCCACATCCACTAAAGCTCGTCCGGTTCTCAAGAATGGCCGACCAAGTATTAAAGGAATACGAGGGTCCATTTCATAATCAACTACGACAAAATCGACCGGGAAAGTAAATGCGCCAACTTTAATGAACACGTCTTCGGCTATACCAACAGGGTAAGCGAGAGTGCGATTAGCAAGTTCAAGAGTCATCTTTGTTGGAGTGAGGTCGGACAATGATAGTGTTTTCCAAACACTCAGTGGCATCAAATTAATACTAGCCCCGAGATCAGCAAGGGCAGTAAATTCTTCAGTTTTGTTGAACACGCAAGGCAACACAAAACGACCGGGATCTCCTAGCTTTTCCGGAAGTTCTTTAAGAATAACTGCAGAGCAGTTTTCATTTAAGCGTGTGTTGGCGAGTTCAATCAGCTTCTCCTTCTTGTTAAGCAATTCTTTAAATGCTTTAACAAATTTGGGCATGTGGACAAGTGCTTCAAGAAAACTAATGCTGAAGCCCATTTGAGAAATCATATTGATATATTTTGTCACTTGAGAGTCCTCCTTTGTTAGATCGTTGGTCTTGCCTAAGCGAGAAGGGTATGGGATTTTGGGTTTATAGGTGGAAGGTGAAGGTGTAGTTGGTAAAGGTTGAGATGTTGAAGGATCCCTCCGAGATACATCGTCATGACGAGGCGGAGACGGTAATGGTGCACTAATACTAGGTGTAGGAGGAGTAGGGATACATGGTGGTGGAGGAGGTGTAGATGATGGGGGTGGGATTGGTGGTCCTACGATGATGACTCCACTACGGGTAGTAATAGCACTCACATTAGCTCACGGATTAGTGACGGTGTTTGAAGGTAGAGAACTTGAAGAAGAAGGTTGAGCGGTGGGCAAGAAACTAGCCAACAGATTCTTTAATTCATTCGTTTGAGTGCTGAAGGAGGATTGAATATTATCGCGAACCTCGGACCTGATCTCATTTCCTTGCTTCGTGATATCTCCTCTAAGATTGATAATTTGGTTTTGCAGATTCTTGATTTGCTCACCTTGGGTTCTCATTGTGGCTTCAACATCGGGGTTAATGGGTGGGGTTTGTTGGGCGGGTGGGTGATAAGGATTAGAAGCTCTTGGTGGGATTTGGTTGCTTCTATTGTAGTTGTTGGCGGGGTTTTGGTTTTGAGGAGAAAAACCGGGTGAAAGGTAATTGTTAGATCGGTAACTCAGCAGATTTCTATCCCCTTGTTGTCTAGCTTGGTAATTTTCCGGTGAATAATTACCATAAGCAGCATACACATTTTCCGGATTTCCTTGTGTCGAAGGACAATCGGTGTATGAGTGAGGACCGCCGCATGTTTCACAAGGATTAGCAACCGCTTTAACTTGTTGTTGTTGTTGGTTTGAAGCGAGAAGCATAATACTTTTGCTCATTTCGGTCATCATGCGGGTGAGTTCGGTCATTTCAGGGTTTGCTGAGGTAGAGGAAACATTGACTCTCGGGTTGTTCTTTGAAGAAGCAGAGGAATCCCAGTTTTTATGGTGAGTAGTCATGTTCTCAATAAGATCTCTACACTCCTCGGGTCTCCTTTTCATGAATGTGCCACCGACGGCTGCATTGATCGTATCACGATCTCGAAAAGTCAAACCTTTGTAGAAAGTGTCTATTAAGGTCACAGGGAGCATGTTGTGGTTTGGACATCTATCGATCAAGACATTATATCTCTCCCAAGCATCAAAAAGAGATTCATCGGGATCTTGCATGAAACCGCTGATTTGATTGCGAAGGCTTGTGACCATGGATGGTGGAAAGTAGCGCGATAAAAAGCGTTGAGTCATGTCATCCCAAGTGTGAATAGAATTCTTCGGGAGACGATCAAACCATTTCTCGGCATGATGTAATAAAGTGTGTGGAAAGAGTTGTAGGCGAAGTTCATCCATTGTGGCACCGGCCAACTTCATGCTTTGGGTGATTGTAATGAACTTGTCGAGGTGTTTGTTGGCATCATCATCTGGCAATCCACGGAATGGGTTTGTTTGCACTTGCTGAATCATGTGGTGCTTCAACGAAAACTCAGGAGCGTTGATTTGCATCGGCGCAATCGGTCCTCCTCGTCCAAACATGGTTGGTTGACAAAGTTCCTCCATGGTCCGAAGATCGGGCTGTGGAAGAACATTGTTGTTATTATTAGGGTGCGGTGGATTATTGTTGTTTACACCTGACATAGCTAAATCTTCTTGAGGCTCGGGCTCTTGATAATTAGAAGATCTAGTACGCATGCACCTACAAAGACAAAAGAAAAAGAAACCAAACACAAATACAATATATATACACAAGAAAGATAAAATCTTTTTGGATTTTTGAAATTTTTAATTTTTATGTATTTTTATCAATTTTTAAATTTTATGGTTTTTTGAATTTTTTATGCAAGAAAAATAACGCTCACAAGTGAACGGATCACAAAAAGCAACGCGTCTCTCACAGAAAACCGTTAATCTTTACGAAAAGAGCCGGCAGCGACGCCATTTTAATATTAGGATTCTGCTAGGTTCAATTGTTGTTCTCGGTGTCTAATCGAATTGTTCTAGGTTCCCTATGTGACTCAGTCGTTCTTTGGTGAAACAAATATTTTTGGTTGTTTTTAAATAAATGTGCAAAACTTTAAAGTAAAAGTGCAATTAAAGTAAATCTAAGTCTAATTAAAATAATGGTGCAAGTATTTAAAAGCGTGACTAAAATTAAAAGGCACTAAAGTAAATAACGCAAACTTAAATCTATCTAAGGCAATTTTAAAACGCACCTAAAACTTAAACTAAGGCAAGGCTAAAATAAGGCTAAGACAAATAATCTTAAAGTGCAATTAAATAAAAAGGCGGGAAAAATAAAGTTTGAAAATAAAAGACAGAACTTAAAAAGAAAAACTAAAAAGAACCTTACAGAACCCTTGATTCGGAAGTTCAAAACTTTCGAATGAACTAGCTTGACTCGGAACTTTTTAAGTTCCGAATGAAACAGGCTTGGTTCGGAAGTTTTGGCTTGACTCGGAACTTTTTTCTTCCCTTGATCCGGAACTTCGTTCGGAAGATATTGATCCGGAACTTTTGCCCTTGGTTCGGAACTTTCGAATTGATCCGGAACTTTTGAGACTTCCGAATGAGTAATGCTTGACTCAGAACTTTTAAAGTTCCGAATGAACCCTCTCTGATCCGGAACTTTGGGAGTTCCGAATGAATTGCTTGATCCGGAACTTTTGAACTTCCGGATGAAGCTAGCTTGGTTCGGAACTTTTGGAGTTCCGAATGAACAACTCTAGATTCGGAAGACTTCCGGATGAAGCCCTTGGTCCTGAACTTTCAGACTTCCGAATGAACACTCCTCTTTTCTTGGTTCGGAAGTTTCCTGGGAATGATCAAACACAGAAACAAACTCCCCGAAGAACAAGGGATCAAAATAACAAGAATGTAACCACAAATTGACCAAAATCAAACACACGATTTAAATAAACTAATAACGAAACAACTAATAATCATAAACAAACAATTTAAATCAACAAAACTAACAAATTTAACCACAATAATCAAAAACCCATTTGATCAAAATAAAGAACATGAACATGAACACAAACATAAACATAAAAATCAAAGATTAAGAAAGGTAGATGAGAGATTAACAAGATAAAGTAAAGATTGACAAGAATTAAATGAAGACTTACTTGAAATTAAAGGAATTTAATGTGCAAGACAAGGTAATTAAATTGACAAGTATTTAAATGACAAGGTAATTAAAGGTGCGAGGTAAGTAAAATGGAAGAGCTAATTTGTCAATTTAGCCAACAAAGAAAACGATTAACAACTAATGACTATTTATAGGGGAGGATTAAGGAAGCTTCCTCCCCTCCTTCATTTCTTCTTAATTGCGAGATTAAGTCCCTCCTTCTTTTAATCTTCATTAATTACATCATTAGTCCTTTTCTTCTAATCTTCTTTAAACTTGGACTTAAAGGACTTTTAGCTTCAGGATTTCTTTGAACTCGTCTTTAAATTCTTCAATAAAATAGACTTGAATTCTTCGGCTTTTGATAAACTTCCGTCTTTTGACTTTTTCTTCGATAAATCTTCAGAATTGGTCTTGGACTTCCGTTCTTTTTGCACTCTTGACTTATTGACTTCGTCTTTCATCTTTTTCTTCAATAAAAGTCCGTAAATGCCCGTGAATGTCCGTGTTTTCTCCACTTTTCACCTTTTCGTCCTAAATCACAACAAAAACACAAACCACGCATAATTCCGACATAAAAGACATAAAATACACGTTTTGGTCCGGTTATTATTGTAATTAAGTGGTAGAAAAGATGTGTGTTTACACACATATCAAATACCATTCACATGGGACTCTAATATCCGAAGGAAACTGGTTTTCATCTAATAGCATTTTCAGATTCTGATCATGCAGGTTGCCTTGATACTATAAAGAGAATTTCTGGTGGCGTACAATTTCTAGGGGAATACAAGCTCGTGAGTTGGTCTTCAAAGAAGTAGGATTGCACCTCGTTGTCATCCGTAGAAGCAGAGTATGTGTCTCTATCCACGTTTTATGCTCAAGGCCGTTGGATGAGAACTCAACTCACGAATTATGGCTTCTACTTTGATAAAGTACCTATGTATTGTGACTCAAAGTCGGCCATAGCCATCTCTTGTAATCCGGTTAAGCACTCCCGTACCAAGCACATCGACGTCAGATATCACTTAATCAAGGAACAAGTGGAGCGCGGTATCGTGGAACTATACTTTGTCAGAACTGAGTACCAGATAGCAGACTTGTTTACAAAAGCTCTATCGCAAGATAAGTTTGAGTATCTCGTTGGCCGTCTTGGTATGGAGTATATGACTCCAAAAGACTTGGAGGTTCTGGCAAATGAATCTGCTTGATAATTACTCACAATGACTTCTAAGCGCATCACAGCTTAGGACTTGGACCTCAAATAAGGAAAGTTTATCACGGACGATAACTTATCCTTTTCAACGGGAAATTAATTTTTCTCTGTCATGAGCTTCTCATAAATACATTCCAAGTTTTTAAGTTCATGAAAAACGACTTCTAAGTAAATGTCAACTTAGAACTCGAACTTCACCTTAAGGTAAGTTTATCACGGATGATAACTTATCCTTCAAAACGGGAAATTAATTTTTTCGGTCATGAGCTAGTCACAAAACATTCAAAGTTTTGAGCTCATGTAAATCGAAATTAATTTTAAAACTGTTGGACACAATTTTTCAAGATTTTCTCAAAAGGTTTTCTAAATCTTTCAAAATTGTGTGTTCAACACTCCCTTCCTCATAATGTGGTTTTATATCTCAAAAATGTCATATGTTATTTGGATTAATTTTTGAGGGGGAGCGTTTTAAAATCCATCCTTTAATGTTGTTGGGTACATTTTGGATATTGTCATATTTTATGTATCCAACACATTCCAAAAATGATATAAAATTGTCAAGTGTAATATATTATATCGGATAAGGCATCTCAACTCCGTACCTCAACATGTTTTGTGGTGTCGTTTTTCCAACATTTTGTCAAATTTTGTTTCATGACACACATATATTGTTGAGGGGTAGCAACCCGACATAAAAGTTCCATGATTCATGCGTGCACACATCTTCCTCTCCCATCGATTTTCAGAAAATTGCCATATTTTAATCACTTGGTATCTCTAAAATTATTTTTTTACATTAGAGATAGGGGAGAAAATGTGATTAAAATGTAATATATCGCAACATGTAATCTTAGAGACTCAAGTGCAACTCTTTCCTTCACATGCTAAACTATTTTGAATATCGATGCATGTGTGTAGGGGGAGTATTTCAGAAATGGAAAACTTTTAAAGTGTTAAAAGTTTTGATTTTTATCAAGCACTTTGAATGGTTTTTAATGGTTTTATGGTTATGATTGATACCCTAACTACCTACTATCCACGACGGAACGATGGTGTCAAAAGGTGGTTTAGGATAGGAAACTAAGTCCTATGATCCAACCAGAACCGCAGGGATCTACCCAAGGACATTCGAAAGCTAGAAATAGTTGTCCTTAGGAAAAATGGAGTGGAATGAAGCTGAATGCAGACCAATTACTTAAGCTAGCACCGGAACAATCATAACAAGGTGTTGGTGATGACGTAAGCATTGAAGGAGTTGAATATTATATGCAGCTTAAGCAGAAACCGGGTTAATACATCTATTGAAGACAAACATCATGGACCCAGTGATGCAATGCACAACCCTTCCCCAGCCATTCGAATTTCTCTCAAAAGAAACTTTTCTCATTGTCACGGAGATCAACACGTATCTATTGACTTTCTCACTCTGAGTTAGTTAATGTTGAGAAGGTGGCAGTCTGCTCCAGCCTCCGATTACTAAAATGCACTTATCGAGTCTAGAGCCAAAAGAGATCAATCTATCATCTCATTAGGACACCATCGAGTCCTACGCATTATCCTTGTGATATTGCTAGAACATTTGAGTGATACGATTCACAATGAAAATGGAAATCCTTCTTGAGTCAACATCAAACAAGATCATGGTAGGTAACTTGTGCGATTCTACACGAATCAAACATGTGATAACTGGAATGCAACTAAGTTTAGATTCTTAATTGATTTATATTTGATTCCAGGTCTCTTCACAAAATTTGTGTGATCTTTCCAGAACATTCAGAGTGACATTCTTTACTACTCATAGTGACGAATGGAAATCCTTCTAGTGTCAACATCAAACAACACTGCGGTAGGTGACTCGCAAGATTCTCTATGAATCAAGCTTGTGACAAACTGGAAAGAAACAATGGTGCGATTCTTATAGAATCAAACTTGTTCCAGGAATTCTGAATTAACGACTCTAATCAGACGGATAATTTATCCTTATGATTCACTCTTTACGTTCGCAGTCTGCTTTGAGACGGTTGACTAAAGAGAACTAGCTACTACCGTCGAGAAGTCCTGTCAATGAGGTTCTTAATTGAATCTACCCGTTCACAGGTATGGTATCTAACACCGTTTAACGGTCTTCACCGACCGGAGGTAAAATGCTACCGAGTTAGGGTGAAATGTTCAAAGCCATTTCGTCTGTGTCTATATATTTTGCTGCATATCAAGAAGGTGGCATAGCTATGTTCCAACCGAAGTCGTCTTCACCTGTTCATACTAAAAGTTAAAGTCTTCCGCAACTCTGATGGATATTTGAAGGACTAACTATGACTATATTTGTATGGGAGATTCTTAGACTTTCGAAATCAACAAAGTATGAATATGTCGATTAAGAAGTCACAAAGCACAAGATGGCGATAATCAAGATACTTAAGAATGTAATAGGTCATCTTGTCACAAGAGCACAAGATGAACACTATTAAGGATAGATTGAAGGTCTCAAGCACTCAAAGTCAAATGACAAAGGCTCAAGATAAAGATCACAAAATCATGAAGGAACAAATCCGTTACAAACAAGATCAAGACCAAGATACAAGACCTAAGACGGAAGATCATCTCCTGTAGAATATTGATAACCTATGAATCTATGAAGGGGTTTGTTGATTTCTAGAGAGAGAAAGTTAGAGAGAGAAAGTGAGAGAAACTATGTGTTATTTCAATAAAATGAAACTAGAAAAGTGACAACAACCAACCCCTTTCCATGGTGGAAAGGGGTATTTATACTCCAAGCTTACAATGGGCTTGGGCCGGTCCATGACAAGCCCATGGACCGGTTCTTACTTAACTTAATAAGCAACTAATGACTATTTGTTAACTACGAGCTATTACAACATTAATAATATTGTGGAGTGACCGATACTTCTTATATACGTAAAAACGTATTTCTAACAATCTCCCCCTAAGGGAGGTCACTCCACGTTTACAAAGTTCTAAACCTAGCATACTATACTAAGTCTTCATTCTTTAGCTCGTAGTCTTTTCTTCTTTTCTTTCTTTTGTTGTGAATATGTTGGTTTGATCTTTTTGGCTTTGGCTTGAGAGCATTGTTCTTTGGCCTTTCACGTGCGATCTTTGCCTCTCTTGTGAATTTGCCTTCTCGTGACTCCATGTTCCACACACTTATGTCTTTTTGTTGAATTCTCGAAAGTTTTAGAGTTTGGTACAGCGGAAAACTTTATCTTGTACTTTCTTGAATTTTTGCTAAACTTTGATGCAGAAAGACATAAACATGTGGGAACGACTTCTACAGGTACACCGCAACACCACCGTCTTCACTGGTACACAGCAACGCCACCGTCTTCAACAGGTACACAGCAACGCCACCGTCTTTAACAGGTACACAGCAACGACACGAATAAAATGGCTTTGAACATTTTATTCTAATTCGGTAGCATTTTACCTCCGGTCGGTGAAGACCGTTGGACGATATTAGATATCGTACCCGTGACGGATAGTTTCAATTAAGTAACTTCCTGACAGGATTTCGCGGGTAAACCCGTTCTCTTTATTCGACCGTCCAAAGCTGACTACGAACATAAAGAGTGAATCACTTGGATAAGTTATCCTTGTGATTTGAAGCCGTCAATTCATGAAACCTGGAACTAGTGAATTTCAATTAAGATTTTCACCATCGTTGCTTTCCAGTTGTCACGAGCTCAATTCATAAAGAATCTTGCACGTCACCCACCAAGTGCTGTTTGATGTTGACACTAGAAGGATTTCCACTCGTCACTGTGGTCAATAAAGAGTCACTCTGAGTGTTCTGGCAAGATCATATGATAATGCGAAGAGGCCTGGAACGAGTTTAAGTTCAATTAAGAATTAAACCACTGTTACCTTCCAGTTTTTCACAAGATTGGTTCTAAAAGAACCGCACGTGTAACCTACCATGAGCTTGTTTGATGTTGGCTCAAGCAGGATTTCCATCTTCATTGTAATACTTACGTATTACTCGGATGTTCTGGCAATATTACAGGAATATTGCGTAGGACTCATGAAAATCTCTTACTTTTCACAGTGTGTGAGAAAGCAAGGAATAAATGGAAAGTGTCCTAATGAGACTTTTGATGATCTCTTGGCTCTAGACTCGATTGTGCGTTTTGATTTAGTGAGCGATGGCTGGAGAGGAGTGCCACCTTTTCAATACCAGTCTATTCGGAGTGAATAAACCAATAGATAACGTGTTGATCTCCGTGTGATTAAAACAAATACCTTTTGAGAGATATTTGAGTTAGCTGGGAAGGGTTGTGCATTGCATCACTGGGTCCATGATGTCTTTCTTCAATACCGAGAATCATTAGCAAAAATGACCTCAATAGCATATGTATTGACCCGGTTTCTGCCTAAAGTTGTAAGGAGGGCTTCTTTCTTTACACCCTTTATCTTTACAATTCTTTTTCATTCTTCAACCCCTTCAATGCTTACCAAGACGTCATCACTAGCACCTTGTTGTGATTGTTCCAGTGCTAGCTTAAGTACTTGGTCGGCATTCAGCTACGTTCACATTCTTTCTCCATCTTTCCTAGGACTTCTAATTCTATCTAGGGAATTGTCCTTGGGAAGATTCCATCGGCTCTGATGAATCATTGGACTAAACCTATTCCTACCACCCTTTTGTCACCACATCCGTCGTGAATTAAGCGTGTTTTGGGAAGGAATTGCCACCATGAAAAATCATTGAAAATCACCTAAAGTACTTGTGATATTGAAATCAAAAGTTTTGTACCTTAGGTGTTTTATTCATCAAAAACGCTCCCCCTTAACACGTGCTTTACACATATTAAGTTGGATAATCGTTAAGTCTTTTTCATCTTTTAGCCAAGTATCACTTGAGTCTCCTTAATCCCATTTTCTCCCCTTATCCAAAATGTTAACCATTAATATTTGGGATATTGAATGGATTAACCGGTCTTTGGGTAAAAATGAAATCGATGTTTGGCCATAGAAAAGTTATTGCTCCCCCTTAAGTTAATAAGGGATAGTTGTAGTGCTTTAGTATGATATATTTTGAAAGATTTAGAATCTCGTGAGAAATTCTTGAAAAAATTATCATACCTTAACACTACAGCAAGCCATACAAGCACAATATTCACAAATATACATATTCACAATTGAAAACCAATATAAAGTGGACCTGAAATGTACGACCCATTAGATGGATCGTTGCAGTAGCTTGTGGTGCACTAGATATGGTCTTCCACCCACGAATCTTTCCAAGCTCCTCATCAATCTACGTTCACGGAGCTTTTGATCAATCTTCTTGATCACATACTTCGCCATCTGCCGGTAACCCGGATGCCAATCCTCCGTCATCTCTGGCAAAGTTCCACCCGAGTTCAGATGCTCCAACTTTCCTCTGACTTGTAGAAGAGTCCCATCACTGTACTTATGGAGCTCACCCACCCTCATAAACTTCATCAAACCTCGACTGTTCAAGTAGAAAATGCCGTAATTCGGGACAGAAATGCCGGTATAGGGACATCTTTCTACATGTTGAGGTAGCACTTGATTCACTGGACGGGTTAGGTTAAGCTTCCTTTGATAGCTTTCGACTCCCAACTGAAGATCTTCAACTCGTGACTTGATGACAACGCTTCGTGTGAACATACGAAGTGCTGTATTCAAAGCAATGAGGTCTTCACGAGGAATATGTGTGAGTTGATCTCGGGTCATCAGAAGCAGCATATCTTCGATATCCTCAAGGCGAATGATGGAAAAATCTCCCTGCTGGATTTTGTATTCCCTGTCATCCTCCCTTTTCAAGCGAATCTCCGTCACATGATAATAGCCGTTCTTGGCTTCAGTTTTCAACCCTAAAATGCTGGAGATGCGGATATCGGATCTAACGATACTTCCAGAATTGACTAGGCAGCAACCCCTGTACGCCCTTCGGACTCGTTCGTCCCAATGAGATGCACCTATGACAGCATACATATCATAATTACGATTTATTTTTGGGACCCAGAGTCGGTTTACCTTTTCCTCGATAAAGGGTATTGTCCCCCAGTTGGCAGCTTTCAGCAGGGTCAGGGAGGTTGCGTACTTTGATGACCCCTTCAGTAGATACACAAGATCATTGGTGACGAAGAAGTCAAGAGCAATCTGATTATCTTGAGAAGGATCCATTGGAGGTGGAGCTCTTTCTGATTCATGAAGTCCTGGCCGTTGAACGGTATTCAGAGCCTTCAGGATCTCATCGGCATAATACTCGAACTCCATTCGGGTTAACCGGGTTTTGGCACGAAGTCTCTTATCTTTCAGCGCTTTCTTCACCAAGGATGGAGTAACCGAAGTCTTATACTCATGAGCAAGAAATGCACATAAGTCAATCGGACTTCGGATACGGAGATACAACACATCTTTGTCAGCGTCTGTGATCGGATCATATTGTGCTGCTGTCGTGATCCAAGCTTGTGGTGGTGCAGTCTCGTCTATCTCCAACGTGTCTGCCCAGTCTCGTGTGCTTGGTTCAGGAACCGTAGATTGTTGTGCTTGTTATAGAGGAGTAGAAGTGCGAACATCTGTTGGTTCAGTTTCAGGCATTTCAGCAGTGTCGTGAACTGGTGAGTGTTGTGCAGCTTCGGGTTCCGTTACTGATTCTGCAATCACAGGAGCAACAACAACAGAACTAATGGGGTTAGTGGTAATAGGTAAAGATACAGCAATAGAGGTACCGGGAACCGATGACGCTGTAGTGGCATTCACATCGTGGCGCCACTTAGTTCGTCTTGATTCCGATGATGTTGATTTGTCCTTCTGCGCTGCATCTTTCTTGGACTTGGTTCCAGTCTTAGCAGTTTTCTTGGAGCTGGTAACCTTGTCTCCCTCTTTAGGCTGTTCACCCCCATCATCATCCTGATTGTCATCCCCGTTACTACCCCTAGCACTCTCCTCATTCCCATCACCACCATCATTGCCATCATCATCATCCTCATCCTCGTCATCATCATCCTCATCCTTATCCTCATCATCACCATCATCGTCATCCTTTTCCTCTTCTTCTCCTTCTTCTTCCTCTTCCTCTTCACCAGTACCCTCTTCCTGCTCACTTTCTTCCCTTTCTTCTTCAGGTAGAATGTGATAAGGTACCACACTTCCAAACGTTTTGAATAACCTATCATCCTCCATGATAGCATCATTCAGGGATTTGTATAGAGCCCGTTGAATCCTAGACTTATCAAATGATCCAAGTTCCACCATACGAGCCTTAAGGATCTTCTTCAATTCAAAATCCGTCAATTCATAAGCAATCTTGTAGGCGGATTCTGAAGGATTGGATGACTTGATCATCAAGTTATCAGCTGCTAGCGTCTTCAACTCATCACGTAGTTTAGGCATAATGGATTCAACAGATTCTTGCACTCTTTCTTCTACAGAGGCTTCAAGTGCTTCTTTTTGCTCTTTGTATTTATCCCTCATCGCTTGAAGTCTGGTGATACGTGCAGCATGCTTATCAGCCTCAGCCTGCTTAACCCGAGCTAGTTCTTCTGCATGTGCTTTTCGAGTCAACTCCATATCTGCAGTGAACCTAGCAATCATCTCCTCTTGGGCTTTCCTAGATGCTTCTTCACTTTGAGCTCGTCTTTGTAACTCTTTGCGAAGTTCATCCATTTCTCGTTTGTGAGTATCCACATGTTTATCCAACAGTTTGGCCATCACCAATGCAGCCATTGTAGATGTTGCAGAGCTGCTCTGGGTTGACTGAAGAGGCTCGGTTGTTACTGCGGTACTAAGGATGGGAATTGTAGGTGGTGGAAGAAATGGTGTTGAAGCCGGTCTGGTTGGTAAGGGTTGTATGGGTGGAGGTTGAGTTGCTAAGGGTTGAGTTGACACCATGATCGTAGGAGCAACAGACTCCTTTTCCACACTTGCTGAAATAGGGATTGATGGCTCCTTCAAAGTGGAATAATGTTCAGGTGACCCAAACTCATCAACATCATCTGGTTCCACGTACTCATCCTCTACATCTACCCTTGCACCTGAACCACTACCGCCAGTATCTTTCCTACTCCTTTGAATTGCTATCTTCAGCAATTTTCTCTCTGTCTTGTCAAGAGCAGGATCAACAAGATCATCTTCATCACGTAAACGCATCTCATCAGCCTTACCCTTTCCCTTCTTACCCTCTGTCTTCTTCTTCTTGGTTTCGGGTTCAGGTAACGCAGCTGGTTGTTTGCGTTTACCTTTACTCTTAACCGTTGTAGACGAGTCTTCTCCAGTCTGAAGGTTTGCTTTCAGCTTCTTGATTTCTATCTGCAGTAGCTTGTAATCCGCAGAACCTTTGATTTTCTCAGACAGAAGGTAATCAGGAATAGGACCCGGAATCACACCAATAGACGGTCCTTCATGCCTCAGATCCACAGTATCATCAGCTTCTTCAGTGTGATAGCGACTAGCTGCACGCCTATCAATAGTAGCATCATTCTTCATAAAATAATTAATGATAAGCTTGATAAACCGAGGATAAGGAAAGAAGTTTGTCTTCAGCTTCTTGTTATAGAAGAGTTGAAAGGTGAATTCTTCCCATATCAACAAAGCATAATCTGAATTTGCAGCTTTGTACATGCCATAGAAGAGGTTTACTATAGGACTGCGCAAAGCATCATGGCCACTTATTTTTGGTGTAAGACATCTACTGAGAATACCCATCAATGCTCTCCAAGGTTGTCCTACTTTAGCAGTGGTAAACTCAGACGCAATTCGTATTTCCGGATATCCAAGAGCGTCAAATAACTCCACGAGTTCATCTTTAGTAGGATCCCTCGAGAATGACATGCCTTTGGGTGTATCTCGTATACCAAGAATCTTACGGAAGTCTGAAACTGTGAGTGTTTGCTGCTTGTTGTCGATGGTGAAGGTGATCTTGTTTGAAGTGATTTCCTTGGTAGCCCAAAATTCATACATATACTCATAAGGCACCGAGGCACTACTTCTCAAAGCATTCTTAAAATGGGATTGATCAAGGATCGCAATGGCTACTTTAAATCCATGGTGAGTGGATTTTGAAATTTGCTTCAGCCGGTAGTTGTTGGGTATAAACTTAAGGGTTCGTGCTTTAGCAATATCGGCTTCTCTAGATTCTTGGATTGCTTGTACTGTTGGATTAGTCATTGTATCTGCTTAAGATAAGACATGAAAGGTTGATGCACAAAAACATATAGATATATATCATTCTTACTTCTAAGCATAACACATTTCATAACATAATACAACAAGTACATATAACATGCAAACAATAATAATCAAACAACTCTTCATCCGGAACTTTTCTTCATTCGGAACTTCCTTCATCCGGAAGTTCTTCATTCGGAACTTCCTTCATCCGGAAGTTCTTCATTCGGAACTTCCTTCATCCGGAAGTTCTTCATTCGGAACTTCCTTCATCCGGAAGTTCTTCATTCGGAACTTCCTTCATCCGGAAGTTCTTTATTCGGAACTTCCTTCATCCGAAAGTTCTTCATTCGGAACTTCCTTCATTCGGAAGTTCTTCATTCGGAACTTCCTTCATCCGGAACATTCCTTCATTCGGAACTTCCTTCATCCGGAAGTTCTTCATTCGGAACTTCCTTCATTCGGAAGTTCTTCATTCGGAACTTCCTTCATTCGGAAGTTCTTCATTCGGAACTTCCTTCATTCGGAAGTCCTTCATTCGGAACTTCCTCATTCGGAAGTTTTTCAGAAAAAATCCTTCATTCGGAAGTTATAACCATGTTCATCTGGAACTTTTCAAACACAGCCTTTGTTGATCTAATCGATGTGCGTTTGTGAGAACTAAGGCAATTAAACATCATTTAATGAGATTCCGAGCAAAACCCACCACTAATCCTAATCAATTACTGTTTAATTAGACGCAAAACCCTAACTTGGACTTAATCTAAATTAAACGAATCATTTGCTAGGAGATAGTGAAGAACTAGACGAATAATGAGTTTAAATATTGATGTATTTACCTTATTAAGCGAATGAACAGGATCAAAATGGATGATTAACCGAGAGATGTTAGATCTTGTGTGTGAGTTTTTAACAATGGCGGCAATTGAAATAGAAGTACAGTGAAAGGAGAAAAGGGGGCGGGGGGGGGGGGGGGGGGGGGGGGGGTTATATTTGACTTAGGTCAAATTTTTGCATCTTATACCCATTATCAACTTAAGTCCCTCTACTTTTCTCTCCTTTTCCTTTTTGTTTCTAACTTTTTCAATTCTCTTAACTCTTGTTTAACTTACACACAACTTAACAAACGCAATCTATTAGCATATCTCCAATATCTAAAAGCAATGCCTAACACTTAGAACGAACACAAATCTTACTCTAAAGCAAAACCACTCAATTACCATTTAGCCATTAATTTTCACAATCACTTTTGAAAAATCAATTTTAATGACGAAGATGATTTAATATTTTCTCCCCCTTAAACGATGACCCGTTTTCTATTTAAAGAGCTGTAGTCATTGTTTAAAGAGTCAAATATTGATGAAAGCATTTCCAATTTATATCTTGAAAAAGTTTGATTCGTGGTGTCAATAAGATTTCTCTTATTTTAACAAATTAATGCACTGAGACGTACATAAATTCGTGTTAGACCAAGTTGTAAAGTAAACTTGATCCCTTTGCATGATTTGGCTTGTAAATCACGCCCGAGAAAATTAATTCCCGTTCTGAGCCAACGTTTTCCAAGGAAATACGTGACTATAATATGAAAACCGGGTTGCAGTCAGAAATAACTACAAGCCATGATGGGCATGTTTTAAAAATGTACAACTTTTATACGGACTCTATTTATGGCACCGTGTCAATATTGATCGACATTTCTAAGGCCGTAAATATTACTGTACTAAAAGACATGCCCTGTTTTAAAAACGAAAAAAATATTTTTGGTTTTTCTTGATTTTATAATTTTTATGGTTTTTGTTGGTTTTATATTTTTGTATTTTCTTTTTGTGGTTTATATATTTACGATAATATACATGATCACGAACAAAGGATACTCTGAATAGTTTACCACGACTATTCAGCTGATTCTTCTGCCAACTCTTTGAGAGTCGCTGGAGTGAATGATTTCATGCCAAGCTTGTCGATCAAAAACTCGATTCGTCCTCGATGTAAGGCTTTGGTGAACATATCCGCCAGCTGATACTCAGTAGTGACAAAATACAGCTCGATCACTCCGTTCTCCACCTGCTCTTTAATGAAATGGTAGCGAATGTCTATGTGCTTGGTCCGGGAGTGTTGAACATAGTTGCAGCAAAGGGCAATGGCGCTCTTGTTGTCACAATACATCGGGATTTTGTTGAATCCCAAACCGTAGTCAGTTATTTGTGATCTCATCCAAAGGACTTGAGCACAACAACCGGACATGGCGATGTATTTAGCCTCCGTGCTTGATATTGCAGCGCTTTTCTGCCTTTCTGAAGACCAACTAATCAATCTATCTCCAAGGAGTTGCACAGATCCAGAAGTGCTACGCCTCGTGTCTTGACATCCAGCATGATCGGCATCTGCGTATGATATTAAAGCAATAGAGGAATCTTTCAGATACCATAGACCACGATGAAGTGTTCCTTTTAGATACCGAAAGATCCTTTTCACAACATGTAGGTGCTTTTCGGTAGGCCGAGCCTGATACCGGGCACACATGCATACAGCAAATTGCAAATCAGGCCTGCTAGCAGTCAGATATAGAAGGGTGTCGATCATCCCACGGTAAAGTTTTGGATCGACAATAGTCCCATTCCTATCTTCATCTAACTTGGATTTCTCCACCATTGGAGTGTCCACAGGGTCACAATTTTCAAAGTTATATTTCTTAAGAGATTCTAGAGCATATTTGGATTGATTAATAAAGATGCCTCTGGGATTCTGAGAAATCTGTAATCCTAAGAAAAATGAAATTTTTCCCATCATCGACATCTGAAAGCGTGTGGACATTATCTTCTCAAATCGATTTGACAATTCAATGTTAGTGGCAGCAAATATTATATCATCAACATAAATTTGTACCAGAATCATGTCGTTGCCTTCCTTGAGAGTGAATAGAGTGGGGTCCACCTTGCCTTTGGAGAAGCCTTCCGAAATGAGATATGTTGACAGGAGATCATACCACGCGCGTGGAGCTTGTTTCAACCCGTAGAGAGCCTTCTTAAGCTTGTACACATGATTAGGAAACTCCGTACTGACGAACCCATCCGGTTGACTAACATAGACTTCTTCCCTTAGTTCACCGTTCAAAAATGCCGTCTTCACATCCATTTGATAGACGATCATGTTCATATGAGCAGCATACGCAAGGAATAATCTAATAGCCTCCAATCTAGCCACAGGAGCAAAAGATTCTTCAAAGTCTATACCCAAGGCTTGTTTATATCCTCTAGCGACCAATCTAGCCTTATTCTTCAATACCGCACCCATCTCATCAAGTTTAACCTTATAAACCCATAACAAAGTAAGGATGTTAACCTTGTCATGGAGAGGAACCAATTCCCATACTTCAAGTCTTTGAAATTCATTTAGTTCCTCCTGCATAGCTTCAATCCAAGATGATTGGGTCATAGCCTGCTGCCAATTTTTAGGTTCAACTTCAGAGAGAAATGCATCAAAGTAGCAATAAAGTGCACTCTCTTGTAATTGATGGCGTGTAGAGACTGGTCGATCTAGATCTCCAATAACATTCCTAATTGGGTGATCTTTTGTCCATTTAGTGCTATGGTTTTCAATCCTAGGTGGTCTGGAGTGAACAATAGAAGGAGCTTCTTCTGAGGTAGACGCGGCTGAAGGGTTTTCAGGTATCGCTACACCAAAGAAAGGAAGCTCTTGCAAGTGAGCATATTCCAAGTCGTGATCAATAGAATCCTCTTCCACATCATTAGGCACAAGTAGGGGTGATGATTCAGGTGTAGTTTGAGAATCACTTGGTGAAGGTGCATCCGGTTCAATGTGAATTGTAGATGCATTAGATAAAGGTTCATTAGCTTGAGCAACCACTTCAGGGATTGGAGCGATTACTGCAGGTGCTGGAACTTCATCAGTCGGGGGATCGAAGAATTCATCAAACAACGGTTGAAACAGTTTATCCCACTCGGGCCTTGTTGGTGGTAAAAATGATGTAGAAGTAGGATTATTGGGAACTAATCCGGAACTAATAGCACCGGTTCCCATTTCATGAAGCGCGGGTTCAGAGCTGTGTTGCTCAGAAGCCATCGCTGTCAGCTCATCGAAATCTGCGTCCATAGTTTCTACAATCTTGCCAAGACGACGGTTATAGATTCGGTATGCTCTTTTGGACGGTGAGTAACCAATGAAAATACCTATATCGGCTTTCGGTTGAAGCTTTCCCAAGTTCTCACTATTGATGTTTGGATAACAAAGAGCACCAAACACATGGAAAAATGAAACATCGGGTTTACGGTCATGTAAAAGCTCATAAGGTGTTTTTCCATGGCGTTTCCGAAGGATAGAACGGTTTTGGGTGAAACATGCAGTAGAAATAGCCTCTGCCCACAAGAACAATGGAGCGTTCGCATAAATAAGCATGGTCCTAGCAGCTTCCATAAGTGTACGATTCCGTCTTTCAACGACACCGTTTTGTTGTGGAGTGCGTGCAGCGGATGTTTCATGTGATATACCAACTCCTTCATAATAATCACGAAGAGTCTGGTTGACGAACTCTGTACCACTGTCTGTACGAATACGGCGGACAGTGGTATTCAAACGTACCTGAATGAATTTCAGAAAGGTGATAATAGCCTTCGGTGCTTCATCCTTTGTACGTAGAAATCTAACCCATGTAAACCTGGAGAAATCATCCACAATTACCAGAATGAATTTCTTACCGCTCACACTTTCAGTTCTCATCGGCCCACAAAGATCCATATGCAAAAGATGAAGTTTTTCTTGATTGGTGTCTTCAGCTTTGGGCTTGTAAGATTTCTTGGTACTTTTCCCCCTTGAACACGCGGAACATAAATGGTCCTTGTGAAATTTAAGCTTTGGAAGACCACGAACTAAATCGATTTTAGCCAGATGATTAATAGCATCAAAGTTAAGATGAGATAATCTGCGATGCCATAACCATGACTTGGTCTTAGATGCTTTAGAGAGAAGACATACTGGAGAGGCGGCCATCATGTCTTGTAAGGACAAGGTATAGAGATTTGCACCACGAGATCCCTTCAACAAATCTTTTCCTTCCAAGTTGCGGATGAAACAAGTGTGTTGTCGAAAAGCAACCTCAAGGTTGGAATCACAAAACTGTCCTACTGAGAATAAATTATGACCAAGACCTTCTACATAGTATACCCTTGAAATCGTCACGTTTCCAATCTGATATTCACCATACCCCATTATCTTTGCTATATGATCATTCCCGAATTTAACCGTACCAAGAAACTTGCTGACGAAATTTCGGAGCATCGAGCGATTTCCGGTCATATGTTTTGAACAACCAGAGTCTAAATACCACAGGATGATTTGGACCACCTGAAAATATCACCACACGTAGACAATGTAGAGGTATCGGAATCTGAGTGTTCCTTGTTATTAGCAGGTACAGATTTAATAATCTTAGATTTGCTAACTCTAGGTTTCTTAGATTTCCTAGCCTTCCTTTTCTTAATAGGTGGTGTAGATTCTAGTTGGCTTAAATCCTGAGGTATTTCTTCACTGATAGGCACTATAGTGGGGGCTGACCTAATTAAAGGGCGCTGTTTCCATACTTGAGTGCGAGTGTTCCTAACTAAAGGACGCTCAGACCTAACCTCAATGGATGCATTCCTAGTTAAAGGGCACATTTTTCCATCTAATGTAAAGGTCCTACCAGTGGGACGCCATTGCCAGCCAACTTGGGCACGAGTTCTACCCGTTGGCTTCCATTCAAGACCATTCTTAATAGCATTCATTTCATTAACGTGATCAATCAGACACAAATCATGACGTTGGGAAAACATACATTCATTACAATTCCAACAATTCAAATCAGAATTCACGAATGGTTTAGGCTGCTGCACAGGCGCAGAGCTTTTAGTCTTAACATGATTCTTTTTATTTAAAACTGAACTAGCATTCCTATTGTGAACTTCTACTTTCTTCTTTGTGGCACTACTAGTGGAGGGCTTGATCTTAGCTTTCTTGAGTGGCGATCCTTTAGCCTTAGTAGTCTCTTTTAATCCTGTAGAAGGCAAAGTGGGAACATTAGCAACAGATTTTAAAGGTGTCTTACTTGATTGTGCCAATGACGGTTTCGCTCCTGGAGTCTTATTAAATGGAGTGACAGCAATGGGCCTATTATTAAGTAGTGCAGAACCTGGTGTACCTATGTATTGCAAATATGCTAAGCAATATTGAACTCGCTTGATATATTCATGAGCCGAATAATAGTCGCTACTTGAAGGATCTAAGGCATAAAGATCGTCTAAAATATCCCTAAGAAGATCGACATGCTTAATGGCATTCCTCATATAATCATCATAGGTAACCGGGTTTCTCTTGTGAAGCGGATTCTTATAAAGCACTACTGACGTGGTTGTTGGAGCACTAGTGGACGGTGCAGAGTCGGTAGCTAAGTTATCAACAACTTCTTGTCGGGTGAGAAGAAGTGTCTCCTTTAACTCAGCCAAAACCATATTTTTGTCTATGAGCAGGATGTTCAAATCAGAGATTTCTTCGCACTTTTGGTTCAGTTGTTCAACATAAGATTGTTGCTGTGCCGCATTAAAAGCGAAGCGTTCTTCTAGTGAACCATAAAGAGCGGATAATCCCTGTCTTGTCCGATCCATCTCCCCTAGAACAGACGAAAGTCTAATTTCTAAGACTTGGTTTTTAGACTCTGCAGCCTCTAGTTCCAATTTTAATGTTTCCTTTGATGATACCTCTCTCTTCAATCTCATGATTTCTTCCTCTAATGTCTTAACAATTGCAATCATCTTGTCACTCGTCTCAACACCGTTTTCACAACCATTGATATCAAAAGATCCTCATTTTGAGTTTGTTGTTTTAATTCTAAAGATATACAATGTTGTTCTAGTTGATTAAAGCGTTTTGAAAGTAAATTATAAGAATCTTGTAGCTTTAAAAACTCAGCGTTAGATTCGTGACAAGAATGATTATCTACCTCATTTACAGTATCAGCAACATTTACAGAAAGATCACAAACATCATCACATATATGCACAGCATCACAATTAATCATAGCGGATGTAAGCTCATTCGAATAATTAACATTTACAGTAGTAAGCACATCACACGAGATCACTGCAGACAAGAATCGGTCATATTCGGTTAAAATCTTTTTTTTTTCAATTAGTTGTAGTTCGTAAGCGGTGTCCATTTCATAAAACACTTTTTGAACTTCACCAATTTCAAACACAAGATTTTCCTTAAGAGATGCAAAAGTTCCTTTTAGACTTTCGACAAACGGATTGATCTCATTTTTAAACACCTCGTTCATATGTTCGAAAGCCCATTCTCCGGCATTTAAGCCATTTGAAGTCGTACAATCCAAAATGACCTTGTCAAAATTAGTAAAGTATTGATTAATCTCTTGCAAGTTTAACCATACAGTGCTAACAGGTGGAAGATCCTTTGGAATTTCCTTAGGACCTTCCATATTGACAAGTGTAGGAAATGTACTAGGGTTTTCTTCATCTAATATGTAGGTTGGTGCTGTTATGAGATCTTTGTCCATATGGAAGCGAATTCTAAAATCCGTTTTTGCAAGCTCCTTATTCAATTTAAAATAATCACACTCGGGATATTTTGTAGAATTGTATGACCGATCCTCATCAACTAGATCCTTACTTGTTCGATCATCGGGAAAAACAATCGGGTCTAAAGCCAAACCTAATTGTGTTGCATTATAAAGTCTAGGACTATGTCTTAAAGCTTGTTTTGCATACCGTGGATTAGGGGGAAGGCCTTTTAGACGTGATAAGTTAAACTCTCTAAACGAAGCATCAAATAAGTGCACTAGTTGAGAAGCAGCGTATTGTCTTAACAGCAAGTAATCTAGACTTCTAATCTTATTAGTGGCATTAATCTCCATTTCATTCTTCTTAGACTCTAGTGATTCAAAATCCGTTTGAAGTTTTTGAAAATTAGTGACCACTAACTCCTTTTCTTTAAGTTCATTAGTCAGATTTGCTCTTAAATTTTCAATTTCTTGTAAGTGATCCATTTGTTTGTTTCTAAAATGATCATATTCGGGATTAGTTAGAACACTAGACGAAGGCACTAATTCCAAGGTTTGAACTTTCTCATTGCTTAAGGCAAGCTCATCAGACAAATTCTTATTCTTAGCTAAGGTTTCTAAGAGTGCAGCATTCATTTGGCTAAGTAATGCAGCAGGAACCATGACCAAATCTTGTTGAGCAGGAGTAGGCGTATGCGAAATGGGTCCCGGTTGTGATTCACTCAAAGTCTGGGGACTCACATTGATATTGCTATCATTGTTTGTCTCCTCGTTTGAAAGACTCACCACCGAAGATTCATTCGAATCAGCACTCTCTTGCACAACTTGATGTGGTTGAATACTAGCATCAGTGGTATTATCGGTGGTATTAATAAGTACCTCAGATCTCTTTTCTGGCCCTAAGCTGGAGATAGTTGCCATGAGAGCAGCCTTTGCAGATTGAAAGTAATCACAGTCTGAGTCATACGCATCGAGATCATCTGCTTGGTATGCTGCATTCTGTGTGGTGACCGTGTCTTGTTCAGCAATCCCTGGATCAGCAAGAAATGCAAGCTCCTCTTCATCAAGTTCCCTTCCTTGTGCTTGAGCATTCACCAGATAGATCTTTTCTGCAAACCATTGTCCATCCCTTCTCCTCTTGGGTTTCTTACAATCCCTGGACATATGACCCTCTTCCTTGCAGTTGTAGCATGTAATCATTCTCAACTTGCCTGTATTAGCCCGTGGAGGATTGTTGACCATTGGAGCAGAAGTAGGATTGACCGTGCGAGCATTGGTTGATGTGGAAGGTCTCCCCTGATATGGTTGAATTGGCTGAACCATTACCCTGCCATTCTCAATTGTAGCTTGTTGGCGAGAGTTGGATGAATTCCTCAACTGATTGTTGGTAGGAGCTGATCCCCTAAATCCTCGTTTGCTTAAAGTCCTTGTGAGATAAGCAGACATAGTGGTTAACACTTCAACTAGATCAGCACCTTGTTTGAATACAGGAACGGGGACTTCCTCATCATCACAGTACATTACTTGATCTTGGTGAGCTGCATAATCACTAGAAGGAATACTCATTTGATCAGGGTAGCTTGTTGGATATGCTGCATTCTCTTGATAAGATGAATATGAAGATTGAGCATAAGGTGCAGTACTTGCTGGGTGAGGTTGTATAGCATATTGTGATGAAGGTGCACTGAATCGATATTGTTGCTGATGTGAGGTGGGTGGTTGTGGTAAAATCGAGTATTGGGGAAAGGCTGGTGTCATGTAAGGTGATGGATGATAGGCTTGATGTCCAAAATATAAGGAGTGTTGTTGTGAGACAAGCTTGGTTGATTCGCCATCAAAGCTAATGAATCAGGGTACATACCTCGTGGAGAACGGTGCATGATCACATGTTTTTCATGTTGCTGAAGAAAAGCATATAGTTGATCCAAATTGCACTTATGCAGATCCCTGGTTAACTTAACATCGGTAATATACTCACCCCATTCAGCTTGAGGTAAAGTATTCAAGAATTTGGTGTTAACCTGGAATTGAGCAATCACCAGATTGTATACATTCAGATCGTTCATGAGTGTGGTGAATCTGAAGTAATAATCATGAAGCGTTTCCCCTGGGTTGTAAGTGAATATGTCAAACAGGTCATACAACTGACATTCCCTTTCCTGTTTGGTGAGAGACGTACCTTGTAGCAACACCTTAAGACGTTGCTGCTGGTCTTCCGATTATTTGCTCGTTGTGTGAGTCCTGCTGTGATTCGCATGAACACTTATTTTTCGAATGCTCCTATTCGGTGCAGGTATGGGATCATGTTAAACGATTGGCTAGGCTTGAATCTACAGGTCCGTCTTTGGCATCTATATTGCTTCATATTGGTCCTTATATGCATCGGAGATCAGCTCGTAGTACGATTGGGAAACTTGTAGTAGCGGCCTGTGCTTATTATATTTGGCAGGAAAGGAATAGAAGAATGTTTACAGGAACTAAGCGAACAGCTATGGAGCTCATTCAGTGCATTATATCCAACGTTCGCCTTAAGCTACTTTCTTGTCAATTTAAAAGATCTACAGATGGATGTGCATTTGTTAGGCTTTGGGAGCTGCCTGAAGCGAATCTTCTTAGGTCATAATGTTTTGGTGTTTATGTACTATTAGATGGTACTTTCCTGTTGGTACCATAGGGTATGTAATTGTTGGGTAGGTATTCATATGGTCTGTCATATGAGTTTTGGTTGTTCAAGTTTTGGCTTGAGGTTAATGTGACTATCAGTCGCATTCCATTGTACTTAAACTGATTTTTTGGTATAATATATTTTACCGGGGAGGGAATCCCTTTTACCAAAAAAAAACACCTTAAGACGTTCCCATAAATCCTTTGCCACCGTATACTGACTCACCATCCTATAGATGTCATGGGGAAGGGCTTGGAGAATTGTTTGAAGAGCTTTCTCGTCTGCATCGGCAACAAGTTGTTGGGCTGGTGTAAGTTCTTCAAATTCTCTTGGTCGAGTCACATTGTTGACCACTATGGTACCATAGTCAAGTGGACCATTTAAAATTGACTTAACCATAAGCCTCCCATAAACCGGTTTTCCCTTAAGATAAGACATCATCCGGCCTTGCCAAGCTTCAAAAACTTCTTTGATGAGCATTGGCGGGCGATTATCCGTTCCCGTAATTACCGAAATATCCGTAAGTGATGTCATCTGAGGCATTACTGAATTTGGATTCATTTTGTTAACTTCAAAGAGACAAAGATTATCGGTTGATCGAGCAGTGAAGTAAAGCTTGTGAATTGTGTTGTGTTTTTGTTGTAAGAAACCAAGATTAAATCCTCTAAAAATCGTCGAAAAAACAAGCAAAATAACCCTTGATTCGGAACTTTTTGTTGATTCGGAAGTTTGATTCGGAAGATTTGGCTTGGAATTACCTTGATTCGGAACTTTTGGCTTGATCCGGAACTTCTTGGTTCGGAAGTTCTTGGTTCGGAACTTGTGGCTTGATCCGGAACTTCTTGGTTCGGAAGTTCTTGGTTCGGAAGTTCTGACTTGATCCGGAACTTCTTGGTTCGGAAGTGCTTGATCCGGAACTTCTTGGTTCGGAACTTCTTGATCCGGAACTTCTTGATCCGGAACTTCTTGATCCGGAACTTCTTGACCCGGAACTTCTTGATCCGGAACTTCTTGATCCGGAACTTCTTGATCCGGAACTTTTGCTGGGTTAATCAGAAACCTTGTTCGATGAACAGTCGACCACTAAAAATGAAGATTAAACCCAGATTTTGACCAAATAACCCAAAAAGTTTTGTGATTTCAACAATAAACTAATACTTATCCACTAATCCCAATCACAAAAACACCAAAAACACCAAGAATCAAGATGGTTTTTCTTAAAGAACACTAATACAATCAAAAACTAAAAAACCACACAAATCACCCCATAGCTCTTGATACCAAATGTAGAATATTGATAACCTATGAATCTATGAAGGGGTTTGTTGATTTCTAGAGAGAGAAAGTTAGAGAGAGAAAGTGAGAGAAACTATGTGTTATTTCAATAAAATGAAACTAGAAAAGTGACAACAACCAACCCCTTTCCATGGTGGAAAGGGGTATTTATACTCCAAGCTTACAATGGGCTTGGGCCAGTCCATGACAAGCCCATGGACCGGTTCTTACTTAACTTAATAAGCAACTAATGACTATTTGTTAACTACGAGCTATTACAACATTAATAATATTGTGGAGTGACCGATACTTCTTATATACGTAAAAACGTATTTCTAACACCTCTACAATAATGTATTCACTCAATCATCTTGTGCATTTTAAAGATGACCGATACATTAGGGGAGATTATTAGCCCTATATTTTATATAGTCGAACAAGAATATAATAGTTCATCTTAGTCATTAAAGTCTTGTTTAGTAATAGGTTAGTCGGGTTAACCGGGCTTGGACTTTAAGCTAATATTGTATAAGTTAGGGGCTCTAAGCCCAAAGACAAGCCAAGCCCGGCCTAAGAAACAAACCCACGAGCCCACCAAGCTCGTGGGTATACAAAACCTCTTCCATGTGTGGAAGAGGGTATTGGTTCATTTACTTTCTCTCTCTAAAGTATTTACCTTCCACCATTCTCTCTCTAGTTTCTCTTTCTACTTCTTCTCTTTCTCTCTCTAAATCTTGTGTTATTGATTTATTGGGATTAGCACCAACCCCTAAGATTATAAGTGGATCTTAATTACTATATATATTTTTTAACCACGCTTCCGACACTTTACCCTTATTTTTCACCGGCTACCAACAACTAATTTTACTATTTGTAAATTTGAAAGTCTTTTCCAATATACCGTCTAAAAGAAATGTAAGACTCAACACAAAAATATCATTATCCCAAAAGAAATATCAAGCTATTTTAAAAGCCTTAACACCAAAAGTACCATATTAAAATGAACACGTGAAATGGGAACTCAAAGAATACGCTACAACGGACGTTGAATATCTAAAAGAGAAGTGAGCTAACAAACCCTCCTAAGAATACAATAAATAATTGTAGGAGAATCATACATATATAAGCATATTAGGATACATACACTCAAATCCGTCCAACATATACATTACACGCATGTATTAACCCTCTTTGATGCAATCATACTTGAGAGTCCATTGCTGTTGTGGCACATATATAATTACATAAGCCTCCATAATTATACATTTTTTATAAGTGTGTAAACACTTATCCTTTTATCACTTAAAACAAGGAAAAACCAAACCAAAAGGTGTATGTAATATCTTAAAAGTCGGAATTACGCGTGGTTTTGTGTTTTTGTGTGAAATAGGTACAAAGGATCAAAAATGAAGAAAACACGGGATTTCACGGACATTTATCGAAGAAAAGTCAAAGATAAAGTCAAAGGACCAAAAGTCCCAAAAGAATGAAGTTTGGAGAGCTAAGGAAGAAGTTTTAATGAAGTTTCAAGCTTTAAATCAAGAAATGCAAACAACAAGGACCATTTCTGCCATTCTCCAAAGTTATCCACTAACTAACCACATGGACCAATTAAGAGCGCGAACTAAGCTAACGGTTCCGCCCTTGCCGCGTAACTCGTCTCGGTTTGCATTTTTCATATTCTACTATTTTATTTCTAATTTTAACATTTTATTAATCTTAGTAAAAATTAAATAAATAAAAGTTTTTTTATTTTATAATAGTTAGGTTAGTATTGAAATAATTAATTTTGATTTTTAAATATTTTTAGTTTTAGTAGTTTTATTTTTATTTATTTTTATCTATAGCATGTGTGTTTCTTTTGTGAGTAATTAGGTGCATGCTTCTAGATGATTAAAGATGGTGGAGTTGGTTAAAGAAGATTAATCAAGAGCCCGTGGATAAAAGAATAATAAAAGGTGAAGATGTTGATCCATGTGAAGTGCTCCCATTGGTCTATCTATAAAACATCTATCACCTACCAAATGACTAAGGTGCCCTCAAGTTAAAGAAGAGAAGGTGATTAAATGCCTAAAATGACTAATCTACCCCAAGCACATTGACTTCAAGTATAAATAGCACCTCATTTTTCTTCATTTTGTATGTAGATTTTAGGTAGCTAAATAATGTCAATTTTATTTCTTGTTTTTTAAATGTATTTCCTTTCAACTTTGTACTAGCTTATCATTAAGCACTTTCATATTAATAAAAGTTTATGTTTTAGCTTATTCTCTTTTAGCTTATTCTCATTCTATATTTCTTAATCTTTTCTTATAATCTACCTTATTATTTTGGGATTAGCTTTTTATAACTTTTTACAAATAAGTTAAGATTTATATATAAGTTTGAAATAAGTTATCTTATTTCAAGCTTATTGTGGGCTTATTTTTCTAGATCTAGCTTATTGTGGGTGATTTGTTCATTTAGCTTTTAAGCTTTTTTAATCACATAATTTTTAAGCTTAGGCTTAAAACTTATTTATAAGCTATCTTTTTAATTAATTACTTTTAGTTTATATCTATTAGTTTTTTAGATCTATTAGTTTTAAGTTTTAAAAAAACTAAAATACTTTCATAAAACAAAAAATAAAATAGTTAGATCTATTAGTTTTTTATACAAATTAGTTTAGATCTATAAGTTTTAAGTTTAAAAATTAAAGTATTTTTATAAAACCAAAAACAATTAGTTTAGACTATTAGGTATTTGATAAAAAAAAAGTGTAGATCTATTAATTTTTAGTATAAAAACTAATATATTTTTATAAAACTTAAAAAATATTCTAGATCTATTAGTTTTGTTTGAGTCTCTTTATTAAATATTAATAGTTGCTTATTATTCTAACCTCTTGTGTTATTATGATCTTGGCGAATCGATTCATCACGTTTGGTAATGCGCTTATGGTTTAATAAATTTGGTTCGAGTTTGATTTGGTTGGCCGTATACTTTACGGGCCGGGTTACGCTTAGATTAAGTTTGATTTGGTTGGCCGTGTACTTTATGGGCCGTATTTTGTTGCTTTTGAGAGGCCGTGTACTTTACCTGCCATATTTTGTTGCTTATGATTGATTGTATTTAGAGTGTTATCTTCGGACCACGGGTATCAAAGTTCTATCCTTTTTAAATTTCTAGCATAATCGTTTTAGTTTAATTAATGAGAATAATATAGTTTAAATTGAATTAAAATATATATTTTTTTAATAAAAATCGTTTTAATTAGTTTTAAATTTTTTAATTGTTTTAAAAAAATAGATTTAAAGGTTTAAAAATTATTTTCATTTAGCTAAGATTATTTTTAGTATAAAATTTACACCTTTTGTGATTATTAAGCTTATTAGTATATAAAGCTTCAATCTTTATCATCTAACAGATTAATAAGCTAAAAAGGTTAAAGCTTTACGCTTTATTTTTTAACTTATCTTTGTGATTTCATTTTTTTTTCATTTTTACTTGTTATTACGTGCTTGCATTTAGAGTAATTAATATTTTTAATTATATAGTTTAATTAATTGGATTAATATAGTTTAAATTGTGTAAAAAATATCTTTTATTTATAAAAATCGTTTTAATTAGTTTTAAGTATTATTATTGTTTTATAAAAATAGATTTAAAGGCTTAAAAATTAGTTTTCATTTAGATAAGCTTACTTTTAGTATAAAGTTTACACCTTTTGTGATTATTAAGCTTATTAGTATATAAAGCTTCAAGCTTTATCATCTAAAAGATTAATAAGATAAAAAGGTTAGAGCTTTACGCTTTATTTTTAAGCTTATATTTGTGATTTCATTTTTTGTCATTTTTACTTGTTATTTACTTGCATTTAGATTAATTTTGCATTTAGAGTAATTAATATTTTTAATTATACAGTTTTGTTGCATCTTAGATTTAATTAGTTTAATCAAGATTTTAAATTGTATTATAATTGTCTTGCATTTTAGAATAATTTTATGTGAACTATTTGTGCTTTTATTCTATATATTCCCTAGCCTAAATAATATTCCCCATTTAAGTTTAATTAGACACAGATTCCAAACAAGTACTATTAAAAACAATTAATCTCTACGATAAAATTGGATTTCAATTCGCGTCGATTTGAGGAACGATAAATAGACATTAAAAAGAGTTGAAAAATTCTTATATTAAAATGGCGCCGCTGATGAGATGGCATTTATACATGATCTCATCGTTCTTTTCGGGCTTTAAATGCATAAAAATGTCATAAAATACCATATATATGCTTGTGTTTGTTTATTTGTGTATTTTAGGTATGGATATCGTGAAAAAGACAAAAGATCACAAGAAACAAGGAAAAACGGACACGAGAAACGAAGCCGTACAAAGAACCGGGCCGTAATTCATGATTTATCCAACATTTACCCTTGAAGACTTGAAGATATGCAAGATTGATCCTCAAACAATGAAGAAATGACACTTAAAACCCTTGTGAAATCATAATTACAAGTTTGGTCCCTTAACTTTGTCAAAATTACACAAAAGGTCCTTCAACTTTGAAGAAATGGCAAGATTAGTCCCTCATCAAATCTAATTTGTCAGTTATGGTCCCTCATGGAGTTAAAGTTACATTGAAGACCTTTGAAGATCAACAATGTCCAAGATCAGTCCTTGAATTATGGAAAAATGGCAAAAACAACCCTTGATATCCTTTTGCCAAAGTTTTGTGCCAAAAGTGTGAAAAGTGGAAGTTTAATAACAAAGGAATTCGTTTTCAGTGGTTGAAATTCTTATTATTCACACTTTGCCAAAGAACAAGGACCAAGGCTGCCATTTCCAAACTTTGAATACACAAACACGCGCCAAAAAAACACAATCCCCAAAAATCGGATCAAAACTTACCACTGTTCACCCTCAAGAACCCAGTAACTATCCCAACTTAAACAAAGGGTAAATTTCAATTACCCTTACCCACGCTTAATTCACACGCCCAGAAAACCATCCCAACCTTAAAACCCTCAATCCCACTCACCAAAGGGTCCCACACCCAAAATCGTTTCACCCATCATGTGACAACTTATTCCCCAAGTATTGCCACGTGTCAAGATCAATAGCCAATACTCTTTGCTTCACCCCAAATCTATTTTGAATGGTTTGGATCATTTTGGACAGCATATACCAAGGATTCGTCTAGAATCATTTGAGGACAATTTGGGAATTTCACTTATAGGGTTTGTGAATAGTGTTAGCATGGCATTTGCCTATAAAAGGAGACCTCAACCTGTGAGAGTCCCTTTGTTCCAGTTTTAGGCTATCAATCTTTGTAATCCCTTTTTAAGTTAATAAAATTTGATTTTCATAAATTTGTTAAATCTTGTTCTTGTTTATTAAAAGTTGGTGTTAGAATAGCCTAATTCTGAGTTCCGTTTACATGTTTGAAGGTTTTTGAGGCAAGGTTTTAGTCCATAAGACTTGTGTTTCAAAAATCAGGAAAGTGTTTGATATTGGTTCATCACTTGGTTTGTTCTTCTTAGCAGGTACATTGGAAGCTGGTACTTGTTTTGCTAGTACCTCAGCTCAAACAATCCAGGGCCTGGATGTAGGTCTTGGAGGTTTGCATCTTCTCCTTTTTCAATTTTCTCTTTATTTTCTGAAATATTTGTGATATTGCATGATTGTTCTTGAATCTGTGTTTTTATGGTTGGATATTGTTTATATGTTCTTGTTTGATGTATTTGAGTGGTTATTAACTTGATTTGTGGGTTAAATCTGGATTATCCTTTGGAAATTTGTCAAAACAGGTTTTTAAGGGGTGTTTGGGTTAACTGCATAAGCAGGTTTTAAGGCTTGTTGATTGGGTATATTGTGCTTGTGGTTGTTGGTACTTGTTTATCTGATATACTTAGTCATTTGTATGCAGGTTTTGTGGTTTGAAACACCTAGATTCTTAATAGGGCTATAAAATCTTGTTTACTTGATATTTTTGGCTGTGGTTTAAGGGACACCTAGATCTAATCATAGACTAGGGTTAACAAGTGATTAAACTAGGCTAATAACACCAGGGAAAGAGATTTGAGTGCCTGAAATTGGATTTAGTGTCAATTAGATCAGCAAAGTTTCTGCATATTCTACTTGTTCATATCAGTAACTATAATCTGCTTAGATCTTGTTCCTTATCTTGTTTCAGTGGTTGATTTAAGTTTGTTTGTGCTTATTCATAGTTTATATAGCTTGTGTATGCATCCTGTTGAATTTGGCTGGCTTATTCATGCTATATCTGCTTATTTGTGCATAACTGCTTATTTTCCATATCCGTGCTATATCTGGTGACTGTTTGATTAATCTGGGCTTATTGTGTGAACCAAATTGTGTTTTTCTTGTTGATATTGACTCCTTGTGATTCACTGATCACAAGGGTGCCCTTGTTTCCAATTGAATCCAACTAAATCTCTTTAAAAAGCTTAGTCAAATAGTCAAAGCTGTAAAACCCGCATGCTTTTACCATGAATAGTGCCCTTAAGATCGTACGTCCTAGATTAAAACTTACCTTATTTAGTATTGATCACATTCATGTGCTAATAATCAAGCAAGTGAATACGTGTATGACATGATAAGTATCGATTACGTACGAACTCATGATAAACAGTTAATAAATATGTCACGTGAATATAATTAAATCATGATCACCATTTAAAATATGAACTAAAATAATTACGTAAATACATATAATATAATTACGAGCGTTAAGATTACGATAAACGACATGATAAAATAAACAGAAACACTTTAAACACGAACACGTTTAACCACGAACGAACACGAAACATCGGGACACGAGAAAAGGTACGGGTACCCCATGTGGGGCCCCCATACCCACGGCACACAATCAAGAAATGGGCTAAGCCCATCAAGTTTACATGAAAGGGGGTAAAGGGTAAAAACTACTTTCATTTTTCACTTTTCAAGAAAATAAACATAAAACCCTAAAAGATTTTTCTCCTTATCCTCCTTGTTCCTCCTTGTGCCGCCACCTATAACAACACCATATGAGGGTGTTGTTGATTTTTGACATTAAAAACAAGTGCTAGAAACCGTGTTTGTTCATCCCTTTTCAAGCTACGTATTGGTATATCATTCTAAACCTTTCTTTTTAATTCTTTTAAATCTTTGATTATTTTCATGAACATGTTATTATTATTCTTATTAAAACATGATAATTAAAGATTGATCTAACATGTTTTGGGGTTAATTAAAATCAAAGGATGATATAAAAGGGTGTTTGTTTTGGCCGCCTAGTATAACCAACCCGAAGGGGGGTTCGGTTTGCTTATTGCCGCCACCACCAAGACCATTTTTGGTCTTGGTTGGTTCATGTGGGACCCACGGCAGCAAGGGGGCACAAGTACCCCGAGTTTGGCTCGGGGTACGGTGTCGAGTTCATGCCCGATTCATGGTTCGTTGGTTAAATCATGATTTAGGCTACATGTCAATTTTTATGAATTATGAACTTAGGATATAAATTAATTAATAACATGAGATATTAATTAAATCATGACTTAGGTTATTTTAATTATTAATTTAGCATGATATTAATTTAACCTAAGTATTTTATGTTATAAGTTATAATTAATTAATTATTTAAAACATGCCTATAATTAATTAATTTAGACATGACTTAGGTTATGTTATTAATAATAATAATACACATTTTAACCTAAGTATTTTATTCCATTTTAATTAAAACATGTTATACTTTAATTAAAATGCTTAACCTATAGTTTAATTAAAATACATGAAATAATAATTAAACTATACACTATATCATATGACTTAAGATATAAGCTTATAAACACTTAGACTTATATGTAGCTTATGTAACCAGCTTAATTCTAATTATGGAAACTTCTATTTATAGAAACTTAATTAAATAAGGCAACTAATCTATTAATGGAAACCTTCTATATATGGAAATCTATCTATTTCAGGCAGCTAATCTAATCATGGAAACTTTCTATATATGGAAACTTATTTAATTAAGGCAGCTGATCTATTTTTGGAAACTTTCTATTTTTAGAAACTAATCTATTTTAAGCAGTAAATTCTATTTTAGGAAACTTTCTATTTTTGGAAACTTTCTATTTTTGGAAACTTTCTATTTTTGGAAACTTTCTATTTTTGGAAACTTTCTATTTTTGATAACTTTCTATTTTTGGAAACTTTCTATTTTTGGAAACTTTCTATTTTTGGAAACTTTCTATTTTTGGAAACCTGCTATCTTTGGAAAGTTACTTATTATTACACAGTAAGTATAATAATACATGAAATACCAGTAATACTTAATCAGATTAATCAGAATACAAGATAAATACAGTTTAAGGCTTTAAACAGTAAACCATGACCTAAAACATACAAAGTAAGCTAAGACGAGACATAAAACCCAGTACGTAATCAGTGAATCGATACTTATACACGTGTGTATTCATGTAGCGTTAGTGATCCAGAAGTAGGAGTCTTTCTTCCGTTCATTCACTGGACTTGAGGTACGGATTCCCGTCCTTTCAGTATGGACATTCTTTCCTTATTAGGATTTCCCCGTATGCAGCCAACTGTTTTCCCAGTATGTGTTTTATTGTTTTGAACTGCTTATGTTTAATTAGCATAATCTATAGCCATATACAAGCATGACCAGTTTCACCTAGTTATGGAGGTACCATAACCATAACATTGGAGGCACCAATGTTATGACTTCCCCACGGCGGAGTGATTTCTCGTGGCGTCCCTTTCCAGTTTTGGCCATATTATTATATCAGGTGGGGCGTATGGGTGCATCCTAGTTACATGTTTTATTCAGTATTTCATGGTGAATGTGGTGTGTGCCTTGCATCCTTCACAAGGAGTTGATCCCTCCTACCCAAACCAGTATATTAATTAGAGGCATCCCCTCTAATCAGCATGATGAGGTCACCCCTCCAAGTATTCATGCACGTGACCTTTTCATGACCTATATGGGCTATGGTATATTTATGTTAAAACAGTTTTCATAAGATAAACATAAGGCTTTTCAAACTATAAAACCAGTTTTCTTAATACTTAACCAGTTTACTCAGAACTTAGTCTTCCGCTGTTATATGTTACATGCTTATCCTATTTCATGCTATATTGTACATCCGTGCACTGAGCGTCTTGCTCAGCCGTTTTCCTTTTCATGTTCCCAAAACGGCAGGTACTCAGGGACGCTCGTAGATCTCAAACGTACGTGCATATGGATTGGAAGCTTTACTGTCTTTCTTTACTTTATGCATTTCCTTTACTTTAATACAGTTGCTATGGACATTGTTTCGTCCTTTCCTTTTACAATATTTATGTTTGTGTGTGATGAGCTCTACTTTGGGGTTACCGATGTTTGATTCCGGTATTTCCCTTTTATGGTCAAATAATGTTTAGACATTTATCCTTGTATGCTTTGATGACACGCCATGATTATGCGTAAGATTCCATTTCCAAAATGGGGTGTTACAATTATGGTATCAGAGCCAAGGTTTCGACCTGTAGGCTCTCAAATATGACCTGTGATTAGTGGGTAGTCACTACGGTCTTCCTAGAACTGACAGTTGTTTTCATGCATTCATCATTTTTAAGCATACATATACATGTCATTGTTACAGGGTTTTTGACTAAGTAATGGTTGGTACAGGACTGGCCCTATTTAGTCGCATGTGCTTTATCGAAACTTTTAGATTTGGGACCGACCCATAGGCGTCCCCTCGATATGTCTTTTATTTTGAGTGAACTGACCAGAGGCGTTCACTCTCGAGCATCAAAAGTTTTCATAAAACTGCATCATGCATTCATACAAAGATTTTCTTGCATAAAATTTTTCTCGTGAAATTTTCGGTATAAATTTTTTTTTCATGTATATATATAATATATATTTTATGTTTTGAACTGTTAATCATATGTTTTATGTTATACTGTCAGATGGTTCTCACACGCGAGCAAGAGCAGCTCAATGCTGCAATTCAGGCTGCCATGCAAGCCTTGCTTCCTCAACTGAGGAATGACATCTGTGCTGAAGTTCAAGCTGCCAACAATCAGCAGCACAATCAGCCACCTCCTCCTCCAGTGACACTAGCAGTGTGGTTGGAAAGATTCAACAAGCTTCGTCCTAGAGCTTTTGAAAAGACTGATAGCCCCAGCGATGCCGAAAGCTGGTTGACTCACATTGAGAAGATTTTCAATGCTATGGGATGTGACCCCGCATTCAAGGCGAGATTGGCATGCTACCGGTTTGAAGGCGATGTACTCAATTGGTGGTTAGCCTTGACGCAGTCAGAAGGAGGTGATGATTGGGTCGTTGGTTTGACATGGGCCCAATTCAAGGAGAGAGTGATGGAGCAGTTCTTTCCCAAGGCAGAGCAGGACAAGCTCAAGCGAGAGTACCATGGGATACGTCAGAGAGCGGGCGAGAATAGCAACGAATTCATGCAGCGCTTTCTTCGCTTAGCTGGTTTTCTGGGAGCAGCAGCTGGTACTCCTGAGGAGCAGGCACACCACTTTAGGTGGGCACTTCGCACCTCGGTCGCGAACAATCTGGTATGTGCTACGTTCAATACAGTAGCACAAGTGGCCGACGCAGCAAGAAAGCTAGAGATGTTGCAGGAACGAGATGAGTTCGGGGAAGCTGAAAGACCCGACAAGAGGTAAACGTTTCGTGTTCTATCGATAACCAAACCGCATCCTATCATTATATGTTCTATAATCATCTCTTAAACTGTCTCTTCCAGGCAGAAAACTGGGGACCGGTCTCAGCCGGCTACTCAGCAACAGCCTCATCAGCCCAAAGGAAACGGTCACACCAACGACCGTTCTGTTGTGGAAAGGCGTAGCGGTAATGATAATTACCGTAATAACGCTGGACACTCCAACAACACCAGGTCCTACTATTTACGCATCTTCTTATGATTTCATGATTATATCTCTCATGCTGACACTATATAAATCTCTACCAGGAATCACGGTAACGGGAAGGACCAGAACCACAGGGGTTCTCAGCCTAACCGTTTAGCTAACACTGGTGAACATCTTATGATGCATATGTCTTATACTCGTGCATATACTTTATTTAACACATTTTGTCATCAGCAGGCCCTCAGCAAGCAAGGACTCCTGTTGGAGGATTCACTCATCCTCTTTGCAACACTTGCCATCGCAGACACCCTGGCCCATGTCGTCGTGATTCCGACGCGTGCTACAAGTGCGGCCTCCCTGGCCATCGTATGAGAGATTGCCGTAAGGGTGAAATGGAGGGTACTTCGGGTCATGCTGATACTAAGCCGCCTCCTACCACTGGGCGTGTCTACACGACATCTCGTGATCAGGCAAACAAATCTACAGGTACCATTACTGGAATTTTGTATACGTACGGCCAAGCTGCATGTGTTCTTTTCGACACGGGTGCCACTCACTCAGTTATTTCCACTACTTATGCCAAAAACATCAGGACACTTCCCTTGCCATTAGAAAATAGGCTTACCATATCCACGCCTTTGAGGGACTCTGCATTAATAACTCATGTATACAAGAGTCTTCCTTTAGAGTTTGACGATAAAGTTCGTGCAGTAGATGCACTTCCCCTAGACATGATTGAGTTCGATATGATTCTCGGCATGGACTGGTTATCCAAGCACCATGCTACCATAGACTGCCACTCATATCGGGTGATCTTCGGCGACACAATTGCACCAGAGTACATTCATAACGGGTTCATACCCGGACGGTCTGTACAAGTCATATCTACCTTGCAAGCACGTGCATTACTGTCACATGGCTGTGAGGGTTATCTAGCTACGGTTCACGACATGGATGCTGAATCCCCATCGATTCAGGATCAACCAGTAGTTTCGGAATTTCAAGACGTCTTCCCAGCTGAACTTCCAGGCATACCACCTGCACGAGAAGTGGAGTTCAACATCGACCTTGTTCCAGGAGCCGAGCCAATCTCTAAGGCTCCGTATCGTATGGCTCCCATAGAGCTAAAAGAACTGAAGGACCAAGTACAGGAACTTCTTGAGCGAGGGTTCATTAGACCAAGCGCATCTCCATGGGGCGCACCGGTCTTGTTCGTTAAGAAGAAGGACGGCAGCATGCGACTTTGCATTGAATACCGTGAACTTTATAAGATTACCATCCGCAATAGATATCCACTGCCACGTATAGATGATCTGTTTGACCAACTTCAAGGAGCCAAACACTTCTCAAAGATCGATCTAAGGTCAGGCTACCATCAGCTAAGGGTTAAAGAGCAGGATATTGCCAAGACTGCTTTTCGTACCCGCTATGGCCATTATGAGTTTGTGGTCATGCCATTCGGCCTGACTAATGCTCCAGCAGTATTCATGGATCTGATGAACAGAATCTTCCATGAATTCCTTGATAAATTTGTCATTGTATTCATCGATGACATCCTGATTTTCTCAAAGTCTACGGAGGAACACGAAGACCATCTCCGTACGGTACTACAGATTCTTCGTTAGAAGCAGCTGTATGCGAAATTCTCCAAGTGTGAGTTCTGGTTAAACAAGGTGGCATTCTTAGGTCACATTGTATCAGCAGAAGGGATCACTATGGACCCAGCGAAGGTTGAGGCTATCACTAAATGGCCAAGACCAACGTCAGCGACAGAAGTCCGTAGTTTCTTAGGCTTAGCTGGATATTATCGCAGATTCGTGGAGAACTTTTCCCGCTTGGCACTACCTCTCACCAAACTGATGCGAAAAGGAGAGAAATTCGTCTGGACGGAAGAACGAGAGAAGAGCTTCGAAGACCTAAAGCAGAAGTTAGTATCTGCACCTATTCTTACTCTCCCATCTGGTACAGGTGGATTTCAGATCTATAGCGATGCATCGGGGAAGGGACTGGGCTGTGTTCTCATGCAACATGGGAAAGTGATCGCGTATGCTTCACGGCAGCTTAAGCCCTATGAAGAAAACTATCCTACGCATGACCTGGAACTTGCTGCAGTGGTGTTCGCATTGAAAATATGGAGGCATTACTTATACGGAGAATCATGCGACATTTTCACGGATCACAAGAGCTTGAAGTATATCTTCACTCAACGAGAATTGAACATGAGACAAAGGAGATGGTTGGAACTGTTGAAGGATTATGATATTAACCTACAGTATCATCCCGGGAAGGCTAATGTAGTAGCAGATGCACTCAGCAGAAAGTCCGGAATGATCAACGGCATTGAGATCAAGGAACAAAACATAAGAGACTTGGAGCGGCTAGACATCGAAATCATGGTACGTGGGCAGCACGGATACTGGGCGAATCTTAGAGTAGAACCTGAGTTACTGTCTAGGATCAAGGAAGAGCAGAAGGATGATGGAGAAATTTGGTCGATAATTCAGAATTTGGAGAAGCAGACAGAATTCAGAATGGACGCAGACGGTATAGTTTGGCAGGGCACGAGACTTTGTGTTCCTGACAATCAAGAACTCCGGGAAGAATTGTTAGCTGAAGCTCACAGCTCCCCATTTTCTATACATCCTGGGTCGACAAAAATGTACCATGACATTAGACAGCACTTTTGGTGGAGTGGTATGAAACAGGATGTAGCCACTTATGTCTCCAAATGTCTTACCTGCCAGCAGGTTAAGATTGAGCATCAGTGATCGGGCGGTCTCCTTCAACCGTTGGATATTCCAGAGTGTAAGTGGGACAAAATCACCATGGATTTTGTTACCGGTCTTCCGCCTACCAAGAAGAAGCACGATGCTATTTGGGTCATTGTTGATCGACTCACCAAATCAGCTCATTTCTTACCGATACGCAAGGAAGATCCGGTAAGTAAACTCGCAGATACTTACAGAAGGGAGATCATGAGACTCCACGGTACTCCCTCCAGCATCGTCTCAGACAGAGATCCTCGTTTCACTTCGTGATTCTGGAAAGGCCTGCAAAAAGCTTGGGGTACACAACTTAAGCTGAGTACGGCCTTTCATCCTCAAACGGATGGACAGTCGGAGCGAACAATTCAAACATTGGAAGATATGTTAAGGTCGTGTGCGTTGGAATGGACAGGTGATTGGGACGATTACATCTGTTTGGTCGAGTTTGCATACAACAACAGCTGGCACGCAAGTATCAAATGTGCTCCTTTCGAAATGTTGTATGGCAGAAAGTGTCGCGCTCCAATCTGTTGGGATCAAGTGGGAGAGCGAACACTCGAAGGACCAAAAATTATAGAAATGACCAATGAGAAGATCGAAGTAGCTAAGCAGAAGCTGCAGGAAGCATGGTCACGTCAGAAGAGTTACGCCGATAAGCATCGTAGGGACATACATTTTAATGTGGGAGATCACGTCTTCCTCAAGGTTTCGCCGGCACGTGGTGTTAAACGCTTCGGGATCAAAGGGAAACTCAGTCCTCGTTTCATCGGACCTTTTGATATCATTGAACGAATCGGTGAAGTATCTTACCGATTGGCTTTACCTCCTCAGCTTTCGCACGTGCATAACGTGTTCCATGTGTCCTTACTCAGAGGGTACAATTATCATCCCCTTCACATGGTTCAGTATCCACTGGAACAGATACGTGAAGATCTCACTTTTATAGAGGAACCCGAACGAGTGCTCGACAGGCAAGAACGAGTCATGAGAAGGAAGACGATTCCATTCGTCAAAATTCTTTGGAGGGACCATACCGAGCGGGAAGCCACTTGGGAAACAGAGGAGTCTATCCGGGCTTCTTACCCTCAATTCATATTTTGAGTTCGGGTATGTTACTTCTTTCCAGTTTGCTTTATCTATAATTCGGGGACGAATTATTCTTTTTAGGGGGGAAGAATTGTAAAACCCGCATGCTTTTACCATGAATAGTGCCCTTAAGATCGTACGTCCTAGATTAAAACTTACCTTATTTAGTATTGATCACATTCATGTGCTAATAATCAAGCAAGTGCATACGTGTATGACATGATAAGTATCGATTACGTACGAACTCATGATAAACAGTTAATAAATATGTCACGTGAACATAATTAAATCATGATCACCATTTAAAATACGAACTAAAATAATTACGTAAATACATATAATATAATTACGAGCGTTAAGATTACGATAAACGACATGATAAAATAAACAGAAACACTTTAAACACGAACACGTTTAACCACGAACGAACACGAAACATCGGGACACGAGAAAAGGTACGGGTACCCCATGTGGGGCCCCCATACCCACGGCACACAATCAAGAAATGGGCTAAGCCCATCAAGTTTACATGAAAGGGGGGTAAAGGGTAAAAACTACTTTCATTTTTCACTTTTCAAGAAAATAAACATAAAACCCTAAAAGATTTTTCTCCTTATCCTCCTTGTTCCTCCTTGTGCCGCCACCTATAACAACACCATAGGAGGGTGTTGTTGATTTTTGACATTAAAAACAAGTGCTAGAAACCGTGTTTGTTCATCCCTTTTCAAGCTACGTATTGGTATATCATTCTAAACCTTTCTTTTTAATTCTTTTAAATCTTTGATTATTTTCATGAACATGTTATTATTATTCTTATTAGAACATGATAATTAAAGATTGATCTAACATGTTTTGGGGTTAATTAAAATCAAAGGATGATATAAAAGGGTGTTTGTTTTGGCCGCCTAGTATAACCAACCCGAAGGGGGGTTCGGTTTGCTTATTGCCGCCACCACCAAGACCATTTTTGGTCTTGGTTGGTTCATGTGGGACCCACGGCAGCAAGGGGGCACAAGTACCCCGAGTTTGGCTCGGGGTACGGTGTCGAGTTCATGCCCGATTCATGGTTCGTTGGTTAAATCATGATTTATGCTACATGTCAATTTTTATGAATTATGAACTTAGGATATAAATTAATTAATAACATGAGATATTAATTAAATCATGACTTAGGTTATTTTAATTATTAATTTAGCATGATATTAATTTAACCTAAGTATTTTATGTTATAAGTTATAATTAATTAATTATTTAAAACATGCCTATAATTAATTAATTTAGACATGACTTAGGTTATGTTATTAATAATAATAATACACATTTTAACCTAAGTATTTTATTCCATTTTAATTAAAACATGTTATACTTTAATTAAAATGCTTAACCTATAGTTTAATTAAAATACATGAAATAATAATTAAACTATACACTATATCATATGACTTAAGATATAAGCTTATAAACACTTAGACTTATATGTAGCTTATGTAACCAGCTTAATTCTAATTATGGAAACTTCTATTTATAGAAACTTAATTAAATAAGGCAACTAATCTATTAATGGAAACCTTCTATATATGGAAATCTATCTATTTCAGGCAGCTAAACTAATCATGGAAACTTTCTATATATGGAAACTTATTTAATTAAGGCAGTTGATCTATTTTTGGAAACATTCTATTTTTAGAAACTAATCTATTTTAAGCAGTAAATTCTATTTTAGGAAACTTTCTATTTTTGGAAACTTTCTATTTTTGGAAACTTTCTATTTTTGGAAACTTTCTATTTTTGGTAACTTTCTATTTTTGGAAACTTTCTATTTTTGGAAACTTTCTATTTTTGGAAACTTTCTATTTTTGGAAACCTGCTATCTTTGGAAAGTTACTTATTATTACACAGTAAGTATAATAATACATGAAATACCAGTAATACTTAATCAGATTAATCAGAATACAAGATAAATACAGTTTAAGGCTTTAAACAGTAAACCATGACCTAAAACATACAAAGTAAGCTAAGACGAGACATAAAACCCAGTACGTAATCAGTGAATCGATACTTATACACGTGTGTATTCATGTAGCGTTAGTGATCCAGAAGTAGGAGTCTTTCTTCCGTTCATTCACTGGACTTGAGGTACGGATTCCCGTCCTTTCAGTATGGACATTCTTTCCTTATTAGGATTTCCCCGTATGCAGCCAACTGTTTTCCCAGTATGTGTTTTATTGTTTTGAACTGCTTATGTTTAATTAGCATAATCTATAGCCATATACAAGCATGACCAGTTTCACCTAGTTATGGAGGTACCATAACCATAACATTGGAGGCACCAATGTTATGACTTCCCCACGGCGGAGTGATTGCTCGTGGCGTCCCTTTTCAGTTTTGGCCATATTATTATATCAGGTGGGGCGTATGGGTGCATCCTAGTTACATGTTTTATTCACTATTTCATGGTGAATGTGGTGTGTGTCTTGCATCCTTCACAAGGAGTTGATCCCTGCTACCCAAACCAGTATATTAATTAGAGGCATCCCCTCTAATCAGCATGATGAGGCCACCCCTCCAAGTATTCATGCACGTGACCTTTTCATGACCTATATGGGCTATGGTATATTTATGTTAAAACAGTTTTCATAAGATAAACATAAGGCTTTTCAAACTATAAAACCAGTTTTCTTAATACTTAACCAGTTTACTCAGAACTTAGTCTTCCGCTGTTATATGTTACATGCTTATCCTATTTCATGCTATATTGTACATCCGTGCACTGAGCGTCTTGCTCAGCCGTTTTCCTTTTCATGTTCCCAAAACGGCAGGTACTCAGGGACGCTCGTAGATCTCAAACGTACGTGCATATGGATTGGAAGCTTTACTGTCTTTCTTTACTTTATGCATTTCCTTTACTTTAATACAGTTGCTATGGACATTGTTTCGTCCTTTCCTTTTACAGTATTTATGTTTGTGTGTGATGAGCTCTACTTTGGGGTTACCGATGTTTGATTCCAGTATTTCCCTTTTATGGTCAAATAATGTTTAGACATTTATCCTTGTATGCTCTGATGACACGCCATGATTATGCGTAAGATTCCATTTCCAAAATGGGGTGTTACAAAAGCAGTGGGAACTCCTTTCCCCTTCTACTACCCACTGCTAGTGTATTTTGGGTTTCAGCTTATCAATAAACTATAATAGCTTATTTTAACCAGCAACAACTTGGATTTTGTAATAGGTGCTCATCATTTGACCCATTTGTTCATACTGGAGCATTTGGTGTGTTGACTTTTAGGTTTGACTAGAAAACCAACTTAATTGACTTTTTCATAAGTGTTTATTGGTTCATTCTGGCTTATTGGTGTTGCTTATTGGAATTTTGTTGATTTATTTGGCTTATTGAGTTCATTTGTGACATTTTGCAAGTTGAATCAAGTCCTGAGGTGCCCTAAATCTCAAACCCGACTATTTTGTCTTTTAGTGGATTTGTACTTTGCTTATTTCTGGCTTATTGAGTGTGCTTTTTCATAATTTCTTTTTACAGATCTCTTAAGCATCCCAAAAGAAGGTTGTGTGTCAAATTAGAGCTTATGGCATTAGCTTATTGCTTAATGGGCTAAAAAGCCCAATAAGGATAAGATGTTTGCTTAATAAGCTGTGAAAAGCTCACTTTCAGCTTTTGGGCCTTTAGAGTTTTGTGTTTAGAATCAAATTTTGAGTCAGATTGGGCTTTTCCAAGTCAATTGGGCCAAGTTTGACTTTTTGGGCTAAAAAGCCCATTTAAATGGACTGTTTTTGGTTTTGGCCCATTTAAGGGTCCAATAGGGGTATTCTGGTCATTTCACTTTCATTTTCTGTTTATTTAGGTTAAAATAAACTAGTTTGCAAGTTTTTAGAATTTTTTATAATTTTTGGATTTTTAATATTATTTTAATATTATTTTATTATTATTTTTCAAATTTCACATTTTTCAACTTTTTACCTTTTTCTTAGCTTAAATACATTAAAATAGGATTTTTTTCAACTCTTAGATTAATTTATCACTTTTAGATTAATTTTTATAATTATTTTAAGTTTTAATAGTTTTTAAATCCTTTTAAATAGTTTTTCTTAGTTTAAAAATTTATAAAAATATTTTTTAATCTTTCTAGGTCATTTTAGAGGTTTACCAATTGATAAATCTTTATTTGTTCTTTTTTATAATTAATTTGATTTTTAGGGCTTTAATTAGCATTTAAAAATTGAATATATAATTATTTAAAAGGTTTGAAAAAGTTTTGATCATTGGTAAACTCTTAGTTTATTTATTTTGATTTTTGGTGAATTTTTGGTAATTTTTAGAATTAATTTTTATTTTGGCTTATTTTACGGTTTTACGTTAAGTCTTAGTAGTAATTAATTTCACGTCTTCGTCATCCTCTTTTCTCATCCCCTTCTAACCAATATTAATCTCAAACCTTGCTACATTTTAGTCACACACATATACCTCCTTGGGAAACGAACTTCATTGGGTCATTAGTGCTTGATTTTCCTAAATCATCACTTAATACTTACCGCTTTTACGCTCTTTTTCCTAAAAGACGTAATTTACCACAATCAGCCGCTGCCGGGGCGTGCTCGTTACGATTGACAATTTTTGAAAGACAATTTGGATTATGGGATCCGTTCAACTTTGAACATTATTTTCATTGTTAAAAAAAATCAATCAAAAAATCAAAAATATAAAAATACAAAAAAAATCACAAAAGCGAATTATTTCCTAAGATTTGTACCAAAAAAATTAAAAAATCCAAAAGTAATAATTTTCCTAAAGTATTACACCAAAAATATTAAGTACTATTGTTTTTTTTTATTTCGATTTCTCTTGTGTTTTATTGTGAATATATTTAAAAAATAAAAATACAAAAAGATTTTCCTTTTACTATAGATATTACGTATAAGAACCCCATTATACAATATTTCCATAAGTATTGCTTGCAATACCCCGTATTTGGAGGCGTTCCGGTTCCATATACGTGTATCGATCTAACAAAATAAAGGCAAAAATAGATAAATACTTTCGATAAGCAATAATTCGAAAAAAAATAAACTATACGGTGAATAGATAGGCGACGTGCTATAAAAGGCCATCTAAGGGAAGCTAGGTACTTAAGTGCTTCGGGCCACCTCATTCCCTCCCGTTCACTTGTGAGTATTTTGAGAAGGAAGGCTAATCGAGGGTTTTGCTACCCAAGTAGTATTACGTATATATTTTTTTGTAGCTGTTTAATATTGAACCTCGAGAGGGATAATCTCTTCCCTTTCCAAGTCGACCGAGGTCTCCTACCTCATACCTCATGTTTAGTTTCATGCGTACTCGGTCGCGTGCATAAATACCGATTGGTGTACCTCGTCCTTCAAAGAAGGCGAAAAATACAAATGTTTTTCAAGCCGATCCCGAGTATCGTGCTATTGACATGGCTATGTGATAGGTGTGTAAACACCCATCCTTTTACCACTTAATTCGGGCTAAAACGAGACCAAAACACGTATTTAATATCATTTGTTTGGAATTATGCGTGGTTTTTGTGTTTATTGTGTTTTCAGAGCCAACCGGATAAATATTGAAGAAAACATGGGATTGCACGGGTTTTACTGAAGAAAAAGACTCAAGATAAAGTCTATTGTCCAAGAGATGCAAAAGATTTGAAGTCGCTGGGCCTATTCGAAGATTTATCGAAGAAAAGGACCAAAGATGGAAGATTTATATAAGTCGAAGAAACTCAAGTCTATTAAACGAAGAAATTAAAAGACGAGTTGAATTTAATCGACAACAAATCCCGAATCAGAATCGAAAACGGAAACTTTTCTGAAAAGACGAAAAGACACGAAGAACGGGAGAAAGCCCACTCACCAACCAAAGGAAACACCTATAAATAGGCCATCCCACACACATTTTAGACTAGTTTTTTTTTCTTCCTCCCCACTCTTTCTCCTGGTTCGTATAACACCATCACCACTAGGGTGATTGGTGATTTTTATCTTTGGTTCTTTAATCTTGTAATTTTAATCCTTGTTTAATCTTGTCAAAACATTAATCATCCAATTCAAAGTTCTTGTTTAATCTTTCATTTCATCTTGTTCATCTCCATTTTTATCTTCAAGTTCTTAAGTTTTATTTTTCTTGATTTGATCTTTAAAAGTTGATGGGATTTGTGTTTTTATTAGTGGGATTCGTTGCTTATGGTATCTAAATGATTTGTGTTTAATTTGGTAAAAACTTTTTAAGTATTTGGTTTGATTTTGATTAAAATTCGTGTTCCTTGTTCTTCGCAATACTGTTACTGTAACTGGGTTTCCAGATCTTCCGAATCAGCTAAAAAGTTCCGAATGAGTCCTTCATTCGGAAACTTCCGAACCAAGCATTAAAGTTCCGAATCAAGAGAAAACTTCCGAATCAAGCTTTCATCCGGAAAGTTCCGACTCAAGCATTAAAAGTTCCGAACCAAGTAAATCTTCCGAATCAAGCTGAAGGTTCCGAATCAGTGTCTTCCGATCCAGCAAGTTCCGAATGAACCTTCATTCGGAAAGTTCCGAATGAGTATGTTCCGAATGAGTATGTTCCGGATGAGTGAATAGTATCTTCCGAATCAGTTAGTTCCGAATCAAGGTTTAAAGTTCCGGATCAGTTATTTTTTAGTATAGTTACGGTTTTACTGTTGTTGATTTACTGTTTCTTCACTCATATTTCACAATTTACTTGTTAACTTTAATCTTAATTTGAACTTTAAATTTTCAACCAAGTTTTTGTTAATCTTAATTAAAGTAATTGCCTTTGATTTAAACTTTCATTTCCACTTTCTATTAGACTAGAAAACCCAACCCCTTTATTTAGTAACCAAGGACAATCATTCCACTTAAGACCTAGATCAATTCGAGAGGATATCGAGAGAAAATTGAACCTAGCAAAACCCTAATATCAAATGGCGCCGCTGCCGGCTCTTCTCGTTAAGATCAAAAGTTTTTTGTGAGAAATTGGATTTTGGGATCCGTTCCCTGTGAACGTTACTTTTTCAAGAAAATTTTCAAAAACACCTAAAAAATATAAAATTTTCAAAAATCCTAAAAATTAAAAAATCAATAAAAACCAAAAATATTTTTGCTTTGTTTTTCTTTGTTCGTTCTTTTGCAGGTGTATGCGCACTCGATCCACGTCTTATCAAGAGCCCGAGCCTCTCGATAACTTAGACATGGCTGGTGTACAAAACAACAATAACATACCACCTCCGAACAACAATAATAACAACAACAATCCGCCTTTCAACAACATGAATAACAACAACAATGAGCACCTTCCGGATAATCGCCCAATGATTGAATTGCTACAAGCTCATGTTGATGGCAACACGGATCCAATTGTTATACCACCAATTGCCGCCAACAATTTCGAGCTCAAGTCAGGCTTTATCCAGATGGTCTCAGCTCAACCGTTCTTGGGACGCACCATTGATGATCCACACGACCATATCAAGAGATTTCTACAACTCACCAACACGGTGAAGCTCAATGGTGTTCCACAAGAAGTGATAAGGTTACAACTTTTTCCCTTTTCTTTAGAGGGACAAGCCCGGCATTGGCTTGCTAAGGAACCGCCACAGAGTATTCTCTCGTGGACGGATTTGGAAACAAAGTTTATCAACTACTTTTTTCCACCCTCTCGTACTACCGCTTTGCGGAATGAGATTATAAACTTTGAACAAAAGTACGATGAGTCATTCAGTGAATCTTGGGATCGTTTTAAAGATCTTTTAAGAAAATGCCCACAACATGGTTTTACCAAAGTACATCAAATTAATACTTTTTACAATGGTTTAAGCATGAGTGACCAAGATTCACTGAATAGTGCCTCGGGGGGTAATTTATTGGCTAAGACATCCAATGCTGCTTGGGACATCATTGAGAACAAATCTCGTGTGCAAACCAAGAGTGTTAGGACCAATGTTGCTAGTGCTAGCACTAATGACAGCGACAAGCGACTTGACAAAATCACCACGCTTCTTGAATCGCTTGTCACCCACACCGTCAGCAACAACAACAGCAACAACGCCAAAAATGCACAAGTGAACGCTGTCAGCCAACCTTGTGAGATATGCGGTGGTCCCCATTCTTACACAACTTGTACTGCCACCCAAGATTACCCTGCTGAGAATGTGAATGCGGCATATGGCACCTACCAACAACCTGCTTATCAAGCTAAACCCCAAGGTGACCGTAACTTGCTTAGCTATCGCAACAACAACTATCTTTCACCACCTGGCTTTCCTCCTTCCAACCCAAACCAACAACAAAACCCTAACCGCTCTCCTCAACAACAACCTCGACAACCATACATCCCACCTCACAAGCAACAACAACCACCTCAACGGAACAACCAAGTCTACCAACAACCTGCTTACCAACCACCTGCATACAATGCTCCTCCCAACCAACCCAACGCTCTTCACCAAGAAGTGGAAACGTATATGAGGACTAATGATGCGATAGTGGGAAATCTTCAGAGAGAGGTGCTCAACCTGAAAGCCGACTTGGTCAAGCAAGGAAATGATTTGAGAGCTGACATGAGAAACACGTTGGATAGCCAGACTAATGATCTGAGGAACATGATGGCTAGTTTTTTCCAAAGTAGTCAACCCTCTTCTTCGGGTACTCTTCCGAGTAACACCGTTGTAAATCCAAGAGGGGAGATGAAAGCAATCACCACTCGAAGTGGTAAAGGTACAAAGGAACCCGAGCTTCCTATACCCCCACCGGTGGTTGTGACTAAGGAAAACGAGTCGCCTGCTCCTATTCCTCCTCCTTCTCCTTCCCCAATTTCTCCACCTCTTCTTTCTACCCCTCCTCCACCCGTGGTTGTGAGTGATCCTATACTCCCAAAGACTTCCTCTTCTTCCAATATACCTTATCCTTCAAGGTTGAGGAAAGAGAAGCAAAAGAGCAAGGATGATATTCAGGTTTCGAATTTCCTTAAAATGTTTAAACAACTGAATTTCAATATCTCCTTCGCTGAGGCTCTCGCTCACATGCCCAAATACGCCAAAATGTTTAAAGACCTTCTGAGCGACAAGGAAAAGCTCCTCGACATTGCCAACACCCAACTTAATGAGAACTGCTCTGCAGTGCTCTTAAGGAAATTGCCAACCAAGCTTGGTGATCCGGGTCGTTTTCTTATCCCTTACAATTTCCCGGGAGTAGAGAATTGCATGGCCCTAGCCGATCTAGGTGCCAGTATTAATCTCATGCCTCTAAGTGTTTGGAAGCAATTATCTCTCCCAGAGCTAGTCCCCACTAAAATGACTTTGGAATTGGCCAACCGTACGGTTGCTTATCCAGTGGGGATAGCCGAAGATGTCATCGTAGGAGTCGACAAATTCACCTTCCCTGCTGATTTTGTTGTCGTCGACTACGAGATGGACCCCCGTGTGCCACTTATTGTTGGTCGTCCATTCTTGAAGACCGGTCGCACTCTTATTGATGTTGAAGCCGGAGAGCTTATCATGAGAGTGGGTGACGACAAAGTAGTCTTCAATATGGGAAAGTTGTCTAAACAGCCTTATTCATATGAGAGCGTTAATTGTATTGACGTTCTTGATGAGGCTTGTGAAGAACACTTTAATGATGCTTGCAAAAGTATTCCTACCTCTCTTCCCACTGTTGAGACCGTGTCCTCCATTGATTCATCGTTGTCTCTATTTGGAGATAGTGATTTATTCTGGAACAATCTTGAAGATGCCATGGGAGATGCGAATTTAGCTACTAATGATTCTCCCACCGAGGGGGATGAAGACATGAGTTTCTTTGACAATCTTCTCACCGAAGACAATCCTTCGCCTCCATCTCCCACGGTCATTGCTATCGATGCCACGACTTCGAAAACGCCTTCCGACGAAAATCCTCCGGATTTGGAACTTAAGGAGTTGCCGCCTCATCTCGAGTACGTGTTCCTTGACGACAACAAGAAGTCGCCCGTCATTATTGCAAAGGATTTGAAAGATGAAGAGAAGACTCGCCTCGTTGCTGTGTTGAAAGCTCACAAGAAGGCTATTGCGTGGAAAATCTCAGATATTCGTGGAATTGATCCTCACTTCTGCACGCACAAAATTCTCATGGAGGACGACTATAAGCCCACTATTCAAAGCCAACGAAGGGTGAATCCAAAAATACATGAAGTCATCAAAACAGAGGTTATCAAACTTCTTGATGCGGGTATGATTTACCCTATTTCGGATTCACCGTGGGTTAGTCCAATCCATTGTGTGCCCAAGAAGGGCGGAATAACCGTTGTTCCCAATGAACACAACGAGTTGATTCCCACTCGTCTCGTTACTGGGTGGAGAGTTTGTATAGACTACCGCAAACTCAATGATGCCACGAGAAAGGATCATTTCCCCCTACCTTTCATGGACCAAATGCTTGAACGATTAGCCGGTAATGAATATTACTGCTTTCTTGATGGAGAGTTTGTAAGTGTTTGAATTGCTAACTTATAATAACAATGATCTCGTTTTTAAGCTTAGTTTGGGGAATGTGAAACTTGAGGGTGATAAATCTTCGCAGAACCAAAGCCCTAATGTAAGTCATCGATTTCTTTGCAAGTTATTTCCATGTAGCTATTCTCACGTGAAAATGGTTTTCTATCCCTTTGTTATCTTTGAAGTTTTATTTCTTTAATTTTTGTTTAAGTAGAATTTTAAATAAGGCCAAGGTTGATTAATTATGAGAAAAGTGTAAGCTTGCTTTATCACTAAGCATTGCATGAGGGCATGGCAATGGTTAAGTGTAGGGGATTTGATAGGTGTGTAAACACCCATCCTTTTACCACTTAATTCGGGCTAAAACGAGACCAAAACACGTATTTAATATCATTTGTTTGGAATTATGCGTGGTTTTTGTGTTTATTGTGTTTTCAGAGCCAACCGGATAAATATTGAAGAAAACATGGGATTGCACGGGTTTTACTGAAGAAAAAGACTCAAGATAAAGTCTATTGTCCAAGAGATGCAAAAGATTTGAAGTCGCTGGGCCTATTCGAAGATTTATCGAAGAAAAGGACCAAAGATGGAAGATTTATATAAGTCGAAGAAACTCAAGTCTATTAAACGAAGAAATTAAAAGACGAGTTGAATTTAATCGACAACAAATCCCGAATCAGAATCGATAACGGAAACTTTTCTGAAAAGACGAAAAGACACGAAGAACGGGAGAAAGCCCACTCACCAACCAAAGGAAACACCTATAAATAGGCCATCCCACACACATTTTAGACTAGTTTTTTTTTTCTTCCTCCCCACTCTTTCTCCTGGTTCGTATAACACCATCACCACTAGGGTGATTGGTGATTTTTATCTTTGGTTCTTTAATCTTGTAATTTTAATCCTTGTTTAATCTTGTCAAAACATTAATCATCCAATTCAAAGTTCTTGTTTAATCTTTCATTTCATCTTGTTCATCTCCATTTTTATCTTCAAGTTCTTAAGTTTTATTTTTCTTGATTTGATCTTTAAAAGTTGATGGGATTTGTGTTTTTATTAGTGGGATTCGTTGCTTATGGTATCTAAATGATTTGTGTTTAATTTGGTAAAAACTTTTTAAGTATTTGGTTTGATTTTGATTAAAATTCGTGTTCCTTGTTCTTCGCAATACTGTTACTGTAACTGGGTTTCCAGATCTTCCGAATCAGCTAAAAAGTTCCGAATGAGTCCTTCATTCGGAAACTTCCGAACCAAGCATTAAAGTTCCGAATCAAGAGAAAACTTCCGAATCAAGCTTTCATCCGGAAAGTTCCGAGTCAAGCATTAAAAGTTCCGAACCAAGTAAATCTTCCGAATCAAGCTGAAGGTTCCGAATCAGTGTCTTCCGATCCAGCAAGTTCCGAATGAACCTTCATTCGGAAAGTTCCGAATGAGTATGTTCCGGATGAGTGAATAGTATCTTCCGAATCAGTTAGTTCCGAATCAAGGTTTAAAGTTCCGGATCAGTTATTTTTGAGTATAGTTACGGTTTTACTGTTGTTGATTTACTGTTTCTTCACTCATATTTCACAATTTACTTGTTAACTTTAATCTTAATTTAAACTTTAAATTTTCAACCAAGTTTTTGTTAATCTTAATTAAAGTAATTGCCTTTGATTTAAACTTTCATTTCCACTTTCTATTAGACTAGAAAACCCAACCCCTTTATTTAGTAACCAAGGACAATCATTCCACTTAAGACCTAGATCAATTCGAGAGGATATCGAGAGAAAATTGAACCTAGCAAAACCCTAATATCACTATGGATTCATATGTCGATTGTGTTGGGTGTGGGAGACCATCGTCTGGTAGTCAATCATGTCAATGGTGTTCATGTGAGCGGTGCGGAAGAGATCTCCCCAATTCACAATTTGGACATTGTCTATCATGCAATTCGATCAATTCCTACTTCACCTCTAATGACACTATCTCACCCTCTTCCATATATGGGGATCCTTATCCGCAAAATGCCCCGGGTTTTTCTCAAATTAAAATTTCATGTTTGGTCCATATCGTTTACACCAAACATCAAGTATGGTCCCTATCTCAAATTAAGTCCACAGATGGTCCCTATCGTTTAAATTTTGGATTAAAAATGGTCCCTATCTTGGATGGGAATTAGTTTTGCTTGTTAAGTGGTATGAAGGGAGGGGTATTTTAGACATTTACTTGTTTTTTTTATATATACACTCACTTTTTTTCATTCTTCTCTTTCTCACTCTCTCTCTCTCTTAAATCTGTCATCCATTGATTCTCACCAACGAATCACATACCAATTGAACCTGCTCATATCAACACCACCACTCGAACCACCAAATCCCCTTCTGCATCATTTACCAAATCAGATCTAAGATTCTTGATCATTATGATTTTCACTAGCAATCAATACACACTTGATACAAATCCATCAACTATACCATCAATACGAACACCTTCACCTATATCATAAAGCACGTTATTCGGTTATAAACAAATCCCTCCTTCTGGCCTCGAAGAAGACATTCAACCCTATTTTTTGTGTTTGTTGGTGGATAAGAGTTTTATGTGAATCGATGATGTGGATCTAACATTTAGATCTAGATTTTTATTGATTTAGTGATGGTGGACATTGTAAAGTTAATTTCGGTGGATCTGATTAATATGGTTTGATGATTTTTGAGGTTTATGGTCTTTTTTATATTATGAATCGGTGGCTTTTTTATGGATATAGATTTGGATCATTTTGTTTGAGATGTAAGGGGTATATGATTTTGTTGTTTGTCGATGAGTAGGTTTTTTTTATAAGATTTATATGCGTTTGTGTAAGCAAACCTCGCATCCTCGACCCTATTCACAATCATGTTTTTCTTCTCTGTTTATTTATCTCAAGAAAACCAACAACGATCTCCAGTTAGTAAAATCCATTCTGGTGCGCACACAGAACGAATCCATCATGGGTTGTATTGAGTTTGTGATATGTGATGGGTTTGATTTTGGTGAATCATTGGTGAGATATTTCACTTTATTTAGTGAGAGTGAGGTGAAGGATATGGATTAGATTTAGAGATCTCGATTTTGAAATCTTTGATACGATTGATGAGGTTTTATGTGTTTGGCGTTTAGGATATATATTTTAGACTCGCCATGGTGCTTGGTGGCGAGGTCTGTTGGAGATGTCAATCCAAGAGATGGTGGTGGGTGGATATGGGTTTTTTTATGGAGTTGAGAAAGAGAGAGGGGGGGATGAGTGTAACACCCCCAAATTTATTACTCACATCATAGACAACACTTAAAAATCGCGTCGTTTATTAATAAAGCATTTCCATTCATAAATATCAAAGTTACATAGGTCCCAAGTCATTGTATTTTATACAGGTTTTACAAAGTATTTGAATGGAAAATATTATTTAGGTGCAGGCCATGAATTCTTGTTGTCTTCCCGAGAATTACCTTCAAGTACTTGAGATAAAACATGTTAAAAGAAAAGGTCAGCGATAACGCCGAGTGAATTCATAGAGTTCAATAAAATCCATCAATATAACATCGGTATAAAATTATTACCGAAAATCATTTTGTACAAATCCATGTAGTAGGCCATAAAATAGCCAAAATCATTTTATAGAAATCCTTGTGAAAATCATAATATAGGCTTTCGCCTTCAAAATCATTATACGAACCAATATCGTAAAAATATCATACAATACGTTTTATAACGTTGTATGGAGTTAAATAAAAACCGTTATATGATTATGGTTATGAAAACCAAAACACGAACATAATATCAATAGTAAGACCCCGTATTGCTAGTCAGGCAATATATCGTAATTTAATGCTTAAAGCAGTATTTCGTTAATTGGATTATTATAAGCCGCATGAAATTGTTACCTTACTACGACAAACAACGGGTAGCTAGCCCGAAACTCATTTGCCCATCTAAATTAGCATGTCGTCACAAAGGTCACGCTATGTAAATCTTCTCATACATAAATTCGCATACCAATCAATGTGGCACGACGGGGATCAACCGTCAAGGCGCGAACTGGGGTGATCGTCCCCAAATAATACTATTATATGCATAAGCGTCTACCAAATCCCGGTAGTTCACAATTCATGCTAATGGGACTTTTAGTGACATAACCTACCTTTAATAATCCATTTTATTTCATCTATCGGGTCATTTAATCATTCATCGGGTCATACAATCATTCGGGTCCAAATCAATAAACAAACAATCGGGACAATTTGTGTCCTATTTCATAAAAAATAACATGTTATATCCCTCACGGGTTTATAAAACATTTCATAAAAACATTTAAAAGAGTGCGAGGCTATGAACTCACGTTGATGTGGGAAGGCGGGTTATCGGCAATTCGGACGTACGGTGCGTGCTTCAATCACGGAAACCTAGACAAATAATACTCGTCTTAGACTCTTGTCCAATGACTTTATAAAAATAACAATTATGTATACATATGATGATTTTATATATATGATGATCAAGTGGGTTTACATATTCTCATTTGCTCATTTTAGTGTTATGTGTTGATATCTTTTATACTAGTTTACTAGTTTTACCTATTTACATGTTTTAGGTCCAATAAGCCTATTATAAGTCCATTAACTTGTATTAATCCATTTCATACTTGTATTATCAGTATTTATACTTTACATGTTGGGCCCAAATGGGTTAAGCCCAATAAATAGGTTTATAAGTGTTTTAGCCCATTTTGTTGTATTATTAGTCCAATAACGTTAACTTAGCCCGTTAATGTCCGTATGTTATATAGTTCGGGTTTTATCGGTATTTACTTGTTATATATGTTTATATATCAGTATATGAGCTTTATAAAGTTCACATTAGACGGGTCCAACAGTCTAATTTTTATTTAGCAAAAACGTTAATTTTACGGTAATAGCCGAAAAAGTCGTAAAAATCATGTTTATAGTTTTATAACTTATAAAACTTATCAAACTACCATTTTTATAAAATGTCCATTTATTTATCCTTATACATATTTATATAAATGTATTATATAAGTTAGTGGGTTTTAATTCACATTTTATACTATTTTTATTTGAGTGCTTACATAATACTATTATACTTTAATTTCCCAAAATCTAATTTTTATTTTCATGTTCACCAAAACTGCCATATCTAGATTTCTATATGGAGATAGAAGCTCAAATTTTTATGACATAAACTAAATGATATGTGCTCCATTTAGCTCTTCTATAGCTACTGTTGAATCAGCCTCTAAGTATTTTATAAAAATCGTCCAAAACAGTGAACTCAGATTTGCATTCTAAACTTGGTTTGATCATATCTCACTCATCCTAATGATTCCATTGCATGGCCAGCTCTCACATGTGTACAAGACTCATAGCTTACTGTATAATAATCTATTCAAGCCATTTTATCAGTTCATCACATAGTTCTGTACTGTTTTATACACCCATCATTTTAAGCATGATTTTAACTTTTTTACATATAGTTTTTCATCTTTTTACCCATGATTATCAACACCAAATCCCCACACAATATTTTTATCATCATATATTCATCATATACATATACAATAGGAAATAAAATACATGATTACATAATCAAAATAAAAATAAGAATGGGGAGAACAATCTTTATACCACCATGATGATGTAGGTTATGATCAAGACATGGATTTTGATGGAGAAACTTGTGATAAATCAAGACCATCTTCAAGTCCACCAATCTTCATGAACTCCTTGTGGAAAATCAGCCCCAAGACTCCATAGAAACTCCTCCTTGGATGTTATAATCACCACCAATCAATAGGGCTTCATCATGTGTGTAAATAACACATGATTTCATGGTTGAGATTGATCAAATGGGTGTTATGGTGTGAGAGTGGGACGGCACACATAGAGTAGAGAGGGAGAGGAGAGTTGTTTGCATGTCACAAATGAATGTGTGGTTTTGAGTTAGATGGTTTTGAGGTAAGCTTAGCTTACTTTGTAAGCCTTAAGCAACAAGTGTAAGCTTGTTGCTACAAGCTTGACACATCACAAGTGTGGTGTCACTTGTGTAGCCGTCCCATATAGTGGGGTGGGACAAGTGTTTACTTGTCTCATCCCACTAATTTACGGGTATTCCTCGATTCTAGTTTCTTCGATTTGCGTGCCCTCGAATCGTTTTACGAAAAACGTTTTTATGAATTATGAATCAACGGCACAAAACGAATCTAATAAAAATTGTCCCATCAAAAACGGAGTTCGAAAACGTAAATACGTAATCCTAAGGTTTCCGGTTTAGTCGTAAAGGACGTTAAATTAAAATAGTAAGTCCTAATCTCTTCTCGTAAATTTGTGAGTTTATGAACCAACACAAATTTAAAACTCCAAAATAATATTCACGGATAAATTTATTTTCTGAAATGTCGGACTGTCACCAAAAACGGTGTATGTAAACGTAAGCACGTAACGTAGAATCCTCCGGTTTAGACGTAGTCGATGCTACTTCAAGACGTAAATCTAAATTACTTCCCAAAAATAAGTGAGTTCATAATATAAAATTAAAATAATATTTTCAAATAAATATTAAGAATAAAACATCAACCATAAATTGACGGATTGTCACAGCATTTACCCCTAAACAGGATCTTTGTCCTCAAAGATCATCTTACCTTACTACTCGCTTCTTATAGAGTTAAAGCCATGTGGGTATTTCCTCCACATTCGGTCTTTCCTCACAAGTGTAATTCATTACAATACGCGAGTTTCATTAAACATAACTACGGGAATAAGATCAGGCTAAATGTTGACTTACTTTCTCTATCCATGATGTTCACGGGTTTCTAATGAATGCAACTTTTCGCCGATCTAAACTTTACTAAGAAACAATCAGATTTTCAGTTGATAGTCATTTCATCAAGTTCGATATACGAATCATAATTTACGCAGCTCTGGAAGTCCTAGGGTACATCCAGCTTATATGCCTTTCAAACCAATCTTTTACATCATCTCACTGGTCCCATACAACGGGGACTTATATCCCATGATCTTTCAGATCATCAATTCATTTTTCCATGGTTAAAATTTTTGGCATAACTTCGCTACCCATCTGGCACTTCAAGATCTACATTTCATATTCACATAACCTCCTGCCCACTACCGGCAGTCAATAATCAGATCCTAATTTCAACAATCATTTCAGGTCACGCGGGTCGAGTATTTTGTAAGGTTAGGTTCGCCATCATAGGGAACCTTAAACCGAAAAGACATGTCCAACTCACAATGGGTGTATGTCGGGTGTCTTCATCCCAACTCCTGCTTACAGATACTCTAATATAGATCCTAACAAGAGTCGATCTTGATCCTAATACGATAATTATCAAGGATAATCTCTCCAAAGGGAAACGATTATACGGTTCATTACCAAAGGTCAATCATTCAAACATAAAACAAGATTTCTAGTATTTTGTATTGTTACTTTACCTCGTCCCTTCGATTTGGGGTGGTAAACAGTACTCTCATCAAGGTTCGTTCTCAATGACTTCTGAGCAAATCTCTAGAAATTCGATGCGAAGCGAGGAACTTGATAAAGATGTTCGATACAGCACACTATGTTTACATAACTCCTTTAAATACAAAAGAGTCAATTTCTTCATCAAGAATTTATCATTAACGAGAATGATATTAGCAGATTTGGTCAGTCTGTCGATGATGACCCAAATCGAATCAAATTTAGATGATGACCTTTGCGATAGCTAGACGTTTACTAATGTATGAGGCAATGTCTGCCTTCATAATTTTCCATTAGTACAACTTCTTCAGATAAAGATACATTAAATCAGAAATGACAGGAATAGAATACTTATACTTACAAGACTCCAACATAACTATATCTCAAAATATCCATATTTAGACAATCACAAGTGGCCTTTTAATCATTTAACGCCATCGGCTTCTCAATTCTAATGGTTCACATTAGCCGCGAACCCCTTTTTATTATCTATATTATCCTTTTTACAATAATTGTTTATTTTTATATTGTTCGGCAATTTATTTTGCACCTTCATTATTAAGGAACATGTCCTAATTGGTTCTTTATCTTTTCTACATAATGTGTCAGTAATTATATTCACCTTCCTTGATGAAATAAATATCATGACCGTATTTATTCAGAAATTATTCCTTCATATTTTCTAAGTATTAGTTCTATCTCAACTATTATTTTTATCAGTTTTGCTTGATCCGACATTTTAAAGCGTCGATAATTATTACACGTAAATTAACAATAAATATTAAGTTTTTATGAAACGTAAACGTTAAAAGTTTAAATTTCTTAGTTCGACCAATTATAATAAAATGTTCAAAACAAATTTGAATTTAATTAATAAGATTTTTGTTGATTTATCGAAAATAATTAAAATAATTAATAAGATCCGTAAATGTTCGAAAATATTTGGTTATACTTTGGTCAAAATTTTCTTAGTTTGAGAAGCGTAAATTATCGTTTCAAATTTCAAGTCATGGTTTAAATGGTTTCCTCAATTCCTCTTAGGTTGTCTTGAGGTATACACGAACATTTATCCCTAAACAGGAGTTTAGTTAAATGTTTTGGTTATAAGGGAATGAATCCTTAAAAATTATTTTGATAACATTTATCAAAACATATTTGCACTTTCTTTTTAGTATAACTCAAAGTCTTAAATGGCTCTAATTTTATTTGAAGAGTCAATATATTTCATTATCTATTAATCACACGGTCAATTAATATAAAGGATTAAGTCTTAAATCACATATTAATTATTCAAGGTACAGGTTTTAATTGTTCGGCCAATTTTTTTTTTTTGGGTAAAGGGGAATCCAAACCCCGGTAAAATATATTCCCAAAAAACGTTGAAGTACAATGGAATGTAGCTGCAATGCTACATTAACCTCAAGCAAATGCCTGAACAACCACTACATCATATGACATGCCATATGATCCTACTAAACGATTACAAAACAAATAACACCAATAGGAAAGAACCACCTAAAGGTGCATGAACAATGAAAGTAAAACGTCATCATGGACCAGGCTGTCGAGAACCATGCCGATCATCAATCGATATGACTTCTTCAACCTCACTATCACTCTCATTGACTACACCTTCCTTGGTCTTAAGACCATCCTCCCAATCTGTACCATCATCCATTTTATCCCAAAGAGCACCAAAAGAATTATGAGACCTCTTATCCGTATCATTAGTCTTAGCTACAAAACTCGAGGTTCTGTTATTCAAGAAACCCTTCTTAAGCAAAGAAGCTGCCTTCTTAGGATTCTGACCCGTCACATTTGTTTTAGAGGATTCCCCTCTCTCAACATTACGAAACTGAAGATTAAGGGCTGGTTTTGTTAATTTAATACCTGCAACTTGTTGTTGCTTCTTCTTACCTTTATTCTTCTTGTTTTTGACCACCTCAAATCCATCATTCACCAAATCTTTAGTAACATGAGTAACCACTTCCTTGTGCACTTTCGGACACATATCACTATTATGATCAAAGATCAAGCATGTAGAACATCTTGGAGGTCTCCATTCGTACTCAATATCAACAGTAACCAATGAATGCCCTTTTTCACGACCTTTAGGGACAGCAATTACCATCGAATCCAATAACTCCATTTCAGCTGAAACCTCAACAAGCGCCCGAGCATATGTACTCCGACCCCACGAGTTAACACACATATTACTCGTGTAGGAATCCAACATAATAGGAGTGCCAATTTGGGTCGTGAGAAGACTAAGACCAACCTCCGAATAAGCAACAATCGGCACATGATGAAGCTTAACCCAAACTGGTGCTTTCTTAATCTCCGCCTTTTTCAAATCAGTAGTAGGCGACCAAATATTCAAGATCATGGGAACCATCCTAATCAACCACGGGCCATTTTCAAGGACTCCTTCCATTCCTTCCTTCGTCTTGAATTGAAAAAGGAAGAAATCCTCATGTAATTGAACGCGTATCAAGCCAAATCGTGCCCACGTATTTTTAACATAATTTTCCACCAATGGAAAAGCTAAACGCTTACCAATAAACTGCCCGTACAACGTGTGCTTAAATCTGGATTCAACCTCTTCAACAGCAGCATACGGAAGTGCAACTCGTGCTCCTTCAACATGCTCATCACACCGTAATTCTGATATCTTCACCATCTTAGGAATTGTTTGGTTCATACCACCCTTGTTTTGAAGTAACGAGGCAAACGAACCCTTCTGTGGACCATTGACATTAGTATACAAGTTAGCACACCCCTGAATCAGTGAACCCCTCTCCTTACCCGCATTAACAGTTGGTGTCGAATCAGCAAGTATTGAATCAGCAGGTACAACAGCATGTGTCGAATCAGCAAGTGTCGCATGCGACTCAGAACCCTCTTGTGTCGACTGAAGTCCTGCTGCATGCACCACATCAGGTGAGCTATCCGTATCAATAGGAGATGAAACTCCCATCTGTTCTCTCAATCTGATCATCCTAGCTGCCAACGCATCCATGTCAACCGGAACAAAACTATTATCCATCTCTCTAATCATGAAACCAATCAACCACAATATCACAAAAACCCTAATTAACAAATTAGGGTTTTATACCAGTACCCAAAAAAACTACCCAATCTCCATACCGATTAAAAATAATAAATACAAAAGAAAACCCTAAAAGATGCAACGGCGCACAGCACAAAACCGAAACCCTAAAAACCAGTCACCACCTTAGCCGTTCCATTCAATGGATCTGTATATCAATATTAATTAAAAGAACTGATAAGAAAGTTTCGTATACAACCCTAACGAAACCCTAATTCCTATCAACGCTTGAATCAATACTAGATATACAGCCACCAAGATAGAACGAGGAAAAGGTAAGAGATCAGATTAAAGGGGAACGGAAAATCATACGGCGGCCAGAAAACACCTAGAGAGAATTAGGGTTTTGTTGTTCGGCCAATTTAGAGCAATCTATAAATAATTATTAACTCCTTCTTATTCTTATAAACAAACAAATGGTCCTTAATGATCACGAGCATGAATTTTTCAAATTACAGCCTTCACACATGATTCACCAAATTTATGAATGCTACGTGTGTATTAGTCAATCCAAACGACATCACGTGAAACTCATAATGTTCATTACAAGTTCTGGATGTAGTGATTGGAATAGATAATCTTTTTCGCAGATGCGAAGTTGATGATAACCATGCCGTAAATCAAATCTTTAAAACATACGCTAGACCCTTGTAAATGATCGAACAAATCTTCCATTTCGAGTTATGGATATCGTTTTCGATTGTCAATTTACTCAGTTCACAGTAATCTATAAATATAAGGAATGATAATACCATAGCTCTTCATGATGAATGACGAGCTTGGTAGAATAAAATCTTTCTCCGACAACTCTTTCAGTGGTACGGTAATTCCTTTAATTCAGATGGTGCTGACGTACAGTGCACACGCCAAAGGTGCAGCACCGGGAATATAATCAATACCAATTTCAACTTGCCTTAATGGCAAAAGTCTAGGTAATTTACCAACAAATACCTTCTAAAATTTCAGATAACAGAAACATCTTTTAATAAATTCATATTAGGTTCTTCTAGATTACAATATCTATGACTAATTTACAACCATTCATGGTTTAATTTCAAGTCTTAAGTACAGGATGTGTTCATCCATCAAGAATTATTTAGATCACTTTTGATAATCAACACCTTATCATTTAGGGGAATTCTACTCGAGTTCCCATCAATTAAGACAATGTCGTCATGTCATAATCAATCAATCTATTCTACTGGCACTATCAACTTTCCAATTTCACTGCCGTCGATAAGATGTGAACTTCTCAAAAGACTAATAATAACTCATAATCCTTCACAAATTCAGGGATATATGGAGACACAACTACTATTAAAAGAGTAAGGTTAACGCATAATCTATGCGAGGGAATTTCAAATCAGATACAGACGAAAACATTTAACGAATATATCCCACGTTTTCATAATTTGAGTACGCATTCGAAAGCTCCTCGGATCGTTACCCAGGTCATTCAAATGAAGTCTAATCAAGAGAAATGATAAGAACGTCGATACATCCTGTCGGGTATCAACACTCGGTAATCAAATATTTTTCCTAAGAATCTCACTACGGGAGAATTGGACAAGAAAGAATTGTCAATTGTCAAATAAGACAATTTCCACAAATGAGTAAATTCGATTTAGAAGAATAGATGCTACATGCACATATGTAGGTGTCCCTAACACTATGTCCTTATTTTTCACTTCTTGCAGATCTCATAAAAATTATTCTTTCACAGTCTTCAAAGAAAATTTAGTGCTTATTCATTAGTTTTATGGTGACTACTAATCAGCCCTGCATGGATCATTCCAAATTGTATGTAGGCGCACAACTATATACAATTTCAAGATTAACGATGCAATACTCAGTTCGTCAAAATTTTATCATCATGTTTATAAAAAAATACATTTTCATGCTTAATTCTTAAATAAGAATCAAGAATAAATTTACAAAGATTTTCTTTGTTATGAAAACAAATAAGTTTTCCAAGGTATTTCATAATCAACTTCATTTCGATAACGATTATTTATAAGTCTCACTTTAAATAATCCTTATAGTGATAAAAATTCAATTTTTCTCAAGGGATACTGTTTTATCTTATAAAAACAATGAGTGATCTGCAAAAGAGTGATGGAAAGTTGTTCACCAAGAACTAACTACAATATGATAGGAAATGAGCTTTTGCCAAATAATCATGAGGTTCATGACCTCGATGGCGCTCAAAAAGAATAATCCACAACGTAACTCAAATCAAGATGAGTACTTGTTCAATGGTTGCATCACTAATGCGAGCATTAGAAAGAAGCAAGGAAATATAGATAACATCGATACATGTAGGATTTAGCAATCAAAGGTAGTCTTTTCATTAATCACAAACAAGTCAAAATTGTACCGTAACACATTACGTGTCACTATGTCATACAATTCCAAGAACTCATCCTACCAACTGATGTCTCAGTTAAGTTAGGGATTATTTTTAAAAGATACCACAATGAATACTAATCTACAAGAGTCATTAGGTGTTCCACCTGTCCCAGAAGATCCATCGGTCTCAATTCAGAAGAAGATTTCTTCAATTTATTTCTTGGACACTGGGCATCCTCGTTAGTGGGCAATGGCCTAGGAACAACCCTTAACACGATCTAACAATCATTTAAAACCTTATAATTCAATCACAGAACTTAATGACTTCCTTTTAACAATCTCATATTCCATACGGGTTAAATTTTACTTTATTCAAGTTTCAATCAACTTATACTCAATTCGATATCCTACCTCATTTTCCAATATTTTCAACCTTATTCTTAGACCTTAAAAGGGCAATAAAAGCTCAATATGAACAATACTTAATTTCAAATCCTATATCTCCATCATCAATAGTTATCAAATGAGTCACTAGTACGAGATGACTCATACATTCAATTAGACTTCTTGGAAAGGTATTAGTGGCATGAGGCTTTTAGGTAATGGTTCCAATGACAGCCTCAAGTGCAACATTCACCCTTTCGATTTCAATTTAAGAATTGGGTGACAACGAATCAGATGACATCTTTCTAGGTGGTAACGTTTTGTAAAACTCCACTCTAAAAGGAAAGATCGTCATGACATCGATATCAGATTTAATCTCGTCAATTCTTCTTTAATATCACAAGCAACTAATATCAACATTTCTACGAATATCAACCATTTGTTGGGATCAAAAATATTCACAACTTGGTTTAGATCTAGGATAGCTAGAATTCCTACGAGAATAGCTTCGATTAATTTACTAGGGGATTTAAGGTTCCTTGTGACAATCTACGTCGTATAAATACCTCGTATAAATATCAAAATAATCATCAAACAATCATGTAATCAAATTACATCATATATATAATCCAAGTTATATATATATATTAAAATAACACTTCTCAGTCTGGAATGTTTTATTCAAAACCTTGGTTTTAAAAATCTTTCGTTCTCTATAACGAGAGCTCTGGTACCAAACTGTAACACCCCCAAATTTATACAACTCAATACAGCGGAAGACTCGTTGGTGTTACGGGATAGCACATTACTCACATCATAGACAACGCTTAAAAATCACGTCGTTAATTAATAATGCATTTCCATTCATAAATATCAAAGTTACATAGGTCCCAAGTCATTGTATTTTATACAGGTTTTACAAAGTATTTGAATGGAAAATATTATTTAGGTGCGGGCCATGAATTCTTGTTGTCTTCCCGAGAATTACCTTCAAGTACCTAAGATAAAACATGTTAAAAGAAAAGGTCAGCGATAACGCCGAGTGAATTCATAGAGTTTAATAAAATCAATCAATATAACATCGGTATAAAATTATTACCGAAAATCATTTTGTACAAATCCATGTAGTAGGCCATAAAATTGCCAAAATCATTTTATACAAATCCTTGTCAAAATCATAATATAGGCTTTCGCCTTCAAAATCATTATACGAACCAATGTCGTAAAAATATCATACAATACGTTTTATAACGTTGTATGGAGTTAAATAAAAACCGTTATATGATTATGGTTATGAAAACCAAAACATGAACATAATATAAATAGTAAGACCATGTATTGCTAGTTAGACAATATATCGTAATTTAATGCTTAAAGCAGTATTTCGTTTATTGGATTATTATAAGCCGAATGACATTGTTACCTTACTATAACAAACAACGGGTAGCTAGCCCGAAACTCATTTGTCCATCTAAATTAGCGTGTCGTCACAAAGGTCACGCTATGTAAATCTTCTCATACATAAATTCTCTTACCAATCAACGTGGTACGACGGGGATCAACCGTCAAGGCGCGAACTGGGGTGATCGTCCCCAAATAGTACTATTATATGCATAAGCGTCTACCAAATCCCGGTTGTTCACAAGTCATGCTAATGGGACTTTTAGTGACATAACCTAACTTTAATAATCCATTTTATTTCATCTATCGGGTCATTTAATCATTCATCGGGTCATACAATCATTCGGGTCCAAATCAATAAACAAACAATCGGGACAATTTGTGTCCAATTTCATAAAAACTAACATGTTATCTCCCTCGCGGGTTTATAAAACATTTCATAAAAACATTTAAAAGAGTGTGAGGCTATGAACTCACGTTGATGTGGGAAGGCGGGTTATCGGCAATTCGGACGTACAGTGCGTGCTTCAATCACGGAAACCTAGACAAATAATACTCGTCTTAGACTCTTGTCCAATTACTTTATAAAAATAACAAATATATATACATATGATGATTTTATATATATGATGATCAAGTGGGTTTACATATTCTCATTTGCTCATTTTAGTGTTATGTGTTGATAGCTTTTATACTAGTTTACTAGTTTTACCTATTTATATGTTTTAGGTCCAATAAACCTATTATAAGTCCATTAACTTGTATTAATCCATTTCATACTTGTATTATAAGTATTTATACATTACATGTTGGGCCCAAATGGGTTAAGCCCAATAAATAAGTTTATAAGTGTTTTAGCCCATTTTGTTGTATTATTAGTCCAATAACGTTAACTTAGCCCATTAATGTCCGTATGTTATATAGTTCGGGTTTTATCGGTTTTTACTTGTTATTTATGTTTATATATCAGTATATGAGCTTTATAAAGTTCACATTAGATGGGTCCAACCGTCTAAGTTTTATTTAGCAAAAACGTTAATTTTACGGTAATAGCCGAAAAAGTCGTAAAAATCATGTTTATAGTTTTATAACTTATAAAACTTATCAAACTACCATTTTTATAAAATGTCCATTTATTTATCCTTATAAATATTTATATAAATGTATTATATAAGTTAGTGGGTTTTAATTCACATTTTATACTATTTTTATTTGAATGCTTATATAATACTATTATACTTTAATTTCCCAAAATCTGATTTTTATTTTCATGTTCACCAAAACTGTCATATCTAGAGTTATATATAGAGATAGAAGCTCAAATTTTTATGACATAAACTACATGATATGTGCTCCATTTAACTCTTCTATAGCTACTATTGAATCAGCCTCTAAGTATTTTATAAAAATCGTCCAAAACAGTGAACTCAGATTTGCATTCTAAACTTGTTTTGATCATATCTCACTCATCCTAATGATTCCATTGCATGGCCAACTCTCACATGTGTACAAGACTCATAGCTTACTGTATATTAATCTATTCAAGCCATTTTATCAGTTCATCACATGGTTCTTTACTGTTTTATACAGCCATCATTTTAAGCATGATTTTAACCTTTTTACATATAGTTTTTCATCTTTTTACCCATGATTATCAACACAAAATCCCCACACAATATTTTTATCATCATATATTCATCATATACATATACAATAGGAAATAAAATACATGATTACATAATCAAAATAAAAAGAAGAATGGGGAGAACAATCTTTATACCACCATGATGATGTAGGTTATGATCAAGACATGGATTTTGATGGAGAAACTTGTGATAAATCAAGACCATCTTCAAGTCCACCAATCTTCATGAAATCCTTGTGGAAAATCAGCCCCAAGACTCCATAGAAACTCCTCCTTGGATCTTATAATCACCACCAATCAATAGGGCTTCAAAAGGGCTTCATCATGTGTGTAAATAACACATGATTTCATGGTTGAGATTGATCAAATGGGTGTTATGGTGTGAGAGTGGGACGGCACACATAGAGTAGAGAGGGAGAGGAGAGTTGTTTGCATGTCACAAATGAATGTGTGGTTTAATATGATGATCACGTACAAGAATTACAAGTATTACGTACGTGTTATAACACAATAGGTATTTATTACGTATTAACTCACGATAATTATTTTAATAATAATTATAATCACGAACATACGAGCATGAAATCATGAACGTAATTAATCACGAGCTAATATTACGTACGTATATATATTTATTAAGATCACGAGTAAATATATTAAGTCACGAACGATTACTAATAAAATCACGTAAAATACGAACACGAGAACACACTTATATTTTAGACACGGGAAATGTACGGGTTACCCCTTTATGGGACCCATACCCGCGGCTACACCAAGACAAAAGGGCCAAGCCCATAATTTTTACGAAACATGGAATTTAAGGAAAAGTTATTTTCATTTAACAAGATTTAGAAAATATTAAAAACCCTAAAATCCTTTTCTTCTTCCTTTGGTTCCTTGGCCGCCGGGTTTAACATCACCACAAGGGTAATTCGGTTTGATTTTGGTCTTTGATTTATTGCAAGGATCGTAGTGTGTTCATCATTCTTGATTTCACGTAATCGGTATAAACCCTAACTTCTTTTATTTTATGTTTTGATTTATTTAATCACATAAAATCATGAATGTTTTAATAAACTAATTAAAAACAAGTGTAATTAATCATGTTATTAATCATGGTGTAAATCAGTTATGTGTTTAGGGGTGTTTGTTGTTTGGCCGACGCCTAACCGAGCCCCAAGGGGTCTCGGCTTGGCTTACTTCGCACCACCGAGACCATATGGTCTCAGTTTGGTGATGGTGGTGTCACGGCAGCAGCAAGGGGAAGAAACCCCGACCTAGATCGGGGTAAGGTGATGTTTACGGGTCCGGTTCATGGGTAAAAACACGAGCCGGTTCACGCATGTTAGATTCTAAACACGGTCTGGTTCATGAGTATATTTACAAGGTTTAATATTCTTACAAGTTATATTTTTTTACAAGACTTAAAATTAAATTAGACATAAACATGATTAATTTAATTTACATGACTTAGGTTATTAATTTTATTATTAATGCATGAATTTTAACCTAAGTATTTTTCTATTTAATTAGACTATATAATTAATTAATTATTAAAATCATGACTTATAATTTATTAATTTACATGACTTAGGTTATATTATTAATGAATAATAATACATGTTTTAACCTAAGTATTTTTACCTTTTTATTTAATTAAATCATGTTATATTTAATTAAATACTTTAACCTATAGTTTATTTAATTTACATGAAATAATTAATAAACTATACAATATAATAACTTGACTTAGAATATTAATCAGATTACACTTAAGCTTATATAATTAGCTTAATTATCCAGCTTATATCTAATTATGGAAACTTCTATTTTAGAAACTTATTTAATAAAGGCAGCTAATCTATTTATGGAAACCTTCTTTTTTAGAAACTTATCTATTTTAAGCAGTAATTCTATTTTTGGAAACTTTCTATTTTTGGAAACTTTTTATTTTTAGAAACTTTCTATTTTTGGAAACTTTCTATTTTTGGTAACTTTCTAATTTTGGAAACTTTCTAGTTTAGGAAACCTGCTATTTTTAGAAAGTTACTTATTATTACACAAAAAGTATAATCATACATGAAATACAAGTAATACTTAATCAGAATAGACAGAATATATGATAAGCACAGTATAAATCTTAAATCAGTAAAACATGACATGAACATATAAAACAAGCTAGGACATGATATAAAACCAGTTACGTACTCAGTAACCAGATACTTATACACGTATGTATTTATGTAGCATTAGTGATACCGAAGTAGGACTCTCTTTCGTTCGTCTTCTTCGTTCACTGGACATAAGGTACGGATTCTCCGTCCTTTCAGTATGGACATTCTTTCCTTATTAGGATTTCCCATAAGCAGCCAACTGTTTTCCCCAGTATATGTTTTATATGTTTTTGAATTGCTTATGTCTAATTATAATACCTAAAGCCATAGACATGCATGACCAGTTTCACCTAGTTATGGAGGTACAATAACCATAACACTGGAGGCACCAATGTTATGACTTCACCATGGCGGAGTGATAGCTCGTGGCTTCCCTTTCAGCTTTTGGCCATTTATTATATTATCAGGTGGGGCGTATGGGTGCATCATAGTTACATGTTTTCGGCAGATTACTCAGTGTGAATGTGGTGTGTGCCTTGCATCCTTCACAAGGAGCTGATCCCTCCTACCCAAAACCAGTATATTAAGTTAGAGGCAGCCCCTCTAATTTGCATGACGAGGTCACCCCTCCAAGTATTCATGCACGTTGATATTTCATGACCTATATTGGCTAATGGTAAAATATGTTAAACAGTTTTTACAAGATAAACATAAGGCTTTTCAAACTATAAAACCAGTTTTACTAAGATATAACCAGGTTATCCAGGACTTAGTTTCTTCCGCTGTTTCATGTTTATATGCTTATACTTTTCATGTTATACTTGTATATCCGTGCACTGAGCGTATTGCTTAGCCGTTTTCCTTTTCATGTACCCAAAACGGCAGGTACTCAGGGACGCTCGTAGACTTTAAGCGTACGTACATATGAACTGGAAGCCTTCTAGCCTTCTTTACTTTATGCATTTATCTATACTTTGATACTCATTTCCATGGACATTGTTTAGTCCTTTATTTTACAGTACTTATGTTTGTGTGTGATGAGTTCTACTTTTGGGATACCGATGTTTGATTTCGGTATTTTCTTTATGGTCATGTAATGTTTAGACATTTATCCTTGTATGCTTTGATTACACGCCATAATCACGAGTGACATTCCATTTATCAAAATGGGATGTTACAATTATGGTATCAGAGCCAAGGCTTCGACCTGTAGGCTCTCAAATCACAACCTGAGATTAGTGGGTAATCACTATGGTCTTCCTACAACTGACAATCGGTTTTCATGCAATCATCATTTTCATGCATACATATATATTTCATTGTCGCAGGTTTATGACTAAGTAATGGTTGGTATAGGACTGGCCCTATTTAGTCTCATGTGTTTTATCGAAACTTTTAAATTTGGGACCGACCCATAGGCGTCCCCTCGCCATGTCTTTTGTTTTGGGTGAACTGACCATAGGCGTTCACTCTTGCGCATATAAAAGTTTTCATAAAACTGCATCATGCATTCATGTACTAGTTTTCCTGCATAAAATTTTTCTCATGATTTATTGATATAAATTTTTTTTCATGTATATATTTTATGTTTTGATCAGTTTAATAATGTATTTTATGTTATACTGTCAGATGGTTCTCACACCCGAGCAGGAACAACTCATTGCAGCAATCCAAGCTACAATGAAAGCTTTGCTTCCTTAGATGAGGAACGAAATCAGGGCTGAGGTTCAGGTTGCCAACAATCAGCAGCATCACCCAGTACCTCCTCCTCTAGCAACATTGGCCACATGGCTGGAGAGATTCAACAAGCTCCGTCCTCGAGCTTTCGAGAGAACAGATAGCCCCAGTGAAGCTGAAAGCTGGTTGGCTCACATTGAGAAGATCTTCGATGCTATGGGCTGTGACCCCGTCTTCAAGTCGAGGTTGGCATGCTACCGATTCGAAGGTGATGTGTTAAATTGGTGGATTGCACTGAAGCAGTCTGAGGTAGGTGATGATTGGGTGTCTGGTTTGACATGGGCTTAGTTCAGGGATAGGTTGATGGAGCAGTTCTTTCCCAAGGCTGAGCAGGACAAGCTGAAGAGAGAGTATCATGGGATCCGACAGAGAGCTGGGGAGAATAGCAACGAGTTCATGCAGCACTTTCTTCGCTTAGCTGGTTTCCTTGGTGCAGCAGCAGGTACTCCTGAAGAGCAGGCACACCACTTCAGGTAGGCTCTTCGCACATCGGTCGCAAAGAACTTTTTTTTTTTTTGGTAAAAGGGTAACAATGACCCCGGTAAATAGAACCAAAAAAAACTTGGTGTGTCGCAAAGAACTTGGTGTGTGCTACGTTCAACAGGGTAGAACAAGTGGCTGATGTAGCACGTAAGCTGGAGATGCTGCAGGAGAGAGATGAGTTCGGGGAAGCAGAGAGACCCGATAAGAGGTAAACATTCGTATTCAAGCGGTGACCAATCCGTATTCTTTCAGTATATGTCAATATTTCATCTCTTTAAACTGTATCTTCCAGGCAGAAGACTGGGGACCGGTCTCAGCCGGCTACTCAGCAGCAGCCTAATCAGCCCAAGGGAAACGGTCAGACTAACGACCGTTCTGCTACGGATAGGCGTGGCGGTAATGATAATTACCGTAACAACGTTGGACACTCCAACAGCAGCAGGTCCTTATACTTACATATTTTCTTATGATTACATGTTATAATTCTTAATTCTTACACATTAGTAAATCTTCTACCAGGAATCATGGTAAGGGTAGGGACCAGAACCAGAGAGGTTCTCACCCTAACCGTCCAGCTATCACTGGTATTCAATCTTACGATTATCCGCATTGTCCTTTGTACCCTATTATCATGTCTCATGTATAATGTTTTATCAGTTTCTCAGCCAGTCAGGACACCTGCTGGAGGATATACTCATCCTCTTTGCTCTACTTGCCACCATAGACACCCAGGCCATGTCGTCGCGACAGTGATGCATGCTTCAAGTGTGGTCTTCCTGGCCATCGCATGAAGGACTGCCGCAAGGGCGAGATGGAGGGCACATCGGGACATGCTGATACCAAGTCGCCTCCTACTACTGGACGCGTTTACACGACATCTCGCGATCAGGCCAACAAGTCTACAGGTATCATTACTGGAATCTTGTATATGTATGGTCAAGCTGCATGTGTTCTGTTTGATACGGGTGCTACTCACTCGGTCATTTCTACTGCGTATGCCAAGAATGTTAGGATACTCCCCATGCCACTAGAGAATAGACTCAATATTTCCACGCCCTTGAGAGACTTTGTACTTATAACCCATGTGTACAAGAGCCTTCCCCTAGAGTTTGATGACAAGGTTCGTCCTGTTGACGCACTGTTGATCCCAAACTCAGATCGACTTAGCTTTATGTATACAAGATTAGATCAAGTTATACACGTAGAGAAACCTTTGTATATGTATATGATAATCTAAGTGTTATGCGGAATTAACACTTAAACAAGAACACACAAAGATGTAAACAAACTTTCACTTGATTAATGATAACAAACTTGCTTACAATGAAAGTGTTTAACGTATGAAAACTTATATTGAACAATAACCTAAAGGTCTTCTTTTATAGACATCAGAAGTCTTGTACAAGAGTCTACGTATCAACTATTCTAGGTAAAGATAATTATAGAAAATACAATGTTGAACTTATCTTTACTAGAAACAAACTAGAAACAATATACGCGTAGACTAAATCTTTCCATCAGTGCTTGTCTTCAATGTATCAACGCTTGACTTCTTCTTGTCAACGCTTGATCTGTCAGCGTTTGTTTTCTTCCTATCAATGCTTGTTTTACTCTTGTCAGCGCTCTAGTAGACTGGCTATATTTTATTCCCAACAATCCTCCCCTAAACTTGATATCTACTCTAGTAATCAAGTTTCTGAATAAACATTAAGATCTAGGAGGAATCTTACAACACTTATCATATTGGTAATAAATATGTCTGATCAAATCTTTGGCCACTTCACTTGAATAATCAATCTCCAGCTGTGTAGTCTTCATCTTCTCTAAGACTTCCTTGGACATGGAATACTGAGCATCTATAAGAAGATACTCAGCAAACTTTGTAGAACTCAAGTAATATACACCAGCAGCTGAATACAAACGCCATTGAAGACCACTGAGGTCATCTTCAAGATCCTTCCAAACAGCAGGATCTTCATCTCTTGGTCCACACATTCTCTTGAATGTTGACCACAGTTTTATTCCATTGACTGAAGTAGGAGCTTCAGTCACATACTTGGCCTCTAACAACCTCCAAAGGTCTACCAAGTATTCTCTATCAAAACTTGCAAACAAAGATATAAGAGTGGTAAAAGTGTGAACCTCTTTCCCATACCTGCCAATATTCCAAAACCCACATTCATCTTCTTCATAGCTTATAATAGGGTTTCTGGAATCAAGAGGTAACACTTGCACCATATCTGAAGCTTCCAATGGTGAGAGCTTGAGGCTCCTTCTTATAACAGCTTCACTTGGATTCAACCTATCCATATCTTTGGGAAACTCAAGAGGGACTCCCTTCTTCACAGGTCTGGGAAAAATCATTGCCTTCTTAAGCTCCATTTCTTCTGCAAGTTCTTCCTTCCTTTCATCAGAAAGAAGTCTTAGAGTGTTTTGTTCCTACACTCTTACCCAAATGGGATAAGCTTTGAACTCCAACTCTTCAAATGTCAATCCAATCAATTTCTTATAAGTCCATCCTGTTCCATGACATCTGAGTAGCATGTAGTACAACTCCCTTCTATCCCTTTTCAACATTGAGAGAACATTGCTTGTTTGGTGTTTCTGAATAACCTTGCAGTCCTTTTGTACTCTCAGAAGATTCTCCAAACCCCATATCTGGTCTGAAATAGTCAAATGTGGATTCTCCATACACCTATCTTCCCAAGCATGGTACATCTGAACAACTTCTGGCATGTCAAAATCTACTTGCAATTTCAACTCATTCAATTTCTCTCTAGCCAACTCATCACCATACTCAAGCCTTTCTGGTTGTTCTATAATTATTACACTTGAGTCTGAACTGGCTTCATCACTTCCTTCTTGTTCTTCTAAAGTGACAACAAAAGGTGATTCACCCACCTTCTTTCTTTCTTGTTCCACAATTTGTGCAGCCAATCTTCTATCAAACTCAATCTATGCTGCATTCTTTGGAACATCTACTTCTACCATAATACCCTTACCCTTATCTAATGGATTAATGGAGGGTAAGGAAGATAGTAATACCTTTGAAGAAACTTCTTTGATGATGGATGATGACTGGAATACATCATCAACCTCATCTGCAGGTCCGTCAACGCTCAAATTTGCTTTGTCAGCGCCCAATTTACTCATGTCAGTGTTCAAATCTTGCTTGTCAACGCCCAAAGTACCTGTCTCAGCGCCTCTTGTAATTTCTTCCAACATGGCTGTAAATGACAAGTTTAAGTTTGTTGGAGAGACTAGAGACGTATCAAAACCTGTTTGTTTCTTCAAACTAGTTAGGGCCTCAGCAACACCCAAAGATTCCCCATCATATGAGCCTTTTCCACTCAAGTCAATTGGCTCTGTAGCAGCTTCATGTGAGCCTTTATCACTCAAATTAACAGGCTCTGTAGCAGCTTCCTCCCTTTTGTAAGAATCCTCCTCTGATAAAAGGACCCTTGTCTGTCTTCTCCTTGACTCAGTTGTTTCCAAAATAATAATCCGCTCCCTCAATTGCTTGAGTTCAAGGCCTTGTGTACTAAATGTATGTACTAAGTCTGCATTTTGCTTTTGCAAGCTTATGCAGACAGCCATCAATTCCATCAATGTCATTGGTTCTAAACTGCCCTCCTCTAAAATGGGTATTTGACCTCCCAAGTTAGATTCATGGGGCATGGATGAGGTCTAAAGATGTTAGGACTGTCTTGGCCAGCATCTAAGCCAGAACCAATAGTCCCAGCCTCATCCATAACACCAACCACACTTGTGGTGGTGGTTCTCTCTGCTACATGGCTAGGACCACTAGAGGAGAACACTCTAGTAGTCCTTTGGCTTTTTTGCAACCTATATTGTGTTGGGGGAGAAGATGATGTGGATTGGGTGGATGTGGGTTGGTTAAGGGGTGTTTTGGTCTGTGAAGGATTGGTGTCAACGTTCAGAATAGGCATGTCAACGCCAACATTTAATGTGTCAACGTTGAAGGGTTCTTAGTCAAATTGCATGTATTATGGTGAAGGTAAAGGTTCAGGGATTGGGTTAAGTTGGGGTTGGGGGTCTGGTTGGGGTTGTACTGCTTCAATGACAGCAATCATAGCTTGGGTGAGGGGTAAGTCACGATGTGGGGTGAGTTCATCTTTGTAAAAATTTCTTTCTTTTGCACAGGGATCTCATAAAAATCATCATGATCCCTTGTGCAGTAACTTTGGACATCAAAAACCATTTGTAAAAATCTGGGATAAGCTAAAGTCATTTTATTCCCTTTATTTTTACACATGCCCTCGAAAATCATTTTGGAATAATTAAACTTTTGCCCAGTAGCAATGCACACAATAGAACTAGCAATAGATCTATTGATCTCATTGTGTGCAGTACACTTGGGACCCAAACATTGCAAGAGGACATGTATTAGGTACTTCCAGGCTGGGGGAAACTCCTGTTTATGATATTTGTTTAAAGTTCCCTCATCAGGGAAAGGATAACCCAAAGCCCTTAGTCCTTGTTCTATTTCATTAATGGGGAGGGTGGTTATACCATCTGCATCATCAAGATGAAAAGCTTGGCGAACCAAAGCTTCAGTAACCACCCATGTGCGCCCATGAACAATAGATGATAATGTAGTCACTCTATTAACTGTTGAGGAACTAACATTGTTCCAAAACTACTTAATATGTGTGACAGGAATGAGTGGAGCATGAGAAAGAGCATACCTAATTGGGGATGCATTCAAATACGCCACCATTTGGGTGTATTAGGGAAACAGAGTATCATCAGCGTCCAGATATGCTATCATGTTGTGTTGACTTCTGAATCCCATTTCCAAATCACTTGGTTTAAATTTTGGTGCCATTGGTGAAAGCTGTTTGAATGATTGATAAAGATGAAGTTATAGGAGAAATATTGTTAGACAAGAATAATAGGTATCCTGTTTAAAATAGGAGCCAAATATACAGGAGAGAAAAATGCATGTGATTGGTCAAAAATTAGGCAACTATTTTCAAAATATAATCATGAAAATATTGAAAAGAAATAAGTTTATCTCATGCATTAAATGAAAGTTATCTGCTCCCAAAATTATGGCCCAAAAATTCGTCAAAAAGTAACAACTGGGTAGGTCCCATTGAGTGTCAACTGTCAAAAATAACCCATCAACGCCCAACGGCTATATTCTTGTCAACGTTTGCCAAAGCCATGTCAGCGTCTAAATTGGTCACAACAACACTTGGAAAAATACTTGTCACCGTCCAAAAATAAAAATTTATAAAAATGAAAAATGACCTTAACAAAGTAATTTATCCTAGAGAAGATAACCTATAATTTGATAATTATTATAGGGTGGCAAGCACTGTCCAGTTATGCACACTTGCTTATGCAAGATAGACATAACAGTCCTCTAGTGTCCCTTGCTAACCAAAACTCTTAACAACTAAGTTACCTCATAAAATTCCTTGTTACTCCCAGGTAAAACCCATCATAAAATCATTCCCAAGTCTCCCAACAAACCACAACCAATTCTAGGCCAAAAATATCTTGGCAGCATGCATAGTATATCAACTTTGCATGCTACAGTGCCTCATGATTTAGTAAAACTAACTCATACTCACTTGTGGACACAATCTAGAATTGTGATAAGAGTATCATAAGGATACCCAAAAGTCCTAAAGGTTCCTAAAACCTCCCCTTAAACTGTGATACATAAGTTGCCAAAAATATGCATGAACATAAAAATTTATGTCAAGATAGGAATAGAAAATTCCAACCATCATCCATAAATAAAAACATGTTCAAATGATTCTCCAATGATCTATAAGCAACTCTGTATCCAATGGTATAATGCTAACACCACCTGCACATTTAGATTAAAAACCACAAAACTAACATTGTTGCTAACAACGCCCCGATAACACTTGTCAGCGTTAAGAAAAGCTTTGTCAGCGTTAGACAAATATATTGCTGAAAACGTCACAATAACACTTATCAGCGTTAAAGCAACCTATGTCAGTGTTAGAAAAATATAGTGGAAAATCTAAATTCTCAAAAAGACCAATAACAATGCATTATCTTGTACATACTTTTACAAAAAGACCCCAAAACACATATTATGTGAGATTGATCATTCCAATACTTGTTACCAAGTATTGAAATCTTACAGCATCAAAAGGTTTAGTTAGTAAATCAGACACATTTTCTTCTGTGTCAACCCTATCTTGTTGTATTAAACCCTTTTCAAAACAATCTCTTATTAAATGGTGTCTAATTTCTATGTGTTTGATTTTAGAATGATGTACAGGATTCTTAATAATGCATAAAGTGTTGTTATTGTCAACAAATATCTTGGTATGCATGAAATTATACCCATAATCCAACAGCTGGTTCTGAATCCATAAGACTTGTCCACAACAAGCAGCTGCAACAACGTACTCTGCTTCAGTTATAGAATTAACCACCATTGTTTGTTTCTTGCATTGCCTAGATATCAACCTGCTCCCAAGAAACTGACATCCACCAGTTGTGGATTTTCTATCAAACTTATCACCTCCACAATCACTCTCTGAATAGGCAATAAGCTCCAAAGGTGAATCTTTTGGGTACCACAAGCCAAGACTGGGATAACATCTTAGGTACCTAAAGATTCTCTTGACAGCATAAAGGTGACATTCTTTGGGAGTCACTTGATGGCGTGCACATGCACACACAGCAAACATGGTGTCAGGTCTGGAGGCTGTGAGATACATCAATGAACCAATCATTGATCTATAATGCCTGACATCCACATCTTTTCCATCTCCAATCTTTCCCCAAGGGTGTTCTCTATCCATAGGAGTAGTAGCCCTCTTTTCATGTGTAGAAAAGCCAAACTTCTTCAAGATCTCTGCCACATACTTATCCTAGGAGATGAAGATACCATCTTCTTTCTACTGAACTTGTAACCCTAGAAAGAAGTTCATCTCCCCCATAGCACTCATCTTGAATTTGTCTGTCATGAGCTTTGAAAAGTCTTCACTCATCTTTGGATTTTGTGGATCCAAAGATGATATCATCAACATAAACCTGAACAAGCAATACATCCTTACCAGCCTTCTTGGTAAATAATGTTTGATCTATGGTGCCCCTCTTGAATCCATTGTCCACCAAATAAGTGGATAATGTGCCATACCATGCTCTTGGGGCTTGATGAAGTCCATACATAGCCTTCTTGACTCTATACACCTTGTCTGGATTTTCTGGATCCTCAAAACCAGGAGGCTGCATTACATATACCTCCTCAACAATTGTTCCATAGAGGAAGGCACTCTTTACATCCATTTGATAGACAGTGAAGCCCATGCAGGAAGCATAGGCTAGAAATATTCTTATAGCTTCAATCCTTGCAACTGGTGCAAAGACCTCCTCATAGTCTATCCCTTCCTCTTGTGTATATCCCTGAGCCACCAAACGTACCTTGTTTCTGACCACAATACCTCTTTCATCTCTCTTGTTCCTTAGAACCCATCTTGTCCCAATAGGTCTGACATATCTGGGACAATCAACCAGCTCCCAAACATCCTGAATTACAAATTGGTGAAGCTCATCCTGCATTGCTTCCACCCAACTTGGTTCTTTGATAGCATCAAAGATCTTCTTGGGTTCCTGTTGTGACAGAAAACAGGCAAATAAACATGCTTGCACAAGAGGGGTATCAACCTTCTTGTGAATATTGGCAATAAATCCACCAAGACATTGATGAGATCTTCTAGTCTGAACAGGAGTCATAATATCACCAATGATTTGAGAAGTAGGGTGATTCTTCATAGTGGAAGTGAGAACTCCTCCTTTAAAAAGTCTGTTGTCTTCAATCTCATTATCCAAATTGCCAATATCTTCTTCTTCAGACTCTCTTTCATCAATATTAGGATGAACCTCTTCATATAAATTTGAAGGTTTACCTTGTTCAAAAATAGAAGAGAAAAGATGCTCAGAACTGTTGTCAACGCCTAAACATTGGTTGTCAGCGTTTAAGCTATCAACGCTTGAAATGTTGTTGTCAACGTTTGAGCCATCAACGTCTGAATTTGTCCTGTCAGCGCTAGATTTGCCTTTGTCATCGCCTGAAGGACCATGCATGTTGATAACTGGTGGTACTTGGGGACCACCATTACCCTTTCCAGCAGCAGTAGCAGCAAAAGCATCTGTCCATATGGGAATTGTGACATACTCTTGTATGGGAGATGACTTGTCTGCTTGTGATCCAACCTCTTCATTAACCTGTGTACCTGAAACATTAACAACTTGTTCTTCCACAACATTTGAAGTTACCTTCACAATGTCTGGATTAGTGACAGGCATATAATTTAAAGTCCTAGATAGAGGTTCTAAATCAAACAACCAATTTGGACCACTTTAAGGATCACTAGGTTTACTCTCTAAAAACCTAACATGTACTCTTTTAAGTATACGTTTTTCCTTCTTAAGGTAAACCCTATATCCCTTGCTCTGCACTGAATACCCCATGAAATAGCCTTCATCACCTTTTGCACTAAATTTACCTAAGGCATCACTAGTATCAAGTATAACTACATGAAAACCAAAAGGTTTGAGAAAACCAATATTAGGTTTTCTTCCCCAAAGTAACTCATAAGGTGTTTTGTTTTGTATCTTGTTAACCAATGCTCTATTCTGAACATAGCATGCTGTATTCACAGCCTCAGCCCAAAAAGCTATAGGGAAATGAGCATCAGCCAACTGTTGGGAATAAATTAAGCCTAGATCACTTGAGCGCTGACAAGAGTAAAACAAGCGTTGACAGGAGCAAAACAAGCGCTGACAGCTCAAGCGTTGACAAGACAAAGTCAAGCGTTGATACATTGAAGACAAGCACTGATGGGAAGATATACTCTACGCGTTTATTGTATTCTAGATTACTTCTAGTAAAGATAGGAACAACAATGTATTTTCTATATTTATCTTTACCTAGAATAGTTGATACGTAGATTATTGTACAAGGCTTCTTATGTCTATAAAAGAAGACCTTTAGGTTAATGTTTCATATAAGTTTTCATTCATAAACTACTTTCATTGTAAGCAAGTTTGATATCATTAATCAAAGTGAAAGTTTGTTTATATCATTTTGTGTTCTTGTTTAAGTGTTAATTCCGCATAACACTTAGATTATCATAAACATATACAAAGGTTTCTCTAAGTGTATTACTTGATCTAATCTCGTATACATAAAGCTAAATCGATCTAAGTTTGGGATCAACAAGTGGTGTCAGAGCTTGTTGAGGAACTTTTGATCTTAAATAACACAAGAACTCTAAAAATCACCAAAACCCTAATTTTCTCAAAAACCCTAACAACATCATGTCAGAAACAATAACCTCCTCATCCTCACCTTTACCAAACATCAAGATTCCCATGCTTGATGCAACCAACTTTGAATTGTGGAAATTCAACTTTGAACAATATCTAGGGATCTATGACTACACACTCTGGGAGATCATTGAATATGGAAACACATTCGATAAAGGCCAAAAGATTGCTGATGCTATTTCTCAAAGATCAGCTGTTGCTGGATGTTCTGAAGAAGATAAGAAAGAAAAACCTGAAGATGGTAGAGCTGTGTCTGCTGATGACATAGCAAAGAAAAGGGTTGACATGAAAACCCTAATTATTCTGAAAGTCTCTTTGGGACAAGAGAACCAGCATAAATACAGAGGTTATGATTCTGCTAAAGACCTTTGGGCAGCTCTTGAAGTTGCATATGGTGGCAATGCAGATACCAGGGAAGAAAAGAAGAAACAGCTCATGCATGATTATGCTGTTTTCAAAGCACAACCCAATGAGAAGCTGAGTAGTGTGAGAAGCAGATTGCTTGACATCACAAGCAAATTGTCCTTCATGAGGACATAACTTGGTGATGTTGACATTAAAGCTACCTTTCTTAAAAGTCTTGGTGAGGCGTGGAAGATTGAGGCAAGATCCATTCTTGCCAATAATTCCTACAAAAGTTCCACGTTTGATGACATCTACAACAAACTAAGGCTGTTGGAAGATGAAACTCTTTTAGAGCATGGAAGCAAGTCTACCAACAGTAACATGGCCTTCTTCTCTCATATTGAAGGCCAATTCAATCAGAAGGACTCTTACATGCATCCAATTACTGGATCATCATGTGTCAGCGCTGGAACAAGTCCTGTCAACGTCTCCTTTTCAGACGCTGACACTTTCAAAAGTGACTCCCCAAGAGTTAAACCTGCTGGTTTGGATTTGGATACTGTATGTGCTTATATTGCTTCTTTGCCCAATGGTTTAGTGATTACATATGAGGACCTTGAACAGATAAGTGATGAGCACTTGGAAGAGATGGACATTAAGTGGAATATGGCTCTTGCTAGTATAAGAGCAAACAAGTGGAACAGAAGGTTTAAGAAGAAGATGACCTTCAATGCAAAAGACACAGCTGGATTTGATAAATCCAAAGTTGAATGCTACAACTGTCATCGTATTGGGCACTTCATGAGGGAATGCAGATCTCCTAGAAGATCTGATGCTGGTAAACCCTCAAGTCAAGTTTTTAAAGCTCAGGATCCTAAAGCCATGGTTGCAGTTCAAGGAATTGATGGTATGGGATGGGATTGGAGCTATCTGGCTAAGAATGTGGAAGAGGACAAAGCTTTGGTTGCTGAGGTTGAAGAAGAAAAGCGTGTTAAATATGCTCTCATGGCACACTCCTCCTCTTCATCTGATAATGAGATATACAATGATGCTTTTTGTAGTAAAGGTTGTAGGTTAAACACTGAGAAGCTTAACAAAGAGGTGTTAAGATTATTAAGTGATGTGAGTACTGAAAAGTGCAAACTGTCTAATTACCAACTAGCTCTCACTCAAACTGAGAAAACAGTTTCTGAGTACAAGAAAATGGAATTTGACTTAAAAGATAAAATAAATATTTTAAAACATGAGTTAAATGCTAGTATGGATATTAGAAACATCATGGAAAGGGTAAATGGTGAGTTACAGGCTAAATTAGATGAGGCCATTAAGAATAAAGACAATGTTGGCCTTAAAATTCAAAGATTTGATAGAGCCACTCAAACCCTAGGAGACTGTGTGAGTAAACAAACGGATCCTAAGGACATGACTGGGATTGGGATGAAAGACTACTCTGTGGTTCCACCACCAGCTGGTGACTTCTATGGTGTCCAACAATAGGACCTATCTTGGACTGGTTTGCCAGAACTCCAAGAGGAGGAATTTATTCCTCCACCAAGAGTTGTCACTCCAGTTGAAGAGTATCAACAAAAGTTGACTGACCTGAATGAATGGAAGAAAGCTAACCCTACATTATTTGTTAAGGGTGGCTTACTATGTGAAAGTCCTAATGAGTCAACACCCATTAAGGTTACTAACCCAATCACTGGTAAAGCTGTTGACCTTGGCTCCAACACTGATAGAAAACCTAGCATTAAGTATGCAGAGATGTATAGGAATACTAGGTCTCCCAAGAGCCAAGTTAGCAATAATGGAACAGGCTTCTTCTCTTCTAGACCTACGGTTGTGTCTAGAAAAGCTTGTTACACTTGTGGTAGCTTTTCACACTTGGCATATAAGTGTGTCAACGCTCCCAAAGCTAGCGCTGACAGGAACAAATTTAGCGCTGACAGGAACAAAGTCAACGTTGTTAGGAAGTCAAACGTTGTCAGACCCAAACCTTGTATGCAGCAAAGTCCACAAGTGATTAGACCTGCCCCATCTTTACTAGAGGGTCTAACACTCATGGGCAAACACCATTTCAAAAGACAAACACCTGGTCTAATAGGCAATGGGTTTCTGTAGCAAACCCTAGATTCAACGCTGACAAGGGTAATCTCAACATTGACAAGACCAATTCCAACGCTAACAGAAATGTGACCAGACCTAAATATTTGCAACCACAGGGTAAGGGGTCTAAAGCTTCTTCAAGCTTAACATGGAGACCCAAGAAAGATCAAAACCCTAATGATAATGGGATTTTAATGACCTGCAATAGATTTAATTACATTTCAAAGGTCATTACAAAACCTATTGGGGTTAACTGGGTATTTCATCCTAAGAAGGATGAAAATGGGGTTGTTTTGAGAACTAAGTCTGTTCTTATTGAACAACCAGATGAATCCAAGTCTTCTAAGGCTTGGGTTCCCAAAGAAAACTAATTTGTTTTCTTTATGTGCATGGCATTCAAAAACAGGTCAATGATTATGGATATTGGGATAGTGGATGCTCAAGGCACATGACAGGGAAGGAAGATTATTTAACTAACTTCACTCCCATTAAGGATGGTGATAAGGTTTACTTTGGAGGCGGATATGGTACTATCACAGGCAAAGGAACCCTTCTCACCAAGAATTTGCGTTTTGAAAACGTATTTCTGGTAAAAAAAATTGATTACAATCTTTTTAGTGAATCACAAGTTTGTGATAACAAGAATAAAGTTATGTTTACTGATACTGAGTGTTTGGTGTTAAGCAAGGATTATAAGATCCCTGATGAGAAATATATTGAATATAGAACACCTAGGCATAAAGACATATACAATGTGAATCAGAATGGGATTAGAATGAATAACAATATGTCTTGTTTTTATGCTAAAGCTTCAGTAGATGAGAGTAATTTGTGGCACAGGAGACTAGGGCACACAAATTTTAAAAATATAAACAGGCTTGTGAGACTTGGCTTGGTTGATGGTTTGCCTGAGAAGGCCTTCCACAATGACCAGTCTTGTGTTGCATGTCTTAAAGACAAGCAGCACAAGGTCTCATTTAAGTCCAAATAGGTGCATTCTAGTTCTAGACCTCTTCATTTGCTTCACATGGACCTCTTTGGTCCAACCAATATAGAAAGTTTGAATGGTAAGTCATATTGTTTTGTTATCACAGATGACTTTTCTAGGTTTACTTGGACATTCTTTCTAGCTATGAAGAGTGACACAGCTGATATTCTAATTGATTTTATCACTCAGATTGAGAAGAAATCTGGCAATGAAGTTAAAATGCTTAGGAGTGATAATGGTGGTGAATTTAGGAATAAGAAGCTACATGATTCCTGTGCCAGGAAAGGAATTAACAGGCAATTTAGTATTGCAAGAACCCCACAGCAAAATGGGGTTAAAGAGAGGAAAAATAGAACCCTAATTGAAGCAGCCAGAACAATGTTGGCTGATGCTCATTTTCCTATAGCCTTTTGGGCTGAGGCTGTTAATACAGCTTGTTATGTTCAAAATAGAGCATTGGTTAACAAAATTCAGAACAAGACACCTTATGAGTTACTTTGGGGAAGAAAACCTAATACTGGTTTTCTCAGACCTTTTGGTTGTCATGTAGTAGTTTTAGACACTAGTGATGCCTTAGGTAAATTTAGTGCAAAAGGTGATGAAGGATACTTCATGGGGTATTCAGTGCAGAGCAAGGGATATAGGGTTTATCTTAAAGAAGAAAAACGTATACTTGAAAGAGTACATGTTAGGTTTTTAGAAAATAAACCTAGTGATCCTGAAAGTGGTCCTAATTGGTTGTTTGACTTGGAACCTTTATCTAGAACTTTAAATTATATGCCTGTCACTAATCCAGACATTGTGAAGGTAACTTCAAATGTTGTGGAGGAACAAGTTTTCGATGTTTCAGGTACACAGGTTCATGAAAAGGTTGGATCACAAGCAGAAAAGACATCTCCTATACAAGAATATGTTACAATTCCCATTTGGACAGATGCTTTTGCTGCTGCTGCTGCTGGTAAAGATAATGTGGTCTTCAAGTTCCACCAGATACAAACATGCATGGTCCTTCAGGCGCTGACAAAGGCAAATCTAGCGCTGACAAGACCAATTCAGACGCTGATGACTCAGACGTTGACAACAACAGTTCAAGCATTGTTAGCCCAAGCGCTGACAAACAAAGTTCAGACGTTGACAGCACTTTTGCACATCTTTTCTCTTCCACTTTTGAACAAGGTGAACCTTCTAATTTATATGAAGAAGGTCATCCCCATGTTGATGTAAGAGAGTCTGATGAAGAAGATATTGGCAACATGGAGAATGAGGTTGAGGACACCAGACTTTTTGAAGGAGGAGTTCTCACTTCCACTATGAAGAATCACCCCACTTCTCAAATCATTGGTGATATTATGACTCCAGTTCAGACTAGAAGATCTCATCAAGGTCTTGGTGGGTTTATTGCCAATATACACAAGAAGGTTGATACCCCTCTTGTGCAAGCATGTTTGTTTGCCTGTTTTCTGTCACAACAGGAACCCAAGAAGATATTTGATGCTCTCAAAGAACCAAGTTGGGTGGAAGCAATGCAGGATGAGCTTCATTAATTTGCAATTCAGGATGTTTGGGAGCTGGTTGATTGTCCCAGATATGTCAGACCTATAGGGACAAGATGGGTTCTAAGAAATAAGAGAGATGAAAGAGGCATTGTGGTCAGAAACAAGGCAAGGTTAGTGGCTCATGGATATACACAAGAGGAGGAGATAGACTATGAGGAGGTCTTTGCACTAGTTGCAAGGATTGAAGCTATAAGGATCTTTCTAGCCTATGCATCCTGCATGGGCTTCACTGTCTATCAAATGGATGTCAAGAGTGCCTTCCTCTATGGAAAAATTGTTGAGGAAGTATATGTGGTGCAGCCTCCTGGTTTTGAGGATCTAGAGAATCTAGATAAGGTGTATAGAGTCAAAAAGGCTATGTATGGCCTTCATCAAGCCCCAAGAGCATGGTATGGTACTTTGTCTACTTACTTAGGGGAAAACGGATTCAAGAGAGGCACCATAGATCAGACATTATTTACAAAGAAGAAAGGCAAGGATGTGTTGCTTGTCCAGGTCTATGTTGATGACATCATTTTTGGGTCTACTGATCCAAAGATGAGTGAGGATTTCTCCAAGCTTATGACAGACAAATTCAAGATGAGTGCTATGGGGGAGATGAACTTCTTTCTTGATTTACAAGTTCAGCAGAAAGAAGATGGTATCTTCATCTCCTAGGACAAATATGTGGCTGAGATCTTGAAGAAATTTGGCTTTTCTCCACATGAAAAGAGGGTTACTACTCCTATGGATAGAGAACACCCTTGGGGAAAGATTGGAGATGGGAAAGATGTTGATGTCAGGCACTATAGATCCATGATTGGATCTTTGATGTATCTTACAGCCTCCAGACCTGACATCATGTTTGCTGTGTGTGCTTGTGCACGCCATCAAGTGACTCCCAAAGAATGTCACGTTTATGCTGTGAAGAGGATCTTTAGGTACCTAAGATGCTATCCTAGTCTTGGTTTGTGGTACCCAAAGGATTCACCATTGGAGCTGATTGCATATTCAGACAGTGACTATGGAGGTGATAAATTTGATAGGAAATCCACAACTAGTGGATGGCAGTTTCTTGGGAGCAGGTTGATATCTTGGCAATGCAAGAAACAAACATTGGTGGCTAATTCTACAACTGAAGCTGAGTATGTGGCTGCAGCTGCTTGTTGTGGACAAGTTTTGTAGATTTAGAACCAGTTGTTGGACTATGGGTATAATTTCATGCATACCAAGATATTTGTTGACAATAACAGCACTTTATGCATCATTAAGAATCCTGTACATCATTCAAAAACTAAACACATAGAAATTAGACACCATTTTATAAGAGATTGTTTTGAAAAAGGTTTAATACAACCAGATAGGGTTGACACTGAGGAAAATGTGTCAGATTTACTAACTAAACCTTTTGATGCTAGGAGGTTTCAATACTTGGTAACAACTATTGGAATGATCAATCTCACATAATATGTGTTTTGGAGTCTTTTTGTAAAAGTATGTACAGGATGATGCATTGTTATTGGTCTTATGATGATTTAGATTTTCCACTATATTTTTCTAACACTGACAAAGGTTGCTTGAACGCTGATAAGTGTTTTTGTAACGTTGTCAGCAATATAATTGTCTAACGCTGACAAAGCTTCCCTCAACGCTGTCATGTGTTATCGGGGCGTTGTCAGCAACAATGTTAGATTTGTGGTTTTCAATCTAAATGTGCAGGTGGTGTTAGCAGTATACCATTGGATACAGAGTTGCTTATGGATCAATGGAGAAGCATTTGGACAAGTTTTTATTTATGGATGATGGTTGGAATTTTCAATTCCTATCTTGACATAAATTTTTATGTTCATGCATATTTTTGGCAATTTATGTATCATAGTTTAAGGGGAGGTTTTAGGAACCTTTAGGATGTTTGGGTATCCATATGTTACTCTTATCACAATTCTAGATTGTGTCCACAGGTGAGTATGAGTTAGTTTTACTAAATCATGAGGCACTGTAGCATGCAAAGTTGATATACTATGCATGCTGCCAAGACTTTTTTGGCCTAGAATTGGTTGTGGTCTTTTGGGAGTCTTGGGAATGATTTTGTTATGGAATTTACCTGGGAGTAACAAGGAATTTTATAAGGTAACTTGGTTGTTAAGAGTTTTGGTTAGCAAGGGACACTAGAGGACTGTTATGTCTATCTTGCTTAAGCAAGTGTGCATAACTGGACAGTGCTTGCCGCCCTATAATAATTATCAGCTTTTTGGTTATCTTCTCTAGGATAAATTACTTTGTTAAGGTCATTTTTCATTTTTAAACTTTTTTATTTTTGGACGCTGACAAGTATTTTTTCAAGCGTTGTTGTGACCAATTTAGACGCTGACATGGCTATAGGCAAACGTTGACAAGATTATAGCCGTTGGGCGTTGATAGGTTATTTTTTACCGTTGACACTCAATGGGTCCTACCCAGTTGTTACTTTTTGACATATTTTTAGGCCGTAATTTTGGGAGTTGATAGAGTTCATTTAATGCATGAAATAAAATTATTCTTTTTCAATATTTTCATGATTGTGTTTTTGAAAATACTTGCCTATTTTTGGGCCAATCACATGCATTTTCTTCTCCTATAAATTTGGCTCCTATTTTTAAACAGGGTATCTATAATTCTTGTCTAACCCAATTTTCTCTTATAAACTTCATCTTCCTCAATCAATTTTAACAGCTTTCAACAATGGCACCAAAGTTTAAACCATCAGAATTGGAATTGGGGTTCAGAAGCCAACACAACATGATCGCGTATCTTGAAGCTGATGATGCTCTGTTTCCCCAATACACACAAATGGTGGCGTATTTGAACGCATCTCCTATTAGGTATGCTCTTTCTCATGCACCACTCATTCCAGTCACACATATTAAACAGTTTTGGAACACTGTTAGTTCCTCAACAGTTAATAGAGTGACTACATTTACTTCTATTGTTCATGGGAGACCTTGGGTGGTTACTGAGGCTTTGGTACGCCAAGCATTGCATCTTGATGATGCTGATGGTATAGCCACCCTTCCCATTAGTGAAATAGAACAAGGACTAAGGGCTTTGGGTTATCCTTTTCCTGATGAAGGAACTTTAAACAAATATCATAAACAGGAGTTTCCCCCAGCCTGGAAGTACCTCATACATGTCCTCCTTCAATGTTTGAGTCCCAAATGCACTGCACACAATGAGATCAATAGATCTATTGCTAGTTCTATTGTGTGTATTGCAACTGGGCAAAAATTTAATTATTCAAAAATGATTTTTGAGGGAATGTGTAAAAATAAGGGGAACAAAATGACTTTAGCTTATCCCCGATTTCTACAAATGGTTTTTGATGTTCAAGGATACTGCACAAGGGGTCATAATGATTTTTATGAGATCCCTGTGCAAAAGAAAGCTATTTTTATGAAGATGAACTCACCCCCCCATCGTGACCTACCCTTAACCCAAGCTATGCTTGCTGTCATTGCAGCAGCTCAACCGCAACCAGACCCCCAACCCCATATTGACCCAATACCTGAACCATTACCTTCACCTGCACATATGCAAATTGACCAAGAACCCTTCAACGCTGACGCATTAAATGTTGGCGTTGATGTGCCTATTTCCAATGTTGACACACAACCTTCACAAACCCAAACACCCCTTAACCAACCCACATCCACCCAATCCACTCCATCTTCCACACCCCCTGAATATAGGTTGATGAAACGCCAAAGGACTACTGGAGTGTTCTCCTCTGGTGGTCCTAGCCATGTAGCAGAGAGAACCACCACCACAAGTGTGGCTGGTGATATGGATGAGGCTGGGACTATTGGTTCTGGCTTAGAAGCTGGCCAAGGAGTCCCACCATCATTAAGTCCTCATCCATGCCCAATGAATCTGACTTGGGAGGTCAAATCCCCATTTTAGAAGAGGGCAGACTGGAACCAATGACCCTAATGGAATTGACGGCAGTCTGCATGAGCTTGCAAAAGCAAAATGCAGACTTGGTACAAGTTGTCAGCTCACAAGGCCTTGAACTCAAGCAATTGAGGGAGAGGATTGTTGTTTTGGAGACTACAAGTGCAAGGAGATGTATGGAGGAATCTTCCAAAGGGGAGGAAGATCCAATAAATGTGAGTGATAAGGGCAGCCATGATGGTCAATCTTTGGATGTTGCTGAGGCCCTTACAAGTTTGAAGAAACAGACAGGTTTTGATACGTCCTTAGTCTCTCCTACCAACTTGAATTTATCATTTACAGCCATGTTGGAGGAAATTGCAAAAGGCGCTGAGGCAGGAACTTTGGGCGTTGACAAGGAGAAGTTGAACGCTGACATGAGTATTTTGGGCGCTGATAGAACAAAATTGGGCATTGACAGACCTGCACATGAGGGTGATGTATGCCGGTCATCATCCATCATCAAGGAGGTTTCTTCACAGGTATCACCATCTACCTTACCAACAATTGCTCCATTAGATAAGGGTAAGGGTATTATGGTAGAAGAGGTTGTTCCAAAGGATGCAGCTCAAGTTGAGTTTGATAGAAGGTTGGCTGCACAAATCATGGAACAAGATAGAAAGGAGGTGAAAGAGTCACCATTTGTTGTTACTTCAGAAGAAGGAAGTGATGGAGCTATCTCAGATTCAAGTGTTATGATTATAGAACCAGAAAGACTTGAGTATGGAGATGAGTTGGCCAAGGAGAAATTGAGAGAATTGAAATTGCAGGTTGACTTTGATATGCCAGAGGTGGTTCAAATGTATAATGCTTGGGAATAAAGATGTATGGAGAATCCACACTTGACCATTTCAGATCAAATATGGGGTTTGGAGATTCTCCTCAGAGTTCAAAAGGATTGCCAGGTAATTTTGAAACACAAGGCAAGCAATATTCTCTCAGAGTTGAAAAGGGATAGAAGGGAGTTATACTGCATGTTGCTCAGATGTCATGGAGTAGGATGGACTTATCAGAAATTGAGGGCATTGACATTTGATGAGTTGGAATGCAAAGCTTATCCCATTTGGGTGAGAGTGCAGGAAGCAAACACTCTCAGACTTCTTTCTGATGAAAGAAAAGAAGAACTTGCAGAAGAAATGGAGCTCAAGAAAGCAATGTTTGTTCCCAGACCAGTGAAAAAGGGAATTTCTCTTGAGTTTCCCAAAGATATGGATCCACTATATCCAAGTGAAGTTGTCATAAGAAAGAGCCTCAAGCTCTCACCATTAAAAGCTTCAGATGTGGTGCAAGTGTTACCACTAGATTCCAGAAATCCAATTGTGAGCTATGAAGAAGATGAATGTGGGTTTTGGAAAATTGGCAGGTATGGCAAAGAGGTACACACTTTCACCACTCTCATATCTTTGTTTGCAAGTTGTGATAGAGAAGACTTGGTAGACCTATGGAGGTTGCTAGAGACCAAGTATGAGGCTGAAGCACCAACTTCAGCTAATGGAATAAAACCGTGGTCCACATTCAAGAGAATGTGTGGACCAAAAGATGAGGATCCTGCTATTTGGAAGGATCTTGAAGATGACCTCAGTGGTCTTCAATGGAGATTATATTCAGTTGCTGGTGTTTACCATTTGAGTTCTACAAAGTTTACTGAGTATCTACTTGTGGATGGTCAGTATTTCATATCCAAGGCTATCTTGGAGAAGATGAAGAACACTCAGCTGGAAATTGATTATTCAAGTGACGTGGCAAAAGAATTGATCAGATTTATTTATTACCAATATGAGAAGGTTTGTAAGATTCCTCCTAGTCCTTAATGCTTATTCAGAAACTTGATCATAAGAGTGTATATCAAGTTTAGGGGAGGATTGTTGGGAATAAATTAAGGCCAGATCACTTGAGCGCTGACAAGAGTAAAACAAGCGTTGACAGGAGCAAAACAAGCGCTGACAGCTCAAGCGTTGACAAGACTAAGTCAAGCGTTGATACATTGAAGACAAGCACTGATGGGAAGATATACTCTACGTGTTTATTGTATTCTAGATTACTTCTAGTAAAGATAGGAACAACAATGTATTTTCTATATTTATCTTTACCTAGAATAGCTGATACGTAGATTATTGTACAAGGCTTCTTATGTCTATAAAAGAAGACCTTTAGGTTAATGTTTCATATAAGTTTTCATTCGTAAACTACTTTCATTGTAAGCAAGTTTGATATCATTAATCAAAGTGAAAGTTTGTTTATATCATTGTGTGTTCTTGTTTAAGTGTTAATTCCGCATAACACTTAGATTATCATAAACATATACAAAGGTTTCTCTAAGTGTATTACTTGATCTAATCTCGTATACATAAAGCTAAATCGATCTAAGTTTAGGATCAACACCAACATAGTTCTGGCTGCTTCAATTAGGGTTATATTCTTTCTCTCATCAACCCTATTTTGCTGTGGGGTTCGGGCAACACTAAACCGCCTAGTAATCCCTTTCTTGGCACAAAAATCATCTAAAAGTTTATTCCTAAACTCACGACCATTGTCACTTGTAAGCATTTTAACTTCATTACCAGTTTTCTTCTCAATCTGAGTAATAAAATCAATTAAAATGTCAGCAGTATCACACTTCATAGCTAAAAAGAAAGTCCAAGTAAAACTAGAAAAATCATATGTGATGACAAAGCAGTATGATTTACCATTCAAACTCTCCATATTAGTTGGACCAAATAGGTCCATATGCAGCAAGTGGAGTGGTCTAGTACTAGAGTGCACCTGTTTGGACTTGAATGAGACCTTGTGCTGCTTGCCTTTAAGGCATGCAACACAAGAGTGGTCATTGTGGAAAGCTTTTTCAGGCAAACCATCAACCAAGCCAAGTCTTACAAGCCTGTTTATATTCTTAAAGTTTATGTGCCCTAGTCTCCTGTGCCATAGATTACTCTCATCTACTGAAGCTTTAGCATAAAAACATGACATATTATAATTCATCCTAATGCCATTAAGATTCACATTATATATGTCTTTATGTCCAGGTGTTCTATAGTCAATATATTTCTCATCTGGGATTTTATAATACTTGCTTAACACCAAGCATTCAATATCAGTAAACAGAACTTTATTTTTGTTATCACAAACTTGTGATACACTAAAAAGATTGTAATCAAGTTCCTTTACCATAAATACGTTCTCAAAACGCAAGTTCTTGGTGAGAAGAGTTCATTTGCCTGTGATAGTTCCATATCCGCCTCCAAAGTAAACCTTATCACCATCCTTAATGGGAGTGAAGTTAGTTAAATAATCTTCCTTCCCTGTCATGTGCCTTAAGCATCCACTGTCCCAATATCCATAATCATTGACATGTTTTTGAATGCCTTGCACATAAAGAAAACAAGTTAGTTTTCTTTGGGAACCCAAGCCTTAGCAGACTTGGATTCATCTGGTTGTTCAAAAAGAACAGACGTAGTTCTCATAACAACCCCTTGTTCATCCCTCTTTGGATGAAATACCCAGTTAACCCCAATAGGTTTTGTAATGACCTTTGAAATGTAATTAAATCTGTTGCAGGTCATAGAAATCCTATTTTCATTAGGGTTGTGATCTTTCTTAGGTCTCCATGTCAAGCTTGAAGAAGCTTTAGACCCCTTACCCTGTGGTTGCAAATATTTAGGTCTGGTCACGTTTCTGTCAGTGTTGGATTTGGTATTGTCAACGCTGAAATTACCCTTGTCAGCGTTGAACCTAGGGTTTGCTACAGAAACCCATTGCCTATTAGACCAAGTATTTGTCTTTTGAAATGGTCTTTGTCCATGAGTGTTAGACCCTCTAGTGAAGAATGGGGCTGGTCTAACCACTTGTGGACTTTGCTCCACAAACGTTTTGGGTCTTACAACGCTTGACTTTTTAACAGCGTTGACCTTGGAAGCGTTGACACACTTATATGCTAAATGTGAAAAGCTACCACAAGTGTAACAGGCTTTTCTAGACACAACCCTAGGTCTAGAAGAGAAGAAGCTTGTTCCATCATTACTAACTTGGCTTTTAGGTGACCTAGTATTCCTATACATTTCTGCATACTTGATGCTAGGTTTTCTAACAGTGCTTGAGCCAAGGTCAACAACCTTACCAGTGATTGGGTTTGTTACCTTAATAGGGGTTGACTCATTAGGACTTTCACATAACAAGCCACCCTTAACAAATAAGGTAGGGTTGGCTTTCTTCCATTCATTCAAGTGAGTCAACTTCTGTTGATACTCTTCAACTGGGGTAATGACTCTTGGTGGAGGAATAAATTCCTCCTCTTGGAGTTCTGGTAAACCAGTCCAAGATAGGTCCTTTCTTTGGACACCATAGAAGTCACCAGCTGGTGGTGGAACCACAGTATAGTCTTTCATCCCAATCCCAGTCATGTCCTTAGGATCCCTTTGTTTATTAACACATTCTCCTAGGGTTTGTGTAGCCTTATCAAATCTCTGAATTTTAAGGCTAACATTATCCTTATTCTTAATAGCTTCATCTAACTTAGCCTGTAACTCACTATTAACCCTTTCCATGATGTTTCTAACATCATTAATAGCATCTAACTCATGTTTTAAGATATTTATTTTATCTTTTAAGTCAAATTCCATTTTCTTGTAGTCAGAAACTGTCTTCTCGGTTTGAGTGAGAGCAAGTTGATAGTTAGACAGTTTACATCTTTCAGTACTCACATCATCTAACAACCTTACCACCTCTTTGTTAAGTTTCTCAGTATTTAACCTACAACCCTTACTACAAAAAGCATCATCGTATACCTCATTATCTGATGAAGAGGAGGAGTGTGCCATGAGAGCATATTGAACATGCTCTTCTTCTTCTATCTCAGCAACAAAAGCTTTATCCTCTTCCCCATCTTTAGCCAAATAGCTCCAATCCCATCCCATACCATCAATTTTTTACACTGCAACCATGGCCTTAGGATCCTGAGCCTTAACAATTTGGCTTGAGGGTTTGCCAGCATCAGATCTTCTTAGAGATCTGCATTCCCTCATGAAGTGCCCCATACGATGGCAATTGTAGCACTTAACTTTGGATTTATCAAATCCAGGAGTGTCCTTTGCATTAAAGGTCATCTTCTTCTTAAACCTTCTATTCCACCTGTTTGCTCTTATACTAGCAAGAGCCATGTTCCACTTAATATCCATCTCTTCCAAGTGCTCATCACTTATTTGCTCAAGGTCCTCATATGTAATCACTGAACCATTAGGAAAAGAAGCAATGTATGCACACACAGTATCCAGATCCAAACCAGCAGGCTTAACTCTTGGAGAATCACTTTTGTATGTCTCAACGTCTGAATATGAGGCGTTGACAGGACATGATCCAGCGTTGACACATGTTGATTCAGTAACTGGGTGCATGTAAGAGTCCTTTTGATCAAATTGGCCTTCACTGTGTGAGAAGAAGGCCATGTTACTATTGGTAGACTTACTTCCATGCTCCAAAAGAGTTTCATTCTCCAACAGCCTCAGTTTGTTGTAGATATCATCAAAAGTAGAACTTTTGTGAGTGTTATTGGCAAGAATAGATCTTGCCTCAATCTTCCATGCATCACCCAGGCTTTTCAGAAAAGTGGCATTAATGTCAACATCACCAAGTTGTGTCCCCATGAAGGACAACTTGCTTGTAATGTCAAGCAGTCTGCTTCTCACACTGCTAAGCTTCTCATTAGGTTGAGCCTTGAAAACAGCATACTCATGCATGAGTTGCTTCTTTTTATCTTCCCTAGTATCATCATTGCCACCATATGCAACTTCAAGGGCTGCCTAGAGGTCTTTAGCAGAATCATAACCTCTGTATTTATGCTGGTTCTCTTGCCCCAAAGAGAGTTTCAGAATGTTTAGGGTTTTCATATCAACCCTTCTCTTTGCTATGTCTTCAGCAGACACAGCTCTACCATTACCAGGTTTTTCTTTCTTATCTGCTTCTGGACATCCAGCAACAGCAGTTCTTGTAGCAATGGCAGCAGCAACCTTTTCAGCTTTATTGTATCTGTTTCCATATTCAATTATCTCCTAGAGAGTGTAGTCATAGATCCCCAGATATTGCTCAAAGTTGAATTTCCACAACTCAAAGTTGGTTGCATCAAGCATGGGAATCTTGATGTTTGGTAAAGGTGAGGAGGAGGGGGTTACTTCTGGATTTGACATGATGTTTTTAGGGTTTTGTGAAAATTAGGGTTTTGGTGATTTTAGGGTTCTTGTGTTCTTTAAGATCAAAAGTTTCTCAACAAGCTCTGATACCACTTGTTGATCCCAAACTTAGATCGATTTAGCTTTATGTATACAAGATTAGATCAAGTTATACACGTAGAGAAACCTTTGTATATGTATATGATAATCTAAGTGTTATGCGGAATTAACACTTAAACAAGAACACACAAAGATGTAAACAAACTTTCACTTGATTAATGATAACAAACTTGCTTACAATGAAAGTGTTTAACGTATGAAAACTTATATTGAACAATAACCTAAAGGTCTTCTTTTATAGACATAAGAAGACTTGTACAAGAGTCTACGTATCAACTATTCTAGGTAAAGATAATTATAGAAAATACAATGTTGAACTTATAGTTTCTAGAAACAAACTAGAAACAATATACGCGTAGACTAAATCTTCCCATCAGTGCTTGTCTTCAATGTATCAACGCTTGACTTCTTCTTGTCAACGCTTGATCTGTCAGCATTTGTTTTCTTCCTATCAACGCTCGTTTTACTCTTGTCAGCGCTCAAGTAGACTGGCTATATTTTATTCGCAACACGCACTTCCGCTGGACATGAATGATTTTGACATGATTTTGGGCATGGACTGGCTATCCAAGCATCATGCAACCATAGACTACCATTCATATCGAGTCATTTTCGGTGATGTTAATGAGCCAGAGTACATTCACAACGGGTTCGTACCTGGAAGGTCTGTACAAATCATATCAACCCTGCAAGCACGTGCACTACTGTCACATGGGTGCGAGGGCTATCTAGCTACTGTTCATGACATGCATGCCGAATCCCCATCAATTCAGGATCAGTCGATAGTGTCAGAATTTACAGATGTATTTCCAGAAGAACTTTCGGGCATACCACCTGCACGTGAAGTGGAATTTAATATCAAGCTTATCACAGGAGCTGAGTCGATTTCCAAGGCTCCTTATCGCATGGCTCCCATAGAGTTAAAGGAGCTGAAGGATCAACTACAAGAACTTCTGGAACGAGGTTTCATTCGACCGAGCTCATCTCCATGGGGCGCACCAGTCTTATTTGTTAAGAAGAAGGACGGCAGTATGCGTCTTTGCATAGACTATCGCGAGCTAAACAAGATTACCATCAGGAATAGGTATCCACTCCCATGTATAGATGATCTGTTTGACCAACTCCAAGGGGCCAAACATTTCTCCAAGATTGATCCAAGGTCAGGCTATCATCAGTGACGGGTTAAGGAGCAGGACATCGCCAAGACTGCTTTCCGTACACGCTATGGCCACTACGAATTTGTAGTCATGCCATTTGGCCTTACCAATGCTCTAGTAGTGTTCATGGATCTGATGAACAGAATCTTCCATGAATTTCTGGACAAGTTCGTCATTGTCTTCAACGATGACATTATGATTTTCTCTAAGTCCAAGGAGGAACACGAAGACCATCTTCGTACAGTACTACATATTCTTCGCCAGAAGCAGCTGAATGATAAATTCTCCAAGTGTAAGTTCTGGTTAGACAAGGTGGCATTCTCAGGTCACACTGTATCAGCAGAAGGAATCACTATGGATCCAGCGAAGGTTAAGGCTATTACTAAGTGGCCAAGGCCGACATCAGCGACTGAAATCCGCAGTTTCCTAGGCTTAGCTGGCTATTACAGTAGATTCGTGGAGAACTTTTCCCGCCTAGCACTACCATTGACCAAACTGATGCGAAAAGGGGAGAAATTCGTCTGGACTGAAGAACGAGAGAATAGCTTTGAAGACCTGAATCAGAAGTTAGTATCTGCACCTATTCTTACTCTCCCATCTGGTACGGGTGGATTTCAAATCTACAGTGATGCATCGGGGAAGGGACTTGGCTGTGTTCTCATGCAACATGGGAAAGTGATCGCGTATGCTTCACGACAGCTTAAGCCTTATGAGGAAAATTACCCTACGCATGACTTGGAACTTGAAGCAGTCGTGTTTGCATTGAAGATATGGAGTCACTACTTATATGGAGAATCATGTGACATTTTCACGGACCACAAGAGCTTGAAGTATATCTTCACTCAGCGTGAATTGAACATGAGACAAAGGATATGGTTAGAGCTGTTGAAGGATTATGACATTAATTTGTAGTATCATCCCGGCATGACGAATGTAGTGGCAGATGAACTTAGCAGAAAGTCCGGAATGATCAACGACATTGAGATTGAGGAGAAAATCATAAGAGACTTGGAGCGACTAGACATAGAGATCATGGTACGTGGACAGCACGGTTACCGGGCTAATCTTAGAGTAGAACCCGAGTTACTCTCTAAGATCAAGGAAGCTCAGAAAGATGATGGATAAATCTGGGCGATAATTCAGAATATGGAGAAGCAGACAGAGTTCAAAGTAGATGCAGACGGTATCTTATGGCAGGGCACGAGACTTTGTGTTCCTGATGATTAAGAACTCCGGGAAGCCTTGTTAGCTGAGGCTCAGAGCTCCCCATTTTCTATCCATCCTGGTTCGACCAAGATGTACCATGACATCAAGAAGTACTTTTGGTGGAGTGGTATGAAACAGGATGTTGCCACTTATGTCTCCAAATGTCTTACCTGCCAGCAGGTTAAGATCAAGCATCAGCGATCTGGCGGTCTTCTTCAACCGTTAGATATTCCAGAGTGGAAGTGGGACAATATCACCATGGATTTTGTTACTGGTCTTCCGCCAACCAAGAGGAAGCACGATGCAATTTGGATTATCGTAAATCGACTTACCAAATCAACTCATTTCTTACTGATCCGCAAGGAAGATTCGGTCAGTAAACTCGCCGATACTTATAGAAGGGAGATCATGAGACTTCACGGTTCTCCATCAAGCATCGTCTCAGACAGAGATCCTCGATTCACTTCGGGATTCTGGAGAAGTCTGCAGAAAGCTTGGGGTACACAACTTAAGCTTATCACGACTTTTCATCCTCAAACAGACGGGCAGTCAGAGCGAACAATTCAGACATTGGAAGACATGTTGAGGTCATGTGCGTTGGAATGGACGGGTGATTGGGACGATTATATCTGTTTGGTGGAGTTTGCATACAACAACAGTTGGCACGCAAGTATCAAGTGTGCTCCTTTCGAGATGTTATATGACAGAATGTGTCGCGCCCCAATCTGCTGGGATCAGGTTGGTGAGCGAACATTTGAAGGACCAGAAATCATCGAGTTGACTAATGAGAAGGTCGCAGTAGTTAAGCAGAAACTGCAAGAAGCACGGTCACGTCAGAAAAGCTACGCAGACAATCATCGTAGGACTTACATTTTAACGTAGGAGATCACGTTTTCCTTAAGGTTTCGCCGGCACGTGGTGTTAGATGTTTTGGAATTAAAGGGAAGCTTAGTCCTCGATTCATCGGACCGTTTGATATCATTGAACGAGTCGGTGAAGTATCTTACCATTTAGCGTTACCTCCGCAACTTTCTCATGTACACAATGTATTCCATGTGTCCTTACTCAGAGGGTACCAGTATCATCCCCTTCACATGGTTTAGTATCCACTGGAACAGATTCGAGAAGATCTCACTTTCATAGAAGAACCCGAACGAGTTCTTGACAGACAAGAACGAGTCATGAGAAGGAAGACGATCCCATTCGTCAAAATCCTTTGGAGGGATCATATCGAGCGGGAAGCCATTTGGGAAACAGAGGAGTCTATCCGGGCTTCTTACCCTCATTTCATATTTTGAATTCGTTTATGTTTTTCTTTTCCAGTTTACTTTATCTATAATTCGGGGACAAATTCTTCTTTTTAGGGGGGAAGAGTTGTAAAACCCGCATGCTTTATCATGAATAGTACCCTTAAGATAGTACGTACATGATTAGAACTTTCCTTTTTATAGCACGTTTACGTTTCACGTACAAGAATTACAAGTATTACGTACGTGTTATAACACGATAAGTATTTATTACGTATTAACTCACGATAATTATTTCAATAATAATTATAATCCATGAACATACGAGCATGAAATCATGAATGTAATTAATCACGAGCTAATATTACATATGTATATATATTTATTACGATCACTAGTAAATATATTAAGTCACGAACGATTACTAATAAAATCACATAAAATACGAACACGAGAACACACTTATATTTTAGACATGAGAAATGTACGGGTTACCCCTTTATGGGCCCCATACCTGCGGCTACACCAAGACAAAAGGGCCAAGCCCATAATTTTTACTAAACATGGAATTTAAGGAAAAGTTATTTTCATTTAACAAGATTTAGAAAATATTAAAAACCCTAAAATCCTTTTCTTCTTCCTTTGGTTCCTTGGCCGCCGGGTTTAGCATCACCAGAAGGGTGATTCGGTTTGATTTTGGTCTTTTATTTATTGCAAGGATCGTAGTGTGTTCATCCTTCTTGATTTCACGTAATCGGTATAAACCCTAAATTCTTTTATTTTATGTTTTGATTTATTTAATCACATAAAATCATGAATGTTTTAATAAACTAATTAAAAAAAGTGAAACTAATCATGTTATTAATCATGGGGTAAATCAGTTATGTGTTTAGGGGTGTTTGTTGTTTGGCCGACGCCTAACCGAGCCCCAAGGGGGTCTCGGCTTGGCTTACTTCGCACCACCGAGACCATATGGTCTCGGTTTGGTGATGGTGGTGTCACGACAGCAGCAAGGGGAAGAAACCCCGACCTAGGTCAGGGTATGGTGATGTTTACGGGTCTGGTTCATGGGTTAAAACAAGAGTCCGGTTCACGCATGTTAGATTTTAAACACGGTCCGGTTCATGAGTATTTTTACAAGGTTTAATATTTTTACAAGTTATATTTTTTTTACAAGACTTAAAATTAAATTAATTAAATACATGAACATGATTAATTTAATTTACATGACTTAGGTTATTAATTTTATTATTAATGCATGAATTTTAACCTAAGTATTTTTCCATTTAACTAGACTATATAATTAATTAATTATTAAAATCATGACTTATAATTAATTAATTTACATGACTTAGGTTATATTATTAAGGAATTATAATACATGTTTTAACCTAAGTATTTTTACCTTTTTATTTAATTAAATCATGTTATATTTAATTAAATACTTTAACCTATAGTTTATTTAATTTACATGAAATAATTAATAAACTATACTATATAATAACATGACTTAGAATATTAGTCAGAAAACACTTAAGCTTATATAATTAGCTTAATTATCCAACTTATATCTAATTATGGAAACTTTCTATTTTTAGAAACTTATTTAATTAAGGCATCTAACCTATTTATGGAAACTTTCTATTTTTAGGAACTTATCTATTTTATGAAGTAATTCTATTTTTGGAAACTTTCTATTTTTGAAAACTTTCTATTTTTGGTAACTTTCTATTTTTGGAAACTTTCTATTTTAGGAAACCTGCTATTTTTAGAAAGTTACTTATTATTACACAACAAGTATAATAATACATGAAATACAAGTAATACTTAATCAGAATAGACAGAATATATGATAAGCATAAAGCTTAAATCAGTAAAACATGACATGAACATATAAAATAAGCTAGGACATGATATAAAACCAGTTACGTACTCAGTAATCAGATACTTATACACGTATGTATTTATGTAGCATTAGTGATACCGAAGTAGGACTCTCTTTTGTTCGTCTTCTTCGTTCACTAGACATAAGGTACGGATTATCCGTCCTTTCAGTATGGACATTCTTCCTTATTAGGATTTCCCGTATGCAGCCAACTATTTTCCCCAATATATGTTTTATATGTTTTTGAATTGCTTATGTTTAATTAGAATACCTAAAGCCATATACATGCATGAACAGTTTCACCTAGTTATGAAGGTACCATAACCATAACACTGGAGGCACCAGTGTTATGACTTCACCACGGTGGAGTGATAGCTCGTGGCGTGCCTTTCAGCTTTTGGCCATTTATTATATTATCAGGTGGGGGGTATGGGTGCATCCTAGTTACATGTTTTCGGCATATTACTCAGTGTGAATGTGGTGTGTGCCTTGCATCCTTCACTAGGAGCTGATCCCTCCTACCCAAAACCAGTATATTAAATAGAGGCAGCCCCTCTAATTTGCATGACGAGGTCAGCCCTCCAAGTATTCATGCACGTTGATATTTCATGACCTATATTGGCTAATGGTAAAATATGTTAAACAGTTTTTACAAGATAAACAAAGGCTTTTCAAACTATAAAAACAGTATATAACCAGGTTATCCAGGACTTAGTTTCTTCCGCTGTTTCATGTTTATATTCTTATACTATTCATGTTATACTTGTATATCCGTGCACTGAGCGTATTGCTCAGCCGTTTTCCTTTTCATGTTCCCAAAACGACAGGTACTCAGGGACGCTCGTAGACATTAAGCGTACGTGCATATGGACTAGAAGCTTTCTAGCCTTCTTTACTTAAAGCATTTATCTATACTTTGATACTCATTTCCATGGACATTGTTTAGTTCTTTCTTTTACAGTACTTATGTTTGTGTGTGATGAGTTCTACTTTTGGGATACCGATGTTTGATTCCGATATTTTCTTTATGGTCATGCAATGTTTAGACATTTATCCTTGTATGCTTTGATGACACGCCATAATCACGCGTGACATTCCATTTATCAAAATGGGGTGTTTACCCCCTAACAAGGCATGAGGATATCTGAGTCCAAAAAAGCCCTCGCAAGGCATGAGGATTCACTTTTTTTGCTAAAGATCCTAAGACAATGTGAAGATCATTAATCCAAATCAATATTAAGGATCAAGACACACGACGAGAAGCAATTACTCCCATAAAGATCATGGAGAAGTCGATCTAAGAAGGACCCTACAAGGCATTAGGATTAGTAGATCCAAGTCCGAAAAGGAGGCGGATCGTTGTATATCAAAATCCTAAATAAAGATAAGGATAATGAAGAAGTCATGGTCAACGTTTGAAGCATATCTGACTCCAAATGAAGATGCATACCAAAATTAAGAGAAGACCATAATTTCAAGATCGTCTCTCAAGATTTGAAGTTTGAAGTCAATGCCAAATATCGGTCCGAGAAAGGTCTCAAATCGTGAAACGAATTATGCCAAGATATGAACTTTATGAGATTTCGAGAAGCCGTTTTAAAAGATTTTTTCCTTTAGCTAACTATTGATTAAATCGTCCTACTTTATTTTCGGCCTTAATAAATTATTGAAATAAGTCAAAAATGAATCCTCGTGATCATTCAAGACAAAAATAAAATACAAGAGATATAGCGTATGGATAAGGGATTCTAAGTGAATAATTAAACCACATGAGTAAGTGTTAGCTTTACTAACTTGTAATTACAATGATCTCGTTTTTACGCTTGCTATGGGAAACGTGAAAGTTGAGGGTGATAAATATTCATGACACCAAAATCCCTAATTTAAGTCTTATATTTCTTTACAAGTTTCTTCTATCAAACAATTTCAAAGTTAATAACTTCAATGAAATTGTTATATCTTTTATAATGTTTTGATCTTTTCATCGTTATTAAGTTTCTTTTATTATAATAGTAATAGTATATCGTAATAAAGGCCGAGATAGGTTGATTATGATGAAGACTGTAATTTTTTTCTTTAAAATCATGCATTGCATGAGGACATTGCAATGGACAAGTGTATGGGATTTAATAAGTGTGTAAACACTTAACCTTTTACCACGTAAAACAAGTAAAAACCAAACCAAAACGTGTATTTAATATCTTAAAAGTCGGAATTACGTGTGGTTTTGTGTTTTTGTGTGAAATAGGTACAAAAGATCAAAAATGAAGAAAACACGGGATTTCACGGACATTTATCAAAGAAAAATTCAAAGATAAAGTCAAAGGACCAAAAGTGCCAAATGATTGAAGTTTGGAGGGCTAAATGAAGGTTTAATGAAGTTTCAAGCTTTAAATCAAGAAATGCAAACAACAAGGACCATTTATGCCATTCTCCAAAGTTATCCACTAACAAACCACATGGACCAATTAAGAGCCCGAATTTACTAAGCCAACGTTTCCGCCCTTGCCGCGTAACTCGTCTCGGTTTGCATTTCGCATATTCTACTATTTTATTTCTAATTTTAACATTTTATTAATCTTAGTAAAAATTAAATAAATAAAAGTTTTTTATTTTATAATAGTTAGTTTAGTATTAAAATAGTTAATTTTGATTTTTAAATATTTTTAGTTTTAGTAGTTTTATTTTTATTTATTTTTATCTATTTTTAAACTAACACAAAAATATTAAAAAGAAAAAAAAATAGCATGTGTGTTTCTTTTGTGAGTAATTAGGTGCATGCTTCTAGAAGATTAAAGATGTTGGAGTTGGTTAAAGAAGATTAATCAAGAGCCCTTGGATAAAAGAATAATAAAAGGTGAAGATGGTGATCCATGTGAAGTGCTCCAATTGGTCTATCTATAAAACATCTTTCATCCTATTGGTGAAAACACATCATCACCTACCAAATGACTAAGATGCCCTCAAGTTAAAGAAGAGAAGGTGATTAAATGCCTAAAATGACTAATCTACCCCAAGCACCTTGACTTCAACTATAAATAGCACCTTATTTTTCTTCATTTTGTATGTTGATTTTAGGTAGCTAAATAATGTCAATTTTATTTCTTGTTTTTTAAATGTATTCCCTTTCAACTTTGTACTAGCTTATCATTAAGCAGTTTCATATTAATAAAATATTATGTTTTAGCTTATTCTCTTTTAGCTTATTCTCATTCTACTTTTCTTAATCTTTTCTTATGGGATTAGTTTTTTATAACTTTTTCCAAATAAGTTAAGATTTATATATAAGTTTAAAATAAGTTATCTTATTTCAAGCTTATTATGGGCTTATTTTTCTAGATCTAGCTTATTGTGGGTGATTTGTTCATTTAGCTTTTAAGCTTTTCGAATCACATAAGTTTTAAGCATAGGCTTACAACTTATTTATAAGTTAGCTTTTTAATTAATTACTTTTCGTTTATATCTATTAGTTTTTTTTGATCTATTAGTTTTAAGTTCTAAAAATTAAAATACTTTCATAAAACAAAAAAGAAAATAGTAAGATCTATTAGTTTTTTAATACTAATTAGTTTAGATCTATAAGTTTTAAGTTTAAAAATTAAAGTATTTTTATAAAACCAAAAAAAATTAGTTTAGATCTATTAGGTATTTGTTAAAAAAAGTGTAGATCTATTAATTTTTAGTTTAAAAATTAATATATATTTAAAAAACTTAAAAAATATTCAAGATCTATTAGTTTTGTTTGAACCTCTTTATTAAATATTAATAGTTGCTTATTATTCTCACCTCTTGTGTTATTGTGATCTTGGCGAATCGATTCTTCACGTTTGGTAAAGAGCTTATGGATTAATAAATTTGGTTCGAGTTTGATTTGGTTGGCCATGTACTTTACGGGCCGGGTTACACTTAGATTAAGTTTGATTTGGTTAGCCGGGTATTTTACAGGCCGTATTAAGTTGCTTTTGGGAGACGTGTACTTTACGGGTCATATTTTGTTGCTTATGATTGATTGTATTTAGAACGTTATCTTCGGACCACGTGTACCAAAGTTCTCTCCTTTTTAAATTGCTAGCATAATCGTTTTAGTTTAATTAATTAGATTAATATAGTTTAAATTGTTTTAAAATAAATATCTTTTTTTATATAAAAAGCGTTTTAATTAGTTTTAAATATTATTATTGTTTAAAAAAAATAGATTTAAAGGTTTAAAAATTAGTTTTCATTTAGCTAAGCTTACTTTTAGTATAAAGTTTACACCTTTTGTGATTATTAAGCTTATTAGTATATAAAGCTTCAAGCTTTATCATCTAAAAGATTAATAAGCTAAAAAGGTTAAAGCTTTATGCTTTATTTTTAAGCTTATCTTTGTGATTTCATTTTTTTGTCATTTTTACTTGTTATTACATGCTTGCATTTAGAGTAATTAATATTTTTAATTATATAGTTTAGTTAATTAGATTAATATAGTTTAAATTGTTGAAAAAAATATCTTTTTTTATAAAAATCGTTTTAATTAGTTTTAAGTATTATTATTGTTTTAATAAGATAGATTTAAAGGTTTAAAATTTAGTTTTCATTTATATAAGCTTACTTTTAGTATAAAGTTTACACCTTTTGTGATTATTAAGCTTATTAGTATATAAAGCTTCAAGCTTTATCATCTAAAAGATTAATAAGAGGTTAAAGCTTTACGCTTTATTTTTAAGCTTATCTTTGTGATTTCATTTTTTGTCATTTTTACTTGTTATTATGTGCTTACATTTAGATTAATTTTACATTTACATTAATTAATATTTTTAATTATATAGTTTTGTTACGTCTTAGATTTAATTAGTTTAATCAATATTTTAAATAGTAGTATAATTGTCTAGCATTTTAGAATAATTTTATGTGAACTATTTGCGCTTTTATTTCGATATATTCCCTAGCCTATATAATATTCCCCATTTAAGTTTAATTAGACATAGATTCCAAACAAGTACTATTAACCAAAAACAATTAATCTCTACGATAAAATTGGATTTCAATTCTAGTCGATTTGAGGAAAGATAAATAGACATTAAAAAGAGTTGAAAAATTCTTATATTAATGTTCCCTTTCACTAATGTACTCCATCATATGATGACACTTATAAGAAACTAATACTACACATCAATCCAATAACTCAAATAAGCACATAATCAAATCAATAAAATAAGGTTCAAAATTCCATGTATTAAAATAACGTAGCCAATGCATGAAACACATAAATTTGTAGTTTATATCCCAACATGGACATAAATAAAAAATGCATAAAGAACAAGACATCAAGATTAAACAAAATTCAACAATGGACGACTATAGTTCAACCCGAACTAGTCAAAATTCGAAAAGAAAGAACACGTGAATAAGTATGGACGACTATGGTTCAATCCATATTAGTCCAAAAATCAAAAAGAAGAAATATTTGACTAAGTATGGACGACTATGGTTCAATCCATACTAGTCTAAAATTCGATAAGAAAACTTCATAAATACGAATTGACAATATCCAGAAAAATATCAATCAATATCGTAAAAGTAGTTCATATACAAAATACGGAAATTAACATTTAATCACATCATATACTATAATGCACATGTACTCCTATGACACCTATATGTAGGGACCCTTAAGCTATAGACTAGGCTAGGCAGCCTAATTCTCTATAACCATTGTCTCTTATACCATTCTGTCACACCCCGCCGTGGCGGTAACACGGGAGAGACGTATGGATATCATCACAATAAACAGTGTCTCTATAGAGAAAACTAAAATGCAAATATAATTTCATAAATGGCGACACAATGTCGAGACAATATCTCAACCAAAATGCAGGAATCTAGGTAAGTAGGTAATAAGTCCTACCTCTTACCCTAGACAAACAAGTAAACAAACATTCAAACACATAGGTGTCTAACAATATCACTTATTCAAATAACAAAGGTAAAACTAAGAGGAAGCGGATTCCCCATAATTCATCCTAGCGGCTTCTAAACTCTAGCCACTTCTAACATCACCTCTCATAACTACATCACCTGAAAATGACACTAAAATCTGTCAACATAAAGTTGGTGAGAACATAGGTTTAAACTATCGAAAACATCATAAGAACCCTGACAACCGTTGTAAATAAGTTGAAGAAAACAAGTTAAAGCAATAGACCATAATGTGATAATCATGTTACATACAACTACAAACAAAACTCAATTCAAATACCAGTTACATCAAAAATTCACAAAACACACTATAACAATCAGAATACACAATAAGAACAATGTACTACACTATACGGATCTTCCCCACACCACTAGTTGAATATGAACCATCCCCGCCGTAGCGGGAACACAGGGCGAGACGTATGGATATCATCACAACAAACGGTGTCTCTATAGAGAAAACTAAAACGCAAATATAATGTCATAAATTGCGAATCAATGTTGTGATAATATCTCAATTAAAATGCAGGAGTCTAGGAAATTAGGTAAAAAGTCCTACCTCTTACCCAAGACAAACAAGTAAACAAACATTCAAACACATAGGTGTCTAACAATATCACTTATTCAAATAACAAAGGTAAATCTAAGAGGAAGTGGATTTCCCATAATAAATCCTAGCAGCTTCTAAACTCTAGCAACTTCTAACATCATCTCTCACAACTACATCACCTGAAAATGACACTAAAATTTGTCAACATAAAGTTGGTGAGAACATAGATTTAAACTATCGAAAACATCATAAGAACCTTGACAGCCGCTGTAAATAAATTAAAGAAAGCAAGTTAAAGCAATGGACCATAATGTGATAATCATGTTACATATAACTACAAACAAAACTCAATTCAAATACCAGTTACATCTACAATTCACAAAACACACTATAACAATCAGAACACACAATAAGAACAATGCAATACACTATCCGTCTTTCCCACACCATAAAGGTTCATCAATCTATGATGGATGTCTAACCCTTTTACAAATTCTAATCTCATTTTATGGCTATAAGTATCCCATTACACCCCTCTATAAGCCTCTTAACTATGTTAAGTTCATAGCCTAACCCGTTCTCATTTTACCTAAAATAGTCCCGTTTTTCATGCTCAAAACTATGGAACCAACTCCCCCTTAAACAAAATAACATCTTCTGTAAAGAAAACCCTATGCCCTTACATGTGTTAGCTTTATCTCATAATTTTCCCCAACAATAAATCTACTGTTAAGGCTCCGATGGGTTAAGCCTAATAAGTACTTTTTATAAGTGTTTAACTTATTTAGTTAAATTATTAGTCCGATATGCTAACTTAGCTCGTTAATGTCCGTATGTCCTATAGTTCGGGTTTTATCGGTTTTTACTTGTATTAGATACTTATATATCAGTATATGACTTTTAAAAACTTTACATTAGACGGGTTTGATCGTCTAAGTTTTAATTGGCGAAAAAGGTTAATTTTACGGTAATAGCCGAAAAAGTCGTAAAAATCATGTTTATAGTTTTATAACTTATAAAACTTATCAAACTACCATTTTTATAAAATGTCCATTTATTTATCCTTATACATGTTTATATGAATGTATTATATAAGTTAGTGGGTTTTAATTCACATTTTATACTATTTTTATTTGAGTGCTTATATAATACTATTATACTTTAAATTCACAAAACCAGTCCTAAATTTTCAATCCACTAAAATGTCCATATCTAGAGTTCTATATGGAGATAGGACCTCAAATTTTTATCGCAGAAACTACATGATATGTGCTTCATTAAATTCCTTAGCTACTGATGAATCAACCTCTAAATATTTTAATAAATTCGTCCAAAACAGTGTTAGGCAGATTTGCACTATAAACTTGTTTTGATCATATCTCACTCATTATAATGATTCCATTGTATGACAAACTCTCACATGTGTACAAGACTCATAGCTTACTGTTTATCAATTCATCTATACCATTTTATCAGTTTATCATTTGGTTACTTACTGTTTTTATACAGCCATCTTATTAAGCAAGATTTAACCATTTTTACATATGGTCACATGTATACTCCCCTGACCCACGAACTCACATGAAGACAAGAATTGCCCTAGAATTAACGTGCCAAGATCATGCTTCATTCCTACGCACTATTTTGACGTCCAAGATCATATAACAACAAGAATTGTCACATGTATCAAGCTCCCAAGTCAAATTCAGTCAATAAAAGTTCAAACCTTCAAGGGCATTATAGGGACTTCACCAACTAGGATTTATAGTTTTTATTCAACATTTTAGTATCTATGTAGCCTATATAAAGGCATAGGACTCACACATTAGTCCTTGTTCTTGGATTCCTAGGTCAAAGTTCTATAAAGCTTATTTTCTAAGTGAATGAAAAAAGTTTGAATCTTGTGACGAATTCCAAGTTCCCATTTACTTTTATGTTATTGATATTGATCTAAGTTTGTGATTTCTAAGTTTCAAAGTTTGGTTTAAGTGTTATGCAAGTGTTTCAAAGATTTTCCAAAAATCTGATTATTTTCGTAAGTCTTAGTTCAAACACTTGAGATTTTTGGGCATTGGATTGATCATAGCACCTTGATAAGAAGATTATCAAGGTGTTGTGAGATCTAGGTTTGGGAAGAATCAAGGAGTGGGGAACAAGGTTGGAAGAGATCAGTTTCATTTTCCATTTTTCTTTTATTAATTTGTTTATTTCTAACCTTGTTGTTCTTAGCAGCTTATTGGGAGCTTGTTCCTTGTTTAGCTAGGCACATAATCTATAAATCCGTGAGTGTGGATGTACATTCATGAGGTTTGAGCTTTCTTTCCTAAAAATATGTTAAAAAAGTGGTTATAAGTGATTTTGTGATTTTGCTGTTGTATATGTTGTTCTTGTGGCTTGAATCTTGTTCTTGCTGCATGATATTGTTGGTATGATGTTTGATTAGGCTTGGGTAAATCTGTTAAACACATTTGCTTGTTTAAATTTTGATTTAAAAAGATAAGAGGGTGTTTGGGTCTAATGTTTTAGGTTTTGAATGTTAGTTGGAGTAGGTGCTAAGTGTTTATATGAGTTTGTATCTGATATTGAGTTGGTTGAGTGCTAATATTTGCCATACTTGAGCTTTTAAACATCAAATCTGAATCTGTGCTATATCTTGCTTGTTTTTGCATATTTTGACTTGAAACTTTGGGAACACTTAGTGTGTATGCTTATTTAGGGTTAACAAGTGCTTAAACAAAGTTTGTGTAACCTGTTTTAGAGATTTGAGGGTTTGAAATTGGGTTTGTGGTCAAGTATATCAGCAAAATCATTTTGTGTTCATCATTTGTTCATCAGTAAGTAACATAGGCTTGGATCTAGGTCTAATCTTGGATTCAGTGCATGAAACAAGTTTATTTAAGCTTATTTAAGATTATTATAGCTTGTGTATGCTATTGGTTCAATTTGGTTGGCTTAATCTTGCTTAAACTACTTATTTCATCAAATCTGCTTAATGTTCATGTCTGTGTGATATCTGGGCATAAATTGAATTAACTATACAATTTGCTTGGTGAAATTGTGATTTCTTGGTTGTTATTGACTCCTTATAAGCCACTGGTTATAATGGTGCCTTGATTGTCCACTGATTCCTAGTAAATCTCACTAAAATCAAGAGTCAAGAAAGTCAAACAGTGGGAATCCTTTCCCACTGCTACTAGCCACTGCTAGTGTTAATTTGTGAAAAGCTTATCAATAAGCTATAATAGCTTATTTAGACTTGCAACAACTTTGTTTTTGTAATCAATCTTCCTTATTTGACCCATTTGACTATTCTGGAGTATTTGAGCCTTTGACTTTTAAGTTTGACTAGAAAACGATTTGACTTTTCATTTTCAAAAGAACTTATTATTCCAGCTTATTCAGTGTGCTTATTTGAAATCTTTTGGATTATTAAGCTTAGTTAAGTGATTTGAAACATTTTGCAAAAAGAGTCAGCCCTTGAATTGGTCTAGAACTCGAAAACGACTATTTTGTCATTTTGTGTAGAGAGCTTTTACTTATTTCAGGCTTATTTCTTGGGCTTATTCAAAATTATTTTTACAAACAGCTTTTTAAGGTCAAGAGAAGGATGTGTGTCAAATTTTAGCTTATGGCATTAGCTTATGGCTTAATGGGCCAAAAAGCCCATTAAGAATAGTTTTTTTTTTTGGGTAAAGGGGACTGACCCCGGTAAAATATATTACACCAAAAAACGTTGAAGTACAAACGGATGTAGGTGAAGTCCTACATCACGGCCCGTTACATGGGCTACAACCAGCACATACACAATGTGCACAAACCACAAAACTTACATAAGAATAACATGCCACTCTTATGACTACCAAATACATTGGAAAAAAAGAATATAAATAAACATAAGAATAACATGCCATTAAGAATAGTTGTTTGCTTATTAAGCTATGATAATCTTGCTTTCAGCTTTTGGGCCTTTAGAGTTTTGTGTTTAAAATTGAATTTTAAGCTAGACTGGAACTTTTCAGCTTATTTGGATAACCTTTTGCTTATTGGGCCAAAAAGCCCATTACGCTTGGACTGTTTTGAGTTTTAGCCCATTTGGAGGCCCATTAGGGGTATTTTGGACATTTCACTTTCATTTTCTGTTTATTTAAGTTAAAATAAACCAGTTTGCAAGTTTTTAGAATTTTTTATAATTCTTGGGTTTTTATTAATATTTTATTAATATTTTATTATTAAAATTTGTTTTTAATACTTATGCAACTTTTTCATTTTTCTTAGGGCAAAAACATTAAGTTAGAATTTTAAAACTTTTAGATTAATTTTCTTGACGTTTAATTAATTTTTAGGATTATTTTAATATTTTAATAGTTTTTAATCATTTTTAAATTGTTTTATTTAATTTTAAATTTTTAAAAAATAGTTTTTAGCTTAATTAAGTTATTTTAGAGGTTTACAAATTGAAAAATCTCATTTTGGGCTTTTTATTAATTACTTTGATTTTTAGGCTTTAATTAGCATTAAAAAATTATTATTTAATTAAATAAAAGGTTGGAGTGATTTTTTATTTTTTGTAAACTCTAATTACATTTTTAAGATTTATTGCAATTTTCTAGGAATTTTTAGAGTAATTTTAAATTTTGTCACGTTTTACGGTTTTACGTTTACGACTTTCGTCTTAGTGTAATTTTAATCGTAACCGTCATCCTTTTCTTTTTTCTTTCTTCATAATCATAATCACAAACACTTAATCAAGTTTTAACACAACACACTAGCCTCCTTGAGAACGAACTCATTATTTGGGGTCATAAGTGTTTACGTTTTCCAAAACGTTCACTTAATACTTTCCACATTTACGCATTTTTCCTAAAGGGTGTAAAATACTCAATATCATTTTGGCGCCGCTGCCGGGGAGGCGTGTTGTGTTTTGATTTGAACAAATTTTGTTTTTATATTAGCCATAATAACTATTTGTGTGATTAGCACTCTAAGCACGCGTATTATCGGTTTTCGTTTTTGTGTGAATATTATTACTATATTGTATACGTATCACAATAAATTCACAAGTACTCCAAAAGTGTGAAAACACAACCTGATTTGAGATTTCATCACTCAATCATTGTATTCGAATCTCAAACAAAGAAAAAAAAGGCAAAATAGATAATTACTTTCGAGAAGCTTGATTTTAATTAACACAAACTATAACGTGGGTATAAGGCGGTTGTATTTCACGACCTAAGGGAAAAAGGCTCTTAAGTTCTTAGCGCCGCCTCGTTTCCCCCGCTTGCTTGTGTGTGTTGAGAGAAAAAGGGCTAATCGAGGGTTTATCAACCAAAGTATTATCTACGTATCTATATATTTTCTTGGTTTCAAAAGATTAAACCCTCTTGAACGTTTTAGTGTTCCACCAACGTTCTAAAGTCATCGAAGGCGTTCACTTCACGTGATCGTTTTCATTCCTTGAGGATCTTTTAATCGAGAGATTTGATTTGAGGAGAGATTTGTAGATTTGTGTCTACGTAATACATAACAAAAATCCAAAAAAAAGTAAAAAACAATCAAAAGCACAAAAAAATTGAAAAAGTTAAAAACACCCAAAAGAATCTTCTTTGCTCATCCCCACGTTGTACATGACATTTATGCAAACTCGTAACCAAGCAAGACGTGCACGTAAATGTTGAAACCGAAAGGAAGGAACGCCTTCTAGTGAAGTATCTCCTACTAACGAACCCATCGTAGAACAAGAAGCAACCATGGCTAATCGTACTATGATAGAGTTGCTTCAAGCACCCACCGGGGGTTATGGAGAGGCTATTGTGATTCCCGCCATCCTTGCGGAGACTTTTGAAGTTAAGACGGGTTTTGTTATCGATGATCGAAAACACCAAATTCCGTGGTGATGAAAAGGACAACCCTCACAACCATATCCGCCAATTCAATCGTCTTACCGCCACTTGCAAGTTTAAGGATGTCTCGAATGACTCGATTAAGATGATGCTTTTCCGTATTCCTTAGCGGGGCCCGCTAAAATTTGGTTAGAGAAAGAGCCACCCAATCCTATATTGACGTGGAAGGATCTCGTTTCAAATTTCGTGAACCAATTTTTTCCGCCCTCTAAGACTACACATTTGAAAAACGAGATTTCAAAGTTTTCACAAGAGTTTAATGAGAGTTTTTCGATGGCTTGGAATCGGTTTAAGGAAATGTTACATGAGTGTCCTCATCATGGTTTTTCCGACTTGCATCAAATTGACACGTTTTACAATAGCTTGAACGATAATGAGAGAGATTATCTTAATGCCGCAGCGGGTGGTAAATTTTTGTGTAAAACGGTCGAGGAAGCGTTGTTGATTATTGAGAATAGGTCTAAGGTCTATAGCCCTCGTAGCACACCGAGTGTTAGCAAGGCTTCGTCTTCACCTTCATTGTCACGTACCATCGATGCTTACCAAATCGAGGCAAATATGGAGAACAAAATCTTTGATAAGCTTAAGGTACTTTTAATTGAGTTTAAAGTTTGTGAACAATCCACTCCCGCTACGGCTAAAGCGGTTGAGGTTTCTTGTATGTATTGTGGTGGAGGTCATGATTTCTCCGAGTGAATTACCAACGGTGGTAACATGCCTACGCGGCCACGGGAACTTATAACCAAAACGGTCAAGTTACCCGCACTAATCAATTGACTCCACCGGGTTTTGCACCAAATCAAAATGCTAACAATTATCGAAACATCAAGTTGGATGATATGAGAAAATTCTCATATCAATTAATCAACAAATCACCCTAAAACACATGGAAAATACCTAACTTTTGTGCTATAAAGCAGTATTATGTGGTATTTTTTGTGTTTGTGCTTAAACAGGTAACAAGGATACAATTTCAAGCAAACAAGAGGAAATCAAGCTCATTTATGATGAAAAGACAAGAGAAGGATCAAAGTTGACAAGTCATTGAAAAAGAAGGACCTATCTTGACAATACTCAAAAGTTGAGGGACTTAAATGTAAACTTTGTAAAAGTCAAGATCAAAGTCTAACTTGGTCAAACTTCAAGTCAAGGGAGTCAAATGAACAAGAATGCAAGTCAAAGGACTAAAATTGCCATTGGAATGAAGATAAGAGCTCATTTTGATAATCTACTAAAGACAAGGGACTGAAATTGTCAAAAATGCATCAACTTTGTTCTCAATCCGTGTATACACACTCTTAGCCAATCATAATGCAAGAAAAATGAGTTGTGGATCGCCAGCTGGACTGCCACCTCACATTCTCATTAAATATATAAAGCCAACAACAGTGCTCCCCACTTATTTTCTTTTGGCCTATCAGAACTCAACATGCAATATATATTTTATCCAATTAGGATAATGATCCGTGTGAAGGGCCAAGAACGAATGAAAACATGACACGTGTCATCTTCAACAACAAACTAGCCCAGGAACGTTTATCAGCTACAATGCATTTCACAAAAAGCTTTCTACATGAAAAATAATCGGATTGAGATGACGAATTCAACCACACAAGTTAATTAAACTGAAGATCAAAGGAGAAGAAAACCCCTTTCTTGTTCTTGGAGTGAAATCTGCAATCCACCATACTTTGACACATGGCACCTCCTCATTGGCTAAGACACGTCATGCTACCCCAGCTCATCATCATCAACCTCTATAAATACGATATTGTACATTCATTTTCATTGTGTAGCTAAGTGTGCAAAAACATACACTTTAGATTTTCTCTCTCAAATCTGTTCTTTCATTCAGTTAGTCAACAACTCTTAAGTGTTTGACACACACTTAAGAGTTGGTTAGAAGTTAGTTAAGCAGTTGTAACCACTTTTCCTTCATAAATCAATAAAAATCACAAAATATCCATTTCCTCTTCTCTTATCTTCATTTCACTTACTCGTACCTTCAATCATGTTACTGTTTGTGATTTCATTGATCTTAAGTGATCAATGAAGTGTTTTTGATACATTGTGGAAGTTTGTTATGATCAATTCAGCTTTAGCAGTCCTATCCAGTTCCTGAGTACCATATTGTAGCAGTTGGTTTGATTTGAGCAGATATAGCTTATGGAGGTGATAAATTGGTTAATGGTGGTGTTCTAGTGTTGTTCTTGTAGATTCTAGTTGGCTCAGCGCCATACTACTCCATCAAGGGAGGCTTCTAGCTAAAAGGTTTCAAAATCCTCATTTATGGTTCCACTCAATTGAAGATTGCATGCTCAATTCTTAGTGTAATATGATCATGTATTGAGATATGTTTTAGTGTAATCTTGTAAATTTGACAGATTGTAAGTAATCTTGTAGCCTTAAGTCCGTTTTTACTTGATTTCAGCTTTATATTCATCAGTTTTAGTTCTTTGATTGCATTTTGTGGTTTAGTCTTTTAACAAGTCTGAAGTTGTGTAAAAAACTCTTCATTTTAGTACTTGAACATGTCTTGATATCAGTCTTAGTTTGTTTCATTCTTTAAATCAAAATCACTTTGTAAAAGTTCTTCACAGTCTTGATAAGTAGTGTTTGGATCTGCATAGTTTTTATGATACAAGTTTGTAAATCCTATTAAGTTTTGCTTATTCACATTCAGTAAACCAGTGGAAACAATTTTGTTTGGTTTTGAAGTCCAAATTCAGGTCAAAAAGGCAAATGGTATAGAAAAAGTATGGGTCAAAGTCTGTGAACACTTTTATTTAGAAAACTAGCTCATTTCAAATCCATGCCATTGCTTCATTTCTTAACCAAATTGCCTGAAACAAGTTTCTAGTTGTAGTATAACATCCAATGTTCAAGTCTGTTTAAGGAAATTATACAGTTCTCAGTATTGAGCTAGGAATCAGCTTTTTGATAAGTACTTGATCAAATGCAAGTTTCTATAAAGAGATGTTGACTGTTTTCTTATATAGCCATTTCTACTTCATAAATGTTCCCATTTTTCTTCACAAACCTGTTTAGAAACATGTCTTGAGTAGTTTTGGAACTTTTCAGCTTTTTCATGTTTTTGGTCAAACTTGGTCAAATAAGCGCTTGAGAGCTTATTCCATTTTCCAGCTTATTCAGTGAATCATTTTCAAAAAGAAAAGACATTCCATACTCCTATTAAGCTGTTTAACAAGTTTGAGCATTAAAATCAAGATGTGGATGTCTGGCTTTTTAGTTAGCTTAAAGTTGGCTTATTGGAATGAGCTTATTTTAGTTCTACTTGGTTTTAAGCAGTTTCTTCATACAAGCCTGGTTGATTTTCAATTTTAAGCATTTTAAAACCAGTTTGAGCTTATATGGTCCAGTAATAAGCTGATACGAGCTTATTCTTTGTTGTATGCCCGTTTTTGTTATAATTTCCTTGTTAATTGCATTTTGATCCTTCAAGTTGTTAACAGTTTTCATATCTGGCTAAACTTCCTTGTTTTTAGGTTTTGCAAGTTTACACCCCTTAATCTTTTAGTTACTTGTCAAATTTAGATAGGCAGTTTGTGAAGTTGTTAATAGTTTGTTACAAGTTGTTAGAATTTACAATTTAGGTCCTTTTACTTTATGAACTTTACATTTCAAGCCTTGTACTTTCAATTACTTTACATTTCAAGCACTTAACTTTCATGTTTTTACATTTTGGAATTTTGAGAATAATATTTGGTATTTGCTAAGTGTTTTACGGATAAATAGATTAATATTTTTCACCCTTTTTACTTGTTGTTTGAAATAGACATAGAAAATCCAAATACCCTATCAACCAAGAACAATAATAAACTTGAGATTTTTATGACTTTCAATTGGTCAAGAATCGAGAGAAAACGAACTTCAATATACTCAATTTCAAATGGCGCCGTTGCCGGTTCTTTGACTTTACGAGAGACTATTGATTGACGGTTTTCATGGGCTTTTGGGATCCGTTCACCCCGTGAACGTTATTTTTACGTATCATAAATCAAAATCATAAAAAAATAAAAAATATAAAAATATAAAAACTAAAAAATAACAAAAAAAATTATTTTCCTAAAGAACTGACCAAAAAAATAAAAAAAAATTAAAAAGCAATCTTTTTCCTAAGAGATTGCAACAAAAAATATATATTATTGGATTTCCTTAGTTTTTACGTACATATAGTATTTTCTTTAAAAAACCCAATAAATACAAAAATATTTTCTCTATATTATTATATGTAGATACGTATACGTATTAGAACAACCAATACACATATCTCCATAAGTATTGCTTTTGCAATACACCGTGTTAGGGAGCGTTCCGGTCCTTGACACGTGTATCGTTCGAATTTAATTAAGCAAGAATAGATAAATACTTCCAATAGGCAATAATTCGAAGAATACAAACTACAAAGTGAATAGAAAGGCGATGTGCTACAAAATGCCATCTAAGGGTTAATAGGTACTTAAGTGCTTCGCGCCACCTAACCCCCTGTTCACTAGTGCGTATTCTAAGAAGGAAGGCTTGATTGGGGGTCTTGCACCCAAGTAGTACATACGTATATTATACTTTCTTGTGGATATTTTATATTAAAGCTCAAAGAGGGTAATCCTTTCTTCTTCAAAGTCGAACGAGTGCTTCTCTCTCACTCCTTGTATTGAGTTGCATGCTCACTCGCGGGCGTGCACAAATACCATTTGGTGTACAACCCCTTCCTCCCAAAAGGAAGAAAAAGGGAAAGAGTAAAAACACCACCGTCCATCAAGCCGATCCCGAGAATCGTGCTTTGATCCACACTCAACAAGAAGCCATGGCCGGCGTTGACACTCGACCTTTGATGGAGCACTTGCAATCCAATGTGCAAGGATATGCCGATTAATAAGTGTGAAAACACTTATCCTTTTACCACTTATTTCCAATAATAACAAGACCAAAACGTGTATTTTATGTCGTAAAAGTCGGAATTATGCGTGGTTTGTGTTTTTATTGTGTTTTAGGACCAATAGATGAAAAAGGAAGAAAACACGGGCTTTCACGGGCTTTTATCGAAGAAAACGAGAAAAGACGAACTCAAGAGATCAAGAGTGCTTAAAGAACGGATGTCCAAAACCTATTGTGAAAATTTATCGAAGAAAAAGTCTAAAGATGGAAGTTTAATGAAGTCGAAGAACTCAAGTCTAAATTAAAGAAGAAAATTATTAGGACAAGTTCAAATCCCGAGACGACATCGAGAAAAGACAAAGAATTAAATCGAGTCGAGAAGAAAAGAAAGAAGGAGGTACACCACACATGCACTTCCCACTTAGCCTATAAATACCCTCCTAATCACATTAGGAGGGTAGTTATCTAGTTTCATTTTTAATTTTTCCTTTCTAGTTTTTTTAGAGAGAGAAAGTTCTAAACTTTCTCTTACTAAGTTTTTCATCTTTTCTTTCTTTTAATCTTTCAAGTTTAAGCTTTCAAGTTTAAGCTTTCATTAATCTTTGTATTTGTGTTTCTTTAATCAAAAGTTTAAGTTTAAGTTTGTGTTCTTTAATCTCTTTCCACATTTCTTGGTTTCAATTTGCTTTTAATCCGAAAATCATAATCCATACGGATTGATTTTGTTTGATGTTTAAGTGGTTAAAAATTTAATCTTTTTACTACTTATTAAGCTTTTATTTGGTTTAGGGTATAAACTCTTTTAGCTTATTGGCTTATTTCATGTTTTAGCTTTTTGGTTTTCGGATTTCTTAATTGATTTAGTCTTTTTAAAAGTTTATCTTATAAAGTTAATGATTTTTCTTGTTTTAAAAGTTGTCGATCTTTAGCTTATTAAGTTGTTTAAGATTCGGTTAAGGTAGCTTATTGTATGTGCCTATTGAAATTTTAGCTTACCATCATTTTCGGATTGTTTCATGATCCATCGCAATATTGGGGACAACATCATTCCGACGAGCAGCTTTTGTCTATCGCAATAACCCCTTGTGGTTTTACTTTGCGATAACTTGTACTTCCCCCTTATTCCGATCTGGATTGCGATCGCTCATTGCGATCGCATATTCAGACGGGTGATAAGGTTAATTTGAATAGAAACTCTGCCAAAATTTTGTCAGCTACATTCCGATAGGTTGGTCATCATTCTGATAGATGCTCATTGCGACAGAAGTGTTTACTTGCATTTCGATCTGAACTTTGCGACAGAACCATATTCCGACAGAATTGACTTTGACATTCCGATGGGTATTCAGATGAACATTCCGACAGCTTTACATTTGATTATTGCGATGGCTTTCATTTTGATACATTCAGACATAACATGTTTCTAAGTTTTAAAGTTTTACAAAGTGTTTTTCTGAATAACTTTTAGTCTAATTTGTAAACGCTTTAATTTTACTCAACGACATTTTTCATACTTGCTTTTAGTTTAAATTAAATAATCAAACAAACCATTTATTATTCCACCAAGAACAATTGAGTCACACTTAAATCCCTTTCTCAATTCGAAGAGATCGGACGATAATATTTTATACATGGCTCAAAACCGTGTATTAAATGGCGCCGCTGCCGGCTCGTTTCGTTAATACTAAAGGTTTTAAGTGAGAGACGCGTTGGATTGTGGGATCCGTTCATCTTTCAACGTTATTTTCCTTTCTTTAAAATTTTCAAAAATCCTAAAAAATATAAAATTTTCAAAAATACAAAAAAAATTAAAAAACATAAAAAAAAAACCAAAAATATTTCTGCTTTGTTAGTTCTTTTGCAGGTGTATGCGCACTCGATCAACGTCTTATCCCGAGCCCTAGACTCTCGATAACTTAGACATGGACAGTGTACACAACAATAATAATAATCCACCTCAACCCAACATGAATAATGACAACAATGAACCTCTACCGGACAATCGTCCAATGATCAAACTTTTGCAAGCACATGTAGAGGGCAACAATGATGCTATTGTCATACCCGCGATTAGAGCCAACAACTTTGAGCTCAAATCCGGCTTCATTCAAATGGTCTCTGCTCAACCATTCTTGGGGCGTTCAATTGATGATCCTCATGACCATATTAAGAGGTTTCTTCAACTCACTAATACGGTTAAGTATAATGGGTTTTCACAAGAGGTAATTCGCTTGCAACTTTTTCCTTTCTCCTTAGAGGGACAAGCCCGCATTGGCCTTATAAGGAACCGCCACAAAGTATTCTTACGTGGACGGATTTAGAGACCAAATTTATCAACTACTTTTTCCCACCCTCTCGTACTACCGCTTTGCGGAATGAAATCATTACTTTTGAACAAAAGTACGATGAGACTTTTAGTGAATCTTGGGACCGTTTTAAAGAACTTTTAAGAAAGTGCCCACAACATGGTTTTACCAAAGTGCACCAAATTAATACTTTTTACAATGGTTTAAGCATGAATGACCAAGATTCACTAAATAGTGCCTCGGGGGGTAATCTTTTGGTGAAGTCTGCTAATGCCGCTTGGGATATTATTGAAAACAAATCTAGAGTGCATACCAAGAGTCTTCGGACCAATGTGGCTAGTGCTAGCACTCATGAGAGCGACAAGAGACTTGATAAGCTTACTTGTTGAATCACTTGCTCTCCAAGCCGCCAACAATACCAAAGCTATCACTGCCCAAGCTAGTACTTTAACTCAATCATGTGATATATGCGGGGGATCTCACTCATACACCGATTGTCCCTCGTCTCACGACAATCTAGAAAATGTGTATGCCGCCAACGGTACCTATTCTACAGGAGGCTATCAAGCACGTCCTCAAGGTGACCACAACTTGCTCAGCTATCGCTCAAACAACTTTCTTTCACCACCCGGTTTTCCCCCACAAAACCCAAAAAACCTCAATCGCAATAATCAAAACCAACCACGTGCTCCAACTCCATATCAAAACCAAAGAAACCCATATCCACCTCAAAGAAACAACCAAGTTTACCAACAACCTGCTTATCAACCACCTGCCTACAATGCTCCTCCCAACCAACCAACTCCATTACACCAAGAGGTTGAAACCTACATGAGGACTAATGATGCGATAGTGCAAAATCTTCAGCGGGAAATGGCCAACATGAAAGCAGATATGGTGAAGCAAGGGAATGATCTTCAAGCTGATATGCGAAACACTTTGTAAAGTCAAACGAATGACTTGAGGAACATGATGGCTAGTTTATTCCCAAGTAATCAAGCCTCTGGATCGGGTTCTCTTTCGAGAAACACCGTTGCTAATCCAAGAGGGGAGATGAAAGCAATCACCACTCGCAGTGGAAAAGGTTTAAAGGAACCCGAGCTTCCTACACCTACACCGGTGATTGTGACAAAGGAAAACGAGTCTCCTTCTCCAATTCCTCCAACTTCTACTCCTCCACCTTCTACTTCTACCCCTCCACCACCCAAGGATGTGAGTGCGAATTCTATCCCAAAGCCTTCATCTCAACCCAACATACCTTATCCTTCGAGGTTGAGGAAAGAGAAATTGAAGAACAAGGATGATATTCAGGTTTCAAACTTTCTTAAAATGTTCAAACAAATGAATTTCAATATCTCCTTTGCTGAGGCTCTCGCTCACATGCCCAAATACGCTAAAATGTTTAAAGATCTTCTCAGTGATAAGGAGAAACTTCTCGATATTGCTCAGACCCAACTTAATGAGGATTGCTCCGCAGTGCTCTTAAGGAAATTACCAACCAAACTTGGTGATCCGGGTCGTTTCTTGATTCCTTGCAACTTCCCTGGGGTAGAGAACTGTATGGCCCTAGCCGATCTAGGTGCTAGTATAAACTTAATGCCATTAAGTGTCTGGAAATAATTATCTCTACCCGAGCCAGTCCCCACACGGATGACTTTGGAATTAGCTAACCGTACGGTTGCTTATCCAGTGGGGATAGCCGCAGACGTCTTCGTTGGTGTCGAAAAATTCACCTTTCCGGCGGATTTTGTTGTCGTTGACTACGAGATGGACCCCCGTGTTCCATTAATCATTGGACGTCCATTCTTGAGGACCGGTCGCACTCTCATTGATGTAGCCGCGGGCGAATTAATCATGAGAGTTGGTGACGATAAAGTCGTCTTCAACATGGGTAAACTTTCTAAGCAGCCTTCGGAAAACGAGAGTGTTAATTTCATTGACGTTCTTGATGAGGCTTGTGAAGAACATTTCAAAGACGCTTGTAAAAGTGGTTCTTCTTCTCTACCCACTGTTGAGACCGTTGCCTCTATTGCCCCATCACTAACTCCATTTGGAGAAAGTGATTTCATCTTGAAAGAATTTGAAGCAACTTTGGGAGATGTGGACTTGCAATATGACGATTCTCCCTCCAATTGGGATGAATACATTCGTACCATTGAGAAACTTCTCAATGAGGACCATATTTCTCCACCATCTCCTAAGGATATCTCTATCGATGAACCGAATTTGACTACGCCTTCCATCAAAAATCCTCCGGATTTAGAGCTTAAGGACCTACCGTCTCATCTCGAGTACGTTTTCCTTGAAGACAACAAGAAGTCACCCGTCATCATTGCTAAGGACTTAAAAGAGGAAGAAAAATCTTGACTTATCGCCGTGCTGAAGAATCACAAGAAAGTGACTGCTTGGAAAATATCCGATATTCGTGGAATTGATCCTCACTTTTGAACACATAAAATTCTCACGGAGGACGACTTTAAACCCACTATTCAAAGCCAAAGAAGGGTGAATCCTAAGATCCATGATGTTATCAAAAAAGAGGTTATCAAACTTCTTGATGCAGGAATGATCTATCCTATCTCGGATTCACCATGGGTTAGTCCCGTCCATTGTGTGCCTAAGAAAGGCGGAATCACCGTTGTGCCCAATGAAAACAACGAGTTGATTCCTACTCGTCTCGTTACAGGGTGGAGAGTTTGTATAGACTATCGCAAGCTCAATGATGCTACGAGAAAGGATCATTTTCCCCTTCCTTTCATGGACCAAATGCTTGAACGTCTAGCGGGTAATGACTATTACTGCTTTTTAGACGGTTTCTCCGGGTATTTTCAAATTCTCATCGATCCCAAAGACCAAAGGAAAACCAAATTCACTTGTCCTTATGGAACATTTGCCTACAAAAGAATGCCTTTCGGCTTATGCAATGCTCCTGGGACTTTCCAAAGGTATATGGTGGCTATCTTCCATGACATGGTTGAAGAAACTATGGAAGTCTTCATGGATGATTTCTCGGTCTATGGCGATTCTTTCTCCCATTGCCTTGCCAATTTAGAACGTATGCTTAAGCGGTGCGAAGACACTCGCCTTGTTCTAAATTGGGAAAAATGCCATTTCATGGTAAAAGAAGGCATTGTGCTTGGACATAAAATCTCTAAAGCCGGTCTTGAAGTTGACCGTGCTAAATTGGATGTCATAGCCAAATTACCTCCACCTTCAACCGTGAAGGGTGTGAGAAGTTTCCTTGGTCATGCGGGCTTCTACCGTCGATTCATTCAAGATTTTTCTAAAATCGCTCGCCCGATGACCCACCTCTTTGAAAAAGATACTCCCTTCATCTTTTCCAAAGAGTGTCTTGAATCCTTCAATCTTCTTAAGGATAAGCTAACTAAGGCACCGGTCTTGGTTACCCCTAATTGGGAGCTACCTTTTGAGTTGATGTGTGATGCTAGCGACTTTGCTATTGGAGCGGTTTTGGGCCAAAGAGTGAACAAACACTTCCAACCAATCCACTATGCTAGCAAGACAATGACGGGGGCTCAATTAAATTATACCACTACCGAAAAAGAGCTTTTAGCTGTAGTGTATGCTTTTGAAAAATTCTTCCCCTATCTTGTCCTTTCTACCACCATCGTGTATACCGATCACTCCGCGTTGAAGTACTTGTTAACTAAACAAGATTCTAAGCCAAGACTTCTTCGTTGGGTTTTGCTCCTTCAAGAATTTAACATTGAAATTCATGACAAGAAGGGAGCCGAAAACCTAGCCGCGGATCATCTAAGTAGACTTGAGGATCCTTATCAAGGGGATCATCCGAACCAAGAGATCAATGATTCTTTTCCCATTGAGACCTTAATGTCTATAAATTCCAATCTGGATGACACCCCGTGGTTTGCGGACATTGCAAACTAATTAGCGGGAGGAATTCTCAAGGAAGGGTTAACGTCCCAACAAAAGAATAAATTCTTTACAGATATTGAACATTATTTCTGGGACGACCCTTACCTTTTCAAACAATGTGCGGATCTTGTCATTCGTAGATGTGTTGATGGGCCGGCAGCTTTACAAATCCTTGATGCTTGCCATAAAGGACCCACCGGTGGTCACTTTGGTCCCAATTACACCGTGAAGAAAGTATTCGACTCTGGATTCTATTTGCCCACCTTTTATCGTGACGCTCACGAAATGGTTAAGCATTGTGATGCTTGCCAACGACAAGGCAAGATCACACATAAAGATGAGATGCCTCAAAATTTTATACAAGAATGTGAAATCTTTGATGTATGGGGCATCGACTTTATAGGGCCATTTCCATCATCTAAAGGGAACAAGTACATTCTCGTAGCCGTTAACTACGTATCCAAATGGGTTGAAGCTAAGGCTCTTCCTACGAACGATGTGAGGGTGGTTGTGAACTTTTTAAATCTGCTTTTTGCTCGATTCGGTGTTCCTCGTGCTATCATCAGTGACCGCGGGACTCATTTTTTCAATGATCAATTTGCAAGAGTCATGGCTAAGTATGGTGTCAATCACCATCTTTCCACCGCCTATCATCCCCAAACCAATGGTCAAGCCGAGATATCTAACCGTGGATTGAAACGAATTCTGGAACATACTGTGGGAGGGCATCGTGCTGCGTGGGGCGATAAGTTAGATGATGCTTTGTGGGCTTTCCGTACCGCTTATAAGACCTCGATTGGTTGTACACCTTATTGTCTTGTGTACGGAAAAGCATGCCACCTCCCTATCGAGCTGGAACATAAGGCATACTGGGCCTTGAAGTGGGCTAACTTCGACATCAACAAAGCCGGTGATCTTCGCAAGATTCAACTCAACGAGCTTAATGAACTGAGGAATGAAGCTTACGAGAACTCACTAATCTACAAGGAGAAGAACAAGATCATCCATGACGCAAGGATTAAGAACCGAGAGTTCCACGTTGGTGATCAAGTTTTACTCTTTAACTCTCGGTTAAAGATCTTCTCTGGCAAGTTGAAGAGCCGTTGGTCTGGTCCATTCACCGTCGCCAAAGTCTTTCCATATGGGACCATTGAGCTTTCTCAGCCAAATGGACCCAATTTTAAGGTGAATGGCCAGCGCGTGAAGTTGTACTTTGGTGAGGACATCTCTCATGAGATGATTCCATCCCTCACCATGTTTCCCATGAACTAGTTTTGGGTCGAGTCAGGCTCGTGACTCGGTTATCAAAAACAAGCGCTTCTCGGGAGGTAACCCATGATCTATCATTTATCGCTGTCATAATAAGTGTAGGGGGAGCCCCGTATGTGTTTGTTGTCTTGTTTCATATTCTCTGCAGGGATTCAAGCTTCAAAGTGCACCTCGATGACTTTTGACGAACCATGATTCCGTGTTCCCGTCTTCCTGGTTCTATCCTAAACTGTCGTGATTCAATTTTTCATATCTTATATGTTCACATGGAAATCACTTTAGTTTTCCTTTCCTTAGCAAGACTTAAACAAAGTGCACAATGTCCTAAGTGTAGGGGAATTTATTCCCACATGCTTAAACATTGAGGACAATGTTTATATCAAGTGTAGGGGGGACTTCTATCGAAGTAAGTGGTCTTTTCCATGAATTTGCCCTCATTTTAACCGGAAAATCTGATTTTTCGACATTTTTCAAAATTTTTAATCTATTTTGGCCTATTAGTTTTTCCTTTGTTAGCATTATTTACTTTCTTTGCTAGAATAAATTTGCAATAAAGTGGTTTTAAATTTTTCAAAGTCGTGAATATTTTGACTCAACCCGAGTTTACTTATCTATGTTTACTCTAGCTAGTATCCTTAACGTGTTTAAGTCAAGTTTTGCTAGGCTTTTATATAGGGAACTTTAGAACGCGAAATTCTTAACTCTCACGGGTTAAGAACAAGAACTTTTCGCAAGTTCCTATAATTGATCCTAGAGAGTTGTTTATCAAGGGAACTTTAAAACGCAAATTCTAAACTTGAAAGAGTCTAAGAAGATGCAAGATCCTATAGATGACTCGAAAACCTAAAACTTTAATTTAATTGGCTAAGCATCCACGAGTCTCATTCCTTGAGATTTTAAACTGTGGAGAACGAGAGATGATAGAGTCAATTATAAGTTTAGTATTCTTTCGTGAATTTATTAAGTTGATTATAAGCCTATTCTCCCATCGCTTTCTAATATATTTATCTGCAATAAATAAGGTTGTACGATTTGAAAAGTTACTTAGCTTCTAGCCCAAGATCGTTTAAAAGTTGCTCGGTATTAATTAGATTTCATAGCCAAGGAATAAATTATTGAAGCGAGATGCGAAGATTGGCGAGTCCGAAAAGCCCCTAAAAGGCATGAGGGCTACATTTTGTTACTAAAGATCCAAAAGTGATGTGAAGAATCATTTATCGAAAATCAATATGAAGGATCGAGACACATGACGAAAAGCAAATACTCCCCAAAAGATCATGGAGAAGTCTATCCAAAAAGGCCCTAACAATGTATGAGGATAAATAGATCCATGTCCTAAAAGGAGGCGGATCGTTGTATATCAAAGTCCAAAATAAAGATTGGAGAAAAATGAAGAAGTCGTGGTCCAACTATGAAGAATCTCTCAAAAACTTCAAGTGAAGAAATTCCTATTATGAAGAGAAGACCATAATTTCAAGAACGTCTCTCAAGATTTAAAGTATGAAGTCGCTGCGAAATATCGGTCCAAGAAAGGTCTTAAATCGTGAAGCGAGTTATGCAAAGATATGAACTTTATGAGGTCCCGAGAAGCAGTTTTAAAAGAATTTGTCCTTTAGCTAACTATTGATTAAATTGTCCCACTTTATTTTCGGCCTATATAACTATCGAAATAAGTCAAACAATGAATCCTCGTGATCATTCAAGACAAAAATATAATATAAGAGATACACCTAGGAATAAGGGAGTCTAAGTGAATAATTGGCCCACATGAATTCGTGTTAGTTTGCTAACTTATAATAACAATGATCCCGTTTTTAAGCTTGGTATGGGGAACATGAAACTTGAGGATGATAAACGTTCATGGCAGCCAAAACCCCAATGTAAGTATTTGATTTCTTTACTTGTTTTTATCTTGTTAATTTCCCTAAATATTTAGTATTTAATAAAGGCCAAGGTGGGTTATTTATGATGGAAAATGTAAACCGTGCTTTAAAATTAATGCATTGCATGAGGGCATTCCAATGGTCAAGTGTAGGGGATTTAATAAGTGTGAAAACACTTATCCTTTTACCACTTATTTCCAATAATAACAAGACCAAAACGTGTATTTTATGTCATAAAAGTCGGAATTATGCGTGGTTTGTGTTTTTATTATGTTTTAGGACCAATAGATGAAAAAGGAAGAAAACACGGGCTTTCACGGGCTTGTATCGAAGAAAACGAGAAAAGACGAAGTCAAGAGATCAAGAGTGCTTAAATAACGGATGTCCAAAACCTATTCTGAAGATTTATCGAAGAAAAAGTCTAAAGACGGAAGTTTAATGAAGTCGAAGAACTCAAGTCTAAATTAAAGAAGAAAATTACTAAGACAAGTTCAAATCCCGAGACGACGTCGAGAAAAGACAAAGAATTAAATCGAGTCGAGAAGAAAAGAAAGAAGGAAGCACACCACTCATGCACTTCCCACTTAGCCTATAAATACCCTCCTAATCACATTAGGAGGGTAGTTAGCTAGTTTCATTTTTAATTTTTCATTTCTAGTTTTTTTAGAGAGAGAAAGTTCTAAACTTTCTCTCACTAAGTTTTTCATCTTTTCTTTCTTTTAATCTTTCAAGTTTAAGCTTTCATTAATCTTTGTATTTGTGTTTCTTTAATCAAAAGTTTAAGTTTAAGTTTGTGTTCATTAATCTCTTTCCACATTTCTTGGTTTCATTTTGCTTTTGATCCAAAAATCATAATCCATACGGATTGATTTTGTTTGATGTTTAAGTGGTTAAAAAGTTAATCTTTTTACTACTTATTAAGCTTTTATTTGGTTTAGGGTATAAACTCTTTTAGCTTATTGGCTTATTTCATGTTTTAGCTTTTTGGTTTTCGGATTTCTTAATAGATTTAGTCTTTTTAAAAGTTTCTCTTATAAAGTTAATGATTTTTCTTGTTTTAAAAGTTGTCGAATTTTAGCTTATTAAGTTGTTTAAGATTCGGTTAAGGTAGCTTATTGCATGTGCTTATTGAAATTTTATCTTACCATCATTTTCGGATTGTTTCATGATCCATCGCAATATTGGGGACTACATCATTCCGACGAGCAGCTTTTGTCTATCGCAATAACCCCTTGTGGTTTTACTTTGCGATAACTTGTACTTCCCCCTTATTCCGATCTGGATTGCGATCGCATATTCCGACGGGTGATAAGGTTAATTTGAATAGAAAGTCTGCCAAAATTTTGTCAGCTACATTTCGATAGGTTGGTCATCATTCCGATAGATGCACATTGCGACAGAAGTGTTTACTTGCATTCCGATCAGAACTTTGCGACAGAACCATATTCCGACAGAATTGACTTTGACATTCCGATGGGTGTTCAGATGAACATTCCGACAGCTTTACATTTGATTATTCTTATGGCTTTCATTTTGATACATTCAGACATAACATGTTTTTAAGTTTTTAAGTTTTTAAGTTTTACAAAGTGTTTTTCTGAATAACTTTTAGTCTCATTTGTAAACGCTTTAATTTTACTCAACGACATTTTTCATACATGCTTTTAGTTTAAATTTAATAATCAAACAAACCATTTATTATTCCATCAAGAACAACTGAGTCACACTTAAATCCCTTTCTCAATTCGAAAAGATCGGACGATAATATTTTATACATGGCTCAAAACCATGTATTACCGATGCTATCAAGATACCCGATATTCCCGCAAACACCTTTGAGCTAAAGACATCTATGATAAGGGTAAAAACTATGGGAATTAAGGGACTAATAATCAAGTGCAAAACAAAAATCAAAACTGTGATTTTCAAAACAACAACAAAGGTTTTCAAAACTTGAAAGATCTTCCAAATGAATATGTTGAATATGCAAATGGAAATGATGCTAGGTTTGATAATATACAGAGGGAGATCATTAGCCTAAGATCAGAGTTTAAGAATGATTTGAAAAATGAGTTGAGAAATGAGTTAGCAAATGAACTTATGTCTCATGCAAACAAAATGGAGAGTAATGTGCAAAGATTACAACAAAACCAACAAAAGATGGAACAAGGGCAACATGAGATTCAACAAGAGATGCTTAAGGCTGATAAGAGGCAATCTATGTTTGAGGATAAAATTTCAAGTATGTTTAAGGCTATAATGTGTAAACCGTCTTTTTCGAGTAGTCTTCCTAGTAACACCGTGTCTAACCCGAAGGGAGAGATGAAAGTGATTACCACACGTAGTGTTAAGACCTTTAAGGAACCGAATCCTCAACCAATTACTCCTACGGTGGAGGAAATTGAGGAAGAACCCGAGGTTGTGGTCGAAGAGGAGCATATCCCAATCCCACGAAGTACCGCTCAAACCACACCTACGGTTGACCCATTACCATCATTGGAACCCGAGCTTCCAAAGGCTATGCCGATGCCCCAACCCACACCACCCTTGCCTTGCCCATCGAGAATTCGTAAGGAGAAATTGGAAGAGCGTGAAAATTACCAATTTGAGATTTTTATGAAAATGTTTCGTGACTTTCATTTTAACATAAGTTTTTCCGACGCTTTGGTCATGATGCCACGATTTGCCGCTAACTTTAAGAGTATGTTAAACAACAAGGAGAAATTGCAACAATTGTCTAGTTGTTCATCGGTTTATCTTAACCGCATACCTCAAAAAGTCGATGATCCTGGTAAATTCTTGATTCCATGTGCTATTCAAGATATGGAAGAATGCTATGCCTTGGCCGATCTTGGTGCTAGTATTAACTTGATTCCTCTTTAAATCTTCAAGTCGCTCAATCTTCCTAATCTTACTCCTTCACTAATGTCTATCGAAATGGCCGATCATTCCACAATTCCCGCATGTAGATTGGCCGAAGACGTTTTTGTGAAAGTGGGAAAGTTCTATTATCCGGTAGACTTTATCGTAGTTGATATTCCCACGGATCCTCAAGTTCCTCTTATTTTAGGTCGTTCGTTTTTGGATACGTCAATGGCGTTGATTGATGTGCATGCTAGGAAAATCACCTTACGTTTCAACGACGAGGAACTTGTTATAAACGCAACACAAAACTCTCAACTTTCTCATGTTTATTCCGTCGCGACTGTAAACCATGTTGATATGATCGATGTCGTTTGCGAGGAATTTTCACAAGAATTTTTAGGTTTTGGTGATGATGAAAATAGTGGCAATCCCACTATGCTCGATCCTATTCTTGATAATTCGACACTATCCATCACTCCATTTGAAGGTGGTGGTTTTACGCTGGAAGAATTTGATGTTCCTCGTACTTGTAACAAAGACCTCGACAACGATGAGGACTTCTCGATTATCAAGGATTTTCTCAACGATTTTCTATTTCCTCCGCCGATGGAGGTTATGAGTATCAAACCCAAATCTTTAATCGAGGAACCACCAATCCTTGAGTTGAAAGATCTTCCTCCTCATCTTGAATACGTATTCTTGGAAGGAGACGATAATTTGTCGGTGATTATTACGAGAGATCTTTCGGATGATGAAAAACCGCACTTATCGATGTCTTGAAAGACCACTAAGGGGCAATTCCGTGGAAATTATCCGACATTAAGGGGATCGACCCTAAATTTTGTACCCAGAAAATCTTAATGGAAGAAGACTACAAGCCCGCAATCCAATGTCAAAGAAGGGTGAACCCCAAAATTCATGACGTCATAAAAAAGGATGCCCTTAAACTCTTTGACGCGGGAATGACTTACCCTATTTCCAATAGCCCTTGGGTGAGTCCCACTCATTGTGTCCCTAAAAAGGGAGGAATGACCGTTGTGCCAAACGATGACAACGAGTTAAATCTAACTCGACTCGTGACCGGTTGAAGGGTGTGCATCGACAATCGTAAGTTGAATGACGCCACTGGTAAAGACCATTTTCCCTTGCCCTTCATGGATCAAATGTTAGAGCGTCTTGCGGGAAACGATTTCTATTGCTTCTTAGATGGTTTTTCCGGTTACTTTCAAATCCCCATCTATCCTCGTGATCAAGAAAAAACTATGTTTACGTGTCCATATGGAACGTTTGCCTATCATAGAATGCCATTCGGACTTTGTAATGCACCAAGAACCTTTCAAAGGTGCATGATGGCTATTTTTTATGACATGATCGAGAAGACGACAGAAGTCTTTATGGATGATTTTTCCGTGTTTGGTAGTTCGTTCACTTCGTGTTTAGGGAATTTAAAACATATGTTAAAACGTTGTGAAGAAACCAACCTTGTGCTCAATTGGGAAAAATGTCATTTTATGGTTAAGGAAGGAACCGTATTAGGGCACAAGGTTTCGAAAGCGGGGATTGAGGTAGGCAAAGCTAATGTAGACGCATCGCCAAATTGCCTCATCCCAAAACCGTTAAGGGCGTTAGGAGTTTCCTAGGACACACGGGCTTTTATAGTCGATTCATCAAGGATTTTTCAAAGATCTCTCGAGCGATTACACACCTTCTCGAAAAAGATGCTCCTTTTGTCTTTAGCGAAGATTGTGTACGAGCTTTTGAAATCCTTAAGAGGAAACTTACCGAAGCTCCCATTCGTGTTGCACCCAAGTGGAACCTCCCATTTGAACTAATGTGTGATGCAAGTGATTACGCTATTTGTAGGATATGTAAATCTAGCTTATGTTTAGAGAGAGAAATAGCTATAAAGATAGATGATTTCACACACACTTTAGAGAGAGAAAGTGATTAACTAAGTGTAAAATGAAATGAAACCACACCCTCTCAATCTAAGGAGAGGGTTTATATACCAAGCCCATAAGATGGGCTTGGGCTTAAAATTGGGCCGGCCCTACAAGCATGGACCGGACTTTTCCTTGTTTGATATATTAAAAGATATCTAGAGTACGAGCTACTACTAAATATATTGTCGGAGTGACCGAATCTTCCTAAATACGTAAAAACGTATTTCCGACAATCTCCCCCTAAGGGAGGTCACTCCAAACAAAGGCGTTACCCAAGTTACAATAATAAAATAAACCTAGTATACTATGCTTGTCTTGAGCTCGTAGTCTTCGTCTTTCTTTTCTTTTTCTTTTCTGGTGAACATGCTGCTGTGATCTTTGATATCAATCTTGAGCATTAATCTCTCGCCTTGATCTTGTGCATCCATCACTTGTGATCTTGGCCTCTTCGTGACTTCATGTCCCACATACTTATACCTTCATAATTCTTGAAAGCTTCAGAGTTCGATACAGCGGAAGACTTAACTTTTAGGCTTTCTTGAATTAGATGAGGTATTAAGTGAATAAAGTATAAGCATGCGGGGACGACTTCTTCTCAGAATCTGCAACGCCACCGTCTTCTAATGCCGCAACATAAGTAGACACGAACGAAATGGCTTTGAACATTTCATCCTAATTCGGTAGCATTTTACCTCCGGTCGGTGAAGACCGTTGGACGATATAAAATATCGTACTTGTGGCAGGTAGATTTGATTAAAAATCTCCTTGACAAGATTGCGGGTAAACCCGTTCTCTTTACTCGACCGTCCAAAGCTGACTGTGAACGTAAAGAGTGAATTATTTGGATAAAATTATCCGCATGATTGAAGCCGTCAATTCTAATTCATGGAACAAGTTTGATTCATTAAAGAATCGCACCATCGTTGATTTCTAGTTGTCACGAGCTCGATTCATATTGAATCTTTCAAGTCACCTACCAAGTGCTGTTTAAGGTTAACACTAAAAGGATTTCCACTCATCACTGTGAACACTAAGGTATCACTCTGAGTGTTCTGGTCAGATCACTAAGATATTGCGTAGAGTCCTGGAATGTATTTAAATTCAGTTAAGAATTAAACCACTATTGCTTTCTAGTTATCACAAGATTGATTCATAAAGAATCGCACAAGTCACCTACCATGAGCTTTTTGATATTCGCTCAAGAAGGATTTCCATCTTCATTGTAAATACTTTCGTATTACTCGGATGTTCAGGCAATATCATGAAGATTTTGCGTAGGACTCTTAAGATCTTTCTTACTTTTCACAGTGCGTGAAGAAGTAATGAATTATGAAAGTGTGTCCTAATGAGATTTTTGATGATCTCAAATGGCTCTAGACTCGATCGCGCATTTTGGATTTTAGTGATCGGAGGCTGGAGAGGAGTGTCGCTTTTTCAATACCAATTTACTCGGAGTGAATAAATAGATAGATAATGTGTTGTCTCCGTGTGAATAAAACAAATACCTTTTGAGAGATATCTGAGTTAGCTGGGATGGGTTGTGCATTGCATCACTAGGTCCATGATGTCTATCTTCAATATCGAGCATCATTAAAACGATCTCAATAGCATATGTGTTGACCCTTTATCATTATAATTCTTTTTCATTCTTCAACCCCTTCAATGCTTACCAATACGTCATAACTAACACCTTGTTGTGATTGTTCCAGTGCTAACTTAAGTACTTGGTCGGCATTCAGCTACGTTCACAATCTTTCTCCATCTTTCCTAAGGACTACTATTTCTAGCTATGGAATGTCCTTGGGAAGATTCCTCTGGTTCTAGAAGAATCATTGGACTTAACCTATCCTACCATCCTTATGTCACCACAATCTTCATCGTCGTGAAATAAATGGGTTTTGGGTAAGTATATGTCACCATGAAAATCCATTTTGATATGCAAATCCGTTTTGCTCCCCCTTAACATATTCCACGATATTCGAAAACACTTCGCATATGTCGGGATGAGCCAGCACATTAAGTTAAACCATTTGTGATAAATTCCCATATTAAATCACATTTCCTCCCCCATATTAAAAATATTAACCCAATTGATGTTTTTAATATCAACTGATTTAATGAAGTTTTAACAAAGGTTTTGGGAAGAAAAATGCAAGTCCGTTTTATCTTCATGATACCAAATGTATGAGATATGATACCGATTTGTAACGTTATCACATATTCATCATATTAGAAACAATTGACAAGGTTGGACCTGATTGATGAGAACTGATAACTAGGTTTTACTTAGTTAAAAAGTTAAAGTTCGTTGTTCCAGTCTAATCGAATTGGTCCTGGTTAACTATGCGACTCAGTCGTTCTTTGGTGAAACAAATAGTTGTGTCGTTGTAGTAATTAAAAAGTGCAAATGTTTAAAGTAAAGAGCAGGTAAATTAAATCTAAAACTAATTTAAAATAAATGACAAGTATTTAAAAGCGTGACGAAAATTAAAAAGCACTAAAAATAAATAACGCAAACTTAAAACTATCTAAGGCAAACTTAAATACACAACTAAAACTTAAAACTAAGGCAAGGCTAAAATAAATCTAAGGCAAATAAACTTAAAGTGCTACTAAGTAAAAAGGTGGGAAAAGTAAAGCTTGAAAATTAAAAACAGAAAGTTAAAAACCGAAACTAAAAAGAACCTGAAAATAGCTCATCCGGAATAAACCTTCGTTCGGAATAACCACTCATCCGGAATGTCACCTTCGTTCGGAATGATTCTTCTTCACTCGGAATATTTACCAAAAACCTTGATCCGAAATAAATCCTTTATCCGGTATATGTCACTTATCCGGAATAAAGTCTTGATTCAGAATACGTAAGCTTGATCCGGAATGTTGCTGATCCGGAATATTTTCCGAATGAATTCCCTTGATCCGGAATGTTGAAGATTCCGGATGAAGACCTTGATCCGGAATAATTAATTATTCTGAATAAAACTCCTTGATCCGGAATACTTAAGCTTGATTCGGAAAGTTTTCCTTGATCCGGAATGTTTCTTCACAAAACCTTCACTCGGAATGTTCCGAATAAAACTTGTTGATTGATACAATGGTTTTCATTGGGTTCAAGATTAATCTCGGTATCTCCTCGAATTGATCACAGCTAAAAGTGGGATGATTTGTTCTTGGTGACAAATAGTAGGTTTGGTTTTCTATTCTATTAAAAAGATAAATGAATGAAGTAAATAAATAAAGATTAAAACCAAAAACAGTTAATGAAGTTAAACTTGAAAAATTAAACAATTAAACGAATAAGCTGGAAAATACCCTTACTGAAACTTCCTCTATTCGGAATATTAAGCTATGCGGAATAAGGACCATGCGGAATAATTACCCCTATTCTCTATGCGGAATAAAGATGACTATTCGGAATAATCGACTATGCGGAATAAATTCCTATGCTGAATAATGGTTATGCGGAATAAGGACCATGCGGAATAATTACCCCTATTCTCTATGCGGAATATTTTGAACAAGAACACTATGCGGAATATCTTGATATTCCGAGTAAACAACAAAATCACAAACTCTATCCGGAATGTCTATGCGGAATAACGAGCCTACGCGGAATATTTTGGCTATGCTGAATAAACAACAAAATTACTCCTTGATCCAGAATAATTGGGTATTCCGAACCAACAGTGCAACCACATAACCTCTATACGGAATCTGGGCAAACTCAGTAAATGAAAGCGAAGAACAGGGGATTCTAAAACTCGAATTTTAAACCAAAAATCAAACAAATTTTTAACCCAAACTTAAACCAATTTATGCACTAATCATTTACTCATAGAAAGCATCAATCCAAAACAACAAAAACACAAAACCCATTTACTTTTTATGATCAAACCAATAAAATAAAACTTAAGAACTTGGAATCATAAAGAGATGAAGAACAAGATGATGGAAAGATTAAAAGTAAACTTGTATTAATGATTTAGGATTCAACAAACAAAATGAAAAGATTAAACTTACAAGATTTAAGAAGAAATCAAAGAAAATGAAAACCACTCCTTAAGGGAGATGGTTTTCTTCCTACGAAATAGGAAAACTGTAACAGAAAAGAACTAGGTGCCAATTTTTGTGAGGGTGATTTCCTTTTATAGGCTAAGTGGTTGGTTGGTGAGTGGGCTTTCTCCCTTTCTTCTTGTCTTCTCGTCTTTTCAGAAAAGTTGACGTTTACGATTCTGATTCGGGATTTGTCGACGATTAAATTCAACTCGTCTTTTAATTTCTTCGTTTAATAGACTTGAGTTTCTTCGACATATGTAAATCTTCCATCTTTGGTCCTTTTCTTTGATAAATCTTCAAATAGGCCCATTGACTTCAAATCTTTTGCATCTCTTGGATAATAGACTTCGTCTTGAGTCTTTTTCCTTGATAAAACCCGTGCAATCCCATGTTTTCTTCAATATTCATCCGGTTGACTCTGAAAACACAATAAACACAAAAACCACGCATAATTCCAAACAAATGATATTAAATATGTGTTTTGATCTTGTTTTAGCCAGAAATAAGTGGTAAAAGGATGGGTGTTTTCACACCTATCAAATCCCCTACACTTAACCATTGTCATGCCCTCATGCAATGCTTAGTGATAAAGCAAATTTACCCTTTTCTCATAATCAATCAACCTTTGCCTTATTAACATACTACTAAACAAAAAATAAAGTACTAAGAGAAATTAAAACTTTAAAGGAAACAAAAGCATAGAAAACCATTTTCACTTGCAAATAGCTACATGGAAATAACTTGCAAAGAGATCAAGCATACATTAGGGCTTTGGTGCTGCGAAGATTTATCACCCTCAAGTTTCACGTTCCCCAAACTAAGCTTAAAAACGAGATCATTGTTATTATAAGTTAGCAAATCAAACACTTACACACATGGCTTAATTAAATGCTTAAACTCCCTTATTCCTAGGTGTATCTCTTATATTTTATTTTTGTCTTAAAATGATCATGAAGATGCATTTTTGGACTTAATTCGATAGTTTATTTAGGCTGAAAGCAAAGTAGGACGATTTGATCAATAGTTAGCTAAAGGACAAAATCTCTTAAAACTGCTTCTCGGGATATCAAAAAGTTCATATCTTGGCATAACTCGGTTCACGATTTGAGACCTTTCTCGGGCCGATATTTGGCATGTACTTCATACTTCATATCTTCGAGAGACGTTCTTGAGATAATGGTCTTCTCTTCGTTAATAGAGTTTCTCTACTTGGAGACTTTTGAGGGGTACTCCAACTTTGTTGACCACGACATCATGATTATTTCTTCAATCTCTAATTGGGATTTTGAGATACAACGATCCGCCTCCTTTTCGGACTTGGATCTATTTATCCTCATACCTTGTTAGGGTCTTTTCCGATAGACTTCTCCATGATCTTTATGGGAGTTGATTGCTTTTCGTCGTGAGTCTTGATCCTTCATATTGATTTAGGGAATAATGCTTTTCACATCACTTTGGATCTTCAGCAATAAAATAGAATCCTCATGCCTTGTTAGGGCCTTTTCGGACTCGCCAATCTTCGCGCCCCGCTTCATAAGTTATGCCTTGGCTATGAAATCTTATCATTACCGAGCAACTTTTAAACGATCTTGGGCTAGAAGCTAAGTAACTTTTCAAATCGTACAACCTTACTTATTGCAAATAAATTATTAGCAAGTGATGGGAGAATAGGCAAATAATTACACCAAGTGAGCTTGTGCAAGAATACCGACTTATAATTGACTCTATCATTTCTCGTTCTCCACAATTTAAAATCTCAAGTAATAAGACTCGTGGATGCTTAGCCTAATAAACCACTTAAGGTCTACATGGTTAAGGATACTAGCTAGAATAAACTTGGATAAGTCTATTCGGGTTGAGTCAAAATAATCGCAACGGGCCTAATATGTCAAAGATTTCTAAACTTGCTACACCACTTATTAATATTTTTGACTTTATTGCGGGATATATACATATGAAAGCAACGATAAAAATTTAAAAAATACGACTAAATGGCCAAAGTTAATAAAATATTTGAAAAATGTTGAAAAAGATGATTTTCCGGTTAAATGAAGGCATTTTCATGGAAAAGTCCACTTAAAACTTCGATAGAAGTCCCCCCTACACTTAAGATAAACATTGTCCCTAATGTTTAAGCATGTGGGAAAAGTATCCCCTACACTTATGACATTGTGCACGTTGGCTAAATCAAGCTAAGGGAGAGACGACTAACGTGATCAATTTCAAATGTGAGTATGAAGAAAATTGAATCACGATAGTTGAGAGATAGAACCGGATTTCGGATAACACGGGAGCACGGTTCTTCAAAGATTCCAAGAGTGCATTCATCCCTGTAATCACATCACCACACAAACACAAAGAACCTATAGAGGTCCCCCTACACTTAGGAGGTTAAAACGGAAAAGGATAGATACTCGGGTTGCCTCCCGAGGAGCGCTTGTTTTTGATAACCGAGTCACGAGCCTGACTCGACCCAAAATTAGTTCATGGGGAACGTGGTGAGGGATGGAATCATCTCATGAGAGATGTCCTCACCAAAGTACAACTTCACTCGTTGGCCATTCACCTTAAAATTCGGTCCATTCGGTTGAGCGAGCTCGAGAGTACCATATGGAAAAATTTGGGCAATGGTGAATGGGCCGGACCAACGAGATTTCAGCTTGCTCGAAAAGATTTTCAACCGAGAGTTAAAGAGTAAAACTTTGTCTCCAACTTGGAACTCTCGGTTTTTAATCTTAGAGTCGTGAATGAGCTTAGTCTTTTCCTTATAGATCAAAGAATTTTCATAAGCCTCATTACGGAGTTCATTCAGCTCATTGAGTTGGATCTTGCGTAGGTCACCGGCTTTGTTGATATCAAAATTAGCCCACTTCAAGGCCCAGTAAGCCTTGTGCTCCAACTCAATGGGGAGGTGGCACGTTTTCCCGTACACGAGACGATATGGTGTACAACCAATCGGAGTCTTGTAAGCGGTACGAAAAGCCCACAAAGCATCATCAAGTTTATCAGCCCAGGAGGCACGATGCTCTCCTACGGTTCTTTCAAGAATTCGCTTTAATCCTCGGTTAGATATTTCAGCCTGGCCATTAGTTTGTGGGTGGTAGGCGGTGGAAAGACGATGATTTACACCATACTTAGCCATGGCTTCAACCCACTTTGAAATGTAGTCAACGGCTACAAGGATGTATTTGTTTCCTTTAGAGGAAGGGAATGGCCCTATAAAGTCGATACCCCAAACATCAAAGATTTCACATTCTTGTATGAAATTTTGAGGCATCTCGTCTTTATGTGTGATCTTGCCTTGTTTTTGGCAAGCATCACATCCTTTAACCATTGCGTGAGCATCACGGTAAATGGTGGGCCAATAAAATCCCGAGTCAAACACTTTTTTGGCGGTGTAGTTGGGACCAAAGTGACCACCGGTGGGTCCTTTGTGCCAAGCGTCAAGGATTTCTAAAGCTGCTGGTCCATCAACACATCGGCGAATAATCAAATCAGCACATTGTTTGAATAGATACGGGTCATCCAAAAAGTAATTCTTAATGTCTTTGAAGAATTTCTTCTTTTGTTGGGATGTTAGCCCGTCAACGAGAATTCCACCCGCTAAGTAGTTTGCAATGTCCGCAAACCACGGGGTTTCATCAGAAGTCGAGTTGATAGACATTAAGGTCTCCAAGGGAAAATAATCATTGATTTCTTTGTTCGGATGTTCCCCTTGGTAAGGATCCTCAAGTCTACTGAGATGATCCGCGGCTAGGTTTTCAGCTCCTTTCTTATCGCGAATTTCGATTTTAAATTCTTGGAGTAGAAAAAGCCAGCGAAGAAGTCTTGGTTTAGAATCTTGTTTAGTCAACAAGTTCTTCAATGCGGAATGATCTGTATAAACGATTGTGGTAGAAAGGACAAGATAGGGGTGGAATTTTTCAAAGGCATAGACAACAGCTAAAAGCTCTTTTTCGGTTGTCGTGTAATGCAATTGAGCCCCAGTCATTGTCTTGCTAGCGTAATGGATTGGTTGGAAGTGTTTGTTCACTCTTTGGCCCAGAACCGCACCAATAGCGAAGTCGCTAGCATCGCACATCAACTCAAAGGGAAGCTCCCAATTAGGGTAACTAAGACGGGTGCCTTAGTTAGCTTATCCTTAAGCGAGTTGAAGGCTTCAAGACACTCGTTGGAAAAGATAAAAGGAGTATCTTTTTCCAAGAGGTGGGTCATCGGGCGAGCGATTTGAGAAAAATCTTTGATGAATCGACGGTAGAAGCCCGCATGACCGAGGAAACTTCTCACACCCTTCACGGTTGAAGGTGGAGGCAACTTAGCAATAACATCGAATTTAGCACGGTCCACTTCAAGACCGGCTTTGGAGATCTTGTGTCCTAGCACGATGCCCTCTTTTACCATGAAATGGCATTTTTCCCAATTAAGAACAAGGCGAGTGTCTTCACACCGCTTAAGCATACGTTCTAAATTGGCAAGGCAAGCAGAGAAAGAATCGCCATAAACCGAGAAATCGTCCATAGTTTCTTCAACCATGTCATGGAAGATAGCCATCATACACCTTTGGAACGTCCCAGGAGCATTGCATTAACCGAAAGGCATGCGTTTGTAAGCAAATGTTCCGTAGGGACAAGTGAATGTGTTCTTTTCTTGGTCCTTGGGATCGATGGGAATTTGAAAATACCCGGAGAAACCGTCTAAAAAGCAGTAATAGTCATTACCCGCAAGACGCTCGAGCATTTGATCCATGAAAGGAAGAGGAAAGTGATCTTTTCTCGTGGCATCATTGAGCTTGCGATAATCAATACAAACTCTCCACCCAGTAACGAGACGACTGGGAATCAACTCATTGTGTTGATTGGAAACAACGGTTATGCCGCCCTTCTTGGGCACACAATGGACGGGACTTACCCAAGGCGAATCCGAAATAGGGTAAATCAAGCCGGCATCTAGAAGTTTGATAACCTCTTGTTTGATGACGTCATGAATGCGAGGATTAACCCGTCTTTGGCTCTGGATTGCGGGCTTAAAGTCATCTTCCATGAGAATCTTGTGAGTACAAAAGTTCGGATCAATTTCACGGATATCGGAAATTTTCCAAGCAATTTCCTTCTTATGATCTTTAAGCACGGCGATGAGACAAGTTTTCCCTTCTTCTTTCAAGTCCTTAGCAATGATGACAGGCGACTTCTTCTTATTTTCAAGGAACACGTACTCGAGATGGGGCAGCAACTCCTTAAGGTCTAAATCCGGAGGATTTTCGATGGGAGGCGTTTTCAAAGTCGGAGCATCGATAGCAATAACCTTGGGAGATGGTGGAGCAATTATGTCTTCTGTAAAAAGGTTCTCAATGAGGCGAAGATCTTCATCCCAATTGGTGGAGGAATCGTCATGTTCTAAGTTCACATCTCCCATGGTGGCTTCAAAATCTTTCCAAAGGAAATCACTTTCTCCAAATAGAGATAGTGATGAATCAATAGAGGAAACGGTCTCAACATTGGGAAGAGAGGTAGGAATACTTTTACAAGCATCTTTGAAGTGTTCTTCACAAGCCTCATCAATAACGTCAATACAATTAACACTCTCGTTAGAATAAGGCTGTTTAGAAAGCTTTCCCATGTTGAAGACAATTTTATCGTCACCCACTCTCATGATAAGCTCACCAGCTTCAACATCGATGAGAGTGCGACCGGTCCTCAGGAATGGACGACCAGCAATTAACGGCACACGAGGGTCCATCTCGTAGTCGACGACGACGAAATCGGCAGGAAAAGTGAATTTGTCGACCCCTACAAAGACGTCTTCGGCTATCCCCACTGGATAAGCAACCGTACGGTTAGCTAATTCCAAAGTCATTTTGGTGGGGACAAGCTCCGGGAGAGATAATTGCTTCCAAACGCTTAGAGGCATTAAATTAATACTGGCACCTAGATCGGCTAGGGCCATGCAATTCTCTACTCCCGGGAAGTTGCAAGGGATTAAGAAACGACCTGAATCACCAAGCTTGGTTGGCAATTTCCTTAAGAGCACTGCAGAGCAATTCTCATTAAGTTGGGTGTTAGCTATATCAAGAAGCTTCTCCTTGTTGCTAAGAAGATCTTTGAACATTTTCGCGTACTTAGGCATGTGAGTGAGAGCCTCAGCGATGGAGATGTTGAAATTCAATTGTTTAAACATTTTAAGAAAGTTCGAAACCTGAATATCATCCTTGCTTTTGAGCTTCTCTTTCCTCAACCTAGATGGATAAGGTATATCGGAAGAAAAGGAAGGCTTTGGGATCGAAGGATCACTCACATCCTTGGGTGGAGGAGGGGTAGAAGTAAGAGGTGGAGAAATTGGGGAAGTAGAAGGATGAGGAATAGGAGCAGGTGACTCGTATTCCTTAGTCATAATCACCGGTGGAGGTATAGGAAGCTCGGGTTCCTTGGTACCTTTACCACTGCGAGTGGTGATTGCTTTCATCTCCCCTCTTGGATTCGCAACGGTGTTACTCGGAAGAGTACCCGAAGAAGAGGATTGATTACCTTGTAAGAAACCAACCATCATGTTCTTTAAGTCATTCGTTTGACTTGCCAAAGTGTTTCTCATATCAGCTCTCAGATCGTTTCCTTGTTTCACCATGTCTGCTTTCAAGTTGAGCACTTCCCGCTGGAGATTTTCCATAATCACATCATTGGTCCGCATGTAGGTTTCAACATCTTGGTGCAATGCGGTGGGTTGGTTGGGAGGAGGAGCATGGTATGCGGGTGGTTGATAAGCAGGTTGTTGGCAAACTTGGTTGTTTCGTTGAGGTGGATATGGTTGTTTGTGAGGTGGTATGTATGGTGCACGAGGTTGTTGTTGTTGTTGAGGAGGGCGATTGAGGTTTTGTTGTTGGTTTGGGTTGTTAGGAGGAAAACCGGGTGGTGAGAGATAGTTGTTCGAGCGGTAGCTAAGCAAGTTGCGGTCACCTTGAGGACGAGCTTGATAAGCGGCCAGAGGATAGGTACCGTATGCTGCATTCACATTCTCAGAAGGGTAGTCTTGGGTGGCGGTACAAGTGGTGTAAGAGTGAGGACCCCCGCAGATATCACATGGTTGGCTGACAGCATTGACTTGAGCGTTTTTAGCATTGATGCTGTTGGTGTTGCTAGCGGTTTGGGTAGCAAGCAATTCAAGAAGCGCAGTGATTTTGTCAATTCGCCTGTCGCTGTCACTAGTACTAGCACTAGCGGCATTGGTCCGCACACTCTTGGTTTGCACACGAGACTTATTCTCAATGATATCCCAAGCGGCATTGGAAGTCTTAACCAAAATATTACCCCCCGAGGCACTGTTTAGTGAATCTTGGTCATTCATGCTTAAACCATTATAAAAAGTATTAATTTGGTGCACTTTGGTAAAACCATGTTGTGGGCATTTTCTTAAAAGATCTTTGAAACGGTCCCAAGATTCACTAAAAGACTCATCGTACTTTTGTTCAAAATTGATAATTTCATTCCGCAAAGCGGTAGTACGAGAGGGTGGGAAAAAGTAGTTTATAAACTTGGTCTCCAAATCCGTCCACGTAAGAATACTTTGTGGCGGTTCCTTAGCAAGCCAATGCCGGGCTTGTCCCTCTAAAGAAAAGGGAAAAAGTTGTAAACGGATTACCTCTTGTGGAACACCATTGAATTTGATTGTATTCGTGAGTTGCAAGAATCTCTTGATGTGGTCATGCGGATCATCAATGGTACGCCCCAAGAATGGTTGAGCAGAGACCATCTGGATAAAGTCGGATTTGAGGTCAAAGTTGTTGGCTGCAATCGCGGGTATGACAATTGGATCATTGTTGCCCTCCACATGTGCTTGTAGAAGTTCAATCATCGGGCGATTGTCTGGTAGAGGCTCATTGTTGTTGTTATTATTGTTGTTGAGAGGTGGGTTGTTATTGTTGTTGTTGAGAGGTGGGTTATTGTTGTTGTTTTGTACACCGACCATGTCTAAGTCTTCGAGAGGCTCGGGCTCTTGATAAGACGTGGATCGTGTACGCATGCACCTGCAAAAGAACTAACAAGGCAAACAAGAAATATTTTTGGTTTTTATGGTTTTTTTAATTATTTTTTTTTTTGTATTTTTGAAAATTATATATATTTTTTTAGGGTTTTTGAAATTTTTTATGAAAAAGTAACGTAGGTGAACGGATCCCAGAATCCAAGTTCTCACAAAAAACTGTTGATCTTAACGAGAAGAGCCGGCAGCGGCGCCATTTGATACAATGGTTTTCATTGGGTTCAAGTTTAATCTCGGTATCTCCTCGAATTGATCACAGCTAAAAGTGGGATGATTTGTTCTTGGTGACAAATAGTGGGTTTGGTTTTCTATTCTATTAAAAAGATAAATGAATGAAGTAAATAAGTAAAGATTAAAACCAAAAACAGTTAATGAAGTTAAACTTGAAAAATTAAACAATTAAACGAATAAGCTGGAAAATACCCTTACTGAAACTTCCTCTATTCGGAATATTAAGCTATGCGGAATAAGGACCATGCGGAATAATTACCCCTATTCTCTATGCGGAATAAAGATGACTATTCGGAATAATCGACTATGCGGAATAAATTCCTATGATGAATAATGGTTATGCGGAATAAGGACCATGCGGAATAAATACCCCTATTCTCTATGCGGAATATTTTGAACAAGAACACTATGCGGAATATCTTGATATTCCGAGTAAACAACAAAATCACAAACTCTATCCGGAATGTCTATGCGGAATAACGAGCCTACGCAGAATATTTTGGCTATGTTGAATAAACAAAAAAATTACTCCTTGATCCGGAATAATTGGGTATTCCGAACCAACAGTGCAACCACAGAACCTCTATACGGAATCTGGGCAAACTCAGTAAATGAAAGAGAAGAACAGGGGATTCTAAAACTCGAATTTTAAACCAAAAATCAAACAAATTTTTAACCCAAACTTAAACCAATTTATCCACTAATCATTTACTCATAGAAAGCATCAATCCAAAACAACAAAAACACAAAACCCATTTACTTTTTATGATCAAACCAATAAATAAAACTTAAGAACTTGGAATCATAAAGAGATGAAGAACAAGATGATGGAAAGATTAAAAGTAAACTTGTATTAATGATTTAGGATTCAACAAACAAAATGAAAAGATTAAACTTACAAGATTCAAGAAGAAATCAAAGAAAATGAAAACCACTCCTTAAGGGAGATGGTTTTCTTCCTACGAAATAGGAAAACTGTAACAGAAAAGAACTAGGTGCCAATTTTTGTGAGGGTGATTTCCTTTTATAGGCTAAGTGGTTGGTTGGTGAGTGGGCTTTCTCCCTTTCTTCTTGTCTTCTCGTCTTTTCAGAAAAGTTGACGTTTTCGATTCTGATTCGGGATTTGTCGACGATTAAATTCAACTCGTCTTTTAATTTCTTCGTTTAATAGACTTGAGTTTCTTCGACATATGTAAATCTTCCATCTTAGGTCCTTTTCTTCGATAAATCTTCAAATAGGCCCATTGACTTCAAATCTTTTGAATCTCTTGGACAATAGACTTCGTCTTGAGTCTTTTTCCTTGATAAAACCCATGCAATCCCATGTTTTCTTCAATATTCATCCGGTTGACTCTGAAAACACAATAAACACAAAAACCACGCATAATTCCAAACAAATGATATTAAATACGTGTTTTGGTCTTGTTTTAGCCAGAAATAAGTGGTAAAAGGATGGGTGTTTTCACACCTATCACTGATCCAGAATATCTGGCCTGATCCGGAATGTTTGGTATTCCGGATAAACACTTTGGCTAAACCCTTGATCCGGAATGTTTTACTATTCCGAATAAAAGACCTTTGATCCGGAATAACCAAGAAACACACCTTGATTCGGAACAACTTTCTTTGATCCGGAATAAATCTGGAGAACAGTAAGACAGCGAAGAACACGGAACAAGAAAAATAACACGAATCTAATCTAGATCAATCAAAATCAAACAAAAGATTAAATCAAACTAAACAAATAACATCTACTAATCATAAACAAACAATCCAAATCAATCAAACTAACAAAACTAATCAAAATAATCAAAACCCAGTTTAATCAAATCAATAAAATAAGAACATGAACATGAACATAAACGTAAAGGTTAAAGATTAAAGAAATGTAGATAGGAGATCAAACAATAAAAATAAAGATTAACAAGAATTAAAAGGAAATTTACTTGAAATTAAAGGTATTTAAGGTGCAAGACAAGTAATTAAATGGACATGAAATTAAATGACAAGGTAAATAAAATGGAAGAACTAATTGTCACTATTAGCCAACAAGAGAAAATGAAATCTAATCTAATCTATTTATAGGGGAGATTAGGGAGGTGCTTAGGAAGCTTCCTCCCCTCTTTCTTCTTTCCTTAATTGCGTCATTAAGTCCTTGCTCTTCTTAATTCTTTGTTAATCTTCTTCATTCTTTGACTTTAACGACTTTGTCTCGGGATTTCTTTGAACTCGTCTTGTAATTCTTCAATAAATTAGACTTAAGTTCTTCGGCTTTTAGTAAACTTCCGTCTTTTGACTTTTTCTTCGATAAATCTTTAGAATTGGTCTTGGACTTCCGTTCTTTTTGCACTCTTGACTTCTTGACTTCGTCTTTCGTCTTTTTCTTCGATAAAAGCCCGTGAATGCCCGTGTTTTTTCCACTTTTCACCTTTTCGTCCTAAATCACAACAAAAACACAAACCACGCATAATTCCGACATAAATGACATAAAATACACGTTTTGGCTCGGTTATTATTGTAATTAAGTGGTAAAAAGGATGGGTGTTTACACACCTATCAAATCCCATACACTTGACCATTGTAATGTCCTCATGCAATGCATTAGTTACAAAGCACGATTTCACTTTTCATCATAATCAGTCCATAATTGCCTTTATTAAAGAGATAGAAAATAACAAAATAAGTAAAGAAATCAAAAAACATACCTTAGGGTTTTGAAAATGTCATGAACGATCATCATCCTTAAGTTTTCACTTTCTCCAAACCAAGCTTAAAAACGAGATCATTGTTATTATAAGTTAGCAAACTAACACGAACTCATGTGGGACAATTATTCACTTAGACTCCCTTATTCCTAGGTGTATCTCTTATATTTTATTGTTGTCTTGAATGATCACGAGGATGCATTGTTGACTTATTTCGATAGTTATTTAGGCTGAAAATAAAGTGGGACGATTTAATCAATAGTTAGCTAAAGGACAAAATCTTTTAAAACTGCTTCTCGGAACCTCATAAAGTTCATATCTTGGCATAACTCGCTTCGCGATTTGAGACCTTTCTCGGACCGATATTTGGCAGCGACTTCATACTTCAAATCTTTGAGAGACGTTCATGAAATAATGGTCTTCTCTTCATAATAGGAATTTCTTCACTTGAAGTTTTGAGAGATTCTTCATACTGGGACCACGACTTCTTCATTTTTCTCCAATCTTTATTTTGGACTTTGATATACAACGATCCGCCTCCTTTTAGGACTTGGATCTATTTATCCTCATACCTTGCTAGGGTCTTTTCGGATAGACTTCTCCATGATCTTTTTGGGGAGTATTTGCTTTTCGTCGTGTGTCTCGATCCTTCATATTGATTTTCGATAAATGATTCTTCACATCACTTTTGGATCTTTAGCAACAAAATGTAGCCCTCATGCCTTTTAGGGCCTTTTCGGACTCGCCAATCTTCGCATCCCGCTTCAATAAGTTATGCCTTGGCTATGAACTCTAATCCATACCGAGCAACTTTTAAATGATCTTGGGCTAGAAGCTAAGTAACTTTTCAAATCGTACAACCTTATTTAATGCAGATGAATTTATTAGAAAGCGATGGGAGAATAGGCTTATAATTAACTCACATAAATTCACGAAAGAATACCAAACTTATAATTGACTATATCATCTCTTGTTCTCCACATTTTAAAATCTCAAGGAATGAGACTCGTGGATGCTTAACCTATTTAATCTAAGTTTTGGGATTTCGAGTCATCTATAGGATCTTGCAAACTCTTAGACTTTTTCAAGTTTAGAAATTACATTTTAAAGTTCCCTTGATAAACGACTCTCTAGGATCAATTATAGGAACTTGCGAAAAGTTCTTGTTCTTAACCCGTGAGAGTTAAGACTTTCGCGTTTTATAGCTCCCTATATAAAAGCCTAGCAAAACTTGACTTAAACACGTTAAGGATACTAGCTAGAGTAAACTTAGATAAGTAAACTCTGGTTGAGTCAAAAGATTCACAATGTTTGAAAATTAAAACCACTTTATTAAAAATTTATACTAGCAAAAGGCTACGTTTGCTTAGTGAGGTTGCTTCTTTTTATATCTCCAAAAAAGAAAGGCGAAAGGTTGCTTGGTTTGGCTAGGTACTACTAACTATCAGAAAGCTCGAAAAAGGGGCCAAAATAGATCAAAAATTTTGAAAAATGTCAGAAAAATTGATTTTCCGGTTAAAATGAGGACAAATACAAGGAAAAGGCCACTTAACTTCGATAGAAGTCCCCCCTACACTTAATATAAACATTGTCCTCAATGTTTAAGCATGTGGGAGTAAACTCCCCTACACTTAGGACATTGTGCACTTTGTTTAAATCTTGCTAAGGAAAAGACAACTAACGAGATTCCTATTTTAATATTAAGAAATATAAAATAGTGAATCGAAAAGAGTTTAGGATAGAACCGGGAAGAAGGGAAAACGGAATCACGGGTCGTCAAAAATTATCAAGAGTGGATCATTGAGCGCTCGAATCCCTGAATAGTAGAAGAGAGGAAATAGCAAACACCAACGGGTCTCCCCTACACTTAGGATAAAGAAAGCTAAAAGATAGATACATGGGTTGCCTCCCAAGAAGCGCTTGATTTTTGATTACCGAGTCGTGAGCCTGACTCGACCTTGATTATCATAGGAAGAAGCATGAAACACATCCACCGGGATCAAATACATAGTTTTCGTCCATCAAATAGCACAAGCTTAAGGCAAACAAGGCAAGCCAAAGAAGAGTAGGCAAGGTTCCCTTAAGCAAAGACGGAGCACGGTGGGAGCAAGTATGGTGAGGTGCAAGCATATCTTCAGTAGTTCCAAAAAATTTTCCTTTTATTTCATCAGATGGATACTGAGATGGCTGAAGAATATCGATACCGGAGTCGAACACCTTTTCCTTTAGGGGAAAATAGCACTCAGGCTCAGTAGAATTTGAAGATGATCCGCGAAGAAAATGCACAACCTCGTCCTCAGAAGGTGGACAAAGAGGTGTCAAATCATACGTGTTGCGGATGTTGGTGTCGTCCGGTTGCTCTTCCTTTGAAAGAATTTTCTTCAAATCCAAAGTAGGATCAAGACGATAATCATCAAAGTCTAAAGGAGGAGCATCACTCTCATGAGGGAAGTATGTATTAAGAAAAGTAGAGAAGTCTTCCTCAAATGAGTAGTTATCCAAAGTAGGTTTAAGCATGGATGGCGGAGGATCTTCATCATGAGAAGAATCACTCGAAAGAGTATCGGCCTCATCAAAATCATCATAAGTGGGCATGTCGGGATACTCGGAAGTAAAATCATCATAATCATCCGAATCTGAGCTAGAATCATCATCATAAGCATCAAAGATCGGTGGAGAATCATAAATGGGTGAAGGTTCCAAATTGGAGAGAGAATCATCCACATCATCTTGAAAAAGTAGATTATCAATGCAAGAATCGAATAGAGGATTGTTGTAGACGACAAAATCATCAAGCACATTAATCATATTCGCGGATTCTCTTCCAAAGGATTTGCTTGTATGCTTCCCCATTTTGAACACTTGTTGTTCATTCCCGACCCTTAAAATTAATTCACCTTCGGCAACATCGACTAAAGCTCGTTCGGTTCTCAAGAATGGTCGACCAAGTATTAAAGGAATACGAGGGTCCATTTCATAATCAACAACAACAAAGTCGACCGGAAAAGTAAAGGTGCCAACTTTGATGAAAACATCTTCGGCAATACCAACGGGGTAAGCGAGAGTGTGATTTGCAAGCTCAAGAGTCATCTTTGTTGGAGTAAGGTCGGGTAATGATAGTGCTTTCCAAACACTTAAAGGCATCAGATTAATACTAGCCCCGAGATCAGCTAGGGCAGTAAATTCTTTGGTTTTTTTAAAAATGCAAGGCAACACAAAATGACCGGGATCTCTATGTTTTTCCGGAAGTTCTTTAAGAATAACTGCAGAAAAATTTTCATTTAAGCGCGTGTTGGCGAGCTCAATCAGCTTCTCCTTCTTGTTAAGCAATTCCTTGAATGCTTTGAAAAATTTTGGCATATGGACAAGTGCTTCAACAAGGCTAATGTTGAAATTCATTTGAGAGATCATCTTCAAATAATTCGACACTTGGATGTCGTCCTTAGTTTGCATTTTGGCCTTGCCTAAGCGAGATGGATAAGGAATATTGGGGTTAGGCGGTGAAGGTGTAGGTGTAGCGGGTAAAGGTTGAGATGTTGAAGGGTTCTTCTTGGGAACATCGTCATGACGAGGCGGAGACGGTAATGGTGTACTAATACTAGGTGTGGGAGGAGTAGGGATAAATGGTGGTGGAGGAGGTGTAGATGATGGGGGCAGGATAGGTGGTCCTACTATGGTAACTCCACTACGGGTAGTAATAGCAATCACATTTTCTCTCGGGTTGGTGACGGTGTTTGAAGGTAGAGAACTCGATGAAGAGGGTTGAGCGGTGGGTAAGAAACTAGCCAGTATATTCTTTAAATCATTCGTTTGAGTGCTGAAGGAGGATTGAATATTATCTCGAAGATCGGATCTAATGTCATTCCCTTGCTTGGTGATATCTCCTATCAAATTGATAATTTGGCTCTGTAAATTCTAGATTTGCTCACCTAGGGTTCTCATCAAAGCTTCAACATCTTGATTCATGGGTGGGGCTTGTTGAGAGGGTGGGTGATAAGGATTAGAAGCTCGAGGTGGGATTTGGTTGCTTCTATTGTAGTTGTTGTTGGGGTTTTGGTTTTGAGGATAAAAACCGGGGGAAAGGTAGTTGTTTGACCGGTAACTCAGCAAATTTCGATCCCCTTGAGGTCGAGCTTGGTAATTTTCCGGTGAATAATTACCATAAGTTGCATACACGATTTCCGGATTTCCTTGAGTAGAAGGACAATCAGTGTATGAGTGTGGACCGCCGCATGTCTCACAAGGATTGGCAACCGCTTTAACTTGATGTTGTTGATTTGTAGCGAGAAGCAAGATATTTTTGTTCATTTCGGTCATCATGCGGGTGAATTCGGTCATGTCGGGGTTTGCTGAAGTAGAAGAAACATTGACTCTCGGGTTGTTCCTTGAAGAAGCGAAGGAATCCCAGTTTTTGTGGTTGTAGTCATGTTCTCAATAAGTTCTCTACACTCCTCGGGTCTCCTTTTCATAAATGTGCCACCGGCGGCTGCATTAATCGTATCACGATTATGAAAAGTCAAACCGTTGTAGAAAGTATCAATTAAGGTCACAGGGAGCATGTTGTGGTTTGGACATCGATCGATCAAGACATTATATCTTTCCCAAGCATCAAAGAGAGATTCATCGGGTTCTTGCATGAAACCGCTGATTTGATTGCGAAGGCTCGTGACCATGGATGGTGGAAAGTAGCGCGATAAAAAGCGTTGAGTCATGTCATCCCAAGTATGAATGGAATTCTTCGGGAGACGATCAAACCATTTCTCGGCGTGGTATAATAAAGTATGTGGGAAGAGTTGTAGGTGAAGAACATCCATTGTGGCACCGGGCAACTTCATGCTTTGGGTGACTGTAATGAATTTGTCGAGGTGTTTGTTGGCATCATCATCAGGCATTCCTCGAAAAGGATTTGTTTTCACTTGCTGAATCATGTGGTGCTTCAACGAAAACTCTGGAGCCGTGATTTGCATCGGCGCAATCGGTCCTCCTCGACCAAACATGGTGGGTTGACAAAGCTCCTCCATTGTCCGAAGATCGGTCTGTGGAAGAACATTGTTGTTGTTATTGTTGAGGTGCGGTGGATTATTACTGTTTTTAACACCTGCCATAGCTAAATCTTCAGGAGTCTCGGGCTCTTGATAATTAGAATATCTAGTACGCATACACCTACAAAGGCAAAATAAAACAATACCAAACACAAAGACAATATATATACACAATAAAAATAAAATCTTTTTGGATTTTTGAAATTTTTAATTTTTATGGATTTTTAACAATTTTTATTTTTTTTGGATTTTTGAATGTTTTAAGCAAGAAAATAACACTCACGAATGAACGGATCCCAAAAAGCAACGCGTCTCTCACAGAAACCCGTTAATCTTTACGAAAAGAGCCGGCAGTGGCGCCATTTGATAACTAGGTTTTACTTAGTTAAAAAGTTAAAGTTCGTTGTTCCAGTCTAATCGAATTGATCCTGGTTAACTATGCGACTCAGTAGTTCTTTGGTGAAACAAATAGTTGTGTCGTTGTAGTAATTAAAAAGTGCAAAACTTTAAAGTAAAGAGCAGGTAAATTAAATCTAAAACTAATTTAAAATAAATGACAAGTATTTAAAAGCGTGACGAAAATTAAAATGCACTAAAAATAAATAACGCAAACTTAAAACTATTTAGGGCAAACTTAAAACGCAACTAAAACTTAAAACTAAGGCAAGGCTAAAATAAATCTAAGGCAAATAAACTTAAAGTGCAACTAATTAAAAAGGCGGGAAAAGTAAAGCTTGAAAATTAAAAACAGAAAGTTAAAAACTGAAACTAAAAGGAACCTGAAAATAGCTCATCTGGAATAAACCTTCGTTCGGAATAATCACTCATCCAGAATGTCACCTTCGTTCGGAATGATTCTTCTTCACTCGGAATATTTACCAAAAACCTTGATCCGGAATAAATCCTTTATCCAGAATATGTCACTTATCCGGAATAAAGTCTTGATTCGGAATACTTAAGCTTGATCCGGAATGTTGCTGATCCAGAATATTTTCCGAATGAATTCCCTTGATCCGGAATGTTGAAGATTCCGGATGAAGACCTTGATCCGGAATAATTAATTATTCCGAACAAAACTCTTTGATCCGGAATACTTAAGCTTGATTCGGAAAGTTTTCCTTGATCCGGAATGTTTCTTCACAAAACCTTCACTCGGAATGTTCCGAATAAAACTTGTTGATCCGGAATATCTGGCCTGATCTGGAATGTTTGGTATTCCGGATGAACACTTTGGCTAAACCCTTGATCCGGAATGTTTTACTATTCCGAATAAAAGACCTTTGATCCGGAATAACCAAGAAACACACCTTGATTCGGAACAACTTTCTTTGATCCGGAATAAACCTGGAGAACAGTAAGACAACGAAGAACACGGAATAAGAAAAATAACACGAATCTAATCTTGATCAATCAAAATCAAATAAAAGATTAAATCAAACTAAACAAATAACATCTACTAATCATAAACAAACAATCCAAATCAATCAAACTAACAAAACTAATCAAAATAATCAAAACCCACTTTAATCAAATCAATAAAATAAGAACATGAACATAAACATAAAGATTAAAGATTAAAGAAAGGTAGATAGGAGATCAAACAATAAAAATAAAGATTGACAATAATTAAAAGGAAACTTACTTGAAATTAAAGATATTTAAGGTGCAAGACAAGTAATTAAATGGACATGAAATTAAATGACAAGGTAAATAAAATGGAAGAACTAATTGTCACTATTAGCCAACAAGAGAAAATGAAATCTAATCTAATCTATTTATAGGGGAGATTAGGGAGGTGCTTAGGAAGCTTCCTCCCCTCTTTCTTCTTTCCTTAATTGCGTCATTAAGTCCTTGCTCTTCTTAATTCTTTGTTAATCTTCTTCATTCTTTGACTTTAACGACTTTCTCTCGGGATTTCTTTGAACTCGTCTTGTAATTCTTCAATAAATTAGACTTGAGTTCTTCGGCTTTTAGTAAACTTTCATCTTTTGACTTTTTCTTCGATAAATCTTCAGAATTGGTCTTGGACTTCCGTTCTTTTTGCACTCTTGACTTCTTGACTTCGTCTTTCGTCTTTTTCTTCGATAAAAGCCCGTGAATGCCCGTGTTTTCTCCACTTTTCACCTTTTCATCCTAAATCACAACAAAAACACAAACCACTCATAATTCCGACATAAATGACATAAATACACGTTTTGGCTCGGTTATTATTGTAATTAAGTGGTAAAAAGGATGGGTGTTTACACACCTATCAAGAACATCATATGATAAGATCAAATGGTTCTTGTCAGCATATGTTTGTCGCCTCGTCACGTCTGAAGTCATCTCTTGACACCACGTGTACGATTGGTATTGTTGTCTTAACGCCAATTAGTGAGCTTGGCACTTTCGGCATCGAAGATTCTGAAGGCTTGACAATTGCTCCCCCTCAATTGTTGACCTGTGTTCTATTGAAAGAGATGTAGTCGTCGGTTGAGTAGTCGTATCTTCGAGTATGTAGATACCAATTGTAGATAGCTATGGTTGTAGAGATGATAGCTTCATAAAAACAAGACTTCTCTTGTTTTAACAAATAAATGCACTAATGCGTACGTAGATTTGTGTTAGACCAAGTTATAAAGTAAACTTGATCCCTAACAAGGTTTTAATGTAAACCTTGCCCGAGAAAATTAATTCCCGTTGAGAGCCAAAGTTTTCATAAGAAATACTTGACATTAATATGAAAAACGGGTTGCAGTCTCAAATAACTACAAGCCATATAGGCATGTTTTATGAAATATTTACAACTTTTGTACGAACTCTATTTATGGCGTCGTGTCAATATTAATCGACATTTCTAATGCCGTAAATATTATGGTACCAAAAGACATGCCTTTGAAATATAAAGTAAAAATATTTTTGGATTTTTCTGAATTTTTCAGTTTTTATGGTTTTTATATGGTTTTATATTTTTGTATTTTGCTTTTGAGGATAAAAATATAAACAATATATACAAATGATCACCAAGGATAAGGAGAATAGTTTACCACCACTATTCTTTCGCTTCATCTGCTAGTTCCTTTAGAGTCTCAGGCGAGAAAGTTCTCAAACCTAGCTTGTCGGCCAAAAATTCCATTCGAGCGCGATCTAAAGCCTTCGTGAAAATATCCGCCAATTGATACTCAGATCGGACAAAGTAAAGCTCGATCACTCCATCTTCCACTTGCTCCTTGATGAAGTGGTAGCGAATGTCTATATGCTTCGACCTGGAGAATTGAACATTGTTGCAGCATAAGGCAATTGCACTCTTGTTGTCGCAGTACATCGGAATTTTGTTGAAACCTAGACCATAGTCGGTTAATTGCGATCTCATCAAAAGAATTTGAGCACAACAACCGGACATAGCTATGTTCCGTACTTGAAATTGCAGTGCTTTTTTGCCTTTTCGATGCCCAACTAATTAGTCGATCTCCTAGTAGTTGCAAAGTTCCACTCGTGCTACGCCTTGTATCTTGACAACCCGCGTAATCCGCATCTGCATATGACATAAGTGCAATCGAAGAGTCCTTCGAATACCAAAGTCCCCGATTAATGGTTTCTTTAATATACCGAAAGATCCGTTTAACAGTAGCTAAGTGTAACTCAGTAGGTCGAGTTTGATACCAAGCACACATACATATAGCAAACTGAAGATCAGGTCGACTAGATGTGATATACAGAAGAGTACCGATCATTCCACGATAAAGTGTCGGATCAACGGATAAGGTTTGGGTCGAGGCAGCAAATATAATATCATCAAGATATATTTGCATCATAATCATATCTTTACCTCGTTTCTGAATGAACAGCGTGGGATCCACCTTGCCTTTAGCGAAGCCTTGCGTAATGAGAAATTGTGACAATAGATCATACCATGCGCGAGGAGCTTGCTTCAACCCATAGAGAACCTTCTTAAGATTGTACACGTGGTTAGGATATTTAGGATTCACAAAACCATCCGGCTGTTGAACATAGACCTCTTCCTTGATTTCACCATTCAGAAATGCCATCTTCACATCCATCCGATAGACGATCATATTCATGTGGGCTGCGTAAGCAAGGAATAGTCTAATAGCTTCCAAACGGGCAACATATGCAAAGGATTCCATAAAGTCGATGCCCAATAATTGCTTGTATCCACGAGCTACTAGTCGAGCTTTGTTCTTCAATATTCCGCCTAACTCGTCGAGTTTCACCTTGTAAACCCGTTTCAAAGTGAGTAACTGCACTTGATCCGGGCATGGGACAAGTTCCCATAGTTCAAGACGTATAAATTCATTAAGTTCTTCTTGCATAGCTTCTATCCAACAGGATTGAGTAAAAGCTTCTTGCCATGTCTTAGGTTCAACTTCAGTGAGAAAAGCATCAGAATGACAAAACATTGCATTTTCTTGTAGCTGACTTCGTGTGGATACCGGACGATTAGGGTCACCAATAATAGAATCTATAGGATGATCCTTTGTCCACTTGCTGTCATGTTCACGAATCCGTGGATTGGAGTAAACCGTAGTAGGAGCTTCCTCTGAGGTGGACGACCCGACTTGATTATGGTCGGGAATAGGTACACCAAAGAATGGAAGTTCACGCATTTGAGCGAATTCCAAGTCGTGGTCATCATCATCCTCTTCATCATCAATAGGCATGACATGGGTAGTTGGTTCGGGTGTTGGTTGAGAATTACTTGTTGAAGGTATATCTTGACCAATTGTAGGTGCAGACGTATCTGATTGTGCTTCGGTTGAAGGAGTAAAGAATTCATCAAGGAGCGGTTGAAACAACGTATCCCATTCATTCCTAGAAGGTGGTGTAAATGACGATGAAGTAGGGTTGTTTCGGACAAGACCAGAACTAATGTTACTGGGTCCCATTTCATGAAGTGCGGGTTCAGAGCTGCTTTGCTCGGAAGCCATTGTTGTCAGCTCATCAAAATCAACATTCATAGTTTCGAGGATCTTACGAGACTTACGGTTGTAGATTCGGTATGCCTTCTTTGTAGGTTCATAACCAATGAAAATACCAATATCAGCCTTTGGTTGAAGTTTTCTCAAAATGTCCCCATCATTATTTGGATAGCAAAGAGAACCAAATACATGAAGGTATGATAAATCTGGTACCTTTCTATGTAGAAGCTCATAAGGTGTTTTGCCATGGAGTTTGCGAATTAGTGATCGGTTTTGGGTGTACACTGCTGTAGATACTGCTTCTGCCCATAAAAACAATGGAGCCCTTTTTAAATTAACATCGTTCGAGCAGCTTCCATAAGTGTGCGATTTCGCCTTTCAATGACACTGTTTTGTTGTGGAGTGCGAGCAAAGGATGTTTCATGAGATATGCCAACTTCTTCATAATAATCATGTAACACCCCCAAATTTACACAATTCAATACAGCGGAAGACTCGTTGGTGTTACGGGATAACACATTACTCACATCATAGAAAACGCTTAAAAATCACGTCGTTTAATAATAAAGCATTTCCGTTCATAAATATCAAGTTTACATAGGTCCCAAGTCATATTATTTCATACAAATTTTACAAAGCATTTGAATGGAAATTGTTATTTAAGTGCGGGCCATGAATTCTTGTCGTCTTCCCGAGAATTACCTTCAAGTACCTGAGATAAAACATGTTAAAAGAAAAGGTCAGCGATAACGCCGAGTTAATTCATAGAGTTCAATAAAACCATTAATATATCATCGGTATAAAATTATTACCGAAAATCATTTTTGTACAAATCATTGTAATAGGCCATAAAATAGCCAAAGTCATTTTATACAAATCCTTATCAAAAATCATAATATAGGCTTTTGCCTTCAAAATCATTATACGAACCAAAGTCGTAAAAACATCATACAATACGTTTTATAACGTTGTATAAAGTTAAATAAAAACCGTTATATGAATATGGTTATGTAAAACCAAAACACGAACAAAAAATCAATAATAAGACCCCGTATTGCTAGTCAGACAATTCATTGTAATTCAGTGCGTATAGCAGTATTTCGTTATTTTGGATTATTATAAGCCGCATGACATTGTTACCGTACTACAACAAACAACGGTTAGCTAACCCGAAACTCATTTGCCAATATAAATTAGCGTATCGTCACAATATTCACGCTTGTGTAAATCTTCTCATCAAAATCGCTTAACAATCAATGTGGCACGACGGGGATCAACCGTCAAGGCGCGAACTGGGGTGATCGTCCCCAAATAGTACTATTATATGCATAAGCGTCTACCAAATCCCGGTAGTTCACAATTCATGCTAATGGGACTTTTAGTGACATAACCTAACTTTAATAATCCATTTCATTTCATCTATCGGGTCATTTAATCATTCATCGGGTCATACAATCATTCGGGTCCAAATCAATAAACAGACAATCGGGACAACTAGTGTCCTATTTTATAAAAACTAACATGTTATCTCCCTCGTGGATTTATAAAACATTTCATAAAACATTTAAAAGAGTGCGAGGCTATGAACTCACGTTGATGTGGGAAAGCGGGTTATCGGCTATTCGGATGTACGGTACGTGCTTCAATCGCGGAAACCTAGACAAATAATACTTGTCTTAGACTCTTTTCCAATGAATTTATAAAATAACAAATGTGTATACTATGATGGTTTTACATATATGATGATGATCAAGTGGGTTTATACATTTTTACTCATTCATTATAGTGTTTATGTGTTGGTAACATTTTTATACTAGTTTTACTAGTTTTACTTATTTACATGTTTTAGACCCAATAACCCTATTACAAGCCCAATACTTTATATTAGTCCATTTTACACTTTTATTATCAGTATTATACTTTTCATGTTGGGCCCAAGTGGGTTAAGCCCAATAATTAAGTTTATAAGTGTTTTTCCAACTAGTCGGGTTTATAGTCCAATAAGGCTACTTAGCCCGTTAATGTCCATATGTTATATAGTTCGGGTTTTAACGGTTTTTACTTGTATTAAGTACTTATATATCAGTATATGACTTTTAAAAAGTTTACATTAGACGGGTCCGATCGTCTAAGTTTTAATTGACGAAAAACGTTAATTTTACGGTATTAGCCGAAAAGACGTAAAAATCATGTTTATAGTTTTTATAGCTTATAAAACTTACCAAACTACCATTTTTATATAATGTCCATTTATTTATCCTTAAGCATATTTATATAAATTAAATATATAAGTTAGTGGGTTTTAATTCACATTTTATATTATATTTATTTGAGTGTTTATATAATAATATTAAACTTTAATTTCACAAAATCAGTCCTAAATTTTATGTTCACTAAGATGTCAATATCTAGAGTTCTATAACGAGATAGGACCTCAAATTTTTATCACAGAAACTACATGATATGTGCTTTATTTTATTACTGTATAGATACTGATGAATCAACCTCTAAATATTTTAATAAATTCGTCCAAAACAATATAGGCAGATTTGCACTCTAAACTTGTTTTGATCATATCTCACTCATTTATATGATTCCATTGCATGGCCAACTCTCACATGTGTATAACACCTAATACTTACTGTATATTGATTCCAATTTACCATTTTATCAGTTTATCATTTGGTTACTTACTGTTTTTATACATCCATCTTATTAAGCAAGATTTAACCATTTTTACATGTGGTTTTTCCATCTTTTTACCCATGTTTATCAAATCTATCAACACCAAATCCCCACATAATATTTTTAATCATCATTCATCATCATATACATATACATAAATAAAGAAAATACAAGATTACATAATCAAAATAACAAGAGGATAGGAAGAACAATCTCTATACCACCATTAGTGATGAAAAGATGAGTCTTTGATGAACAAGGCTTGGATTTTGATGGCAAAACTTGTGATAAACCAATATCATCTTCAAGTCTACCAACCTTTAGAAACTTCTCATGGAAAATCTGCCCTATGACACCAAAAAATATTCTCCTTGGATGTTAGAATCACCTCCAATCTTCAAAGCTTGAAAGTAGCATCATCATGTGTATGAGTAACACATGATTTTATGGCTAACATAGATCAAATGAGGGTTGTTTTTGATGATGGTTGGAAGAATTTTAGAGAGAGAGGAGAGGAGTGTGTGAGTTTTGTATGTGTAGAATGAGTTGCTAATTTGAGTTAGGTTGTTTTGTAAGTAAAAATGGTTTTGGTGTAAGGCTAAGGACAAGTGTCCTTAGCATAAAGATTAAGTTGACACCTTTGTGGTGTTGTGTAGCTTAAGCTTGCCGTCCAAGAGTGGGGGTGGGGCAAGTTTATTCTTGTCTCATCCCAATTTAATTACGGGTACTCCTCGATCCTAGTTTCCTCGATTTGCGTTCCCTCGGGTCGTTTTACGAAAAACGTTTTTATAAATTATGAATCAACGGCACAAAACGAATCTAATAAAAATTGTTTCATCAAAAATGGAGTTCAAAAACGTAAATACGTAATCCTAAGGTTTCTGCTTTAGTCGTAAAGGACGTTAAATTATAATCGTTAGTCCTAATCTTTTCTCGTAAATTTGTCAGTTTATGAACCAACACAAATTTAAAATTCCAAAATAATATTCACGGATAAATTTATTTCCTGAAATGTCGGACTGTCACCAAAACGGTGTATGTAAACGTAAGCACGGAACGTAGAATCCTCCGGTTTAGACGTTGTCGATGCTACTTCAAGACGTAAAAATTGTTTCATCAAAAACGGAGTTCAAAAACGTAAATACGTAATCCTAAGGTTTCCGGTTTAGTCGTAAAGGACGTTAAATTATAATCGTAAGTCCTAATCTCTTCTCGTAAATTTGTGAGTTTATGAACCAACACAAATTTAAAATTCCAAAATAATATTCACGGGTAAATTTATTTCCTGAAATGACAGACTGTCACCAAAACGGTGTATGTAAACGTAAGCACGTAACGTAGAATCCTCCGGTTTAGACGTAGTCGATGCTACTTCAAGACGTAAATCCAAATTTCTTCCCAAAAATAAGTGAGTTCATAATATAACATTAATATAATATTTTTAAATAATATTTGAGAATAAAATATAAACCATAAATTAACGGATTGTCACAAATCACGCAAGATTTGATTCATAAATTCGGTTCCATTATCTGTACGAATGCGTCGGACAGTAGTGTTGACACGCACTTGAATCATCTTGAGAAACCCGATGATGAATTTAGGTGCCTCATTTTTTGTTGTGAGAAATTTCATCCATGTAAACCGAGATTAATCATCCACAATGACGAGGATGTACCTTTTACCACTAAGACTTTCAACACGCATTGGCCCACAAAGATCCATATGCAACAAATAAAGTTTCTCTTGGTTGGTGTCTTTAGTCTTGGGTTTGTATGACTTCTTAGTGCTTTTCCCATTGTACACGCGGAACACAAATGATCCTTGTGAAATGTAAGTTTAGGAAGACCACGAACAAGTTCGTTTTTGCCAAATGATTAATAGCGTCAAAGTTATGATGAGATAACCGTCGATGCCATAACCATGACTTTGTCTTCGATGCTTTGGAGAGAAGACATACGGGAGAAGCGGACATCATATCTTGTAGAGACAAAGTGTACAAATTATTCCCTCGAGTACCTTTCAATAAATCAACCCTTCCAAATTACGAATGAAGCAGGTATGCTCTCGAAAAGCAACTTCTAAGTTTGCATCACAGAATTGTCCCACAGAAAATAAGTTGTGACCGAGACCTTCCACATAATACACTCTTGAAATTATAACATTCCCAATATGATATTCACCGAACCCATTATCTTTTCAATATGATCATTTCCAAATCGAACCGTGCCAAGAAACTTGCTAACGAAATTTTTGAGCTGAGAGCGATCTCCGGTCATATGCTTGGAGCAACCAGAGTCCAAATACTAGAGAACAATTTGGACCACCTGTTTTCAGTAACAACAGTAAATGCATTGGAAATTATTGGTTCCGGAGTGTTAGCAGATACAGATATAAGATTATCATAATTGCTAACATTTGTGTGACCCTTAGATTTCTTGCGTTTTCTAATGGGAGTTTTAGCACTAACAGGTTTTACTGTTCCAAATTCCTTAGGTTTTGGATTATTCGCGGGCACTACAGTGGGAGTAGACCTATTTAAAGGGCACTTGGTTCCTACGGTAGTGTTGGTGTTCCTAGTTAAAGGGCACGCTTGTGTTTTGGTATCCTTGGTACTCCTAGTTAAAGGACACGCTTTCTTCGCTATAGTGGGAGTGATCCTAGTTAAAGGGCACGTATTTCCTACTATAGTGAAAGTTCTACCAGTGGGGCGCCACATCCAACCAACTTGGGTTAACACTTGCCCAGTCAGTTTCCATTCTAGTCTATTTTTCGGGGAATTCATCTCATTCACATGGTCAATAAGGCAAGAATCATGAGGACTAGAAAACATACATTCATTGCAATTCCAACATTTCAAATTAGAATTCACAGTAGGCTTAGAACGCTGCACAACCGCAGAGCCTTTAGGTTTAGCTGCATGATTCTTTTTAATCAAAACAGAAATAACATTCGTAGGGTGGGCTTCTACTTTCTTCTTCTCTTGACTACTAGATAGTGGAAAGATCCTATCATTCTTCTTGTTTCTTTTAAACTTAGATCTTTGAGCCTTAGTAGTGGTGATTACTCTTGTAGAAGGCAACACGGGAATATTAGAAGCTGGTTTAGATTTTACCTTATCTTTAGTGACCAATGTTTGAGATGGTTTAGTCCTAAGGCCCTTATTAAATGGTGTGACGGCTATAAGGTTCCTTTTGATTGCACTAGAGGACGATGCTGAGACAGTGGCTGCGTTATCCACAACATTCTTACCTTTTAGAGTACGAAGTGTTTCCTTTAACTCAGTCAAACCCAGATTTTTATCACAAATTTGTTCCCTCAAATCAGATATTTCTACCGACTTTCGATTCAATTGTTCAATCAATGATTGATTATGTGCAGTGGTATTAGCACATGCGGGCTTTACTGAGTCAAAGAGTTGTGTATTTTTCTGTTTTAAGTTATCAACTTTGGACAAAATGTTGGAAACTCGATTATCTAGATCAAGTTTAAAATTCTCAGCGGCCTCAAGTACGTTCACACAGTTAAGCTCTTTAGATTTCCGTGTGTCTATCGGCAATGATTTAGCAACCTTGTCACTTGGCTGACGCTGTTTTGATTGTAAATCCAATCTAAAATTCTTTTGAAAATTTGCATCTTTTATATTAACACCTTCGAAATACGTTTCACAAAAACTCTTGAATAAATTGTTGTTTATATTCAAGCGAAATGCAATGTTTTTGAATTTCATCAAAACTTTTTGAAAGCAAAGAATAAGAATCTTGAAGCTTTAAAAATTCAGCGTCAGGTTTGGGACAAGTACTATCTACCACATTATCCACAGATTCAACATTATGCACAATAGAATCATTATCAATACTTTTATTCACACTGACGGAAACTATATAATGAGACATCACTTGCTTTAACACTGTTTACAAATGGAACAATTTTGTCTCGAAATGCAGCTCTCGTGTGCTCAAAGTTCCATTCACCTTTCGTTATGGTCGAAGCCGTCGTACGTTCCAAAATGACCTTGTCAAAATCGGCTAAGTGTTGGTGTACCGCATTTAAGCTAACAGACGCCTTACTTACCGGTGGAATTAACTTCGTTAAATCCGTTTTGACAAGTGTAGGAGACGTACTAGGAGGGTTTTAATTTGACAAACTTTGGGGCACAAGAACTGTCAATTCAACTAATTCCTTTTGTAAGCGAATACGGGTCTTTTTAGAAAATTGATCTTTATTTTACGTATCATAATCAAGCTTATGGAATTTTGAAAGCATTTTAGAATGAGTTTCTTCCGCAAGTGACTGTGTCTCCTCAGTACTACGAACAAAAGGTGCTTCTTTCGATTTGCCAATTAGGGTCATATCATAAAGACACGGAATATATTCTTGAGCTTGTTTTGCATAACCGGGATTAGGTGGTAAATCTTGAAGATGCTTAAGTTCGAGTTCTTTAAACGATTTAGTTAAAAGATGAACCTTTTCTGTGGAAGCGTATTGTTTTAAAAGCTGTTGTTCTTTGAATTTAAGAAGTTTGGTAGCATTAATTTCCGATTCAAACTTTTTAGACTCGAGAGTTTCGAAATCCATTTTAAGTTTCTGAAAATCATTGACAATCGATTCTTTTGCTTTTAATTCATTGGAAAGATTAGCTTTTAAAGATTCTATTTCTTTCAAATGTTCAATCTTTTCAAAACGAAATTGGTCAAATTCAGAACATGTTATTTTCTCTGCTTGAGGGACCATTTCAAAAGTTTTCACCTTTTCTTTATGCAATGCAAGCTCAGCAGTTAGGGTGGAATTCGTATCTACGGATTGTCTGAGAGCTATATGCATTTGATCAATAATATGTTTAGGCACCATGAAAAAATCATGTTGAGCATAAGATTCCATACCCGTCGTAGCATTTGGTTGAGGTTCACTCAAATGTGTAGGATTGGGTACCACATCATTTGAGTTACTAGTGCCCGAATGCTGTTCGAGGTTGTTATTTTCATGCCCAACTTGATGTTGGTTATCATCATTACCAAGATTGGTTGTGGTGGGTACCTCACTGATGACATCAGAGCCGTAGTGAGAGAGATTAGGAAGGAGAGCAGCTTGGGCAGAGTGAATGTCATCACAATCCGAATCATATGTGTCAAGATCATCTGCTTGATAAGCTGCATTAGAAGTGGAAACGACTTCAATGCCTTAATTGTCTGCTGCCCCTGGGTCTGTAAGAAATGCTACCTCTTCTGAATCCAAGATCTTTCCCTTAGAATGAGCATCAACCAGATACATCTTCTCACGAAACCATGTTGCATCCCTTCTTCGTTTTGGCTGAGTGCATTCCCTAGCCATATGACCTTGTCCTCGGCAATTGTAGCAAGTCACAACCTTTTGAGGACCAATAGGGCTTCCATTTCCATTAGCTTGAGAATTCATAGCTTGAGCATTCACAGTCCTTGTAGGAGGTCCATATGAATTTTGCCTTCCCTGAATAGGTTGCACCGTCACTTGACCATCTTGAACAGTGGCTTGTTGTCGAGGATTTGAAGAGGTGCGGAGCTGATTGTTTGTTGGTGGAAATCCTCTAGTTTCAACAAGTTTTGACACGTAGGTAGTGAGATGGTTTAGTACATCAGCTGGCGTATCATATGGAGTAAAGACTGGTGCTTGGATTGGTGGAAGTTTATTTAAGTAGAAGGCTTGTGTTGGTTGTGCTTCAATTGGAAAATATCCTTGCTGAGGAGTATAGCCAATTGGAGAAGTGTTGGCTTGTGATGGTGATGTCTGATGTGGTGGTTGCTATGGAAAAGATTATTGATGAACACTTTGTTGAAATGCTTGATGTGGCATCATTAGTGGTTGATAAGATGCTTGTTGTGGTTGCTGATATGGGTGTGGTGGTGGCTGCTGCATGTATGATGGTTTTTGATAAGTATAAGCCATGTTTTGTTGAGAAGCATACATGGCAAGTGGATCATGAACTTGAGGTGTAGACAACCGAGCCTTGATCACATGGCATTCGTGTTGTTGAAGAAAAGCTTGAAGTTGATCCACATTGGTGTTATGCAAGTTCTTAGCCAATTTAACATCCGTCACGTACTTTTTCCATTCTGAAGGAAGAGTGTTCAAATACTTGGTGTTCAATTGAAACGTAGGAATTGCCATGCCATAGATATTGAGCTCATTCATCAATAGGGTAAATCTCAAATAGTAGTCATTGAGAGTCTCCCCTGGCACATAGGAAAACTTATCAAAAGTATAATAAAGCTTACACTCTCGTTCTTGTTTAGTTAACGAAGTGCCTTGCATTAGAACACGAATTCTATCCCATAACTCTTTGGCAACTTTATGTTTACTGACGAGTTTGTAGACATCTGGAGGAAGGGCTTGGATAATGATATTTGTAGCTTGTTTATCACACTTGTCTTGTATCTTAGCATCTCCAGTTAGTTCACCCGTTGTACGAGGACGAGTAACAACACCTTCCGTCACAGTACCATATACCAATGGTCCATTGTGCATCGATGCCCAAATTAGATGTCCATTTTCTTTGTTCAACATATAAAGTTCCATTCGGGAAGCCCAATCCTCATACATAGTCTTCACCAACATTGGTGGACGATTATCCGTACCCGAGAGGATGACTTATCCGTAAGAGATGTGTACTCCATTTCGTTAAGTTAAGATTTACAAATGTTGATCGAACAATGAGTGAAAGTAAATGTATTTTTTGTTGTGTGTTAAATCCGAGAAACAATGTTGAAATCCCCTAAAATATGTTCTCGATGACCAAAAAATTCCAAGACAGAAAAACACACGAAATTTTTTGAGGAATAATTTTGAAATCGTCGGAATATTTGATCGGAATACCCTGTCGGAATAGTCTATCGGAATAGCCATGTCGGAATAAACTATCGAAATACCCCTATCGGAATGTACCTATCGGAATAACCCCTATCAGAATACTCCTGTCAGAATACCTTCTATCGGAATACCCCTATCAGAATAAACTATCATAATACCCCTGTCGGAATGAACCTATCGGAATAACCCATGTCGGAATACCTTCTATCGAAATACCTCCTATCGGAATACCCTCTATCGGAATACCACAATCGGAATATCCATCGGAATAATTGTCGGAATGATAAACCCTATTCCGATGGAAGCTGTCGGAATGCTTAAACCCCTTTCTGATGGTTTCTGTCGGAATATTTCCCACTTTTCTCGGACAAAACTCAACCAATTCGAGATTTTAAGCCAAAAAACGATCAACACACCGAAATTTTTTGTGTTTTTAGCCAAAGTAAATATACCAAATCTCTACCACAACTATGTAGAAGATTTGTATCAAGAAAAAAAACCATAAAAAACACAAAAAAAATTGGTTCGTGTAAAATGGATCAAAATAGGCGTATGAATTAAGAACACAAACACATAAATAATACAATCATCCCATGGCTCTTGATACCATTTGTAGGATATGTAAATCTAGCTTATGTTTAGAGAGAGAAAGAGATAGAAAGATAGATGATTTCACACACACTTTAGAGAGAGAAAGTGATTTACTATGTGTAAAATGAAATGAAACCACACCCTCTCCATCTAAGGAGAGGGTTTATATACAAAGCCCATAAGATGGGCTTGGGCTTACAATTGGGCCGGCCATACAAGCATGGACCGGACTTTTCCTTGTTTGATATATTAAAAGATATCTAGACTACGAGCTACTACTTAATATATTTTCGGAGTGACCGAATCTTCCTAAATACGTAAAAACGTATTTCCAACACTATTGGGGCCATTTTGGGGAAACATCATGAAAAACACTTCTTGCCTATTCACTATGCTAGCAAGACGATGACCGAGGCTCAACTTAAGTATACCACAACGGAAAAGGAATTCCTTACCGTGGTGTATGCATTTGATAAATTCCGACCTTACCTCGTCTTGACCCAATGCATAGTGTATACGGATCATTCGGCAATCAAGTATCTCATGACTAAACAAGATGCAAAGCCGAGATTGCTTCGTTGGATTCTCCTCCTACAAGAACTTGATGTCACAATCCTTGACAAAAAAGAGCCGAGAACTAGCGGCCTATCATCTTTCTCTCTTGGAAGATCCTCACTAAAGTGTGTACGAGAACAAGGAAATCACCGAAACATTTCCTCTCGGGACACTTGGTGTAGTGAATTCTAAGATTGACTCATCCACCCCATGGTTTGCGGACATTGCAAATTACCATGCGGGGAACTTCATCATTAAGGGTATGACGACTCAACAAAAACAAAAATTATTTCGTGACGTCAAGTTATACTTTTGGAACGACCCTTACCTATTTCGGACTTGTGCGGATCAAATTATTCGACGTCGTGTTTTTGGCACCGAAGCTTCTAATATCCTTAGACCTTGTCACGAGGGACCAACGGGTGGTCACCATGGTGCTAATCTCACGGCGAAGAAGGTCTTTGATGCCGTTTTCTTTTGGCTTACTATTTACCGAGATGTACATGCACTTGTCAAGTCATGTGACTCATGCCAACGACAAGGAAAAGCCTCACAAAATGATGAAATGCCACAAAATATCATCCAAGTGTGTGAGATCTTTGACGTTTGGGGAATTGATTTTATGGGGCCATTCCCATCATCTCGTGGTAATAAGTACATCCTTGTCGCCGTTCACTACCTATCTAATTGGGTGGAAGCTAAAGCTTTGCCTACGATCGTTGCTTGTGTGGTAGTCAAGTTTTTGAAGCAATTGTTTTCTCGGTTTGGAACCCCTCGTGCTATCATAAGCGATCGTGGAACCCATTTTTGCAATAACCAATTTGAAAGAGTTTTAAAGAAATATGGGGTTACACATCGGCTTTCTGCGGCTTATCATCCACAAACGAGTGGGCAAGTCGAGGTTTCAAACCGAGCGTTGAAGAGGATCTTGGAGAGATCGATAGGAGAGAACCGACAATCATGGTCAGATAAGTTAGACGATGCTTTATGGGCCTTTCGTACCGCTCATAAGACGCCCATTAGGTGAGATCCTTGCAAGCTTGTGTATGGGAAAAATTGCCACTTACCAATTGAACTCGAACACAAAGCTTATTGGGCCCTAAAGCATTGTAATAATGACATTGAGACCACGGGAAAACACCAGAAAATGTAACTTAATGAATTGGATGAATTAAGGGACATTGCTTATGAAAATTCATTGATTTATAAAGAGAAAACCAAAAAGTTTCACGATTCTAAAATTAAAAACCGGGATTTTAACATTGGAGATCAAGTGTTGCTTTTTAACTCAAGATTGAAAATCTTTTCCGACAAGTTGAAATCCCGTTGGTCCGGTCCATTCACCATTACCCAAGTGTTTCCTTATGAGACCATCGAGCTAGCTCAAAATGATGGTCCTAACTTTAAGGTGAATGGCCATAGGTTGAAGCACTACTTTGGTGGGGAAGTTCCCTCTTTGAACTACCTCGACCAAGTCACCTTCCCCAATGATAATTAGTAATGAGGGGATCGAGTCGAGCTCATGACTCGGTAATAAAAAACGAGATGCCTCGTGGGGGAGTCACATGCTTATCCATGTACATATTTTACGATTTCTAATGTAGTTTACGTGAGGGGATTTGTGCCCTTCCAACCTTTGTTCCATGGTTGTTTGTGATATTTGGTTTTTAGATGATCATGATCTTCACGATTGGAGCCTCTCGTGTTCATTTTACGGGAGCACTCGATCGTTTGCTTTGAAGAGTTTCTAGATATTCGTATGATATATCCTTAATTGTTCTAACCTTAGGTTTATAGCACACTTCATAAATGGCTATTGATTTAATGGTTACACCCTTTCCATGCTAGAATAAGCATTCGACTACATCTCTAGTATGGGGGTATCCTACCCTTAGACTCGAAACATTGAGGACAATGTTTAACTTTAGTATGGGCGGTGAATAGATACTTGCCTTTCCAAACCTTCACGCTTTCCAAAATTTATCTTTTTGTTTATCGTTTTGTTGCAAATAAGGCTAAAAATGGCCAAATTTTAAAAAATTTCTCATGTTTTATAAGTGTTTGAAGACACGAATGTAGATTTTCCGATGGCGAGAATAAGAGTAATTTTTGACTCGACCGTGCGTGTTGAGCGCTTAGATTCGATTCCTTAACTTCATATTAGGCTAAGTCTCTTAAATGAGGACGAGAAATGATAGAGTTAATTATAAGTTACTATGCTAAACGTAGAGTACTCGTATTCTTTCAAAAACTCATGTGTTCTCGTTGTTTGCTTATTCTCCCTTCGCTTGTATATATATTTTGCTAATAAGTATTGGCTTAGCTGTTTAGTCTTGATTGTTGGTTTCTAGTCTTTTATAGTAGCTTCCATGTAAATAAATTGGGAAAACATTAAGGTATCGCCAGCGTCACAGTTTTGAAGTATTGGAAACTCGAATAATCGAAAGCTTCACCTAATAATAAGATTTCAAGTGCTCACCTAAATCAAGCAAACAATTTGAAGCTCACAAGGCCGAAAAATTTATGTGAAATTGAAAGTGAATTATTCCTTAGTCTTTGAAGCTTTAAAGATCCAAAATTCGCTTTTAGAGTGAGGATATACGTATTTGGCCACAATAAACACCTCATGGCGAGGTTAAATAAAAGGCAAGGCAAGACGGAAGTCATAATAAAAGCTTCATGGCGAAGTTGAATAAAAGATGGAGGTAAACCTATGATAATAAGGCCCATCCGTTAGGGGGCGTATAAAAGTCTTGGTAATAAGTCTCATGTTCAAAACCGTTATAAAACCGTGTTTATCGATCCTTCTTGTTGACTTAATTTTTTGACATTGTTGTATATTAGGAGGGGGTTATTAATTCGATGGTCTTGGTTACACCGTTATAACTCTAATTTTTAGACCTAAATCTCTATCATCGCGTAAGTCAAAAAATGTATCCTCGTGAACATTCAAGACAAAAATAAAATATAAGAGATACCACTTAGGATTATGGGAGTCTAAGTACGTGATTAGGGCATATGAGTAGTGTTAGCATTACTAACTTATAATGAAAATGATCTCGTTGCACGCTTAGCATGGAATTGGGTGAAAATCAAGGACGACGAAATTATTTCTAACGAAGCATTCACGTGTTCTTGTTCTATGAACCTAAACATCCCATTTTGCGATGAAAATCATACATTATGTCTAAAACACAAGTAGCAAGTAGTAGTAGTATAGTAAGTTTATGATTCAATAAAAGTGCATAAAATAAGATACCAAATAAGCAAAAGAAGGAAGAACCCTAATTTTTTCTCTCTCTTTTTGGTGATTTCCGGCTGCCTCCACCATGGTTTCCGTTCATCTTAATTAAGCAAACTGTCTAATTCCAATCTGTTTTCCACCTATCATAATCGTACCATTGTCTTGATTTGTTTTCTTTTGTGATTCTTGATTATTTAAATCAGTTGTCCAAACAGAATCCTTTCAATGCGTGGGACTGGTCTTTGATTGGTTGAAAGATTTGATTCGTATTATGATCGGTTTTTTTGATTTAGTGATAAAACTCTTGGTAGCCGCCGTTTATTACCTTTTAAGAAATTAGGGTTTTTTTAATCTCTTATTATTTTATGTATTAGGGTTTGGTTTGGTGAGCTGTGATTGGTCCTTGATCTAGGGTTTCGTTTGCCCTAGGTAGTTTTTCTGTTTCGATTGATTGTTTTGTGTATTAGAGAGAGGTGTTTCGATCTGGTTAATGTGTCATGGAGAAGAAGATCGCTGTTACGCCGATCGACATGGACAGGTTACATGCGCGCATGTCGCGTTTAAAACAAGCGAATCACATAAATAGTCCTGACAAGACTTCTGAGGTGTCTAGGGTTTCCATTACCTCGTCGCGTCAGGATGGAGTCATGATTAATGATTATGAATCGAGTGGTGTTCTTCCATCGTTTGGGGGTGACGCTACAGAAAGGTCAGATGGTGAGCCCAAACATGTATCGACCGAGATACATGATGGTGATGGGACAGAATGCTCAAACCAGATACATACGGATGCAAGTTCACTCAAGCAGCCAGTATTGAAGGAGGTTGGAACGACTAGTAGGGCTAATGATCATGATATCCAGAATGATACAAGGGGTGTTACTCCATGTATGGCTGATACGATTCCATCCGAGCAGAGTGATACAAGGGTTGTTACTCCATGTAGGGCTCCTGCACCATCAACTGCTGTTCCAAAACCCTCTTTTGTGTCCATGTTACATGGTCAAGCTAAAAGAGTTGCACGTGTAAAAGAACTCCGTAATGAAGAACATGTTGAAGGGGCAGCGGTTACTATTCCTCTCGATGTGGTTGATCAGGTTAGGGCACGATTGACGCATACATTATATGGTCATTTTATAGGGAAGAGATTGGCGTTTCCTTTGGTTGAAAACTATGTTAAGAAAGCGTGGGCGAAATTTGGAATCAAGCGTGTCCAACTTCATGGTGAGTTCTTTTTATTTCAATTTGATTCTAAAGTTGGAATGGAAAGAGTTATAGAGAGTGGGCCATGGTTAATACGTATGGTTCCACTGATTTTGAATATATGGTCTCCGGATTCTTTACTTGTGAAGGAGGAGATTAGGAAAGCACCGGTGTGGGTCAAATTGCATCATGTTCCCATAGTTGCATATTCGGAGGTGGGTCTTAGTCTAATCACTACTCAGATTGGGAGGCCTATTCTTCTTGATTCTTATACAAGTGAGATGTGCCTATCTTCATGGGGAAGGAGTACCTATGCACGTGTTTTAATTGAGATTTCTGCTGATCATCCTCCTAAGGATTCTTTAGTTGTTGCTATTCCTATTGGTAAGGATAAGGGACATACGATGGCTAATATTGGTATAGAATACGAGTGGACTCCCCCCCGCTGCTCGATGTGCTGTATATTTGATCATCATGATGCTGAATGTCCGAAATTGCCTAAGGATGTCATTAATACGATTGTTAATGTGGACGATAATAAGGTAGCTAATGAGATTGATAATGAGGGTTATGAGGTTGTGAACAATAGAAAGAAAAAGGGTAAGAATAAGCAACTCCAGGTTGCTGGTATTAAACTCACTAAACCACCTATTAATCTTTATTACCGTGCTGTTGAGAAAGGGGATAGTTCTAAGGCGAATAAGCCTAAGAAAAATGATTCTACAGGTACTACTGTTCAGAATGCTCCTAAGAAAGCTGGTTCTATTCTTAAGCGTGGATTTCTTAATAACAAGTCGTTGGCTCTTGATTCTAGTCAACCGGGTACGAGCAGCAAAAACTCTTTTGGTGTTTTGAGTGGTTTAATGGATGATGGGACTGATTGGGAGGATGGCTTTGGTCATTCTAATGATGTGCTTAATGCGGATAGTGAGACTGATGAAGACATTGTGATTGATGATCGCCATGGAACTCGTCAGCTGGATACTCGCACTTCTCATTAATCATTATGTTGTTTTTTCATTGTTTATGTTCCTTTAGGTGGTTCTTTCCTATAGGAGTCGTTAGTTTTGTAATGTAATTATCATATGGCATGTCATATGATATAGTGGTTGTTCAAGCTGTGTGCTTGAGGTTAATGTAGCATTGCAGCTACATTCCATTGTACTTCAACGCTTTTTGGGAATATATTTTACCGGGATTGGAGTCCCTTTACCCAAAAAAAAAAAAAAAAAAAAAAAAGTGCATAAAATGAATTTTGGAGGTGCTACGATACTTTATTCTAGCATTGCGTGAGGGCTTAAAATGCTTAAAATATCATAAAATGCGTCAAATATATGCTTGTGTTTCTTCAATGTGTATTTTAAGTACGGATATTGAGAAAATGGCAAAAGATCACAAGAAACAAGCAAAAATGAACACGGGAAACGAAGCCGCACAAAGAACCGGGCCCTAGAGTTGATTTTCCAAGAAAAGTCCTTGAAGATTTGAAGATTGTACAAGAAGGGTCATTCATTATTGAAGAATTGACACTTTAAACCCTTGTATATTCATAATTACAAGTTTGGTCCTTAAAGTTAGTCAAAATTACAAAAAGGACCCTCAACATTAAAGAATTGGCAAGAATGGTTCACTTTTAGTCCTCCATAATGACAAAGAAACAAGTGAAGACCTTGAAGAATGAGAAATGCCAAAATCAGCCCTTCAAATATCAAGATATTACAAAACAAGTCCTTTGAAAACCCTTTTGAAAAGTTTTATGGCAAAAATCTAAAAACCAAAACTTCCATTACAAAGGATTTTTAGTTTTGACTGATTAAACATGAAAAGACAACAAGAAGAAAAGGGGAGGACTAAACCTATGAGACAACCAAAGATACATAGACCACTACCAAGTTGCCACGTGCCCCACTCAATCTTTTCCACCAATCACAACACACACTCTTGCAAACTCACCATCCCACTCACCCAATTTTAAATATTAATACTTATGTGTATTTAAATTAGACGGTTAACACCTTTTCAAACACTAACCAAGATCAAACCTCACTATTCACTTAATGAACACAAATTGGGTATTCGTTAACCACCATGAATTAGGTGTTAATCTCTTCCAGATTAATGATTAAGGACCTAATAAACAAAACCCAAACCATAAACCTACCACCTCATCACTCCTATGGTCACATGTATACTCCCCTGACCCACGAACTCACATGAAGATAAGAATTGCCCAAGAATTAACGTGCCAAGATAATGCTTCATTCCTATGCACTATTTGGACGTCCAAGATCATATAACAACAAGAATTGTCACATGTATCAAGCTCCCAAGTCAAATTCAGTCAACAAAAGTTCAAACCTTCAAGGGCATTATGGGGACTTCACCAACTAGGGTTTATAGTTTTTATTCAGCATTTTAGTATCCATGTAGCCTAAATAAAGGAATAGGACTCACACATTAGTCCTTGTTCTTGGATTCCTAGGTCAAAGTTCTGTAAAGCTTATTTTCTAAGTGAATGAAAAAAGTTTAAATCTTGTGACGAATTCCAAGTTCCAATTTTCTGTTATAGATATTGATCTAAGTTTGTGATTTCTAAGTTTCAAACTTTGGTTTATGTGTTATGCATGTGTTTTCAAGATTTTCCAAAAATCTGATTATTTTCCTAAGTCTTAGTTCAAACACTTGAGCTTTTTGGGCCTTGGATTGATCATAGCACCCTGATAGGAAGATTATCAAAGTGTTGTGAGATCTAGGATTGGGAAGAATCAAGGAGTGGGGAACAAGGTTGGAAGAGATCAGTTTCATTTTCCATTTTTCTTTTATTAATCTGTTTATTTCTAACCTTGTTGTTCTTAGCAGCTTATTGGGAGCTTGTGCCTTGTTCAGCTAGGCACATAAGATATAAATTCGTGAGTGTGGATGTACATTCATGAGGTTTGAGCTCTCTTTCCTAAAAATCTGTTAAAAAAGTGGTTATAAGTGATTTTGTGATTCTTCTGTTGTATGAGCTGTTCTTATGGCTTGAATCTTGTTCTTACTGCATGATATTGTTGGTACGATGCTTGATTAGGCTTGGGTAAACCTGCTAAACACATTTGCTTGTTTAAATTTTTGATTTAAAAAGTTAAAAGGGTGTTTGGGTCTGCTTTTTTAGGTTTTGAATGTTAGTTGGAGTAGGTGCTAAGTGTTTATCTAAGTTTGTATCCGATATTGAGTTGGTTGAGTGCTGATATTTTCCATACTTGAGCTTTTAACCATCAAATCTGGATTTGTGCTATATCTTGCTTGTTTTTGCTTATTTTGAATTGAATGTTTGGGAGCACTTAGTGTGTATGCTTATTTAGGGTTAACAAGTGCTTAAACAAAGTTTGTGTAACCTGTTTTAGAGATTTGAGGGTTTGAAAATGGGTTTGTGGTCAAGTATATCAGCAAAGTCATTTTGTGTTCATCATTTGTTCATCAGTAAGTAACATAGGCTTGGATCTAGGTCTAATCTATGATTCAGTAAATGAAACAAGTTTATTTAAGCTTATTTAAGATTATTATAGCTTGTGTATGCTTTTGGTTCAATTTGGTTGGCTTAATCTTGCTTAAACTGCTTATTTCATCAAATCTGCTTAATGTTCATGTCTGTGTGATATCTGGGCATAAATTGAATTAACTGTACAAATTGGCTTGGTGAAATTGTGATTCCTTGGTTGTTATTGAATCTTTATAACCCACTGGTTATAAGGGTGCCTTGATTGTCCACTGAATCCAAGAAAATCTCACTAAAATCAAGAGTCAAGAAAGTCAAATAGTGGGAATCCTTTCCCACTGCTACTAGCCACTGCTAGTGTTAATTTGTGAACAGCTTATCAATAAGCTATAGTAGCTTATTTAGACTTGCAAAAACTTTGTTTTTGTAATCAATCTTCCTTATTTGACCCATTTGACTATTAAGTTTGACTAGAAAATGAATTGACTTTTCTTTTTCAAAACAGCTTATTAGTTAAGTGATTGGAAACATTTTGCAAAAAGAATCAGCCCTTGAATTGGTCTAGAACTCGAAAACAACTATTTTGTCATTTTGTGTAGAGAGCTTTTGCTTATTTCAGGCTTATTTCTTGGGCATATTCAATATTTCTTTTTACAAACAGCTTAATAAGGTCAAGAGAAGAATGTGTGTCAAATTTCATCTTATGGCATTAGCTTATGGCTTAATGGGCCAAAAAGCCCATTAAGAATAAGTTGTTTGCTTATTAAGCTGTGATAAGCTCACTTTCAGCTTTTGGGCCTTTAGAGTTTTGGGTTTAAAATTGAATTTTAAGCTAGACTGGAACTTTTCAGCTTATTTGGATAACTTTTTGCTTATTGTGCCAAAAAGCCCATTAAGCTTGGATTGTTTTGAGTTTTAGCCCATTTGGAGGCCCATTAGGGGTATTTTGGACATTTCACTTTTATTTTCTGTTTATTTAAGTTAAAATAAACTAGTTTGCAATTTTTTAGAATTTTTTATAATTTTTAGATTTTTATTAATATTTTATTATTATTTTATTATTAAAAATTGTTTTTAATATTTTTGCAACTTTTTCTTTTTTCTTAGCGAAAAAACATTAAATTAGGATTTTTAAAACTTTTAGATTAATTATCTTGTCATTTAATTAATTTTTAGGATTATTTTAATATTTTAATAGTTTTTAATCATTTTTAAATAGTTTTAATTAATTTTAAATTTTTCAAAAACAGTTTTTAGCTTAATTAAGTTATTTTAGAGGTTTACAAATTGATAAATCTCATTTTGGGCATTTTGTTAATTAATTTGATTTTTTGGGCTTTAATTAGCATTAAAAAATATTATTTAATTAAATTAAAGGTTGGAGTGATGTTTGATTTTTTTTAATAATAATTACATTTTTTAGGATTTATTTTAATTTTCTTGGAATTTATAGGGTAATTTTTAAATTTTGTCACGTTTTACGGTTTTACGTTTACGACTTTCGTCTTAGTGTAATTTTAATCGTAACCATCATCCTTTTGTCTTTTCTTTCTTCATAATCATATTCACAAACATTTAATCAAGTTTTTACACAACACACTATCCTCTTTGAGAACGAACTCACTATTTGGGGTCATAAGTGTTTATGTTTTCCTAAACGTTCACTTAATACATTCCACATTTACGCCTTTTTCCTAAAGGGTGTAAAATACTCAATATCATTTCCAAAAATAGATTAACTTCTTAGACTAGATCAGTTTCAAAAATAGAAAGTTTCCAAAAATAGTAAGTTTCCTGAATTAGAAAGTTTCCATATTTTGAATTAAGCTGAATTAATAAGCTAATAATATAAGTTTAAGTTTACTTATTAAATATCATATGTCATGTGATTATAGTATAGTTTATTAATAATAACATGTTAATTAAATAAACTATAGGTCATATGATTTAATTAAATATAAGCATGATTTAATTAAATTAAGATGTATAAAATACTTAGGTTAAAACATGTATTAATATTATATTAATTATAACCTAAGTCATGTTTATTAATTAATTATATTTCATGTCTTAATAATTAATTAATACCATAGTCTAAATTAAATAAATAAATACTTAGGTTAAAACATGTATTATTTACTAAATAATAATTAACCTAAGTCCATGATTAATTAAATTAATTACATGTCATGTTTTAATTAATTTAATATCTTGTTAATAATATTTGTAAAAAATAAAATACTTGTATTATTTTAGTCATGAACCGGACCCGTGTATTTAATTTAGACATGTCGTGAACCGGACCCGGAAACCCTTGAACCGGACCGAACCAAACACCCCTTAACAGTGGCAAAACGACTCGACCGGTTGCCACTGTTCTTGTTTAGGCTACAACCGGCTTAAGCCGGTGTTCCCTTGTCTCTCGGCTAGCCACTGCCAACAGCAATGGGTTCCCACCGGCTGTGTGCCGGCGACCCCCTTCTTGCGCTGCGTTCCCCCTGTCTGACCCAACTTGCCACCGGCTGTGTGCCGGTGGTGGGGCTATTTGCCGCCGAGACCCAAGCAAACCACAAGGACACCCTGACGCGAGTCGAGGTTCCTTGTCCTTGCTGTTGACCGAACCAAACACCACCGAGATCATAGATCTCGGTTGGTGGCGTGATCAAAACACGCCGAGAGCCTTGGGTTCTCGGTTTGTGTGTCGGCCGAGCAACCGAACCTGAAGCAAACCCTTAATTTTACCCCCTTGATCACCTGACATGTTTTTAATCCTTGTTTTTATTTAATTCATGTTCATGTTTAAACAATTAAATAAAAAGAATAAAAGAACAAGGGTTTACGGATTACCGAATACGTGTAAAGATTGGATAATAATAACACGAACACGATCTTGAATTGAGTTAGCTAAAAATCAAACAAACACCCCTTTGGTGGTGGTTGTTGCCGCCGGCCAAGAGAGAGCAAAAGGAAGAGTAGGGTTTTAATTTTCTGTAAAATATGTTTATGAAAACTCTGTGTTTTAGTATCCCTGAATTAAACCAAAAGTGGGCTTTGGGCCCCTCCTTTATCTCTTGGTGCTGCGGCTACTAGGGCCAACAAGGGAAAACCCGGAGTTTTCCCGTGTTATAAATTTACGTGCTCGTATGTTCGTATATTCGTGTTATAATTATTCATGTTATATTTAAATACTTGTACATAACGATATTAATCGTATAATATTAATTAAGTACGTAGTTACGTGTTCGTGATTTTTACGTTCATGGTTTCATGTTCGTGATTATAATTATTATGGTTAATAATTATCGTGTACTATCACGTACTTAATACTTATCGTGTAATTATCGTACATAACTTCTGAAATTACTAATCGTGACACGTGTTCATGCTATAAAAGGAAATTTTAATATGTACGTACGTTTACTAAGTGTACTGTCCATGGTAAAAGCATGCAAGTTTTACATGACGTCTTGCTAAGCATTAAAGAGGTTGAAGAATGAAAAAGAAATGTAAGGATAAAGGGTGAAAAGAAATAGCCCTCCATACAACTTAGGCAAAAAACCGGGTCAACACCTAATGAAGACAACACCTCATAGACCCAATGATGTAATGCACAACCCTTCCCCAACTGACTCAGGCTTCTCTCAAAAGAATTTTGTTTTATTGTCACGGAGAACAACACGACTTCTATTGAATTTCTCACTCTAAGATAGTTGATATTGAATAGGTGGCATCTGCTCCAGCCTCCGACCACTTAAAGTGCACAAATTGAGTCTAGAGCCAAGAGATCGATCAAATCTCGTTAGGACAGATCGCATGATGAAGAAGAGAGTCCTACGCTATATCATTGCGATATTGCTAGAACACTTAGAGTGATACTACTTAGTATTAACAATGATGAGTGGAAGTCCTTCTAGTGTTAACATCAAAAACACTGCGGTGGGTCATGTGTAAGATTCTTTATGAATTGAACATATGTAGAATTGAAAAGCAACATTAGTTAGATTCTTAATTGATTCAAACTCGTTTCAGTTTTCTACGCAATATCTTTATGGTCTTTCTAGAACATTCAAAGTGATATTCATTAATATTCACAGTGATGAATGGAAATCCTTCTAGCGTCAACCTCAAACATCGTTACGGTAGGTGACTTGAGAGGTTCTTTATGAATCAAGCTTGTGTCAATTGGAAAGCAACAATGGTAAGATTCTTTATAAATCAAACTTGTTCCAACAACTTGAATTGACGAATTTAATCAAGCGGATATTAATCCAATTGATTCACTCTTTATGTTCGCAGTCTTGCTTTGAGACGATCGAGTAAAGAGAACGGCTAGTACTGTCGCGAAACCCTGTCAAGGCTATTTTTAATTAAATCTACCTAATCATAGGTACGGTATTTAATACCGTCTAACGGTCTTCACCGAACGGAGGTAAAACGCTACCGATATAGGACGAATGTCAAATCCATTTAGTCCGTGTCTATGTTTTGTCTCGAGAAGGTGGCATTATGGTGTACTCAGCAAAGTCAAAGATTCAAAACCACATACTCAGGCCCAAAGACATATTCAACAATCAAGAAAGCTAAAGACTTTCACAAATCTGATGATAAAAATCTTCCTTAACAATTAATGTAGAGGAATGACCTCTCTTCAAAGGAGATTGTTAACAAGCTTTCAAGATGGTGTAGAGTGTGAGCATGTGGATGAAGACACAAGGTCGTAAGATGGCAAAGACAAGTCAAGGATGGTGACCAACAAGCATGAAGAAGTAATTCTGAAGATCTCAATACTATAGATTAATTATCTCTATAAATACTCGCATGTCATAGAGGAATGACCTCTCAGTAAGTGAGATGTTAGTCTCAAAATATTATATCATCAAGAATGACTCGGTCACAGATTTAAAGATCTCAAGATTAAAGACAAAGTCGAAAGAAAACGATAAAGGCTCAAAGATCACAACATGAAGGAATGAGACTACTATTACACGCTCCCGACTCATTTATGGCGATATTAGTAATATTTATAAATCTCCAAATGTCGTAGAGGAATGACCTCTCATTGGGGGAGATTGTTAGCCTCAAAATATTGAGTCAAACAAGAACGTTCAGTCATAGGTTTATTATGTATCATTTCTTAGAACTTTGTTATAAGTAGTAATATAGTTGGGAATTACGGGCTTGACTTTAGGTATAAAGTTTATGTTTATGGAACAGAAGCCTAAAAAAAAGCCCGGCCCATTAAGATATAGCCCATAAAATCCCACATGCGGGTGAACTATATAAACACTCTCCTAGCATGTTAGGAGGGGTTGGATCATTTCATTTCTCTCTCTTAATCTAATATCACCCAAGTTTCCAACCATTCTCTCTCTACTTTCTATCTCTAGATCTACATCTATCTTTCATCTATTTTCTTAGATCAAATATGGTGAAGTGATAATATTATGGGTACAACATCTCCCCACACTTTGTCTGGTGTATAACTTCCTATTCTCAAAAGTAACAACTATGAGACATGGGCTATGCAGATGGAACACTATATTAATCACACAGATCACACTCTGTGGCAGGTCATTAAGAATGGGAACTCTCCTAAAAATCTACACTGTTTACCAAAATAGTACATGTGTTTCTTTGCTTGCTGTCACTGCTAAAGATATTCAGGCTGAGATCAGGGAGAGAAAGGAAAGAACTACATTGGATATGCCACTCTCAAATGATATTCTACCTAGCTTTCATCGTTACAAAGATGCAAAAGTTATGTGGGATACAATTAGACTTAGATTTGGAGGAAATGACAAATCTAAAAAGATGAAGACACTAGTGCTAAAGAAAGAATTTGATAACTTCATAATTTCAAGTGCAGAAGAGATCCATAAAGGATGCAGAAGGTTTAGTAAATTGCTTATTCAGTTATCAGTTCATGGACTAACAATTCCAAATGAAGAAGCTAATCAAAAGTTCTTAAGAGGGGTTCCACCATAACGGAAAGTAATGGCTATGCACTTCATTACAAGAGATGATTTGGATATTACTCCATTTGATCATCTTTATAACAATATCAGTCTATATGAGATGGATGTTAAAGGTACCGAGCCAGCTAAAGCATATGTATCAAAGCCTAGCTTGGCTTTTGTGTTAGAAGAAAGCAGCGATACATACATCCAAAATACCGCAAGTGGATTAAGTAGCGGTACTTACCTCCAAAGTACCGCTGGTGGACCAACTAACAATACTTACTTTCAAAGTGCTGATAATAGTCCATCTATTACTCAGAATCCATAGGGAAGATCTCCATCATTGTTTAATGAGAATGATGCTTTTTCATTCTTTGTTGGTCATGAAAATAGATCAAGGTTAACCCTTGATGGTCTATTCCAGATGGATGATGCTGATATAGAAGAGATTGATCTAAAGTGGCAAGCTGCTATGATCTTTGTTAGGTTTCAAAGACTCTACAAAAGGACTGGAAGGAAGATGATTGTCGATCTTAATGAACCATTAGGATATGATAAGTCAAAGGTTGAATGCTACAACTGTGGAATACTTGGACACTTTTCCAGGGAATGTAATAGAGAGAAGGCTGAAGGAAGCAACCAGATGTCCAAGAACAAGAACAAATCCAGCCCTAGAGTCATTGAAAGTGTCCCAAAAGGAGATAACAGAAGTCCATGGACTCCAAAAAGCTCTAAAGCTTTGGTTACAGTAGATGGAGTGGTCAACTGGGCTCAAGTACATGAAGAAGAAGAGTATGGTCTAATGGCTCTTTCTCATGGATACATTGAGGTACATCCCTGTTCTAAAGATCATGTTCTTAAGTTTAATAGCCTTAAAGTAGAACTAGAAGAACAATATCAAAAGCTTAACACATGTACTGTAGAAGTAAATGCTTTTAAACAAGGTGTTGCTAAGTTAGAAGCAAATATAATTTTGTATCAAAAGGGTCAACAAAACTATGAGGAGAAAATTAGGATTTTGACTCTTCAAATGAAAGAAAAAGAGGTAGCTATCCAAGCTTTTGAAAGGACCTTTTAAAAGTTATAGCAGATAATGAAGTTTTAAAAGATAGTTTATATAATGAAAGAAAAGTAATTAATCACGGGCAAAAATCTTCAAAGGTATTGGTAAGCTGATTAATTCTGGGGCACTATGATAAAACTGGCCTAGGATATATAGTGGATCAACCTGGGATAACTCTAACTGACAAGGACTTAACAAAAGGAATTTTTGATAGTTCTAGTTATTCAGAAAATACTCCTGAGAATGATAGGTATGCTGAAGGAATAAAGGCAGTTCCTCCACCATTATTAAAAATATATATGCCCCCAAATAATGATAAAAGTGTAGAGTTAGATGAATCAAAAGATGTCTATGGTAAAAAGTCTAATGATTCAGATTCAAACTCTAGCAACTACACTTCTTGCACCTCTGACTCTAGTATTTTGACCCAGGGAGAACCTAAAGTGACTAAAAAGGTTGTCTATCCACCTCTTATGAGCATCTTTGTGCCTGAGGGATATGTACCTACACCTAGTTCTGCTTCTAAGCAGGTGAAACCTCCTAGGAAGGCAATGTATAGCAATGCAAAACATCATGGTAGTATAAAAAAGGATGGGTTAGGTTTTGAAAACACTAGGACAGACGACATTTTAGTTTTCTAGAGAGAGAAACAAGAGAGAGGTGAAAGAAAGTGTGTATGTTTTATTTCAAGTGAAACAAATACACAACGCTATCTTTCCAACCCCCCCCCCCCCCATGGAGAGTCATATGGAGTATTTATAGACCTAGCTTGTCTAGACATTACCTCGTGTACATATTTAGTCCTTGCGTGTAGAAGTAGTATATATTTAGTCCAATTCACGTGAAAGGCGCCATCTTTCCAAAAAGCAGGGCTAACATTTAAACTAAAAACTCGCTATATTTATGTTGATGCTTTAACAATGATTTTTAGGCATTCAGGATGAGGCGTAGTGTGAGTCTCTTACATCTATGTTTTCTACTACATTAGAAGGGTCATTTTTACTTTTAAAATTTTTTTTGATTTTTCTTGTAACTAGTGTGATGTATTAATTCATGTCAAACTTGTACTTTTAAACCATGCAAACGATCAAATTTTACAAACGACTCATGTAGAGGTCGATCTTTATAACTAAACTGTTATGACTACTATAACGTCGCGCCCACAATGGTTGCCATTAACTATGATATTTTGGAGGTGTGGCATATGGATTGATTATTATTTGTGATACGTGAGTATGTTAATTTGGTGACATTTATCACTTATTTTGGTAAAATTATTCACTAGAGAATAAATTAGATGGTTTTAGTTTTCAACTAGTTTAGAGAAAAATTTGCGATGATTTGGCCAAAAAGCGGAGCCGCTATAACCACTCGATTTTAGCACCTTATTTCAGGCGCCAACGCCAACCTGAGAAAAGGAAATTAAGTGTTGTTTAGTTTTCTGTAAATTAGTCGTAATCAAGAGTTTAATCTATTTTAGTAATTCGATAAACGTCTCAACGCTGACCTTCAAATTACGTTGATTTATCTTTGGTTATCTTGGCGAGCAAAAGTCGTCCAAGTAGTCAAAATAAATCTAGTAATTAATACTTTTGCCAAAATAAATACTCCGTAGGGAAGTGGGAAAATGTATAAGGATTAAATTCAAAATAAACCAACGTTGTGAGAAAATTTTCTTTGTACGAGTATAAGTTCACCGATAGAAACTTTCGATCACCTTTAATATTCTATCCACCTCATTATATAATCATATCATTTAGATATATATTTTTAGATAATTTAGATTAATATCTGTATCTTATAGCTAATCATTAGACTATTTGGCCTTTAAGTTTAAATTTAGTTTTAAAACAAAAATCTCAAAATTTAAATAACTAAGCGATTCACTAAAGACTCATGCACGAATTCTAATTCATACTTCGTTCTGACATGACCCGGAGAGATTTAAATAATATTTTTCCTACGGTAATAATTATAATTAACTTGGAATACTAAAAATAAATTTATTATCGTATCGAAAGGACAACATCATTTCCACAATTGGTATTAGATAGCAACTTGTCAAAGTTTTTTCAAAAAATATAAACTTTGATTTCAATCAATGGATCCTGAAAACTGTAAAGAGGAGCAATATATGCAAAGACCGTCACTTTTTAAAGCAAACAGTTTCATATATTGAAAAAGTAGATATAAGACCTATGTAAAATCTAAAGATATTGATCTATGGCATATTATCATTGACAGTGATCAAAAACCCACCACTAAAAATGATAAGAGCGGTTTAGAATAAATAATTCATTGTAGTCAACTTACAAAACATAAGGCAATAAAAGGTGAAAGATACTAATGCTCCATGTACTCTCCACAATGATTCACTATGCTCATAAGGTTAAAAGGGAAAAAGACTAAAATGGTCAATTTGATGACTTATGATTCACTACATGGTCTTGCCTTAATATTTTGACAAACATGGTCATCACCACCCATATTGTGACACATGTCCAACAGCAAGTGATCAACCGACGGTGCTCAACCATCAGATACTCAACTTTGAAGAACAGTTTAGCACTTTTGTACAAAAGTTGTTCACTTACGTTAAAAAATTGATCACTTCTTAAGAACAGTTTAGCACTTTTGCAAAAAAAAGTTTATCACTTAAAAAGTTGAACAATTGTGCATTTCTGTATGACCATATTTGTCAAAGTCTTATGCCTTAACCATCTGATGGATGGAGAGGGTAGATTTTGACCATTTTGGTCTTTACCCCAAGTTAAAAACTGATTCATTCTTACACTTAACATGTTATAGCCATGTATAATCCACGTGGAATTTCTTATATTTTTAAGAATATTGTTTTTAATAAAAACACATTTTCAAAGTTTAAAAAGTTAAAATTTGTGAGTTAAAAAACCTTTCCCAATTTTTTTAAGTTAATAAAATTTTAAAAAACAAGATAAACGTAAAAAAAATAAAAACGTTAATATTTAAAAAATTAAAAAGTTAGTAAAAAATAAAGAATTTTAAATAGCGTAAGTTTTTTAAAAAAATATTTTAAAAGGTTAAAAAATAAAGATGTAAAAAAATGATGTAACTATCCACTTTGGCAAGGTGGCCGTTATGTCATAATCATGGCGTGTCATCAAAGCATAACAAGGCATAATGTCATAAAAACATAAAAGACCATCAAGAAAGTCAGAATCAAACATCGGCTTCCAAACATAAGCTCAACATGCATAAAGTAAATGAAGTAGAAAGGACTAAACATTTTCCAACCAAGCATAAGTATTTAAAATGCAAAAAGGAAAGAAGTCTAAGGTAGCTTCCATCCTATGCACGTACTCTCAATGCTCAAGTCTGTCCTTGGGTACCTGCCATATGGGACATGAAAGAAAATACGACTGAGCAATACGCTCAGTGAACGGATATAATGACATGATAAGAATAATAGTAACATAAGAAATAAACATGAAATGCAGCGGAATAAAGTGTATGTTTTGGTTTTTAAAAACTGGAAGATAATTTATGAATATGAGAGATAACTGAAAAGGCATAAGTTTTACATGCAATATAATTAAATGCCTACGAGCTCATATAAGTCATAACATATTATCAACGTGTGAATGAATACATAGAGGGGTGACCTCGTCATGCAATTAGAGGGGTGACCTCTAACAATAGTAATATAGTTGGAGGGATCAACTCCAATGTGATGGAGTGTAGAGCACACACTAAACCAATCACTCTATACATGTAAACCTGTAACCTGTAAAATAGGATGCACCCATTCGCCCCAAAATAACAATAATACTGGCCAACATGTAAAGTGAAGGGACGCCACGAGAAATCACTCTCGTCGCGGAAGAGTCATGACACAAGTGCCTCATATGTCATGGTTATGGTACCTCCATAACTAGGTGGTCATGTAAGTCATGGTCATGCATGTATATAGCTCGGGCAATTAAAATGATAGCATGGCAAACAATGAAAGTTCTATTATATGGAAAACTGGGGAATACAAATGGCATAGCAAACGGGGAAATCTAATCATGCATAGAAGAGATGTCCTTACTCAAGGACGGAATATTCGTACCTTATGTCCAGCAAGAAGTGACAGAGATAAACAGCGAAAAAGTACTACTCCTACTTCACATGAGCTACATAATAAAGGACGTGTATGAGTTGCTTGTTCATTAATAAGTTACTTGTTCTTAGTTTTTAGTTACTTGTTCATGACTTGAGTCACTTGTTCATGTTTTATCGTGTATTTTCTTAATATTATACGTTCATGTGTTCTTGATTAATGTATTTCATGATCCTTGTGTTATTATACTTGGTATTTCCATAATTAATAACTTTTGATAAATAGCAGGTTTCCATATATAGTAAAAATAGCAGTTTTCTATATATAATAACTTCCAAAAAATAATAGATTTCTATATATATTAACTTTCCAAAAAGAGCAAGTTTCTAACAATAGTAAGTTTAAAAAAATAGTAAGTTCCCATAAATATAATAAGCTCGTTTAATATAGTTAAATAATTTACCTTGTTCATTGAATAAGCTGATTATATGAGTCATGGTTTAATAAGCATATTAAATAAGCAATTTCTTTTAAGTCATGGTTAATTATAAATATCATATTAATAAGTCATGATGTAAATAATTCAAATATGTGGGTTCGTTTGCAGGGGCGGGGTTGGATTCGTGGGTTCCTGGGACTCTGGGAGTGCTTTGCAGTCGGCTGTTCAGAAGAAGAAGATGAAGTATTCTTCTATTTGTGCTGAGCATGGTTACTCGTTTATTCCATTCGCCTTCTCGACTTTCGGGGAGTTTGAGGTGGAGGCGATGGGTACTCTCTCGCGTCTTAAGCGGTTAGCTGGTTGTCATTCTAATGACGCGAGGAGTGGTGGTTTTTTGATGTCTAGACTTAGTTTTTGTATTCAAAAAGGGGTGGGCGCGCAGCTTGTTTTGCGGCTCCCTTCCAATTTTGTGTGATTAATAAAATTGGAATTTTTGACAAAAAAAAAAAAAAAATTCTAATATTAATAAAGTCCATTTTAATACATAACTATCATATGTCATAATTTATATAAAATTATTAATTAATAATATGTCATGATTTATATTTGATTATTAGTTAATAATATGTCATGGATTATAATTAACTAAAATCATAATATCTAATGGACTTATAATAAATCATATGATAAGCCTTGAATGTTAATAATAATTTCTTACTAAGCTATCCATAATAATAAGCCCATATTAATTTAGTTCAATTTAGATGAGTCGTAATTAAGCCGTGATTAGTTTTAACAATAATTAAATAAGTTAAACAATTTAATAAGCCCGAGATCACTAGCCAAATAATTAATCCAAACACCCCCCTTTTGCCTTTCGGTTTACCCGAGCCCCAAAACAAGCACCACAGAGACCAAGAGGTCTCGACTGTTCAAACTCAACACCACCACTACAGCCCTGCTGCGGCTGCCCAGCCTTGTTCCCACTGCCCATCCAAAGTTCCAGCCGGCAACACATGTTTTCCCACCGACAGCAACATCCACCCACCGAGATCATAAGGTCTCGGTTGCCACTGTCGCACCCAGAATTCCCACTACACCCCTTTTGGGGTTGCGGCTGTCAACACGAGCCAGCCACCGAACCATGAGGTCGGAGGCTGCTGGCCAAACTAAGCCACCGAGAGCATCTCAATGAGGTCTTCGGTTTGCGTGACACCAAACGAATCAAACCTGATTTATTCCGTTCTTGTTTTAATTATAACAACATGTTATCTTCCATTCTTTTTATTTAATTCGTGAAAGGAATAAAGATTAAGGTTTAAGTAAATTACCGAATGATTAAAGATAAACTACGAGAAACACGAACACCACCTTACGAATTAAAGATCAAAAACTAGTTTCTTTCTCTCCTTGTTTCTTCTTGAAGCCGGAGGCCAATAGGGACCCTTAGGGTTTCTATGTTGTTTTCTGTTTTTGATAAGTGGGAACATAACATACGTAAGTTTTGTTTTTACTACTTTTGGTGGATCGGGCCTTGGGCATATTTAACTTGAAAGTTTTATTAAAAGGTCTTGTAAGGTTTATTTTAAAATGAGCCCATTTAGTAGTTATTTATTTCGTGTCTTACTTGTATTCTCGTGTATTATTAATTTCATGAATTTATATTTCGTATAAATACTTGTCGTGCATTAATTAATTATACGTATACTTTTCGTGTAATAAATAAATATTAAAAGTTTTTATTTAGCGGTCTTTTTGCGGGTTTTACAACTCTTCCCCTCTAAAAAGAATAATTCGTCCCCGAACTAGAAAATATAATATGGCTGAAAAGAACATACCCGGGTCATGGGAGAAAATAAGGATAAGAAGTCCGGATAGACTCCTTCGATTCCCAAGTGGCTTCCCGCTCGGGATGGTTCCTCCAAAGGGTCTTGACGAAGGGAATAGCCTTTTTCCTCATGATCCGATCTTGACGATCTAGAATGGATTTAGGTTCCTCAATGTAAGATAGATCCTTACGAATCTGATCGAGTGGATACAAGACAACGTGCAAATGATGATAAATGTACCCTCTGAGTAAAGATACGTGGAACACGTTGTGAACATGGTATAACTAAGGAGGTAACGCCAAACGATTCGAAACCTCACTGACACGATCGAGGATCTCGAACAGTCTGATGGAACGAGGACTAAGCTTATCCTTAATGCCAAAACGTCTGACCCGACGTGCTGGTAATACTTTCAGGAAAACATGATCACCAGGTTGAAATTCTAATGATATGTGGTGTTTGTCAGCATAGCTTTTCTGTCGAGTACGAGCTTCCTTAAGCTTCTCCTTGGCAATGGCGACCTTCTCATTGGTCACCTCAATCATCTCCGGAACCTCAATGATACGTTCCTGTTAGGTCAATTCAGTGCCTAATGATCTCACTGATGGATTTGAATAACAATCAGCCTAAGTAAAGTAATACCCTTTAACGTAAAGAAGTCACTGAGTGAACAGTCACTCAGTGAGTTACCTTCAAGACCTTAGACTGAGTCTAAGAGAAAGACTCGAGCATTCAAAGATGCGAAGTTCAATGAATGATGTATCTAAGACAAAGAAGAAGGTGATGGGTTTAGTGAATTGTGGCAATAGACTCACTGAACTCCATACGATCTCCCTAAAGGAACAAGCATCCTCAAAGACTGAAGTAAAGGCGGGATAAGTTGAATTGTGATAAGATGTAGTACATCACACAATTATCGTAACTTACCCCTTATGGGATAGATAGGGTACTGACATTGTAAAAGGACTTATGTCTTATTACGTAGAATAGGCTAAGACAAGATAGTACACTGTACCAATAAGACAAGAGTTGCACATGGCAATTCTTTGTCACGTATATACCCTTTGCTTCTATAAATAGGATGGTTGTAAAAGAGAGAACTTAAGTTTGTGCACTAAATGCTTTAAACATTCACAAACATTTCCCTCTTCCAAATACGATCAAAAGCACTTGAGTTCTAAACTCCTGTTGACTTAATCGTCAAGCTTATCAATCGTTTGGATTGGTTTAGTTTGTTAGTGAGGAGATCACAAACACACACATTGTCTATTCAATTCCTATTGTAGCTTCGGCATACAATAGGGTATAATTCTTTAAATAATAAGAGTTAAACGTTGAAAACCTTTTGTGTTATTTAATTTACATTGTCTTGTGTTTTTACATTACTTTACCATGAGTTAGGTCTATAGTTAGTATTCTTAAGTATAACACCAATTACAAGGGACTAACAAGTGGTATTAGAGCGGTAGGATTATAAAAAAGTTTAACTACCATCTCAAAGTTTTTAAAACCTTGATCCATTATGGCTGAAAGTAATGTACCTCAACTTACCAACAAAAAGGGAGCAAGTTACTCTGTTAATGCTCCTAAGTTGGAAGTTGAAAGATTTAGTAAATGGAAGAAAAGAATGTTATGTTATTTGATGGGAATGGAACCTTACTACATTACTTGTATTAGGAATGGTCCATTCAAACCAAAAATAGCAGCAGGTGATGACAAACCTAAAAACCAATGGTGTGATGATGAAAGGAGAGTGGTTAATCAAGACCAATGTCTCAAAATCATCATAATATCTTGTCTTCCTGACGATATTATGGAAGCTGTCATCAAGTGTGAGACGGCCAAAGAGACATGGACGGATCTTGTTCATAGTTTCGAAGGACCATCCGACACTAAGGAAAATCGAATTAGGGACCTGAAGTTAGAATATAACACTTTCAGGCCCAAACCATCTGAAACTCTTCCTCAGACTTACACCAGATATAAGACCTTGCTCAATGAGCTATCAAATGAGGGGGTGAAACTGTCTAAGCATGAAATCAATGTTGGTTTTGTGAACAGTCTCCCTAAAAAATGGCTTGGTTTTTCTCAAGGACTGAGAAATGCTAATCACATTCAGACTCAGGATCTTGCTGACATCTATGAAAGATTTATCTATGAGGATAATCTAATAAATAGAAGATATCCTGAGTCTAAGAAGGCCTTAATAACAGACACCTCAGCCAAACCAACCCCTGTTAATCATGGATCAATTTCAACTGCTTTTTACTCAAATGCAATTGTTCAAGATTTTCAGGAGACCTAGGATGATGAGGTTGATGAAAGATCTAGTACTGAATACATAAGGGATCTAAATAGGGAATTTCATGAAAGAGTCCTTTTGGAAAACACCAAATGTTACATCATAAGAACTAGATTTGCTTGAAATCAATCCACTGAGGGAGTGGATTGTTATAGATGTGGTAAAACTTGGCACTTTCCAAAATATTGTCTTTCAAAAACTCCATTGGCCTCATATAAAAGTCAAAACTCATCATCAGGAAATGATAATTATCAACCTAAGTTTACATCAAAACTCATTCAGGCTTCTCCAACTAACCAAAGTTTCCAGAATAATAAGAAATTTGAGAAGGATTATAGGTCTAAATACAAGAAGGTCAAAGCAAATCTTGCACTCTTAGAAGCTGGACCTTTAAATACTCAGACTCAAAAACCTCCTCAGAACAAAGCCAAAGGTTTGGTAGCTGAAACCTTTGATTGGGATGATGAAGATCTATCCTCAAAAGATGAAGAAGTTAGATATCAAGTGTTGATGGCTCTAGCTGATGATGAAATAATCTGTTGGAAAGAGTCATGCTAGAAATATAGAATGGGTTGACATCACTAGAGAAAGGTAAACATGCTTCTTTCTATGGATGAAGAGTCTGATTGGCAAAGGTTCCTTAAGTATATAAATATTGATTTATCGTTTGTTGAAGAGCAGAGATGAAACCTTCTTTCAAAATATAATAAACTTGCTTTTGAATTAAACAAATGTAGAGAGGATCTATTACTTTTGAAACAAGCCAAACTTGAAGTAGTAAGTTGCCCACTTTAAAACACTGAACTTACTAAAATTATTCATGGTCTTCAATAGCAACTTAAGGAAGAAAAACGTATCAATGAGAAATGGATTCATAGCTCTACCTTAGATTCTTAGTGTATAAACAGTCAAATCCAGCCCAAAAGAAGAAAATTCTTGGGGGACTCCAACTCACTGAGAAGCCACTTACTAAGGAAATGAGTGAAAAAGCATTTCTCCTAGCCGCAGTATGGTTTGAAAGTCAAAAGACTGGTTGGAAAGATCAAACCCTGAGAGTGTGTTACCTAATTTTGATACTGGAAAGATATTAATACCTGAATCTTAGGCTGTTAATGAATTACTTGATCTTAATGAGAAGACTGATGTCCCTAATAAATCTAGTAACACTGAACCACCAAGTGTTGCTGAGGACATTCATACTCCTTTGTCTCCTTTGAAAAATCTTCAAAGGGCAAGTCCATGTTCTGAACTAATTCCATTATCTTATCAAGAACACTCACCTAGAGGAAGAGCTAGATTAGGTTGTCCTGAACAAACAAAGCTTGACTCAAAAGATACTTCAAGTCACACTAAGTCACGAACTGTCACTAAGAAAACAACCAAACCTATCTCTCCCTCAGGGACTCCCACAAACTGAGTCAACTCCATTCCTGTTATAAATCAAGAGGAGTTAAGTAGATTGTTCCAACTATTCATGGAAGAGAAGCTGAACTCAGCCTCTAAATCTCAAGGTGAATCATCTATGTCCTCACAGCCTGAATCATCAAATAGTAACAAAACTGAACCTGAGTCTTCCAAGAAGGTTAAAACAAAGAAACCCTCCTATGAATTATGTCACTACAAAAATCATAGCACTTATAATTGCTATAGAGTCCTCAGTTGCATGAAGTGTAAAAGTGAAGATCACATGACAGCAGATCATGAAGTACACATGGATTCTATTAGAAATGCTAATAGATATAATGTTCAGCCTTATAACTATGGGCCCACCTCTAAACAAATCAAGAAATCCAAGGCTAAGCCTTTCCCACCATGTAAAAATTGTGGCATCTCTGATCATAGGCCTGATGATTGTGTATATTACCCTGAGTGTGAAATTTGTGGAAGCAATGATCATACTACCTCAGGAAACAATAGGATAATTATGTTCAGGAGATGCATGCTAGCTGATTCATCTCAAAATAATGAATCCTCAGTAGGAATAAGCTACATCACATGTGGAAGAAATGTTCATTCCACCTCAGATCATGCTGAGTTGGAATACTTCAAACGAGGTGAAAGACGTAATGCTCATAGAGCCAAAGAGCCTACTAGAAAGTGGGCTGACAGAGAAACTAATCCACTTCATTATTTATGCAGAAACACTTCAAGGATCATGTCTGGTACTTAGACAGTGGGTGTTAAAGATGTATGACAGGGGTCAAAAGTTTTCTACATAAATACATGGAGCAACCAGGTCCAAAGGTAGTATTTGGTGATAATTCATCTTGTGTTACTAAGGGATATGGTTCAAGGAAATGTGGTGGAATAGTTTTCTCAAAAGTGGCGTTTGTAAATGATCTAAAGTATAACCTCATAAGTATCAGCCAACTATGTGATGCTAAGTATATCGTTTAGTTTGATGATAAGAAAGGAACAATTTTCAATGCTAACAAAGAAATTGTATTGACTGCTCCAAAAAGAAATGATGTATATGTCATAGACATGTCATCTATAATTCTCTCAGGAGCATGTTTCTTTGCTAAAGCCTTAGACTCTATTAATTTCTTTGGCACAAGAGACTGTCTTTTCTCAATTTCAAAGACATAAACAAACTTGCAAAACAAAACAAAGTTCTTGGGTTACCATCTCTTGTGTAGTCAAAAGACAAACCTTGGTCAGCCTGTGAAAAAAGTAAACACAAGAGAGCTTCTTTTAAGACAAAACAAAACTTTTGTATCAAGAAGTTTCTCCATCTTCTTTATATGGATTTATTTGTACTTGTCAGTCCAATGTCTATAAATCATGAGAAATATACCATTGTGATTGTTGATAAATACTCTAGATACACAGAGGTATACTTCCTTAAAAAGAAAAGTCAGGCTCTTGAATTTATCATGTCATTTATCACGAAAGTAGAAAATCAAAATGACACTAAAGTCAAACAAATAAGGATTGATAATGGGATGAAATTCAGGAACCAAGAGCTTGAGAGTTTTTGTGATGAGAAAGGAGTTTCTCATAACTTCTCTTCTCGCTACATACTTGAACAAAATGGTGTGGCTGAAAGGAAAAATAGAACTCTCATTGAAGCTGCAAGAACCATGCTCAATGGATCCAATCTTTCAAAACACTTCTAGACTGAGGCTGTAAAAATAGCTTGCTATACTTAGAACAGAAGTATCATTGTCAAAAGACATGATAAGACTCCTTATGAAATATTCATGGAAAGGATTCCAAATATCAACTATTTTCATGTGTTTGGATGTCCTGTGTTCATTCACAATCAAAAAGACCATCTTGGTAAATTTGATGCAATAGCTGATGATGGATACTTTCTTGGATACTCTTTTGTCTCCAAAGCCTTCAGGGTCTTTAACACAAGGAGACAAATTGAGGAATCATTTCATATCACATTTGATGAAAGTATGGATTCCATTAATTTTACAAATCAATTAATTGAAGAGATTGGGATTAATGACTCGTCAAGATATCCTCCTGATGAGCATGAACATAGTCCCTCAAAACAGTATCAAACTGATGCTGATGTATCTTTCCATATATTACCTCACAATAGGTCAATCAATAACTTGATTACAAATCAACATGTCCCTGAAGTTATATCTACTCAGGCTGAAGAATCAACCGATTCTCTCATCCATGCAAACACTGAAGGGACAATTGATGAGAAAAATGACCTACCAATCACTGAAAATCCTTTAGTGAGAAGTGATGATCCAGTACTATGTACTGAACAATCAGTCCCTGATAATCATCAATTATCCATAAGCTCCAATCCAAGACCTCAGGACAGATGGTCTAGACGACAACACATAGAGCTTGTATATATAATTGGTGATGTGTCTGAGGGGATGCTCAAGGCTGCTAAACTCTCTGTTGCCTTAGCCCATGAATGTCTATTCGTAGACTTTCTCTCTGAAATTGAACCCAAAAAAAATTTAGAGGCCCTGACAGATCCAGGGTGGGTTGAGGCTATGCAAGAAGAACTCAATCATTTCCTCAGGAACAAGGTTTGGAAACTTGTTCCACTCCTTAAAAGGAAATCAGCTCTTGGCACAAAATGGGTGTTCAAAAACAAGACTGATGAAGATGGAATTGTTATAGAAAACAAAGTTAGGCTTGTTGTTTAGGGGTGTGGTCAGCTTGAAGGCATTGACAGTGAATAGACCTTTTCCCCTGTTGCAAGAATGGAAGCCATCAAGATCTTCCTTTCCTATGCTACATACATGAACTTCAAATTTTCCAAATGGATGTTAAAAGTGCCTTCCTGAATGGCAAGATCACTAAGGAACTTTATGTGGCTCAGTCTCTTGGTTTTGAGTGAGTTCCTAAACCATGTATGCAAACTTGACAAAGCCCTATATGGATTTAAACAAGCACCAAGGGCATGGTATGAAACTCTCTCTACCTTCCTCATAATGAATAATTTTGTCAGGGGGAAGATAGAAAATACCTTGTTTATCTTCAGAACCTATGAGGATGTTTTGCTAGTTCAAATATATGTTGATGACATCATATTAGGATCCACTAACTATGACCTTTGTAAAAAGTTTGAAAAACTTATGACAAAGAAATTCGAAATGAGTGTGATGGGTGAATTAACATATTTTCTTAGACTACAAATCAAACAAGGGGGACAAAGGGATCTCAGTCTCTCAAGAAAAATACAAAAGAGAAATACTTAAAAAGTATGACATCTTTGAGTGTGCTTCAGTGAAGACTCCCATGGTCCCCCCCTAATAACTTAGGTCCTGATCTCACTACCAATCAATCAAACCCTTATCAGGGGAATGATTGGCCCATTAATGTACCTAACAACTACCATGCCTGATATTCAGTTCTCAACAATTCTATGTGCAAGATATCAGGCCGGCCCCAAAGAATCACATCTTACTGCTGTTAAATGAATCTTCAAGTACCTAAAGGGTACTCCAACACTAGGTCTATGGTATCCTCGTTGCTCAGGCTTCAATCTTAAAGGATAATTAGACTCAGACTATGCTGGCTACAATATGGATAACAAAAGTACCTTAGGTGCATGTCAATTTGTAACACCCCCAAATATTCATACTTTTGTTCAGCAGAAGAGTCGTTTGTGTTACGGGATAACACATTACTCAAATCATAGACAACGCTTAAAAATCGCGTCGTTTAATAACAAATAATTTTCCATTCATAAATATCAAATTACATAGGTCCCAAGTCATAGTATTTCATACAATTTACAAAACATTTGAATGGAAGTTGCTATTTAAGTGTGGGACATAAATTCTTCTTGTCTTCCCGAGAATTACCTTCAAGTACCTGAGATAAAACATGTTAAAAAAAAGGTCAGCGAAAACGCCGAGTGAATTCATAGAGTTTAATGAAATCCATTAATATATCATCGGAATAAAATTATTACCGAAAATCATTTTGTACAATTCTTTGTCGTAGGCCATAAAATAAGCCAAAAACATTTTATACAAATCTTTGTTGTAAATCATACTATAGGCTTTTGCCTTCAAAAACCACTATACGAACTCGTAAAAACATCATACAATACGTTTTATAACGTTGTATAGAGTTAAATAAAAACCGTTATATGAATATGGTTATGTAAAACCATAACACGAACATAATATCAATAATAAGACCCCGTATTGCTAGTCAGGCAGTATATTGTAATTCAATGCGTATAGCAGTATTTTCGTTATTGGATTATTATAAGCCGCATGACATTGCTACCTTACTATAACAAACAACGGTAGCTAACCCGAAACTAATTTTCCCATCTAAAACAGCGTGTCGTCACAATAATCACGTTTATATAAATCTTCTCATGCATAAATTCGCTTACCAATCAATGTGGCACGACGGGGACCAACCGTCAAGGCGCGAACTGGGGTGATCTTCACCAAATAGTACTATTATATGCATAAGCGTCTACCAAATCCCGGTAGTTCATAATTCATTCTAATGGGACTTTTAGTGACATAACCTAACTAATAATAATTCTTTTGTTTCCTTTATCGGGTCATATAATCATTCATCGGGTCCTACAAATCATTCGGGTCCAAATCAATAAGCAAACAATCAGGACAGCTGGTGTCCTATTTTATTTAAACTAACATGTTATCTCCCTCGCGGGTTTATAAAACATTCCATAAAATCATTTAAAAGAGTGCGAGGCTATGAACTCACGTTGATGGGGAAAGGCGGTTATCGACGATTTGAATGTACGGTACGTGCTTCGATCACAGAAACCTAGACAAATAATACTTGTCTTAGACTCTTGTCCAATGACTTTATAAAAACAATGGCTATGTATATATATGATGATATTATAAGTATGATGATGATCAAGTGGGATTTTATCTCTTTATACACATTATAGTGTTATGTGTTAGTCAAATTTTTGACTAGTTACACTAGATTCAATCCAATTCCATATTAAGGCCCAATAAGACCATTAAAAGCCCATTAAGAGTTCAAATCTTTATATTAGTCCATTTATTCTTTTGTTATCAGGCCTATACTCACATGTTGGGCCCAAGTGGGTTAAGCACATGAGTAAGTCCATTAGTGTTTAGCCAATCTAGTTGGGCTAATAGTCCAATAAGGCTACTTTGGCCCGTTAATGTCCATAAGTTATAAAGCTCGGGTTTTATCGATTTTTACTTCTCAAATGTACTTATACATCAGTATATGGGTTATAAAAAGTTTACATTAGACGGGTCCGGCCGTCTAGCTTTTAATTGGCGAAAACGTTAATCTTTCGGTTTTAGCCGAAAAGACGTAATATTTATGTATATAGTTTTATAACTTATAAAACATATCAAATTGCCATTTTTATAAAATGTCTCATTTATTTATCAAAGTATATACTTATTTATAAGTAATATATAAGTTAGTGGGTTTTAGGTATACATTTTATATTAGTTTTACTTGAGTGCTAATTTTATAATATATACTTTTATTTTACAATTCTGATTATGAATTTCACCTTCACCATTTTTACCATATCTTGAGTTCTACAAGGAGATAGAAGCTCATTTTTGGGAAGCAAAAACTACATATTATGTTCTAAAATTAACTCCGTTTTAGCTACTGCTCAATCAACCTCATATGTCTCTAACAGTCCGTCCAGAACAGACTAAACATATTTGAACTTCAATATTGTTTTGATCATATCTCACTTATTTTATGGATTCAATTGAGTGGCCAACTCTCACATATGTAAACGTCACATAACTTACTGTATTAATTTATCCAAGACATTTTAACAATTTATCATAAGGTTCTTTACTGTTTTATACAGCCTACTATTTTAAGCATGATTTCAACATTTTTACATGTAGTTTTCAATCTTTTTAACCAAGTTTATCAACACCAAATCCCCACATAATACTTTGATCATCATATATCATCATATATAAATACATAAATGAAGAAAATACAAGATTACATATTCAAAATAACAAGATGATAGGAAGAAATAATCTCTATACCACCAAAGTGATGAAATGATGAGGTTTATGATGAACAAGACTTGGTTCTTGTCACCACATCTTTAACTTGGCAAATGAACTTCTTGGGTCCTTCAAATAGATGAATATCTTCATGAAAATCAGCCCCTAAACTCCATGGAAACTCCTTTTCACATGTTATAGCCACCTCCAATCTTCATCTTTTCAACTAGGCTTCAACATAGGTTGATTATAGCCTTTGTTTATGGATAGATTTTTGATGGTGGTGGTGTGGTGGTGCTATAGTGAACGGCACAAGGAGGAGGAAGAGAGAGTTTTGAGAGTGGTTTGCATGTTGTAAATGTAGAAAATGGTTTGTGTGTTGCTAGTTTAATGCCTTAAGTGGTTTTGCAACAAGGCTAAGACAAGTGTCTTAGCTTGTTGTGTAAGGTTGACACATCTTTGATGTGTTGGCTAGTTGTGGCCGTCCCATGTGTGGGTGTGGGGCATGATTTATCTTGTCTCATCCTCATTATTTTACGGGTACTCCTCTATTATAGTTTCCTCGATTTACGTGCCCTCGGGTCGTTTTACGAAAAACGTTTTTTTATATATTATGAATCAACGGCACAAAACGAATCTAATAAAAATTGTCTCATCAAAAACGGTGTTCAAAAACGTAAATACGTAAACCTAGGGTTTCCGGTTTAATCGTAAAGGACGTTAAATTAAGCACGTAAGTCCTAATTTCTTCTCGTAAATTTGTGAGTTTATGAACCAACACAAATTTAAAATTCCAAAATAATATGCACGGTTAAATTTATTTCCTGAAATGTCAGACTGTCACAAAAAACGGTGTATGTAAACGTAAGCACGTAACGTAGAATTCTCCGGTTTAAACGTAGTCGATGCTACTTCAAGACGTAAACCCAAATTTCTTCCCAAAAAAGAGTGAGTTCATAATATAACATTAAAATAATGTTTTTAAATAATACTTGATAATAAAATATCGATCATAAATTGACGGATTGTCACAACATTTACCCCTAAACAGGATCTTTGTCCTCAAAGGTCAATTTATCTTACTACTAGCTTCTTATAGAGTTAGAGCCATGTGGGTATTTCCTCCACATTTGGTCCTTTCTCACAAGTGTAATTCATTACAATACGCAAGTTTCATCAAACATAACTACAGGAATACGATCAGGCTTAAGTTGACTTATTTTCTCTATCCATGATGTTCACGGGTTTTTGATGAATGCAACTTTCTCCGATCCAAACTTTCCTAAGAAACAATCAGATTTTCACTTGATAGATATTTTATCAAGTTCGATATACGAAACATAATTCATGAAACCCTTGAAGCCCTAGGGTAGATCCAGCTTATATGCCTTTCAAACCAACTTTTACATTATCTCAATGATCCCATACAACGGGGACTTATTTCCCATGATCTTTCAGATCATCAATTCATTTTTCCAAGTTGAAATTTTTTTGGCATAACTTCGCTACCCATCCTGCACTTCAAGATCTACATTTCATATTCACATAACCTCCTGCCCACTATCGGCAGTCAATAATCAGATCCTAATTTCAACAATCATTTCAGGTTTCACGGGTCGGGTATCTTGTAAGGTTAGGTTTGTCATCATAGGCAACCTTAAACCTAAAAGACATCTCCAACTCACATTGGGTGTATGTCGGGTATCTTCATCCCAACTCCTGCCTACAGATGCTCTTTATATAGATCCTCACAAGATTCGATGTCGATCCTAATACGATAATTATCAATAATAATCTCTCCAAGGGAAAACGATTATATGGTTTATTACCAAAGGTCAATTATTCAAGCATAAAACAACACTTCTAGTGTTTTGTATCGTTACTTTACCTCGTCCATTCGATTGGGGTGGTAAACAGTACTCTCATCAAGGTTCGTTCCCAATGAATTCTGAGCAAATCTCTAGAAATTCGATGCGAAGCGAGGATCTTGATAGAGATGATCGATACAGGCACACCATGCTTATACAGCTCCTTTAAATACAAAAGAGTCAATTTCTTCATCGATAATCTATCATTAATAGGAATGATATTAGCAGATTTGGTCAGTCTGTCGACGATGACCCAAATCGTATCAAATTCAGATGATGACCTTTGCAATAGTTAGATGTTTACTAATGTATGAGGCGATGTCTGCCTTCATAATTTGCCATCAGTACATCTTCTTCAAATAAGATACATTTAATCAGAAATGACATGAATAGAATACTTAATCTTATGAGATTCCAACATAACTAAATCTCACAAACCTCCATATTTAGGCAACCACAAGCGGCCTTTTATACATTTAACGCCATCGGCATCTCAATTCTAATGGTTCACATTAGCCGTAAACCCCTTTTTATTCTATATTATCCTATTTACAAACATCAGCTATTTTTAAATTGCTGGGCAATTTATTTTGCACAGTCATTACTAAGGAACACATCCTAATTGATTCTTTATCCTTTCTATATAATGTGTCAGTATCTACATTCTCCATTCTTTGTGAAATAATTATCATGACCACAATTCACTCAGAAATTCTTTCTTCATAGTTTCTAAGTTTTAGTTTCGTCTCAACTATCATTTTTATCAGTTTTGCTCAATCCGACGTCTAAAGCATCGATAATTATTACAAGTAATTAAATAATAAATATTTAATTTTTATGAAACGTCAACGTAAAAATTTTTAAATTTCTTAGTTCGCCCAATTTTAGAAAAATGTTCAAAATAAATTTGAATTTAATTAACACGATTTTTGTTGATTTATCGAAAATAATTATTAAGATTCGTAAATGTTCGAAAAATCTTTGGTTATACTTTGGTCAAAATTTTCTTAGTTGAAAAGCAAAACTTGTCGTTTCAATTTCTAAGTCATGGTTTAAATGGTTTCCTCAATCCCTCTTAGGTTGTCTTGAGGTATACACAAACATTTACCCCTAAAGGAGTTTAATTAAATGATTTGGGTATGAAGGAATGATTCCTTAAAAATCCTTTGATCAAATATCTGTCAAAACATTTTTGCACTTTCTTTTTGGTATAACCCAAAGCCTTAATGGCTTTAATATTTGAAGAGTCAATATAGATTCCATTATCTATTAATCACATGGTCAAATAATGTAAAGGATTAAGCCTTTAATCATATGCTAAATACTCAAGGTACAGGTTTTCATTGCTCGGCCAATTCAGGGCAGTCTATAAATGATTATTAACTCCTTCTTATTCTTATAGATAAACAAATGGTCCTTAATGATCACGAGCATGAATTTATCAAATTACAGCCTACACACGTGATTCACCAAATTTATGGATGCTACATGTGCATTGGTCAATCCAAACGACATAACATGAGACTCATAATGTTCATTACAAGTTCTGGATGTAATGATTGGAATAGATAATCTTTTTCACGGACGCGAAGTTGATGATAACCATGTCGTGGATCAAATCTTTAAAACATACGCTAGAACCTTGTAAATGATCGAACAAATCTTCCATCTTGAGTAATGGATATAAATTTTGATCTTCAATTTATTCAGTTCATAGTAATCAATAATATATAAGGAATGATAACACCATAGCTCTTCATAATGACGAGCTTGGTAGAATAAAATCTTTCTCCGACAACTCTCTCAGTTGTACGGTAACACTTTCGATTTAGATGGTGCTGAAGTACAGTGCACACGCCACGGGTGCAGCACTGGGAATATAATCAATACCAAATTCAACTTGCCTTAATGGCGAAAGTCTAGGTAATTCATCAACAAATACCTCCTAAAATTTCAGATAATAGAAACATCTTTTAATAAATCCACCTTAGGTTCTTTCTAGATTACAAGGTCTATGGCTAGTTCATAACCATTCATGGTAAAATTTCATGTCTAAATGCGGGATACAGTCACCTGCCGGGAATTATTTAGATCACTTTTGATAATCAACATCTTATCTTTTAGGGGAATTCCACTCGAGTTCCCATCAATTAAGACAATACCGTCGTGTCATAATCAATCAATCCATTCTACTGGCACTACCAACTTTCTAGTTTTTATTGCCGTTGATAAGATGTGAACTTCTCAAAACACCAATAATAACTCGTAATCCTTCACAAATTCAAGGATATCTGGAGACATATCTATCATTAAAAGAGTAAGGTCAACGCATAATCTACGCGAGAGAATTTTAAATCAGATACAGACGAAAACATTAACGAATATGAGTATGTCCCATGTTTTCATGAATTGAGTTCGCATTTGAAAGCTCCTTGGATCGTTACCCAGGTCATTCAAATGGAATCAAATCAATAGAAATGATAGGAACGTCGATACACCCAGTCGGGTATTAATACTCGATATTTAGATACTTTTCCAAAGAATCTCACTATGAGAGAATTGGACAAAAAGGGAATATCAATTGTCAATTAAGACAATATCTACAGATGAGTAAATTCGATTCAGAAAAATAAATGGTTCAGGCACATATGTAGGTGTCCCTAACAATATGTCCCTAATTGCACTTCTTGCAGATCTCGTAAAAATTCAATCTTTCACAACTACAAAGAAAATGTAATGTTTAGTAACAATTTCATGGTGACTACTAATCAGCCTTGCATGGTCCATTCCAATTTGTACGTAGGTGCGCAACTATATACAATTTTAGGATTGACGATGCAATACTCAGTTCGTCAAAACTTTTGTCATCATGCTTAAAATATATATATTCATGCTTAATTCAAAATGAATTTACAGAGATGTTCTTTGTTATGGAAACAATTAAATTTCTCAAGGTGTTTCATAAGAAATCTTTAATTCGATAACTATTACTTATAAATCTCACTTTAAATAACCCATAAGGTGATGAAAATTCAATTTTTTTTCTCAAGGGATACTGTTTTAACTTTATAAAAAGAATGAGTGATCTGCAAAAGAGTGATGAAAAGTTGTTCACCAAGAAATAACTACAATATGATAGGAAAAGAGTTTAGCCAATTTATCATGAGGTTCATGACCTCGATAACACTCAGGAATACAAACAGAAGAATCTATAACGTAACTCAAATCGAGATGAGTACTTGCTCAATGGTTGCATCACCAATTGGAACATTAATAACAAGCAAGAAAAGATAGATAACATCGATTCATGTAAAATTTAGCAATCAAAGGTAGTCTTTTCATTAATCATAAACAAGTCAAAATTGTACCGTAACACATTACGAGTCACTATGTCATACAATTCCAAGAAATCATCCTACCAACTGATGTCTCAGTTAAGTTAGGGATTTTTAAAAGATAATACAATGAATACTAATCTAAAAGAGTCATTAGGTGTTCCACATGTCCTAAAAGATCCATCGGTCCCAATTTCAGAAGAAGATTTCTTCGATTTATTTCTTGGACACTGGGCATCTTCGTCATTGGACAATGGTCTAGGAACAACTCTTAACACGAACCAACAATCAATTAAAACCTTATAATTCAATCACACGACTAAACAACTTCCTCTTAACAATTTAATATTCTATACGAGTTAAATTTTACTTCATTCAAGTTTCAACCAAATAATACTAAATGCGATATCCTACCTCATTCTCCAATACTTTCAACCTTATTCTTAGACCTCGAAAAGGGCAATAAAAGCTCGATACGAACAACACTTAATTTCCAATCCTATAGCTCTTACAACAATACTTATCAAATGAGTCACTAGTAGAAAATGACTCAAACATTCAATTAGACTTCTCGAAAAGATACTAGTGGCATGAGGCTTTTGGGTAACGGTTCCAATGACAGCCTCAAGTGCAACATTCACCTTTTCGATTTCAATTTAAGAATTGGGTGACAACGAATCAGATGACACCTTTCCAGGTGGTAGCGTTTTGTCAAACTCCACTATATAAGGAAAGATCGTCATGACATCGATATCAGATTTAATCTCGCCAATTCTTCTTCAATATCATAATCATCTAATATCAATATTTCTACGAATATCAACCATTTTGTTGGGATCATAAATATCCACAACTTGGTTTAGATCTAGAATAGCTAGAATTCCTAAGGGAATAGCTTCGATTGATTTGCTAGGGGAGTTAGGGTTTCTTGTGACAATCTACGTCGTATAAATACCTCGTATAAGTATTAAAATAACCATCAAACAATCATGTAATCAAATTACAACATATATATATAACCCAAGTTATATATATATATATATATATGTATATATATATATATATATATATATATATATATATATATATATATATATATATATATATATATATATATATATATATATATATATATATATATATATATATATATATATATATATATATATATATATATATATATATATATATATATATATATATATATATATATATATATATATATATATATATATATATATATATATATATATATATATATATATATATATATATATATATATATATATATATATGTAACACTTCTCAGTCTGGCCTTGTCGGTAACTCGGGAATTCTTCGGCACCGTTATAGTCAAAAGATTTTTAGACATTTTGAGAAAAATGTTTATAGTTAAAAGATTTTGAAATGTTTTATTCAAAACCTTGGTTTTAAAAATCTTTCGTTCTCTATAACGAAAGCTCTGGTACCAAACTGTAACACACCCAAATATTCATACTTTTGTTCAGCGGAAAAGTCGTTGGTGTAAAAAATCCTAAAAACCCTAAAAATGGTGGAAAATTCTCTCTAGCCGCCGCTGCCTAAGATCATTTTTTTGTCCTTTGATTCTTGATTTTACCTTTCTTTTCACATAACGTGATTGTTGAGTAACTAATTCTCTGAATTGTGTTTCTTTTACGTTTATGTTTTTGTGATTGGGGGGGCAAATCTGGTCAAAACGAATTAGGGTTTCTAGGGTTTGTACGGCTGCTGAGTGTTTGTTCTTTCCTATCATCGTTCTCGATTACGATCTGTTTTTGTTGGTTGTTCGTGTTATGGAGGTGTTCTAGGGTGAAAGGGAGTGACGTTTTTTTTTAGGGTTTTTACTGTCTTAGGGTTTGTTATTTCATGGATAATAGGGGAATTGATGGTAATGAAGGGCATACGCAGATTGATGTTAATGCGTTATCTGAACGAATGCAGCGTTTGAGGGAGACCATGGCAGGGTCTACGGCTGCTAGGGTTTCGGCTTATGGTGCTGCTGGAATTATGAATTCGGCTAGGACTAGTAATGCGGCTGAGCTGCAGTCTGTTGCTGGTAATGACGACAATCAGGGAAGTTCTCTTTCTCATGATCGTTGGAATGCTATTCGGGGCAAGCCGACTCAAGAGTTAGGGCATGTTGGAGTACGCACCAGTGCTACTGCTAGCCAAGGTACCTACGAGCACCCTTCGGTTCAGTCTAGAGATGAGGAGAGCTCATCTAATAAGAATGGAAAAACGTTTGCGTCATTAGTGCAACCTGCATTCAATAAGACGATTCATATCCAAGAGTTGCATAATGACGAGAACGTAATAGGGGCTGCTGTGGCTCTTCCATTTGATGCTGTTGAGGAGGTAAGCTCATGCTTTAGTAATACATTATTTGGGTATTTTATCGGAAAACGTTTAGCGTTTCCGTTAGTCGACAATTATGTGAAAAACGTTTGGTCCAAGTATGGATTGAAAAGAGTGAAACTTCAGGACGAGTTTTTTCTATTCCAATTTGAGACTAAAAATGGTATGGAAAGTGTTTTGGAGAATGGCCCGTGGCTGATTCGTCAAGTTCCATTAATTCTTAATGTATGGTCGTCTGTTACTGATTTGCATAAGGCAGAGATTAGGAAGGCTCCGGTTTGGGTCAAAATGCACCGTGTTCCTATAGTTGCGTATTCTGAAGTTGGTCTAAGCTTGATTACATCTCAGATTGGTCGACCTATCATGTTAGATTCTTATACTAGTAGTATGTGTATCAATCCATGGGGTCGAAGTACATTTGCTCGGGCACTTATTGAGGTTTCTGCTGCGGATGCTCTTAAAAAATCCATGGTTGTTGCTATCCCGATTGAGAAAGATAAAGGGCATAATTTGGTGACTATTGATATTGAGTATGAGTGGACTCCTCCTAGATGCTCTACTTGTCTCATTTTTGATCATATTGATTCTAAATGTCCTAAGTTGCCTTTGGTTGTCAATAGTGAGGTTGCTACACAGGTTGTTGTCGTAGATGACGCTCGTATGGCTAATGATAATGATGGTTTTGTGGTAGTGAATAATAATAAGAAGAAGAAGGGTAAGAACAAGCAACATCAGGTTGCTGGGATTAAATTAACTAAACCAGCTCTTAATCTTTCTTATCGTGTTGTTGAGAAAGGGGGTAGTTCTAAGATGACTAAACCAAAGGATTCGTTAGGTACTTCAGTTCCGGCTGCTCCAAAGAAGGATGGATCTATTCTTAAGAGGGGTTTCCTTAATAATAAGGTTTTGGCTCCTGATTCTAGTCTAACGGGGACAAGCAACAAGAATTCCTTTGGTGCTTTGAGTGGTATGATGGATGATGGCACTGATTGGGAGGATGGTGGTGGCCCAACAGATGATGTGGTGAATGCTGATAGTGAGACTGACGAAGATATAGTGATTGATGATCGCCATGGAAATCGTCAGCCGGATATTCGCACTTCTCATGCATCATGATGATCTCATTTTTTCATTGTTTATGCACTTTTAGGTGGTTTTTTCCTATTGGTGTAATTTGTTTTGTAATTGTTTGTTAGAGTTCATATGGCATGTCATATGATTTAGTGGTTGTTCAAGCTGGTTAGCTTGAGGTTAATGTAGCATTTCCGCTACATTCCATTGTACTTCATCGCTTTTTGGGAATATATTTTACCGGGGATGAGGCCCTTTTACCCAAAAAAAAAAAAGTCGTTGGTGTTACGGGATAGCACATTACTCAAATCATAGACAACGCTTAAAAATCGCGTCATTTAATAATAAAGCATTTTCGATTCATAAATATCAAATAATATAGGTCCCAAGTCATAGTATTTCATAAAATTTACAAAACATTTGAATGGAAATTGTTATTTAAGTGAGGGCCATAAATTCTTGTTGTCTTCCCGAGAATTACCTTCAAGTACATGAGATATAAAATGTTAAAAGAAAAGGTCAGCGAAAACGCCGAGTGAATTCATAGAGTTTAATGAAATTCATTAATATATCATCGGTATAAAATTATTATCGAAAATCATTTTGTACAATTCTTTGTCGTAGGCCATAAAATAAGCCAAAATATTTTATACAAATCTTTGTTGTAAATCATACTACAGGCTTTTGCCTTCAAAACCATTATACGAACCAAAGTCGTAAAAACATCATACAATACGTTTTATAACGTTGTATAGAGTTAAATAAAAACCGTTATATGAATATGGTTATGTAAAACCAAAACACGAACATAATATCAATAATAAGACCACGTATTGCTAGTCAGGCAATATATTGTAATTCAATGCGTATAGCAGTATTTTCGTTATTGGATTATTATAAGCCGCATGACATTGCTACCTTACTATAACAAACAACGGGTAGCTAACCCGAAACTCATTTGCCCATCTAAAACAGCGTGTCGTCACAATAATCACGCTTATATAAATCTTCTCATACATAAATTCGCTTACCAATCAACGTGGCACGACGGGGATGAACCGTCAAGGCGCGAACTGGGATGATCTTCCCTAAATATTACTATTATATGCATAAGCGTCTACCAAATCCCGGTAGTTCACAATTCATGCTAATGGAACTTTTAGTGACATAACCTAACTACTAATAATCCATTTTATTTCCTTTATCGGGTCATATAATCATTCATCGGGTCATACAAATCATTCGGGTCCAAATCAATAAGCAAACAATCGGGACAACTGGTGTCCTATTTTATTAAAACTAACATGTTATCTCCCTCACGGGTTTATAAAACATTTCATAAAAACATTTAAAAGAGTGCGAGGCTATTAACTCACGTTGATGGGGAAAAGCGGTTATCGGCGATTTGAATGTACGGTACTTGCTTCGATTACGGAAACCTAGACAAATAATACTTGTCTTAGACTCTTGTCCAATGACTTTATAAAAACAATGTCTATGTATATATATGATGATATTATAAGTATGATGATGATCAAGTGGGATTTTATCTCTTCATAAACATTATAGTGTTATGTGTTAGTAAAATTTTTGACTAGTTACGCTAGTTTCAATCCATTTCCATATTAAGTCCCAATAAGCCCATTAAAAGCCCATTAAGAGTTCAAATCTTTATATTAGTCCATTTATACTTTTATTATCAGGCCTATACTCACATGTTGGGCCCAAGTGGGTTAAGCCCATGAGTAAGTCCATTAGTGTTTAGCCAATCTAGTTGGGCTAATAGTCCAATAAGGCTACTTTGGCCAGTTAATGTCCATAATTTATAAAGCTCGGGTTTTATCGATTTTTACTTACAAATTTACTTATACATCAGTATATGGGTTATAAAAAATTTACATTAGACGGGTCCGACCGTCTAAGTTTTAATTGACGAAAACGTTAATCTTTCGGTTTTAACCGAAAGACGTAAAACTTATGTATATAGTTTTATAACTTATAAAACATATCAAACTATCATTTTTATAAAATGTCTCATTTACTTATCAAACTATATACTTATTTATAAGTAATATATAAGTTATTGGGTTTTAGGTATACATTTTATATTAGTTTTACTTGAGTGCTAATTTTATAATATTTACTTTTATTTTACAAATCTGATTATGAATTTCACCTTCACCATTTTTACCATATCTTCAGTTCTACAAGGAGATAGAAGCTCATTTTTGGGCAGCAAAAACTACATATTATGTGCTACAATTAACTCCAGTTTAGCTACTGCTCAATCAACCTCTAAATGTCTCTAACAGTCCGTCCAAAACAGATTGTACAGATTTGAACTTCAGTATTGTTTTGATCATATCTCACTCATTTTATAGATTCCATTGAGTGGCCAACTCTCACATATGTAAAAGTCACATACCTTACTGTATATTAATTTATCCAAGCCATTTTAACAATTTATCATAAGGTTCTTTACTGTTTTATACAGCCTACTATTTTAAGCATGATTTCAACATTTTTACATGTAGTTTTCAATCTTTTTAACCAAGTTTATCAACACCAAATCCCCACATCTTTACTACATTATAAAGGGTGTATCCCTTTGGTTGAAAGTTGAAATGTTGAAAGTTGAAAGTTGAAATGTGGGTCCTACTAAAATGATTAAAAATATTGATTATTTCTTTTGGCCAGCCCTAATACACAAACATGATTAATTCACACACACACAAACTTTAATCTCTCTCTAAACCCTAATACCCACCATCCAAACCAAAATTTACACACACCAAATCAAAATTCAAAACCTAAAAAAATATTCCATACCAATATACTACAAAATCCCACCGTACAAATAAATACCCATAAAATACATCCCATAACATTTACTTCTACTTCACCACGATATATCGTATCGTTAATTTTCTGCTGCCAAGCAATTCCGCCGCTATGCGCGGGTAATCGTCTAGTAATACTTTGATCATCATATATCATCATATACATATACATAAATGAAGAAAATACAAGATTACATATTCAAAATAACAAGATGATAGGAAGAAATAATCTCTATACCACCAAAGTGATGAAATGATGAGGTTTATGATGAACAAGACTTGGTTCTTGTCACCACATCTTTAACTTGGAAAATGAACTTATTGGGTCCTTCAAATGGATAAATATCTTCATGAAAATCAGCCCCTAAAGTCCATGTAAACTCCTTTTCACATGGTATAGCCACCTCCCATCTTCATCTTTTCAACTAGGCTTCAACATATGTTGATTATAGCCTTTGTTTATGGCTAGATTTTTTATGGTGGTGGTGTGGTGGTGCTATAGTGAACGGCACAAGGAGGAGGAAGAGAGAGTTTTGAGAGTGGTTTGCATGTTGTAAATGGAGAAAATGGTTTGTGTGTTGCTAGTTTAATGCCTTAAGTGGTTTTGCAACAAGGCTAAGACAAGTGTCTTAGCTTGTTGTGTAAGGTTGACACATCTTTGATGTGTTGGCTAGTTGTGGCCGTCCCATGTGGGGGGTGGGGCAAGATTTATCTTGTCTCATTCCCATTATTTTACGGGCACTCCTCGATTCTAGTTTCTTCGATTTACGTGCCCTCGGGTCATTTTACAAAAAATGTTTTTATAAATTATGAATCAACGGCACAAAACGAATCTAATAAAATTTTTCTCATCAAAAACAGAGTTCAAAAACATAAATACGTAAACCTAGGGTTTCCGGTTTAATCGTAAAGGACGATAAATTATGCACGTAAGTCCTAATTTCTTCTCGTAAATTTGTGAGTTTATGAACCAACACAAATTTAAAATTCCCAAAATAATATTCACGAATAAATTTATTTCCTAAAATGTCAGACTGTCACCAAAAACGGTGTATGTAAACGTACGCACGTAACGTAGAATTCTACGGTTTAAACGTAGTCGATGCTACTTCAAGACGTAAACCCAAATTTCTTCCCAAAAATGAGTGAGTTCATAATATAACATTAAAATAATGTTTTTAAATAATACTTGAGAATAAAATATCGACCATAAATTGACGGATTGTCACATAATTCCTAGGTGGCAAGCTAGTATGTTGGAGTGCAAAGAAACAACAGTCAGTAGCAATGTCCTCTGCTAAGGCTGAATATGTAGAAGCAGCTGGTTGTTGTGCAAACATCCTTTGGATGAAAAGTCAACTCAGGGATTATAATGTGGAATACAAAGTAGTCCCCATCTTTCATGACAACACCAGTGCAATTGTTAATTCCAACAATCTAGTCCTACACTCAAGGACTAAACACATAGACATAAGATATCACTTTCTTAAGGACCATATCTTGAAAGGAGATATTGAATTACACTTCAATCCCACTGAATATCAGCTAGCTGATAATTTCACTAACCCTTGGATGAACCAACGTTCATTAGACTGAAAGTTGAACTTGGTATGTTAAACAGTGATTAATCAGGCTTCTTGATGACTTGATGTTCAGTATAGTGTTCATTCATAATCTTCTCCCTGAGTAAATATATCTTATTATCTTCCCCCTTGACATTGAGGTACATTAAATGATGTAACTAAATGCTCTAAGAATTTAGTTACTTAATATCCTAGGTTGGCGACACACAATATTAAATAAAGGACAAATATTCCTTTAAATAAATGTCATCAACCAGTCAAGGGGTCACCAAATGTCAAGGATCCCACTAAGCATTAGATGCTTTCCCTTTTCAAGCAAAATCCGTTGCAAAAACGTCCTTTCAACTACACATGACCCCACGTCATCTCTGCAAAAAGCGTTATCATTGCAGGACCGAAACAGTTGCCAAGGAAAATGGGGACCACTTTTACATTTCAATAAATGCGGATGTGAAAAGAAATTCAAAGTTAGAAATTATAACAAATAAATTCAGTTTCACATCTTAGCCTATAAATACCCAAACATTAACACAAGCACACACACAAAGATTTTAGCAAACTTACTCTGCCATAATAATCTCTCAAAGAAAAGTGTGTGTGTTCAAACATTGTTTCCAGAAAAGTGTATTTGTTTAAAGGTAATCACATTGATCACTCGTTTCATTGTTATATAGTATGCATACAAGCTATCAAAGTTACTTAGTGTTCGATCTTTTAATTTTCTTCTCGAGTTCAAAAGTTTGCATCAAGTCACTTGGTGACCTATTGTTGCATTATAATAAGAAACAAGTCTTGGTTTGATTCCCACAAAGTGCCATAGTCCTTTTACAAGATTTCAAAAATCATAACTTAAAATGTCACTATCCAAGGCTATCTCATATGCCCCTCAGGCTGAGTATCTCATCAATGAGGGTGTCCACTTTTCAGGAAACAACTAAAGGGGAAATTTTAGTTACCCTCGTAGTGTATCAGCCTACAAACCAATTTGCAAATTTCATAAAAACTGTGATTGGGCTGATGCTTTTACTAACACCCCCTTAGCATTCTACCATGAATATCTCAGGGAATTATGGTATACTGCTGTGGTTGTAACCCCAACTACCCAAGGGCCTGAAGGTTCTTATGGGTCTGAGACCAAGTCACACAAAGGATGTGTCATCGGGTTCACTGTGAACAATGGGAAGACACCGTTGATTTTAGACTTCAAAACCTTTTGTCAAGCGAGTGGACTCGACTATAATAAAGGTAATTATGTTGCACACCCTGACACTAAGTCAGTTAAAAATAGACTAAAAGAAATCGGGGTCCCTGAGTTACTTGTATCTAAAACCCCATTAATCAAAACAACTTTCCCCATGGCGTGGAGGATCCTGGTCACTTTTGTGATTCAAGTGATCGGTGGGAACTACTCATTAACTGAGCAAGTTAATTCTACTCAGCAGATGCTAATCTACAGTCTTAATAATGCACCAAAGATTGACATAGGAGAGATCATTTATAATGATCTCGTAACCAGGCTCCTGAAGGAGTCAAGGCAAAAGTATGTATCTTACCCAAGGTTCATATCTTGCACCTTAGAAAGGTTACTGGGTTCTCTTTACATTCAGGAGAAATTTACTATTTTTTATACACCAATCATGAGTTCCACAAACTTTTCAAAGAACCCATCTGAAGTCGCCCCTATTGAATTGATGTCTCACATGACTGAGGTGATCAGTCGTGAATCATCCGTGTCTCCCATTCCCTTCTTACCAAAGAAGGGGAACAAGAAGCCTCAGACTGTGCCAAAGACCGATCCAACGGCACAGGGCCTTGAGGTTTCCTACACACGTCCAAAAAAGGACAAGGCTAAAGAGACTACCCTTGTTCAGACCAAGCTTCATATACCCCAAGGGAAAGATCTTACGGGAGGCCCTGATACATCACAGTCAGGGTCAACTCACAAACCTACTGGTCCTCTTGATGGAGAGGGAAATATACAACCCTCTCCTACGGGACTGCCTTCCACTCAGTCTGATGAGGGCACTCGTAAATCACAACCTTTGCCTGAGGACAAAACCAAGGCCAAAGAATCAGGGAGACGCCCACGGGTAACATACCTCGCTGATAGGCCTATCACCTCCACCAAATCCGATGAAGGCACAATAGCTCAAAAGTCTTTGCCTGAGGAACCAAAAAACTGATTCCTTAGACTCAGAGGGACGCCTACGGGTAAAACACCCCTCTGATAGGAATCTCACCTCTACCATTCCTGATGAAGGCACACTAAATCAAAAGTCTTTGCCCGAGGGAACCATTACCGATCCCAAAGACTCAGGGAGACACCTACAGGTAAAACACCTCACTGATAGGGATCTTACCTCGACCCCTGATCAATCACAAACTACCCTTGAGCATCAGCTGGACAAAACCCAAGCCTCAGGATTTGGGGCAGGGAGTGACCAAAACCAAGGCAAACCTTCTTTTGGAGGGGAGCTGGATAAACCTAAGGGGTCACTAGAACTATGGAGATTTACATAGTTTACTTGATGAGCCTAAGGAGATACTTCATGGTTTCAGTGAAGACGATGAAATGATTGAGGCTGGGGATGAACCTAACACTCAGGACCCACCTCAATCAGACCATAAGCCACAGTCCCTACTTTTGTTCGCGGACATATCACCCTCCCATGAGGCTCAACCAAAGCCCTCCCCTGAGGAAACCGAACATAAGGAGCCCTCCCCTGAGGCAACTAATAATCCCTCCAATGAGGCACAACTTGACACCTCATCATTAAGGACTCGGACTGTGGTTCTGGATTCTTTTTTTTGGTAAAAGGGTAACAATGACCCTGGTAAATAGAACCAAAAAAAGCGTTGAAGTACAATGAATGTGGCTAAAATACCACATTAACCGCAAGCTACAGGCAGCTTGTTAAACAAATGTTTATGACAGACCATAAACATTAACTAGTCTAGAATGATGAAAAATATAAGCTAGACAAAAACCAAGACGAAAACATAAAATTAGGAAGAAAATAATAAACCATCAACATAGGATCAACCAGTTGGAGTGCTTGCCCCAATATGAGTGTTGAGAAGATTTACCGATTCATCATAGACAATCTCGACTTCCTCCTCATTATCTTCTTCGCTAACTTGAACCACTTCTTCCATTCCAAACTTGGACAAAGTTGAAAATTTATTAGAGGTAGAAACAATGCTCCTTGGATCCGTACCTTTATTCAGACCACTAGGGTTGCTAGACTGCTGTGACTGACTAAATTTAGTATTCAACTTTTTACCATTATCACCACTCTTACTTGTAGCATCCAAGTGATTTTTTGGACGAAAAGCAACAGACTTACCTGTTTGAAAACCCTTGCTCAATGGAACACCTCTTGGGATTTGATTCCCTAAGTTACCTTTGTTCTTCTTCCCCTTGCTTAGCACTTGTTGGAAACCATCACTATCAACATGAGTTGTCACATTTTCAACCATTTTAGGTTTAACAATTTTCGGACAAGTATCAAATGAATGGCCAAAAATATTACAAGTAGGGCATCTAGGAGGTTTCCATTCATACTCAACACGAATAGTTTCCTTAGTAAATCCAGGGCCTTCAAGATCGGGTACACCAATAGTAATGTTTTCCATGAACTCCGAATTAGCATTCATTTCAATTAGACACCGGGCGAAACTACTACGTCCCCAAGACTCTTTACACATAGTATTAGTATAAGTGTCCATCATGATAAGCTTACCAAGACACGAAGCAATTAAACTAATACCTTCCTCTTCAAACACCTGTAGCGGTACATCATGAAACTTAACCCATACCGGTATGCGAGTTAGTTCCTCTTTTGATGGTACGTATTTATAGTCCATTTCTTAAGAAATATAGGCGAATTCCTTACCATCCACGGACCACCTTCAAGAACCGCATTAAGCCCCTCACAAGTCCCAAATTGAAAAAAGAAAAACCCTTTTTCATTCATCATAATACGCTTCAGACCATGTTTGGCCCAGTTATTCTTAGCAAAATACTCCACCACAGGAAACGCTATCCTTTTACCAAGAAAATAACCATATAAAGTATTGTGGTAGCGATTATTTACTTTCTCAACAACCTTCCTAGGGATCGAGATATTAACACCTTCACAAACACTGTCACTAACAGAATGAAAATTAGATGAAGATGAGACTCCATCAGAGTTAATACCTTGATTAGTGGATGTAACCATTCCAACTTCAAACTTGCAAAGTAGATCCAGAATTTCTTTAGCACGATCTTGAGAAAGCAGTTCCCATAATGGATATTTATTCATCTTTAGTTTATGCATAAATACACCTGCATCGCAAACCGTACGAATCGTAACACCAAATAACTCCAAAACATCATGTAGATTACACGGATGCATTCCATTAATGGTGGCAGCTTTTTCAATCAAGTCAACGAAACCATCACTAGAGGTTGCCTTAACCACATGGGGAAAAGCAATCATATCAGTTTCAAGTTTACACAATAATGCCACAATTTCCTTAGAACGCTCTTTAGAAATCAGTGCACACACAGGATCCTTTCTATCCTTAATTTCTTGCCCAACAGCACGAATATCTTGAATCTTGGTGATAACAACCCCAAGCAATCCAAGCACCTTTTTAATGTCAAGTGGCTGCATAGCATTAATCTTAGATGCAATAGACTCAATTACCTCAACACTTGGTTTTGAAGACATGATGAATCTTAGGCAAATTCGCAAACAGTCGATCGGTTCAACAAGTAGCCAAAACTGAGAATAGGACCTTAAATATTTAGGTCAGCCGCGCAATTGATAAACAAGAACAATCTTTAATGACCTGCGCAATTGAACCTTAAACAATAAAAGGTCAGCCGCAATTAATTGCTTGCAATGATTTAGGTCAGCCGCCAAGAATGTTTTAGGTCAGCCGCCAAGAATAATTGCTTGCAATGATTGCTGCAATTAAAAAATAAGGTCAGCCGCAATTAATTGTCAACCCACAATTATTATTATCAGCCGACAAATTAAGAATTGAGGATACAATTAATGGTCAGCCGACCGAGATGTAGAAGCAATTAATACCGAGATGTGATCACACAAGGACAAAACCAACCGACCAAAGAATTGAAGTAGAAGCCTACGAACAATAAATGACACGTGAACTCACACAGGGACAAAAATCAACAACTAAAGAATTGAAAAAGTAAACTACGAACAATTAGATTGCATCGTGGACTCACACATCAAATGACTGCAGAAAGATTAAAATAACCAATTTAATTAACCCTAAAACCAAGCAACCAAACAAGGACTTTGTTAACTCAAGAATAATCAATGATTAATCGAGAAAACAGCATCATTATAAGGTATTCGGATTAAAGGAAAAAGAAAATTGAATTATGAGAAAAAGGGATTTTTCTGGCAGCCATTGATGTTTTTCAAGAATTTATTTAGGTTGTTGACTGTGTGGTGGGCACCACTTTGGATTCTTGTGACTTATTACTGCATTACTGCCTGTGGTTCTGGATTCTACTTTTGATGACACCAAACCAGTCACTAAGAAGGTTCTTTGTGAAACTCTCAAGGGTGTCTTAAACCATGTCTACACCACTTTGAAGGCCGAGGTTTCTCATAGCCAAGAAGACCTTTCTTCCAGGCTGATGCACTCCTTGACGAAATCAGAATGTATGGGGACCGTTTTGATACCGCTGAGGAAAAGATGAGAGTTCAGGTTGACAACCAAATGGAGTTCATCAGTGCTGTCAACAACAGCCATGAGAGTCAGGAGAAGAAGCTCATCAATTTTCTAAACCATGCTCTCCCAACTATTGAAGCAAATGTGTCTTTAAAGACAACCTTGGATGCACTGATCTCTAGTTCTACTGAGTCCACTTCCAAGGTTGGTCCACTTATGTATTTGCTTAAGGAAGATAGGCTTTATAAGGTCTTCACTAGGTTAGATTCTCTTAAGTCTGAGTTGGATGTAGTGAAAGCTAAGTGTGAAGCCATTTATGAAGATGTTCACATAGATTCTGAGGCTGAATTCAGATTGAGCAAAGCTGCACAAGGATATATGGCTAATGCTTCTAACCTTTCTGATATCTCCAAGGCACTAAAGGAAGATGATATTCCCCGCCTCAGGACCAGAATACACACTATGGAAACCACTCAGTCACTCATACAATTGGATGTTCAAACTATCAAGAATGACATTCAGTCTATGAAGGCAATGGTGACTGAAATGTTTCAGGCTTTCAAGGGGTCATACACCACCTCCTCCTCGGACCATCACATCGACCAAAAGTTAGGATCAGTCAGCCTGACCCTTCAACTTTTGAGGGGGAGAATGTTGTACCAATGATGCTAACATTGAATGAACCTCCCTCTCAACCTGAGGGGGAGCAAGAAGAAATGGTAAACCCATAATCTAAGGTGCATGAGATCCCCACACCAACTCCCTTGAATTCCATTCCACCCAACCTGAGCCCTTAGTATCTAATTTAGATAGGGGAAAAGGCATTGCTGATGAAACCCAAAAACCTCCAACCATGTTGTCCCTAAAAAATAAAGATAGGTTAAAGAAAGGAGATGACAAGATATGAATTTTAGAGAGAGAAAGTAGTGAGAGAAAGTAGAGAGAAGGAGGTGATTAACTTAGGAAATTAGATTAAGAAATATAAGATCATCCACCCTCCTAATATGCTAGGAGGGTGCTTATATAGTCCACCCACATGCGGGCTCTCTAATGGACTATATTGTTTTGGGTCGGGCCTCAATAAATGCTTAGTACCTTGATAGAGGCCTTTTAAGCTAACCATCAAGCCCGTAAAGTCACGACTATTTTAACTAACTATTACAACGTTCTAATTAATATTACAATAAAAACCTATGACCGAACATTCTTGTTTGACTTAATATTTTGAGGCTAACAATCTCCCCCAATGTGAGGTCATTCCTCTTCGATATTTGGAGTCCAATGGAGATTTATGAATTTCGTCATAAAGGAGTCTTGAAAGTGTAATAGTAGTGTTGTTCCTTCATGCTGTGATCTTTGAGCCTTTGTCGTTGTCTTTCGACTTTGTCTTTTATCTTGAGATCTTCAAATTATCCTTGACTTGTCTTTGCCATCTTGCGATCTTGTGTCTTTATCCCCGTACTCATACTTTGCACAATCTTGAAAGCTTGCTAACAATCTCCATTGAAGATAGGTCATTAATCATCAGAGTTGTGGAAGTCTTTAGCTTTCTTAATTGTTGAATGTCTTTGGGAATGAGTATGTGGTTTTGAATCTTTGACTTTGCTGAGTACACCGTAACGTCACCTTCTCGAGACAAAACTTAGACACGGACTGAATGGCTTTGACATTCGTCCTAGCTCGGTAACGTTTTACCTCCGATCGGTGAAGACCGTTACACGATATTAAATATCGTACCTGTGATTAGGTAGATTTAATTAAAAAATCTCCTTGACAGGGTTTCGCGGCTGTACTAGCCGTTCTCTTTATTCGACCGTCTCAAAGCAAGACTGCGAACATAAAGAGTGAATCAATTGGATAAATATCCGCTTGATTAAATTCGTCAATTCAAATTCTTGGAAAAAGTTTGATTCATTAAGAATCTTACCATTGTTGCTTTCCAGTTGACACAAGCTTGATTCATAAGAATCTCGCAAGTTACCTACCATAGCGCTGTTTGATGTTGACACTAGAAGGATTTCCATTCATCGCCGTGAATATTAATAAATATCACTCTGAATGTTATGGCAAGACCATAAAGATATTGCGTAGAAACCTGAAACGAGTTTGAATCGATTTAGAAACAAACCACTGTTGCTTTTCAGTTTTACATGTGTTCATTTCATAAAGAATCTTACAGATGACCTACCGCAATGCTGTTTGATGTTAACACTAGAAGGATTTCCACTCATCATTGTGAATACTAAGCAGTATCACTCTGAGTGTTCTAGCAATATCACAAGGATATAGCGGGACTCTTTTGATCATCATCCATGTGTCCTAACGAGATTTGATTGATCTCTTGGCTCTAGACTCGATTTGTGCACTTTTAGTGGTCGGAGGCTGGAGCAGATGCCACCTATTCAATATCAACTATCTCGGAGTGAGAAAGTCAATAGAAGTCATGTTGATCTCCGTGACAATAAAACAAACTTCTTTTGAGAGAAGCCTGAGTTAGCTGGGGAGGGGTTGTGCATTACATCACTTGGTCCATGATGCGTTGTCTTCATGATGTGTTGACCCGGTTTCTGCCTAAGTTGTATGGAGGGCTTCTTTCTTTACACCCTTTATCCTTACATTTCTTTTTCATTCTTAGACCCCTTCAATGCTTACCAAGACATCATTAATAGCACCTTGTTGTGATTATTCCAGTGCTATCATCAGTACTTAGTCGGCATTCAACTTCGTTCACATTCGACTCCATCTTTCCTAAGGACTTCTAATAAGCTATTGGATTGTCCCGGGGAAGATCCCTCCGGTTCTGGTTGGATCATAGGACTTAAACCTAACCACCCTTTTTACACCAATAACGTCGTGAATTAAAGATGTTGTGGGTAATTGATCGTAACCATGAGTGCTTGAGTCTTTAGATCATATTTTAATCACATTTTCTCCCCTATCTCTAATATATAAAATCGTTTGATAATAGAGATACCAAATTTGATTAGAATATATTTTGAAAAATAGTCTTGAAAATCTTTCGGGAGAAAAATGTTTCAAACTTAGCATGAATTTAGAACGCTCCCCCTCAAAAATTGATCCAATTGAATTTTCATTGTGAGGATATGATCCACATTTCACTTTTGAGGATAGGAGTTGTTGAACACACAATTTTTGAAAGATTTTGAATATCACTGAAAAGTTCTTGAAAAAATTATGTTCAACACTTTTTGAAAAATCAATTCTTTTTGGCGAAAAGGTTTTTCTAAAGCATAAACTTGAGTTCATAGACTTTGAATGTCTTGACGAATCCACTCAAGTGTAAGAAGATTTAACTTTTTGCCAAGGGTAAGAGCACGAAAGCGTACACTCCCCCGTGAATTTAGATCCGGGTTGCAATCTTAAAGTTATTACAAGCCTTTGTGTTGAGCTCAAAACGATGAATGTTTTGTGACAAGCTCAACCCAAGATAGATTGCTCTACCTGTTGTTGGAAATATTGTCCAAAAGAGACAATTTCCTTTAGAAAAGATAGAAATGACATGTTTTGAAAAATATTTACAACTTTCATTCGAGCTTTATGTACACACCCGTGTGATTATTGAGCGACATTTCTAGGCACGTCCATATCATCGATACTGAAAGACATGTCGAGAAGAATATTTTTGGATTATCAAAGATTTTTTGATTTTGTATTTTGCTTTTTCATTAATATTTACAAGTAGATGTTTGATAGATAAATCAAGTAGGCTTCTTTGCCAGAATCTCTAGTTCTGTTGGAGTCAAACATCTCATACCATTTTGCCTAACAAGATACGCAAACCTCTCTTTCGAAAGAGCTTTCGTAAACAAGTCAGCTAATTGGTAATCAATTCCAACAAAGTATAATTCAATCATACCCTTTTCAACTTGTTCCTTAATGAAGTGATATCTGACATCAATGTGCTTCGTGCGGGAATGTTGTACCAGATTGTAGGAGATGGTTATGGCAGACTTTGAGTCACAGTACATAGGTACTTTATCAAAGTGGAAGCCATAATCCGTGAGTTGTGTTCTCATCCAGAGAACTTAAGCACAACACGCAGATAGAGACACATACTCCGCTTTGGCTGATGACAGTGACGTGCAATCCTACTTCTTAGAAGACCATCCCACAAGCTTATCTTGACCTAGAAATTGTGCACCACCAGAAGTACTTTTACGTGTATCAAGACACCCTGCACGATCAGAATCTGAATAGGTCGTTAGAAAGAAACCAGTTTCCCTCGGATACTAGAGTCCCATGTGAATGGTATTCTTAAGGTACCGAGAGATCCGTTTAACCTCCTTGAGGTGATTTTCAGTGGTTCGTGCTTGATATCATGCACAATAACACGTAGCATGTGATATATCTGGTCGGCTTACTGTTAATTACATGAGGGAGCCGATCATGGAACGATATCTCATTTGATCTATTGCATCTCCCTCCAAATCAGCATCTATGGATGTGGTTGATAATGGTGTCCCAACGGGGTCACATGAGGTCATACCATGCTTTTTGATTATCTCTTGACAATACTTAGCTTGGTTAATAAAGACACCACTTGGGGATTGGTGAACTTGAATTCCAAGAAAGAATTTTAGTTTGCCCATCATAGACATTTCAAATTTGGTGTGCATTACTTTTTCAAACCATTTTGAAAGTTTTGGGTTTGTAGACCCGAAAATAATGTCATCAACAAAAATCTACACAAACAAAATTTCATCCCTATATTTATAAGTGAACAAAGTTAGATCAATGGAACCTTTTGAGAAACCTTTGGAGACCAGAAATTTTGAGAGTTCGTCGTACCACGCCCTTGGAGCTTGCTTGAGTCCATAAAGTGCTTTGTGGAGACGATACACCTTGTCAGAATAATGAGGATTGACGAATCCTTCTGGCTGCGTGACATAGACTTCTTCCTTCAAAGGACCGTTAAGAAACGCCGTCTTTACGTCCATAAGCAAGGAAAATCCTGACCGCTTCCATTCGAGCTACTGGTGCAAATGATTCTTCAAAATCAATACCCTCTTTCTGTCCATACCCTTTAGCCACTAGCCTAGATTTATTCTTGATGATCGTGTTCTCTTCATCCATCTTGTTTTTCCAGATCCATCGAAGATTTAATGGTATTACATCGTATGGTCTGTCAACAAGTTCCCATACTTTAAGTCTTTCAAATTGTTGAAGTTCATCCGTCATCTATTCAATTCAAGCATGATCAGCCATGGCTTCTTTGATGTTTTTCGGTTCAACTGAACTCACGGCGAGTGCGAACATACAAACATCACCATCGGTGTTAAGTTGTCGTCTTGTACGAACGGGATATGAAGGGTTTCCAGTTACTTGAACCAAAGGATGATCTCGGGTCCAATGATGTGTTGAAGGATGTCATTGATAAAAGGTATGCATATTTGACGGATCAACATGACGAGTAGAAGACTCTCCAGTTTCGTGTACCGGTGTACCGAATGGGTTGATAAATTCGTCTTCGTCAGATAATGCATTGTCTGCTTGATTTGTGTTCTCTGGAGCAATGACAGTAGTTTTGGATGTTGTAGGAGCGATTGTTGACGTGATATTCTGAGGAGGTAAATCTGCAGCAACCCGTGTTGAAGTAGATAAAGTTGTATCCTTTTGTTGACGATGATCGGTATCATCATTCTTATCAAGAGTGAAAGCGGAAGACCTCGATACAACATGTTTCTCCCCCGTGAAACATTCATCATACATTGGTCCATATAACATTTCCAACTCTTCAATTGTCGTGTTGACTGTCATATCTGCTCTTGGAACATTTCCTTGAACCAGCGTTGAACTTGACGGTTCATTGTTGTGGTCTTGAGTTCCGAGTTTCGTGGGTTGTGAACGGAAGTCGTTTGTCGTTGTGTATCGGGACTTAAACTGTTTTGTTCAAGTGCCATTTCTTGTAATTCATCAAATCGGATGTGAATAGTCTCGGCTATCAGTTTTGTTCTCTTGTTGTATACTCTATAGCCCTTAGACTGAGTTGCATATCCCACAAGAATACATGCATCACCTTTCTCTTTCTTCTTATCCAAATTTTCACCATCTCGTATTATGTAACAAGTACATCCAAAAACATGAAGGTGTTTGAATGAAGGTTTTCGATCATGAATTATGTGATATGGTGTCTTTTCGTGTCTTGGGATAAGTAAGGAGAGGTTTTGTGTGTAGCGTGCGGTTCACACGGCTTCGGCCTAAAAGTATAGTGGAAGTTTTGAAGCGGATAGTAATGTTCGAGCAACCTCAACTAATGTACGGTTTCGTCTTTCAACAACGGCGTTTTGTTCGGGTGTTGGAGCAATAGATGTTTCATGTTCAATTCCTTCGGCTTCAAAATAGTTTCTCAGTTTTGAATTCAAAAATTATGTACCTCTGTCAGTACGAACCACTTTAACTTGAGCTTGAAGACCACGTTGTATCAGTTTGAGGAAGCTGATGAGAACTTCGGGTGTTTCATCCTTGGACCTCAAGATGTGAGTCCATGTGTACCGTGAGTAATCATTGCCAATGACCATAACTTATAGCTTTCCATTTATACTATGAACATGCATGGGACCACACAAATCTATATGAAGAAGATCTAACCGTCCTTTAGAGCTTGGTGTAGTCTTTGTTTTGAAGCTACTTCGTTTACCTTTACAAAGTTGACATGAAGAACAAAGATGATCTTTGATGAATTTCAAACTTGGAAGGCCTCTCACAATATCTTTCTTGGAAAGATTGATGGTATCAAAGTTGAGATGAGAAAGACGTTGATGCCGTAACTATGCCTGAGTCGTTGAAGCTTTGGCCATGAAGCAAATTGGAGTTGATGAAGTTGTGTCTTGAAGTGAAATTGTGTAAAGATCAGTACCCCGTGTACCGGTAAGTAAGTCATTCACATCATAATCACGAAGAAAACATGTCTTCTTTCTGAAAGCAACCTACAAATCCGCATCACAGAATTGACCAACCCGAGAAAAGATTGTGATTGAGCCCTTCGATGTAGTATACCCTTTTGATCGTTCACATTTTTTCCAGTCATCATCAACAACCTTTTTGAATTTTTCAATGTTACTCTGAGAATACTAAGTACTTGCTTACTCTTGCTTACAGAAGCTTTAAATGGCAAATAGTCAATGAATTTTGAAACATTAGTTTTCTTAGTGGCAAAAGCTTGTCTCCATTTAATTCTTACTTGTTCACATTCGAAAAATATTTGCTCACGAGTTTTCTGTGTTTGCGGTTTGAAAAGACCATAACGACTGTTTTCATAATCATATTTATATGGTTTAATAAATTCGTTATTAACTTTTGGTCTACTCTCTTCTTCCAAATCGTGTGTCTCTTCACTATCGGGCCTAACAATAAGACAGTCAAGATCGGTCCATTGGGACTCATCATGATATAAGTGCGGATTCTCAGATTGAGCATGATCAAGGTACTTAGGATTTGCAAAACTAGGTCTATCCTTGAAGAAAGAACGAGGTGCCAACATTCTCATGGTTTGAATTGATTGATTAGTTTTGTAAATAATTTTCTTGTAAAAATCTAGTTGAGTTTCAATTTCCACCATTTTGTCGATGTCCTTCGCTTGTTTAGTTTTGAAATCATTTTCCATCTTTTCAACTACAGCTTTCTTTTCATTCATAAGTTTAGTTTTATCCTCTTGAAGAAACCATTTACATGAGTTAGCTCATTGACTTTAGTGGTAGCAAGATACATTTTCTGACGTTCAATACTCAAAGAGGTGTTATATTTACGTTTTTCTTGTTCAAGAAGCTTAAGAGTTTCGTTATATTTCTCTTGTAAATCGTCCTTTTTAACATTAATTAAACACCCTTTCTACCCCTCAACCTCATTGGTCTTTTGAAGAAGCTGAGCTCTATAGCTATCAATGGTCTCACTAGATTTAATTAAAGCAGCTTTGCATTCTTCAAAATTTTGAGTGAGCGTAGCGTTTGCCTTCTTTAATTGGTTTTAACTCTTTCTAGTTTCTTTAACATCTTTTTGTAAAGAAGCAATTAAGTTAGCAAGAGCAATACGCTCCTCGTCATCATCATACTCATTTGCATGTTGATCATCCTCAGACTCATTATTGCACATGTCTGATGAATCGGGTGTGGTATTGCTATCAACCGTTTCCATCATACATGTGTCATTAATGGCTTTGGGTAGCTCACAATGCTCATGAGTATTACCAAACACATTATATTCCTCTTCAGTGTGTACCTTATCGATTGGCTCAGTGTCAAAGATAGGACCATTGTCATCTTCAGTGATGTTGAGAACATCTTCAACATTTGCCATGTACGAGTAATGTGCTACAAGTTCTTGATCAGAGGCTTCATCGTCGATATCATCAAGCATTGCTCCTTCCTCAGCCGATAATTTAACCCCAGCTTCCATCTTCTTGCAAAGCAGCATCTTTTCCTTATGATTGCCAGAGTCTCTAACCCGTTTCGGCTTCCTACATTCCTTTGCCATATGCCCATAGCCTTGACAATTAAAGCACTGAATCCCACTTTGCTGAACCACTTGAGTACCAACAGTCTCCCTATTCCCAGCAGCAGTAGCAATCCTCTGAGCATCATACTTAGCAGTTTGCCGGTCATACCGTGCAGAACCCTCAACATGTGTTGGATTACGTCGATCATACCTTGGAGGAATTTCATCACGTTGACGTGTGTCATACCTTCGAGGACTCTCAACATATTGGTTCCGTGTATTTGATGATGTTCGAAGATTGTTGTTGGTGGGTTTGAAGATTTTCTTGTAGGTCTTCATAATGAAAGCAATTTGTTGCTTCATCTCCCTATCCTTCTGAGCTAGTTCTTCATCACTGTCCTCTTCAGATGATGGCTCAGGTGATGGTGATAATGATGTTGGTTCTTTGTCTAGTGATCGTGTGGGAGCAGAATACTTAGATGAAGTGGAGTATCTTGGTGAGGAGGATGTAGTTGAGTACCTTGGTGAGGATGATATTGTGTAGTATGACTTTGGAGCACGAGAGTGATGATCTTGAGTGTGTTGAGTGGTAGACACCAAAGCAAGTGGATTAGCAGTCTTTACTATCCTTTCAGCTCGTAGTTCATTTGCTTCATTCTGAAATTGTTTCAAAATGTCAAAAAGCGTGTGATATTTGACCTCGTGTATCTTACTTTGTTGTTTCACCAAAGTTACAAATCGTGTCCACTTAGGTTGAAGTTGCTGTAGAAATTGCACATTGACTTGCATGGTGGAGACTTGCAAATTGTTTCTTGTCATGTCATTCATCATCTTGTAGAACCTTGAGTAATATGAATCAATTGATTCCCCATCCAATGAAGTAAACTTACTAATAAGTGTGAAAACACTTATCCTTTTACCGCTTATTTCCAATAATAACAAGACCAAAACGTGTAATTTATGTCGTAAAAGTCGGAATTATGCGTGGTTTGTGTTTTTATTGTGTTTTAGGACCAAAAGATGAAAAAGGAAGAAAACACGGGCTTTCACGGGCTTTTATCGAAGAAAACGAGAAAAGACGAAGTCAAGAGATCAAGAGTGCTTAAAGAACGGATGTCCAAGACCTATTCTGAAGATTTATCGAAGAAAAAGTCTAAAGAAGGAAGTTTAATGAAGTCGAAGAACTCAAGTCTAAATTATAGAAGAAAATTACTAAGGCAAGTTCAAATCCCGAGACGACGTCGAGAAAAGACAAAGAATTATAAATCGAGTCGAGAAGAAAAGAAAGAAGGAAGCACACCACACATGCACCTCCCACTTAGCCTATAAATACCCTCCTAATCACATTAGGAGGGTGGTTAGCTAATTTAGTTTTTTCATTTTTTTCTTTTCTACTTTTTAGAGAGAGAAAGTTCCAAACTTTCTCTCACTAAGTTTTTCATCTTTTCTTTCCTTTAATCTATCAATTTTAAGCTTTTTGTATTTTGATCTCATTAATCAAGTTCAAGTTTAAAGCCTTTGTTATTAAATCTCCTTCTACATTTCTTGATTTTGCTTATTCTTTGATCCGAAACTTCATATTTGATCCGATTAGTTCTTAATGCGTGATTGATTTTGATGTTTTAGTCAACAAAAAGTTAATCTTTTACTCATTCATAAGCTTTCATGCGTATAGGCTATAAGCTCTTTTAGCTTATTATCTTATTTCGTGTTTTAGCTTATTACTTTTCGGTTTACTAAAAAGGTTTAGTCATTTTAAAGTTTCTTTTGTAAAGTTTATGATTTTATGTTTTGAAAGTTATCAAATTTAAGCTTATATAGTTGTTTAAGGTTCGGTTAAGGCAGCTTATTGTATGTGCTTATTGAGTTTTCAGCTTAACACCAATTTTGGATTACTATTGCATTCCATCGCAATATTGGGGATTCAGACATTCCGACGGCTACTTTTGTCTATCGCAATAACTCGTTGTGGTTTTACTTTGCGATAACTTGTTTTAACCCCTTATTCCGATCGGGATTGCGAGCGCTCATTGCGATCGCATATTCCGACGGGACTTAAGGTCCTTTTTAAATCGAAACTCTGCCCAATTTTAGTTTACAACATTCCGATAGTAGTGCATTGTGACAGAAGTGTTTATGTTATTCCGATCGGGACATTCCGATAGATACATTGCGATAGAGTTGAATATTGCGACAACACCACATTCCAACATCATTGACTTTGTTATTCCGATGGGTATTCAGATGAACATTCCGATGGACTTTCACCTTTATTATTCCGATAGATTTGCATTTAACTAATCCGATGGTTCTAATTTTGGTTCATTCCGATAGAAAGGACTTGTTGAATTCCGATAGATTGAGCTTTTATGTTTTAAAGTTTTACAAGTTTTATATTTTAAGTCTTTTTCTAAATAACTTTTAGTTTAATTTTCCAAAAGCTTCTACTTTACTCAACAACAATTATTTGTTTTTAAGTTTAGAATTAGATAATCAAACCAAACCATCCTCTTGTTCACCAAAATACAATTGAGTCGCACTTTCTACCGGTAATCAATTCGAAAAGACTTGGAACAACGAACTTATTTTATACTTGGCCAAAAACTTTGTATTAAATGGCGCCGCTGCCGGCTCTTTTCGTTAAGATTAACGGTCTTTAGTGAGAGACGCGTTGAATTTTGGGGACCGTTCTTTTAGTAACGTTATTTTCCTTGCTAAAAAATTTCAAAAATATAAAAACATTAAAAAATCATAAAAAAACATTTCTTTTCCAATGGTTTTGCACCAAAAAGATTATATATATTCTCTGTTTGTTTGGTATCTTTTTCTTCTGCAGGTGTATGCGTACTAGATCTTCAAATTATTCTAAGGACGAGACTCGTGAAGATTTAGATATGGCTGGTGTTCATAACAACAATAATAACCCACCTCTACCCAATTTGAATAACAATAACAACAACCACAATGCTCCCCTACCCGACTTACGAACAATGGAGGAACTTTGTCAACCCACCATGAACGGACGCGGAGGACCGATTGCGCCGATGCAAATCACGGCTCCTGAATTTTCGTTGAAGCATCACATGATCCAGCAAGTTCAAAACGCTTGCCCGTTTAGCGGATTACCGAATGATGATGCCAACAAACATCTAGACAAGTTCATTACCGTCACTCAAAGCATGAAACTACCTGGTGCTTCCATGGATTTTCTTCGCCTTCACCTCTTTCCACATACTTTATCCCATTATGCCGAAAAATGGTTTGATCGTATTCCCAAAAACTTAATTCAAACATGGGATGACATGACTCAAAAAAATTTGTCGCGATACTTATCACCATCCATGGTCACTAGTCTTCGCAACCAAATCAGTGGATTCACACAAGAACCTGATGAGTCGTTTTTGATGCTTGGGAACGCTACAATGTCTTGATCGACCGTTGTCCGAACCATAACATGCTCCCCGTTACTTTGATTGATACTTTCTATAACGGTCTAACTTTTCGTGATCGTGATACGATTAATGCTGCCGCCGGTGGTAAATTCATGAAGAGACGACCTGAGGAGTGTAGAGAGCTGATAGAGAACATGACCACTCACCACAAAAATTGGGATTCATCTGCATCTTCAAGAAATAATCAGAGGGCCAATGTTTCTTCTACATCATCTAACCCAGAGCTCACCGAACTTACTCGCCAAATAGCTGAGATGAACAAAAACTTCTTAACCATGGCTACAACCCAATTTCAACAAGCCAAAGCTATTGCACCTTCTTGTGAGATTTGCTGGGGTTCTCATTCGTACACCGATTGTCCTTCTACTCTTGATAATCCGGAAAATGTGTACGCCGCTAACGGTAACTTTGGCTACCAAGCACGTCCTCAAGGAGATCGTAACTTGCTAAGTTGTCGTTCCTACAATTATCTATCTCCATCCAGTTTTTCTCCTCAAAACCAAAACCAAAACAATTTCAACCGCAACAATCAAAGCCAACCTCGAGCTACCAATCAATATCAATCCCAAAGAAACCCGTATCCACCTCAAGGAAATAATTCAGCCTACCAAGCCCCACATCTCAACCAACCTACAGCATTGAACCAAGACCTCGAAACTTACATGAGGACCAATAGAGAGATGGTGACAAATCTGCAAAGCCAATTCATTAACTTGAAGGGTGACATGGCAAAACAAGGGAACGATATTCGAGCCGAGCTAAGGAATGACATGGCAAAACAAAGGAATGCTCTTCAAGTCGACATAAGAAACTCCATGAACAATCAAACGAATAACTTAAGGGATATGATGGCTACTTTTTTCCCAAGTAATCAAGCCTCTGGTTCGGGTACTCTTCCGAGTAACACCGTTGCTAATCCCAGAGGGGAGATGAAAGCAATCACAACTCGCAGTGGCAAAGGTTTAAAGGAACCCGAGATTCCTACACCTACACCGGTGATTGTGACAAAGGAAAACGAGTCCCCTTCTCCAATACCACCACCTTCTACTCCCATCCCTCCACCACCCAAGGATGTAAGCGAGAATTCCACTCCAAAGCCTTCATCTCAACCCAATATACCTTATCCCTCAAGGTTGCGGAAAGAGAAGTTGAAGAACAAGGATGATATTCAGGTTTCTAACTTTCTCAAAATGTTTAAACAACTGAATTTCAATATCTCCTTTGCTGAGGCTCTCGCTCACATGCCTAAATATGCTAAGATGTTTAAGGATCTTTTAAGTGATAAGGAAAAATTGCTCGACATCGCCAATACCCAATTAAATGAGAATTGTTCTGCCGTTCTTTTGAGAAAACTTCCAGTTAAGTTAGGAGATCCTGGTCGTTTCTTGATTCCTTGCAACTTCCCTGGGGTAGAGAATTGTATGGCCCTAGCCGATCTAGGTGCTAGTATTAACTTAATGCCTTTAAGCGTTTAGAAACAATTTTCTCTACCCGAGCTCGTCCCCACATGAATGACCTTGGAATTAGCTAACTGTACAGTTGCTTATCCAGTTGGGATAGCCGAAGACGTCTTCGTCGGCATCGACAAATTCACCTTTCCGGCGGATTTTGTTGTCGTTGACTACGAGAGGACCCCAGTGTTCCATTAATCGTTGGACGTCCATTCCTGAGGATCGGTCGCACTCTCATTGATGTAGCCGCTGGCGAATTAATCATGAGAGTTGGTGATGATAAAATCGTCTTCAACATGGGTAAACTTTCTAAGCAACCTTCTGAAAATGAGAGCGTTAATTTCATTGACGTTCTTGATGAGGCTTGTGAAGAACATTTCAAAGACGCCTGTAAAAGTGGTTCTTCTTCTCTACCCACTGTTGAGACCGTTGCCTCTATTACTCCATCACTAACTCCATTTGGAGAAAGTGAATTCATCTTGAAGGAATTCGAAGCAACTTTGGGACATGTGGACTTGCAATATGACGATTCTCCCTCCAATTGGGATGAAGACATTCGTACCATTGAGAAACTTCTCAATGAGGACCATATTTCTCCACCATCTCCTAAGGATATCTCTATCGATGAACCGAATTTGACTACGCCTTCCATCGAAAATCCTCCGGATTTAGAGCTTAAGGACTTACCGACTCATCTCGAGTACGTTTTCCTTGAAGAAAACAACAAGTCACCCGTCATCATCGCTAAGGACTTGAAAGAAGAAGAAAAATCCCGACTTATCTCCATGTTGAAGAATCACAAGAAAGTGATTGCTTGGAAAATCTCTGATATTCGTGGAATTGATAGTCACTTTTGCACACATAAAATTCTCATGGAGGACGACTTTAAACCCACTATTCAAAGCCAAAGAAGGGTGAATCCTAAGATCCATGACGTTATCAAAAAAGAGGTTATCAAACTTCTTGATGCGGGAATGATCTATCCTATCTCGGATTCACCATGGGTTAGTCCAGTCCATTGTGTGCCTAAGAAAGGCGGAATCACCGTTGTTCCCAATGAAAACAACAAGTTGATTCCTACTCGTCTCGTTACAGGGTGGAGAGTTTGTATAGACTATCGCAAACTCAATGATGCTACGAGAAAGGCCTCATTTTCCCCTTCCTTTCATGGACGAAATGCTTGAACGTCTAGCGGGTAATGACTATTACTGCTTCTTAGATAGTTTTTCGGGTTATTTTCAAATACCCATCGATCCCCAAGACCAAGAGAAAACCACATTCACTTGTCCTTATAGCACATTTGCTTACAAAAGAATGCCTTTCGGCTTATGCAGTGCTCCTGGGACATTCCAAAGGTGTATGATGGCTATCTTCCCGACATGGTTGAAGAAACTATGGAAGTCTTCATGGATGATTTCTCAGTCTATGGCGATTCCTTCTCTTCTTTCCTTGCCAATTTGGAACGCATGCTTAAGCGGTGTGAAGACACTCGCCTTGTTCTGAATTGGGAAAAATGTCATTTCATGGTAAAAGAAGGCATTGTGCTTGGACATAAAATCTCTAAAGCCGGTCTTGAAGTAGACCGTGCTAAAGTGGATGTCATAGCCAAATTACCTCCACCTTCAACCATGAAGGGTGTGAGAAGTTTTCTGGGTCATGCGGGCTTCTATCGTCGATTCATTCAAGATTTTTCTAAAATCGCTCGCCCGATGACCCACCTCTTGGAAAAAGATACTCCTTTCATCTTTTCTAAAGAGTGTCTTGAATCCTTCAATCTTCTTAAGGATAAGCTAACTAAGGCACCGTTCTTGGTTACCCCTAATTGGGAGCTACCTTTTGAATTGATGTGTGATGCTAGCGACTTTGCTATTGGAGCGGTTTTGGACCAAAGAGTGAACAAACACTTCCAACCAATCCATTACGCTAGCAAGACAATGACGGGGGCTCAATTGCATTATACCACTACCGAAAAAGAGCTTTTAGCTGTAGTGTATGCTTTTGAAAAATTTCGCCCCTATCTTGTCCTTTCTACCACCATCGTGTACATCGATCATTCCGCGTTAAAGTACTTGTTAACTAAGCAAGATTCTAAACCAAGACTTCTTCGTTGGGTTTTACTCCTTCAAGAATTTATCATTGAAATTCATGACAAGAAGGGAGCCGAAAACCTAGCCGCGGATCATCTAAGTAGACTTGAGGATCCGTATCAAGGGGATCATCTGAACTAAGAGATCAATGACTCTTTTCCCCTTGAGACCTTAATGTCTATTCATTCCAATCTTGATGACACCCCGTTGTTTGCGGACATTGCAAACTACTTAGCGGGTGGTATTCTCATCAAAGGGTTAACATCCCAACAAAAGAAGAAGTTCTTTAAAGATGTTAAGACTTACTTCTGGGATGACCCTTATCTCTTCAAACAATGTGCTGATCTGATCATTCGTCGATGTGTTGATGGACCGGCAGCTTTACAAATCATTGATGCTTGCCATAAAGGACCCACCGGTGGTCACTTTGATCCCAACTACACCGCGAAGAAAGTGTTTGACTCTGGATTTTATTGGCCCACCATTTATCGTGACGCTCACGAAATGGTTAAGCATTGTGATGCTTGCCAACGACAAGGCAAGATCACACATAAAGATGAGATGCCTCAAAATTTCATACAAGAATGTGAAATCTTTGATGTATGGGGCATCGACTTTATGGGGCCATTTCCATCATCTAAAGGGAACAAGTACATCCTCGTAGCCGTTGACTACGTATCCAAATGGGTTAAAGCTAAGGCTCTCCCTAAGAACGATGCGAGGGTGGTTGTGAACTTTCTGAAGCAGCTTTTTGCTCGATTCGGTGTTCCTCGTGCTAGAATCAGTGACCGCGGGACTCATTTTTGCAATGATCAATTTGCTAGAGTCATGGCTAAGTACGGTGTCAATCACCGTCTTTCCACCGCTATCATCCCTAAACCAATGGTCAAGCCGAGATATCCAACCGTGGATTGAAGCGAATTCTGGAACGTACTGTGGGAGAGCATCGTGCCGCGTGGGCCGATAAATTAGATGATGCTTTGTGGGCTTTCTGTACCGCATATAAGACCCCGATTGGTTGTACACCTTATCGTCTTGTGTACGGGAAAGCATGCCACCTCCCTATCTAGCTGGAACATAAGGCATACTGGGCCTTGAAGTAGGCTAACTTCGACATCAACAAAGCCGGCGATCTTCGCAAGATTCAAATCAACGAGCTTAATGAATTGAGGAATGAAGCTTATGAGAACTCATTGATCTACAAGGAGAAGACCAAGATCATCCATGATGCCAGGATTAAGAACCGAGAGTTCCACGTTGGTGATCAAGTCTTACTTTTTAACTCTCGGTTGAAAATCTTCTCGGGCAAGTTGAAGAGCCGCTGGTCTGGTCCATTCACCGTCGCCAAAGTCTTTCCATATGGCACCATTGAGCTTTCTCAGCCAAATGGGCCCAATTTTAAGGTGAATGGCTAGCGTTTGAAGTTGTACTTTGGTGAGGACATCTCTCATGAGATGATTCCATCCCTCACCACGTTTCCCATGAACTAGCGTAGGGTCGAGTCAGGCTCGTGACTCGGTTATAAAAAACAAGCGCTTCTCGGGAGGCAACCCGTGATCTATCCTTTACCGTTTTCATAATAAGTATAGGGGGAGCCCCGTATGTGTTTGTTGTCTTGTTTCTTATTCTCTGCAGGGATTCAAGCTTCAAAGTGCACCTCGATGACTTTTGACGAACTGTGATTCCGTGTTCCCGTCCTCCTGGTTCTATCCTAAACTATCGTGATTTAATATTTCATATCTTATATGTTCACATTGAAATCACTATAGTTGTCCTTTCCTTAGCAAGACTTAAACAAAGTGCACAATGTCATAAGTGTAGGGGAGTTTACTCCCACATGCTTAAACATTGAGGACAATGTTTATATCAAGTGTAGGGGGACTTTTATCAAAGTAAGTGGTCTTTTCCATGAATTTGCCCTCATTTTAACCGGAAAACTCGATTTTTCGATATTTTTCAAAATTTTTAATCTATTTTGGCCTTGTAGTTTAGTAGTATTTTCCCTTGTCATAGTTAATTATTTTCTTTTCTAGAATAAATTTTTAATAAAGAGGTTTTAAATTTTTCAAAGTCGCGAATATTTTGACTCAACCCAAGTTTACTTATCCAAGTTTACTCTAGCTAGTATCCTTAACATGTTTAAGTCAAGTTTTGCTAGGCTTTTATATAGGGAGCTTTAAAACGCGAAAGTCTTAACTCTTACGGGTTAAGAACAAGAAATTTTCTCAAGTTCCTATAAATGATCCTAGAGAGTCGTTTATCAAGGGAACTTTAAAATGCGAATTCTAAACTTGAAAAAGTCTAAGAGTTTGCAAGATCCTATAGATGACTCGAAAACCCAAAACTTTGATTTAATTGGCTAAGCATCCACGAGTCTCATTCCTTGAGATTTTAAATTGTGGAGAACGAGAGATGATAGAGTTAGTTATAAGTTTGGTATCCTTTTGTGAACTTATGTGAGTTAATTATGAGCCTATTCTCCCATCGCTTGTTAATAAATTTATCTGCAATAAATAAGGTTGTACGATTTGAAAAGTTACTTAGCTTCTAGCCCAAGATCGTTTAAAAGTTGATCGGTATTAATTAAAGTTCATAGCCAAGGCATAACTTATTGAAGCGGGATGCGAAGATTGGCTAGTCCGAAAAGGCCCTAACAAGGCATGAGGGCTACATTTTGTTGCTAAAGATCCAAAAGTGATGTGAAGAATCATTTATCGAAAATCAATATGAAGGATCGAGACACACGACGAAAAGCAAATACTCCCCAAAAGATCATGGAGAAGTCTATCCAAAAAGGCCCTAACAAGGTATGAGGATAAATAGATCCAAGTCCTAAAAGGAGGCGCATCGTTGTATATCAAAGTCCAAAATAAAGATTGGAGAAAAATGAAGAAGTCGTGGTCCAAATATGAAGAATCTCTCAAAAGTTCAAGAGAAGAAATTCCTAATATGAAGAGAAGACCATAATTTCAAGAACGTCTCTCAAAGATTTGAAGTTTGAAGTCGCTGCCAAATATCGGTCCGAGAAAGGTCTCAAATCGTGAAGCGAGTTATGCCAAGATATGAACTTTATGAGGTCCCGAGAAGCAGTTTTAAAAGATTTTGTCCTTTAGCTAACTATTGATTAAATCGTCCTACTTTATTTTCAGCCTAAATAACTATCGAAATAAGTCAAAACTGCATCCTCGTGATCATTCAAGACAATAATAAAATATAAGAGATACACCAAGGAATAAGGGAGTCTAAGTAAATAATTGGCCCACATGAATTCGTGTTAGTTTGCTAACTTATAATAACAATGATCTCGTTTTTAAGCTTGGTATGGGGAACGTGAAACTTGAGGATGATAAACGTTCATGGCAGCCAAAACCCCAAAGTAAGTTTGATTTCCTTACTTTTGTATATATTTCTATCTTTTTATTTTTCTTAATGTTTAGTATTTAATAAAGGCCAAGGTGGGTTATCTATGATGGAAAATGTAAACCATGCTTTAAAAATTAATGCATTGCAAGAGGGCATTGCAATGGTCAAGTATAGGGGATTTAATAAGTGTGAAAACACTTATCCTTTTACCGCTTATTTCCAATAATAACAAGACCAAAACGTGTAATTTATGTCATAAAAGTCGGAATTATGCGTGGTTTGTGTTTTTATTGTGTTTTAGGACCAAAATATGAAAATGGAAGAAAACACGGGCTTTCACGGGCTTTTATCGAAGAAAACGAGAAAAGACGAAGTCAAGAGATCAAGAGTGCTTAAAAAACGGATGTCCAAGACCTATTCTGAAGATTTATCGAAGAAAAAGTCTAAAGACTGAAGTTTAATGAAGTCGAAGAACTTAAGTCTAAATTATAGAAGAAAAATACTAAGACAAGTTCAAATCCCGAGACGACGTCGAGAAAAGACAAAGAGTTAAATTGAGTCGAGAAGAAAAGAAAGAAGGAAGCACACCACACATGCACCTCCCACTTAGCCTATAAATACCCTCCTAATCACATTAGGAGGGTGGTTAGCTAATTTAGTTTTTTCATTTTTTTCCTTTCTAGTTTTTAGAGAGAGAAAGTTCAAAACTTTCTCTCACTAAGTTTTTCATCTTTTCTTTCCTTTAATCTTTCAAGTTTAAGCTTTTTGTATTTTGATCTCATTAATCAAGTTCAAGTTTAAAGCCTTTGTTATTAAATCTCCTTCTACATTTCTTGATTTTGCTTATTCTTTGATCCGAAAATTCATATGTGACCCGATTAGTTGTTAATGCGTGATTGATTTTGATGTTTTAGTCAACAAAAAGTTAATCTTTTACCCATTCATAAGCTTTCATGCGTATAGGCTATAAGCTCTTTTAGCTTATTGGCTTATTTCGTGTTTTAGCTTATTACTTTTCGGTTTACTAAAAAGGTTTAGTCATTTTAAAGTTTCTTTTATAAGTTTATGATTTTATGTTTTGAAAGTTATCAAATTTAATCTTATATAGTTGTTTAAGGTTCGATTAAGGCAGCTTATTGTATGTGTTTATTGAGTTTTCAGCTTAACACCAATTTCGGATTACTATTGCATTCCATCGCAATATTGGGTATTCAGACATTCCGACGGCTGCTTTTCTCTATCGTAATAACCCGTTGTGGTTTTACTTTGCGATAACTTGTTTTTAACCCCTTATTCCGATCGGGATTGCGATCGCTCATTCCGATCGCATATTCCGACGGGACTTAAGGTCCTTTTTAAGTCGAAACTCTGCACAATTTTAGTTTACAACATTCTGATAGTAGTGCATTGCGACAGAAGTGTTTATGTTATTCCGATCGGGACATTCCGATAGATACATTGCGATAGAGTTGAATATTGCGACAACACCACATTCCGACAACATTGACTTTGTTATTCCGATGGGTATTCAGATGAACATTCCGATGGACTTTCACCTTTATTATCCCGATAGCTTTGTATTTAACTATTCCGATGGTTCTAATTTTGGTGCATTCCGATAGAAAGGACTTGTTGAATTCCGATAGATTGAGCTTTTAAGTTTTAAAGTTTTACAAGTTTTATATTTTAAGTCTTTTTCTAAATAACTTTTAGTTTAATTTTCTAAAAGCTTCTACTTTACTCAACGACAATTATTTGTATTTAATTTTATAATGAGATAATCAAACCAAACCATCCTCTTGTTCACCAAAAGACAATTGAGTCGCACTTTCTACCGGTAATCAATTCGAAAAGACTTGGAACAACGAACTTATTTTATACTTGGCCAAAAACTTTGTATTACTTACCAAAGTTCATAAACAAGTTAGTTTTGACATCTTGCTTGTTAAGTGATTCACCTTGTTGCAAGCGTTCAATGGCAAATCACATCTCTTTAGCAGTAGAGCAAGCATCAACCGTTGAGTAAATATCATCCCCAATCCCACTTAGAATCAAATAGATTGATTCTTTCTCTACATCGATCCAAGCACGTTTATCTTTCGAAGTGTTCTCATATGTTTCCTCAATTGTTTGTTCATCGGAACTAGTCGTCGAGTCGGTTGCTGGAGTTGTAGGAATTGTTATGGTTGTGAGAGTATAGGGTCCTTCTTTGATGCAACGTCGAAGAACATCACCATTAGGTTTGGTGTCAAGATATCGAAGGAATCGTGATTGCCATTGTGCATATCTACTAGTCACAAGCATTGGTGGTCTCTCTTTGTTACCCGCCACCATGATGTTGTTATTAGTAACACGATATTCAGTGGTAGAATCCATCTCAAGAATGAAGTGAAGTGAATGGGATCTTAAGTAGATGTTGTTGTGAGTAGATTGTGGTTGAAGCTTCAAGAAATGGTGTGAAAGCCCTAAACAATGTCTTCGTAAGAAACCAAAAAGTCGTAGGCGAAAAATCACACGAGTTAAAAAAGTTCAAAATCACGTTTTTGAAAAATTTTATAACAATTCGGAATATTAATTCTATGGCAAATCCTGAATCTGATTAAACCCTTATCCGGAATCTTGAAGAACTTCGAATCCGAAATGTTACTTTCTTGATACAATCCGGAATATCAAACTTGTGCTAATATGGAATCTTCAAAACTTACTTATCCGGAATCCTGAAAAACTTTCTTATCTGGAATAATCGTCCAAGATGTTTTCCGGAATATGTCTTTTGGTTACTATCCGGAATATACGAAGTTGACCTTATCCGGAAAATGAATGATACTACTTATCCGGAATACACCCTCCTATGTCTTATCCAGAATAAGTTTGCGACCTCTTCTCCAGAAAACGTCTTTTTGGGCTAATCCGCAATGTGAGTTTTTTATCCGGAATCCGGTTGGAGTTGTTATCCGGAATTGATCTTCTTTAGCTTATCTGGGATCCAACTTTTCCTTATCCAGGTTTTTGCAAAACTTATTATCCGGAATGTGTGTTAATGCTTATCTTGAATACTTACACACACTATCCGGAATCCGTTCTGTGTGCTATCCGGAATCTGTTTAACTTCTTATCCGGAATACAGTTTCTTCGTCTTATCCGGGATCTATATGGATACTCTTATCCGGAATGTGAGTAAAAAACTAATCAGGAATGTTGAAAACATACGCTTATCCAGAATATTGTGGTGAAGCTTATCCGGAATATACGAAACCCTTGTTTCCTGACTTAAGTAACCCTCAAAATCCGGATAGTGAAACTTTCCAACTTGATTTTTTCAAACTTTTTCCAAGAATTAAACCAAAATTACCAACTTTTTATAAAAATCAAGAAAAATGATAAACAAAAATTCCTACCACAACTTTGTAGGCAATTTGTATATAGATTTTAAGCTCGAAAACTCAAAACTTTTTGAGACGAGATGATTTTAAGACAAAAATTACATGAATCAAAAAATGATAACCACAAACTAAACACGAATCTACCCCATGGCGATTGATACCAATTGTTGTCCCTAAAAATATGAAGATAGATTAAAGAAATGAAATGAAAAGATATGAACTTTAGAGAGAGAATATAGTGAGAGAAAGTAGAGAGAAGGAGGTGATTAACTTGGGAAATTAGATTAAGAAATATGAGATCATCCACCCTCCTAACATGCTAGGAGGGTGCTTATATAGTCCTCCCACATGCGGGCTCTCTAATGGACTATATTGTTTTGGGTCGGGCCTGAATAAATGCTTAGTACCTTGAAATAGGCCTTTTATGCTAACCATCAAGCCCTTAATGTCACGACTATTTTAACTAACTATTACAATGTTCTAATTAATATTACAATAAAAACCTTTGACCGAACATTCTTGTTTGACTCAATATTTTGAGGCTAACGAACCAAGAAGCTTGTAAAAGCTTCAAGAGAAAGAAGGTCTGATCCTGATGCTATTGTCTTGGTACCATATGAGATAAATGGAAAAATGTACAAGCTGACTCTTGAACATATTCAAGAGTACCTAGACAGGTTGGAAAGGGCTAAGACCAGTGAGGCAACAAGAGCTGAGATACTCAAGGTTTCCACTGAGTTCGTTAAGGAAGTTGGTGGTAACCCTGATGAGTTTTTAAGTATAAAGGGTGGACAAGAGTTCATTCAGAAGAAGAGGAGGAGCTCAAGACCATTCAGGATGAGATGATCAAGAAGCAACAACAAAGAAGTTCCCAACTGAAAAAGCTATTTGATCAATATACTAAAGTTACCACTCAAAGACAAAACCCTGAACCAATCATAAATCTTCAAACCATTCCTCACACCACACCAGTCTTAATATCTGTTTACAGAAAGAATGATGAAAGGAACTTTGAAGTGATGAAGAAATTTTCATTTGATGATTTCGATCTCAGTGAGTGGGATGAAATGGGTAGAATTTTCAAGACCAAAACAAACAAATGTGTCCCTGAAATACTCAACTCTCTCAGCAAGAGATATGAGAGGTTGAATCAGATCAAGGAACAGTTAGGGATCACTGAGGATCTTCCTCTGGCTGAATCGGATCCTTCCAAGACTCAGGGACAAAAAAGGAAAAGAGTTGAGCTCGAAGCTGAGACTAATGTCCCTGGGTTAGAATGCAATTGAACCCTCCCTGAGAATGTTCCTTTTGTGAACAACATGGTCATCGAAGAGCCAGAGTGGGGTATCTTCTTCATTGATGTATTTGGAGACCAAACTTTTCAAAGGATAAGTGACGTTGAGAGATGTCCCACTGAAAGTCTCCTAATCTTCTATGTGATGGTTGGACAATTTGAGACTGAGTAGAATAAGAGGTTTCCAGAGAAGCTCAGGGAGATGATTGCAAGGAGTCTTGACAAAGAAAAGGTGTTGAGATCATCAACGGTAAAGAGAGAAGCAATGGATGCCTGAAGGGTTGTAATCTTTTGTTTTCTTTAATGTTCTTTCTTGTATCAGACTTACAAGTCTTTGTAATGATAAATAAAAGAAAGTACTTTGTTTGAAACAAGTCTCTTCATCAGTAGATTAGTTTGTATAAGAAGAAGCCTCTTTGCTCACTTATAACAATTTACTTAGGCATATTTTATATCCAGATAGAGGGAGACTGTTAGGTCAATTTAGTGCCTAATGATCTCACTGATGGATTTGAATAACAATCAGCCTAAGTAAAGTATTACCCTTTAATGTAAAGAAGTCACTGAGTGAACAGTTACTCAGTGAGTTACCTTCAAGACCTTAGACTGAGTCTAAGAGAAAGACACGAGCATTCAGAGAGGCGAAGTTCAACGAATGATGTAACTAAGACAAAGAAGAAGGTGATGGGTTTAGTGATTTGTGGCAATAGACTCACTGAACTCCATACGACCTCCCTGAAGGAACAAGCATCCTCAAAGATTGAAGTAAAGGTGGGATAAGTTGAATTGTGATAAGATGTAGTACATTACACAATTATCGTGACTTACACCTTATGGGATAGATAGGGCACTGACCTTGTAAAAGGACTTATGTCTTAATACCTAGAATAGGCTAAGACAAGATAGTACACTGCACCAATAAGACAAGAATTGCACATGGCAATTCTTTGTCACGTATCTACCCTTTGCTTCTATAAATAGGATGGTTGTAAAAGAGAGAACTTAAGTTTGTGCACTAAATGCTTTAGACATTCACAAAAAGTTCTCTCTTCCAAATACAATCAAAAGCACTTGAGTTCTAAACTCATATTGACTTAATCGTCAAGCTTATCAATCGTTAGGATTTGTTTAGTTTGTTAGTGAGGAGATCACAAACACACACATTGTCTATTTAATCCCTATTGTAGCTTCGCATACAATAGTGTATAATTCTTTAAATAATAAGAGTTAAACATTGAAAACCTTTTGTGTTATTAAATTTATATTTTCTTGTGTTTTTGCATTACTTTACCATGAGATAGGTCTATACTTAGTATTCTTAAGTATAGCACTAATTACAAGGGACCAACAAGTGGTATTAGAGCGGTATGATTATAATACTTTTTAACTACCATCTCAAAGATTTTAGAACCTTGATCCATTATGGCTGAAAGTAATGTACCTCAACTTGTCAACAAAAAGAGAGCAAATTACTCTGTTAACCTCCTAAGGGTTGGAAGTTTAAAGATTTAATAAATGGAAGAAAAGAATGCTATGTTATTTGATGGGAATGTAACCTTATTACATTACTTGTATTAAGAATGGTCCATTCAAACCAAAAATAGCAACAGGTGATGACAAACCTGAAAACCAATGGTCTGGCGATGAAAGGAGAGTGGTTAATCAAGACCAACGTCTCAAAAGCATCATAATATCTTGTCTTCCTAACGATATTATGGAAGCTGTCATCGAGTGTGAGACGACCAAAGAGACTTGGACAAATCTTGTTCATAGTTTCGAAGGACCATCCGACACTAAGGAAAATCGGATTATGGACCTGAAGTTAGAATATAACACTTTCAAGGACAAACCATCTTAAAAACTATTCCTCAGACTTACACCAGATATAGGACCTTGCTCAATGAGCTATCAAACGACGGTATGAAATTGTCTAAGCATGAAATCAATGTTGGTTTTGTAAATAGTCTCCCTGAAAAATGGCTTGGTTTTTCTCAAGAACTAAGAAATGCTAATCACATTCAGACTCAGGATCTTACAGACATCTATGGAAGATTTATCTATGAGGATAATCTAATAAATAGAAGATATCCTGAGTCTAAGAAGGCCTTAATAACAGACACCTCTTCCAAACCAACCCTTGTTAATCATGGACCAATAATCTTCTTTTTACTCAAATGCAATTGTTCAAGATTTTTAGGAGACCTCAGATGATAAGGTTGATGAAAGATTTAGTACTGAATACATAAGGGATCTAAATAGGGAATTTTATGAAAGTGTCCTTTTTTGGAAAACACCAAATGTTACATCAAAAGAACTAAATTTGTTTGAAATCAATCCACTGAGGGAGTGGATTGTTATAGATGTGGTAAAACTAAGAACTTTGCAAAATATATATAAAAGTCAAAACTCATCATCAGGAAATGACAATTTTCAACCTAAGTTTACACCAAAACTGATTTAGGCTTCTCCAACTAACCAAAGTTTTCTGAATAGTAAGAAAATTGAGAAGGATTATAGGTCTAAATACAAGAAGGTCAAAGCAAAGCTTGCACTCTTAGAAGCTGGACCTTCAAATACTTAGACTCAAAAACCTCCTCAAAACAAAGCCAAAGGTTTGGTAGCTGAAACCTTTGATTGGGATGATGCAGATCTATCCTCAGAAGATGAAGAAGTTAGATATCAAGTATTGATAGCTCTAGCTGATAATGAACTATCTGTTGTAAAGAGTCATGCTAGAAATGGAGAATGGGTTGACATCACCATGAGAAAGGTAAACATGCTTCTTTCTATGGATGAAGAGTCTGATTGGCAAAGGTTCCTTAAGTATATAAATATTGATTTATCGTTTGTTGAAGAACGGAGATTAAACCTTCTTTCAAAATATAATAAACTTGTTTTTAAATTAATCAAATGTAGAGATGATCTATTACTTTTTTTTGGGTAAAAGGGACTATCCCCGGTAAAATATATTACACCAAAAAACATTGAAGTACAGATGGAATGTGGCTGAAATACCACATTAACCTCAAGCTAAATGCTTGATAAACGCCTACAGCGATGTATATGACATGCCATATACATTTACACACCTAAAAATAGAACAAAAATAAATTCAAAGATTTATTCTTGCCTTCATTTAGCTTTATCCCTCTTGTCATGATATAAGTATGCAGCTTCATCATAGACATTCTCAACCTCTTCTACCTCCGAATCAGATTGATTTAGAATCTCAAAGCTATTTGATGTACCAACACCACCCTCATTCCGACTACTTTTATTCATGAAACCTGCCTTGCACGTTGCTGGAAATTCAGAATTAGAATCTGGATTATTCGTCCGTTTAGTAGGATTAATTGGAGTCACCGCAACAAGGGCCGGTCCACTCTTAGCAGAAGATGCACTCGTACCGGCCTTTGGTATCGATGGAGCATTCTTATTATACTTGGAAGTTGAACTAGCTGGTAAATTGACTTTAGGAACATAAAGAGGTTTACTACCAACCTGGAAACCTCCATTCACGCTGCCATTAGTCTTTTTACCTCTCTTCTTCTTACGTTTTACATTCTGAAAACCTTCCTCCTTTTGCTCATTGACCTTGCTAAGATCAGCAACTTGCGTAGCCATAGGGCGAGCCGTAACAATTTTAGGACAGCACGTGTTATCATGGCCAAAAGTATAACATTGGGAGCACCGTAATGGCGTCTTCCTAACAATTTTAGGACAGCACGTGTTATCATGATCTATTACTTTTGAAACAAGCCAAACTTGAAGCAGTAAGTTGCCAACTTCCTAACAATGAACTTACTAAATTAATCATGCTCTTCAAGAACAACTTAAGGAAGAAAAACATATCAATGAGAAATGGACTCATAGCTCTAGCTTAGCTTCTCAGTGTATAAATAGTGAAATCCTAGCCCAAAAGAAGAAAATTCTTGGGGGGCTCCAACTCACTAACAAGCCATTTACTAAGGAAATGAGTGAAAAAGCGTTTCTCCCAGCCTTAGTAGGGTTTGATCAAGAAATGATACCAAAGTCAAAAGACTGGGTGGAAAGATCAAACCCTGGGTGTGTGTTACCTGATTTTGATACTGGAAAGATATTAATACCTGAATCTCAGACTGCCAATGTGTTACTTGGTCTTAATGAGAAGACTATTGTCCCTAATAAATCCAGTAACACTGAACCACCAAGTGTTGTTGAGGACATTCAGACTCCTCTGCCTCCTTTGAAAAATCTTCAAGGGGCAAGTCCATGTTCTGAACTAATTCCATTATCTTATCAAGAACATTCACCTAGAGGAAGAGCTGGATTAGGTTGTACTGAACAAACAAAGCCTAACTCAAAAGAGACTTCAAGTCACATTGAGTCAGGAACTGTCACTAAGAAAACAACCAAACCTATCTCTCCCTCAGGGACTCCCACAAACTCAGTCAAATCCATTCCTGTTGTAAATCAAGAGGAGTTAAGTAGATTGTTCCAACTATTTATGGAAGAGAAGCTGAACTCAGCCTCTAAATCTCAGGGTGAATCATCTGTATCCTCACAGCCTGAATCCTCAAAAAGTAACAAAACTAAACCTGAATCTTCCAAGAAGTTTAAAATAAAGAAACCCTCCTGTGAATTATGTCACTACACAAATCATACCACTGATAATTGCTATAGAGTCCTCTATTGTATGAAGTGTAAAAGTGAAGATCACAGGACAGCAGATCATGAATTACACATGGCTTCTATTAGAATTGCTACTAGATATAATGCTCAGCCTTATAACTATGGGCCCGCCTCTAAACAAATCAAGAAATCCAAGGCTAAGCCTTTCCCACCATGTACACATTGTGGCATCTCTGATCATAGGCCTGATGATTGTGTATATTACCCTGAGTGTGAAATTTTTGGAAGCAATGATCATACTACCTTAGGACACAATAGGATAATTATGGTCAAGAGAGGCATGCTAGTTGAGTCATCTCAAAATACTGAATCCTCAGTGGGACTAAGCTGCAACACATGTAGAAGAAATGTTCATTCCACCTCAGATCATACTTAGTTTGAATACTTCAAACGAGGTGAAAGACGTCATGCTCCTAGAGCCAAAGAGCCTACTAAAAAGTGGGCTCACAAGAGAAACTAATCCACTTTGTTATTTGTGTAGAAACACTTCAAGGAGCCTGTCTGGTACTTAGACAGTAGGTGTTCAAAAAGTATGACAGGGGTCAAAAGTTATCTGCACAAATACGTGGAGCAACCAGGTCCTAAGGTAGGATTTGGTGATAACTCATCTTGTGTTACCGAGGGATATGGTTCGAGAAAATGTGGTGGAATAGTTTTCTCAAAAGTGCCGTTTGTAAATGGTCTAATGTATAACCTCATAAGTATCGGCCAACTGTGTGATGCTAAGTATATCGTTCAGTTTGATGATAAGAAAGGAACCATTTTCAATGCTAACAAAGAAAATGAATTGATTGCTTCAAGAAGAAATGATGTATATGTGTTAGACATGGCATCTGTAACTCTCTCAGGAGCATGTTTCATCGCTAAAGCCTCAAAATCTATCAATTGGATTTGGCACTAGATCCTGTCACATCTCAATTTAAAAGACATAAACAAACTTGCAAAACAAAACAAAGTTCTTGGCTTACCATCTGTTGTGTACTCAAAAGACAAACCTTGTTCAGCCTGTGAAAAAGGTAAACACAAGAGATCTTCTTTCAAGCCAAAACAAAACTTTTCTAACAGGAAGTGTCTACATCTTCTTCATATGGACTTATTTGGACCTGTCAGTCCAATGTCTATAAATCATGAGAAATATAACCTTGTGATTGTTGATGAATAATCTAGATATACTTGGGTATACTTCCTTAAAAAGAAAATGCAGGCTCCTCAATTTATCATGTCATTTATCATGCAAGTAGAAAATCAAAATGACACCAAAGTCAAACAAATAAAGACTTATAATGGGACATAATTCAGGAACCAAGAGTTTGAGAGCTTTTGTGATGAGAAAGGAATTTCTTAGAACTTCTCTTCTCCCTACACACGTGAACAAAATGGTGTGGTTGAAAGGAAAAATAGAACTCTCATTGAAGCTGCAAGAACCATGCTCAATGGATCTAATCTTTTAAAATACTTCTGGACTGAGGCTGTAAAAATAGCTTGCTATATTCAGAACAGAAGTATCATTGTCAAAAGACATGATAAGACTCCTTATGAAATATTCAGAGAAAGGATTCTAGATATCAGCTATTTTCATGTGTTTGGATGTCATGTGTTCATTCACAATCAAAAAGAACATCTTGGTAAATTTGATGCAAAAGCTGATGATGGATACATTCTTGGATACTTTTTTGTCTCCAAAGCCTTCAGGGTCTTTACCACAAGGAGACAAGTTGAGGAATCATTTCATATCACATTTGATGAAAGTATGGATGCCATTAATTTCACAAATCAATTAATGGAAGAGATTGGGATTAATGACTCATCAAGATATCCTCCTGATGAGTATGAACATAGTCCCTCAAAATAGTATCAAACTGATGTTGATGTATCTTTCCTTATATTACCACACAATAGGTCAATCAATAACTTGATTACAAATCAACATGTCCCTGAAGTTATATCTACTCAGGCTGACGAATCAACTGATTCTCTCATCCATACAGACACTGAAGGGACACTTGATGAGAATAGTGACCTACCAGTCACTGAAAATCCTTTAGTGAGAAGTGATGATCCAGTACTATGTACTGAAAAATCAGTCCCTGATAATCATCAATTATCCACAAGCTCCAATACAAGTCCTCATGACATATGGTCTAGACGACAACACATATAGCTTGTAAATATAATTGGTGATGTGTCTGAGGGGATGCTCAAGGCTGCTAAACTCTCTACCGCCTCAGCCCATGAATATCTATTCACAGACTTTCTCTCTGAAATTGAACCCAAAAAAATTTCAGAGGCCCTGACACATCCAGGGTGGGTTGAGGCTATGCAAGAAGAACTCAATCAATTCCTCAGGAACAAGGTTTGGAAACTTGTTCTTCTCCCTAAAAGGAAATCAGCTCTTGGCACAAAATGGGTGTTCAAAAACAAGACTGATGAAGATGGAATTGTTATAGAAAACAAAGCTAGGCTTGTTGTTCAGGGGTGTGGTCAGCTTGAAGGCATTGACAATGAAGAGACCTTTTCCCCTGTTGCAAGAATGGAAGCCATCAGGATCTTCCTTACCTATGCTACATACATGAACTTCAAAGTTTTCCAAATGGATTTTAAAAGTGCCTTCCTGATGGGCAAGATCACTAAGGAACTTTATGTGGCTCAGCCTCTTGGTTTTGAGTGAGTTCCCAAACCATGTCTGTAAACTTGACAAAGCCCTATATGGACTTAAACAAGCACCAAGGGCATGGTATGAAACTCTCTCTACCTTCCTGATAATGAATAAATTTGTCAGGGGAAGATAGAAAATACCTTGTTTATCTTCAGAACCAATGAGGATGTTTTTCTAGTTAAATATATGTTGATGACATCATATTCGGATCCACTAACTATGACCTTTGTAGAAAGTTTGAAAAACTTATGGCAAAGAAATTCGAAATGAGTATGATGGGTGAATTAACATATTTTCTTAGACTACAAATCAAAAAGGGGGACAAAGGGATCTCAGTCTCTCAAGAAAAATACACCAGAGAAATACTTAAAAAGTATGACATCTTTGAGTGTGATTCAGTGAAGACTCCCATGGTTCCCCCTAACAACTTAGGTCCTGATCTCATTGGTAAACCAGTCAACCAAACCCTATTTAGGGGAATGATTGGATCATTAATGTACCTAACGACTACCAGGCCTGATATTCAGTTCTCAACAATTCTATGTGCAAGATAATAGGCCGGCCCCAAAGAATCACATCTTACTGCTGTTAAGTGAAACATCAGGTACATGAAGGGTACTCTTACACTAGGTCTATGGTATCCTCGTTGCTCATGCTTTGATCTTAAGGGATACTCAGACTAAGACTATGCTGGCTGCAATATGGATAGAAAAAGTACCTCAGGTGCATGTCAATTCCTAGGTGGCAAGCTAGTATGTTGGAGTGCAAAGAAACAGCAGTCAGTAGCAATGTCCTCCGCTGAGGCTGAATATGTGGCAACATCTGGTTGTTGTGCAAACATCCTTTGGATGAAAAGTCAACTGAGGGATTATAATGTGGAATACAAAGTAGTCCCCATCTTTTGTGACAACAACAGTGCAATTGCTAATTCCAACAATCCAGTCCTACACTCAAGGACTAAAGACATAGACATAAGATATCAATTTCAAAGGAACCATATCTTGAAAGGAGATATTGAATTACACTTCATTCCCACTGAATATCAGCTAGCTGATATTTTCACTAAACCCTTGGATGAACCAACGTTCACTAGACTGAAAGCTGAACTTGGTATGTTAAACATTGATTAATCAGGCTCCTTGATGACTTGATGTTTAGTATAGTGTACATTCATAATCTTCTCCCTGAGTAAATATATCTTATTATTTTCCCACTTGACGTTGAGGTACATTAAATAATGTAACTAAATTCTCTAAGAATTTAGTTAGTTAATGTCCTAGGTTGGCGACACACAATACTAAATAAAGGACAAATATTCCTTTGAATAAATGTCATCAACCAGTGAAGGGGTGATCAAATGTCAAGGATCCAACTAAGCATTAAATGCTTTCCCTTTTCAAGTAAAATCTGTTGCAAAAACGTCATTTCAACTACACATGACCCCACATCATCTCTGCAAAAAGCGTTATCATTGCAGGACCGGAACAGTTGCCAAGAAAAAAAAGGACCACTTGTACATTTCAATAAATGCGGATGTGAAAAGAAATTTAAAGTTAGAAATTATAAAAAATAAATTCACTTTCACAAATTAGCCTATAAATACCCAAACAATAACACAAGCACACACACAAAGATTTTAGCAAATTTACTCTGCCAAAAAAATCTTTCAAAGAAAAGTGTATGTGTTCAAACATTTTCTCCAGAAAAGTGTATTTGTTAAAAGGTAATCACATTGATCACTCATTTCATTGTTATATAGTATAGATACAAGCTATCAAAGTTACTTGGTGTTCGATCTTTTAATTTTCTTCTCGAGTTTAAAATTTTGCATCAAGTCACTTGGTGACCTGTTGTTGCATTATAACAAGAAACAAGTCTTGGTTTGATTCCCACAAAGTGCCATAGTCATTTTACAAGATTTCAAAAATCATAACTTAAAATGGCACTATCCAAGGCTATCTCATATGCCCCTCAGGCTGAGCATCTCATCAATGAGGGTGTCCACTTTTCAAGAAACAACTATGGGGGAAATTTTAGTTACCCTCGTAGTGTATCAGCCTACAAACCAATTTGCAAATTTCTTAAAAACTTTGATTGGGCTGATGCTTTTACTAACACCCACTCAGTATTCTACCATGAATATCTCAGGTAATTCTGGTATACTGTTGTGGTTGTGATGTTGTGTAAATCTACGCTTTTAGGGAAAAGACGTATAAGTACAAGTTCGTTCTCGGCGGAGGTGTATGTGTTAAGTGCAAATAATATAAAATCAAATTTTGGATTAGTGACGTTTTTAGGTGTGAAAGAGAGAAAAATGAAGATGGATTACGCTAAAAACTACACTACGTCGTAAAACGAGCGAAATCGTAAAACTCGACGAAAAACTAAAATGCACTAAAAATTACCAACAATTTAGTTTAAGCTAATAAAAATATGACAAAAGCAAAAATGAAAACCAAAATGCCCAAAAACGTTTTAATAATTTTATATTAATTTTTAAAGTTTAATAAAAAACCAAAAATTTTATAAAATTAAAAATACGTCAAAATGTAAACCTTAAAAATATTAAATAGAACCTAAAATTAATTTTTATAAATTTTTAAACTAACTTTAACTATTTTTAAACTATTTTCTAAAAAACGTGAATTAAAATATTAATATAAAATAAACTAAAAATCGGAAAAATAAATTTTTTGTTTAGAAAAATCCTAAACTATAACAAAAACACAGGAAGAATATAAAAGCTGAAATGGCTTAATAAATAAGCTGGAAATGAGCTTATATCACTCGAACTTATTTATAAGCATAACTCTTGACACCCCTTAAGTAATAAAGGTTGCAAAGTTTTATCAATAAAAGACCCAAGGGCAGTTGGTTAAGGCGTTGTGTTGTGGGAGGAGTGGCGCAGGTTCGAGTCCTGGCCACGTCCTTTTTGTAAACACTTTTTTTTTCTTTTTAAAACTTTATACTATTTACTCTAACTTGTAACAGTAATCTCACACTTACCAAAACTAAAAATCAATTCCAAATTTCACGAATCAAGCAGAGATATAGTACCAAAACAACACAGACATCAAGTATTTTTACTTGATTTCTATGTTACTTGTTTCTTCACAGTTTTGGGATATCGGAGAGCTTGGTAATAGATTGTTGGGTTTTGCTGAGCTCGCAAGGCACCCTACAAGCCGGTGGGCTTGTGTGAGTCAAACACAACAAGAAAAACAATACCAAGAACTCAGATAACGAGCACAAAATATTCACACAACAACGACGCTTATGACTATCATAGAAAAGAGGGCAGTGAGTTGCTAATGGGCGGACAGTAGGGCTATGTGGTTATATTTGACCACCAAGATGCCATAAATTCCTAGATAGCAGCTACGTAATCCTAAACCTATTCTATGAACTAACAGATTACCCAAAGCGCAAACCTCAACACACAAAAATTCCTCCCTAATCCTACTGGTATGCAAGCACAATAAATGTGATGGCAGTGATTACAATGCTCAGAAACTTATACTAGCTTTACCCAAATTCACACTACAATCAATTTAAAACAGCAAGGTCCACCACTAGATCAACAATTGCGCAAATCAGCAAGATAAGAAACAATATCAAGCAGGTGGTGACTCGAGCCCTAACAGTGGTTGTTGTGGCAGAATTCAATCACCAAAATCTTAAAATCAACTATCACCAGCTGACTCACACTTAACCTAATCCTATTAATTAAGTAAAATCACTAAGCACGAACCACGAGATACAAGGAATCCACCACAGACCTGTTGGTGTGGTGTTTTATCAAAGAAAGAATGCAGTAGGATTTGGGGGGGAGTTTCGAAGCCTACACAGTGAGCTGTTGTGGTGTGTTGACTACCCAAACTATGCACACCCTTCATACTTGATACCCTACTACACCAATTTTTAAAACAAATAAACTCAAAAATTGAAACCAACTACACCTACAACTTTCTGTTTTGATAGATTTTATCCGAAGATTAGAAAAAACTTGTTTGCTCAATACTATCCAAACCAAATAGTCAACGAACCAATTCCACCTAAACTAATGCGCGAGGACTTTGTCCTCACCAAGTGCTTGTCGCCAACAACGTGAATGAGACAGAACCAAACATACCATTAAAACTACCTAAATGAGATATATTCAAAGTAAAAACTAGGAAATCAACTACAACTCCTAACTAAATCGACATTATCATACTACAAACAGAAACAAACAAGTAATAGAAATTAATCTAGTACCACGAACTTGCACAAACAACTTAATATAGAAAAATTAATTCTTGAAGAAAAAAGGGAGTTCGAACCCGTTACCTAGTCTTGACCATTTCAGGCCAAGTCAGCTTGAGTGATACCACCAGCTTAGTCCTTCACGGATTTATTGAGCCAAAAGAACGTTGAAAGGCTTTCAGTGGTGCAAGAACTTTGGGAGACTACGACAGTCAAACCCATAGCACACTAATAAGTGGGTGTGATGTAATGTCTTGGATACCTGCGATTAAAATCAAAGCAAACCAACGCAAGAAAAACATACCACCTTCACAAAATCTTGTTCAAACTCATTTGTCAGGTGAGTTTGAGCTAGGTATTGAGTCACAGTAAGTATGCTAATAAAAGAAAACAAATTTTTCAAATAAAAAAAATGTTTTGGAACCAGCTTGATTATAAACTAAAGTGTTCAAACAAAAACGTAACCAGACCTTATGCTTTTTGCTTGTACTTGGTTTGTCAAACCAGGTACATAGAATCAAAACATAAGGATTGGGATCTCCAAATAATTTTGACAGAGAGACGAAGTTTTTGAACAAAATAAATTGGATAAACTTAAAAAAAAATTGCAAAAGCTAAAAGCTTAAAGTATATTGCATGAAATTAAAATGGAACGCAACAAACTTGTAATGCCAAAATTAAATCTATAAATAATCCATAAAATGGGTTTACAAACAAAACTGGAACAAAGGGGTACTCCACACTCTGGGCCTCCTTTTATACTGTTAAAAAGAAAAATATAGAATGCTAACCTTAATGGATGATTTTCCAGATAAGCCCCTGAATAGAATCCGAATATGCCTCTTTTATGCTTACTCAATCCTGGTCAAGATGAATCATGTGATACCTGCTGTTGCCAGGCTTTTGAGGAGCAATCTTGAACGTCCTTTTTTTCTTTGGGAACAAGGAATTAATGAGAACCAAGGATTTTCTACCAATCTTTTGTTGTTTTGTCCAAGATGTGTGCAGGGAAGTCCATGTGGGGTGTCTTGAGGTGATGGGGGGACCAAAACAAGGGTGGGGTTGTGTTTAGGTTGGTGTGAATCTCTGGTCTACACCTTTGGGAGGTTTAATTTAACAGATTAAAGCTTTGGGATTATTAGGGTTTATGGGATTTTAGGGGTGTTTAATCGTCATAGGAGGTTAGGGATTGTTGTTTAGTGGGAAAAAAATAAAAGGCCTAGATTATATTAGTTTAAAAACTAATATAATTATTTTAAGGGGTGACGTGGTGTTGAATTTGGGTATTAGGGGGTTTGACTGGTCATTTAACCAGGTTTTATAACATAACTGGGTTGGGGTAACGGGTTTGGTTGGGTAAAATGGTATGGGTGGGTTGTAGGTGACGTGTAAGATGGAGAGTGGTTGTTGAAAGTTTCTTGTCTGGCCCAAAATGTCCCGTTGACTCCCATTTTGTTGTCACATTGCTTTCAAATCAACCAACATTACATTTCCTTTGTTTCGCAAGTTTTTAATTTCCCACTTTGGCCATACAAGTTTTTGTAAAGTATTTACAAGGGCTTAATATGCAATGTTTGCATTCTTCAAGGGCCAATCATGACATGTCTTCAAACTTCAAGGATATATCTTGTACAAATGAACAGTGAAGGGTCATTTGTGACAAGTCTTTAAAGATGAGGGACCAAAGTTGACAATTCTTCAATCTTCAAGGGTATTTTTGGAAATTCATCGTTCGGGTCCGGTTCTTTGTGCGGCTTCGTCTCCCGTGTTCGTTTTTGCTTGATTCTTGTGATCTTTTGTTGATTTCACGATATCCGTACCTAAAATACACAATGAACAAACACAAGCATATTTTGGGTTATTTTAATGATATTTTAAGCGTTTTAAGCCCGATTTGGACGATGAGACTATGTATAAAAGCAGTCTCATCACTCCCCCATATTAAACCATTGTCGTGTTCCCGCGCAATGCTAGAGTTAAGTATCATAGCATTTCCAAAATTCATTTTATGATGACATTTATTAAAGACATAAACTTAAATAAACTACTACACGTGTTTTAGACATAATGTATCGTTTTCATCACGATTAAGTGACTTTTAGGGTCAAAGCATAAGAACACGTGAATGCCTCATATAGATAATTTCGTCATCCTCGATTTTCACTCGATTCCATGCTAAGCGTGTAAGGAGATCATTGTCATTATAAGTTAGCAACACAATCATAACTCATGAGTGTTAATTACACACTTAGACTCCCTTATTCCTAATTGATATCTCTTATATTTAATTTTTGTCTTAATGATCACGAGGATACATGTTGACTTATTTTGATAATTTATTAAGGCCAAAAATAAAGTAGCTCGATTTAATCGATAGTTAGCTGAAGGACACGATCTTTTAAAACGGCCTCTCATAATCTCCTTAAGTTCATATCTTGGCATAACTCGTTTCATGATTTGAGACCTTTCTCAGACCGATATTTGGCATGTGTTTCGAACTTCAAATCTTGGAAGACGTTCTTTAAATAATGGTCTTCTCTTCATATATGGAATTTCTTCAAACTTGGACCACGACTTCATCATTTTTCTTCAATCTTTATTTGGGATTTTGATATACAACGATCCGCCTCCTTTTAGGACTTGGATATATTTATCCTCATACCTTCTTAGGGTTTTTTTGGATAGACTTATCCATGATCTTTAGGGGAGTATATTGCTTCTCGTCGTGTGTCTCGATCCTTCATATCGATTTTAGAATAATGATACTTCACATCATCTTGGATCTTTAGCAACAAAATGGAGTTCCTCATGCCTTGTGGGGGCCTTTTTGGAACTTTCCAATCTTTGCATCCCGCTTCAATAAGTTATGCCTTGGCTATGAACTCTATTCGAACACGAGCAAATTTTAAACAATCTTGGGCTAGAAGCTAAGTAACCTTTTAAATCGTACGACCTTACTTATTGCATTTATTTAAACAAAAGCGTGGGGAGAATAAACTAACAATTACTACACATGAGATCGTGAAAGATTACGAGACTTATAAATAACTCTATCATTTCTCGTCCTCATTTAAGAGACTTAGCCTAAAAAGTTAAGGAATCAAAGCTAAGTGCTCAACACGCACGGTCGAGTCAAAAATTACTCTTATTCTCACCATCGGAAAACCTACATACATGTCTTAAACACTTATGAAAAATAAGAAAAAATTTAAAATTTGGCCATTTTTAGCCTTATTTGCAACAAAAGGATAGCAAAAAGATGAAATTTTGGATTGCGTAGTGACATAAGCAAGGTGAAGTATCTACTCACCCCCATACTTAAACTAAACATTGTCCTCAATGTTTCGAGTCTAGGGGTGAAACACCCCCATACTAGATACGAAAGTCGAATGCTTAATCTCGAGCATGGAAAGGGTAAAACGAATAACCTAAAAGCCGTTTATGAATTATGCTAATAAGATAAACGTTAGAACATAAAACGATATCATCGGATATCGGAATCTCCAAAGGCAATGATCGAAGCTCGAGTGATCCGTAAAACGAACACGAGAGGCTTCAATGATGACGATGAACCTAAAGAATCACAATCACAAACAACCACGGAACAAAGGTTGGAAGAGCACAAGTCCCCTCGTTACACAATTAGAAAACGATAATATTTACAAGGATAAGCATGAGAATCCCCCACGAGGCACCTTGTTTTTGATAACCGAGTCAAAGGCTCGACTCGAATCCCCATAAATGTGATCATTTAGGGATAATCATGGTATGGCCAAAAGTACGTTGAGTACTTTATAAACCTGATAAACGTATACCAGGGTCAAAGATGCATCCTCGTTTTCGGATGAAAGACGAAACAACGCTAGTCCAACAAAAACCCCGAGAGGGTCAAAGAAAATAGATGAGAAGAAATAGAAGGGTGGGACAATGGGTAAGGAAACCTTATGAGCTACTCAGGGTAGACTCACACCAAGCAAATGAATATATTTTCCATTTATTGCATCGGTGGAAGACCAAGATTTCCCTTTAAAAGAAATTCCGGGATCGAATATCTCGTCCTCGGTGGAGAAATGTGAGGGAACATAAGGGGCTTCCCCCACACTAAATCCACACCAACCATCGTCAAAAGGAGTAGACGACGAGGTGGTAGCACTCAAACAACACGGTGATGACGGAGTTAAACTTGTAGAAAAATCTTTTAAACCATTTTTAAAATCTTTTCCTTTTTCATCGTTTAAAAACTCTTTATGAAAACCCGATTTGATAATGTCAAAAATACTTGGCGTTTCAAACTCAATATTAGTCACGCTAATAATCCTCACATTTAAGTCAGGGTTAGGGGGTGGTGGATTGTATAAGTTCTCAAAACGTCGATCAACAAAGAACACCACCCCTCGGGGTGTACATACTCGTCATCCTCATGAACGTCGATCTCATCGATTTCTTCATCAAATATAGGCTTGTCAAACCAAGGTTTATCATTCCCCTCCTTGAGTATCTTAGAAACTCTCTCGAAAAGATCACGATAAAGCACGAAACCATCATTCATTTGTGGGGATTGTTGATAAGTTAAATCCTCACGAATGTGGTAAACGTAATTCTCATTTGAGGAGTGTTCATTAGGTAACTCCTTGAGAGTTGGATTTTTGATGGTCACATGAGTTGGTTCGTTATCGAAAATAAGACGTTCCAACTCATTAAGTTCATCGTCGATCTTGGAAAAATCACCCTCACTCGTAGGTGGGAGTGGAGGCAAAAGAGCTAGCTCTCGTTCGATAATTTCCTCAATCTCAGGATCGAACTCATAATCATTATACTTTACATGTGAAGAGGTGTTTTTGGGAGAATCCTCAAAAATGGCATATGGATTTCGAAGTACGTGATCAATCTCGGCAAAATCGCCATCGTCATCATCAAAGAAAGAGTCGGTGAGCACTCATAACCATGGTCTTACAAGTCGAATGACTATGCTTAGGTGACTTTTCTAAGACGAGAGGATCAATGACGATGAAACCTTTAGCCTCAACGGGTGTTGGGGTAGGAAATGGAGGCACTTCGATGGAGTTAGAAGTTGAAGCCTCAAAGACGTGGTCCTTAGAAGGTGGTGAAGACGAGTCCATATTTGTCATTGTCGTGATGGAACTAACGCCGCCCTTCAGAATTGGTTGCTTACTTTGTTCACCGAATATATCCCAAAATGATTTTTCATCCATAATTTTCTGAATACCCTTTTGAATTAAGTAAACGTATTCTTTATCATTAAAATCCTCATCTTTAAAACCGTTCATTTTCATCCTTTCAAAACATGCATCTAATCTCATTTTTTCCGCTAAAGTATGAGCTTTGATATTGTCAAATTTTGAAATATCGGGTTCTGAAACCTCGGTTTTATCATGATCATTTGAAACTTGGGATTTACTCGTGAAAAAGTCCATTTTATCCTCCCCATATCTCATAGTATGCCTCCCCTCGTATACGTCGATTACGGTTTGAGTCGTCGATAAAAATGGTCGACCTAAAATAATAGGACATTTAGGGTCACACTCTTAATCGGATATGACGAAATCCGCGGGAAAAACAAACTTTCCAACTTTAACATAGACATCCTCGGCTATTCCAATTGGTATAAGTGGTGTACAATTTGCAAGCTCGATAGTCATGTTCGTGGGGGTAAGTGAAGGAAATCTCATCAATTTCCATTGAGATTGAGGAATAATATTGATGCTAGCACCTAAATCGGCAAGGGCTAAACATCCCTCAATCTCGGAAAAATCACAAGGTAATAGAAATTGGCCCGGATCCTCTTCCTTTCTCGACATATGCCTTTTGGGTTTTTTATGAAGGATCGATGCACAAGTTTCTTCAAGGGTTACTTTGGTGATGTCGATAAAACTCTCTTTTTGAACCGTGGATGGAATTTGAGGTACACGATGGTGTGCACTCTTTTCCTTGGTCGCCACGTTCACCCCATCGAATTTAGAACATGAAGGCGTATTAGAAGTCGAGGGTTGAGAAGAAGGAACAACACGAAGTCCATCAAGGTTAGGGGTAATCACACGACTTTTCTCACGAGACGAGGCGGCTTTACATTGTTCCTTCAGATTAGCAACGGTGTCACTAGGTAAGGAACTCGATGAAGCACCCGAGGCTTTGTTCATAATAGCCGAAAACATCTTTTTTATGTCAATTTGTCCTTGCTCAATCTTCGTGTTTTGATTCTTCAAAGTATTAGAAAAGTCGTTTTTCAAAGTACCAATTTGTCCCTCTAAACGTCTCATATTAGCCTCATTCGTTTTCATATATTCTTGAAAATCGTTTGACGAACTATTTTGATTTGAGTTAAAGTTCCCTTGGTTTTGATTACTTCTTTGAAAATTTCCTTGATTACCATTTGAAAAATTGTCACCTAGATTGTTGTTGTTTGAAAAATTCGAGTTTTGATTATTGTCTCGATTTTGCAAATTCATATACCGACCTTTATTATAACCTTGGTTTTGAAAATTCCCTTGTTGATTTTTTCCTTGAAAATTGCTACGATTTTGATTCGAAAAATTGTTGACTTGGTTATAATTGCCTTGTTGCAATGGACCGGCGTTATTTTGATTTTGATTTGAAAAATTGTTGTTTAACGCGTTTACACTCGACGTTTGGCCATCCGTAGCCGCACACTCGTAATAATTATGTCGTCTACCGCAAAACGTACACGATGCCTCAACCACTTTCACCGTAGCGGGAGCGTCTTTCTTTTGCATCTCGATTAAGAACGACGTAAACACATTCGTCAACTTATCGACTTTCGCATCAACTCTCTCAATGTCGCGATTAGAATTACTAATATTGGCGACATTGGCAACACTCGGTGCGTTGTGGAGTTGGTAAACCTTGGATCGATTCTCCATAATCATTAATGCATCTTTCGGAGTCTTACACAAAAAGTTGCCACCGGCGGCGGAATTCAACGAATCTTGTTCTTGAAAACTAAGACCGTTGTAAAACGTATCAATTTGGCGCAACTCGGAAAATCCATGGTGAGGACATTGCCTAAGCAATTTCTTAAAACGATCCCACGCGTCTCTAAAAGATTCATTCGGTTTTTGCTCAAATCTCGTAATCTCGTTTTTGAAAAACGTTGTCTTAGACGGTAGGAAAAACTGATTAACGAACTTGGAGACGAGATCCTTCCACGTAATTATCGAATTATGTGGCTCTTTCTCGTACAATCCTTGGCGGCACCATCGAGCGAGTACAGAAAAAGCATAAGCTTGACGACATCGGTGTCGACGTTCTTAAACTTGCTCGTGGCTAAAAGACGATCAAAATTCCGAATGTGATCGTGAGGATTATCCGCCTCACGAACAAAACTTCGTAGCTTGTATCAACGAAAGCGTTCCGCTCTTAATCTCAAAATTCTCCGCTTCGATAGCGAGAAATACAATCGTGTCTCCATAACCCTCGGTGGGCGCTTGGAGCAATTCCATCATCGAACGATTGTCGGTCATCTCGTCTACGGTTTCTTCAACAACGATATTAGGAACGTCGGTTTCTAAATCTCGTCTACGTCGTAGATTCCTTCGATTATGATTGCGTCGATTCGAAGCGTCACTAGAATTAGAATAATCCTTCGATCGAGTGCGCATGCACTAAGCGTAGAATGGAGGGTAGCAAAGTAGATTCTTTTTGCGGTTTTTCGATTTTTCAATTTTTTTGGTTTTTGATTGTTTTTAAATTTTTTTATTTTTGTTGTATTACGTAGACTCAAATCTACCTGTCTCTCCTCAAATCGATTTCTCAATTAAAGGAGCCTCAAAGAATGAAAACGATCACGTGGAGTGAACGCTTTCGATGACTTTAGAACGTTGGTGGAACACCAAAACGTTCAAGAGGGTTGAATCTTGAAAAAAAGCAAATATAATATACGTAGATAATACTTGGGCGGCAAACCCTCGATTAGCCCTATTTCTCAAAGCACACACAAGCAAGCGGGGGAAACGAGGCGGCGCTAAGCACTTAAGAGCCTTTTTCCCTTAGGTCGTGAAATACAACCGCATTATACCCACCTTATAGTTTGTGTTAATTGAAATTAAGCCTCACGAAAGTATTTATCTATTTTGCCTTTAAACTTTTGCTTTAGATTCGAATACAATAATTGAGTGATGAAATCCCAATTAAGGTTGCGTTTTCACGCTTTTGGAGATATTGTAAATTTATTGTGATACGTAAGTAAAATATATTAATAATATTCACAAAGAAAAACGAAAACGATAATGGGATATCTACAATATAGTAAAATGGTTGCTTTGTGTTTATTTTAGGAAAACTAAACACGATTTATTTGGATACTTTAATATATTAAGGAAAAATAACAAATATGAGTATGTACGTTATATATGCTTTCCAAAAATTGAAAAGCAAAAACGCACTACTCACACAAACACGATAGTAATAATGGCAACTCAAAACACCTCCCCAGCAGCGGCGTCAAAATTGATGTAGTGTATATCTACGCTTTTAGGAAAAAGACGTATAATGGCCAAGTATTAAACTCGACGATTTAGAAAAACCGACGAATCGAATAAGTACAAGTTCGTTCTTGGCGGAGGTGTGTGTGTTAAGTGCCAATAATATAAAATCAAAGTTTGTATTAGTGACGTTTTTAGGTGTGAAAGAGAGAAAAATGAAGACGGATTACGCTAAAAACTACACTACATCGTAAAACGAGCGAAATCGTAAAACTCGATGAAAAACTAAAATGCACTAAAAATTACCAAAAATTTAGTTTAAGCTAATAAAAATATGAAAAAACCAAAATGAAAACCAAAATGCCCAAAAACTTTTTAATAATTTTATATTAATTTTTAAAATTTTAATAAAAAACCAAAAATTAAATAAAACTAAAAATAAGTCAAAATGAAAACTTTTTGAAATATGAACCTTAAAAATATTAAATAAAACCTAAAAATAATTTTTATAAATTTTTAAACTAATTTTAACTATTGTTAAACTATTTTCTAAAAAAATGAATTAAAATATTAATATAAAATAAACTAAAAATGGGAAAAATAAAATTTGTGTTTAGAAAGATCCTAAACTATAACAAAAACACAAGAAAAATATAAAAGCTAAAAATGGCTTAATAAATAAGCTAGAAATGAGCTTAAATCACTCGAACTTATTTATAAGCATAACACTAAACACCCCTTAAGTAATAAAGGTTGCAAAGTGTTATCAGTAAAAGACCCAAGGGCAGTTGGTTAAGGCGTTGTGTTGTGGGAGGAGTGGCGTAGGTTCGAGTCCTGGCCACGTCCTTTTTGTAAAAACTTTTTTTCTTTTTAAAACTTTATACTATTTACGAATCAAGCAGAGATATAGTACCAAAACAACACAGACATCAAGTATTTTTACTTGATTTCTGTGTTACTTGTTTCTTCACAGTTTTGGGATATTGGAGAGCTCGGTAATAGATTGTTGGGTTTTGCTGAGCTCGCAAGGCACCCCACAAGCCAGTGGGCTTGTGGGAGTCACACACAACAAGAAAAACAATACCAAAAACTTAGATAACGAGCAAAAAATATCCACACAACAACGACGCTAATGACTATCATAGAAAAGAGGGCAGTGAGTTGCTAATGGTTGGACAGTGGGGTTATGTGGTTAGATTTGACCACCAAGATGCCACAAATTCCTAGATAGCAGCTACGTAATCCTAAACCTATTCTATGAACTAACAGATTACCCAAAGCGCAAACCTCAACACACAAAAATTCCTCCCTAATCCTACTGGTATGCAAGCACACTAAATCTGATGGCAGTGATTACAATGCTCAGAAACTTATACTAGCTTTACCCAAATGCACACTACAATTAATTTAAAACAGCAAGGTCCACCACTAGATCAACAATTGCGCAATCAGCAAGATAAGAATCAATGTCAAGCAGGAGGTGACTCGAGCCCTAATAGTGGTTGTTGTGGCAGAATTCAATCACCAAAATCTTAAAATCAACTATCACCAGCTGACTCACACTTAACCTAATCCTATGAATTGAGTAAAATCATCAAGCACGAACCACGAGATACAAGGAATCCACCACAGACCTGCTGGTGTGGAGTTTTATCAAAGAAAGAATGTAGTGGGCTTTTGGGGGGGGGGGGGGAGTTTCGAAGCCTACACACTGAGCTGTTGTGGTGTGTTGACTACCCAAACTATGCACACCCTTCATACTTGATACCCTACTACACCAATTTTTAAAACAACTAAACTCAAATATTGAAACCAAACTACACCTACAACTTCCTGTTTTGACAGATTTTATCCAAAGATTAGAAAAAACTTGTTTGCTCAATACTATCCAAACCAAATAGTCAACGAACCAATTCCACCTAAACTAATGCGCGAGGACTTTGTCCTCACCAAGTGCTTGTCGCCAACAAAGTGAATGAGACAGAACCAAACATACAATTAAAACTACCTAAATGAGATATATTCAAGGTAAAAACTAGGAAATCAACTACAACTCCTAAATAAATCGACATTATCATACTGCAAACATAAACAAACAAGTAATAGCAATTAATCTAGTACCATGAACTTGCACAAACAACTTAATATAGCAAAATTAGTTCTTGAAGAAAAAAGGGAGTTTGAACTCGTTACCTAGTCTTGATTATTTCAGGCCAAGTCAGCTTAAGTGATACCACCAGCTTAGTCCTTCAAGGATTTATTGAGCCAAAAGAACGTTGAAAGGCTTGGAGTGGTGCAAGAACTTTGGGAGACTATGACAGTCAAACCCAAAGCGCACTGATAAGTGGGTGTGATGTCACGTCTTGGATACCTGCGATTAACAACAAAAGCAAACCAGCGCAAGAAAAACATACCGCCTTCACAAAATCTTGTTCAAACTCATTTGTCAGGTGAGTTTGAGCTAGGTTTTGAGTCACAGTAAGTATGCTAATAAAAAGAAAATAGATTTTTCAACTAAAAAAAATGTTTTGGAACCAGCTTGATTACAAACTAAAGTGTACAAACAAAAACATAACCAGACCTTATACTTTTTGCTTGTACTTGGTTTGTCAAACCAGGTAAATAGAATCCAAACATAAGGATTGGGATCTCCAAATAATTTTGACAGAAAGACAAAGTTTTTGAACAAAATAAATTGGATAAACTTAAAACAAAATTTGCAAAAGCTAAAAGCTTAAAGTATATTGCATGAAATTAAAATGGAACGCAGCAAACTTGTAAGGCCAAAATTAATTCTATAAATAATCCTTAAAATGGGTTTACAAGCAAAACTGGAATAAAGGGGTACTCCACACTCTGGGCCTTCTTTTATATTGTTAAAAAGAAAAATGTAGAATGCTAACCCTAATGGATGATTTTCCAGATAAGCCTCTGAATAGAATCCGAATATGTCTCTTTTATGCTTATTCAATCCTGGTCAAGATGAATCATGTGATACCTGTTGTTGACAGGCTGTTGAGGATCAATCTTGAACGTCCTTTTTTTCTTTGGGGAACAAGGAATTAATGAGAACCGAGGATTTTCTGTCAATCTTTTGTTGTTTTGTCCAAGCTATGTGTAGGGAAGTCCACGTGGGGTGTCTTAAGGTGATAGGGGGACTAAAACAAGGATGGGGTTGTGTTTAGGTTGGTGTGAATCTCTGATCTGCACCTTTGGGAGGTTTAATTTAACATATTAAAGCTTTGGGATTACTAGGGTTTATGGGATTTTAGGGGTGTTTAATCGTGGTGGGAGGTTAGGGATAGTTGTTTAGTGGGAAAAAAATAAAAGGCATAGATTATATTAGTTTAAAAACTAATATAATTATTTTAAGGGTGACGTGGTTTTAGATTTGGGTATTAGGGGGTTTGACTTGTCATTTGACCATTTTTTATAACAAAACCGGGTTGGGGTAACGGGTTTGGTTGGGTAAAAGGATATGGGTGGGTTGTAGTTGACGTGTCGGATGGAGAATGGTTGTTGAAAGTTTCTTGTCTGGCCCAAAATGCCCCCTTGACAACCATTTTGTTGTCACTTTGCTTTTAACACAACCAACATCACATTTCCTTTGTTTTGCAAGTTTTTAATTTCCCATTTTGGCCAAAAACGTTTTTGTAAAGTATTCACAAGGGCCTAATATGTAATGTTTGCATTCTTCAAGGGCCAATCATGGCATGCCTTCAAACTTCAAGGATATATCTTGTACAAATGAATAGTGGAGGGTCATTTGTGACAAGCCTTCAAAGATGAGGGACCAAAGTTGAAAATTCTTCAATCTTCAAGGGTATTTTTGGAAATTCATCGTTCGGGTACGGTTCTTTGTACGGCTTCGTTTCCCGTGTTCGTTTTTGCTTGATTCTTTTGATCTTTTATTGATTTCCCGATATTCGTACCTAAAATACACAATGAACAAACATAAGCATATTTTGGGGTATTTTAATGATATTTTAAGTGTTTTAAGCCCGATTTGTACGATGAGACTATGTATAAAAGCAGTCTCATCAGGTTGTAACCCCAACTACCAAAGAGCCTGAAGGTTCTCAGCGGTCTGAGACCAAGTCACACAAAGGATGTGTCATCGGTTCACTGTGAAAAATGAGAAGACACCATTGATTTTAGACTTCAAAACCTTTTGTCAAGCCCGTGGACTCGACAATAATAAAGGTAATTATGTTGCACACCCTGAAACTAAGTCAGTTAAAAATTGACTAAAAGAAATCAGGGTCCCTGAGTTACTTGTATCTAAAACCCCATTAATCAAAACACCTTTCCCCATGGCTTGGAGGATCCTAGTCACTTTTGTGATTCAGGTGATCAATGGGAACTACTCATCAACTGAGTAAGTTAATTCTACTCAGCAGATGCTAATCTATAGTTTTATTGATGGATCGAAGATTGACATCGGAGAGATCATTTATAATGATCTCGTAACCAGGTTCCTGAAGGAGTTGAGGAAAAAGTATGTATCTTACCCAAGGTTCATATCTTTCATCTTAGAAAGGTTACTAGGTTGTCTTTACATTCAGGAGAAATTTACTGTTTTTTCTACACCAATCCTGAGTTCCACAAACTTTTCAAAGGACCCATCTGAAGTCGCCCCTATTGAATTGACGGCTCACATGACTGAGGTGATCAGTCGTGAATCATCCGTGTCTCCCATTCCCTTCTTACCAAAGAAGGGGAACAAGAAGCCTCAGACTGTGCCAAAGACCAAACTAATGGCACAAGGCCCTGAGGCTTCCGACAAACGTCCAAAAAAGACCAAGGCTAAAAAGACTACCCTTGTCCAGACCAAGCTTCATCTACCCCAAGGGAAAGAGCTTACGGGAGGCCCTGATACATCACAGTCAAGGTCGACGGGCCAACCTACTGGTCCTCTTGATGGAGAGGGAAATATACAACCCTCTCCTACGGGAATGCCTTCCACTCAGTCTGATGAGGGCACTCTTAAATCACAACCTTTGCATGAGGACAAAACCAAGGCCAAAGAATCAGGGAGATGCCCACGGGTAACACACCTTGCTGATAGGCCTATCACCTCCACCAAATCCAATGAAGGCACACTAGCTCAAAAGTATTTGCCTGAGGAACCAAAAACTGATTCCTTAGACTCACAGGGACGCCTACGGGTAAACACCTCGCTGATAGGAATCTCACCTCCACCATTCCTGATGAAGGAACACTAAATAAAAAGTCTTTGCCTGAGGGAACCATTACCGATCCCAAAGACTCAGGGAGACGCCTACGGGTAAAACACCTCACTGATAGGGATCTCACCTCCACCCTCGATCAATCACAAACTGCCCTTGAGCATCAGCTGGCCAAAACCCAAGCCTCGTGATTTGGGGAAGGGAGTGACCAAAACCAAGGCAATCCTTCTTTTGGAGGGGAGCTTGATAAACCTAAGGGATCACTGAACTATGGAGATTTTCTTAATTTACTTGATGAGCCTGAGGAGATACTTCATCGATTTAGTGAAGACAATGAAATGATTGAGGCTGGGGATGAACCTGGCACTCAGGACCAACCTCAAACAGACCATAAGCCACAGTCCCCACTTGTGTTCGCGGACATATCACCCTCCCATGAGGCTCAACCAAAGCCCTCCCCTGAGGCAACCGAACATAAGGAGCCCTCCCCTGAGGCAACTAAAAAGCCCTCCCATGAGGCACAACTTGACACATCGTTATTGAGGACTCAGACTGTGGTTCTGGATTCTATTTTTGATGACACCAAACCTGTCACTGAGAAGGTTCTTAGTGAAACTCTCAATAGTGTCTTAAACCATGTCTACACCACTTTGAAGGCCGAGGTTTCTCAAAGCCAAGAAGACCTTTCTTCCAAGGCCGATGAACTCCTTGGCGAATTCAGAACGTATGAGGACCGTTTTGATACCGCTGAGGAAAAGATGAGAGTTCAGGTTGACAACCAAATGGAGATCATCAGTGCTGTCAACAACAGCCATGAGAGTAAGGAGAAGAAGCTCATCAATTTTCTAAACCATGCTCTCCAAACTGTTGAAGAAAATGTGTCTTTAAAGACAACCTTGGATGCACTGATCTCTAGTTCTACTGAGTCCACTTCCAAGGTTGGTCAACTTCTGGATGTGCTTAAGGAAGATAGGCTTTGTGAGGTCTTCTCTAGGTTAGATTCTCTAAAGTCTGAGCTATATGTAGTGAAAGCTAAGTGTGAAGCCACTTACAAAGATGTTCACATGGATTATCAGGCTGAATTCAGATTGAGCAAAGCTGCACAAGGATATATGGCTAATGCTTCTCACCTTTCCGATATCTCCAAGGCACTGAAGGAAGTTGATATTCCCCGTCTCAAGACCATAATACACACGATAGAAACCACTCAGTCACTCATACAATTGGATGTTCAGACTATCAAGACTGACACTCAGTTTATGAAGGCAATGGTGACTGAAATGTTTTAGGCTTTCAAGGGGTCATCCACCACCTCCTCCTCCGGACCATCACAGTGACCAAAAGTTGGGATCAGTCAGCCTGACCCTTCAACTTTTGAGGGGGAGAATGTTGTACCAATGATGCTAACATGGAATGAACCTCCCTCTCAACCTGACGGGGAGAAAGAAGAAATGGTAAACCCACAACCTCAGGTTCCTGTGATCCCCACACCAATTCCATTGAATTCCATTCCACCCAACATGAGCCCTTAGTATCTAATTTAGATAGGGGAAAAGTAATTGCTGATGAAACCCAAACACCTCCACCCAAGAAGCTTGTTAAATCTTCACGCGAAAGAAGGCCTGATCGTGATGCTATTGTCTTGTTACCATATGAAATAAGTGGCAAAATTTACAAGATGAATCTTGAACAGATTCAAGAGTACCTAGACATGATGGAGAGGGCTAAGACCAGTGAGGCAACAAGAGCTGAGATACTCAAGGTGTCCACTGAGTTCGTTAAGGAAGTGGGTGTTAACACTGATGAGTTGTTAAGTGTAAAGGGTGGACAAGAGTTCATTCAGAAGCAAGAGGAGGAGCTCAAGGCCATTCAGGTTGAGATGATCAAAAAGCAACAACAAAGAAGTTCCCAGCTGAAAAAGCTATTTGATCAATATACTAAAGTTACCAATCAAATACAAAAGCATGAACCAATCACAAATATTCAAAATATTCCTCACACCACACTAGTCTTAGTATCTATTTACAGAAACAATGATGAAAGGAACTTTGAAGTGATGAAGAAATTTTCATTTGGTGATTTCGGTCTCAATGAGTGGGATGAAATGGGTAGAATTTTCAGGACCAAAACAAACAAATGTGTCCCTGAATAAAACAACTCTCTCAGCAAGAGATATGAGAGGTTGATACAAATCAAGGAACGGTTAGGGATCACTGAGGATCTTCCTCTGGCTGAAAAAGATCCTTCCAAGACTCAGGGACAAAAAAGGAAAAGTGTTGAGCTTGAAGTTGAGACTAAAGTCCATGGGTTAGAATGCAATCGAACCCTCCTTGAGAATTTTCCTTTTGTGAACAACATGGTCATCGAAGAACCTGAGTGGGGTATCTTCTTCATTGATGTATTTTGAGACCAAACTCTTCAAAGGATAAGTGACGTTGAGAGATGTCCCACTGAAAGTCTCCTAATCTTCCTTGTGATGGTTGGACAAGTTGAGACTGAGTAGAATAAGTGGTTTACTGAGAAGCTCAGGGAGATGATTGCAAGGAGGCCTGACAAAGAAAAGGAGGCCTGACCTTGTAAAAGGACTTATGTCTTAATACCTAGAATAGGCTAAGACAAGATAGTACACTATACCAATAAGACAAGAACTGCACATGGCAATTCTTTGTCACGTATCTACCCTTTGCTTCTATAAATAGGATGGTTGTAAAAGAGAGAACTTAAGTTTGTGCACTAAATGCTTTAGACATTCACAAACAGTTCTCTCTTACAAATACGATCAAAAGCACTTGAGTTCTAAACTCCTGTTGACTCAATCGTCAAGCTTATCAATCGTTAGAATTGGTTTAGTTTGTTAGTGAGGAGATCACAAACACACACATTGTCTATTCAATCCCTATTGTAGCTTCGCATACAATAGGGTATAATTCTTTAAATAATAAGAGTTAAACATTGAAAACCTTTTGTGTTATTTAATTTATATTTTCTTGTGTTTTTACATTACTTTACCATGAGTTAGGTCTATACTGAGTATTCTTAAGTATAACACTAATTATAAGGGACCAACAAGTGGTATCAGAGCGGTAGGATTATAAAACTTTTTAACTACCGTCTCAAAGTTTTTAGAACCTTGATCCATTATGGCTGAAAGTAATGTACCTCTACTTGTCAACAAAAAAGGAGCAAGCTACTCTGTTAACGCTCCTAAATTGGGAGTTGAAAGATTTAATAAATGTAAGAAAATAATGCTATGTTATTTGATGGGAATGGAACCTTATTACATTACTTGTATTAAGAATGGTCCATTCAAACCAAAAATAGCAGCAGGTGATGACAAACCTGAAAACCAATGGTCTGGCGATGAATGGAGAGTGGTTAATCAAGACCAACGTCTCAAAAGCATCATAATATCTTGTCTTCCTGACGATATTATGGAAGCTTCCATCGAGTGTGAGACGGCCAAAGAGACTTGGACAAATCTTGTTCATAGTTTCGAAGGACCATCCGACACTAAGGAAAATCAGATTATGGACCTGAAGTTAGAATACAACACTTTCAAGGCCAAACCATCTGAAAATCTTCCTCAGACTTACACCAGATATAAGACCTTGTTCAATGAGTTATTAAATGACGGGGTGAAACTATCTAAGCATGAAATCAATGTTGGTTTTGTAAATAGTCTCCCTGAAAAATGGCTTGGTTTTTCTCAAGGACTAAGAAATGCTAATCACATTCAGACTCAGGATCTTGCAGACATCTATGGAAGATTTATCTATGAGGATAATCTAATAAATAGAAGATATCCTGAGTCTAAGAAGGCCTTAATAACAGACACCTCAGCCAAACCAACCCTTGTTAATCATGGACCAATTTCAACTACTTTGTACTCAAATGCAATTGTTCAAGATTTTCAGGAGACCTCGGATGATGAGGTTGATGAAAGATTTAGTACTGAATACATAAGGGATCTAAATAAGGAATTTCATGAAAGAGCCCTTTTGGCAAACACGAAACGTACATCAAAAGAACTAGATTTGCTGGAAATCAATCCACTGAGGGAGTGGATTGTTATAGATGTGGTAAAATTGGGCACTTTGCAAAATATATATGAAAGTCAAAACTCATCATCAGGAAATGACAATTTTCAACCAAAGTTTACACTAAAACTGATTCAAGCTTCTCCAACTAACCAAAGGTTTTTGAATAGTAAAAAAATTGAAAAGGAGTATAGGTCTAAATAAAAGAAGGTCAAAGCAAAGCTTGCACTCTTAGAAGTTGGACCTTCAAATACTCAGACTCAAAAACCTCCTCAAAACAAAGCCAAAAGGTTTGGTAGCTGAAACCTTTGATTGGGATGATGAAGATCTATCCTTAAAAGATTAAGAAGTTAGATATCAAGTGTTGATGGCTCTAGTTGATGATGAACTATCTGTTGGAAAGAGTCATGCTAGAAATGGAGAATGGGTTGGCATCACCATGAGAAAGGTAAACATGCTTCTTTCTATGGATGAAGAGTCTGATTGGCAAAGGTTCCTTAAGTATATAAATATTGATTTATCATTTGTTGAAGGGCAGAGATTAAACCTTCTTTCAAAATATAATAAACTTGTTTTTGAATTAATCAAATGTAGAGATGATCTATTACTTTTGAAACAAGCCAAACTTGAAGCAGTAAGTTGCCAACTTCAGAACAATGAACTTACTAAAATTAATCATGCTCTTCAAGAACAACTTAAGGAAGAAAAACGTATCAATGAGAAATGGACTCATAGCTCTACCTTAGCTTCTAAGTGTATAAACAATCAAATCCCAGCCCAAAAGAAGAAAATTCTTGGGGGACTCCAACTCACTAAGAAGCCATTTACTAAGGAAATGAGTGAAAAAGCATTTCTCCCAGCCTCAGTAGGGGTTGATCATGAAATGATACCAAAGTCAAAAGACTGGATGGAAAGATTAAACCCTGAGAGTGTGTTTCCTAATTTTGAACTGGAAAGATATTAATATCTGAATCTCAGGCTGTTATTGAATTACTTAGTCTTAATTAGAAGACTGATGTCCCTAATAAATCCAGTAACACTGAACCACCAAGTGTTACTGAGGACATTCAGACTCCTCTGCCTCCTTTGAAAAATCTTCAAGGGGCAAGTCCATTTTCTAAAATAATTCCATTATCTTATCAAGAACATTCACCTAGAGGAAGAGCTGGATTAGGTTGTATTGAACAAACAAAGCCTGACTCAAAAGAGACTTCAAGTCACACTGAGTCAGGAACTGTCACTTAGAAAACAACCAAACCTATCTCTCCCTTAGGGACTCCCACAAACCTAGTCAAGTCCATTCTTGTTGTAAATCAATAGGAGTTAAGTAGATTGTTCCAACTATTCATGGAAGAGAAGCTGAACTCAACCTCTAAATCCTAGGGTAAATCATTTGTGTCCTAACAGCCTGAATCATCAAAAAGTAACAAAACTAAACATGAGTCTTACAAGAAGGTTAAAACAAAGAAAACCTCCTGTGAATTATGTCACTACACTAATCATACCACTGATAATTGCTATAGAGTCCTCTATTGCATGAAGTGTAAAAGTGAAGATCACAGGACAGCAGATCATGAAGTACACATGACTTCTATTAGAAATGCTAATAGATATAATGCTCAGCCGTATAACTATGGGCCTGCCTCTAAACAAATCAAGAAATCCAAGGCTAAGCCTTTCCCACCATGTACACATTGTGGCATCTATGATCATAGGCCTGATGATTGTGTATATTACCCTGAGTGTGAAATTTGTGGAAGCAATGATCATACTATCTTAGGACACAATAGGATAATTATGGTAAAGTGCTAGCTGAGTCATCTCAAAATACTGAATCCTCGATAGGACTAAGCTGCAATACATGTGGAAGCAATGTTCATTCCACCTCAGATCATGCTGAGTTTGAATACTTCAAACAAGGTGAAAGACGTCATGCTCCTAGAGCCAAAGAGACTACTAGAAAGTAGGCTCACAAGATAAACTAATCCACTTCGTTATTTGTGTAGAAACACTTCAAGGAGCATGTCTGGTACTTAGACAGTGGGTGTTCAAGAAGTATGAAAGGGGTCAAAAGTTATCTGCATAAATACGTAGAGCAACCAGGTCCTAAGGTAGTATTTGGTGATAACTCATCTTGTGTTACTCAGGGATATGGTTCAAGAAAATATGGTGGAATAGTTTTCTCAAAAGTGTCGTTTGTAAATGGTTTAAAGTATAACCTCATAAGTATCAGCCAACTGTGTGATGCTACGTATATCGTTCAGTTTGATGACAAGCAAGGAACAATTTTCAATGCTAAAAATGAAATTGTATTGACTGCTCCAAGAAGAAATGATGTATATGTCTTAGACATGTCATCTGTAACTCTCTCAGGAGCATGTTTCTTCGCTAAAGCCTCAAACTCTGTCAATTGGCTTTGGCAATAGAGACAGTCACATCTCAATTTCAAAGACATAAACAAACTTGCAAAACAAAACAAAGTTCTTGGCATACCATCTCTTGCGTAGTCAAAAGACAAACCTTGTTCAGCCTGTGAAAAAGGTAAACACAAGAGATCTTCTTTCAAGACAAAACAAAACTATTCTATCAGGAAGTGTCTCCATCTTCTTCATATGGAATTATTTGGACCTGTCAGTCCATTGTCTATAAATCATGAGAAATATACCCTTGTGATCGTTGATGAATACTCTAGATACACATGGGTATACTTCCTTAAAAAGAAAAGTCAGGCTCCTCAATTTATCATGTCATTTATCAAGCAAGTAGAAAATCAAAATGACACCAGAGTCAAACAAATAAGGACTGGTAATGAGACAGAATTCAGGAACCAAGAGCTTGAGATTTTTTGTGATGAGAAAGGAATTTATCGAACTTCTCTTCTCCCTACACAACTGAACAAAATGGTGTGTCTGAAAGGAAAAATAGAACTCTCATTGAAGTTGTAAAAATAGCTTGCTATACTCAGAACAGAAGTATCATTGTCAAAAGACATGATAAGACTCCTTATAAATATTCATGGAAAGGATTCCAGATATAAACTATTTTCATGTGTTTGGATGTCCTGTGTTCATTCACAATCAAAAAGATCATCTTTGTAAATTTGATGCAAAAGCTGATGATGGATACTTTCTTGGATACTCTTTTGTCTCTAAAGCCTTCAGGGTCTTCAACACAAGGAGACAACAAGTTGAGGAATCATTTCATATCATATTTGATGAAAGTATGGATGCCATTAATTTCACAAATCAATCAATGGAAGAGATTGGGATTAATGACTCATCAAGATATCCTCCTGATGAGTATGAACATAGTCCCTCAAAACAGTATCAAACTGATGCTGATATATCTTTCCATATATCACCTCCCAATAGGTCAATCAATAACTTGATTACAAATCAACATGTCCCTGAAGTTATATCTACTTAGGCTGAAGAATAAACTGATTCTCTCATCCATGTAGACACTGAAGGGACGATTGATGAGAATAATGACCTACCAATTACTGAAAATCCTTTAGTAAGAAGTGATGATGATCTAGTATTATGTATTGAATAATCAGTCCCTGATAATCATCAGTTATCTACAAGCTCCAATCCAAGTCCTTAGGACAGATGGTCTAGAAAACAACACATAGAGCTTATATATAATTGGTGATGTGTCTGAGGGGATGCTCACACGCAGTCAGGGTACTAAACTCTCTGCTGCCTCGGCCCATGAATGTCTATTTGCGAACTATCTCTCTGAAATTGAACCCAAAATGATTTCAGAGGCCCTGACACATCCAAGGTGGGTTAAGGCTATGCAATAAGAACTCAATCAATTCCTCAGGAACAAGGTTTGAAAACTTGTTCCTCTCCCTAAATGGAAATCAGCTCTTGGCACAAAATGGGTGTTCAAAAACAAGACTGGTGAATACGGAATTGTTATAAATAACAAAGCTAGGCTTGTTGTTCAGGGGTGTGGTCAACTTGAAGGAATTGACTATGAAGAGACCTTTGCCCCTGTTGCAAGAATGGAAGCATTCAGGATCTTCCTTGCCTACGCTACATACATGAACTTCAAAGTTTTACAAATGGATGTGAAAAGTGCCTTCCTGAATGGAAAGATCACTGAGGATGTTTATGTGGCTCATCCTCCTGGTTTTGAGAGTTCTGAGTTCCCAAACCATGTCTGTAAACTTGAAAAAGCCCTATATGGACTTAAACAAGCACCAAGGGCATGGTATGAAACTCTCTCTACCTTCCTGATAACGAAAAAATTTGGCAGGGGGAAGATAGACAATACCTTGTTTATCTTCAGAACCAAGGAGGATATTTTGTTAGTTCAAATATATGTTGATGAAATCCTATTCGGATCCACTAACTATGACCTTTGTAGAAAGTTTGAAAAACTTATGACAAAGAAATTCAAAATGAGTATGATGGGTAATTAACATATTTTCTTGGACTACAAATCAAACAGGGGGACAAAGGGATCTCAGTCTGTCAAGAAAAATACACCAAAGAAATAATTAAAAAGTATGACATCTCTGAGTGTGCTTCAATGAAGACTCCCATGGTTCCCCCTAACAACTTAGGTCCTGATCTCATCGGTAAACCAGTCAATCAAACCCTATTCAGGGGAATGATTGGATCATTAATGTACCTAACTACTACCAGGCCTGATATTAAGTTCTCAACAATTCTATTTGCAAGATATCAGGCTAGCCCCAAAGAATATTCAGGTACCTGAAGGGTACTCATACACTAGGTTTATGGTATCCTCGTTGCTCAGTTTGATCTTAAAGGATACTCAGACTCAAACTATGCTGGCTGCAATATGGATAGAAAAAGTACCTCAGCTGCATGTCAATTCCTAGGTGGCAAGCTAGTATGTTGGAGTGCAAAGAAACAGCAGTCAGTAGCAATGTCCTCTACTGAAGCTGAATATGTGGCAGCAGCTGGATGTTGTGCAAACATCCTTTGGATGAAAAGTCAACTCATGGATTATAATGTGGAACAAAGTAGTCCCCATCTTTTGTGACAACACCAGTGCAATTGCTAATTCCAACAATCCAGTCCTACACTCAAGGACTAAACACATAGACGTAAGATATCACTTTCTCAGGGACCATATCTTGAAAGGAGATATTGAATTACACTTCATTCCCACTGAATATCAACTAGCTGATATTTTCACTAAACCCTTGATGAACCAATGTTAACAAGACTGAAAGTTAAACTTGGTATGTTAAACATTGATTAATCAGGCTCCTTGATGACTTGATGTTCAGTATAGTGTACATTCATAATCTTCTCCCTGAGTAAATATATCTTATTATCTTCCCCCTTGACACTGAGGTACTGTAGGATATGTAAATCTTGCTTATGTTTTAGAGAGAGAAAGAGATAGAGAGATGGTGAGAACACACACACTTAGAGAGAGAGAAAGTGAAAGAAAAACACTTTTCAACTATGTGTAAAATGAAGAACCACACCACCCTCTCCATCTAAGGAGAGGGTTTATATACCCAAGCCCTTGACATGGGCTTGGGCTTACATTTGGGCCGGCCTAGACATGTTGTAGGCTAGGCTTTGGTTTGTTTGTTAAATAAAGATAAGTAACTAAACTAAGAGCTATTACATGGACTATTGTTGGAGTGACCGATCCTTCTTAATACGTAAGACGTATTTCCAACAATCTCCCCCTAAGGGAGGTCACTCCAAACAAGGGTGTTACCCGAGTTACAATAATGAAATAAACCTAGCATACTATGCTTGTCTTGAGCTCGTAGTCTTCGTCTTTCTTTTCTTTTTCTTTTCTGGTGAACATGCTGATGTGATCTTTGATATCAATCTTGAGCATTAATCTCTTGCCTTGATCTCGTGCATCCATCACTTGTGATCTCCGCCTCTTCGTGACACCATGTCCCACATACTTATACCTTTGTAATTCTTGAAAGCTTTAGAGTTCGATACAGTGGAAGACTTAACTTTAAGGCTTTCTTGAATTAGATGAGGTATTAAGTGCATATAGTATAAGCATGCGGGGACGACTTCTTCTCGGATTCCGCAACGCCACCGTCTTCAAATGCCGCAACATAAGTAGACACGAACGAAAAGGCTTTGAACATTTCATTCTAGTTCGGTAGCATTTTACCTCCGGTCGGTGAAGACCGTTGGACGATATAAAATATCGTACTTGTGGCAGGTAGATTTAATTAAAAATCTCCTTGACAAGATTTCGCGGGTAAACCCGTTCTCTTTACTCGACCGTCCAAAGCTTACTGCGAACGTAAAGAGTGAATCATTTGGATAAAATTATCCGCATGATTGATGCCGTCAATTCTGATTCCTGGAACAAGTTTGATTCATTAAAGAATCGCACCATTGTTGCTTTCCAGTTGTCACGAGCTTGATTCGTATAGAATCTTGCAAGTTACCTACCAAGTGCTGTTTGAGGTTAACACTAGAAGGATTTCCACTCATCACCGTGAACACTAAGGTATCACTCTGAGTGTTCTGGCAAGATCACTAAGATATTGCGTAGAGGCCTGGAACGTGTTTAAATTCATTTAAGAATTAAACCACTGTTGCTTTCCAGTTATCACAAGTTTGATTCATAAAGAATCGCACAAGTCACCTACCATGAGCTTTTTGATATTCGCTCAAGAAGGATTTCCATCTTCATTGTAAATACTTTCGTATTACTCGGATGTTCAGGCAAGATGATGAAGATTTTGCGTAGGACTCTTAAGATCTTTCTTACTTTTCACAGTGTGTGAAGAAGCAAGTAATTATGAAAGTGTGTCCTAATGAGATATTTGATGATCTCAAATGGCTCTAGACTCGATCGTGCATTTTGGATTTTAGTGATCGGAGACTGGAGAGGAGTGCCACCTTTTCAATACCAATTTATTCGGAGTGAATAAATCAATAGATAATGCGTTGTCTCCGTGTGATTAAAATAAATACCTTTTGAGAGATATCTGAGTTAGCTGGGATGGGTTGTGCATTGCATCACTGGGTCCATGATATCTGTCTTCAATATCGAGAATCATTAAAATGATCTTAATAGCATATGTGTTGACCCAGTTTCTGCCTAAAGTTATAAGGAGGGCTTCTTTCTTTACACCCTTTATCTTTACAATTCTTTTTCATTCGTCAACCCCTTCAATGCTTACCAATACGTCATAACTAGCACCTTGTTGTGATTGTTCCAGTGCTAACTTAAGTACTTGGTCGGCATTTAGCTACATTCACAATCTTTCTCCATCTTTCCTAAGGACTACTATTTCTAGCTATGGAATGTCCTTGGGAAGATTCCTCCTGTTCTGGAAGAATCATAGGACTTAACCTATCCTACCATCCTTATGTCACCACAATCTTCATCGTCGTGAAATAAATAGGTTTTGGGTAAGTATAAATCACCATGAAATCCATTTTTGATATGAAAATCCATTTTGCTCCCCCTTAACATATGCCACGATATTCGAAAACATTTCGCACATGTCGGGATGAGCCAGCACATTAAGTCAAACCATTTGTTATAATATCCCATATTAAATCACATTTTCTCCCCCATATTAAAAAAATTACCCCAATCGATGTTTTTAATATCAATTGATTTAATGAAGTTTTAACAAAGGTTTTGGGAAGAAAAATGCAAGTCCGTTTTAATCTTCATGATATCAAATTGTATGAGATATGATACCGATTTGTAACATGATCACATATTCACCATATTAGAAAAGAATTGACAAGGTTGGACCTGATAGATGAGAACATCATATGATAAGATCAAATGGTTCTTGGCAGCATATGTTGGTCGCCTCGTCACGTCTGAAGTCATCTCTTGACACCACATGTACGATTGGTATTTGTTGTCTTGACACCAACTTGTGAACTAGGCACGTTCGGCATCGAAGATTCTGAATGCTTGACAATTTCTCCCCCTCAATTGTTGACCCGTGTTCTATTGAAAGAGCTGTAGTCGTCGGTTGAGTAGTCGTACCGTCGAGTATGTAGATACCAATTGTAGATTGCTATGGTTGTAGAGATGATAGCTTCATAAAAACAAGACTTCTCTTTTATTAACAAATAAATGCACTGAAACGTACATAGATTTGTGTTGGCCCAAGTTATAAAGTAAACTTGATCCCTTACAAGGTTTTAAAGTAAACCTTGCCCGAGAAAATTAATTCCCGTTGTGAGCCAAAGCTTTAATAAGAAATACTTGACTTTAATGTGAAAACCGGGTTGTAGTCAGAAATAACTACAAGCCATTTTGGCATGTTTTATGAAATATTTACAACTTTTGTACGAACTCTATTTATGGCGGCGTGTCAATATTAATCGACATTTCTAAGGCTGTAAATATTATCATACCAAAAGACATGCCTTTGAAAAATGAAGTAAAAATATTTTTGGATTTTTATGAATTTTTCCATTTTTATGGTTTTTATATGGTTTTATATTTTTGTATTTTGCTTTTGTGGATAAAAATATAAACAATATATACAGATGATCACCAAGGATACGGAGAATAGTTTTACCACCACTATTCTTTCGCTTCATCTGCCAGTTCCTTTAGAGTCTCAGGCGAGAAAGTTCTCATTCCTAGCTTGTCGGCCAAAAATTCAATTCGAGCGCGATCTAAAGCCTCCGTGAAAATATCCGCCAATTGATACTCAGATCGGACAAAGGAAAGCTCTATTACTCCATTTTCCACTTGATCCTTGATGAAATGGTAGCGAATGTCAATATGCTTCGACCGGGAGAATTGAACGTTGTTGCAGCATAAGGCAATTGCACTCTTGTTGTCACAGTACATCGGAATTTTGTTGAAATCTAGACCATATTCGGTTAATTGTGATCTCATCCAAAGAATTTGAGCACAGCAACCGGACATAGCTATGTATTCTACTTCCGTACTTGAAATTGCAGCGCTTTTCTGCCTTTTCGATGCCCAACTGATTAGTCGATCTCCTAGTAGTTGCAAAGTTCCACTCGTGCTACGCCTTGTATCTTGACAACCCGCGTGATCCACATCTGCATATGCCATAAGTGCAATCGAAGAGTCCTTCGAATACCAAAGTCCCTGATTAATGGTTCCTTTAAGATATCGAAAGATCCGTTTCACAGTAGACAAGTGTAACTCAGTAGGTCGAGTTTGATACCGAGCACACATACATATAGCAAACTGAAGATCAGGTCGACTAGCTGTGATATACATAAGAGTACCGATCATTCCACGATACAGTGTCGGATCAACGGCAACTCCATGTGGATCTGCATCAAGCTTAGTTCGTTCCACCATTGGAGTATCCACGGGATCACAAGATTCCATCTTATATTTCTTAAGCGATTCAAGGGCATACTTGGATTGATTGATAAAGATGCCTCTAGGACTCTGAGATATCTGAAGTCCTAAGAAGAATGATACCTTGCCCATCATTGACATCTTAAACTTGGAAGACATGAGTTTCCCAAATTCGTCGGATAAGGTTTGGGTCGAGGCTGCAAATATAATATCATCAACATATATTTGTACCATAATCATATCTTTACCTCGTTTCTGAATGAACAGCGTGGGATCCACCTTGCCTTTAGCGAAGCCTTGCGTAATGAGGAATTGTGACAGTAGATCATACCATGCGCGTGGAGCTTGCTTCAACCCATAGAGAGCCTTCATAAGCTTGTACACATGATTAGGATAATTAGGATTCACAAAACCATCCGGTTGTTGAACATAGACCTCTTCCTTGATTTCTCCATTAAGAAATGTCGTCTTCACATCCATCTGATAGACGATCATATTCATGTGGGCTGCATAAGCGAGGAATAGTCTAATAGCTTCCAAACGGGCAACAGGTGCAAAGGATTCCATAAAGTCGATTCCCAATAATTGCTTGTATCCATGAGCTACTAGTCGAGCTTTGTTCTACAATATTCTGCCTAACTCATCGAGTTTCACCTTGTAAACCCATTTCAAAGTGAGTAACTACACTTGATACGGGCATGGGACAAGTTCCCATACATCAAGACGTATAAACTCATTAAGTTCTTCTTGCATAGCTTCTATCCAACAGGATTGAGTAAAAGCTTGTTGCCATGTCTTAGGTTCAACTTCAGTGAGAAAAGCATCAAAGTGACAAAACATTGCACTTTCTTGTAGCTGACTTCGTGTGGATACCGGACAATTAGGGTCACCAATAATAGAATCTATAGGATGATCCTTTGTCCACTTGTTGTCATGTTCACGAATCCGTGGAATGGAGTAAACTGTAGAAGGAGCTTCCTTTGAGGTGGACGACCCGGCTTGATTAGGGTCGGGAATTGGTACACCAAAGAATGGAAGTTCACGCATTTGAGTGAATTCCAAATCGTGATCATCATCATCCTCTTCATCATCAATAGGCATGATATGGGTAGTTGAAACAGGTGTTGGTTGAGAATTACTTGTTGATGGTATATCTTGACCAATTGTAGGTGCAGACATATCTGATTGTGCAACGATTGCTGGAGCGACAACTTCGGTTACCGGAGCTATTACCTCAGGTACTGGAGCAACAATACTTGGAGGAGTAAAGAATTCATCAAAGAACGGTTGAAACAACGTATCCCATTCAGTCCTAGAAGGTGGTGTAAATGATGATGAAGTAGGGTTGTTTGGGACAAGACCAGAACTAATGTTACTGGGTCCAACTTCATGAAGTGCGGGTTCAGAGCTGCTTTGCTCAGAAGCCATTGCTGTCAGCTCATCAAAATCAACATTCATAGTTTCGAGGATCTTGCGAGAGTTACGGTTGTAGATTCGGTATGCCTTCTTTGCGGGGGCGTAACCAATGAAAATACCAATATAAGCCTTTGGTTGAAGTTTTCCCAAATTGTCACCATCATTATTTGGATAGCAAAGAGAACCAAATACATGAAGATATGATAAATCTGGTACTTTTCCATGGAGAAGCTCATAAGGTGTTTTACCATGGCGTTTACGAATTAGTGACCGGTTTTGGGTGTACACTGTTGTAGATACTGCTTCTGCCTATAAAAACAATGGAGCCTTTGCGTTAATTAACATCGTTCGAGCAGCTTCCATAAGTGTGCGATTTTGCCTTTCAACGACACCGTTTTGTTGTGGAGTGCGTGCAATGGATGTTTCATGAGATATGTCAACTTCTTCATAATAATCACGCAAGATTTGATTCACAAATTCGGTTCCATTATCTGTATGAATGCGTCGGACAGTAGTGTTGAGACGCACTTGAATCATCTTGAGAAATCCGATGATGAGTTTAGGTGCCTCATTTTTTGTTTTAAGAAATTTCACCCATGTAAACCGAGAGTAATCATCGACAATGACGAGGATGTACTTTTTACCACTAAGACTTTCAACACGCATTAGTCTACAAAGATCCATATGCAACAGATAAAGTTTCTCTTGGTTGGTGTCTTCCGTCTTGGGTTTGTAAGATTTCTTAATGCTTTTCCCCATTGTACACGCGGAACACAAATGATCCTTGTGAAATGAAAGTTTAGGAAGACCACGAACAAGTTCGTTTTTCTCCAAATGGTTAATAGCGTCAAAGTTAAGATGAGATAACCGTCGATGCCATAACCATGACTTAGTCTTCGATGCTTTGGAGAGAAGACATACGGGAGAAGCGGCCATCATGTCTTGTAGAGACAAAGTATACAAATTATTCCCTCGAATACCTTTCAATAAATCAACCCCTTCCAAATTACGAAAGAAGCAGGTATGTTCTCGAAAAGCAACTTCTAGGTTTGCATCACAAAATTGTCCCACAAAAAATAAGTTGTGACCGAGACCTTCCACATAATACACTCTTGAAATAATAACATTACCAATATGATATTCACCATAACCCATTATCTTTGCAATATGATCATTTCCAAATCAAACCGTACCAATAAACTTGCTGACGAAATTTCTGAGCTGAGAGCGATCTCTGGTCATATGCTTGGAGCAACTAGAGTCCAAATACCAGAGAACAATTTGGACCACCTGTTTTCAAAAACAACAGTAGACAATGCATTGGAAACTATTGGTTCCGGAGTGTTAGCAGATACAGATGTAAGATTATCAGAATTGCTAACATTTGTAAGACCCTTAGATTTCCTGCGTTTTCTAATGTGAGTTTTAGCACTAACATATTTTACTGTTCCAACTTTCTTAGGTTTTGGATTATTCGCGGGCACTACAGTGGGAGTAGACCTATTTAAAGGGCGCTTGGTTCCTACAGTAGTGTCAGTGTTCCTATTTAAAGGACACGCTTGTGTTTTGGTAGCCTTGATACTCCTAGTTAAAGGGCACACTTTCTTCGCTTTAGTGGGAGTGATCCTAGTCAAAGGGCACGTATTTCCTACTATAGTGAAAGTTCTACCAATGGGGCGCCACATCCAACCAACTTGGGTTAACACTTTCCCAGTCGGTTTCCATTCTAATCCATTTTTCCGGGCATACATCTCATTCACATGGTCAATAAGGCAAGAATCATGACGACTAGAAAACATACATTCATTGCAATTCCAACATTTCAAATTAGAATTCACACTAGGCTTAGAACGCTGCACAACCGCAGAGCCTTTAGGTCTAGCTACATGATTCTTTTTATTCAAAACAGAAATAACATTCTAGGATGGGCTTCTACTTTCTTCTTCACTTGACTACTAGATGGGGGCAAGATCCTATCATTCTTCTTGTTTCTTTTAAACTTAGATCTTTGAGCCTTAGTAGTGGTGATTACTCATGTAGAAGGCAACACGGGAATATTAGAAGCTGGTTTTGATTCTGCCTTATCTTTAGTGACCAAAGTTTGAGATGGTTTAGTCCTAGGGCCCTTGTTAAGTGGTGTGACGGCTATAAGGTTCCTTTTGATTGCACTAGAGGACGATGCTGAGATAGTGGCTGCGTTATCCACAACATTCTTACCTTTTAGAGTACGAAGTGTTTCCTTTAACTCAGCCAAGACCAGATTTTTATCACAAATTTGTTCCTTCAAATCAGATATTTCCACCGACTTTCGATTCAATTGTTCAATCAAGGATTGATTCTGTGTAGTGGGTATTAGCACATGCGGACTTTATTGAATCGCAGAGTCGTGTATCTTTCTGTTTTAACTTATCAACTTTGGACAAAATCTTGGAAACTCGATTATCTAGATCAAGTTTAAAATTCTCAGCGGCCTCAAGTACGTTCACACAGTTAAGCTCCTTAGATTTCTCTATTTCTATCGGCAAAGATTTAGCAACATTCTCACTTGGCTGACGCTGTTTTGATTGTAAATTCAATCGAAAATTCTTTTCAAAGTTTGCATCATCGATATTAACACCTTCGAATGACGTTTCAAAGATTTCTTGAATAAATTGTTGCTTGCATTCAAGCGAAATACAATGTGTTTGAATCTCATCAAAACGTTTTGAAAGCGAAGAATATGAATCTTGAAGCTTTAAAAATTCAGCGTCAGATTCATGACAAGTACTATCTACCACATTATCCACAGATTCAACATTATGCACAATAGAATCATTATCAACACTGTTATTCACACAGACGGAGACTATATCATGAGACATCACTTGCTTCAGAAGTTGATCATTTTGGCGTGAAACCCGTTCTATTTCAAGTAAACTGTATTCATAAGCATCATTCATTTCATGAAAACACGTCTAACTTCTTCTATTTCCAAAAGCAAATCTTGATCAAGATTACTTAGACAAGCTTTAACATTATTTACGAAAGGAACAATTTTGTCTCGAAACTCAGCTCTAGTATGCTTAAAATTCCATTCACCTTTCGTTATGGCCGAAGCCGTCGTACGTTCCAAAATGACCTTGTCAAAATCGGCTAAGTGTTGGTGTACCGTATTTAAGTTAACGGACGCCTTACTTACCGGTGGAATTAACTTCGCTAAATCCGTTTTGACAAGTGTAGGAGACGTACTAGGAGGGTTTTCATTTGACAAACTTTGGGGCACAAGAACTGTCAATTCAGCTAATTCCTTTTGTAAGCGAATGAGGGTCTTTTTAGACAATTGATCTTTCTTATATTGATTATAATCAATTGTATGGAGTTTTGAAAGAATTTTAGAATGAGTTTCATCCGCAAGTGACTGTGTCTCCTCAGAACTACGAACAAAAGGTGCTTCTTTCGATTTGCCAATTAGGGTCATATCATAAAGACACGGAATATATTACTGAGCTTGTTTTGCATAACCGGGATTAGGTGATAAATCTTGAAGACGTTTAAGTTCGAGTTCTTTAAATGATTTAGTTAAAAGATGAACCTTTTCCGTGGAAGCGTATTATTTTAAAAGCTGTTGTTCCTTGAATTTAAGAAGTTTGGTAGCATTAATTTCTGATTCAACCTTTTTAGACTCGAGAGTTTCGAAATCCATTTTAAGTTTCTGAAAATCATTGACAACCGACTCTTTTGCTTTTAATTCATTGGAAAGATTAGCTTTTAATGATTATATTTCTTTCAAGTGTTCAATCTTTTCAAAATGAAATTGGTCAAATTCAGAACATGTTATTTTCTCTGCTTGAGGGACCATTTCAAAAGTTTTTACCTTTTCTTTATGCAACGCAAGCTCAGCAGTTAGGGTGGAATTGGTATCTACGGATTGTCTGAGGGCCATATGCATTTGATCAATTATATGTTTAGGCACCATGACCAAATCATGTTGAGCATAAGATGCCATACCCGTCGTAGCATTTGGTTGAGGTTCACTCAAATGTGTAGGATTGGGTACCACATCATTTGAGTTACTAGTTCCCGAATGCTGTTCGAGGTTGTTATTTTCATGCCCAACTTGATGTTGGTTATCATCAATATTATTAGATGTGGTTGGTACCTCACCGACGACATCAGAACCGTAGTGAGAGAGATTAGCAACGAGAGCAGCTTGGACAGAGTGAATGTCATCACAATCCGAATCATATGCGTCAAGATCATCTGCTTGATAAGATGCATTAGAAGTGGAAACGACTGCAATGCCTTCAGTATCTGCTGCCCCTGGGTCTGCAAGAAATGCTAACTCCTCTGAATCCAAAATCTTCCCCTTAGACTGAGCATCAACCAAATACATCTTCTCACGAAACCATGCATCATCCCTCCTCCTTTTCGGCTGAGTGCATTCCCTAGCCATATGACCTTGTCCTCGACAATTGTAGCAAGTCACAACCTTTTTAGGACCAATGGGGCTTCCATTTCCATTAGCTTGAGAATTCACAACTTGAGCATTCACAATCCTTGTAGGAGGTCCATATGAATTTTGCCTTCCCTGAATAGGTTGCACTGTTACTTGACCATGTTGAACAGTAGCTTGTTGTCGAGGATTCGAAGAGGTGCGGAGCTGATTGTTTGTTGGTGGAAAGCCTCTAGTTGCAACAAGTTTTGACAAGTAGGCAGTGAGATGGTTTAGTACATCAGCTGGCGTATCATTTGGAGTAAAGACCGGTGCTTGGATTGGTGGAAGTTCATTAGAGTAGAAGGCTTGTGCTGGTTGTGCTTCAATAGGAAAGTATCCTTGCTGAGGGGTATAGCCCATTGGAGAAGTGTTCGCTTGTGATGGTGATGTCTGATATGGTGGTTGCTGTGGAAAAGATTGTTTATGAACACTTTGTTGAAATCCTTGCTGTGGCATCATTGGTGGTTGATAAGATGGTTGTTGTGGTTGCTGATAGGTGTGTGGTGGTGGTTGCTGCAAGTATGATGGTTGTTGATAAGTATAAGCCATGTTTTGTTGAGAAGCATACATGGCAAGTGGATCATGAACTTCAGGTGTAGATAACCGAGCCTCGATCACATGGCATTCGTGTTGTTGAAGAAAAGCTTGAAGTTGATCCACATTGGTGTTATGCAAGTCCTTAGCCAATTTAACATCCGTCACGTATTTTTTCCATTCTGAAGGAAGAGTGTTCAAATACTTGGTGTTCAATTGAAAGGTAGGAATTGTCATGCCATAGATATTGAGCTCATTCAACAATAGGGTAAATCTCAGATAGTAGTCATTGAGAGTCTCCCCTGGCACATAGGCAAACTTATGAAAAGTATCATAAAGCTTACACTCTCGTTCTTGTTGAGTTAACGAGGTGCCTTGCATGAGAACACGAATTCTATCCCATAACTCTTTGGCAACTTTATGTTTGTTGACGAGTTTGTAGACATCTGGAGGAAGGGCTTGGAGAATGATGTTTGTATCATACTTATCACATTTTTCTTGAATCTTCATATCTCCAGTCAATTCACCCGTTGTGCGAGGACGAGTAGTTGTACCTTCCGTCACTGTACCATAATCTAATGGTCTATTGAGCACCGATGCCCAAATGAGATGTCCATTCTCCTTGTTCAACATATAAAGTTCCATTCGGGAAGCCCATTCCTCATACATAGTCTTCACCAACATTGGTGGACGATTATCCGTACCCGAGAGGATGGACTTATCCGTAAGAGATGTGTACTCCATTTCAATAAGTTAAGATTTACAAACGTTGATCGATCAATGAAAGAAAGTAAATGTGTTTGTTGTTGTGAGTTGAAGTCGAGAAACAATGTTAAAATCTCCTAAAATATGTCCTCGATAAACCAATAAATCTAAGTCAAAATTACACATGAAATATATGTCCTCGAAATTTTTTATGGAATAATTTTGATTATCGGAATGTTGATCGGAATAGTGATCGGAATATCAGTCGGAAAGTCGTCGGAATAAACCCTATCGGAATAACCTTGATCGGAATGTCCCTAATCAGAATAAACCAAATCGGAATGTCCCTTTTCGGAATGTGCCAAATCAGAAAGTCCCTTTTCGGAATGTGCCAGATCGGAATGTTCCTTTTCGGAATGTGACAAATCAGAATGTACCTTATCGGACTGTACCAAATCGGAATACCTAAACCCTATTCCGATTACACTGATCGAAATGTCCTATAAACCCTTTTCCGATGACCTGATCGGAATAATTCCCACTTTTCTCGGATAAAACTCAACCAATTCGTGATTTTAAGCCAAAAAATGATAAAAACACCCAAAAATTTTGTGTTTTTAGCCAAAGTAACTATACCAAATCCCTACCACAACTATGTAGAAGATTTGTATCAAGAAAAAACCATAAAAAACACAAAAAAAAAAAATTGGACATGTGTTTAAATGGATCAAAAGGCTACAAAGATCAAGAACACAACCACATAAACAATACAATCATCCCATGACTCTTGATACCATTTGTAGGATATGTAAATCTTGCTTATGTTTTAGAGAGAGAAAGAGATAGAGAGATGGTGAGAACACACACACTTAGAGAGAGAAAGTGAAAGAAAAACACTTTTCAACTATGTGTAAAATGAAGAACCACACCACCCTCTCCATCTAAGGAGAGGGTTTATATACCCAAGCCCTTGACATGGACTTGGGCTTACATTTGGGCCGGCCTAGACATGTTGTAGGCTAGGCTTTGGTTTGTTTGTTAAATAAAGATAAGTAACTAAACTACGAGCTATTACATGGACTATTGTTGGAGTGACCGATCCTTCTTAATACGTAAGACGTATTTCCAACAGGTACATTAAATGATGTAACTAAATGCTCTAAGGATTTAGTTCCTTAATGTCCTAGGTTGGGGACACACAATATTAAATAAGGGACAAATATTCCTTTGAATAAATTTTATCAACCAGTCAAGGGGTCATCAAATGTCAAGGATCCCATTAAGAAATAAATGCTTGCCCTTTCAAGCAAAATCCATTGTAAAAACGTCCTTTCAACTACACATGACCTCACGTCATCTCTGCAAAAAGCGTTATCATTGTAGGACCAGAAAAGTTGCCAAGAAAAAAGGGGACCACTTGTACATTTCATTAAATGCATATGTGAAAAGAAATTCGAAGTTAGAAATTATAACAAATAAATTCACCTTCACATCCGAGCCTATAAATACCCAAACATTAACACAAGCACACACACAAAGATTTTAGCAAACTTACTCTGCCAAAATAATCTCTCAAAGAAAAGTGTGTGTGTTCAAACATTGTTTCTTGAAAAGTGTATTTGTTAAAAGGTAATCACATTGATCACTCGTTTCATTGTTATATAGTATACATACAAGCTATCAAAGTTACTTGGTGTTATATCTTTTGATTTTCTTCTCGAATTCAAAAGTTTGCATCAAGTCACTTGGTGACCTATTGTTGCATTATAACAAGAAACAAGTCTTGGTTTGATTCCCACAAAGTGACATAGTCCTTTTACAAGATTTCAAAAATCATAAGTTAAAATGGCACTATCCAAGGCTATCTCATGTGCCCCTCGGGCTGAGCATCTCATCAATGAGGGTGTCCACTTTTCACGAAACAACTATGGGGGAAATTTCAGTTACCTCGTAGTGTATCAGCCTACAAACCCATTTGCAAATTTTTTAATAATTGTGATTGGGTCGATGCTTTTACTAACACTCCTCAGTATTCTACCATGAATATCTCAGGTAATTTTGGTATACTGTTGTGGTTGTAACCCCAACTACCCAAGGGCCTGAAGGTTCTCAAAGGTCTGAGACCAAGTCACACAGGGAAGTGTCACCGGGTTCACTGTGAACAATGGGAAGACACCATTGATTTTAGACTTCAAAACTTTTTTCAAGCCAGTGGAATCGACTATAATGAAGGTAATTATCTTGCACACCCTGACATTGAGTCAGTTAAAAATGGACTAAAAGAAATAAGGGTCCTTGAGTTACTTGTATCTAAAACCACATTAATCAAAATTGCTTTCCCCATGGCTTGGAGGATCCTGGTCACTTTTGTGATTCAGGTGATAGGTGAGAACTACTCATCAACTGAGCAAGTTTATTCTACTCAACAAATGCTAATCTACAGTCTTATTAATGGACTGAAGATTGACATAGGAGAGATCATTTATAATGATCTCGTAACCAGGCTCTTGAGGGAGTCAAGGCAAAAGTCTGTATCTTACCCAAGGTTCATATCTTGCGCCTTAGAAAGGTTACTGGGTTCTCTTTACACTCATGAGAAATTTACTGTTTTTTCTACACCAATCCCGAGTTCCACAAACTTTTTAAAGAACACATCTGAAGTCACCCATTTTGAATTGACGGCTCACATAACTGAGGTGATCAATCGTGAATCATTCGTGTCTCCCATTCCCTTCTTACCAAAGAAGGGGAACAAGAAGCCTCAGACTATGCCAAAGATCAAACCAATGACACATCCAAAAAAGGCCAAGGCTAAAAAGACTACCCTTGTTCAGACAAAGATTCATCTATCCCAAGGGAAAGAGCTTAGGGGAGGCCCTGATACATCACAGTCAGGGTCGACCGGCCAACCTACTGGTCCTCTTGATGGAGAGGGAAATATACAACCCTCTCCTATGGGATTGCCTTCCACTCAGTCTGATGAAGACTCTTGTAAATCACAACCTTTGCTTGTGGAAAAAACCAAGGCCAAAGACTCAGGGAGACGTCCACGGGTAACACACCTCGCTGATAAGCCTATCACCTCCACCAAATCCGATGAAGGCACACTAGCTCAAAAGTCTTTGCCTGAGGAACCAAAAACTGATTCCTTAGACTCAGAGGGAAGCCTACGGGTAAAACACCCCGCTGACATGAATCTCACCTCCACCATTCCCGATGAAGGTACACTAAAAAAAAGTCTTTGCCTGAGGGAACCATTACCGATCTCAAGGACTCAGGGAGACGCCTATGGGTAAAACACCTCACTGATAGGGATCTCACCTCCACCCCTGATCAATCACAAACTACCCTTGAGCATCTACTGGCCAAAACCCAAGCTTCGAGATTTGGGGCAGGGAGTAACCAAAACCAAGGCAAACCTTCTTTTGGAGGGGAGCTGGATAAACCTAAGAGATCACTGAACTATGGAAATTTTCTTAATTTAATTGATGAGCATGAGGAGATACTTCATGGATTCGTGAAGACGATGAAATGATTGAGGCTGAGGATGAACCTAACACTCAGGACCCACCTCAATCAGACCAGAAGCCACAGTCCCTACCTTTTTTCGTGGACATATCGCCCTCCTCTGAGGCTCAACCAAAATCCTTCCCTAAGGAAACCGAACATAAGGAGCCCTCCCATGAGGCAACTAAAAATCCCTCCCATGAGGCACAACTTGACACCTCGTCATTGGGGACTCAGACTGTGGTTCTGGATTCTACTTTTGATGTCACCAAGCCTGTCATGAGAAGGTTCTTTGTGAAACTCTCAAGGGTGTCTTAAACCATGTCTACACCACTTTGAAGGCTGAGGTTTCTTAGAGCCAAGAAGACCTTTCTTCTAAGGCTGATGAACTCCTTGACGAATTCAGAACGTATAGGGACCGTTTTGATACCGCTGAGGAAAAGATGAGAGTTCAGGTTGACAACCAAATGGAGTTCATCAGTGCTGTCAACAACAGCTATGAGAGTCAGGAGAAGAAGCTCATCAATTTTCTAAACCATGCTCTCCCAACTGTTGAAGCAAATGTGTCTTTAAAGACAACCTTGGATGGACTGATCTTTAGTTCTACTGAGTCCACTTTGAAGGTTGGTCAACTTCTAGATTTGCTTAAGGAAGATAGGATTTTTGAGGTCTTCACTATGTTAGATTCTCTCAAGTCTAAGTTGGATGTAGTGAAAGCTAAGTTTGAAGCCATTTATGAAGATGTTCACATGGATATCGAGGCTGAATTCAGATTGAGCAAAGCTGCACAAGGATATATGGCTAATGCTTCTAACCTTTCTGATATCTCCAGTGCACTGAAAGAAGCTGATATTCCCTACCTCAGGACCAGAATCCACACGATGGAAACCACTCAGTCACTCATACAATTGGATGATCACACTATCAAGACTGACACTCAGTCTATAAAGGCAATGGTGACTGAAATGTTTCAGGCTTTCAAGGGTCATCCACCACCTCCTCCTCCGGACCATCACAACGGCCAAAAGTTGGGATTAGTCAACCTGGCCGTTCAACTTTTGAGGGGGATAATGTTGTACCAATGATGCTAACATGGAATGAACCTCCCTCTCAACCTGAGGAGGAGCAAGAATAAATGGTAAACTGCCAACCTCAGGTGCCTGTGATCCCTACACTAACTCCCTTGAATTCCATTCCACCCAACCCTGAGCCCTCAGTATCTAATTTAGATAGGGGCAAAGGCATTACTAATGAAACCCAAACACCTCCACCCAAGAAGCTTGTAAAAGCTTCAAGAGAAAGAAGGCATGATCTTGATGATATTGTCTTCGTACCATATGAGATAAATGGCATAATGTATAAGATGACTCCTGAATAGATTCAAGAGTACCTAGACAGGATGGAGAGGGCTAAGACTAGTGAGGCAACAAGAGCTGAGATACTCAAGGTGTCCATTGAGTTCGTTAAGGAAGTGGGTGGTGACCCTGATGAGTTGTTAAGTGTAAAAGGAGGACAAGAGTTCATTCATAAGCAAGAGGAGGAGCTCAAGGCCATTCATGATGAGATGATCAAGAAGCAACAACAAAGAAGTTCCCAACTGAAAAATCTATTTGATCAATATACTAAAGTTACCACTTAAACACGAAAGCCCGAACCAATCCCAAATCTTCAAATCATTCCTCACACTACACCAGTCTCAGTATCTGTTTATAGAAAAAATGATGAAAGGAACTTTGAAGTGATGAAGAAATTTTCATTTGGTGATTTTGGTCTGAGTGAGTGGGATGAAATGGGTAGAATTTTCAGGACCAAAACAAACAAATGTGTCCCTGAAATACTCAAATCTCTCAGCAAGAGATATGAGAGGTTGAATCAGATCAAGGATCAGTTAGGAATCACTGAGGATCTTCCTCTGGCTGAACAGGATCCTTCCAAGACTCAGGGACGAAAAAGGAAAAGAGTGGAGCTCAAAGCTGAGACTACTTTCCCTGGGTTAGAATGCAATCGAACCCTCCCTGAGAATGTTCCTTTTGTGAACAACATGGTCATCGAAGAACCTGAGTGGGGTATCTTCTTCATTGATGTATTTGGAGACCAAAATTATCAAAGGATAAGTGACGTTGAGAGATGTCCCACTGAAAGTATCTGAATCTTCCTTGTGATGGCTGGACAAGTTGAGACTGAGTAGAATAAGAAGTTTGCTGAGAAGCTCAGGGAGATGATTGCAAGGAGGCCTGACAAATAAAAGGTGTTGAGCTCATAAAGGGTACAGAGAGAAGCAATGGATGCCTGAAGGGTTGTAATCTTTTGTTTTTTTTATGTTTTTTCTTGTATCAGACTTACAAGTCTTTGTAATGATGAATAAAAGAAAGTACTTTGTTTAAAACAAGTCTCTTCAGCAGTAGATTAGTTTGTATGAGAAGAATCCTATTTGCTCACTTATAACAATTTACTTAGGCATATTTTATATCCAAATAGGGGGAGATTGTTAGGTCAATTCAGTGCCTAATGATCTCAATGATGGATTTTGTAACACCCCCAATTTTACCTTTACGCAGCGGAACATTGATCTGGGGTATTACTTCATAGAACATAAGTCATAATAATAGAAAACAACTCAAAAGAGTAATGAAATCAACTTTCTTTATATTTCATTGAAAAATCAGAGTTTTACAATATTAGGTTCCCAAAATCTAGAAGAATTTCAGTCTTGTGCCTCTTCATGCCATCCTTGTGCTGCTCCATGCTATCAGTCACTATTTATCTGAGATATATGCTTAAAGTCAACACAAAGGTTGAGTGAATTCATAGGTTTGTAATAACAGTTTTTGAATACAAGTATATCCTTCGTGCTATGTTGTTATACACCCACATGAAATCAGTTATCCTATTGCACTATGCTCATGAACCGCTACTTTACATAAAGAAACCATCAAATTGCCCTTATGCAGGTAGTTTTCCAAACTTCTGAGTTAAGCAAAATAAAGTGTATCTGTTTAGCCTAGGTAGGAACCTTCAACTGCTAGCAAGCACGACTTGTCCAGATAGGGGATATCAAACCCCAAATAGTACTATTCACGATATTAGTGCTCATTTTCAAGAAATGATTAACGGTTTACGATTAAAAAGGGACTTAATGGCAGTAGTAAACATAGTGTCAATAATCATACCATTCAGTTTTAAAAGCACTTGTATTCCAGTTTTAGCATATATCCCCCTCACGGGTTTTTAAATCATTTATAAAGAATTTAAAAGTGAGGTTGTGAACTCACCTTATGTCCACAGAATCCGAGATATGATCATATATATTTCATTTACAAATAAACAGCTTGATCATACAAACCACAACTTGGTCTCATAAACAACAGTTTTTTTTTTTTTGGTAAAAGGGACTATCCCCGGTAAAATATATTACACCAAAAAACATTGAAGTACAGATGGAATGTGGCTGAAATACCACATTAACCTCAAGCTAAATGCTTGATAAACGCCTACAGCGATGTATATGACATGCCATATACATTTACACACCTAAAAATAGAACAAAAATAAATTCAAAGATTTATTCTTGCCTTCATTTAGCTTTATCCCTCTTGTCATGATATAAGTATGCAGCTTCATCATAGACATTCTCAACCTCTTCTACCTCCGAATCAGATTGATTTAGAATCTCAAAGCTATTTGATGTACCAACACCACCCTCATTCCGACTACTTTTATTCATGAAACCTGCCTTAAACGTTGCTGGAAATTCAAAATTAGAATCTAGATTATTCGTCCGTTTAGTAGGATTAATTGGAGTCACCGCAACAAGGGCCGGTCCACTCTTAGCAGAAGATGCACTCGTACCGGCCTTTGGTATCGATGGAGCATTCTTATTATACTTGGAAGTTGAACTAGCTGGTAAATTGACTTTAGGAACATAAAGAGGTTTACTACCAACCTGGAAACCTCCATTCACGCTGCCATTAGTCTTTTTACCTCTCTTCTTCTTACGTTTTACATTCTGAAAACCTTCCTCCTTTTGCTCATTGACCTTGCTAAGATCAGCAACTTGCGTAGCCATAGGGCGAGCCGTAACAATTTTAGGACAGCACGTGTTATCATGGCCAAAAGTATAACATTGGGAGCACCGTAATGGCGTCCATTCATACTCAATAGTAACCGTCTCATTTGAATATCCAGACCCATTTGATAAAGGGACACCAAAAGTTAGCGTTTCCAATGGTTCATCTCTAGCACTGACTTCAATCAAGCACCGTGCATAACTACTTCTTCCCCACGATTCCCTACACATGTTAGTCGTGTATGCATCAAGCATAACAGGCTTACCAACATGGGAAGCAATAATGCTTAACCCATCTTCCAAAATACCTGAATTGGCACATTATGAATTTTAACCCACACTGGCAAACTTGTAAGTTCTTCCTTTTCCAATCTTGTATCAATTGACCATTCTTTGAGCACAATTGGAACCTTACGGATCATCCACGGGCCATTTTCAAGAACATCCTCCATCCCCTTATGCGAACTGAATTTAAAAAAGAAAAACCCTTTCGCATTTAACATGATACGAGTAAGCCCAAACTTACCCCAATTTTGTTTAACAAAGTACTCCACAACTGGGTATGCAAGCCGTTTACCAATAAAGTACCCATATAATGTGTTCTCAAATCGAGTTTGTACCTCATTGACAACTTGAACTGGCATGCAAAACATGATACCCTCATCAGGGCTCGTAGGACATAAACAACAGTTTGATCTCACACAAACCTTGATTTAATACATTGTGTATAGTATCAAGTCTTTGATGATTTTTAGTTCAATATTGTTAAGTGTTGGTGATATAATCTTTTATTATTATTTGGTGGTAATTCTAGCACCAGTTTTCGGGCCATCATACTTAGAAGCCATTCTATAAACGTTTGAGGAGCGAGGGCACTTTAAATCGTAAACCCAACCACTCAGTCAGAACGTAATATCGAGATGGAACATCTTTGAATAAAGCTCCCTACTAACATGATACTTTCATTATTTCCTCTTATTCATGATTAATCTTCTTTAATTTCAAAATTGGCAAAATTAGTCCTTTTAGTTATACTTTGTTATAATTGCACTTTTAACCCTTAAAGTGTATAGTTTTAGTATTTGCATTTAAACCTTCAATATTTAACCTTAGGACATCAAAATTTCCAACATTTATTCTTAGAGCTTATACTTTTATAAATGACACTTTTGGCCCAAAATGTTATTTAGTTTCAAAAATGACAGTTCTAGTCCCTATACTTGTAAGAATCACATAACAACCTCAAAAATGGACCAAATGATCTAGGATTTTAAAAAAACGTTTCTAGACATGTTTATAATCATAATAAAAACATTTCTTCAGAATTATAGATTTTGAAATGGGTTTTTGATTATTATTTCATGTAAATTACAAAACTAGGGTTTTAAGACATCTTTAACTTATAACTTCTATCTGAAATGATGAAATGACTTAGTTTCATTTAGATTATCTTTCTAACATAATCTTGGCATTATAACAACTCTAAGAAAGTATTATAACAATATCAAAGCATAGCTAACATAGGAATTACCTAGGATGCTCCAAAAGGGCTCCTAATGGCTTCTTATGAACATATCTTGCTATCAAAGCTTCAAGAGCTTCAATGGCTAGCCTCTAGACCTGGTTTCTGGTCTTGGGACATGTCCTATAACGTATATAGAAGTGGAAATCATAATGGGTATGGAGATACAAAGGAAACGGGGTGCAAGTTTCAAATGAAGTTCATATGTCCTATTTATACTAGTTTCAAGCCTTAGCCTCCAAGGAATGCCTTGAAGCGTGTAAGTACCAGGTGTTAGTGACTAAGGAAGCCTAGGAAAGATCTATGCAAGTCTATTAGTGATTCATTACGTCTAGGATCAAAATATCTAAGTTTATGGCTAAGGATAGGTCACGGCTACAAATGATAAGATCAATGAGGTGTAGCACACAAGTAGGTGCATCACCTAGTTGTAAAATATCTCTTAAATATCTCTTATTACTGATCCAATGTTTAAATTTAGGAGGGAAATGGTTTTGAATGCATATTTGGAGGGAAAACCAAAACTGGGTCCTAAATTAGGGCTTGTAACTTTTGGTTTGTTTTTTTGGTGATTAGGGACATGAGAAAGTGATTAGTGAATGATTAAGGCTTAATTAGGGTTTAGACATTCTATTTAAGATATTTGGGTCTATGGTTTGAAGTTTAACAAAGGTTTGATGTGAAAATAGGAAGTATACATATGTAGATTAGGCTTTTTCTAATGATCTAGGGTTTAAATCTTAGTAAATGTGATTATCCTTCAATTCGCTACTGATGTAAACTTAATTTAGGTCCTATACATTGTGTTTTAAGTGTTCAATGAGTTCCCACACTTGGTTTAATAGCTTAGTTTAGGTAAACATATCTAAAGAGTGAAAATACCCATTTTAACCTAATTTACAAGCCATGCATTGAAATATTGTACCTTGTGCATTAGGGTACTTGTACATTGTCTTAATATAATCTTATAACCTTAATGAAGTCCTATAAATATTTATAGACTTGTCCAAAAAGAACTAGGTAGTGATTCCATGTAGATTGCTTAATATTATGGTTTTTAGGTCATTAATCCTAATGACTTTTTATCTTGGGTAATTAGGGTTTGTACCTTTATAAACACTTATTCTAGGGATTATACAATATTTTTATGACTTCTAGGGATTCTACATTTTTAGTTTGAGGGTTTGTATAGGTTGATCATATTCTAGGGACAATTATGGGAGCTTAAGATCCTATGCTTTGATAACTTGTACTTTATTCTTTAACAACTTGTAACTTGACTTGAAATAAATGTATAATCTTAATATGATGCATAGTTGAGTTTTATAATATATGGCAAAAGATTAGACTCTAATTCAATATGAAATGGATTTTATATGCTAATCTTGGTTACTAGGTCTTAACTTGTAATTAGCCTTAGATTAGTGAATATTAGCATTTTGTGATCAATTAACTTTCCTTTATTTGATAAATTGTGATTAGTATATTGTTTTTTATAATAGCACATAGATTTTATGTAGTTACATTGCTTGAAATATTGTTTATCAAGGATTTCTAGGTGGTGATCTAGACTATTATGTACAATTACTTGTACGTAGTTTTGTATGGTTTGTTCTTGCCATTCTTAGGTATTATTAGGTCTTCAAACTATAGTTTACAACTTGTTTATAATCCTTGATGACTTATTCATGTGTATTCTCCATTCATAGTTTACCATTCTTGAGTTTACAACTCATTTATAAGGATTCTAGGGTTTCTAAGGGAATTTAGGGCATCATATTACATTTGAGATGTTCTTATCAATACTGAACTTATTAGATCACTTGTAGATCTTAGACTTGATATATACATTGTATTGACAACATATATGAATATGTTGAAATGGCAGTTCAGGTTGTGAGAAGCAGTTCATCTTACCAAGTAAGGTACAAAAAGCAAAAATTTCTAGCCAAATTTTCATATTAAGATAGTCATAGCTTATAGCACATAAGTGAAATTTGAGGTTTGTCACAGTCTCTCCTCCTTAAAGAAATCTCGTCCCGAGATTATAAGGGTAACATAGCACATCAAGGGCAAACATAGCTCTTAGGTGTTCAAATTCTTTCTTAGAATTTTATTCACATATCAAGAAAGCAACTTTACAGTTGGTATTTAGTTTCAAATTGGTCTCTTTTATCATCATTTTCATCAAAATGGTTTTGCATAAAATATCATTCATGTCTTAGTGATCAAAGGATATTGAAAACATACCAGTTAATCACATAAATCTTCCTTAGATTCCAAAATACGAAAAGGATTGTGATTATTGTTAAGTTCTTTGGGGAAACTCAAGTCAATATATCACTGCTCAATTCAAAGTCTTGAATTGATTATCACATTTTTCAAAATCAATTCGGGTTATTGATAAGGAAAAGATCCTTTTCAACCAGATACTGTTTAATATGGTGTAGTTTCTCATTCACAGTGAGAAATCTGTATCAAAACAGTCTCTCTGATTTACCATTTAAATCTAGCAGTTACCTAACGGTCACTATTCAACGCTCTATGAAGCTCTATTCTCATATAACCTTCTCAAATAGTTTCATGAATTACTTTGGGTTTCGTAAGTTGAAAATCTCCAACTTGAGCCTAGCAGATACGTAAATGGCACTTCTTTCGATAGAGTGCTTCAAATAGTATTGCTTTAATTCTAGCATGAAAGCTATTGTTATTCGGGAAGATTTTTACCAATGTTAAGTGTCCTTCCAGACTTTATAAGACATACAAGGAGTATGTACTTTAGTATTTGGGTAGTTCTTCCACTTAACACATTAGTACACACAAATTTTGAGTATACTTTTAGGATCAAGATGTGAAACACTCGTCACGATCTTAGATGATAAATATTGATTCTCTATGTCAATAGATTATTTCTTGTATAATCTCGTCAGAGTTTCCAAATTATCAATTTCTTGGATAGGAATAGATCTTGTAGCCTTAGTAAAACAATCTATAATGATCCGGATGGCATCATGTCTAATTGAAGTAAAAAAATCCTCATTGTTCTTTCCTATTTCCATGGAGGAATTCACGTTGAACTAGTAAGTCGGATGACTTTCAATATTCTGCTTCTTTTGTTAGAGTATAATATAAGGATTTCAAAGTTTCTTCGGGTTGAATGGATTACTTAAATCTAAAAATTACAAATCTAAGACAAATATTGACGTACTTTTCTAATAGATCTATTCACCTTATTAGTGTACACGTAAGTGTTTAATGAGTCATGAAATTTGGGTAGCAAATAACAGTTTGGGGCAATCATACAATAACATATTTTAGTAAAAGCGTACAATTCAAAAACACAAGTATTCTAACGTTTTATTAAGTCCATACTTGTCTTATATCGAATCTCTTTAAGTCCATTTATAAATTCTTACTAACATAAAGATGCGTCCAACTTTATGCAAGGTATAAATCATAAATTTGGTGATTTAGATTTATTCATTTGACTGAAGAAGTGTCCTAATTCAATTAAATAAATAGAATGTAAATCATTGACTTAGAAATTTCTGACACAACACGAATATAAACATATATTCGACCCTTAAGTTTCCTTTTTACGTTGGCGTGTGTAAGACGTCTTGTATATAAAATCTAAGAATACGGTTTTCTAGAGATGAACGATGCTAAAATAGAAGATGGGATTTTATTCCCTATAAAATACAGAATAATTCTATCAAACATATGATTTATAAGGCCGCTTGCCCTTACAAATCCTAGTCCAATGATCTACTATGTTGAAAATCTGACACCAGATGGTGCAAATTTCTGTGTGATGCAGGGTGCATTTCTTACACAGAAGAAAATTTCCATCATATTCACCGTAGGTTGGATTCATAATCCTATGTTCTGGTTTACTAGACTCTACGGACGTTCATTCACTGCCTAGTTTACGCTTAAGATTCCTCTTATTTTTGTACAGGATTATGCTTAATTACCTTGTCAATTAACTCTTGGAATATGTTAATGACTTCTTTCAATAATTTAGAATTTTAGAAGTGGTAATCTTTCTTTAAAATATTTGATAAAATTCCTTAGCTTTCCTAACAAAATCTTCTGATGAAGGCTTCTTAATATAATTTCAGATGAAATTCCGTGACATAATTCCATGATAAAATCTTCGGATGAAATCTTTTATCATTTCTATGGATTAGGGTTTAACTTTACTACTCTTGAAATTTCCTCGTATATGTCTCGGGGTTATTTTCTTTCATCGCTAAATAGCGGAATTCTTCTTTCACCTTCTCGATCATCTTTCTAATAAATATTTGAAATTTAGTCAAGCGATTGTATGTATTTCTTTTATCTCAATGGGTTGAGTATAAATAATTACCAAGATAACTAACGAAGTGCTATCTTCTTATAGCAAGCTTCATTTCTCAATTCCAAATAGGATAGGTAATATATGACTTTTACCCCAAAGTATGAAAGTTCGTTGTTCCGAATCCTTTCGAATTGAAAACCGGTCTTAAGTGCGACTCAATTGTCTTTTGGTGAATCAAGAGAATGGTTTGGATTGTTTTAAACTATTTGCAAGTAATTAAAGTGTCGATGAGTAAAAGGGAAGTTAAAAGATTAATTCTGAATGACGAGTGAAAATAAATGCATATAAACTTAAAGGTAAAATGGAAAAGTACTAACACACTAAATAAAACTAAAACTTGGAAGATTTTCTGAAAATAAAAAGTACTATAAGAAAGTAAGATCGAAAGAAACCAAAACAAGCCAAAAGAGGCCCAGATCGGAATGTATTCCGATCTGGTGGTCGGAATATAGCTAAAACACCCAATCGGAATGTGGACACAAAGGGTCAATCGGAATATCCAACCAATCGGAATAAAGTGCAAAGTTAACCAATCGGAATAACAAGGGACGAGCACCAATCAGAATAATCAAAAGAAGGGCAAATCGGAATACTTAGATTACAATTCAAATCGGAATACGCAGAAAAACCACCAATCGGAATACTAAAGTGGGATCCTGTCGGAAAGTCAAAACCCTTTTCCGATTGGACTCAATCGGAAAGAGGGGTGGCTGATCGGAAAGCCTCGATCGGAAAGGGGAGTTTGTTGCTGCACGGAAAAGGGACCAATCGGAAAGGGGTTTTGAACCCTTTCCTAAAATTGTGGAAATCGGAAAAGCTAGGTAATAAGCTAAAGTTATAAGCTAATACCCGAAACTTATCAATCCAAATACTTAACCGAATCAAATAAGCACTTTAATCAACTTATCTAACTCGAAATCAAACAACTTTTTAGATTAAACAATAAAAACATAAACTTTTTGATAAAACTTTTTGATAAGAAAAATAAGCTAATCATAAAAATAAGCCAATAAGCACAAAAGTCTTAAAGCTTAATCAAATGAAAACTTATAAAAATGATCAAAAGATTAACTTTTTAAGCACGAAATCAATTAGAACAACATGGATCACATGATAATCGTACCAAAATCAATCTTAAATCAAAGAAAAGTAGAATGAGATTAAGGATTAAAAGCTTAAAATGAACTTGATTAATAAAAATAAGCAATACAAAGTGTTTAATCTTGAAACATTAAGAAAAAGATGAAATTTAGTGAGAGAAAGTTTAAGACTTTCTCTCTCTAAAACTAGAGAAAACTAAAAAAGTGAAAAATTAACTAAAAATCTAACCACCCTCCTAATGACTATTAGGAGGGTATTTATAGGGAAGGTGGAAGGAGTGCATGTGTTGCATCTTCTTTCTTGCTTTCTTCACGTTTTCTCGACTCGACTTTAATTCTTCGTCTTTGTCGTCTCGGGATTTGAACTTGTTGTTTAATTTTCTTCTTCTATTAGACTTGAGTTCTTCGACTTCGTTAAACTTCCGTCCTTTGACTTTTTCTTCGATAAATCTTCAGAATAGGCCTTGGACTTCCGTTCTTTTTGCACTCTTGATCTTTTGACTTCGTCTTTTCCCATTTTCTTTGATAAAAGCCCGTGAAAACCCGTGTTTTCTTCCTTTTTCATATTTTTGTCCTAAAACACAATAAAAACACAAACCACGCATAATTCCGAATTTTACGACATAAATCACACGTTTTGGTCTTGTTATTGTTGGAAATAAGTAGTAAAAGGATAAGTGTTTACATTTTCCCCTACACTTGACCATTGCAATGCCCTCATGCAATGCATTAATTTTAAAGCACGGTTTACATTTTCCATCATAAATAACCCACCTTGGCCTTTATTAAATACTAAACATAAAAGATAGAAATAAGTAAAGAAATTAAAATCTTACATTGGGTTTTGGCGGCCATGAACATTTATCATCCTCAAGTTTCACGTTCCCCATACCAAGCTTAAAAACGAGATCATTGTTATTATAAGTTAGCAAACTATCACGAACTCATGTGGGCCAGTTACTCACTTAGACTCCCTTATTCCTAGGTGTATCTCTTATATTTTATTTTTGTCTTGAATGATCACGAGGATGCATTGTTTGACTTATTTCGATAGTTATTTAGTCCGAAAATAAGGTGAACGATTTAATCAATAGTTAGCTAAAGGACCAAATCTTTTAAAACTGCTTCTCGGGATATCAAAAAGTTCATATCTTGGCATAACTTGGTTCGCGATTTGAGACCTTTCTCGGGCCGATATTTGACAGCGACTTCATACTTCGAATCTTCGAGAGACGTTCTTGAAATTATGGTCTTCTCTTCATAATAGGAATTTCTTCACTTGAAGCTTTTGAGAGATTCTTCATCTTTGGACCATGACTTCTTCATTTTTCTCCAACCTTTATTTTGGACTTTGATATACAACGATCCGCCTCCTTTTAGGACTTGGATCTATTTATCCTCATACCTTGTTAGGGTCTTTTCGGATAGACTTCTCCATGACTTTTGGGGAGTTCTTGCTTTTCGTCGTGTGTCTCGATCCTTCATATTGATTTTCGATAAATGATTCTTCACATCACTTTTGGATCTTTAGCAACAAAATGTAGCCCTCATGCCTTGTTAGGGCCTTTTCGGACTCGCCAATCTTCGCGCCCCGCTTCATAAGTTATGCCTTGGCTATGAACTCTAGTCATTACCGAGCAACTTTTAAACGATCTGGGGCTAGAAGCTAAGTAACCTTTTAAATCGTACAACCTTAATTATTAGCAGATTAATTTATTAACAAGCGGAGGGAGAATAGGCTCATAATTAACTCACATAAATTCACGAAAGAATACCGAACTTATAATTGACTCTATCATCTCTCGTTCTCCACAGTTTAAAATCTCAAGGAATGAGACTCGTGGATGCTTAGCCTATTAAATCAAAGTTTTGGGTTTTCGAGTCGCCTATAGGATCTTGCAAATTCTTAGACTTTTTCAAGTTTAGAAATTACATTTTAAAGTTCCCTTGATAAACGACTCTCTAGGATCAATTATAGGAACTTGCGAAAAGTTCTTGTTCTTAACCCGTGAGAGTTAAGACTTTCGCGTTTTATAGCTCCCTATATAAAAGCCTAGCAAAACTTGACTTAAACACGTTAAGGATACTAGCTAGAGTAAATTTAGATAAGTAAACTCGGGTTGAGTCAAAATGTTCACGACTAGGAAAAATTTAAAACCACTTTATTGAAAATTTATTCTATCAAAGGAAACATAACAAAGGCAAATACAACTATACAACTAGGCCAAAATAGATTAAAAATTTTGAAAAATGTCGAAAAATCAAATTTTCCGGTTAAAATGAGGGCAATTTCATGGAAAAGACCACTTACTTCGATAGAAGTCCCCCCTACACTTGAGATAAACATTGTCCTCAATGTTTAAGCATGTGGGAGTAAACTCCCCTACACTTATGACATTGTGCACTTTGTTTAAATCTTGCTAAGGAAAGGACAACTAAAGTGAATTCAATGTGAACATATAGAATATGAAATAATGAATCACAAGAGTTTAGGATAGAACCGGGAAGATGGAAAACACGGTATCACGGTTCGTCAAAAGTCATCAAGATACTTTCTGAAGCTTTAATCCCTGCACAGCACAAGAAACAAGACAACAAACATATGCGGGGCTCCCCCCTACACTTATTATGAAAGCAGTAAAAGATAGAACACGGGTTGCCTCCTGAGAAGCGCTTGTTTTTGTTTACCGAGTCATGAGCCTGACTCGACCCAATTTTAGTTCATGGGGAACGTGGTGAGGGATGGAATCATCTCCTGAGAGATGTCCTCACCAAAGTACAGCTTCAAACGCTGGCCATTCACCTTGAAATTGGGCCCATTCGGCTGAGAAAGCTCAATGGTCCCATACGGAAAGACTTTGGCGACGGTGAATGGACCAGTCCAGCGGCTCTTCAACTTGCCAGAGAAGATCTTCAACCGAGAGTTAAAGAGTAAGACTTGATCACCAACGTGGAACTCTCGGTTCTTGATTTTAGCATCGTGGATAATCTTCGTCTTCTCCTTGTAGATCAGTGAGTTCTCATAAGCTTCATTCCTCAGTTCATTTAGCTCGTTGAGTTGAACCTTGCGATGATCACCGGCTTTGATGATGTCGAAGTTAGCCCACTTCAAGGCCCAGTGCGCCTTATGTTCCAGCTCGATGGGTAGGTGGCAGGCTTTCCCGTACACAAGACGATAGGGTGTACAACCGATCGGGGTCTTGTAAGCAGTACGGAAAGCCCACAGAGCATCATCTAACTTATCGGCCCACGCGGCACGATGCTCTCCCACAGTACGCTCCAAAATTCTCTTCAAGCCACGATTGGAAATTTCGGCTTGCCCATTGGTTTGGGGATGATAGGCGGTGGAAAGACGGTGATTGACACCATACTTTGCCATGACTCGTGCAAATTGATCGTTGCAAAAATGAGTCCTGCGGTCACTGATGATAGCACGAGGAACGCCAAATCGAGCGAAAAGCTGCTTCAAAAAGTTCACAACCACCCTCGCATCATTCGTAGGAAGAGCCTTAGCTTCAACCCATTTAGAAACGTAGTCGACGGCGACGAGGATGTACTTGTTCCCTTTGGATGATGGAAATGGCCCCATAAAGTCGATGCCCATACGTCAAAGATTTCACATTCCTGTATGAAATTTTGAGGCATCTCATCCTTATGTGTGATCTTGCCTTGACGTTGGCAAGCATAACAATGCTTAACCATTTCGTGAGCGTCACGATAAATGGTGGGCCAGTAGAATCCGGAATCAAACACTTTCTTAGCGGTGTAGTTGGGACCAAAGTGACCACCGGTGGGTCCTTTGTGGCAAGCTTGGAGGATGTCAAAAGCTGCCGGTCCGTCAACACATCTACGAATAATCAGATCAGCACACTGTTTGAATAGATAAGGGTCATCCCAAAAGTAAGTCTTAACATCGTTCAAGAACTTCTTCTTTTGTTGGTATGTTAACCCTTGGATGAGAATACCACCCGCTAAGTAGTTTGCAATGTCCGCAAACCACGGGGTGCCATCAAGATTGAGATTTATAGACATTAAGGTCTCAAGGGGGAAAGAGTCATTTATCTCTTTGTTCGGATGATCCCCTTGATATGGATCCTTAAGTCCTCAGATGATCCGCGGCCAGGTTTTCGGCTCCCTTCTTGTCACGAATTTCAATGTTGAATTCTTGAAGGAGTAAAACCCAGCGAAGAAGTCTTGGCTTAGAATCGTTCTTAGTCATCAAGTACTTCAACGCAGAATGGTCCGTGTATACGATGGTGGTGGATAAAACAAGATAGGGGCGAAATTTCTCAAAAGCATAGACAACAGCTAAAAGCTCTTTTTCGGTTGTCGTATAATGCAATTGAGCCCCCGTCATTGTTTTGCTAGCGTAGTGGATTGGTTGGAAGTGTTTATTCACTCGTTGGCCCAGAACCGCACCAATAGCAAAATCGCTAGCATCGCACATTAATTCAAAAGGTAGCTCCCAATTAGGGGTGACCAAGACCGGTGCCTTAGTTAGCTTATCCTTGAGAAGATTGAAGGCTTCGAGACACTCTTTAGAAAAGATAAAAGGAGTATCTTTTTCCAAGAGGTGGGTCATCGGGCGAGCGATTTTAGAGAAATCTTGAATGAATCGACGATAGAAGCCCGCATGACCCAGAAAACTTCTCACACCCTTCACGGTTGAAGGTGGAGGTAATTTGGCTATGACATCTACTTTAGCACGGTCGACTTCAAGACCGGCTTTAGAGATTTTGTGTCCTAGCACAATGCCTTCTTTTACCATAAAATGGCATTTTTCCCAATTCAGAACAAGGCGAGTGTCTTCGCACCGCTTAAGCATACGTTCCAAATTGGCAAGGCAAGAAGAGAAGGAATCCCCAAAGACCGAGAAATCATCCATGAAGACTTCCATGGTTTGCTCAACCATGTCATGGAAGATAGCCAACATGCACCTTTGGAAAGTCCCGGGGGCATTGCATAAGCCAAAAGGCATTCTTTTATAAGCAAATGTGCCGTAGGGACAAGTGAATATTGTCTTCTCTTGATCTTGGGGATCGATGGGTATTTGAAAATAACCCGAGAAACCATCAAGAAAGCAGTAATATTCATTACCCGCTAAGCGTTCAAGCATTTGGTCCATAAAAGGTAGAGGGAAATGATCCTTTCTCGTGGCATCATTGAGTTTGCGGTAGTCTATACAAACTCTCCACCCAGTAACGAGACGGGTAGGAATTAACTCGTTGTTTGCGTTGGGAACAACGGTGATTCCGCCTTTCTTAGGCACACAATGGACTGGACTAACCCAAGGTGAATCCGAAATAGGGTAAATCATACCCGCATCAAGAAGTTTGATAACCTCTTTTTTTATGACTTCATGAATTTTAGGATTCACCCTTCGTTGGCTTTGAATTGTGGGCTTAAAGTCGTCCTCCATGAGAATTTTATGTGTGCAGAAATGAGGATCAATTCCACGGATGTCAGAGATTTTCCAAGCGATAGCTCTTTTATGCTTCTTCAACACGGCGACTAGTCGGGCTTTTTCGTCTTCTTTCAGATCCTTCGCGATGATGACCGGTAACTTCTCGTCGTCTTCAAGGAAAACGTACTCAAGATGAGGAGGTAGGTCCTTAAGCTCAAGAGTAGGAGGATCCTCAATAGATGGTGAAACTAATGATGGATCATCACTGATCACCTCTTTAGGAGCAGGAGGAGACAGCGGGTCCTCATTGAGAAGTCTCTCAATAGTACGAATATCTTCATCCCAATTGGTGGACGAATTATAATACTTAATATCGAGAGGACCCAAGCTAGCTTCGAAATCATCCAAGTCACTTTCTCCAAAAGGAGTCAATGCTGGAGCAATTGAGGCAACGGTCTCAACATTGGGTAGAGAAGAAAGAGTACTTTTGCAAGCATCATGAAAATGTTCTTCACAAGCCTCATCGAGAACATCAATATCATTAACACTCTCATACGAATAAGGTTGCTTAGAAATCTTACCCATGTTGAAGACAATTTTATCGCCACCAACTCTCATGATTATTTCGCCTGCGGCTACATCAATAAGAGTGCGACCGGTCCTCAGAAATGGACGTCCAACGATTAATGGAACACGAGGATCCATCTCGTAGTCAACGACGACAAAATCCGCCGGGAAGGTGAATTTACCGACACCAACAAAGACATCTTCAGCTATCCCCACTGGATAAGCAACCGTACGGTTGGCTAATTCCAAAGTCATTTTGGTGGGGACTAGCTCGGGGAGAGATAATTGCTTCCAAACACTTAAAGGCATTAAGTTTATACTGGCACCTAGATCGGCTAGGGCCATGCAATTCTCTACTCCTGGGAAGTTGCAAGGAATCAAGAAGCGACCCGGATCACCAAGTTTGGTGGGCAATTGCCTTAAGAGCACTGCGGAGCAATTCTCATTAAGTTGGGTCTGAGCGATGTCAAGAAGCTTTTCCTTATCACTTAGAAGATCTTTAAACATCTTAGCGTATTTGGGCATGTGAGCGAGAGCCTCGGCAAAGGATATGTTAAAATTCAATTGTTTAAACATTTTGAGAAAGTTTGAAACCTGAATATCATCCTTGCTCTTTTGCTTCTCTTTCCTCAACCTTGAGGGATAAGGTATATTGGATGAAGAAGAAGGCTTTAAGGGAATAGGATCACTCACAACCACGGGTGGTGGGGAAATGGGGATAGAAGGTGAAGGAGGTGAAGAAAGTTGCTCGTTTTCCTTGTTCACAATCACGGGTGGAGGTATAGGAAGCTCGGGTTCCATATAACCTTTTCCACTACGAGTGGTGATTGCTTTCATCTCCCCTCTTGGATTCGCAACGGTATTACTCGGAAGAGTACCCGAAGAAGAGGGTTGATTACTTTGGATGAGCGAACCAATCATATCACGAAGGTGAAGAGCTTGATTGTTAAAAGAGTTTTGCATGTTTGCATTAATTGCATCACTGTGTTTGGCCATATCATTCCTTAGCTCGGCTCGAATATCGTTCCCTTGTTTTGCCATTTCTCCCTTCAAGTTGCGGACTTGACTCTGAAGATTCGTCACCAACTCCCGATTAGTCTTCATAAATGTCTCGACATCTGGATTCACTGTCATTGGTTGATTGAGAGGTGGAGCCTGGTAAGCTTGAGAATTTCCTTGAGTTGGGTATGGGTTTCTTTGGGATTGATATTGATTATTTGCACGAGGTTGGGATTGGTTTGCAGGAGGGAAACCGGGAGGAGCAAGATAATTGTTGGAGCGATAACTTAGCAAGTTACGGTCTCCTTGAGGGCGAGCTTGATAGCCTCCCGTGGGATAAGTACCATATTCTGCGTTAACGTCTTCAGAATAATTGCCGTGAGTAGAAGGACACTCATTGTAGGAATGAGGACCACCACATGTGTCACAAGAAATAGCAACGGCTTTAGCTTGTTGGGTTTGGTTAGAAGTCAAAATTTGGAGACTTTTGTTAATATCAAGAATAGCACGTTCCAAAACAGACGAGTTGGTGGTGGAAGAAGTAGATGAAACATTGACTCTCTGATTAGATCTTGAGGATGCGGAAGAATCCCAATTCTTGTGGTGAGTAGTCATGTTTTCAATCAACTCTCGACACTCTTCCAGTCTCCTTTTCATAAAAGTACCACCGGCGGCGGCATTGATCGTGTCACGATCACGAAAAGTGAGACCATTGTAAAAGGTGTCAATGAGAGTGACGGGGAGCATATTGTGATTAGGACAGCGGTCGATCAAATCATTGTAGCGTTCCCAAGCATCGAAAAGCGATTCATCATTCTCTTGCATAAATCCACTGATTTGGTTACGAAGGCTAGTGACCATGGATGGGGGAAAGTAGCGCGATAAAAAGCGTTGAGTCATGTCATTCCACGTATGAATAGAATTCTTAGGAAGACGGTCAAACCATTTTTCGGCATGGTGAGAAAGCGAGTGTGGAAAAAGTTGGAGGCGAAGGTCATCCATAGAAACACCGGGCGACTTCATGCTTTGAGTGATAGTAATGAATTTGTCGAGGTGTTTGTTGGCATCATCATTAGGCATTCCGGCGAATGGATTAGTTTGCACTTGTTGGATCATGTGATGCTTCAACGAAAACTCTTGAGCCGTGATATGCATCGGCGCAATCGGGCCTCCGCGTCCGTTCATGGTGGGTTGGCACAATTCCTCCATGGTTCGTAAATCAGGTAGGAGAACATTGTTGTTGTTGTTGTTGTTATTCAAATTGTGTTGAGGTGGGTGATTATTGTTGTTATTAACACCAGCCATATCTAAATCTTCACGAGTCTCGGGCTCAGAATAGTTCGAAGATCTAGTACGCATACACCTGCAGAAGAAAAATATACACAAAGAGAATACCTATATAATATTTTTGGTTTTTATAGGTTTTTTAAATGTTTTTGTATTTTTGAAGAGTTTTATATTTTTTAGGATTTTTTGAAAATTTTTGAAGCGAGGAAAATAACGTTCAAAGAACGGATCCCAAAATTCAATGCGTCTCTCACTAGAAACCGTTTATCGTAACGAAAAGAGCCGGCAGCGGCGCCATTTAATATATGGCTTTTACCCCAAAGTATGAAAGTTTGTTGTTCCGAATCCTTTCGAATTGAAAACCAGTCTTAAGTGCGACTCAATTGTCTTTTGGTGAATCAAGAGAATGGTTTGGATTGTTTTAAACTATTTGCAAGTAATTAAAGTGTCGATGAGTAAAAGGGAAGTTAAAAGATTAATTCAGAATGACGAGTGAAAATAAATGCATATAAACTTAAAGGTAAAATGGAAAAGTACTAACACACTAAATAAAACTAACACTTGGAAGATTTTCTGAAAATAAAAAGTACTATAAGAAAGTAAGATCGAAAGAAACCAAAACAAGCCAAAAGAGGCCCAGATCGGAATGTATTCCGATCTGGTGGTCGGAATATAGCTAAAACACCCAATCGGAATGTGGACACAAAGGGTCAATCGGAATATCCAACCAATCGGAATAAAGTGCAAAGTTAACCAATCGGAATAACAAGGGACGAGCACCAATCGGAATAATCAAAAGAAGGGCAAATCGGAATACTTAGATTACAATTCAAATCGAAATACGCAGAAAAACCACCAATCGGAATACTAAAGTGGGATCCCGTCGGAAAGTCAAAACCCTTTTCCGATTGGACTCAATCGGAAAGAGGGGTGGCTGATCGGAAAGCCTCGATCGGAAAGGGGAGTTTGTTGCTGCACGGAAAAGGGACCAATCGGAAAGGGGTTTTGAACCCTTTCCTAAAATTGTGGAAATCGGAAAAGCTAGGTAATAAGCTAAAGTTATAAGCTAATACCCGAAACTTATCAATCCAAATACTTAACCGAATCAAATAAGCACTTTAATCAACTTATCTAACTCGAAATCAAACAACTTTTTAGATTAAACAATAAAAACATAAACTTTTTAATAAAACTTTTTAAGAAGAAAAATAAGCTAATCATAAAAATAAGCCAATAAGCACAAAAGTCTTAAAGCTTAATCAAATGAAAACTTATAAAAATGATCAAAAGATTAACTTTTTAAGCACGAAATCAATTAGAACAACATGGATCACATGATAATCGTACCAAAATCAATCTTAAATCAAAGAAAAGTAGAATGAGATTAAGGATTAAAAGCTTAAAATGAACTTGATTAATAAAAATAAGCAATACAAAGTGTTTAATCTTGAAAGATTAAGAAAAAGATGAAATTTAGTGAGAGAAAGTTTAAGACTTTCTCTCTCTAAAACTAGAGAAAACTAAAAAAGTGAAAAATTAACTAAAAATCTAACCACCCTCCTAATGACTATTAGGAGGGTATTTATAGGGAAGGTGGAAGGAGTGCATGTGTTGCATCTTCCTCTTGCTTTCTTCACGTTTTCTCGACTCGACTTTAATTCTTCGTTTTTGTCGTCTCGGGATTTGAACTTGTTGTTTAATTTTCTTCTTCTATTAGACTTGAGTTCTTCGACTTCGTTAAACTTCCGTCCTTTGACTTTTTCTTCGATATATCTTCAGAATAGGCCTTGGACTTCCGTTCTTTTTTGCACTCTTGTTCTTTTGACTTCGTCTTTTCCCGTTTTCTTTGATAAAAGCCCGTTAAAACCCGTGTTTTCTTCCTTTTTCATATTTTGGTCCTAAAACACAATAAAAACACAAACCACGCATAATTCCGACTTTTACGACATAAATCACACGTTTTGGTCTTGTTATTGTTGGAAATAAGTAGTAAAAGGATAAGTGTTTTCACACTTATTAATAGGAAACTGAATTGGCTCTTTCAATCCAACGGGTGATACTAATAGCATCTTTTCTTCCTTGGATATCAAAAACTAAGTAGTCATCGAGTCTTCATCCGGGTAATACTTCTTATTGACAATTTGTAATTGCAGGATTGCAGCCACGTCATCGTCAATTCTTCGTCAAATACTTTTAGGGTTTTAAATGGAGGGAAAAGAATATAAGTAATTCAGAATCCAAGGTACACTCATATCTGAAAACATTTGTCACATATGTATAGGAATACATATAAATGTTTATCGAACACAAGGTATATCTTTTGGGTTTATTTGGTAAGGTGTAGGGGAAACTTAATATGTTGATTATCATTCATATCTGAGGATAATAAATCCAACTATGAAACATAGTTCCAAAGTTACAACGGATTTATAAAGATATGACTCATGCATAATCGTAACATAATTTTTCCATGATATGCAACAACTTGTCTTATATAATTGCCAAGCATACCATATATCTTCTTAAGTATTTCTTCCAAATTGCGGGTTAAATTCAACTGATAATTCATATTATCATCAAAGATAACGGAAATTCCAAAAAGATATACTGTGTCAAGTATATGCTTTCTTCTTGAATTAAAGCAATTTAATTCATAATAATTTGGGAGGAAGTCAAGAAATAGGGGTTTCTTACTCCTCAAAAATAAATATGAAATGACAAGATGAGAAACAAAACTCTTATTTATTAACAACTTATCTTGTTTTAACTTACAGGACAAGCTTCTCTTTTTAATATAAAAGTAAAGACATGAAGTTGAAAGTATTTACAACTTCTAGTCTAATGCATTCATCTTTTCTACAGATCTTCTTCTAACTTCTCTTAATCTCGTTGTATGACTCCTCGTCTTTTCCTATGTCTTTCAATATCTTCAATATGCTAGGGAGGAAGTTTTCTAAAATAGGGTAGGATATCTTATTGGTAATTTTAGGTGAATCTTCAAATATAGGTGATGGTGTATTAACAGGGTAAGGTGATGGATAAATTTGATGCTGAGGTCTAAAATCTATGTCTTCCTTATATGTTCTTATAACTTTCAAATAGAGGTTATCATCAAAAGGCAAAACGTCTATTAGGATTTTCTAATCTTTGGGTATATTTTCTGAAGTATCATAAGAATTATTCATCGGAAGATGGGAAATATTCTTAGGAATACTTACAGAACGCTCATCTTTCGAATCCGATAAGATGAAAATAGGCATACCTAATTCTAGAGACGTCGATAAATCCTAACTCATAAGTACTTAAACATAAACATGGTATCATTTACACATTGTTCTACAGGGTAGTAGTACTAGTATTGGTATAATATTACCTCATTCTTGTAGCAGCACTAGCATTGGCACGGAGGACTTTCTTGAAATTATTTTAAAAGTAGTTATAGTCAAGATTTTAATTATTGTTCTCTATAACCATGGCTCTGAGTACCAATCTGTAACATCCCCTTTTTTACCTTTACGCAGCGAAACATTGATCTAGGGTATTACTTCATAGAACACAAGTCATAATAATAGAAAACAACTCAAAACAGTGATGAAATCAACTTTTTTTATATTTCATTGAAAAAAATCAGAGTTTTACAATATGAGGTTCCCAAAATCTAGAATAATTTCAGTCTTGTGCCTCTTCATGCCATCCTTGTGCGGCTCCATGCTATCAGACACCATTTATCTGAGATGTATGCTTAAAGTAAACACAAAGGTTGAGTGAATTCATAGGTTTGTAATAACAATTTTTGAATACAAGCATATCCTTCGGGCTACATTGTTATAAACCCACATGAAATCAGTTATCTTACTGAACTATGCTCATGCACCGCTACTTGACATACAGAAACCAACAAATTGCCCTTATGTAGGCAGTTTGCCAAACTCCTAAGTTAAGCAAAATAAAGTTTATCTCTTTAGCCTAGGTAGGAACCTTCAGCTGCTAGCAAGTGTGACTGGCCCAGATAGAGGATGTCAAACCCCAAATAGTACTATTCACGATATTAACGCTCATTTTCAAGAATTGATTAGCGGTTCACGATTAAAAAGGGACTTAATGGCAGTAGTAAACATATTGTCAATAATCATACCATACAGTTTTAAAAGCACTTGTATTCCAACTTTAGCATATATCCCCTTCACGGGTTTTTAAATCATTTATAAAGCATTTAAAAGTGACGCTATGAACTCACATTATGTCCATAGAATCCGATCTATGATCAGATATATTTCATTCACACATAAACAACTTGATCATACAAATCACAACTTGGTCTAATAGACAACAGCTTGATCTCACACAAAACTGGAGTTAATACATTGTGTATAGTATCCAGTCTCTGATAATTTTTAGTTCAATATTGTTAAGTGTTGGTGATATATTCTTTTATTATTATTTGGTGGTAATTCTTGCACCAGTGTTCGGGCCATCATACTCAAAAGCCATTCTATAAACGTTTGAGGAGCGATGGCACTTTAAATCGTAAACCCAACCACTCAGTCAGAACGTAATATCGAGATGGAACATCTTTGTATAAAGCTCCCTACTAACAAGATACTTTCATTAGTTCCTCTTATTCATGATTAATCTTCTTTAGTTTCAAAATTCGCAAAATTAGTCCTTTTGGTTATACTTTGGTATAATTGCACTTTTAACCTTAAAAGTGTATAGTTTTAGTATTTTCATTTTAAACCTTTAATATTTAACCTTAGTACCTCAAACTTTCCAACATTTATTATTATAGCTTATACTTTCATAAAATGACACTTTTGGCCCAAAATATTAAATAGTTTCAAAAATGACAGTTTTAGTCCCTATACTTGTAAAAATAATATAACAACCTCAAAAATAGACCAAATGATCTAGGATTTTAAAACAAAGTTTCAAGAAATGTTTATAATCATAATAACAACATTTCTTCAGAATTATATCTTTTGAAATAGGTCTTTGCTTATTATTTCATGTTAATTACAAAACTAGGGTTTTAAGACATCTTTAACTTATAACTTCCATTTAAAATGATGAAATGACTTAGTTTCTTTTATATTATCTTTCTAACAAATTTTGGCATTATAACAACTCTAAAACGTATTATAACAAGATCAAATCATAGCTAACATATGAATTACCTAGCATGCTCCAAAAGGGCTCCTAATGGCTTCTTATGAACATATCTTGCTATCAAAGCTTCAAGAGCTTCAATGACTAGCTTCTATACCTTGTTTATGGTCTTGGGACATGTCCTAGGACGTATATAGAAGTGGAAATTAGAATGGGTATGGAGATACAAAGGAAACGGGGTGCAAGTTTCAAATGAAGTTCATATGTTCTATTTATACTAGTTTTAAGCCTTAGCCTCCAAGGAATTCCTTGAAACGTGTAAGAACCAGGGGTTAGTGACTAAGGAAGCCTAGGAAATTTCTATGCAAGTCTAGGAGTAAGTCATTAGGTCTAGGATCAAAATATCTAAGTTTATGGCTAAGGATAGGCCACGGCTACAAATGATAAGATCAATGAGGTGTAGCACACAAGTAGTGTTGGGAATAAAATGAGCTAAGTCACTTAGACGCTGAAAAGAGGAACTCGGACATTGACAAGAGGAAATAAAGTGCTCGCAGATCAAGCACTAACAAGAAATATCCAAGCGCTGACAAGAAGAAGTCCAACCACTGATAGGAATACTTAGTCAACACGTTTAATATTTGAAGTAAAGATATGCTCAATATTGTATTTTCTATATTTATCTTTATCTAGAATAGTTGATAGGTAATCATTTGTACACGACTCCATATGTTATAAAAGGAGGTCGTAGGGTTTGTAGTTGATATACAAATTATTCAGTTTTCACAACTTTCATTGTAAGCAAGTTCGTTTATCAATCTAAAGTGAAAGTTTGGTTTACTTGTTTGTTTGTTCTTTATTCTAAGTGTTAATTCCGCATAACACTTGGATTTTTCAATACAACAAAGTTTCTCTAAGTATTAATCTTGATTCAATATCGTTTAATAGAAAGCTAATCGATCTAAGTTTGGGATCAACAAGTGGTATCAGAGCTTGTTGAGGAACTTTGATCTAAAAAAACAGTAAACCCTAAAAACACCAGAAACCCTAAAACCAAACAAGATGTCTGCTACATAATCCTCTTCCTCATCAAATCACAACCTAAAAATCCCTATGCTCGACCTTGACAACTTTGAACAATGGAAGTTCAATTTTGAACAATACCTTCAAATTCATGACCATACTCTTTGGGAAATTATTGAATTTGGAAATCAATTTTATAAAGCAGCTAGGATTACTGCTGATATTGCAGCAAGAATCACAGCTGGTTCCACTACTGAAGAGCTTAGAGAAAGACCTAAAGATGGAAGAGCTATCTTAACTACAGATATAGCCGCAAGAAGGAATGACATGAAAACTTTGAGCATTCTTACACTCTCCTTGGGACCAAAGAATCAACATAAGTACAGAAGTTTTGATTCTGCTAAAGAGCTTTGGGCAGCTCTTCAAGTCACCTATGGTGGTAGATACTGTCAAAGAAAGGAAGAAGCAACTTTTGCATGAATATGTTGTGTTTAAGGCTCTTCCCAGTGAGAAGCTAAGTGAGGTGAGAAGCAGACTTCTACACATCACTAGCAAGTTATCTTTTATGGGAACAGAACATGATGATGCTGATATCATTACTACTTTCCTTAGAGGTCTTGGTGATGCACAGAAAATTGAGGCTAGGTCAATCATTGCTACCAATGCCCATAAGAGTTCTTCCTTTGATGACGTCTACAAAAAGTTAAAGATTGTGGAGAGTGAGATCTTACTTGATAATGGAAGCAAGTCAACATCTGGAAACATGGCTTTCATCTCACATAGTGAAGCTCAAACCAGTGAAAGAGAGTCATATGTACATCCTGTTACTGGATCAACTTGTGTAAGCGGTGGATCAACCTCTGTCAGCGGTTCAAATTTTGACGCTGACACATACAATGTTGACTCACTAAAGCTTAAACCTGCTGGTATTGATTTGGATACAGTATGTGCATACATCGCGGCATTTCCCAATGGTTCCTTAATTACTTATGAGGATCTTGAGCAAATCAGTGATGAGAATTTGGAAGAGATGGATATCAAGTGGAATATGGCACTTGCAAGCATAAGGGCCAACAGATGGAATAGGAGATTTGGAAGAAAGATGACCTTCAATGATAAAGACACAACTAGATTTGATAAATCAAGGTTGAGTGTTATAACTTCCATAGGATGGGTCACTTCATGAGGGAGTGCAGATCTCCAAGAAGATCTGATGCTGGGAAGACTTCAAGACAAATCATCAAGGTTGAAGATGCTAAGCCAAAGGCTATGGTCGCTATGCAAGATATTGATGGTGTTGGATGGGAATGGAGCTTTATGGCAAAGGATGTGGAAGAGAATCAGGCTTTGATTGCTGATAAGGAAGAAGAAGAGCATGTTTACTTTGCTCTTATGGCCAACTCCTCATCTTCATCAGATAATGAGGTATATGATGATGCTTTTTGTAGTAAAGGGTGTCGATTAAACACTGAAAAACTTAACAAAGAAAATTTAAAGTTAAAATCAGATGTGTTTGATGTAGAATGCAGGCTAGCAAACTATAAAATGGCACTTGCACAAACTGAAGGGACTATAGAGGAATATAAGAAAATGGAATTTGACCTAAAATATCAAATTAATGTTTTGTCTCATGATCTTAAAGTTAGTGTTGAACTTCGGGACACTCCGATAAGATCCAGAGCAGATGTGCAACTTAAGTTAGATGAAGCCATTAAAGATAAAGCAAATGCAGGGCTTAAGATTGAAAAGTTTGATAAAGCTAGTCAAACCCTAGAAAAGTATGTCAGTAAACAAAGAGACCCTAGGGACAAATCTGGGGTTGGGATGAATGAATATGTTGTTGTTCCTCCACCAACTGGGAACTTTTATGGTGTTCAAAGAAAAGATCTCTCTTGGACTGGTATTCCAGAACTCCAAGAAGAGGAATATATTCCTCCACCTAGAGTGCTCACCCTAGTTGAGTAATATCAACAAAAGGTGACTGATCTTGAGCAATGGAAAGCAGCCAACCCTTTTCTTTTTGTTAAGGGTGGAATGCTTAGTGAGAGTCCATTTGTGCCTACACCTATTACTGTGACCAACCCCACTATAACGCCCCATTTTGGTAAATGGAATGTCACGCATGATTATGGCGTGTCATCAAATCATACAAGGTAAATGTCTTAAAAACATTAAATGACCATGAAAAGGAATACCGGAAACAAACATCGGTACCCTAAGTATAAGCTCATTACACACAAACATAAGTAGTGTAAAAGAAAAGGACTAAACTATGTCCATAGAAATAAGTAGAAAAATGTATGATGAAATGCATAAAGTAGAGAAGGCTAGATAGCTTCCAATCCATATGCACATACGCTTAAAGTCTACGAGCGCCCTTCAGTACCTGCCGTTTGGGAACATGAAAGGAAAATGGCTGAGCATAAAGCTCAGTGCACGGATATACAAGTATGACATGGAATAATGTAAGCATATAAGACTAATACCAGCGGAATAACATAAGTTCTAAGATATATGGATTCATGTTCATAAAACTGGTTTTATAGTTTGAAAAGACTTATGTTTCTATGAAAATCTGTTTAATTAGCCAAATAGCCTATATAGGTCATGAGGTTCCACCGTGCATGAATACTTTGAGGGGAGACCTCGTCATACAATTAGAGGGGTTACCTCTAATTAAATAGTCTGGGTAGGAGGGATCAACTCCTAGTGAAGGATGCAAGGCACACATTGCATTCACTCTGATAATACTGATAAACATGTAACTAGGATGCACCCATACGCCCCACCTGATAATATAATATAATGGCAAAACTAAAAAGGAACGCCACGAGCAATCACTTCGTCGTGGGGAAGTCATAACACTGGTGCCTCCAGTGTTATGGTTATGGTACCTCCATAACTAGGTGACACTAGTCATGCATGTATATGGCTTAGGCTCTTATTCTAACATAAGTATCAAACAAATAAAACACTACTGGGAAAACAGTTGGCTGCGAACAGGGAATCCTAATAAGGAAAGAATATCCATACTAAAAGGACGAGAAATCTGTACCTTATGTCCAGTGAACGAAGAAGACGAACGAAAGGAAGTCCTACTTCGATCTCACTAATGCTATATAAATAGTATTCTGATTACGGAGTACGTAACTGATTTTATATTGTGTCTTAGCTTGTTTTATATGTTCATGTCTTGTTTTACTGATTTTAACGTTATGCTGTGTTTTCATGTATTCTGTATATTCTAATGAAGTATTACTTGTATTTCTTGTATTATTATACTTGTTGTGTAATAATAAGTAACTTTCTAAAAATAACAGGTTTCCTAAAATAGAAAGTTTCCAAAAACAGAAAGTTTCCAAAAATAGATTAACTTCTTAAAGAAGATCAGTTTCTAAAAATAGAAAGTTTCCAAAAATAGTAAGTTTCCTGAATTAAAAAGTTTCCATATATAGAATTAAGCTGGATTAAATATCATAAGTCATGTAATTATGGTATAGTTTATTAATAATAACATGTTAATTAAATAAACTATAGGTTATATGATTTAATTAAATATAAGCATGATTTAATTAAATTTAAGGTGTATAAAAAAGGTTAAAACATGTATTAATATTATATTAATAATAACCTAAGTCATGTTTATTAATTAATTATTTTCCATGTTTTAATAATTAATTAATACTGTAGTCTAAATTAAATAATTAAATACTTAGGTTAAAACATGTATTATTTACTAAATAATAATTAACCTAAGTCCATGATTTAATTAAATTAATTACCTGTCATGTTTTAGTTAACTTAATTGTAACACCCCCAAATTTATACAACTTAGTACAGCGGAAGACTAGTTGGTGTTACGGGATGGCACATTACTCACATCATAGACAACGCATAACAATCGCGTCGTTTATTTATAAAGCATTTCCATTCATAAATATCAAAGTTACATCGGTCCCAAGTCATTACATTTCATACAAAGTTTTACAAAATATTTGAATGGAAAATATTGTTTAAGTGCGGGCCATGAATTCTTGTCGTCTTCCCGAGAATTACCTTCAAGTACCTGAGATAAAACATGTTAAAAGAAAAGGTCAGCGATAACGCCGAGTGAATTCATAGAGTTTAGTAAATTCCATCAATATAACTTTGGTATAAAATTAGTACCAAAAACCAATTCATACAAATCATTGTAATAGGCCGTAAAATAGCCAAAAATCATTTTATACAAATCTTTATCGAAAATCATAATATAGGCATGTGCCTTAAAAATTATTATACGAGCCAATGTCGTAAAAATATCATACAATACGTCTTATGACGTTGTATAAAATCAAATAAAAACCGTTATATGAATATGGTTATGAAAACCAAAATACAATCATAATATCAATAGTATGACCCTGTATTGCTAGTCAGGCAATACATCGTAATTCGGAGCGTCTATTAGTATTTCGTTAATTCGGATTATTATAAGCCGCATGACATTGTTACCTTACTAAACCAACAACGGGTAGCTAACCCGATACCAATTTTACCCATCTAAAGTAGCGTGTCGTCACAAAGGTCACGCTATGGAAATCTTCTCATACATTAATTCGCTTACCAATCAATGTGGCACGACGGGGATCAACCGTCAAGGCGCGAACTGGGGTGATCGTCCCCAAATAGTACTATTAAATGCATAAGCGTCTACCAACTCCCGGTAGTTTACAATTCATGCTAATGGGACTTTTAGTGACATAACCTAACTTTAATAATCCATTTGATTTCATCTATCGGGTCCATTAATCATTTATCGGGTCATACAATCGGGTCATTCAATCATTCGGGTCCAAAATCAATAAACAAACAATCGGGACAAATGGTGTCCAAACTTTTATAAAAACTAACATGTTATCTCCCTCGCGGGTTTATAAAGCATTTATAAAACATTTAAAAGAGTGCGAGGCTATGAACTCACGTTGATGTGGGAAGGCGGGTGATCGGCAATTTGGACGTACGGTACGTGCTTCAATCACGGAAACCTAAACAAATAATACTCGTCTTAGACTCATGTCCAATGACTTTATAAAAATAACAATTATGTATACATATGATGATTATATATATATATGATGATCAAGTGGGTTTACATATCCTCATTTACTCATTTTAGAGTTATATGTCGATAACTTTTATACTAGTTTACTAGTTTTACCTATTTACACGTTTTAAGTCCAATAAACTTATTATAAGTTATTTAACTTGTTTTAATCCATTTTGTACTTATATTATCAGTATTTAAACTTTCCATGTTGGGCCCAAATGGGTTAAGCCCAATAAGTTCTTTTTACAAGTATTTAACTTATTTAGTCCAATTATTAGCCCAATGTGTTTACTTAGCTCGTTAATGTCCGTTTGTCCTATAGTTCGGGTTTTTATCGGTTTTTACTTGTTATACATGTCTATATATCAGTATATAGGTTTTATAAAGTTTTCATTAGACGGGTCCAACCATCTAAGTTTTATTTAACAAAAACGTTAATTTTACGGCAATAGCCGAAAAAGTCGTAAAAATCATGTTTATAGTTTTATAACTTATAAAACTTAACAAGTTTCCATTTTTATCATTTATACACTTATTACACCTTTTATATATTTATATAAATAAGTTTTATAAGTTAGTGGGTTTTTATTTACATTTTATATATTAAAATGTGAGTGCTTATATAATAGTATTATTCTTTAATTTCCAAAAATCTGATTTTTAACTTCATCTTCACCAAAAATGCCATATCTTGAGTTCTACATGGAGATAGAAGCTCAAATTTTTATCACATAAACTACATGATATTTGCTACATTTAACTCTTCTATAGCTACTGTTGAATCATCCTTTAAGTATTTTCTAAAAATCGTCCAAAACAGTAACTTCAGATTTATACACTAAACTTGTTTTGATCATATCTCACTCATTATTTTGATTCCATTGCATGGCCAACTCTCACATGTGTACAAGACCCATAGCTTACTGTAAATCTATTCCACTTCATCATTTTATCAGTTTATGACTTACTTCTTTACTGTTTTATACAGCCATGTAAATTAAGCATGATTTTAACCTTGTTTCTTATGGTTTTTCACCTTTTTATCCATGATTATCAACAACAAATCCCCACATAACATTTTTATCATCATATAAATCATAAATATATACAATACGAAATAAAATACATGTTTACATAATCAAAATAACAAGAAGTTGAGGAGGACAATCTTTATACCACCAACTTGATGTAGGTTATGAGTTTGGCATGGTTTTGGATGGAGAAACTTGTAGACAACCATGACCATCTTCAAGACCACCATGCTCCATGAACTCATTGTGGAAAATCAGCCCTACCACTCCATGAAAACTCCTCCTTGGATGTTATGAGCACCACCAATCAATAGGGTTTCAAAGTGGCTTCAACATATGTGTAAATAACACATGATTTTGTGGTGGAATCAAGATCAAATTGGGTGTTCTTGTGGTGGATATGGACGGCATTTTTAGAGAGAGAAGAGAGGATTGTGTGAGTGGTTTGCATGGTGAAATGAGAAGAGTGGTAAGCTTGCTAATGGTTTTGTTTGTGTGTAGCTTCAATGTGAAGCTAATGTGACATGTGTAAGTCTTTGTGAGATAACTTGACACCTAAGTGGTGTTGCTAGTTAACTTGGCCGGTTTTGTGAGTGGGGTGGGACAAGTGTCCCACTTGTCTCATCCCATTTATTTACGGGTACTCCTCGATTCTAGTTTCCTCGATTTGCGTGCCCTCAGGTCGTTTTACGAAAAACGTTTTTATAAATTATGAATCAACGTCACAAAACGAATCCAATAAAAATTGTTTCATCAAAAACGGAGTTCGAAAACGTAAATACGTAATCCTAAGGTTTCCGGTTTAGTCGTAAAGGACGTTAAAATAAAATCGTAAGTCCTAATCTCTTCTCGTAAATTTGTGAGTTTATGAACTAACACAAATTTAAAACTCCAAAATAATATTCGCGAATAAATTTATTTTCTGAAATGTCGGACTGTCACCAAAGACGGTGTATGTAAACGTAAGCACGTAACGTTGAATCCTCCGGTTTAAACGTAGTCGATGCTTCTTCAAGACGTAAATCCAAATTTCTTCCCAAAAATAAGTGAGTTCATATTGTAACATTAAAATAGTATTTTCAAATAATATTTGAGAATAAAATATCAATCGTAAATTGACGGATTGTCACAGCATTTACCCCTAAACAGGATCTTTGTCCTCAAAGATCATCTTACCTTACTACTCGCTTCTTATAGAGTTAAAGCCATGTGGGTATTTCCTCCACATTCGGTCTTTTCTCACAAGTGCAATTCGTTACAATACGCGAGTTTCATCAAACATAACTACGGGAATAAGATCAGGCTAAATGTTGACTTACTTTCTCTATCCATGATATTCACGGGTTTCTGATGAATGCAACTTTTCGCCGATCTAAGCTTTACTAAGAATAATCAGAATTTCACTCGATAGATATTCCATCAAGTGCGATTTACGAAACATAATTCACGCGGTTCTTGAAGTCCTAGGGTAGATCCAGCTTATATGCCTTTCAATCCCAACTTTTACATCATTCCAATGGTCCCATACAACGGGGACTTATATCCCATGATTTGTCAGATCATGAATTCATTTTCCCAAGGTTAAAATTTTTGGCATAACTTCGCTACCCATTTGGCACTTCAAGATCTACATTTCATATCCACATAACCTCCTGCCCACCATCGGCAGTTAATAATCAAATCCTAATTTCAACAATCATTTCAGATCTCGCGGGTCGGGTATTTTGCAAGGATAGGTTCGCCATCATAGGAAACCTTAAGCCTAAAAGACATGTCCAACTCACAACGGATGTATGTCGGGTGTCTTCATCTCAACTCTTGCTTACAGATGCTCTAGGATTTAGATCCTAACAAGATTCGATCTCGATCCTAATATGATGATTATCAATGATAATCCCTTCAAAGGAAAACGATTATACGGTCTATTACCAAAGGTCAATCATTCAAACATAAAACAGCACTTCTATTACTCTGTATCATTACTTTACCTGGTCCCTTCGATTTGGGATGGTACATAGTACTCTCATCAAGGTTCGTTCTCAATGATTTCTGAGCAAATCTCTAGAAATTCGATGCGAAGCGAGGATCTTGATATAGATGATCGATACAGGCATGCTACGTTTACATAACTCTTTTGCATTTATCATTAACGAGAATGATATTAGCAGATTTGGTTAGTCTGTCGACGATGACCCAAATCAAATCAAATTCAGAATATGACCTTTGCAACAGCTAGACGTTTACTAATGTATGAGGCGATGTCTGCCTTCATAATTGCCATTAGTACAACTTCTTCAGACAAAGATACTTTTAGTCAAAATGACATACATAGAATACTTATACTTACAAATTCCAATTTAACTCTATCTCACAATCCTCCATATTTAGGCAACCATAAGTGGTCTTTAAAGCATTTAACGCTATCGGCTTCTTAATTTTTAATGGTTCACATTAGTCGCGAGCCGTTTTTTTTTATCTATATTATCCTTATTACAAACATCGTTCATAATTAAATTGTTTGGCAATTTATTTTGCACATTCATTACTAAGGAACATGTCCTAACTGGTTCTTTATATCTTTTATGTTTCAGTTTCATATTTACTATTATCTTTATCCGTTTTACTCAATCTGACGTCTAAAGCGTCGATAATTATTACAATTAATTAAATAATTATTAGTTAATTTTTATGAAGCGTAAACGTAAAAGTTTTAAATTTCTTAGTTCGACCAATTATAATAAAATGTTCAAAAATAAATTTGAATTTAATTAACACGATTTTTGTTGATTTATCGAAAATAATTAATAAGATTCGTAAATGTTTGAATAATCTTTGTTTATACTTTGGTCAAAATTTCCTTAGTTTGAAAAGTATCGTTTCAAATTTTCAGGTTATGGTATAAATGGTTTTACTCAGTCCTTCTTAAGTTATCTTGAGGTACACACAAACATTTACCCCTAAACAGAAGTTTAGTTAAATGGTTTGTGTATAAGGGAATAATCCCTTTAAAAATCCTTTGTTAAAACATTTGTCAAAATATATTTCCATTTCTTTTTGGTAAAATCCAAAGTCTTAAAAGGGCTCTTAATTTTTGAAGAGTCTATATGCATACATCTTACCATTTTTAATCCAACGGTCATTTTATGTAAAGGATTAAGTTTTTAATCACGTGTTAATTATTTAAGATACAGGTTTTCATTGTTTAGCCAATTCAGGGCAATTTATAACTAATTATTAACTCCTTCTTATTCTTATAATCAAATAAATGGTCCTTAATGATCACGAGCATGAATTTATCAAATTACATCCTACACACGTGATTCACCAATTTTATGAATACTACATGTGCATTGTCAATCCAAACGACATCACGTGAAACTCATAACGTTCATTACAAGCACCGGATGTAGTGATTGGAATAGATAATCTCTTTCGCAGATGCGAAGTTGATGATAACCATGCTAAGGATCAAATCTTTAAAACATACACTCAGAACCTTGTAAATGATCGAACAAATCTTCCATTTCGAGTTATGGATATCGTTTTCGATTGTCAATTTACTCAGTTCACAGTAATCTATAAATATAAGGAAAGATAACACCATAGCTCTTCAGGATGACAGGCTTGGTATAATAAAATCTTTCTCCGACAACTTTCTCAGTTGTACGGTAATTCCTTAAATTCAGATGGTGCTGACGTACAGTGCACAAGCCATAGGTGCAGTACCGGGAATATAATCAATACCAATTTCAACTTACCTTAATGGCGAAAGTCTAGGTAATTTACCAACAAATACTTACCAAAGCTTCAAATAACAGAAACATCTTTTAATATGTTCATATTAGGTTCTTCTAGATTACAATATTTATAACTAGTTCACAACCATTCACGGTAATATTTCAAGTCTTTATACAGGATATGGTCATCCATCAAGAATTATTTAGATCACTTTTGATAATCAACATCTTATCTTTTAGGGAAATTCTACTCGAGTTCCCATCAATTAAGACAATGTCGTCATGTCATAATCAATCAATTCATTCCACTGGCACTATCTACTTTCCAGTTTTATTATTGTCGATAAGATGCGAACTTCTCAAAAGTCTAATAATAATTCATAATCCTTCACAAATTCAAGGATATCTGGATACACAATTACTATCTAAAGAGTAAGGTCAACGCATAATCTATGCGAGAGAATTTCAAGTCAGATACAGACGAAAACATTTAATGAATATGAATATATTCCATGTTTTCATAAATTGAGTACGCATTCGAAAGCTCCTCGGATCGTTACCCAGGTCATTCAAATGAAATCAAATCAAAAGAAATGATAGGAACGTCAATACATCCAGTCGGGTATCAACACTCGGTAATCATATACTTTTCCTAAGAATCTCACTACGGGAGAATTGGACAAGAAAGAATTGTCAATTGTCAAATAAGACAATTTCCACAAATGAGTAAATTCGACTCAGAAGAATAGATGCTACAGGCACATATGTAGGTGTCCCTAACATTATGTCCTTATTTTTCACTTCTTGCAGATCTCATAAAATTTAATCTTTCACAATCTTCAAAGAAAATTTAGTGTTTATTAATCAGTTTTATGGTGACTACTAATCAGCCTTGCATGGTCCATTCCAAATTGTATGTAGGCGCGCAACTATATACAATTTCAAGATTAACGATGCAATACTCAGTTCGTCAAAATTTTATCATCATAAAAACATTTTCATGCTTAATTCTTAAATAAGAATCAAAAATATATTTACAAAGATTTTCCTTGTTATGAAAACAATTAAGTTTTCCAAAGCATCTCTTAAACAACTTCATTTTGATATTAATCACTTATAAATCTTACTTTGAATAATCCTTATTGTGATGAAAATTAAATTTTCTCAAAGGATACGGTTTTATCTTTATAAAAACAATGAGTGATCTGCAAAGGAGTGATGAAAGCTTGTTCACCAAGAACTAACTACAGTACGACAGGAAATGAGCTTAGCCAGATAATCATGAGGTTAATGACCTCGTTGGCACTCAGAAAGAATGATCCACAACGTAACTCGATTCAAGATGAGTACTTGCTCGATGGTTGCATCACTAATGCGAACATTAGAAAGAAGCAATAAAAGATAGATATCATCGATACATGTAGAATTTAGCAATCAAAGGTAGTCTTTTCATTAATCACAAACAAGTCAAATTGTACCGTAACACATTACGTGTCACTATGTCATACAATTTACAAAACTCATCCTACCAACTGATATCTCAGTTAAGTTAGGGATTTTTAAAAGATACCACAATGAATACTAATCTACAAGAGTCATTAGGTGTTCCATATGTCCCGGAAGATCCATCGGTCTCAATTCAGAAGAAGATTTCTTCAATTTATTTCTTGGACACTGGGCATCCTCGTTAGTGGACAATGGTCTAGGAACAACCCTTAACACGAACCTACAATCAATTAAAACCTTATAATTCAATCACAGAACTTAACGACTTCCTCTTAACAATCTCATATTCCATACAAGTTAAGTTTTACTTTTATTTATTCAAGTTTCAACCAATTTTATACTCAATTCGATATCCTACCTCAATCTCCAATACTTTCAATCTTATTCTTCGGCCTTGTAAAGGCAATACAATCTCAATATAAATCAACACTTAATTTCCAATCCTGTATCTCTTACAACAACAATTATCAAATGAGTCACTAATTATGAAATGACTCGATCATTCAACTAGACTTCTCGGAAAGGTATTAGTGGCATGAGGCTTTTGGGTACTGGTTCCAATGACAGCCTCAACTGCAACATTCACCCTTTCGATTTCAATTTAAGAATTGGATGACAACGAATCATATGACATCTTTCTAGGTGGTAATGTTTTGTCAAACTCCACTCTATAAGGAAAGATCGTCATGACATCGATATCAGATTTAATCTCGCCAATTCTTTTTCAATATCGCAATCAACTAATACTTATATTTCTACGAATATCAACCATTTGTTGGGATCATAAGTATCCACAACTTGGTTTAGATCTAGGATAGCTAGAATTCCTACGAGAATAGCTTCGATAAATTTACTAGGGGATTTAGGGTTACTTGTGACAATCTACGTCATATAAATACCTCGTATAAATATCAAAATAATCATCAAACAATCATGTAATAAAATTACATCATATATATATATAATCTAAGTTATATATATATTAAAATAACACTTCTCAGTCTTGGCCTTGTCGGTAACTCGGGAATTCTTCGGCACCGTTATAGTCAAAAGATTTTTAGACATTTTTAGAAAAATGTTTATAGTTAAAAGATTTTGAAAAGTTTTATTCAAAACCTTAGTTTTAAAAATCTTTCGTTCTCTATAACGAGAGCTCTGATACCAAACTGTAACACCCCCAAATTTATACAACTTAGTACAGCGGAAGACTAGTTGGTGTTACGGGATAGCACATTACTCACATCATAGACAACGCATAACAATCGCGTCGTTTATTTATAAAGCATTTCCATTCATAAATATCAAAGTTACATCGGTCCCAAGTCATTACATTTCATACAAAGTTTTACAAAATATTTGAATGGAAAATATTGTTTAAGTGCGGGCCATGAATTCTTGTCGTCTTCCCGAGAATTACCTTCAAGTACCTGAGATAAAACATGTTAAAAGAAAAGGTCAGCGATAACGCCGAGTGAATTCATAGAGTTTAGTAAATTCCATCAATATAACTTTGGTATAAAATTAGTACCAAAAACCAATTCATACAAATCATTGTAATAGGCCGTAAAATAGCCAAAAATCATTTTATACAAATCTTTATCGAAAATCATAATATAGGCATGTGCCTTAAAAATTATTATACGAGCCAATGTCGTAAAAATATCATACAATACGTCTTATGATGTTGTATAAAATCAAATAAAAACCGTTATATGAATATGGTTATGAAAACCAAAATACAATCATAATATCAATAGTATGACCCTGTATTGCTAGTCAGGCAATACATTGTAATTCGGAGCGTCTATTAGTATTTCGTTAATTCGGATTATTATAAGCCGCATGACATTGTTACCTTACTAAACCAACAACGGGTAGCTAACCCGATACCAATTTTGCCCATCTAAAGTAGCGTGTCGTCACAAAGGTCACGCTATGGAAATCTTCTCAAACATTAATTCGCTTACCAATAAATGTGGCACGACGGGGATCAACCGTCAAGGCGCGAACTGGGGTGATCGTCCCCAAATAGTACTATTAAATGCATAAGCGTCTACCAACTCCCGGTAGTTCACAATTCATGCTAATGGGACTTTTAGTGACATAACCTAACTTTAATAATCCATTTGATTTCATCTATCGGGTCCATTAATCATTTATCGGGTCATACAATCGGGTCATTCAATCATTCGGGTCCAAAATCAATAAACAAACAATCGGGACAAATGGTGTCCAAACTTTTATAAAAACTAACATGTTATCTCCCTCGCGGGTTTATAAAACATTTAAAAGAGTGCGAGGCTATGAACTCACGTTGATGTGGGAAGGCGGGTGATCGGCAATTCGGACGTACGGTACGTGCTTCAATCACGGAAACCTAAACAAATAATACTCGTCTTAGACTCATGTCCAATGACTTTATAAAAATAACAATTATGTATACATATGATGATTATATATATATATATGATGATCAAGTGGGTTTACATATCCTCATTTACTCATTTTAGAGTTATATGTCGATAACTTTTATACTAGTTTACTAGTTTTACCTATTTACATGTTTTAAGTCCAATAAACTTATTATAAGTTATTTAACTTGTTTTAATCCATTTTTTACTTATATTATCAGTATTTAAACTTTCCATGTTGGGCCCAAATGGATTAAGCCCAATAAGTTCTTTTTACAAGTATTTAACTTATTTAGTCCAATTATTAGCCCAATGTGTTTACTTAGCTCGTTAATGTCCGTTTGTCCTATAGTTCGGGTTTTTATCGGTTTTTACTTGTTATACATGTCTATATATCAGTATATAGGTTTTATAAAGTTTTCATTAGACGGGTCCAACCATCTAAGTTTTATTTAACAAAAACGTTAATTTTACGGCAATAGCCGAAAAAGTCGTAAAAATCATGTTTATAGTTTTATAACTTATAAAACTTAACAAGTTTCCATTTTTATCATTTATACACTTATTACACCTTTTATATATTTATATAAATAAGTTTTATAAGTTAGTGGGTTTTTATTTACATTTTATATATTAAAATGTGAGTGCTTATATAATAGTATTATTCTTTAATTTCCAAAAATCTGATTTTTAACTTCATCTTCACCAAAAATGCCATATCTTGAGTTCTACATGGAGATAGAAGCTCAAATTTTTATCACATAAACTACATGATATTCGCTACATTTAACTCTTCTATAGCTACTGTTGAGTCATCCTTTAAGTATTTTCTAAAAATCGTCCAAAACAGTAACTTCAGATTTATACACTAAACTTGTTTTGATCATATCTCACTCATTATTTTGATTCCATTGCATGGCCAACTCTCACATGTGTACAAGACCCATAGCTTACTGTAAATCTATTCCACTTCATCATTTTATCAGTTTATGACTTACTTCTTTACTGTTTTATACAGCCATGTAAATTAAGCATGATCTTAACCTTGTTTCTTATGGTTTTTCACCTTTTTATCCATGATTATCAACAAAAAATCCCCACATAACATTTTTATCATCATATAATCATCATAAATATATACAATAGGAAATAAAATACATGTTTACATAATCAAAATAACAAGAAGTTGAGGAGGACAATCTTTATACAACCAACTTGATGTAGGTTATGAGTTTGGCATGGTTTTGGATGGAGAAACTTGTAGACAACCATGACCATCTTCAAGACCACCATGCTCCATGAACTCCTTGTGGAAAATCAGCCCTACCACTCCATGAAAACTCCTCCTTGGATGTTATGAGCACCACCAATCAATAGGGTTTCAAAGTGGCTTCAACATATGTGTAAATAACACATGATTTTGTGGTGGAATCAAGATCAAATTGGGTGTTCTTGTGGTGGATATGGACGGCATTTTTAGAGAGAGAAGAGAGGATTGTGTGAGTGGTTTGCATGGTGAAATGAGAAGAGTGGTAAGCTTGCTAATGGTTTTGTTTGTGTGTAGCTTCAATGTGAAGCTAATGTGACATGTGTAAGTCTTTGTGAGATAACTTGACACCTAAGTGGTGTTGCTAGTTAACTTGGCCGGTTTTGTGAGTGGGGTGGGACAAGTGTCCCACTTGTCTCATCCCATTTATTTACGGGTACTCCTCGATTCTAGTTTCCTCGATTTGCGTGCCCTCGGGTCGTTTTACGAAAAACGTTTTTATAAATTATGAATCAACGTCACAAAACGAATCCAATAAAAATTGTTTCATCAAAAACGGAGTTCGAAAACGTAAATACGTAATCCTAATGTTTCCGGTTTAGTCGTAAAGGACGTTAAAATAAAATCGTAAGTCCTAATCTCTTCTCGTAAATTTGTGAGTTTATGAACTAACACAAATTTAAAACTCCAAAATAATATTCGCGAATAAATTTATTTTCTGAAATGTCGGACTGTCACCAAAGACGGTGTATGTAAACGTAAGCATGTAACGTTGAATCCTCTGGTTTAAACGTAGTCGATGCTTCTTCAAGACGTAAATCCAAATTTCTTCCCAAAAATAAGTGAGTTCATATTGTAACATTAAAATAGTATTTTCAAATAATATTTGAGAATAAAATATCAATCGTAAATTGACGGATTGTCACATTAATAACTTGTTAAAATAAATACTTGTAAAAATAAAATACTTGTACATATTTTAGTCATGAACCGGACCAATGTATTTAATTTAGACATGTCATGAACCGGACCCGGAACCCCTTGAACCGGTCCGAACCAAACAGCCCTTAAATGTGGAAAACTAGCTTGGCCGGTTGCCACTGCTTTTGTTATGGCTTCCACCGGCTTAAGCCGGTGGTCTTGCTTCTCTCGCCTAGCCGCTACCAACATCAATGGGTTCCCACCGGCTGTGTGCCGGTGGCCCCCTTTTACGATGCGTTCCCCCTGCTTGACCCCAAACTGCCACCGGTTGTGTGCCGGTGGTGGGTTGCTTGCTACCGAGACCCAACCAAAACCACAAGGACACCCCGACGCATGGCGGGGTCCCTTGTCCCTGCTGTCGACCGAACCAAACACCACCGAGATCGTAGATCTCGGTTAGTGACGTGATCAAAAACACGCCGAGAGCCTTGAGGCTTTCGGTTTGTGTGTCGGCCGAGCAAACCAACCCGAACAAACCCTTAATTTACCCCCCCTAATCATGTGACATGTTTTTAATCCATGTTTTATTTAATTCATGTTCATGTGCTAATTAATTAAATAAAAGAAAAAAAACAAAAGGGTTTACGGATTACCGAATGCGTGAAAAGATTTGAAGAAAAAACACGAACACGATCTTGAATTTGATTTGCAAAAATAAAATCAAACAGCTCTTGGTGTTCGGGTTGCCGCCGGAAAAAGAGAAAGAAAAAGAAGTGGGGTTTTAATTTCTATGTTATTATATGTTTATGAAAACTCTGTGTTTTAGTTTTCCCTTAATTAAACCAAAAGTGGGCTTTCGGGCCCCTCCTTTCTGTAACACCCCCACAAAATGCTATGCGCAGCGGAACTACAACATTGGGTGCTACACAGTTATCATTGCACACAAGATATATCAAACGACTCTAAAAAGACGTCAACTTAAAACTTGAATTAAAAATTGTTAGATGATACATGTCCACGGTTTTTCCAACCCCACTTGGTACAACAGAGTTTAGCGTTTTCGGTCCCCATGAATCTCGACCCAAGAATTTCAGTTTTACAACAACATAACATTAAAATTAAAAATGTTTAAGTAGGAAAGGGAGGAAAAACAAGCAGACTCCAAGCCATACACACAACATCCATCCCATGCACGCTCCATTCTACACTTCAGCGGTTACCTGAAACACATGCCAAAATTTGGTCAACGAAAACGTTGAGTGGAATTCATAGGTTTTACAATTCATTTTGAACGTATATAAAATAAAAACCATTCGTGATCATCCATAGACTTGTCGATCAAACAATCTATATTCAGGATACTGACAATTGTGTTTAAGCTCATGACACTAAACCGTTAACTCAATCACCCGCGTAATAATTACCGGCGTGACTCAGATGAAACCATGGCCCCTAATAAGGCATCAGTTGCAATTATACCTTTTCTCTTATCACAAATTATCCGTCCGCAGGGGGTATCAACGTACTAGCCCTCGTCTCGGATAGGGTAGTCAACCCCATAGTACTATCACTTTGTATAAGCGGCTATTTCCCCCTTCTCGAGGGCAAGATAATAGTTAATAGTTCATGAAATTAGGGTCTTTTGCAACTAGGTACTCAACACAATTTCTAAGGCAACATTCGGGTCTAACAATCATTCATGACATACGTTCATTTTAAAAAACTAGCATGCATTTCCCTCGCGGGTAAAACAGTTTGAAATAATAGTAAGCGAGGCTATAAATTCACACCTTATATATTAAGTAGTCGGTAGTTCGAGAGATGATCACTGACGACGATACGGATGCCCGGGTAAATCAACACCTATCAACAAATAACGCGTAATGAGTAATCTCATTTTAAATACCTTACGGTACTGTATAAAATACATAGATACTAGTCACTTAGGACAATTATAACTCACGCCAAAACAAAACAACAAGCATCACTCATTTTACACCATTCGTTCTTATTATTTACGTTATCCATTTTTTATCCATTTTCGCCGGTACTTACCGAAAGTACAGGCTGTTTTACTATATTTAACCATTCCTATAAAATTTGACAAAATTCTCAAAAATACTATAAGACCTGTAGATAACACATTTTTAATCCCAATAAAAGTTTTTACTTCTACGACCCGTTACTCAACGCTTTTCCAAAACTACTTTTTCCGGGCTGAAATTGTACTTCGACCAACTTGGACTTCTTTGACCTATTTGAAATGCACCTTTGACTTCTTTGACTCCTAAGTCCACTTATAGACTCAATTACACAGGTTTGTGACTAAAATTTGACCCTTGACCTTTTACCAATTCATACTTGTGGTCCTCGGGATTTGACTAAAACTATACATAAATTCGGATTATGAAAGTTCTCGTCTCCCGGTACACGATCTTTAAAACCTCATAACTTTTAGCTCGTTTAGAGTCACGAGCTCTACCTTATACCAAATTAAAGCTAAGAAGACCCTCTATGACTACATTTAGCTATCTAGACCTGTAGGAAAAATTATTTTTATGAAAAGGTCTTAAACTTTATGCCTAAATTTATCCATACCAAAATCATACTTAAGCTCGATTCCAAACCTATTAATCATTACTAGGCTTCATCCTAAGCATTCCCAATCATAACCAAACACTAATTTCAGTCCCTAACCCCTATTGATCATCAACCTCATAATCTAAAAATCTAAAAACAAACATGCAAACACTTATACCCATTTAACACATCAATAAACACAAGGCTAAACACAAAACCAATGCTCAAAATCATCAATCACCATGGCTCCCCAAACACCCCCTTTTGCCGTGGGGTTTGGGTGACCAAATCACCACAACCAATCAATTTTTGGTGGGTTTGATTAGTGATTATACTCTCATTTAACATGAATTTAACATGCATTAATCCAATTGACCTCAAAAACGAGTTTGAATGATCTTGAAAATTTTGGAAAAATTTTGTTAATGCATGTTTGAAATAACCATGGATTAACACTCACCAATGGATTTTAGAAGGTGGTCTAAGGTTAGATTTTGTCAAAACTAAAAAAAAATGGTGGATGGTGGTGGTTTTGGGGTGTAGCCGTCGGCTAGAGGGAGAGAGGGAGAGTGTTTGTCTTTTTTTTTTTGTGAAATGTTTGTATGTGTTTGTGTTGTGTCCCTTTTTGTGGAATTGGGAGGACTAAAGTGCAATTAAAGGTTTCTTTTGGCCTCAAGTAAAAACGTCATTAAAACTTTGCGGGATTGACTTACTAGTCAATTTAGAAAATTTTACGGGAGTCGGAAATCATCCCGAACACTCTAAAATACTTTTGGGATACTTTAAATGTACTCGGAAGGCTATAAAACTCACCCGACTCAACTTAACACGAACCGTAAGTAAAATTCTCGAAAAATTACATTATCGATAAATCGTCAATAATCATAGAAATTTGGGCACCCATCGGGATCGTATTCGTCATCGTCCTTCTTGAATCGTCAATCGTAAAAATTATAACCTCGAACATCGGCTTTAACCAATATACTTATATATATAGAAATTAAAATTTATTAAAAATTTCAAAAATTAGCGAAATTTAGGGTAACGTTAATGACCTCGGTTCTAGGGTGTCACACTTTCTCTCTTGGTGCCGCGGCTACTAGGGCCCACAAGGGTAAACCCGGAGTTTTCCCGTGTTCTATTTTTACGTGGTCGTGTTCTCGTGTTTTCGTGTTCAAATTATATGTTCGTGTTATATTCAATATTTGTACATAACGATATTAATCGTATAACATTTATTAAGTACGTAGTTACGTGTTCGTGATTTTTACGTTCATGATTAAATGTTCGTGATTATAATTATTATTGTTAATAATTATCGTATACTATCACGTACTTAATACTTATCGTGTAATTATACGTACATAACTTCTGAAATTATTAATCGTGACATGTGTTCATGCTATAAAAGGAAAGTTTTAATATGTACGTACGTTTACTAAGTGCATTGTTCATGGTAAACGCATGCGGGTTTTACAACTCTTCCCCCTAAAAAGAATAATTCGTCCCTGAATTATAGATAAAATAAACTGAAAGAGGGACATATCCGAATTCAAAATATGAAATGAGGGTAAGAAGCCCGGATAGACTCCTCTGTTTCCCAAGTGGCTTTCTGCTCGGTATGGTCCCTCCAAAGGATTTTGATGAATGGAATCGTCTTCTTCCTCAAGACTCATTCTTGTCTGTCAAGAACTTGTTCGGGTTCCTCTATGAAGGTAAGATCTTCACGAATCTGTTCTAGTGGATACTGAACCATGTGAAGGGGATGATAATTGTACCCTCTTAGTAAAGACACATTGAAAACCTCATGAACGTGAGAAAGCTGCGGAGGTAATGCTAAATGATAAGATACTTCACCGACTCGCTCGATGACATCAAACGGTCTGATGAATCGAGGACTGAGTTTCCCTTTGATCCTGAAACGTCTAACACCATGTGCTGGTGATTCCTTAAGAAAGAAGTGATCTCCTACGTTGATATGTAAGTCCCTACGATGCTTGTCTACATAACTCTTCTAACGTGTACGAGCTTCCTGTAATTTCTGCTTAGCTACAGCGACCTTCTCGTTGGTCAACTCTATCATCTCCAGTCCTTCAAGTGTTCGCTCACCAACCTGATCCCAGCAGATTGGGGCGCGACACTTTCTGCCATACAACATATCGAATGGTGCACACTTAATGCTAGCATGCCAACTGTTGTTGTATGCAAACTCTACTAAACATATGTAGTCATCCCAGTCTCCTGTCCACTCCAATGTACATGCTTGGAGCATGTCTTCCAATGTATGAATCGTCCGCTCCGATTGTCCGTCTGTTTGAGGGTGAAAAGCCGTGATAAGCTGAAGTTTTGTACCCTAAGCTTTCTGCAGAATCGCGAAGTGAAACGAGGATCCCTGTCCGAGATGATACTGGATGGAGCACCATGAAGTCTCATGATCTCCTTCTTGTAAATATCGGCGAGTTTGCTGACCGGATCATCCTTGCGGATCGGTAAGAAATGAGTCAACTTAGTCAGTCGATCAACAATAAACCAAATCGCATCATGCCTCTTCTTTGTCTGCGGAAAACCAGTTATAAATCCATGATGATCTTGTCCCACTTCCATTATGGAATGTCTAACGGTTGTAGTAAACCACCAGACCGCAGATGCTAGATCTTAACCTGCTAGCAGGTAAGACATTTGGATATGTAAGTAGCAACATCCTGTTTCATACCACTCCACCAAAAGTATTGCTTGATGTCGTGGTACATCTTGGTTGAACCAAGATGAATGGAGAATGGGGAATTATGAGCTTCAGCTAATAACGCTTCCCTGAGAGTTAGATCATTAGGAACACAAAGTCTGGTGCCCTGCCATAAGATACCATCGTCATCTAACCGAAACTTCGTCTGTTGATCCAAGTTCTGAATGATCGCCCCAATTTCACCATCATCCTTCTGAGCTTCCTTGATCCTAGAGAGTAACTCAGCTTCCACTCTAAGATTAGCCCAGTAACTGTGTTGTCCACGTACCATAATCTCGATGTCTAGTCGCTCCAAGTCTCTTATAATTTCCTCCTCAATTTTAATGTCGTTTATCATACCGGACTTTCTACTATGTGCATCTACCACTACATTCGCCTTGCTGGGATGATACTGTAGATTAATGTCATAATCCTTTAATAGCTCTAACCATCTTATCTGTTTCATATTCAGTTTACGCTTAGTGAAGGTGTACTTCAGGCTCTTGTGATCTGTGAAGATATCACATGATTCTCCATACAATTAGTGCCTCCATATCTTCAATGCAAACACGGCTGCTACAAGTTCCAAGTCATGCGTAGGGTAATTCTCCTCACGAGGCTTAATCTGCCGTGAAGCGTACGCAATCACATTCCCATGTTGCATGAGAAAAAATCCAAGTCCCTTCCCTGAAGCATCACTGTAGATTTGAAATCCACCGATACCAGACGGGAGAGTAAGAATCGGTGCAGATACTAACTTCTGCTTTAGGTCTTCAAAGCTCTTCTCTCTTTCTTTAGTCCTGACGAATTTTTCTCCTTTCCGCATCAGTTTGGTCAATGGCAGTGCTAAACGGGAAAAGTTCTCTACGAACCTACGATAGTAATCAACTAAGCCTAGGAAACTTCGAACTTCAGTCGCTGATGTCGGTCTTGGACACTTGGTAATAGCCTCAACCTTTGATGGATCCATGGTGATTCCTTCTGCTGATACAATGTGGCCTAGGAATGCCACCTTGTTTAACCAGAACTCACACTTGGAGAATTTAGCATACAGTTGCTTCTGGAAAAGTATCTGTAGTACAGTACGAAGATGGTCTTCGTGTTCCTCCTTGGACTTAGAGAAAATAAGAATGTCGTCAATGAAGACAATGACGAACTTGTCCAGGAACTCATGGAAGATACGGTTCATCAGATCCATGAAGACAGCTAGTGAATTCGTAAGGCCAAAAGGCATGACTACGAATTCGTAGTGCCCATAGCGTGTACGAAAAGTCTTGGCGATGTCCTGCTCTTTAACCTGTAACTGATGATAGCCCGACCTCAGATCAATCTTGGAGAAATGTTTGGCCCCTTGGAGTTGCTCAAACAAGTCGTCAATGCGTGGCAGCGGATATCCATTCCTGATGGTGATCTTGTTAAGCTCACGATAATCTATGCACAAACGCATGCTGTCATCCTTCTTCTTTACGAACATAACATATGTGCCCCATGGAGAAGCACTAGGTCGAATGAAACCATGTTCTAACAGTTCCTGTAGTTGTTCCTTTAACTCCTTCCGCTCTGTAGGAGCCATGCGATAAGGAGCCTTAGATATTGGCTCAGCTCCTAGGACGAGCTCAATATTAAACTTCACTTCACGAGTAGGTGGTATGCCCAGAAGTTCTTCTGGAAACACGTATGGGAATTCTGACACGATCGGCTGATTCTGGATAGATGGAGATTCAGCCTCCAAATCATGAACAGTAGCAAGATAGCCCTCACAACCATGTGACAGTAGTCCACGTGCTTGCAAGGTCGAAATTATTTGTACAGACCTTCCGGGTACGAACCTGTTGTGAATGTAATCTGGTGCATTTACATCACCGAAGATGACCCGATATGTATGGTAGTCAATGGTGGCGTGATGTTTGGATAGCCATTCCATGCCCAATATCATGTCAAAGTCGCACATATCCATTGGAAGTGCGTCAACAGGACAAATCTTGTCGTCAAATTCTAGGGGAAGGCTCTTGTACCCATGGGTTATGCGTATAGAGTCTCTCAAAGGCGCGGAAATGTTTAATGCATTTTCTAAGGGCATAGGGGATATCCTAACATTCTTGGCATACGCAGTAGAAATGACCGAGTGAGTAGAACCCGTGTCAAATAAACCACATGCAGCTTGACCATACATATACAAGATTCCAGTGATGGTTCCTTTAGACTTGTTGGCCTGATCGCGAGAAGTCGTGTAAACCCGTCCACTAGTAGAAGGTGGCTTGGAATCAGCATGTCCAGATGTGCCCTCCATCTCTCCCTTACGGCAGTTCTTCATGTGATGACCAGTAAGGCCACTCTTGAAGCAAGCGTCGCTGTCGCGTCGACATGGCCCTGGGTTCCTACGGTTGCAGGTAGTGCAGAGAGGGTGAGTATACCCTCCAACAGGTACCCGTGCTAGCTGGGAGCCTGTCCAAAAATGTATACATGAGACATGGTTTATAGGTACAAAAGGACAATACGGAAAACATAAGATGTAATACCAGTGATAGCTGGACGGTTAGGCTGTGAACCTCTTCGGTCCTGCTCGCTCCCGTTACCATGATTCCTGGTAGAAGATTGCTAATGTGTCAGAATTATAAATTACAACATGTAACATACGAAATGAGTAAGTGTAGGGACCTGCTGTTGTTGGAGTTTCTAGCGTTGTTACGGTAACTATCATTACCGCCATGCCTATCCGTAGTAGAACGATCTCGAGTCTGACCGTTACCCTTGGCTGAGTAGGCTGTTGTTGAGTAGCCGGTTGTGACCTGTCCCCAGTCTTCTGCCTGAAAGATGCAGTTTAAAGAGAAGGATAAATATTGGATAGTACTGAATGAATTTGAAATGGTCACCGCTGAATGACGAACAAATACCTCTTCTCGGGTCTCTCTGCTTCCCCGAATTCCTCTCTTTCCTGCAGCATCTCCAGCTTACGTGCTGCATCGGCAACTTGTGCCACCGTGTTGAAGGTAGCACACACCAAGTTGTTGGCGACCGATGTACGAAGAGCCCATCGGAAGTGGTAAGCTTACTCTTCGGCAGTACCTGCTGCGCCATGAAAACCAGCCAAACGAAGAAAGCGCTGCATGAACTCGTTGCTGTTCTCCCCAACTCTCTGCCTGATTCCGTGGTACTCCCTCTTCAACTTGTCTTGCTCAGCCTTGGGAAAGAACTGCCCCATCACTAACTCCCTGAATTGAGCCCAAGTCAAACCAGCCACCCAATTGTCACCTCCCTCAGACTACTTGACAGCCTTCCACCATCCCAGTACGTCGCCTTCGAACTTGTAACAGGCCAACCTCGACTAGAAGACGGGGTCCCAGCCTATTGCATCGAATATCTTCTCAATATGAGCCAACCAGCTTTCAGCTTCACTGGGGATGTCGGTTCTCTCGAAGGATCGAGGACGTCGCTTGTTGAATCTCTCCAGCCATGTGACCAATGTTGCTGGAGGAGGAACTAGGTGTTGTTGCTGATTGTTGGCAGCTTGCACCTCAGCCCGGATGTCTTTCCTCAGCTGAGGAAGCAAAGGTTGCATTGCAGCTTGGACTGCTGCATTGAGTTGTTCCTGCTCGCGTGTGAGAACCATCTGATAGTATAAACAAAATACATGCATGCAAATGCAATGCAAAGGTGGTACATATGCCCAAAATGTAATAATATGATGCTCATGCATGATTAATACAAAAATTACGATATCGAATATTCCACGTATAATTTCAACGTCTACATATAGTAATTTCCATACTTACGTAATAATTACCCACATATATACTTTAACTCAAAAGTATACGTCAAATGCCATGAATACAAAAATAAATCTTACCGGAGCCATGCAGGATAGTTGTGTGTGCTTGGACCATTTCTTACGACACCAAAAGTTATAGTTTAGGATTTTCAAAAACGACCTAGTTCTCTATAACTCATGGCTCTGATTACCAATCTGTAACACCCCCACAAAATGCTATGCGCAGCGGAACTACAACATTGGGTGCTACACAGTTATCATTGCACACAAGATATATCAAACGACTCTAAAAAGACGTCAACTTAAAACTTGAATTAAAAATTATTAGATGATACATGTCCACGGTTTTTCCAACCCCACTTGGTACAACAGAGTTTAGCGTTTTCGGTCCCCATGAATCTCGACCCAAGAATTTCAGTTTTACAACAACATAACATTAAAATTAAAAATGTTTAAGTAGGAAAGGGAGGAAAAACAAGCAGACTCCAAGCCATACACACAACATCCATCCCATGCACGCTCCATGCTACACTTCAGCGGTTACCTGAAACACATGCCAAAATTTGGTCAACGAAAACGTTGAGTGGAATTCATAGGTTTTACAATTCATTTTGAACGTATATAAAATAAAAACCATTCGTGATCATCCATAGACTTGTCGATCAAACAATCTATATTCAGGATACTGACAATTGTGTTTAAGCTCATGACACTAAACCGTTAACTCAATCACCCGCGTAATAATTACCGGCGTGACTCAGATGAAACCATGGCCCCTAATAAGGCATCAGTTGCAATTATACCTTTTCTCTTATCACAAATTATCCGTCCGCAGGGGGTATCAACGTACTAGCCCTCGTCTCGGATAGGGTAGTCAACCCCATAGTACTATCACTTTGTATAAGCGGCTATTTCCCCCTTCTCGAGGGCAAGACAATAGTTAATAGTTCATGAAATTAGGGTCTTTTGCAACTAGGTACTCAACACAATTTCTAAGGCAACATTCGGGTCTAACAATCATTCATGACATACGTTCATTTTAAAAAACTAGCATGCATTTCCCTCGCGGGTAAAACAGTTTGAAATAATAGTAAGCGATGCTATAAATTCACACCTTATATATTAAGTAGTCGGTAGTTCGAGAGATGATCACTGACGACGATACGGATGCCCGGGTAAATCAACACCTATCAACAAATAACGCGTAATGAGTAATCTCATTTTAAATACCTTACGGTACTGTATAAAATACATAGATACTAGTCACTTAGGACAATTATAACTCACGCCAAAACAAAACAACAAGCATCACTCATTTTACACCATTCGTTCTTATTATTTACGTTATCCATTTTTTATCCATTTTCGCCGGTACTTACCGAACGTACGGGCTGTTTTACTATATTTAACCATTCCTATAAAATTTGACAAAATTCTCAAAAATACTATAAGACCTGTAGATAACACATTTTTAATCCCAATAAAAGTTTTTACTTCTACGACCCGTTACTCAACGCTTTTCCAAAACTACTTTTTCCGGGCTGAAATTGTACTTCGACCAACTTGGACTTCTTTGACCTATTTGAAATGCACCTTTGACTTCTTTGACTCCTAAGTCCACTTATAGACTCAATTACACAGGTTTGTGACCAAAATTTGACCCTTGACCTTTTACCAATTCATACTTGTGGTCCTCGGGATTTGACTAAAACTATACATAAATTCGGATTATGAAAGTTCTCCTCTCCCGGTACACGATCTTTAAAACCTCATAACTTTTAGCTCGTTTAGAGTCACGAGCTCTACCTTATACCAAATTAAAGCTAAGAAGACCCTCTATGACTACATTTAGCTATCTAGACCTGTAGGAAAAATTATTTTTATGAAAAGGTCTTAAACTTTCTGCCTAAATTTATCCATACCAAAATCATACTTAAGCTCGATTCCAAACCTATTAATCATTACTAGGCTTCATCCTAAGCATTCCCAATCATAACCAAACACTAATTTCAGTCCCTAACCCCTATTGATCATCAACCTCATAATCTAAAAATCTAAAAACAAACATGCAAACACTTATACCCATTTAACACATCAATAAACACAAGGCTAAACACAAAACCAATGCTCAAAATCATCAATCACCATGGCTCCCCAAACACCCCCTTTTGCCGTGGGGTTTGGGTGACCAAATCACCACAACCAAATCAATTTTTGGTGGGTTTGATTAGTGATTATACTCTCATTTAACATGAATTTAACATGCATTAATCCAATTGACCTCAAAAACGAGTTTGAATGATCTTGAAAATTTTTGGAAAAATTTTGTTAATGCATGTTTGAAATAACCATGGATTAACACTCACCAATGGATTTTAGAAGGTGGTCTAAGGTTAGATTTTGTCAAAACTAAAAAAAAATGGTGGATGGTGGTGGTTTTGGGGTGTAGCCGTCGGCTAGAGGGAGAGAGGGAGAGTGTTTGTCTTTTTTTTTTTTGTGAAATGTTTGTATGTGTTTGTGTTGTGTCCCTTTTTGTGGAATTGGGAGGACTAAAGTGCAATTAAAGGTTTCTTTTGGCCTCAAGTAAAAACGTCATTAAAACTTTGCGGGATTGACTTACTAGTCAATTTAGAAAATTTTACGGGAGTCAGAAATCATCCCGAACACTCTAAAATACTTTTGGGATACTTTAAATGTACTCGGAAGGCTATAAAACTCACCCGACTCAACTTAACACGAACCGTAAGTAAAATTCTCGAAAAATTACATTATCGATAAATCGTCAATAATCATAGAAATTTGGGCACCCATCGGGATCGTATTCGTCATCGTCCTTATTGAATCGTCAATCGTAAAAATTATAACCTCGAACATCGACTTTAACCAATATACTTATATATATAGAAATTAAAATTTATTAAAAATTTCAAAAATTAGCGAAATTTAGGGTAACGTTAATGACCTCGGTTCTAGGGTGTCACATCCACCCCTCCTTAAAGAGAGCGACGTCCCGGCGCTCGCCTCTTCTTGTACTCACATTTCGTTCTGCTGGAACAGATGAGGATACCTTTCCTTGAAAAAGTCCTCACGTTCCCAAGTGTATTCCGGTCCACGCTTAGAATTCCATCGAACCTTCATAATAGGAATTCTACTACGCTTCAGCCACTTGACCTCTCGGTCCATAATTTCCACAGGTTCTTCCACAAAATGCATTTTGTCGTCCAGTCGAATCTCGTCCAAAGGAATCACCAATTCCTTATCCGCCAAACTCTTCTTCAGGTTCGATACGTGAAACGTGTCGTGAATAGCACTAAGCTCGCTCGGCAATTCTAACTTGTACGCTACTGGTCCAATTCTTTCAACGATCTTAAATGGTCCAATATACCTCGGACTCAACTTTCCTTTCTTCCCAAAACGAATTACACCCTTCCACGGCGATACCTTGAGCATAACCATATCTCCAACTTCAAACTCCAACGGTTTCCTTCTGTTATCGGCATAACTCTTCTGTCGGCTCCTCGCAGCAAGTAGTCGGTTCTTGATTTGCACAATCTTCTCGGTCGTTTCTAAAACCATTTCGGGTCCAGTCAATTGACTTTCTCCTACTTCACTCCAACACACAGGCGATCTACACTTCCTTCCATACAATGCTTCGAACGGTGCTGCCTTGATACTCGCATGATAACTATTATTATACGAAAACTCCACTAGAGGCAAGTGGCGTTCCCAACTTCCTCCAAAATCAATCACGCATGCTCGGAGCATGTCCTCCATCGTCTGAATAGTTCGTTCACTCTGGCCGTCAGTTTCCGGGTGATAAGCCGTACTTAAACTCAATTCAGTGCCCATCGCACGTTGAAGCGATTTCCAAAATTCCGAAGTAAATCTACTATCGCGATCCGAAATGATCGATAACGGCACTCCATGTCTGCAGACGATCTCTTTCACGTACACACTGGCTAGCTTTTCCATGCTGTCCGTCTTCTTCATAGGTAAGAAATGAGCAGATTTCGTTAATCTATCCACTATTACCCATATCATATCACATCCACTAGGAGTTCTAGGTAAACCCGTCACGAAATCCATAGCGATTTTCTCCCATTTCCATTCTGGGATCTCTGGTTGTACCAACAATCCAGATGGTTTCTTATGTTCTGCTTGAACCTTCGCGCAAGTCAAACACTTACTAACGTAACGAGCAATATCCGCCTTCATATTCGGCCACCAATAAACTTTCTTCAGGTCGTGATACATTTTATCTGATCCAGGATGTATCGAATACTTCGACTTATGAGACTCGTTCATAACCAATTCTCGAACTCCAGGCTTTCCTTCCTCAGATGAACACAATGGTAACCAAATCCGATTTTTAAAATATCTCAGTCCGTCTGACCTAATCACGAAAAGAGGTTTCAACATTCGTCCCAAGTTCTCAGCTTCAACATTCCCTTTCATTAGTCCCCTCTCTTGAGCCTTCAGTATAGTTTCGGTTAAGTCAACGCTCTCAGTCATCACCAAAGCTCTGACCCTCAAAGGTTTCTCCCGTTCCTTCCTACTCAGTGCATCCGCTACAACATTCGCCTTGCCTGGGTGGTAGCGAATTTCGCAGTCGTAATCACTCAGTAGTTCAACCCATCGTCTCTGTCGCATATTCAACTCCTTTTGATCTAAAATGTGTTGCAAACTCTTGTGGTCAGTGAATACAACACACTTCGTCCCATACAAATAGTGTCTCCACAACTTCAACGCAAAAACTACAGCTCCTAATTCCAAATCGTGCGTCGTGTAGTTCTCCTCATTCTTCCTCAGTTGCCTCGACGCGTAAGCTATCACCTTTTCACGTTGCATCAATACCGCTCCATAGCCCTTACGAGATGCATCACAATACACTACAAAGTCTTCAGTTCCTTCAGGCAATGACAATATCGGTGCAGAACATAACTTGTCCTTGAGCGTTTTGAAAGCGAGTTCTTCCTCATTTCCCCATTCATACACCCTATTCTTTTCGGTAAGCCTTGTCAATGGTTTTGCAATCAACGAAAATCCTTCAATGAACCTTCGATAATACCCAGCTAAACCAAGGAATTGTCGAACTTCAGTCGGCGTTGTCGGTACCGACCATTCCCTGATCGCTTCGACCTTGGCAGGATCCACGCGAACTCCCTTGCTATCAATCACGTGACCTAGGAATTGCACGGATTCTAACCAAAACTCACACTTCGAGAATTTCGCATACAGCTTCTCCTTCTTTAACAACTCCAAAATCTTCCTCAGGTGCTTCTCGTGCTCCTCCTTACTCTTAGAGTAAATAAGTATATCATCGATGAAAACAATAACAAACTTATCTAGATACGGCTTGCACACGCGATTCATGAGGTCCATGAATACAGCAGGCGCGTTTGTCAACCCAAACGGCATCACTCGAAATTCAAAGTGTCCATACCGCGTACGAAAGGCAGTTACAGGAATATCCTCCTCTCTTACACGCAGTTGATGATACCCTGATCTTAAATCAATCTTTGAGTATACACTGGAACCTTGCAATTGATCAAACAAATCGTCAATCCTCGGCAATGGGTACCGATTCTTAACCGTCAGCTTGTTGAGTTCCCTATAGTCAATACACATCCGAAACGAACCATCTTTCTTCTTCACAAACAACACTGGCGCTCCCCAAGGTGATGAGCTCGGCCTAATAAATCCCTTGTCCATCAATTCCTTCAGTTGATCCGATAACTCCTTTAACTCGGATGGTGCTAAGCGATAAGGTGCACGCGCAACCGGCGCAGCTCCTGGCACCAAATCAATTCGAAACTCGACCTCACGGGTGGGTGGTAAACCTGGCAACTCGTCTGGAAAAACTTCCGGATATTCGCAGATAACAGGTACCTCTTCAATCCTCGCCTCTAAATCACCATCACTCGAAACTTGTGCCAAAAACACATCGCATCCGTTCTCTACATACTTCATCATTTTCAAACAGGAAATCACTTTCAAACGAGAAGTGCATTCGTCTCCCTTCACCGTCAAGACTTTATTCCTCAACGGAATCTGAACTAATCTCTCGCCACAGACGATCATAGCACTGTGCGCCATTAGCCAATCCATTCCCACAATCACGTCAAACGATCCTAGCTCTATAGGCATCAAGTCGATTTTAAAAGCGTAATTTCCTAACTTCAAGGTACACCCTTTCAGTATAGAATTTGTGCTAACAATTTTTCCATCGGCTAACTCAACGTTATAACTAGTCGCTAGCAACACCGGTTTTCTATCGATATGACGACTAAATTTAACATCTACAAAACTCTTGTCGGAGCCAGAATCAAACAAAATACTAGCATAACAAGCGTCTATCAAAAACGTACCGGTAACCACGTTAGGACCCTGTGGTTTATCAGTCGTCCCTACTTGATACACGGCAGCAGCATTGTTACCTCCCCGCTTGTTTCCTGCCTTCGGGCAATTCACTTGCACATGGCCTCTCTCTCCACATCCAAAACATCCCCTCATTCTGATAGCATTTGCCCCAGTGGCTACTCCTCCCGCTCGGCAACCAGACGTCCTATGACCTGCTTTTCCACATTTGCCGCATGCAGGCGGGCAATTCCCGACATGGTACAAATTGCACCTACCACAGTGGGGATTCACTTTTACTCCTCTGGGGTTCGTCACAACCCTCATCCCTTCATTCCTTCGTTGGTTAAACTGCTGATTGCGGTTCTGACCATGGTTGTTTCGATTTCCACCTCGGTTCTGGCCCTGGGATTGATTGCTTTGTGCCGCTTCCCATTTCCTCTTGTTCCCTTCAGCGATGAAGTTCTGCTTGTCCTGGAGCTTGACGTCCATCAATGCGTGAGCCATCTGGACCGCTTCATCAAACGACCCAGGTTTTGACGAAGTCGTCTCACCTTTGATATTACTAGATAAACCTTTGATGTACTGTTTCATCTTCTTGGCATCATTGGCAAAAACGTCTGGACACAAAAGGCTTAGTTCATTAAACCTCCTGGTGTAAGCAGCGATATCATTGTTCTTCAAGGTCAAGTGCCTCAACTCATCTTCCAATTGACCCAATTCCTCTTCCGGGCAAAACTTCTTAGTCAACAGAGCTTTTGTCGCAGTCCACGTCCTTGCATTCGCTACAGCCAATCCAACAGTGGCTACTTGGGTGTTCCACCAACTTAACGCATCATCAAGAAACGTAGCAGTCGCAAACTTCACCTTGTCTGCTTCTGAACAACCGCTGATTTCGAAAGTACTTTCAACCTTTTCCAACCATCTTCTAAGTTCTAGAGCTCCACCAGTTCCGCGAAATTGCGTGGGACCGCATTTCATAAAACTAGAATAGGTACACACTCTAGGGGCTTGCTGTCTCCCCGTGTTTCTACCCTGATCCTGATTTCTCCCGGCTCGGTCTGCTTCTAGCGCATTTGCTATAGCTTCCTGAATCATTGTGTTTACACGATCGGCGGTTAACTTTGGAGGCATGGTGTTATCGAATATCTATTTCTGCAAGACAGGGAAAATAGAAAAACAATGTAAGTATACATATCAAGATTAAGATGGATTTCTCTTTCAAGACATAATATACATACAACGACACATCACTACAGAGTTACTAATATTCATCAATTCACATCACAAAAGATCAAATTTAAGACATATCACAGATCATGAAAGGTAACATGGATTGTATTGATAATTAACCAAAATCGTGACAAGTATTGCCACTACAATCGTTCACCATAAAACTTAAGTCCTCAAGTTTTTCGTCATAATGCCATCATACAAAAGTCTAAAACAGTTCTATTACAATGATCAAAGAAAAAATACAAGACAAGCAACTAGGCATGTGGTGATCCACACGGCCTCTTGGATGGCGGTTCGTCATCATCTTCCTCGGGTTCCTCACTGCTATCGTCCTCGTCCACATCATCCATTTTTCTCTTTCCTTTGTCATTCGGCCCACATTCAGTCTCCTTTTTCGTCCCTGACGTAGACCCACACTCAATCGCTACCTGACTTCCCACAGTAATACAAGCACCTCCAGTAGGTGGCTGGATCATGTAGTCATTAGCCTCCATCTCCAAATCGTCCACGAATCTCCAATCTGGGGGCAATGATGCTCTCACTCGATGTTCCCAACTCTGCATCCTTGACAATTTCACTTGATCTTCCCTAACACGGTCAAGACTAGCGCTCAAATTTGCAACCATCGATCTTAGACTGTTGATATCACTTTTGTTTACATTTCCATCATACTCAATTCTTGCAGTCCTTTCCAACAGTCTTTGGTCTGCCCTTTCATTCTCGTCGAATCTACTGATCACCCTTGATTCCACTACCGCATGCACATTGATTCATCCAAACCTCTCACAACACGCCGTACGTCATGATAAACTCTCGGTCCGGGGCAGCAAACTCTTGAGATGCCTTGATGAAGAGAATTTGCGCTCACTGCACCTTCGGCTCTTCTGGGGATACCTGGTGCACCAACCAGATGGGAAGTACGCATAGGCCTGGGGCAAGTAGTTCTCCTTTGGTCGGGGTCCTGGGCTTGCACATCGTTCGTCTCCGCTTGTCCTTCAGCTGCTGTTCCAACACTTCCCCCTTCGCGACCTACGACGTAATCGTTTCCATTGTCATTAGGCGGTACCTCGGCCATTCCTGCAATAACAGCGAATTTCGGAGGGTACATAAGTAATTATACAATATTTATAAATACATGCATGCAAATGCAATGCAAAGGTGGTACATATGCCCAAAATGTAATAATATGATGCTCATGCATGATTAATACAAAAATTACGATATCGAATATTCCACGTATAATTTCAACGTCTACATATAGTAATTTCCATACTTACGTAATAATTACCCACATATATACTTTAACTCAAAAGTATACGTCAAATGCCATGAATACAAAAATAAATCTTACCGGAGCCATGCAGGATAGTTGTGTGTGCTTGGACCATTTCTTACGACACCAAAAGTTATAGTTTAGGATTTTCAAAAATGACCTAGTTCTCTATAACTCATGGCTCTGATTACCAATCTGTAACACCCCCACAAAATGCTATGCGCAGCGGAACTACAACATTGGGTGCTACACAGTTATCATTGCACACAAGATATATCAAACGACTCTAAAAAGACGTCAACTTAAAACTTGAATTAAAAATTATTAGATGATACATGTCCACGGTTTTTCCAACCCCACTTGGTACAACAGAGTTTAGCGTTTTCGGTCCCCATGAATCTCGACCCAAGAATTTCAGTTTTACAACAACATAACATTAAAATTAAAAATGTTTAAGTAGGAAAGGGAGGAAAAACAAGCAGACTCCAAGCCATACACACAACATCCATCCCATGCACGCTCCATGCTACACTTCAGCGGTTACCTGAAACACATGCCAAAATTTGGTCAACGAAAACGTTGAGTGAAATTCATAGGTTTTACAATTCATTTTGAACGTATATAAAATAAAAACCATTCGTGATCATCCATAGACTTGTCGATCAAACAATCTATATTCAGGATACTGACAATTGTGTTTAAGCTCATGACACTAAACCGTTAACTCAATCACCCGCGTAATAATTACCGGCGTGACTCAGATGAAACCATGGCCCCTAATAAGGCATCAGTTGCGATTATACCTTTTCTCTTATCACAAATTATCCGTCTGCAGGGGGTATCAACGTACTAGCCCTCGTCTCGGATAGGGTAGTCAACCCCATAGTACTATCACTTTGTATAAGCGGCTATTTCCCCCTTCTCGAGGGCAAGACAATAGTTAATAGTTCATGAAATTAGGGTCTTTTGCAACTAGGTACTCAACACAATTTCTAAGGCAACATTCGGGTCTAACAATCATTCATGACATACGTTCATTTTAAAAAACTAGCATGCATTTCCCTCGCGGGTAAAACAGTTTGAAATAATAGTAAGCGATGCTATAAATTCACACCTTATATATTAAGTAGTCGGTAGTTCGAGAGATGATCACTGACGACGATACGGATGCCCGGGTAAATCAACACCTATCAACAAATAACGCGTAATGAGTAATCTCATTTTAAATACCTTACGGTACTGTATAAAATACATAGATACTAGTCACTTAGGACAATTATAACTCACGCCAAAACAAAACAACAAGCATCACTCATTTTACACCATTTGTTCTTATTATTTACGTTATCCATTTTTTATCCATTTTCGCCGGTACTTACCGAAAGTACGGGCTGTTTTACTATATTTAACCATTCCTATAAAATTTGACAAAATTCTCAAAAATACTATAAGACCTGTAGATAACACATTTTTAATCCCAATAAAAGTTTTTACTTCTACGACCCGTTACTCAACGCTTTTCCAAAACTACTTTTTCCGGGCTGAAATTGTACTTCGACCAACTTGGACTTCTTTGACCTATTTGAAATGCACCTTTGACTTCTTTGACTCCTAAGTCCACTTATAGACTCAATTACACAGGTTTGTGACCAAAATTTGACCCTTGACCTTTTACCAATTCATACTTGTGGTCCTCGGGATTTGACTAAAACTATACATAAATTCGGATTATGAAAGTTCTCGTCTCCCGGTACACGATCTTTAAAACCTCATAACTTTTAGCTCGTTTAGAGTCACGAGCTCTACCTTATACCAAATTAAAGCTAAGAAGACCCTCTATGACTACATTTAGCTATCTAGACCTGTAGGAAAAATTATTTTTATGAAAAGGTCTTAAACTTTCTGCCTAAATTTATCCATACCAAAATCATACTTAAGCTCGATTCCAAACCTATTAATCATTACTAGGCTTCATCCTAAGCATTCCCAATCATAACCAAACACTAATTTCAGTCCCTAACCCCTATTGATCATCAACCTCATAATCTAAAAATCTAAAAACAAACATGCAAACACTTATACCCATTTAACACATCAATAAACACAAGGCTAAACACAAAACCAATGCTCAAAATCATCAATCACCATGGCTCCCCAAACACCCCCTTTTGCCGTGGGGTTTGGGTGACCAAATCACCACAACCAAATCAATTTTTGGTGGGTTTGATTAGTGATTATACTCTCATTTAACATGAATTTAACATGCATTAATCCAATTGACCTCAAAAACGAGTTTGAATGATCTTGAAAATTTTTGGAAAAATTTTGTTAATGCATGTTTGAAATAACCATGGATTAACACTCACCAATGGATTTTAGAAGGTGGTCTAAGGTTAGATTTTGTCAAAACTAAAAAAAAATGGTGGATGGTGGTGGTTTTGGGGTGTAGCCGTCGGCTAGAGGGAGAGAGGGAGAGTGTTTGTCTTTTTTTTTTTTGTGAAATGTTTGTATGTGTTTGTGTTGTGTCCCTTTTTGTGGAATTGGGAGGACTAAAGTGCAATTAAAGGTTTCTTTTGGCCTCAAGTAAAAACGTCATTAAAACTTTGCGGGATTGACTTACTAGTCAATTTAGAAAATTTTACGGGAGTCGGAAATCATCCCGAACACTCTAAAATACTTTTGGGATACTTTAAATGTACTCGGAAGGCTATAAAACTCACCCGACTCAACTTAACACGAACCGTAAGTAAAATTCTCGAAAAATTACATTATCGATAAATCGTCAATAATCATAGAAATTTGGGCACCCATCGGGATCGTATTCGTCATCGTCCTTCTTGAATCGTCAATCGTAAAAATTATAACCTCGAACATCGGCTTTAACCAATATACTTATATATATAGAAATTAAAATTTATTAAAAATTTCAAAAATTAGCGAAATTTAGGGTAACGTTAATGACCTCGGTTCTAGGGTGTCACACTTTCTCTCTTGGTGCCGCGGCTACTAGGGCCCACAAGGGTAAACCCGGAGTTTTCCCGTGTTCTATTTTTACGTGGTCGTGTTCTCGTGTTTTCGTGTTCAAATTATATGTTCGTGTTATATTCAATATTTGTACATAACGATATTAATCGTATAACATTTATTAAGTACGTAGTTACGTGTTCGTGATTTTTACGTTCATGATTAAATGTTCGTGATTATAATTATTATTGTTAATAATTATCGTATACTATCACGTACTTAATACTTATCGTGTAATTATACGTACATAACTTCTGAAATTATTAATCGTGACATGTGTTCATGCTATAAAAGGAAAGTTTTAATATGTACGTACGTTTACTAAGTGCATTGTTCATGGTAAACGCATGCGGGTTTTACAACTCTTCCCCCTAAAAAGAATAATTCGTCCCTGAATTATAGATAAAATAAACTGAAAGAGGGACATATCCGAATTCAAAATATGAAATGAGGGTAAGAAGCCCGGATAGACTCCTCTGTTTCCCAAGTGGCTTTCTGCTCGGTATGGTCCCTCCAAAGGATTTTGATGAATGGAATCGTCTTCTTCCTCAAGACTCATTCTTGTCTGTCAAGAACTTGTTCGGGTTCCTCTATGAAGGTAAGATCTTCACGAATCTGTTCTAGTGGATACTGAACCATGTGAAGGGGATGATAATTGTACCCTCTTAGTAAAGACACATGGAAAACCTCATGAACGTGAGAAAGCTGCGGAGGTAATGCTAAATGATAAGATACTTCACCGACTCGCTCGATGACATCAAACGGTCTGATGAATCGAGGACTGAGTTTCCCTTTGATCCTGAAACGTCTAACACCATGTGCTGGTGATTCCTTAAGAAAGAAGTGATCTCCTACGTTGATATGTAAGTCCCTACGATGCTTGTCTACATAACTCTTCTAACGTGTACGAGCTTCCTGTAATTTCTGCTTAGCTACAGCGACCTTCTCGTTGGTCAACTCTATCATCTCCAGTCCTTCAAGTGTTCGCTCACCAACCTGATCCCAGCAGATTGGGGCGCGACACTTTCTGCCATACAACATATCGAATGGTGCACACTTAATGCTAGCATGCCAACTGTTGTTGTATGCAAACTCTACTAAACATATGTAGTCATCCCAGTCTCCTGTCCACTCCAATGTACATGCTTGGAGCATGTCTTCCAATGTATGAATCGTCCGCTCCGATTGTCCGTCTGTTTGAGGGTGAAAAGCCGTGATAAGCTGAAGTTTTGTACCCTAAGCTTTCTGCAGAATCGCGAAGTGAAACGAGGATCCCTGTCCGAGATGATACTGGATGGAGCACCATGAAGTCTCATGATCTCCTTCTTGTAAATATCGGCGAGTTTGCTGACCGGATCATCCTTGCGGATCGGTAAGAAATGAGTCAACTTAGTCAGTCGATCAACAATAAACCAAATCGCATCATGCCTCTTCTTTGTCTGCGGAAAACCAGTTATAAATCCATGATGATCTTGTCCCACTTCCATTATGGAATGTCTAACGGTTGTAGTAAACCACCAGACCGCAGATGCTAGATCTTAACCTGCTAGCAGGTAAGACATTTGGATATGTAAGTAGCAACATCCTGTTTCATACCACTCCACCAAAAGTATTGCTTGATGTCGTGGTACATCTTGGTTGAACCAAGATGAATGGAGAATGGGGAATTATGAGCTTCAGCTAATAACGCTTCCCTGAGAGTTAGATCATTAGGAACACAAAGTCTGGTGCCCTGCCATAAGATACCATCGTCATCTAACCGAAACTTCGTCTGTTGATCCAAGTTCTGAATGATCGCCCCAATTTCACCATCATCCTTCTGAGCTTCCTTGATCCTAGAGAGTAACTCAGCTTCCACTCTAAGATTAGCCCAGTAACTGTGTTGTCCACGTACCATAATCTCGATGTCTAGTCGCTCCAAGTCTCTTATAATTTCCTCCTCAATTTTAATGTCGTTTATCATACCGGACTTTCTACTATGTGCATCTACCACTACATTCGCCTTGCTGGGATGATACTGTAGATTAATGTCATAATCCTTTAATAGCTCTAACCATCTTATCTGTTTCATATTCAGTTTACGCTTAGTGAAGGTGTACTTCAGGCTCTTGTGATCTGTGAAGATATCACATGATTCTCCATACAATTAGTGCCTCCATATCTTCAATGCAAACACGGCTGCTACAAGTTCCAAGTCATGCGTAGGGTAATTCTCCTCACGAGGCTTAATCTGCCGTGAAGCGTACGCAATCACATTCCCATGTTGCATGAGAAAAAATCCAAGTCCCTTCCCTGAAGCATCACTGTAGATTTGAAATCCACCGATACCAGACGGGAGAGTAAGAATCGGTGCAGATACTAACTTCTGCTTTAGGTCTTCAAAGCTCTTCTCTCTTTCTTTAGTCCTGACGAATTTTTCTCCTTTCCGCATCAGTTTGGTCAATGGCAGTGCTAAACGGGAAAAGTTCTCTACGAACCTACGGTAGTAATCAACTAAGCCTAGGAAACTTCGAACTTCAGTCGCTGATGTCGGTCTTGGACACTTGGTAATAGCCTCAACCTTTGATGGATCCATGGTGATTCCTTCTGCTGATACAATGTGGCCTAGGAATGCCACCTTGTTTAACTAGAACTCACACTTGGAGAATTTAGCATACAGTTGCTTCTGGAAAAGTATCTGTAGTACAGTACGAAGATGGTCTTCGTGTTCCTCCTTGGACTTAGAGAAAATAAGAATGTCGTCAATGAAGACAATGACGAACTTGTCCAGGAACTCATGGAAGATACGGTTCATCAGATCCATGAAGACAGCTAGTGAATTCGTAAGGCCAAAAGGCATGACTACGAATTCGTAGTGCCCATAGCGTGTACGAAAAGTCTTGGCGATGTCCTGCTCTTTAACCTGTAACTGATGATAGCCCGACCTCAGATCAATCTTGGAGAAATGTTTGGCCCCTTGGAGTTGCTCAAACAAGTCGTCAATGCGTGGCAGCGGATATCCATTCCTGATGGTGATCTTGTTAAGCTCACGATAATCTATGCACAAACGCATGCTGTCATCCTTCTTCTTTACGAACATAACATATGTGCCCCATGGAGAAGCACTAGGTCGAATGAAACCATGTTCTAACAGTTCCTGTAGTTGTTCCTTTAACTCCTTCCGCTCTGTAGGAGCCATGCGATAAGGAGCCTTAGATATTGGCTCAGCTCCTAGGACGAGCTCAATATTAAACTTCACTTCACGAGTAGGTGGTATGCCCAGAAGTTCTTCTGGAAACACGTATGGGAATTCTGACACGATCGGCTGATTCTGGATAGATGGAGATTCAGCCTCCAAATCATGAACAGTAGCAAGATAGCCCTCACAACCATGTGACAGTAGTCCACGTGCTTGCAAGGTCGAAATTATTTGTACAGACCTTCCGGGTACGAACCTGTTGTGAATGTAATCTGGTGCATTTACATCACCGAAGATGACCCGATATGTATGGTAGTCAATGGTGGCGTGATGTTTGGATAGCCATTCCATGCCCAATATCATGTCAAAGTCGCACATATCCATTGGAAGTGCGTCAACAGGACAAATCTTGTCGTCAAATTCTAGGGGAAGGCTCTTGTACCCATGGGTTATGCGTATAGAGTCTCTCAAAGGCGTGGAAATGTTTAATGCATTTTCTAAGGGCATAGGGGATATCCTAACATTCTTGGCATACGCAGTAGAAATGACCGAGTGAGTAGAACCCGTGTCAAATAAACCACATGCAGCTTGACCATACATATACAAGATTCCAGTGATGGTTCCTTTAGACTTGTTGGCCTGATCGCGAGAAGTCGTGTAAACCCGTCCACTAGTAGAAGGTGGCTTGGAATCAGCATGTCCAGATGTGCCCTCCATCTCTCCCTTACGGCAGTCCTTCATGTGATGACCAGTAAGGCCACTCTTGAAGCAAGCGTCGCTGTCGCGTCGACATGGCCCTGGGTTCCTACGGTTGCAGGTAGTGCAGAGAGGGTGAGTATACCCTCCAACAGGTACCCGTGCTAGCTGGGAGCCTGTCCAAAAATGTATACATGAGACATGGTTTATAGGTACAAAAGGACAATACGGAAAACATAAGATGTAATACCAGTGATAGCTGGACGGTTAGGCTGTGAACCTCTTCGGTCCTGCTCGCTCCCGTTACCATGATTCCTGGTAGAAGATTGCTAATGTGTCAGAATTATAAATTACAACATGTAACATACGAAATGAGTAAGTGTAGGGACCTGCTGTTGTTGGAGTTTCTAGCGTTGTTACGGTAACTATCATTACCGCCATGCCTATCCGTAGTAGAACGATCTCGAGTCTGACCGTTACCCTTGGCTGAGTAGGCTGTTGTTGAGTAGCCGGTTGTGACCTGTCCCCAGTCTTCTGCCTGAAAGATGCAGTTTAAAGAGAAGGATAAATATTGGATAGTACTGAATGAATTTGAAATGGTCACCGCTGAATGACGAACAAATACCTCTTCTCGGGTCTCTCTGCTTCCCCGAATTCCTCTCTTTCCTGCAGCATCTCCAGCTTACGTGCTGCATCGGCAACTTGTGCCACCGTGTTGAAGGTAGCACACACCAAGTTGTTGGCGACCGATGTACGAAGAGCCCATCGGAAGTGGTAAGCTTACTCTTCGGCAGTACCTGCTGCGCCATGAAAACCAGCCAAACGAAGAAAGCGCTGCATGAACTCGTTGCTGTTCTCCCCAACTCTCTGCCTGATTCCGTGGTACTCCCTCTTCAACTTGTCTTGCTCAGCCTTGGGAAAGAACTGCCCCATCACTAACTCCCTGAATTGAGCCCAAGTCAAACCAGCCACCCAATTGTCACCTCCCTCAGACTACTTGACAGCCTTCCACCATCCCAGTACGTCGCCTTCGAACTTGTAACAGGCCAACCTCGACAAGAAGACGGGGTCCCAGCCCATTGCATCGAATATCTTCTCGATATGAGCCAACCAGCTTTCAGCTTCACTGGGGATGTCGGTTCTCTCGAAGGATCGAGGACGTCGCTTGTTGAATCTCTCCAGCCATGTGACCAATGTTGCTGGAGGAGGAACTAGGTGTTGTTGCTGATTGTTGGCAGCTTGCACCTCAGCCCGGATGTCTTTCCTCAGCTGAGGAAGCAAAGGTTGCATTGCAGCTTGGACTGCTGCATTGAGTTGTTCCTGCTCGCGTGTGAGAACCATCTGATAGTATAAACAAAATACATTATTAAACTGATCAAAACATAAAATATATACATGAAAAAAATTTAATGCCAATAAATCATGAGAAAAATTTTATGCAGGAAAACAGTGCATGAATGCATGAATGCATGATGCAGTTTTATGAAAACTTTTATATGCTCGAGAGTGAAGGCCTATGGTCAGTTCACCCAAAACAAAAGACATGGCAAGGGGACACCAATGGGTCGGTCCCAGAGTTAAAAGTTTCGATAAAAGCACATGCGACTAAATAGGGCCAGTCTTGTACTAACCATTACTTAGTCATAAACCTGCGAGAATGACATATAACATGAATGCATGAAAACCGACTATCAGTTCTAGGAAGACCATAGTGACTACCCACTAATCACAGGTCATGTTTTGAGAGCCTACAGGTCGAAGCCTTGGCTCTGATACCATAATTGTAACACCCCATTTTGGTAAATGGAATGTCACGCGTGATTATGGCGTGTCATCAAAGCATACAAGGTAAATGTCTTAAAAACATTAAATGACCATGAAAAGGAATACCGGAAACAAACATCGGTACCCTAAGTATAAGCTCATCACAAACAAAAATAAGTACTTTAAAGGAAAAGGACTAAACAATGTCCATAGATATAAGTAGCAAAATGTATGATGAAATGCATAAAGTAGAGAAGGCTAGATAGCTTCCAATCCATATGCACATACGCTAAAAGTCTACGAGTGCCCTTGAGTACCTGCCAATTGGGAACATGAAAGGAAAACGGCTAAGCATAATGCTCAGTGCACGGATATACAAGTATGACATGGAATAACGTAAGCATATAAGACTAAAAGCAGCGAAATAACATAAGTTCTAAGATATCTGGATTCATGTTCATAAAACTGGTTTTATAGTTTGAAAAGACTTGTGTTTCTATGAAAATCTGTTTAATTAGCCAAATAGCCCATATAGGTCATGAGGTTCCACCGTGCATGAATACTTAGAGGGGAGACCTCGTCATGCAATTAGAGGGGTTGCCTCTAATTAAATAGTCTGGGTAGGAGGGATCAACTCCTAGTGAAGGATGCAAGGCACACATCGCATTCACTTTGATAATACTAGTAAACATGTAACTAGAATTCACCCATACGCCCACCTGATAATATAATATAATGGCCAAAACAAAAAAGGGATGCCACGAGCAATCACTTCGCCGTGGGGAAGTCATAACACTGGTGCCTCCAGTGTTATGGTTATGGTACCTCCAAAACTAGGTGACACTAGTCATGCATGTATATGGCTTAGGCTCTTATTCTAACATAAGTATCAAACATATAAAACAAATACTGGGAAAACAGTTGGCTGCAAACGGGGAATCTTAATAAGGAAAGAATGTCCATACTGAAAGGACGGGAAATCCGTACCTTATGTCTAGTGAACAAAGAAGACGAACGAAAGGAAGTCCTACTTCGATCTCACTAATGCTACATAAATAGTATACATGTATAAGTATTCTGATTACTGAGTAGGTAACTGATTTTATTTCGTGTCTTAGCTTGTTTTATATGTTCATGTCTTGTTTTACTGATTTTAACGTTATGCTGTGTTTATCATGTATTCTGTATATTATGATGAAGTATTACTTGTATTTCTTGTATTATTATACTTGTTGTGTAATAATAAGTAACTTTCTAAAAATAGCAGGTTTCCTATAATAGAAAGTTTCCAAAAATAGAAAGTTTCCAAAAATAGAAAGTTTCTAAAAATAGTAAGTTTCCTGAATTAGAAAGTTTCCATATATAGAGTTAAACTGGATTAAATATCATATGTCATGTAATTATGGTATAGTTTATTAATAATAACATGTTAATTAAATAAACTATAGGTTATATGATTTAATTAAATATAAGCATGATTTAATTAAATTTAAGGTGTATAAATACTTAGGTTAAAACATGTATTAATATTATATTAATAATAACCTAAGTCATGTTTATTAATTAATTATTTTCCATGTTTTTAATAATTAATTAATACTATAGTCCAAATGAAATAATTAAATACTTAGGTTAAAACATGTATTATTTACTAAATAATAATTAACCTAAGTCTATGATTTAATTAAATTAATTACATGTCATGTTTTAATTAACTTAATAACTTGTTAAAATAAATACTTGTATAAATAAAATACTTGTACATATTTTAGTCATGAACCGGACCAATGTATTTAATTTAGACATGTCATGAACCGGAGCCGAAACCCCTTGAACCGGTCCGAACCAAATACCCCTTAACAGTGGCAAACCGGCTTGGCCGGTTGCCACTGCTTTTATTAAGGCTGCCACCGGCTTAAGCCGGTGGTCTTGCTTCTCTCGGCTAGCCGCAACCAACAGAAGTGGTTTCCCACTGACTGTGTGTCGGTGACCCCCTGCTGCGCTGCGTTCCACCTGCTTGACCCCAAACTGCCACCGGCTGTGTGCCGGTGGTGGGCTGCTGATGTGTCGTGGATTGTATATGTTAATTAGATACGTTATAGGGCAAATTTTAGGAAATTACCTTTAGGAAAAGGTAATAATCCATAAATAGGCCAAAGACAAATTAATTAAACACGTGAGCGATCCAAGTTCGTTGTACACGAGGATCTTGTGAATTTGAGACGTTTTGATTTAATTTGGACAATTGATTTGAATTTGGTTGCGGTTTTTATCCAAATTAATTCTACCAATTTTAATCCTAAAGTGCATGAATCGTACCCCAATTAAATCTAAAACACAATTTTATAAAAATATTTAAAATCTAAGCTATTTAAAATTAATCAGTTTAATTAAAAGCACTCTTAAATCTATTTAAAATAAAATTAAACAATTTTAAAAACTATTCAAAACTATAAACTAATTTTAATCCATTTAAAAATTTACTATTACTTTTAATAAACCAAATCTATATAAAACTATTTTTATTTAAAACAAAATTAATTAAAACTTATTTTTATAAAAACTAATTTTAATAACAATTTAAATTTCTAAAAATAATAAAATATTTTTTTATTTGTTTTTATTTATTTATTTTTATTTATTTATTTTTCAAACTTTATAAAATTTATTTAAATAATTGATTTTTAAAAAAAATTAATTAATGAAAACTTTGTATTAATTCTTATTTAAAAACTGACAATAAATTTATAATGCTATATTAATTAGAAAAGCTGCAAATAGACACAAAAAGGTGGCTAGATAAGATGGTTAAGTAGTTGGGTTGTTACCCGTGAGGTCACAGGTTCGAGTCCCATGGGGGACTCTTTTTGGTTAAATATTTTTAATGAACAGTAAAACGAGAATTTAGTCATAACAGTAACCAAAACACACTACATAAGGCATATACTCTGAGTCAAATATCCAATTAAAAGAACAAAGATATAGTATCAATAAAATGCAACAAATAAATCAGTTAAGTCAAGTAAATCTCAAATGCAGCAGCAGACCAAAACCAATAACACTACACGATTTTAAGTATCAGATATCAACGCAATCAGATCACAGGACATTTTAACAAATACTATAATAAGCTATATTTTTAAACAAAAGTAAGCAGATGTAAAAAGATTATCACCAAACTTCCTTACTCTAATAATCAAAACTTACCTTCTAAACCGAACAAGATGACAAATAACTGATATGTAGACATCATCACCTAAGTACTACTCGGAGCCTGAAAGTTAACCTATTGGCTCTATAATAACCACAAACTGTCCTAAAGATTTGAGTGCCTACAAATCACTCAGAATATGAAAATTACATCGCTACATCGTATGAAACAATGTATAGTCTATGATCAAACAAAATGACAGTTGCGAGACTTTTCTAGTAATATAACTTCTGAGTCAAACTAAGGAAATTTTCATACTCGCTATAGTTTGATAGAGCTATGACAGTCAGTTCAAACACTATAGTTTGATAGAGCTTAAACTCCTAAAATCCAAACAATAGATTAACAAGTACTGATAAAAAATAATTGGCTGCAATTAGAACTACCGAATGCTGAATCACTACACTTTATTATTTTAAATCATATTAATCAAATATACAAACCGAAAATCATAAAAACCCATTACAAGTTCACAACGTCATAGTTAGACGTTCTCAGCACATGAGGTATTCACGCGGCATAACAACAAATCCTACAGCCTAATAACGCAAATAAATGCAAATACAATCCACCAAAATCAGTTTACACTTAACTGATCAACGAATCACAAATCATCAATGTATAATAATCTAAATCAAAAAATTAACATTCTAAAACCAAATAACATATCAATCGTAAAACATAATTCATAAACAATTCTTTACCAAACAAAACAAAGCAAATTATAAACTACATATAACAAACAGATTTAACTAAGTAATCTAAGGAATTTTAAACTAGTTCTTAACCATTTTTTAAAGGGAGACCGTTGATGTCGTAGTGCGGCGCTGAACCGACTAAATCAAGCTCATTCAACACCAAACTACCTAATCACCATCACGAACTCACGAACCACCATATTGCACTAATTTAACTCAAAACCACCACTAAATCACGAACCAGGTATGGATCCAGCAGCTTAATATTATAATTTTTTCGATTTATCAGTGGATAAACCGAATTCCCAAATTTAGCTCACGTAATCCTTATAAAGCTATTAAAGAGCTCATAGGGTAACGTTTTGTTATATTAAGACAAATCAGTAGAATAAAAACTTTGCTGAAAAATTAACTCGAGAGCAAAAAGTAAATAACAAAGGATTTAAGCCAAAACAAAATTAACTTTTTAATTAAACTGAGAATCATTACAAAACATTATTTAAAAAACTTCTACAACTAATTTGACATAATAACTCTAACTAAAGAAGGGATGATTTTTCTGAATAAATTCAGGGGTATTTATAGCCTGACCCGAGGGTGTAGTCGATTGTTGAAACTCAATCTTGACCATTGATATTCTCTTCTCTATTCTCTCTCTTTTCAGTTTATGATCTGACGGCTGTGATAAACCCACCCTTCACACGGATCGCCAGGCTGGCACATCTGTGCTTCTTTGTGCTTTCTCTTTGCTGATGTGGCCTCTTTTTATTGGTTCTCTTTCTGAATGGCATGATATTGACCAATGAGAGGAGAGTTGTGACGTCTCAATTAGCCACGTAGGAGCCTTGTGCTTGGAATCTACGTGCAATACACGCGTCTATATACCCTTAATATCTGAAAACCAAGCGTGGATTATACTCGCGATTTTATTTGAAGAAACCCCTAATTTCTAGGGTTCTTCATACTGCTTCTTCATCCCTCTTTTCTTTTCTTTCAATCTTTACGTCTTTTCTTTTGATTATTCTGTTTTGACCGAGTGAAAAGTTGACCAAGATATATGTTATACTTTCCACCGTCTCAATTATTGGCATTTGGGCTTTTAACTAATTTTTGGACCCAAAAAGGTATAATACTTCCCACGTCTTTTCTTTTGGGCTTTGAGTTGTTAAAACAAATCTCCATCCGTCCATAGTTTATTGTTTATTGGGCTTTTGATGGGCTTTTAAATCCAAAAGTGAATAACTTGTTTCCACAATTGGGCTTTTGGGCCTGTTAACCAAAAGTGGGACCCACAAAGCCCAAATGTCCTTCATTAAGATAAAATCCGCTAAAAACGAGCTTGGCATTGTCGATATTTTCTTCAATCTCGTGTCGAATTTGCCGGTTTTCGTGATCATCGGTACCTACACACATGAAACAACAAAGACACATATACAAGACCTTTTTCATTGATTATATGCATTTATTTATTGTTTTTAGATATAAATAATATGAGTAAAATCACTCATATCAAACTCTCCCTTTCTAAGAAATTGCCGTGTCCTCACGCAATGATAAAATAAAACTACTAACTACACTTTTATTCAACTTTTGACACTTTTATTTTGCAAAGACATAATGTATTGCTTTCATTATTTGAAAAATAACTTTTAGGATCATAAACTCAAATAGATTCATCGTCCTCGACTTTTCACTTTTCCATGCCAAGTGTAAAAACAAGATCATTGTCAATCATAAGCCCCAAAATTAAAACAACTCATACAAGTAATTTGTGTTAAACTCAATCTCCTATTATTCCTAATTGTATCTCTAGATTTTATTTGTCATTCACCCAAAGGCTCATTTGACTTTATTTGATATTTATTAGTCCAAAAATGAAGGCAAGAACGGTGTAAACTCAACACTCAAAACCTAACCTCGACTTCAAAAACCGTTGTCACTAAAGAAAGCCCACATCAAGGATAACTTAACACTATTTGAGGGATAAATCCCCGGACCCGAAATTTGGCTAATAGGACTACTTAAAAGCAACAATAAAACCTCCGAAGTCAATTATGACTTTACTAATGGAGTTAGCAACAATCACATCATATCACCTTGTGGCTCTTTAAGATGCAATTGTGCTCCTTATTTAAAATCCACATCCGAAGGCTCCTTGGACAAAAATAAGGGAATTAGCATTCACCATCCCACCTTATGGCTCATGATGATGAAGCAATTTTTATTCAACACGTCCCCTTGCTATACACCCTAAGGCTCTAATGACAAGGTTAGTGCTACATGACTCCCACCCGAAGGCTCTTAGAGAACATGTTTTTATTTATTCTTCTTATTATTATGATATGTATAGTAAGCCAAATTTCCGCAATCCCATGATCAAAAGTCCATGACGCTGACACCCTTAATGTGTTCTCACTTTAATTACAAGGGAATAAAAAGAAGGAGTTACAAGTTAAGATATCTAGCCTAAACCGCTAAAAACTTCATTTATTAAGCAATTAATTATTTAAACGTGAAAAATAAATACGAGGAGATTAAATCAAACAAAAAAATACTTATACAAGGAAGAATTAACTTTAGAAACTTATGATTAAACTCTATCATCTCTTGTTCTACAAATTGTAAAATTTCAAAAATGTGAAATCAATGGATACTTAGCCTATTAAATCAAAGTTTTGGGTTTTCAAGTCATCTATAGGATCTTGCATCTTCTTATACTTTTTCAAGTTTTAGAATTTGCGTTTTAAAGTTCCCTTGATAAACGAATTTCTAGGATCAATTATAGGAACTTGCGAAAAGTTCTTGTTCTTAATTCATATGAATTAAGACTTTCGCGTTTTAAAGTTCCCTATATAAAAGCCTAGCAAAACTTAATTCACGTTAAGGAAAAGCTAAGGTAAAAACCGAGTCGAGTCAAAAAATATTTTTATTTTCACCAACGGAAAGCCTACATTTGTGTCAAAAGCACTTATTTTTTTTATTAAAACTTAAAATGACACTAAAAAATTAAGATTTCTATGAAAAATGAGAAAAACGATTAAGTTTAGACACGACAAAAGCAATTGCAAGCGATTATATCGATTGAATCCCCCATGCTAAAACCAAACGTTGTCCTCAATGTTTCTTAACTCAAGAGTAACACCCCTTGCTAAAACACGAAGAGTCTAATGAAAAATCCTAACATGGTAAGAGCACGCAAATCTATAAGCCGTTTATTAATTATGCCTCAAGATAAAACGTTAGTCGATAAAAATCAAAGGATAGAGAGTGTGCCCCTTTTTGGCAATCAAGTATAGGAAGATCAAGTGGACCGGCAAAAACCGAACACGAGAGTCTTTAATGATTAGGGTCATACCTAAGATTCACAACACAACAAAACACGAGCACGAGCTTGAAAGATCAAGCCTTATTAGTGTTAGAAAATAAAAAGAAGATAGAATGTATGGGACTCCCCTCCAAGGCACCTCGTTTTTGTTAACCGAGTCATGAGCTCGACTCGATCCCCGCATTCATTGGTCCTTAGGGAAAATGGTGAAAACCGGCATAATGGAATAAAATCCATAATAAAGCACGATGCCGGGATCAAAGATTACATCCTCGTTGTCGGATGACAAACGAAAGGATGAAACTCCAACACAAATCTCCAAAAAGAGATAGTAGTTACAAATTATGGAATGAATATAGCATGCTCCCCGAGATAAACTCGCACCAAGATGATCGAAAAGTCTTTCAATTATTGCATCGGTGAAAGGCCGAGATTTCCCTAAATCAATGATTCCAGGGTCGAATACCTCGTCCTCAGGAGAGAAAGGAATAGCCAACACGGTGTCGTCCCCCCATACTAATCCAAGATCATATAAAGCAAATGGTAATGGTGGGTTAAAAGTTTCATCCATAGTAGAATCAACATTCTTAGCTTTAACGACCATTTCACCCTTAGAAATATGATCAATCAGGTCATGGTACTGAATATGAAACAAATGAAAAACCCGTACATTAAGGTAAAATTGAGTGGAAGGAGGACTTGGAACAAAATCATCATCAAGTAGATTCTCTAAAAAGAGAGCGTCCCCCACCGGGTCAATATCATCAACACCCGGTGGTATCGAATCACTAGAAGCAAGAAACATGTCAATCTCCTCCTTAAGCGGATCACTATCCTCAACGGGAATAGGAGATGGAGAGAAAGACTTGGCATTGGCTTAGAATTCAAAGTCTCGATCTTAGAAATGAGAAGATTGACGTTGGATAATTCTTCACGAAGAACCACGTCTTCCACATCTAAATGAGTAAGTTCATCGGTGAACTTCTCAAGGATCGGAATAGTCAAATCAACCTCATTTCCTGGTGGAAATGGGTCTAAAGGAGCAAGTTCAAAAGTGAACCTCTCAAATACCGGATCACTATCATCCTCATTTTCCGGTGGAAATGGGTGAAGAAGAGTAGGTTCATCGGTAAACCCTTCAAAATCCGAGTCGTGAATATCATCTTTATAAGAAAGTTCATCGGAGAACTCCTCATTAGAAAATTCACTAGATGTCGAATCATTCTCAAAATCTTCATTTTTATCACAATTTTCATCATTAGAATTAGAGAAAATCTCAAAGTGAATGGAAGAAGTAGAGTCATCACAATGTGGCAAATCACATGTTTCATTGGAAAGACCATTAAACTCTCTTGGGTTTTGGACAAGGATCTCAACACTAGACTTTATTACTTCGTCCGATTCCGTGTCCGAAATAGTGCTAAAATGCTCGTCCCCCTTACTTAGAGAATTGTCGGGTTCCATGGTGGAAGAATCATGAATAGGAGTAATGATGTCATGAGATTGAGTGAGATCAAAAATATCCTCATTATCGTCTTCATCGTCATAATCATAATTCACCAAAATATCATCTCTGAAAAAATCTTTGTAAAAATTCAATTGCTCTAGCATAAGTAATTGTTCAATGGAAAGTTGTGAGGAGTCGTATTTCGTTTGAAGACAAGGGCACACGCCATCATACAATGGACTCCCACACTTAACGCAAACGATAGATGAAGACATAATGATAAAAAAGGAATAAGGATAATTACTATGGAAGTAATCTACCCTCGGTCGACTTTGAAACGATAGGTGAATACCTAACCGTCTCGAGGTTCAATAAGTAAACAACAAAAATAAGATTTAATACTACTTGAGTCGGCAAACCAATAATTGGTAGTCCCTCTCAATATACACACAAGCACAAAGCACTTAAAAACCTTTTTCCTTAGATGGACTTTTATAGCTCGTCGCCTTATACCCACCTTATAGTTTTTATAAATCGAGTTCAAACTTTTTATTAGTATTTGTCTATTTTGCCTTTTTTTCGTTTTGGATTCGGATACAATAGCTAGGTGATGAAATCCTAACTAAGGTCTTATTTGGAAGTAGGTAAAATTATTGTTTTACGTAATATAATATAATAATCACAAAAAACACGAAAAACGATACATACTATATATAATAGAAAAATAACAAAACTTTCCGAGGACGGATAGGGTCTTCAAATCAACGATCAACAAATCTCCACGAACGAATCGTACACAAGATCCCCGGCAGCGGCGCCAAAATTTTTGATGAGATGAGGAAACGTCGATGTATTTCAATTAGATACGGTATAGGACAAATTTAAGAAATTATCCTTAGGAAAAGGTAATAATCCATAAATAGGCCAAAGAAGAACTAATTAAACATGTGAGTGATCCAAGTTCGTTGTACACGAGGATCTTGTGAATTTGAGACGTTTTGATTCAATTTGGACAATTGATTTAAATTTGGTTGCGGTTTTTATCTAAATTAATTCTATCAATTTTAAACCTAAAGTGCATGAATCGTACCTCAATTAAATCTAAAATAAAATTTTATAAAAATATTTAAAATCTAAACTATTTAAAATTAATCTATTTAATTAAAAGCACTTTTAATCTATTAAAAATCTAATTAAACAATTTTAAAAACTATTTAAAACTATAAACTAATTTTAATCCATTTAAAAATTTACTATTACTTTTAATAAACCAGATCTATATAAAACTATTTTTATTTAAAACTTATTTATTTAAAAAATAATTTTAATAACAATTTAAATTTCTAAAAATAATAAAATATTTTTTATTTGTTTTTAGTTATTTATTTTTATTTATTTATTTTTCAAACTTTATAAAATTTATTTAAATAATTGATTTAAAAAAAATTAATTAATGAAAACTTTGTATTAATTCTTATTAAAAACTGACAATCAATTTATAATGCTATATTAATTAGAAAATCTGCAAATAGACACAAAAAGGTGGCTAGATAAGATGGTTAAGTAGTTGGGTTGTTACCCGTGAGGTCACAGGTTCGATTCCCATGGGGGACTCTTTTTGGTTAAATATTTTTAATGAACAGTAAAACTAGAATTTAGTCATAACAGTAACCAAAACACACTACATGAGACATATACTCTGAGTCAAATATCCAATTAAAAGAACAAAGATACAATATCAATAAATTGTAACAAATAAATCAGTTAAGTCAAGTAAATCTCAAATGCAGCAGCAGACCAAAACCAATAACACTACACGATTTTAAGAATCAGATATCAACGCATTCAGATCACATGACATTTTAACAAATACTATAATAAGCTATATTTTTAAACAAAAGTAAGCAGATGCAAACAGATTATCACCAAACTTCCTTACTCTAATAATCAAAACTTACCTTCTAAACCGAACAAGATGACAAATAACTGATATGCAGACATCATCACCTAAGTACTACTCGGAGCCTGAAAGTTAACCTGTTGGCTCTATAATAACCACAAACTGTCCTAAAGATTTGAGTGCCTACAGTTTATCACTCAAAATATGAAAATTACATCGCTACATCGTATGAAACAATGTATAGTCTTTGATCAAACAAAATGACAGTTGCGAGACTTTTCTTGTAATATAACTTCTGAGTCAAACTAAGGCAATTTTCATACTCGCTATAGTTTGATAGAGCTATGACAGTCAGTTCAAAAACTATAGTTTGATAGAGCTTAAACTCCTAGAATCCATGCAATAGATTAACAAGTACTGATCAAAAATATTAGGCTGCAATTAGAACTACCGAATGCTGAATAACTACAGTTTATTATTTTAAATCATATTAATCAAATATACAAACCGAAAATCATAAAAACCCATTACAAGTTCATAACGTCACAGTTAGACGTTCTCAGCACATGAGGTGTTCACGCGCCATAACAACAAATCCTACAGCCTAATAACGCAAATAAATGCAAATACAATCCACCAAAATCAGTTTACACTTAACTGATCAACGAATCACAAATCATCGATGTATAATAATCTAAATCGAAAAATTAACAGTCTAAAACCAAATATCATATCAGTCGTAAAACATAATTCATAAACAATTCTTTACCAAACAAAACAAAGCAAATTATAAACTACATATAACAAACAGATTAAACTAAGTAAACTAACGAATTTTAAACTAGTGCTTAACCATTTTTTAAAGGGAGACCGTTGATGTCGTAGTGCGGCGCTGAACAGACTAAATCAAGCTCATTCAACACCAAACTACCTAATCACCATCACGAACTCACGAACCACCATATTGCACTAATTTAACTCGAAACCACCACTAAATCACGAACCAGGTATGGATCCAGCAACTTAATATTATATTTTTTTCAATTTATCAGTGGATAAACCGAATTCCCAAATTTAGCTCACGTAATCCTTATAATGCTATTAAAGAGCTCATAAGGTAACGTTTTGTTATATTAAGACAAATCAGTAGAATAAAAACTTTGCTGAAAAATTAACTCAAGAGCAAAAAGTAAATAACACAGGATTTAAGTCAAAACAAAATTAACTTTATTAATTAAACTGAGAATCATTACAAAACATTATTTAGAAAACTTCTACAACTTATTTGACATAATAACTCTACCTAAAGAAGGGATGATTTTTCTAGAATAAATTCAGGGGTATTTATAGCCTGACCCGAGGGTGTAGTCGATTGTTGAAACTCAATCTTGACCATTGATATTCTCTTCTCTATTCTCTCTCTTTTCTGTTTATGATCTGACGGCTGTGATAAACCCACCCTTCACACGGATCGCCAGGCTGGCACATCTGTGCTTCTTTGTGCTTTCTCTTTGCTGATGTGGCCACTTTTTATTGGTTCTTTCTCTTTCTGAATGGTAGGATATTGGCCAATGAGAGGAGAGTTGTGACGTCTCAATTAGCCACGTAGGAGCCTTGTGCTTGGAATCTACGTGCAATACACGCGTCTATATACCCTTAATATCTGAAAACCAAGCGTGGATTATACTCGCAATTTGATTTGAAGAAACCCCTAATTTCTAGGGTTCTTCATACTGCTTCTTCATCCCTCTTTTCTTTTCTTTCACTCTTCACGTCTTTTCTTTTGTTTATTCTGTTTTGACCGAGTGAAAAGTTGACCAAGATATATGTTATACTTTCCACCGTCTCAAATGTTGGCATTTGGGCTTTTAACTAGTTTTTGGACCCAAAAAGGTATAATACTTCCCACGTCTTTTCTTTTGGGCTTTGAGTTGTTAAAACAAAACTCCATCTGTCCATAGTTTATTGTTTATTGGGCTTTTGATGGGCTTTTAAATCCAAAAGTGAATAACTTGTTTCCACAATTGGGCTTTTGGGCCCATTAGCCAAAAGTGGGACCCACAAGGCCCAAATGTCCTTTATTAAGATAAAATCCGCTAAATAAGAGCTTGGCATTGTCGATCTTTTCTTCAATCTCGTGTCGAATTTGCCGGTTTTCGTGATCATCTGTACCTACACACATGAAACAACAGAGACACATATACAAGACCTTTTTCATTGATTATATGCATTTATTTATTGTTTTTAGATATAAATGATATGAGTAAAATCACTCATATCAGCTGCTTGCTGCCGAGACCCAACCAAAACCACAAGGACACCCTGACGTATGTCGGGGTCCATTGTCCCTGCTGTCGACGGAACCAAACACCACCGAGATCGTAGATCTCGGTTGGTGGCGTGATCAAAAACACACCGAGAGCCTTGAGGCTCTCAGTTTGTGTGTTGGCCGAGCAAACCAACCCGAACAAACCTTAATTTACCCCCCCTGATCATGTGACATGTTTTTAATCCATTTTTTTATTTAATTCATGTTCATGTGCTAATTAATTAAATAAAAGAAAAAACAAAAGGGTTTACGGATTACCGAATGCGTGAAAAGATTTGAAGAACAAACACGAACACGATCTTGAATTTGATTTGAAAAAATAAAATCAAACACCTCTTGGTGTTGGGGTTGCTGGCGGCCAAAGAGAAAGAATAAGAAGTAGAGTTTTAATTTTTCTGTAAAATACATTTATGAAAACTCTGTGTTTTAGTTTTCCCTTAATTAAACCAAAAGTGGGCTTTTGGGCCCCTCCTTTCTCTCTTGGTGTCGCGGCTACTAGGGCCCACAAGGGAAAACCCGGAGTTTTCCCGTGTTCTATTTTTACGTGCTCGTGTTCTCGTGTTTTAGTGTTAAAATTATATGTTCGTGTTATATTCAATACTTGTACATAGAGATATTAATCGTATAACATTTATTAAGTACGTAGTTACGTGTTCGTGCTTTTTACGTTCATGATTTCATGTTCTTGATTATAATTGTTATTGTTAATAATTATCGTGTACTATCATGTACTTAATACCTATCGTGTAATTATACGTACATAACTTCTGAAATTATTAATCGTGACACGTGTTCATGCTATAAAAGGAAAGTTTTAATATGTACGTACGTTTACTAAGTGCACTCTTCATGGTAAAAGCATGTGGGTTTTACACCCACCACTGGAGAACCCACTGACCTTGGCTCATCAATTAAGAGAAAACCTAGTGTTAAATATGTTGAAATGTATAGAAAACCTAGGTCACCACAAAGCCAAGCTAGTGTTAATGGGACAGGATTCTTTCAATCTAGACCTAAGGTTATGTCTAGAAAAGCTTGTTACACATGTGGGGGTTTTTCTCACTTGGCATATAAGTGTGTCAGTGCCTCTAAATATACCACTGACAATAGGTCAACCATGTTCAAATCCAGACCTTTTGTCCAACCAAGCCCACAAGTCATTAGACCAGCTCCCTTCTTCACTAAAGGGACAAATACACATGGACAAAGGCCCTTTCAAAATACCAACACTTGGTCTAACAGACAATGGGTTCCTGTAGCAAACCCTAATTTGGGCGCTGACAAGAACAAATTCAGCGCTGACAGTAACAAATTCAACGCTGACATGAACAATTTCAACGCTGACAGCTCTAGGTTTGGTATGAAAATGCCACAACAAGCTGGTGTTATACCTTGTGTTAGACCAAGTAACAATAGGTATTTGCAACCAAAGGGAAAGGGGTCTAAAGCTTCATCTAGTTTGACATGGACACCTAAACAAGACCAAAACCCTAATTCTGATGGAATTTCTATGACTTGTAACAGAATTAATTATCTTTCAAAGGTCATTACTAAACCAATTGGGGTAAATTGGGTGTTCAGGCCACAAAGGGATAAACAAGGGGTTGTTATAAGGACTAAGTTTGTTCTTGTTGAACAACCACATGAATCCAAGACTGCTCAGGCTTGGGTTCCCAAAGAAAACTATTTTGTTTTCTTTATGTGCAGGGCATTCAAAAGCAGGTCAATGATTATGGATATTGGGACAGTGGATGCTCTAGGCACACGACGGGAAGGAAGATTATTTGTCAGATTTTACCCCCATTAAAGATGGTGACAAAGTGTACTTTGGAGGAGGATATGGAACTATATCAGGCAAGGCACTCTTATCACCAACATTTTACGTTTTGAAAATTTTTTTCTGGTAAAGGAACTCTACTATAACTTGTTTAGTGTGTCACAAGTTTGTGACAACAAAAATAAAGTTCTTTTTACTGATACTGAATGCTTGGTGTTAAGTAAGGATTTTAAGATGCCTGATGAGAAGTTTATTGAATACAGAACACCTAGGCATAAGGACATTTATAATGATAATCTAAAAGGGATTAAAATGAACAAAAATCTGTCATGTCTTTATGCGAAAGCATCAGTTGATGAAAGTAATATATGGCACAGAAGGTTAGGGCACATAAATTTTAAGAATATTAATAGACTTGTGAGACATGATCTAGTTGATGGTTTGCCTTCAAAGGCTTTCCACAATGATTATTCTTGTGTTGCATGCCTTAAAGGCAAACAGCATAAGGTCTCCTTTAAGTCTAAAAGTGTGCATAACAGTTCTAAACCACTTCACTTGCTACATATGGACTTATTTAGCCCAACTAATATATAATGTCTTAATGGTAAATCTTACTGTTTTTTTATAACTGATGATTTTTCTAGGTTTACTTGGACTTTCTTTTTGGCCTTAAAAAGTGATACTACCAAAGTTTGATTAACTTTATTACCCAAATTGAAAAGAAAACGGGTAATGAGGTTAAAATTCTTAGACGTGATAATGGTGGTGAGTTTAGAAATACACTGTTAGATACCTTTTGTGTTGATAAAGGGATTTCTAGAGAGTTCAGCATAGCTAGAACTCCACAGCAGAATGGTGTGGCTGAAAGAAAGAATAGAACACTCATAGAAGCAGCTAGGACAATGTTGGCCGATGCTAAGTTTCCCATTGCTTTTTTGGGCTGAGGCTGTTAATACAGCTTGCTATGTTCAAAATAGAGCCTTGGTCAATAAGATCCACAATAAGACACCTTATGAGCTGTTTTGGAATAGAAAGCCTAATATATGATTTCTTAAACCTTTTGGATGTCATGTAGTTATACTTGATACTAGTGATGCCCTAGGTAAGTTTAATGCAAAAGGTGATGAGGATATTTTGTGGGTTATTCTATGAATAGCAGAGGGTATAGGGTTTACAACAAAAAGGAAAAACGCGTCAGTGAAAAGGTGCATGTTAAGTTTTTAGAAAGTAAGCCCAATGATCCTGAGAATGGACCAGATTGGTTATTTGATTTAGAACCATTATCTAGGACCTTGAATTATATGCCTGTCACTAATCCAGACATTGTGAAAAGGGATTCAAATGTTGTAGAAGAATCTATTATTGAAATTTCAGGTAAACAGGTTGTTCAGGAAGAAGGATCACAAGCAGTTAAACTAACCCCCATACTTGATTATGTTACCATTCCTATATGGACTGATGGGTTTATGCAAGCCTCTGCTGCTGCTGAAAAGGAGGAAGAAGGGCCACAAGAAAAGCCAGTTGATAAAACCATGCATGCATATTCAAGCGCTGACAAAGCCAATTCAGACGCTGACAGGTTAAATTCAGACGCTGACACGTTGAGTTCAGACGCTGACAACCTGTTTGGAAATATATTCTCTTCTTCCAACAGACACACTATTGAGCATGATGAACCTCCTATACTTAATCAAGAGGTCCATTCAAGTGAAGATGGGAGTGGCCTGAAGATGATATTGGCAACATAGAATCTGTTATAGAAGATAATTCACTATTTGGGGGAGGAATACTTACAAAGGTGGCCAAAGATCATCCTCCTTCCCAAATAATTGGTGATGTTCAGAATCCTGTTCAAACAAGGAGATTTCATCAAACTCAAGGTGGTTTCATTGCTATTATTCACAAGAAGGAAGATACCCCTCTTGTATAGGCATGTTTATTTGCTTGTTTTCTGTCACAAAAGGAACCCAAGAAGATTTGTGATGCTCTTAAAGAATCAAGTTGGGTGGAAGCAATTCAGGATGAGCTTCACCAGTTTGCTATTCAAGATGTGTGGGAGCTAGTGGATTTTCCAAAGTATGTTAGACCTATTGGTGCACGTTGGGTTCTAAGGAACAAAAAGGATGAAAGAGGAATTGTGGTAAAAAAAAAGGCACGTTTAGTTGCTCAAGGCTATACACAAGAAGAAGGAATAGACTATAAAGAGGTTTTTGCACCTGTTGCCAAGATAGAAGCAATAAGGAATTTCCTAGCTTATGCTTCTTGCATGGGTTTCATAGTTTATCAAATAGATGTGAAAAGTGCTTTCTTATATGGCACAATTGAGGATGAGGTGTATGTGATGCAACCTCTTGGGTTTGAAGATTCAGAGCATCCAGACAAGGTGTATAGAGTCAAGAAAGCAATGTATGGACTTTATCAAGCCCTAAGAGCATGGTACGGTACATTATCCACCTATCTAGTGGAAAATGGGTTTAAGAGGGGCACCATAGACCAGACATTATTCACCGAGAATATTGGTAAGGATTTTCTTCTTGTTCGGGTGTATGTGGATGATATTATCTTTGGTTCATCTAATCCACAGATGAGGGAAGACTTTTCCAAGCTCATGACAGAAAAATTCAAGATGAGTGCAATGGGAGAGATGAACGTCTTTCTAGGTTTACAAGTACAACAGAAAGAAGATGGTATCTTTATCTCTCAAGACAAGTATGTAGCTGAGATCTTGAAGAATTTTGGTTTTTCTCCACATGAAAAGCGGGCTAGCACACCCATAGATAGGGAACACCCTAGGGGAAAGACCGGAGATGGAAAAGATGTGGATATCAGGCATTATAGATCAATGATTGGTTCATTGATGTATCTTATAGCTTCTAGACCTGACATCATGTTTGCTGTATGTGCATGTGCACGCCATCAAGTGACTCCCAAAGAGTGTCATCTTCATGCTGTCAAAAGGATTTTTAGATACCTTAGGTGTTATCCTACCTTAGGATTATGGTATCATAAAGATTCTCCATTGGAGCTTATTGGTTATTCAGATAGTGACTATGGAGGTGATAAGTTTGATAGAAAATCCACAACTGGTGGATGCCAATTTCTTGGGAGCAGACTGATATCTTGGCAATGCAAGAAACAAACAGTGGTGGGAAACTCTACAACTGAAGCAGAATATGTTGCTGCAACTGCTTGTTGTGGACAAGTTCTATGGATACAAAACCAGCTGTTGGATTATAGGTATAATTTTATGCATACCAAGATATTTTTAGATAATAACAGTACATTAGGCATTATTAAGAATCCTGTACATCATTCTAAAACAAAACACATAGAACTTAGGCATCATTTTATAAGACATTGTTTTGAAAGTAAACTTCAAACAGCTAACTCCCTTTGTTAACAACTTTCACTTCTTGGCAAACTTAGTCCTTGTGGATGCATAATGATCAAGTATAAAGATTATATTTGCAATACTTCTTGAATCTTCAGGGGGCATTCATGACAAGCTTAGATACTTTGGGGACCAAACTTGTACATCTTAAATTCTTAAAGGTCTTTTTTAGAAATTCAACATTCGTGTCGTTTTTGCTTGAATCTTTTGATCTTTTGTTGATTTCACGATATCCGTACCTAAATTACACAATGAACAAATACAAGCATATTTTCCGGTATTTTATGACATTTTTATACATTTTAAGCCCGATTTGGACAATGAGACTATATATAAATGCAGTCTCATCACATTTCTTAAGTGCTCAATATGCACGGTGTTCAATTTCGATTGGTAAGTGGCATGTTTTTCCATACAAGAGTTTGTACTGTGTGGTTCCAGTTGGTGTTTTGAATGTGGTACAAAAGGCCCATAGAGCATCTTCTAATTTTTTAGACCAACAAGCAGGTTGTCTTGGACGGTCTTTTCAAGAATTCGCTTAAGAGCTCTATTAGTGTTTTCAACTTGGCCACTCGTTTGAGGGTGGTAAGATGTGGAAAATCGGTGGTTAACTCCATATCTTTTCATGATTTTTTCCATGAGTTTGTTATAGAAATGAGTTTCTCTATCGCTTATTAATGCTTTTAGAATTCCAAAATGATAAAATAATTTCTTTAAGAATGCTATAGCAACTCTTGCATCGTTAGTTTTCAAGGCTTGAGCTTCGGCCCATTTCGATACATAGTCGACGGTGACAAAAATGTATTCACATTTATAAGATTTAGGAAATGGTCCCATGAAGTCGATACCCCACATGTCAAAGATTTTGTAGACTTGGATGTTATTGAGAGGCATCTCGTCTCTTTTTGTAACGTTTACAGTCCTTTGACATGCTTCGCATAATCGTACTAAGGTATGAGCTTCACGAATAATAGTAGGCCAGTAAAAGCCAGCGTCAAACACTTTTTTAGCGGTGGTGTTCGCTGCGTAATGTCCTCCAGTCGGTCCGTAGTGACATTCATCGAGAATTTTTCGAGATTCAGATCCAGAAATATAACATCGGATCATTCCATCGGAACAGATTCTAAATAGGTGAGGTTAGTCCCAAAAGTATTTTTTGAGTTCAGAAAAGAATCTTTTCTTTTGTTGATATGTCATTCTGTAACACCCCCAAAAAATCACATTTTTTATCAGCGAAGAGTCGTTGGTGTTACGGGATAGCACCTTACTCAAATCATAGACAACGCTTAAAAATCACGTCGTTTAATAATAAATCCTTTTCCATTCATGAATATCAAATTACATAGGTCCTCAGGTCATAGTATGTCATACAAATTTACAAAACATTTGAATGGAAATTTTTATTTGAATGCGGGTGATAAATTCTTGTCTTCTTCCCGAGAATTACCTTCAAGTACCTGAGATAAAACATATTAAAAGTCAGCGAAACGCCGAGTGAATCCATAAAGTTTAATAAAAACCATTAATACACATCACCGGTATATAATCACTACCGAAAATCATTTTGTACAATTCTTTGTCATAGGCTATAAAATAGGCCAAAAACATTTTATACGAATCTTTGTCGTAAATCATAATATAGGCTTTTTCCTTCAAAACCATTATACGAACCATTGTCGTAAAAACATCATATAATACGTTTTATAACGTTGTATAGCGTTTAATAAAAACCGTTATATAAAAATGGTTATGCAAAACCAAAACACGAAAATAATATCAGTAATAAGACCCCGTATTCCTAGTCATGCAATATATTATAATTCAATTCGTACATCGGTATTTTCATTATTGGATTATTATGAGCCGCATGACATTGTTACTTTTCTATAACATATATCGGGTAACTAACCCGTAATTCCTTTGCCCATCTAAAACAGTGTGTCGTCACAATAATCACGCTTATATAAATCTTCTCATACATAAATTCGCTTACCTTTCAATTTTTGTTACCCTTTTACCAAAAAAAATAAATTCGCTTACCAATCAATGTGGCACGACGGGGATCAACCGTCAAGGCGGGAACTGGGGTGATCTTCCCCAAATAGTACTATTATATGCATAAGCGTCTACAAAATCCCGGTAGTTCACAATTCATGCTAATGGGACTTTTAGTGACATAACCTAACTAATAATAATCCATTTCATTTCATTCATTGGGTCATATAATCATTTGGGTCCATATCAATAAGCATACAATCGGGATAACTGGTGTCTTATTTTTATTAAAACTAGCATGTTATCTCCCTCGCGGGTTTATAAAACATTTCATAAAACATTTAAAAGAGTGCGAGGCTATGAACTCACATTGATGTGGGAAGGCGGGTTATCGACAATTAGGATGTATAGTACGTGCCTCGATCACGGGAAACCTAGACAAATAATACTCGGTCTTAGGTTATGCCCAATAACTTTATAAAAGTTGTTATGTATATGTAATTATGTCATAACATGATGATCAAGTGGGGTTTTATTTCCTTACACGACATTACTAGTTTTTTGGTATTAGTTAAGTTAGGCTTTATCATACTAGTTACACTAGTTTTAGCCCATTTACACATTAAGGCCCAATAAGCCCATTAAGAGTCCAATATCATTTTATTAGTCCATTTATATTTTTATGACCAGGCCCATACTCATATGTTGGGCCCAAGTGGGTTAAGCCCATGAGTAAGTCCAATAATATTAAACCAAACTAGTTGGGCCTAGTGGTCCAACAAGGCTAATTTGGCCCATTATGGTCCATTAGTTACAGAGCTCGGTTTTGTCGTTTTTTACTTGTCAAATGTGTTTACATATCAGTATATGAGTTATAAAAATGTTACATTAGACGGATCCGACCATCTAAGTTTTATTTGGCGAAAACGTTAATCTTTCGATTTAGCCGAAAGGCGTAAAACTTATATATAGTTTGTAGTTTTATAAAACATTTGAGTTTTACTTTTACAAAATGGCATGTTTATTTACTTTAGTATACAAACTCATTTTATAATAGTTATTATTAGTTAGTGGCTTTTATATACTTATTTTATAATATTATTTACCTTGAGTGCTCTTTTTATATTATATAGTTTATTAACAAAATCTGATTACTAAAGTCAAGTCCACCATTTTTGCCATATCTTGAGTTCTACAAGGAGATAGAACCACAATCTGAAGAGCATAAACTACATGATGTGTGCTACAAATAACTCTAATATAGTCACTGCTCAATCATCTTCTAAGTATTTTTAATAATTCGTCCAAAACAGACTATACAGATTTGTACTACAAAAGTGTGTTGGCCAGATCTTGCTCATTTTATAACATTCCATTGCATGGCCAACTCACCACATATGTAAAATTTATTTTTCTATCTGTATATTTAATAATCCAAGCCATTTAACCAAGTGATCATATTGATACTTACTGTTTTATACAGCCTATGTGTCTAACCATGATTTTAACATTTTTACTTGTTGATTCTAGCCTTTTTAACCTAATCTATTAACACAAAAACCCCACACAATATTTTGATAATAATTTATCATCATATACATATACATTTATGAAGAAAATACATGAGTACAATTACAAAACTATAAGATGATAGAAAGAATATGATCTCTATACCAATCAATATGATGAAAAATTGAGATTTTTGGATGAATAAGACTTGGTATTGTAACCAAATCTTATGAGTTTAGCAAGATCACTTCTTGAGATATTCAAGTGGATGAACACCTTCTTGAAATCAGCCCTTGAACATTATAAAAACTCCTTTTTATAAGTTATAATCACCTCCAATCTTCATCTTTTTAGAAGGCTTTCAACATATGTTGATTATTGATAAAGTTTATGGTTAAATGTTGATGGAGATGGTGATTTGGGGGTGATGTTGGACGTTCAACATAGGGAGAGAAAGAGAGATGGATAATTTTTGTTTATTACACATGCAAGTGTGTGTTGAGTGTGTGAGAAGATTGTGGTTTTGTTGGTTTTGGTGCTTAGGCTTGTTATGAGACAAGTGTCTCATATAAGCTCCTAGTTTTGACAACAATGGGTTCTCTCCCTTGTTAAATCCGCCCATTATAGGGAGGTGGGACAAGTGTATACTTGTTTCATCCCTTATTAATTTACGGTACTCCTCAATTCTAGTTTGCTCGATTTACGTGTCCTCGGGTCGATTTAAGAAAAACGTTTTTATAAATTATGAATCTACGACACAAAACGATTCTAATAAAAATTGTCTCATAAAAAACGGAGCACAAAAGCATAAATACGTAAACCTAGGGTTTTCGGTTTAATCGTAGAAGACGCTAAATTATGCACGCGAGTCCTAATTTCTTCTCGTAAATTTGTGAGTTTATGAACCAACACAAACTAAAATTTCAAAATAATATACGAGAATAAATTTACTTCCTGAAATGTTGGACTGTCACAAAAACGCTGTATGTAAATGTAAACACGTAGCGTAGAGCGTTCCGGTTTAGACGTAGACGATGCTATTTCAAGACGTAAACCCAAATTTCTTCCCAAAGGTGAGTGAGTTCATAAATTTAAAATAAAATAATGATTTTAAATAATACTTGAGAATAAAATAACGGCCTCAAATTGACGGATTGTCACACATTCCCTTTCGTAAAATACCTACAGCCAAATAGTTTGCAAAGTTTGCGAACCATGGTGTATTGTTTGTATTTATTTGCATTATATGCTCATCGGGAAAATCATCGATTTCATCATCGCTGGGATCATCATTAACTATGCGAGATAAATGATCAGCAGCAACATTCTCAGCTCTTTTTTTTTATCTTTAATCTCTAAATCAAATTCTTGTAAAAGCAATATCCATCGTATGAGACGAGGTTTGGCGTCTTGATTTTTAAACAAGTATTTTAAAGCTGAGTGATCGGTGTATACTATTGTTTTTTACAAAACGAGGTATGATCGAAATTTGTCAAACGCGTAAACTACAGCCATGAGTTCTTTTTCCGTAAAGTGTAATTTTGTTGGGCTGCGTTCAGAGTTCTACTAGCAAAGTAGATGGGATAAAATTGTTTTCCATCTTTTTGTCCAAGGACGGCTCCAAGGGCATGTTCACTTGCATCACATATAAGCACAAATGGAAGATTCTAATTGGAGCTTGCAATAATTGGTGTGCATGTAAGCTTTGCTTTAGGTGTTTCAAATGCTAAAAGGCATTCATCATTAAAATCGAATGTTCTTTCTTTTTCTAAAAGTTGAGTTAAAGGTCTTGCGATATTCGTAAAGTCTTTGATGAATCGTCGGTAAAAACCGGCATGACCTAAAAAACATATAATGCCTTTCACATTAGTAGGTGGTGGGAGTTTTAAGATTACGTTTATTTTGGATTTGTCAACTTCTAAGCTTGCGCCAGACACTTTGTGTCCAAGCACAACTCCTTCCTTAACCATAAAGTGACATTTTTCCCAGTTTAGCACAAGATTTTCTTCTTTACAATGCGCTAACATTTTATCAAGATTGCTAAGACATGTGTCGAAAGAGTTTCCAAAGACGGAAAATCGTCTATAAAGACTTCGACTGATTCTTCAATCATATCATGGAAAATTGCAATCATACACCTTTGAAATGTAGCAGGTGCATTGCATAGGCCGAAAGGCATGCGCCTATACGCGTAAGTTCCAAATGGACAAGTAAATTGTTGTCCCATGTATTTGTGATGATTAAGCAATGAAGAAAGAAAGAAAATAAATGAAGAAGAGATGAATTCCTAGAGAGAGAAAGTAGTGAGAGAAAGTAGAGAGAGATGATTAACTTGGTGAATATTAGATTAAGAAAAGATTTGTTACAAATGACCATCCACCCTCCTAACATGCTAGGAGGGTAGTATATATAGTCCACCCACATGCGGGCTTTAATGGACTATATATTGGGTCGGGCTTGTCTCTTGGACTTTAATTAGTTTAAATCCAAGCCCGTGAACCACGACTAAATAACTACTTATTACAACGTTCTAATAAATATTATAATAGAAACCTATGACCGAACATTCTTGTTTGACTCAATATTTTGAGGCTAACAATCTCCCCCAATGTGAGGTCATTCCTCTTTGATATTTGGATTCCAATGGAGATTTCTGAATTTCGTCATAAATGAGTCTTGAACGTGTAACAGTAGTTTTGTTCCTTCATGCTGTGAACTTTGAGCCTTTGTCGTTGTCTTTCGACTTTGTCTTCTATCTTGAGATCTTCAAATCATCCTTGACTTGTCAGTGCCATCTTGCGATCTTGTGTCTTTATCCACATGCTCACACTATCAATTGTTGGATAAGTCTTTGGGCATGAATATGTGGTTGTGAATCTTTGACTTTGCTGAGTACACCGTGACGCCACCTTCTCGAGACAAAACATAGACACGGACTGAATGGCTTTGATATTCGTCCTAAATCGGTAGCGTTTTACCTCCGGTCGGTGAAGACCGTTATACGATATTAAATATCGTACCTGTGATTAGGTAGATTCAGTTAAGAATCTCCTTGACAGGGTTTCGCGGCTGTACTAGCCGTTCTCTTTACTCGACCGTCTCAAAGCAAGACTGCGAACATAAAGAGTGAATCAATTGGATAAATATCCGCTTGATTAAAGTCGTCAATTCAAATTCCTGGAACAAGTTTGATTCATTAAGAATCTTACCATTGTTGCTTTCCAGTTGACACAAGTTTGATTCATAAAAATCTCACAAGTCACCTACCGTAGCGCTGTTTGATGTTGACGCTAGAAGGATTTCCATTCGTCACCGTGAATATTAATGAATATCACTCTGAATGTTCTGGCAAGACCATAAAGATATTGCATAGAAACCTGAAACGAGTTTGAATCAATTCATAATCAAACCGCAGTTGCTTTTCAGTTTTACATATGTTCAATTCATAAAGAATCTTGCATATGACCTACCGCAGTGCTGTTTGATGTTAACACTGGAAGGATTTCCACTCATCATTGTGAATACTAAGTAGTATCACTCTGAGTGTTCTAGCAATATCGCAAGGATATAGCGTAGGACTCTCTTGATCTTCATCCGTGTGTCCTAACGAGATTTAATTGATCTCTTGGCTCTAGACTCGATTTGTGCACTTTTAGTGGTCGGAGGCTGGAGCAGATGCCACCTATTCAATATCAACAATCTCGGAGTGAGAAAGTCAATAGAAGTCGTGTTGATCTCCGTGACAATAAAACAAACTTCTTTTGAGAGAAGCCTGAGTAGCTAGGAAAGGGTTGTGCTTCACATCACTGGGTCCATGATGAGTTTGTCTTCATGATGGGTTGACCCGGTTTCTGCCTAAGTTGTATGGAGGGCTTCTTTCTTTAGACCCTTTATCCTTACATTTCTTTTTCATTCTTCAACCCCTTCAATGCTTACCAAGACATCATTAATAGCACCTTGTTATGATTGTTCCAGTGCTATCATCAGTACTTAGTCGGCATTCAGCTACGCTCACATTCTACTCCATCTTTCCTAAGGACTTCTAATCATCTATTGGATTGTCCCTGGGAAGATCCCTCCGGTTCTGGTTGGATCATAGGACTTAAACCTAACCACCCTTTTGACACCAATAACGTCGTGAATTAAATATGTTGTGGGTATTTGATCGTAACCATGAAAACCACTTTAAATTCTAACAAAGTGTTTGAAAAACATTTAACACCTTGCTAGTTTTGTCGTTTTAGAAATGCTCCCCCTTCACATGTGCATCGATAATCGAAAGTGTTTCGCACATGTAGGTAAGAGTTAACGTGCTTGAGTCTTATATTAGATCACATTTTAATCACATTTTCTCCCCCTATCTCTAATATATAAAATATTTTGATATTAGAGATACCAAATTTGATTAAAAATATTTTGAAAAATAGTCTTGAAATCTCCAGGAGTAAGATGTGTTAATCTTTTGCATGAAGTGAAAATGCTCCCCCTCAAAAATTGATCCAATTGAATTGTCATTGTGAGGATATGATCCACATTTCGCTTTTTGAGGATGGGAGTTGTTGAACACACAATTTTTGAAAGATTTTGAATATCATTGAAAAATTCTTGAAAAAATTGTGTTCAACGCTTTTTGAAAAATCAATTCTTTTTGTCGAAAGGTTTTTCTAAAGCATAAACTTGAGTTCATAGACTTTGAATGTCTTGACGAATCCACTCAAGTGTAAGAAGATTTAACTTCTTTTGCTAAGGGTAAGAGCACGAAATCGTACACTCCCCCGTGAATATAGTTTCGGGTTGCAATCTGAAAGTGATTACAAGCCATTGTGTTGAGCTCAAAACGTTGAATGTTTTGTGACAAGCTCAACCCGTGATAGATTTCTCTACCCGTTGTTTGGAAATATTTGTCCAAAATAGACAATTTCCTTTATTAAAAGAAGAAATGACATGTTTTGAAAAATATTTACAACTTTCATTCGAGCTTTATGTACACACCCGTGTCGTTATTTAGCGACATTTCTAGGTGCGTCCATATTATCGATACTGAAAGACATGTCGAGAAGAATATTTTTGGATTTTTAAAAGATTTTTTAATTTTGTGTTTTGTTTTTATATGTTTTATAGTTTTGTATTTTTCTTTTTCATTAATATTTACAGGTAGATGTTTGATAGATGAATCAAGCAGGCTTCTTTGCCAGAACCTCCAGTTCTGTTGGAGTCAAACATCTCATACCAATTTGCCTAACTAGATACGCAAACCTCTCTTTCGAAAGAGCTTTTGTAAACAAGTCAGCTAATTGGTAATCAGTTCCAACAAAGTATAATTCAACAATACCTCTTTCAACTTGTTCCTTAATGAAGTGATATCTGACATCGATGTGCTTCGTGCGGGAATGCTGTACCGGGTTGCAGGAGATGGCTATGGCCGACTTTGAGTCACAGTACATAGGTACTTTATCAAAATGGAAGCCATAATCTGTGAGTTGTGTTCTCATCCAAAGAACTTGAGCACAACACGCAGATAGAGACACATACTCCGCTTCGGTTGATGACAGTGACGTGCAATCCTGCTTCTTGGAAGACCATCCCACAAGCTTATCTTGTCCTAGAAATTGTGCACCACCAGAAGTACTTTTACGTGTATCAAGACACCCTGCATGATCAGAATCTGAATAGGCCGTTAGAAAGAAACCGGTTTCCCTCGGATACCAGAGTCCCATGTGAATGGTATTCTTAAGGTACCAAAAGATCCATTTAACCTCCTTGAGGTGCTTTTCAGTGGGTCGTGCTTGATATCGTGCACAATAACATGTAGCATGATGTATATCAGGTCTGCTCGCTGTCAAGTACATGAGGGATCCGATCATGAAACGATATCTCGTTTGATCTATGGGTAATCCCTCCAAATCAGCATCTAGGGATGTGGTTGATAATGGTGTCTCAACGGGGTCACATGATGTCATACCATGCTTTTTGATTATCTCTTGACAATACTTAGCTTGGTTAATGAAGATACCACTTGGGGATTGGTGAACTTGAATTCCTAGAAAGAATTTTAGTCCGCCCATCATAGACATTTCAAATCTGTTGTGCATTACTTTTTCAAACCATTCTGAAAGTTTTGGGTTTGTAGACCCGAAAATAATGTCATCAACATAAATTTGCACAAGCAGAATGTCATCCCCATATTTATAAGTGAACAAAGTTAAATCAATGGAACCTTTTGAGAATCCTTTGGAGACCAGAAATTTCGAGAGCTCGTCGTACCACGCCCTTGGAGCTTGCTTGAGTCCATATAGTGCTTTGTGGAGACGATACACCTTGTCAGGATAATGAGGATTGACGAATCCTTCCGGCTGCGTGACATAAACTTCTTCCTTCAAAGGACCGTTAAGAAACGTCGTCTTTACGTCCATTTGATAAACGATGAATCCCTTATGTGCAGCATAAGCAAGGAAAATCCTGACCGCTTCCATTCGAGCTACTGGTGCAAATGATTCTTCAAAATCAATACCCTCTTTCTGTCCATACCCTTTAGCCACTAGTCTAGATTTATTCATGATGATCGTGTTCTCTTCATCCATCTTGTTTTTCCAGATCCATCGAAGATTTAATGGTGTTACATCGTATGGTCTGTCAACAAGTTCCCAGACTTTAAGTCTTTCAAATTGTTGAAGTTCATCCGTCATCGATTCAATCCAAGCATGATCAGCTAATGCTTCTTTGATGTTTTTCAGTTCAGCTGAACTCACGGCGAGTGCGAACATACAAACATCGGCATAGGTGTTAAGCTGTCGTCTTGTGCGGACGGGCTGTGAAGGGTTTCCAATGACATGAACCAAAGGATGATCTCGGGTCCAATGATGTGTTGAAGGATGTCGTTGGTAGAACGTGTGCATATTTGACGGATCAACATGGCGAGTAGAAGACTCTCCAGTTTCGTGTACCGGTGTACCGAATGGGTTGATAAATTCGTCTTCGTCAGATAATGCATTGTCTGCTTGATTTGTGTTCTCTGGAGCAATGACAGTAGTTGTGGATGTTGTAGGATCGATTGTTGAAGTGATATTCTGAGGAGGTAAATCTGCAGCAACCCGTGTTGAAGTAGATGAGGTTGTATCCAGTTGTTGACGATGATCGGTATCATCAGTCTTATCATGAGTGTCAGCGGAAGACTTCGATACAACTTGTTTCTCCCCCGTGAAATATTCATCATACATTGGTCCATATAACATTTCCAACTCTTCAATTGTCGTGTCGACTGTCATATCAGCTCTAGGAACATTTTCTGGAACCAGCGTTGAACTTGACGGTTCATTGCTGTGGTCTTGAGCTTCGAGTTCCGTGCGGTTGTGAACGGAAGTCGTTTGTCGTTGTGGATCGGGACTTAAACTGTTTTGTTCAAGTGCCATTTCTTGTAATTCATCAAATCGAATGTAAATGGTCTCGACAATCAATTTTGTTCTCTTGTTGTATACTCTATATCCCTTTGACTGAGTTGCATATCCCACAAGAATACATGCATCACCTTTCTCTTTCATCTTGTCCAAATTTTCACCATCTAGAATAATGTAACAAGTACATCCAAAAACATGAAGGTGTTTGAGTGAAGGTTTTCGATCATGAATTATGAGATATGGTGTCTTTTCGTGTCGTGGGATAATTAAGGAACGGTTTTGTGTGTAGCATGCGGTTGACACGGCTTCGGCCCAAAAGTACAGTGGAAGTTTTGAAGCGGATAGTAATGTTCGAGCAGCCTCAACTAAAGTACGGTTTCGTCTTTCAACAACGCCGTTTTGTTCGGGTGTTCGAGCAATAGATGTTTCATGTTCAATCCCTTCGTCTTCAAAATACTTTCTCAGATTTGAATTCAAAAATTTTGTACCTCTGTCAGTACGAACCACTTTAACATGAGCTTGAAGACCACGTTGTATCAATTTAAGGAAGCTGATGAGAACATCGGGTGTTTCATCCTTGGACCTCAAGAAGTGAGTCCATGTGTACCTTGAGTAATCATCAACGATGACCAGAATATATTTCTTTTCATTGATACTCTGAACACGCATGGGACCACACAGATCCATGTGAAGAAGATCTAACCGTCCTTTTGAGCTTGGTGTAGTCTTTGTTTTGAAGCTACTTCGTTTAGCTTTACAAAGCTCACAAGAAGAACAAAGATGATCTTTGATGAATTTCAAACTTGGAAGGCCTCTCACAATATCTTTCTTGGAAAGCAAGTTAATGGTCAAAGTTGAGATGAGAAAGTCGTTGATGCCATAACCATGCTTGAGTCGATGAAGCTTTAGCCATGAAGCAAATTGGAGTTGATGAAGTTATGTCTTGTAGTGAAATTGTGTAAAGATCAGTACCCCGTGTACCGGTAAGTAAGTCATTCCCATCATAATCACGAACAAAACATGTCTTCTTTCTGAAAGCAACTTCCAAATCCGCATCACAGAATTGACCAACCGAGAAAAGATTGTGATTGAGCCCTTCGACGTAGTATACCCTTTTAATCGTGATATTCCCCTGAACCAAATCTCCATATCCTAGGATCGGGGCAAATTGATCATTTCCGAATCGGACCGTACCCAGAAACTTCTCCACGAAGTTAATTAGAAGCTTGAGATTCCCCGTCATGTGCTTCGTGCATCCGGAGTCCAGTATGAAGAGAATTATTTGTATCACCTGCAGAAGAGTTAGAACACGATGGAGCATTTGCTAAATTGGATACCACAGTAGTTGTGATAGTAGAATTATTAGTGTCCTTATCAACATTTAAAGGCAAACTAACACTCGTTTTCATATTTTCTGTCCTAACTTTAGGCATCCATTTATATCCGGGAGGACATTGATTAGCAAACCACCATTTCCAAGACTTACTGGCAGACTCATATAACTCCTTAATTTTGCTTCTAGGATTCTTAGTGGTGGAGTCTGATGCATTACTTTTCTTAGTGGGGGTTGCACCAGAATGGTTCACTTTGCGTTTGGGTTTACTAGCTCTAATAGGCATTACAACTTGCTTCTTAGTTCTAGTATCTACGCCTTTGACTTTATTTATAGCACACATAGAATGATTAGCATTAGCACACTTTCGACATTTGACACAAACAAATTTCACATTCATAGCATTCAAATCATTCACAGCATTCAAATCGTCATTACACGCGATTACAGACTTTTTATTCTTAAAAACGTTCAAATTCCTAGGGTGTTCTTCTACTTCCTGCATCTCTCCTTGATTCTTGTGTTTCCAGACCTTATCATTCACTTGAGTGCGCTTAAGCTGAGGCCGGCTAACACTAGTAGTGGAGACTATGCCTGTAGTAGAAGACACACGAATATTAGTGTTTCTAGAAGTCTGAGGCGAGTGAGTATCTTTGTTTTTGGGCTTCGTGGACATTCTATACATCCTTGGTTTAATCACATTATTGTGCTTAACGCTTGGTGCTATAGGATTCCTTATAGGTTGATCTTGTGGTAACCTTTCCTTTCCATCCATCTTGGGGGCAAACACAGGTTTTGCAAACGAGGAATTAGATAAAGCAGATGGTTTTCCCAAGATAGAGGATCTATTCTCTTTAGAGGCATTGGGTTGTCTAACAACATTTTTCTTAATGCTAGGTTCCACAATTTTCCCACCCATTTTAGCAATGAGTTTCTGCAACTCTACTATCGCTCTGTCCCTGTCTTGTAATTGAGCTTTCAACCCTTTAATTTCCAAATTCTGTTCATTCATTTCTCGAAATGTTTGGGAAAGTTTTTCTTGCAATTTATTATCATGTGGAAAACGACCAACATCTTTTTGCAAAGCAAGTTCAAGTGAATGACAATGTTTTTTAAGGAAATCAGTTTTGTGTTGAAGTAACTCAAAAGCCTTTTTGTCAACATTTTCTTTACGTTTCGAAAGCTCAATTTCAAGACGTTCACATTCTTTGATCTTATCAAGATATTGGCATGCAACTTCAGAATATTCATCAATATCAGCACAAGATGTAAAATAAGCACACATAACATCTTTAGAAACGCATTCTTGCAAGAGTAAATCATATTCATCTGAGAAATCAGACTTCTCCATTTGAAGATCATCAATGTGTTTCTCAATAGATTCAACATATTTTAAATCATCAAACATTTCAGTCCAAATGAACTCCTCAAGTTGAAGAACAGTTTCTTTAATCAACGTCGTGTTTGGAATTAAGAGTTCTTTGACAAGCAAGGTAATATCGTGAGGAATCGGACGTGTCCACTCAGCATTTTCACATTTTGCCCAGTCTCTTTCAACAATAGATTTAACATTATCTATGTGGTGTTTAAGAATACCTAATGTTTTCCTACTCTTGCTTTTAGATTCATCTAGAGGGAGGTAGTTTATGTATTTGTAAACATTAGATTTCTTAGGGGCAAATGCTTTCTTCCATTGAATTCTCTTTTGTTTGCATTCAAGGAACACTTCCTCACGAGTTTTCTGAGTTTGTTTATTGAAAAGGCCATAAAGACTATTCTCATAAGCATAATTATATGGTTTCACAAACTCCTTATTAACAAGTGGTTGACTATCATCGTCCCAAAGGGAAGTCTCTTCACTATCGGCACTTACCGGCATGCAATCAAGATTGGTCCTTTCAGTCTCATCAAGATAGAGACACGGGTTCGCAGCTTGAGCTTTGGCAAGGTACTCAGGACTTGCAAAGCTAGCTTGACCCTTAAACATCGATGGAGGTGCTAGCATTCTTACGGATTGAATAGAATCATGCATTTTATAAACAACGTTCTTCAAAAAGTCGACTTGTGCTTCTAGTTTCGTAACTTTTTCGGTTTCTTTATCATATCTACTTTTGAAGTCTTGTTTTAACGCATCTACCTCTTGTTTCTTATCCTCTAGAATTTTAGCAGAATCAGTAGTGGTCATAGAGAGCTTTTGTTCAAGTTCATTAACTTTGGTATTGGCAAGGTACGTTTTTTGACGTTCATCCATTAAGAAAACATTATATTGACGCTTCTCTTTAGCTAATAACTCAAGAGTTGTATTATATTTGTTTTCAAAATCGTCCTTTTGATTTTTTAACACACTTCCCTTGTACCCCTCAAGCTCTTTGGTTTTCTGAAGGAGCTCATCTCTATAGCTTTCAGTCATCTCAGTAGATTTGATAAGAGCAGCTTTACATTCTTCAAAACTTTGAGTGAGCGTAGCGTTTGCCTTCTTTAATTGCTTTTGACTCTTTTTATTTTCAATGACATCTTTTTGTAAAGTAGCAATTAAATTAGCAAGCGCAATACGTTCCTCTTCATCATATTCATTTGCATGTTGATCATCCTCAGACTCATTATTGCACATGTCTGATGAATCGGGTGTGGTATTGCTATCAACTGTTTCCATCATACACGTGTCATTAATGGCATTGGGTTGATCACTATGCTCAGGAATATCACCAAACACATTATATTCATCAGTAGTGTGTACCTTATCGATTGGCCCAGTGTCAAAGATAGGGCCATTGTCATCTTCAATGACTTTGAGAACTTCTTCAACCTTTGCCATGTACGATTAATGTGCATCAAGCTCTTGATCAGAATCTTCATCATCAGTATCATCAAGCATGGCTCCTTCCTCAGCTGACAATTTAACCCCTGCTTCCATCTTTTTGCATAGCAACATCTTTTCCTTGTGATAGCTGGAGTCTCTAACCCTTTTCGGCTTCTTGCATTCCTTTGCCATATGCCCATAACCTTGGCAATTAAAAAATTGAATCCCACTCTACTGAACCACTTGACTTCCAACTGTTTCCCTATTCCCAGTAGCAGCAGCAATCCTCTGAGTATCATACTTGGCAGTTTGTCGATCATATCTTGTAGAACCCTCAACATGCGTTGGATTATGTCGATCATACCTAGAAGGACTTTCACCACGTTGACGTGTGTCATACCTTGGAGGACTCTCAACATATCGGTTCTTTGTGTTAGATGATGTGCGAAGATTGTTGTTGGTGGGTTTGTAGATTTTATTGTAAGTCTTCATTATGTAAGCAATTTGTTGTTTCATCTCTCGGTTCTTTTGAGCTTGGTCTTCATCACTATCTTCTTCAGATGATGACTCAGATGGTGGTGATGGTGCTCTTGGCGCTTTACCTCGAGATTTTGTGGAAGATGAAGACTTAGATGATGTGGAATATCGTGGTGAAGATGATGTATTGGAGTATGGCTTAGGAGCACGAGAGTGATGATCGTGAACATGTTGTGTGATAGTCACTAAAGCAAGTGGATTAGCCGTCTTGGCAACACGTTCAGTTCGAATCTCATTTGCTTCATTCTGAAATTGCTTCAAGATGTCAAAGAGTCGATGATATGAGACCTCGTCTAACTTTTCTTGTTGTTTCACCAAAGTGACGAATCGTGTCCACTCGGGTTGAAGTTGTTGAAGAAATTGAACATTGACTTGCATGGTGGAGACTTGCAGGTTATTTCTTGTCATGTCATTCATCATCTTATAAAACCTGGAGTAGTAAGAGTCAATTGATTCTCCATCCCTTGAAGTAAACTTGCCAAAATTCCAAAACAAGTTTGTTTTGACATCTTGTTTGTTGAGTGATTCTCCTTGTTGCAAGCGTTCAACAGCAGTCCACATTTCATGTGTTGTCGGGCATGCATCAACCGTGGAGTAAATATCATCTCCAATCCCACTTAAAACCATATAGATGGCTTCCTTCTTCGCATCATGCCAAGCACAATTTTCAGGTGTGAGATCAGCTCTTGTTTCATCACGTTCACTTGCAGGTATTGGATCAGTAGTATTTGTGGCTGCTCTTGGAGGAATTGAGATCTTCTTGAATATATATGGTCCATGAGTAATACATTTCCTCAAGGCATCACCATTAGGTCTTGTGTCAAGGTATCGTATGAAACGTGATTGCCATTGAGCATACCGACCAGATACAAGCATTGGTGGTCTCTCTTTGTTACCCGCCACCATTATGTTGTTGTTCGTCACACGATATTCGGCAGTAGAATCCATCTCAATATTCTTTGAAATGATGAAGTGAATATGGATCTTAAGTAGATTTGTTGTGATTGTTGTTGTGGTTTAAATTCTGAAAATTGCAATTTTTCTCCAGGCCGACAATAAATTCTCCAGTCTGACAAAACGGTAGACCAAACAATTTTGTAATCGCCAAAATTTGAAATCGAGCTAGAAATGTCCTAAAACTAGTATGGAAAAAATTTGAATTTACTTGACGAAAAAATTTTAACTCTTTTTTTTTTTTTGATCTCCGTGTAAACGATATTCCGAAACTAGTCTAGATAGTGGCTAAGTATAAAAAATACTCAAACAAAATTTAGCAAAAACACATCATCGGAATCACTTCGTCGGAATGTCTAATCGGAATGTCCAATCGGAATGTCTAATCGGAATGTCTAATCGGAATGTCTAATCGGAATGTCTAATCGCAATCCCTTCGTCGGAATGTCAAATCGGAATGATGATCGGAACGACCTTGTCGGAATACCAAATCGGAATGACGATCGGAAAGACCTTGTCGGAATACCAAATCGGAATGATGATCGGAAAGACCTTGTCTGAATACCAAATCGGAATGATGATTGATGTATTAGTTTTGTACACCTTTAGGAAAAGGATGACAAAAGTGGCAAGTATTAAGTGTCGGTTTAGGAAAACCAAGCACTAATGACCAATTAAGTTCAAGTTCGTTCTCGAGGAGGCAAGTGCGTTGTGTTAAGAGTTGATTAATGTTTGTGATTATATTGATTGAGAAAGAAATGGGATTGGAAAAGAAAGACGGTTACAAAAATGAATTAAACTACGACGAGAAAGGCGTAAACGTAAAACCGTAAATAGTGCCAAAATTAAAATTTTAACCTAACAATTCCTAAAAATTACTAAAAATCCCCAATAATATTCTAAGAGTTTACAAAAAATCCAAACTTGCTAAAACCTTTTAATTAATTAGATAATGACTTTTTAATGCTAATTAAAGCCCTAAAAATCACTTTTAATTATTAAAAATCCCTAAACAAGATTTTATAGTTTTTAAACCTCAAAAATATCCTAATTAAGCTAAAAACTATTTTTAAAAATTTAAAAACCAAATTAAACTATTTTTAAACACTTAAAAACTATTAAAATGTATTAAATCTTAAATTAATTCTAGAAATTAATTGAAAAACCTAAAAAATATTTGGAAAGTGACAAAACTCCTAATTTAATGTCCTTAACCTAGGAAAAATGTAAAAACAAGAAAAAATAAAACTTCAAATTTTAATAATAAAATAATATTAAAATATTCAAAAAAATAAAAAGTTTGTAAATAAATTCTAAAAAATTACTAAAAATCCTAAATAATGTAACTAACACAAAAATGCAAACCAAATTTTCTGAAACCTATTTAATAATTTTATATTGAATTTTAAAGTTGCTTAAAAACCCTAAAATCTTATAAAATTAAAAATAAGCTAAATTGAAAACCTAATAAGCTGTAAACCTCAAAAGTTTGATTAAAAACCTAAAAATTATTTTTTTGGATTTTAAAATACTGTTTACTATTTTTAAATGACTTTCCAAAAATTAAAATTAAAATAATCCTAATAAATAAAATAATAATGGGAAAAATAAACTTTTAAAACAGAAAAGTCTAAAACTTCAATAAAGTCCTAGGAAAAATAAGCTAGACCCAAAAAGCTTAATAAATAAGCTGGAATAATCAAAATAAGCTACGGCTTATTTAAACAAGCACAAGACAAAATTTCCTTAAGTAAGTATTGAAATGAGAAGTAAACGTAAAAAGGCCATCTGGATCACTGGTAAGCACGCTACTCCTTGGAACGCAAGGTCGCGTGTTCGAGTCTAGGCAGGGTGTGCCTTTTTGCAAAGTTTTTCTTTTTTTTTTTTACTTTTAAAACTTAAACTAGGTACTTAATTACTCACTAATACACAAACAAAACATAAATTAAACCAAGATTAAGCTAGAATGAATCAAAAACGTGCCCAGGTCTGCACAATTTTCTGATGAGCACAAGTGTTTATTCACTTGTGCAGTTATGATCAAGAGGGCTTGATCTTGCTTGTTTGTGGATGTTTATGATGGACAAAGGCACCCTTATACTCTTTGTAGTATAAGGAGTCAGATCAAACACAAATTAAGCAAGTATAAGCACAAAATCAAGCTCAAAAGTTCAAGAACAAGTCATTGATATACTTAGCACAAGTTGCTGGTTCAAATGACACTCGAGTGAGATTCAACACTTCACACAAAGCAAACAATGGTATTAAATGGCTTGAAACTGAATCACACTCCTAAAACAACCTTAGATCTAGCAGCTTGCAATGAATTAAACACAAATTCTCACAAAATCATGCAAACAAGGCAGTTAACTGATTTATAGCTATTTCTTTAAAGTTTTAAGCATGCATATGGACTTAAACTTGTCCAAACTGAAAACTCAATGTTCTTAACACCTACTAACAACCTAAGAGTGATGTCTAAACAAGTTTTAGCTCACAAACTTTTACCAATCACAATCAAAAACTAGATCCAAACACCCCTTTAAACTTACTAAATTCAAAATTAACAAAGCAAATCTTATCAAAACTCAATCAAACTGAATCAAACTCAAACTAACATGCATACAACCCTATTTTAAGCAATTACTAACAGCTTAAACAAACAAACAATACCTTCACAAAAATCACATAAATTTCAGAAAAATTAGAAAATGAAATAGGAGTCAAGAACTACCTTAAGGGTCCTACATCCAGGACCCTTTGTGGTTGAAAAACCACCTCCAATAGACCCGGGTCTATGCTGAACCTTGGTTAAGATTTTGATGAAATTCTGCTTAACAAAATTTTAATAAAATAGGGGCTTGCTTAGAACCTGCTAAAACAATCCAACACAACAAGAGTGACCTGGAATATGAGCAATGAGCTACAAGGATGACTTATGGACAAGTCTCCTTATAGCTTATAGCTTAAAAGGTGAAACAGTAAAGTAAAAAAAATAATCAAGAAGGTTTTTCACCTCACTTAACCCTTTTACCCAAGCTTTTATACCCACTACACCTTGATATCTTCAAGATATCAGGGTTGTATGGTCATATACAAGCTTAAATATAGAAGCTTATGTGGTTTAACAACCTTGAATTGAACAGAAAACTTAAAATCAGGAACCTTTGAACACAAAACTTGAATTTTATAAACTTGAAAAGTAAACAATCTTGGAATTTTAAACAACAAGCAGACAATGTAAATTAAATTGGATCTTTCTTCTCATCAACAAGCTTAAACCTTTTTTCATTCATAAAAAATAAGACTTACAAAGTTGTGACAAAAAAGAGAAAAAAGAACAGTTCTAAGCTACGTCCTATAGGCCTTTATATAGAGGCTTACATTATGATTCTAGAAGTGATAAGAAACTAAAACCCTAATACTTGATCTTCCAATCTTGCCCTTGGACGATTTTAAATTTTTCAGTCAAAAACCAAGCCATGTGATGTTCTTGGCATTTTGTGGGATGCCAGTGGTGTAGAAGCAATCTAGGTCGTTCATTTTTCCTTTGGGAGCAAGAAAATGCTATGGGATGTTGATCTTGCTGGCCATTTTTGTTTGAGAGTGAATAGTGGGGAAGGGGAGGGTTGGAGGGACATGTGAGGTGATGGTGATGGGTGTTTAAGGATGGTTTTAGGTTTAAGAGGTGTTTAATTAAGGATCTGGAAATAATCACCCAAAACCCCTTTGATTTGATTAGTGTTCTTCCTGGGAAAAGTTAGGGTCTAAGGGTGGATTAAGAGGTGTTTAATCCGTTTGGGGTTAATGACTTTTTAAATTAAGTGTTTTGGTGGGAAGGGTTTAATAAATTAAACCGGTTTTAAAAAGTGAGTGGATGTGTGACGTGGGGGAAGGGAGGTTTCTGATTGGTGGAAGGGTGTGAGTGGGTGAGGTGTCAAGCTGGGATTGGATGATTTGTCTTAGGTTGTCTGGCAGGTTTGGCCCTTCACTTTTCACTTTTTGTTCACTTTGTGTAAAATGGCTATCAACGCCAAATTAACACATGACAACTTTGGGAAGGTTGTCAAATTTGGCACAACAAGTTTTAAAACTTGTTTTAAGGACTAAACATGCAATTTCTTCATATTCCAAGGGCTGATTGTGACATGTCTTCATAATTTAAGGCCTTGACTTGTTTGTTGACTTATTATTGACAATTTAGATTTGATGAGGGACTAAATTTGCCAATTCTTCAAAGTTAAGGGTCCTTTTTGTAATTTTGACAATCTTTAGGGACCAAACTTGTAATTATGAAGATACAAGGGTATAAAGTGTCAATTCTTCAAATTTGGAGGACCAATCTTCAATATTCTTCAAGTATTCAAGGGTTTTCTTTGGAAAATTCTTCATTAAGGCTTGGTTCATCGTGCGGCTTCGTTTCCCGTGTTCGTTTTTGCATGATTCTTGTGATCTTTTGTCATTTTCTCAATATCCGTACCTAAAATACACAAGCAACAAACACAAGCATATATTTGGGTATTTTGATGATATTTAATGCATTTTAAGCCCAATTTGGACGATGAGACTATGTATAAAAGCAGTCTCATCAATGATCGGAAAGTTTGGTCGGAATGATTAAACCCTTTTTCGATTTGAGTAATCGGAATCACTAATCCCTTTTCCGATTGCACTGATCGGAATATATCCCACTTTTCTCGGACAAAACTCAACCAATACGTGATTTTAAGCCAAAAAATGATCAAAACACCCAAAAATTTTGTGTTTTTAGCCAAAGTAAATATACCAAATCAATACTACAACTATGTAGAAGATGTAGATGAAGAAGTAGAGCTCGGAAAACACAAAAAAATTGAATCCGAGATGATTTATGGATTAAATCATTCGAATCAACTAATATCAACAACGAATCACAAATCTACCCCATGGCGATTGATACCAAATGTTGTCCCATGTATTTGTGATGATTAAGCAATGAAAAAAGAAAGAAAATAAATGAAGAAGAGATGAATTCCTAGAGACGGAAAGTAGTGAGAGAAAGTAGAGAGAGAGATGATTAACTTGGTGAATATTAGATTAAGAAAAGATTTGTTACAAATGACCATCCACCCTCCTAACATGCTAGGAGGGTAGTATATATAGTCCACCCACATGCGGGCTTTAATAGACTATATATTGGGCCGGGCTTGTCTCTTGGACTTTAATTAGTTTAAATCCAAGCCCGTGAACCACGACTAAATAACTACTTATTACAACGTTCTAATAAATATTATAATAGAAACCTATGACCGAACATTCTTGTTTGACTCAATATTTTGAGGCTAACATAAATGTAATTTTATCTTGATCTATAAGGTTGATTGGGATTTGAAAGTATCCAGAAAAACCATCGAGGAAACAAAGTATTCATTCCCTTCGAGTCTTTCTAACATTTGATCCATAAAGGGTAAAGGAAAATGATCTTTCGCGGTTGCGTCATTTAATTTTCGATAGTCAATACAAACTCTCTATTCGGTGATGGTTCGTGTTGGTACTAACTCATTGTTTTCGTTAGTTACTACAGTAATACCTCCCTTTTTAGGTACACGATGAATAGGACTAACCCATGGGCTATCTGCGGTTGGGTAGATTATTCTAGAAACTAGGAGTTTGAGGATTTCTTTTTTAACAACATGCTTCATGTTAGGATTTAATCTTCGTTGTTTTTCAACAATTGGTTTTTGTTATCCAGAAGTTGGATAATTGCCTTATTTTTGATCATGTGGATACTAAATGCCCTAAGATTCCTAAACAGGTGGTGGTTGAGAAGGTGGGCAACATGGAGGAAGCTACAACAACTGTTGACGGTTTTGAGGTTGTTAGGAGTAAGAAGAGTAAAAAGAACAAGAAGCAACATGTAGTTGCTGGTATTAAGCTTACTAAGCCTTCATTAAACATTCAGTATCGTCAAGTTGAGAAAGGGGAAAGTTCTAAGGCTTATCAGTCGAAGAAGTCTTCCCAAGGTAACCTCGTGTCACAAAGTGATCCCAAGAAGGATGGCACACTTCTTAAGAGAGGTTTTTTGAATAATAAAGTGCTTGGATTAGATCCTAGTAAACCGGGTACAAGTAACCAGAATTCGTTTGGTGCTTTAAGTGGTTTAGGAGATGGTGATTCTGATTGGGAGGATGGTGGTGGTCGTACAAATGAAGTGATTAATGCTGATAGCGAGACTGACGAAGATATTGAGATTGATGATCGACATGGCTCTCGTCAGCCGGATGTTCGCACTTCTCATTTACCATGATTATTGCTTATTTTTATTGTTTATGCACCTTTAGGTGGTTTTTTCCTATTGGTGTAATATGTTTTGTAATTGGTTGTTAGTGATCATATGGCATGTCATATGATTTAGTGGTTGTTCAAGCTGTATGCTTGAGGTTAATGTAGCATTGCCGCTACATTCCATTGTACTTCAACGCTTTTGGGAATATATTTTACCGGGGATGAGACCCTTTTACCCAAAAAAAAAAAGTTGGATTTTGTGTTTGCAGAACGATGGACATATGCTAGGAACGTCAGAAGTTTTCCAAGCAAAAGCTTGTCTATGCTTCTTGAGAACTTCAATTAGATTGATTTTATGTTCTTCCGAAAGTTGCGATGAAATAATTACAAGCAATAATTTTTCTTCGTGAAGAAACGCATATTCCAGATATTCAGGAAGAGGTTTAAATTTTTAGTCTGTAGGAGGCTCTTCCACACATTTCTTAACTTTGAAATCGGTTTCGAAAGTTATGGTTTCAAACGGTGTTTCGTTTTCTTCTTCAGGGGTTTCTATTGGTTCGTCAGTATAAACGGCTATGAAGGCGTCAAATTCAGCAAAAAGTTCTTCTTCGAGGATGGTTCCTTTAATAGAATACAAAATTTCGCTTCCTTCATCAAGAAGAGCGTCAAAATCGGCTTTAACTACTTCGTCAATGACATCAATACTAATGAAAGTATCGCCATTAGAATACGAGTGTTTCATTGCTTCGTCGACAGAAAAGGAAATTCTATCTTCTCCAAATCCAAGGTTGAGTTGTTTTTGTTTTACTCGAATCACAGCGTCAGCTTTATGTAAGAAAAGTCTACCAAGAATAAGTGGTACCTTGCTATCTTCTTCCATCTCTCGAATTACAAAGTCGACAGGAAATATGATTTTTCCAACTCCAACGAGCATGTTTTCGGCTATTTCCATTAGGTATTAAAAAGAACAGTCCGCGAGGCGAACACTCATTTTTGTGGGTTTGAGAACATCTTTCGAGAGTTTAGCATACAAAAAGTATGGCATGAGGTTGATACTAGCGCCAAGATCGGCCAAGGCGTTACAAGAGTGTGAGTAATGGAAAGTACATGGAATTAGAAAATTTCCAGGATCTCCAAGTTTTGGTGGAATTTATTTTGGATAATGCCAGAACATTCATCATTTAGAAAAGCTGAAGAAACATCTTCAAACTTATGTTTGCTTTTGACAAGTTCTTTGAGAAATTTTCCATAGTTTGGCATTCCAACCAGAACATCGACTAAAGGCATGTTAATTCGAACTTCTTGGATTAAGCCGAGGAATTTACCTTGCTTAGCTTGCATCTTTTTCTTGCGTAAGCGTCGGGGTATGGTACTTTTGTTTTATATGGTTTGGTTGTTGGGTTTATGTTTTCAGTGGGTTTGGTTTTTGTTGGTTGTGCTTCGTCCTCATCGCCACTATCGAGTGGATTTTCAATTGGTGTATCTTGGGTTGGTTTGGCAGGTGATTCGTAAGATAAACCACTCCGCGTGGATACGGCATTCACATGCTCGTTACGAGCTTGCGGTGATTGATATTTGTTGTTGGTTTTGGGGTTTGGGTTGGTATTGCTTGGTAAAAAACCAGAAGCGCGATTCGATTGCTTATCGGTAAAAGGATCAAATTTAGCTTCGAGGTTTTGAATGTAAGCTTGGTGGTTTTTGTTTGAAGTTTCAAACTTTGTTTTGAGGTCAGTGAATGTATCTCGCACGAAAAGGTTGGTTTTTCTTTGAGATTCAATAAAATTGTCGAGTTTGGTTTCGAGATTGGGGTTGTCTTCGGTTTGGTTAGGTTTCTTTTCGTCTCGATTGTAACTTGGTTTATCGTTAGATCTCCAATTATCGATGTCACGATTACGATAATCGTTATAAAATCGAGTTCGACGAATGGTGTTCATGAAATTGGCTTCTTCTTCCTTTGTCATGGATGTGTCATCGTCATCACATTCACTAGAAGGATGTTTTCCTCCATAGTGTTTGCAAGTTTCATGAGATTTATTTTTCATCTCTGTATATTGAGTATTAATTTGAAGAGACATGCGTCCATACGAGCCATAATTTTTTCAGTGTCGGTTGGGTTGTCGCTTTCTTCGGCAAAAGCTATGGTTTTTTGAGGGTTTTTGTTCTTTTGATTTTTTGACCAATCAAGCTTAAGTAAGCCTTTGTCATCTAACAATTGGTATGCTTGGTTAGGAGTTTTGTAAAGGAAAATACCGTCTACTGCAGCGTTCAATGCATCTTGGGTAGCATCGTCAAGACCATGATAGAAAATCTTGATTATTCCTTCCTTTTTGAGTCCATGACCATGGCAGTTTCTGAGTAATTCTTTCATTCTTAACCATGCGTCAGTGAGAGTTTCTCGATCTTGTTGAGAAAAGCTTCAGATTTCTCCGAGTAGTATTTCAAATAGGGCAGGAGGAAAGAATCGGCTAATAAAAGTGGTTCTAAGACCTTCCCATGTTCAAATGGTTCCTTCATTAAGTTCGTCGAGCCATGACTTGGCTTCTAGTAAGGGATGATGGAAACATCATGAGTTGAGCGGCTTCGACTTGTCCTCCTCCATAGTTGAACATTTTGCAAATTCCGCTAAATTCATGGTTGTGTTTGTGAGGATCGGTTTTTATTTGACCATCAAATTGGTGATTTTTGACAAGTGTCAAATGGTTTCCTTTGATTGCAAAGTCGTTTGCAATTTCAGGTAAAACGATTGTAGAGCCAGGAGTTGGTGCTACAACTCTATCGGCTAACCACATCGGTCATCATCGGTGTCCGACATTGGATCGTAACGTTCGATGAGTTTGGTGAGAAATAGGAATTGAGAGAATTGTAGAAAGGTTGGTTGATTTCGCAAGGTTGGGGTTGCTCGTGTCTCCTATCTAAAGGTACACGGTGATGAAGTCTACGTAACCTTAAGCTAAGGGTACGTTCAGGTTCTGGTAACGGTGATACTGGTTGAGTTTCGGATGAACGGGTGTGCATCCAACAATGGTTTTGGTGTCACATGAGGGAATGTGCGTCGCACTTTTGAATTGTCCGGCGTACTTTGATTCGTTACAGGAAGTACGGCGCACTTTTGACTTGTGCGGCGTACTTTCTGTACTGGAGGAAAAAATTTGGGTTGTTTTGGGTGAGAAATGGTTCAATTCTTCAAGGATTATGAAAATTTTGGTTACAAAACAAGATTGTAAGTCCCCGTCAGCGGCGCCAAAAACTTGATGTTTGTTTTGCAAGTCTTAAATTTATAACAAGGTTTAGACAAAACAAGGGAACAGAATACAAACACGGGCAAGTATACCCTTTCATTCATAATATAGTTTTGTAGTGGTAAGACATGATCGTTCGCTAGGACTTAATTTCGTTTTGGTAATCAATATAATAATTGAAGAAAGAAATGATTGAATAAGTAACAATAATAACAAATATGACTAATATGGGATAGTTCGTAGAAGTTCATGATAATGATAATAATGATCGAGATATGTTTATGTAGGAAAAGAGTGATAATCCTTTTTCGTCAAAATGGCATTTACACAATTTACTTTGGTGTGATTCAAGACTTATGTTTGATTAAGCGACTAAGCTTAAAACAAGTTGCCAACGTGTTCAATATTTTATCAAAGTTTCTAAGCGTATATCTCCAACCAAAGATTCAAAACCATAGACAAGTTCTTAAAAACTTATTATAACAACTTGCGTTTCTCAACGCCAAATTCTTGTAACAAGTCAACTTTATATAAAATATGGTTTATAGAACTAGGTGGTAAAGTGGTTCTACAACATTAGCTTGAAATCAATTATAAAGAATCATATCATAGCATCATCACTAGTTATAGTCACATACCCATATAGTCACAAATAGCTTAGCCTAACATAGTAATCAAAGTAACAAATGGAAAAGAGTAAGAGAACATCATACTTAGATTGATCGAATGAACGAGTACACAAGTGTCACGATTGTATCGTATTTCAAAGAATCCAAGAGTGGAATACTCTCGTTACAAGTATTTCCCAAAAGTGGATAATACTGAAATTATGACTAAGAAGCTAAGAATACTCGGATTGTAGAGTAGAAGATTTAGTTGTGTGTGTTAAATGAGTAGAATTGGTCCCTATTTATAGTGCTGGCTGAGGGAAAATGTGCACCGCACTTCTCCAAAAGTGTGTCGCACTTTGGAGGTGTAAAATGTGTGTCGCACTTTCAACATTGTGCGCCAAACTTTTGTGCGTTCCAGAATCTTCTCATAGTAGTTTCATTTATTTGCACTTCAAGGACTCTTCTTATTGTTACTTCACTTTGGTTCCTCAAACTTTATACCTGCATGTAAAACGCAATATATTAAGTATCAAAAGCTCTTATTTATGATACAAAGTGGCATTATAATAACGGGTTAAATATGTATATTTTGGTCGTTATCATCCTACAACATAATTTCAGTTTTTTAAAGGGCTTAAACAAGGGGATTCCCTTTCTCCGTTTTTATTTATTCTTATCATGGAATCACTTCACATCTCTTTTCAGCGAGTGATAGATGTTGGAATGTTTAAAGGCATCAAACTTAATGACTCGTGGAACATATCACATTTATTTTTCGCGGATGACGCAGTGTTCATGTGTAGATGGAGTGAGAATAATATTGACACTATTACAAATGTTTTGGAGTGCTTTTGTCAAGCTTCGGGCCTTAAAATTAACATGAGTAATAGTAAAATCATGGGGGTGCACGTGAGTATTACGAAAGTTAATCAAGCTGCTAATAAATTTGGTTGTTTGGTTCTTCGTTCTCCTTTTAAATAACTGGGCACTGTCGTGGGATGCAACATGCATCGGATTAATGCATGGCTATCGGTAATTGACAAAGTTAAAAATAGGCTTTCTAAGTGGAAGATGAAAGCATTGTCCATCGGGGGCAGGTTCACATTACTAAAGTCGGTGCTTGGCTCTTTACCTATCTTTCACATGCCTATTTACAAAACCCCATCTCGGGTGTTACAAGTTATGAAAAATATTCAAAGAGATTTCTTCAATGGCCGGGATCCTAAAAGCAAGAAAGCTTATAGATTAAATGGAGCACTGTTATGGCTGCGAAAGAAGTGGGTGGTCTTAGTGTGGAAAGTCTTTACGCGTTAAATCGTGCCCTCATGTTAAAATGGGTGTGGAGGTTCTTCGTAAACAAGAACTTTTTATGGGCGAGGGTTATTCAAGCAATTCATGGGGATGATGGCAGCATGGGTAAGGTTACTAGAAGGAGTCACAATTCATGTTGGTTATCCATTGTTAAAGAACTTGACGTCCTTAAAAATAAGGGGGTCAATTTCTTTGATTTCCAAAATCTGTAAGTTGGAGATGGCAGCAATACTAAGTTCTGGACAGATAGGTGGAGTGAGGTTGGGACTCTTAAAGATGTATTTCCGCATGTGTTTTCCCTGGATAACAACAAAGATGCGTCCATCCGTGACAAAGCTTATGCCGCTAGGTTTGATGCTTCTTTTCGTCGATGTGTAAGGGGAGGTGTGGAACAAGAACAATTTCTAGCCATCACAAATTTAATTAACAACATTACTAATCTCCTCATGCAGACAGGTTTGTTTGCTCCCTGCACAAGGACGGGGTCTTTTATGTGACTTCGATAAGGCTGGAGATTGACAAGACCGGGGCTATAGTTGCGACCTCCAAATATCGATGGGCCAAATGCGTTCCAATAAAAGTTAACATCACAGCTTGCAAGGTCAAGATGGACGCTTTGCCTGTAAGATTCAATATGTCTCGTCGAGGTATTGACATAGGTTCTATTTCTTTCCCTTTGTGCGACAGCGGGGTTGAAAACTCCACACATTTATTTTTTTCATGTAGTGTGGCGGACCAGATTTATAGGAAGATTGCTCGTTGGTGGAGTATTCCGTATGACGGGTTCTCGTCGTATACAACTTGGTTAGAGGGGCTAATTTCAGTTCATCTCCCATCAAAACTGAAAGTGGTATTGGAATGTGTCATATATGGCACATGGTGGGTTTAATGGAATTTTCGCAACAAGATCCTTTTCGACAATGAAGGTCTTTTAAAGGGAGTTTTATTCAACAACAGTGTTTCGTATTCTTATATTTGGTGTAAGTCTAGATGTAAAGCATCGTTCACTTGGATCGATTGGCTTAAAAATCCTTATCTTGTTTCTTTGCAACTCTAGCACCTTGCTAGTTTTGTCTAACAAAATCGCCGTTAAAAAAATGCTTTTTCAAAGCCGGCTTTGAATATAAAAGTCTGTATTTTCTTCTTATACCAGTCGATGACCTTACTCATCGTGAGAAGACTGTCGAGCATTTGACGATCTCGAATGAATGCAAATTGTTCATCACTAATAATTTTTTACTACTTTGATAAGTGGTTTGCGAGAACTTTTGCAACGCTTGTACTAAACAATTATTAAAGGGGAACCCTAACCAGCCGCCGCCACCTTCATCCACCATAGCAAACGCCTACCACCACCGCAACCACCCCGTTCTTCATAGAATCCAATCCAAATAACTCTATAAATGATAGGAGTTTCAACCCTATTTTCGGATCTTGGCTATCCTGTTGTTAATAACGATGGCAATTGGTACATGTCACGGATCTAATAAATATTCAGAAAGAAAAAGGAGCGATCATCTCGATAATAATTGTCGTCAAGAGCAATGTAACGAAGGTATTCCCAACAAATCACACCCTAATTTTCGTGAGGAACATAAGTCGTGCTCATCAATCTTTGTCTATAATATCCCATGGAATGCGTCGGTCCAAGATCTTTGGGATATTTGTAAGAAATAGGGTGTGGTGATTGATGTTTACATAGCAGCAAAGAGATCCAAATCGGGTCATCGACTTGGTTTCCTACGTTTTATAAACGTTAATGATATCAATAAGTTAGTTTCCAACCTAAGAACGACATGTATGGGCGGTTTTCATTTATTTTCCGATGTGGCGAAGTATGGTCGAACTAATAATAGACCCATGGAACATTCTGGGGACGACAAACCCATTTTAGGTTCGAACACTCAAATTGTTAGTGTCAACGAAAATGTTTTTCAATCTTTTAACTCGTACGCTAAAGCGGTCCTAGGCAACAAATCACTGGACACGTCGGGCAAATATGGTGAGAGTAATGCTGGAGAAGAATCTGTGGGGGTGTCGGATTGTAATAAGGTACATAAGGAAGAGGGTAATGAAGTGGTGATGTCTATCTCGGTAGACGATTGTATTGATTTGGATGGTATGGAGCGTAGTATTCTTGCTAAAGTAAAAGATTTAAGTGTCATTTCGGAGCTTCTAAAACATATGTCTTCTGAGGGATTCGATGATGTTTGTCTTAGATATGTTGGGAGACGTTGGGTTTGGTTAGAATTTGACTGTATGGATCAAGTGGAAAGCGTCAAGACTTCAAAGGCGTTAAATGAGATTTTTTTGGATTTTAAAGATGTTTCCCATGATTTTATTCCATATGAAAGTTGTGTTTGGATAGACGTGGTGGGTCTGCCATTAGCATCATGGGCTTCATAGGTTTACAAGAAGTTGGGTGGTCGGTGGGGAAGCAGCGTGTTTACAGACATGGTAAGTGATGGAACAATGTCTCATGGAAAGGTTTGTGTCTTTACAGAGTCTTTACATCGTGTGATAGAGTCATTTTTAGTTTCATATCGTAATCGGACTTATCGTATTATCGCTACTGAGTTTGCGTATTGGGCGCCCAATATTGAATCGTTGGAGGTCAACTCCGTGTCTAATCCTCTGAAAAGGAAGGATGCATAGGGTCCTAGTTTGAATTAAAGTTTGGAAAATGAGGAGCATTTGGAGGTTGATAGTTCTGATCCAGATTCCCCTAAGAATGTTAACATTGATTCGATGTCGCCTTCTAGTCAGGTTTTGCGAGAGGAGGATGTTCGTGGGATGGAAAGTGATCTTGTGGACTCCCTTAAAGAAGGTGAGATTTGTGGTGATACAGTCTTGTATAATGATGGGTATATTAAGGATTGTATGGAACAGAATTTGGAAGATGATGTTGGCGAGATTCTTGGAATACATTCTCAGGGTGATTGTAGTAATGTTACCATAATGAGGATGCTCACCTCTCGTCTAATGCCTTTTCGGATGTCAATCATGCTGATCCTTTGCGCAACAGGTTATCGCATCAAGACAAATGTCAGGTTACGGCAGTTATTACAACTAAAAAAGACTCCCTCGTCACGCCTCCATCCCTACAGCCCCGGGTAATGATTTAAATATTGTTGTTGAGTCTGATTCTCCGTGGCTTGATTATGTTGGTCCTCTATCTAATGACGAGCTAGATTCTGATAAACGATGGAGCTATAGATGTGACACCCCCAAATTGAGTCAAATGCAGCGGAAATATAATTTGGGTGTCACGTAGGTGGATCAACAGCAGACAGAATATAGAGCAACAGATAAAAGATTATCCCTACATTTATTACATGATTGAAAGTGCAAATAGTATTAAAATAGTCTTTAACATTGTTCAGTAGTTTGAATTATTCCCCAGTTTATAAAACCCCAGATGAGCTCTATAAATGCAGCCTATCATGATGCTTGACTCCATGCACACCAATACCTGCTTCAGTTTCCTGAGAAAACATGCTTAGAGAGTCAACATAAAGTTGGTGAATTCACAGGTTTAATAAAAATAAGTTTGGACATTAAATATTCAATACTTAAAGGTAATTACATTCCCATATTGCCTGAAACTGAGACTTGATAGTTAAGTCCTTAACAAATAAGGACCCTTCGCCTTATAAAAAGGCACCCATAAAAATAATAAGTGCTGACATGTGAAACATCTGTTGTCCTGGCCTATGCACAGTGAGCATGACTCACCTAGATGGGGATGGTCAATCCCAAATAGATCTATTTATAACATTCAGGTAATTCAATAATTCTAACAGTTTCAGATGCACGGGTCATGCGGGTTCATCTACAATAGGCAATGTAATCAAAGGTTTCGCAGTTCAATTCATGTCCATAAAATAAAATATGTTGCATGTTCTCTTCCTCATTAAAAGGTTTAAAAGTTTGTCAATATATAAAGTGGGGCCATGAACTCACCTCAGTAGTACAGCAATAAGTCAGTAGATAAATCTGATAAGGATGCTCACGATACAATCAACGACCTAAATAATTATAAGGTCTCACTAAATGCATAACATAATGCATAAAAGTTTCAGAATAATTCTATGCATGCTTATACTGGTTTTAAGCATTTTATTATGATACTTGTATTTTGGTTCATCGTTGTACAAGTTCTATTAGTATTTATTTTAAGTATAAAATAAATAATAAGGTTAAATTAATTAATCCATTTAATTAATTTTTTGTACTTATGTTGTTTATAAAACACTTTAAATATTTATAAAAGGTAGTTTTATATATATATTTAAAGTAATAGAAAATAAATATATTAAATATATTTATTTTATAAGTTAATCATTTTTAATTTATATTTAATATATAAATGAGGTTTATAAAACGTATAACATTTCATTTAAATTCCACGTTTACGTAGTGTTTATAATTTATAAAAATTATAAGTTTGGAAAAATAACAATTGTTACGTTTATTTAGGTTTAACGTTTTAAATAACGGATATAAATATATAGGAATTTTTAGGGTTCGTTATACTTTGTATAATTTACGTTTTAGTCCTTTTATTTAAATAATTACTCGCGGTTAAATTACTTTTATACCCCTAGGGTTTCTAAATCTTTCAAGTAATTACAATTTTGTGTTGATCCCAAACTTAGATCGATTAGCTTTGTGTATACGAGATTAGATCAAGTATAACACGTAGAAAAACCTTTGTTATATGCTTTATGAATCTAAGTATTATGCGGAATTTAATACTTAAACAAGAACACAAGATGTAAACAAAACTTTCACTTTGATTATGAATGTCGAACTTGCTTACAATGAAAGATGTTTACGAATGAAAACTTAATGAAAACTTGATACTAAACATTAACCTAAAGGTATTCTTTTATAGACTAAGAAGCCTTGTACAATAAGCTACGTATCAACTATTCTAGGTAAAGATAAACATAGAAAATACATTGTCGTTTCTATCCTTACTAGAAGTATTCTAGAACATAATAAACGTGTAGCTCACATCTTCCATCAGTGCTTGTCTTCAATCTATCAACGCTTGACTTTAACTTGTCAACGCTTGGGCTGTCAGCGCTTACTTTGTTCTTGTCAACGCTTGAGTTGTTCTTGTCAGCGTTCAAGTGATCTGGCCTTAATTTATTCCCAACAATCCTCCCCTAAACTTGATATCCACTCTTATGATCAAGTTTCTGAATAATCATTAAGAACTTGGAGGAGTCTGACAAACCTTATCGTATTGGTAATAAACAAATCTGATCAAATTCTTTGCCACGTCACTTGTATAGTCTATCTCCAGCTGAGTGTCCCTCATCTTTTCCAAAACAGCCTTGGATATGAAATATTGAGCATCCACAAGTAGATACTCAGCAAACTTAGTAGAACTCAAATGGTATACACCAGCAGCTGAATATAACCTCCATTGAAGACCACTGAGGTCATCTTCAAGATCCTTCCATATTTCAGGATCTTCCTCATTTGTCCCACACATTCTTTTGAATGTGGTCCAAAGTTTTATTCCATTAGCTGAAGTTGGTGCTTCAGCCTCATACTTGGTCTCCAGCAACCTCCAAAGGTCCACCAAGTCTTCTCTATCACAACTTGCAAATAAAGATATGAGAGTGGTAAAGGTGTGTACCTCCTTGCCATATCTTCCAATCTTCCAGAATCCACATTCATCCTCATCATAACTCACAATTGGATTCCTGGAATCTAGTGGTAACACATGCACCATATCTGAAGCTTCTAATGGGGAGAGCTTGAGGCTCTTTCTAATAACTGCTTCACTTGGATATAGTTGATTCATATCTTTTGGAAACTCAAGTGTAAATCCCTTCTTCACTGGCCTGGGAACTATCATAGCTTTCTTGATTTCCATCTCTTCTGTAAGTTGCTCCTTTCTTTCATCTGAAAGAAGCCTGAAAGTGTTTTCTTCCTGCACTTTCACCCAAATAGGATAAGCCCTATGTTCCAACTCATCAAATGTCAAAGCCTTCAACTTCTGATATGTCCATCCAACTCCATGACATCTGAGCAACATAAAGTAGAGCTTCCTTCTATCCCTTTTCAACTCAGAGAGAATGTTGCTTGCCTTGTGCTTCAAAATCACCTTACAATCCTTCTGAACTCTAAGAAGAAGTTCCAAACCCCATATTTGATCTGAAATGGTCAAGTCTGGATTATCCATGCAACTTTCTTCCCAAGAATTGTACATCTGAACCACCTCTGGCATGTCAAAATCAATCTGCAACTTTAAATTTCTCAACTTTTCCCTAGCAAGCTCATCACCATACTCAAGTCTTTCTGGTTCAATAATCATCACACTTGAATCTGAGCTAGCTCCATCACTTTCTTCTTCAGAAGTCACAACAAATGGTGACTTTTCCTTTTCACCTTGTTCCATCATTTGCTCAGCCAATCTTCTATCAAATTCAACCTGGGATGCATTCTTTGGAACAATATCTTCTACCAATATACCCTTACCCTTATCTGATGGTGCAATGGTTGGTAAGGTAGATGGTAATACCTGAGTAGGAACATCCTTGATGATAGATGATGACTGGAATACATCACCTCCATATACAGATCTGTCAACGCCCAAATTTCCTCTATCAGCGCCCAAAATACTTCTATCAGCGTCCAAATTTGTCTTGTCAACGCTCAAATATTTTTCCTCAGCGCCTTGTGTAACCTCTCTCAACATAGCTGTAAATGATAAATTTAGATTGGTTGGAGAGATTAAGGACGTATCAAAACCTGTTTGTTCCTTCAAAGTAGTAAGAGCTTTAGCAACATCCATTGATCGACCATCTTAACTGCTCTTATCACTCAGATTTCTTTGATCTTCCTCCCCTTTGGAAGACTCCTCCATACCTCTCCTTGCATGATCACTCTCCAAAACAACAATCCTCTCCCTCAATTCCTTGAGTTCAAGGCCTTGTTTGCTGACAATTTGTACTAAGTCTGCATTTTGCTTTTGCAAGCTAATGCAGACTGCCGTCAATTCCAAAATGGTCATTGGTTCCAGTCTGCCCTCTTCTGAAATGGGGATTTGACCTCCCAAGTCAGGTTCATTGGGCATGGATGAGGATTTAAGTATGGTGGGACTGCCTTGGCCAGCTTCTAAGCCAGAACCAATAGTCCCAGCCTCATCCAGGTCACCAGCCACACTTGTGGTGGTGGTTCTCTCTGCTTCATGGCTAGGACCACCAGAGGAGAACACTCCAGTAGTCTTTTGGCGTTTGATCAACCTATATTCAGGTGGTGTGGAAGATGGTGTGGAAGAACGGGTAGATGTGGGTTGGTTAAGGGGTGTTTGGGATTGTGATGGTTGGGTGTCAACGTTGGAAATAGGCACATCAACGGCAACAGTTGATGTGTCAGCGTCAAAGGGTTCTTGGTCTATTTGCATTTGTTCAGGTGAGGGTAAAGGTTCAGGAATAGGTTCAAGTTGTGGTTGAGGGTCAATATGAGGTTGGGGGTCTGGTTGGGGTTGTGCTGCTGCAATAACAGCAAGCATGGCTGAGGTTAAAGGTAAGTCTCTATGAGGTGGTGAATCCATCTTGGTAAAAATAGCTTTCTTTTGTTCAGGGATTTTATAAAAATCATTGTGATCCCTTGAACAATATCTTTGATCATCAAAAATCATTTGCAGAAAACGGGGATAAGCCAAAGTCATTTTTGTCCCCTTGTTTTTACACATTCCTTCAAAAATCATTTTAGAATAATTATATTTTTGCCCTGTGGTAATGCACACAATAGCACTAGCAATAGATCTGTTAATCTCATTATGTGCAGTACATTTGGGACTCAAACATTGAAGGAGAATGTGAATGAGGTACTTCCAGGCTGGGGGAAATTCCTGCTTATGGTACTTATTAAGAGTACCTTCATCAGGAATTGGATATCCTAAAGCCCTAAGCCCTTGTTCTATTTCATTTATGGGAAGAATGGTTATACCATCAGCATCATCAAGATGCAAGGCCTGGCGTACCAAGGCCTCAGTAACCACCCAAAATCTCCCATGAACAATAGAAGTTAATGTGGTCACTCCATTAACTGTTGAGGAACTAACAGTGTTCCAAAACTGCTTAATGTGTGTAACTGGAATGAGTGGTGCATGAGAAAGAGAATACCTTAATGGGGATGCGTTCAAATACGCCACCATTTGTGTGTATTGAGGAAACAAATCATTATCAGCAACAAGATAAGCAATCATGTTGTGTTGAGACTTGAACCCCAAATCCAATTCTGCTGAGTTAAATCTTGGTGCCATTGATGAAAGCTGTTAATTTGAAGTGTAGAAGATGAAGGTTGATAAGAGAAAAGTGTTAGACAAGAATTATAGATACCCTGCTTAAAAATAGGAGCCAAATTTATAGGAGATAAAGAATGCATGTGATTGGCCCAAAAATAGGCAAAGATTTTCAAAAACTAATCATGAAAATATTGAAAAAGTTATAAGTTATCTCATGCATTTAATGAAAGTAACAACTCCTAAAATTACGGCTTGATAAAATGTCAAAAAGTAACAACTGAGTAGGTCCCATTGAGTGTCAACGGTCAAATATAACCTATCAACGCCCAACGGCTATAATCTTGTCAACGTTCGCCTAAAGCCATGTCAGCGTCCAATTTGGTCACAACAACGCTTGGAAATTTCTTGTCAGCGTCCAAAAATAAAATTGTTTTAAAAAGTGAAAAATGACCTTAACAAGTAATTTATCCTAGAGAAGATAACCAAAAGCTGATAATTATTATATGGCGGCAAGCACTGTCCAGTTATGCACACTTGCATAAGCAAGATAGACATAACAGTCCTCTAGTGTCCCTTGCTAACCAAAAGTCTTAACAACCAAGTTACCTTACAAAATCCTTGTTACTCCCAGGTAAATCCCATATCAAAATCATTCCCAAGTCTCCCAACAGACCACAACCAATTCTAAGCCAAAAATGTCTTGGCAGCATGCAAAGTTGATATACTATGCATGCTACAGTGCCTCATGATTTAGTAAAACTAACCCATACTCACCTGTGGACACAATCTAGAATTGTGATAAGAGTATCATATGGATACCCAAAAATCCTAATGGTTCCTAAAACCTCCCCTTAAACTATGATACAAAAAGTTTGCTAAAATCATGCATGAACATAAAAAATTTATGTCAAGATAGGAATGAAACATTCCAACCATCATCCATAAATAAAAACTTGTCCAAATGCTTCTCCTTTGATCCATAAGCAACTCTGTATCCAATGGTATACTGCTAACACCATCTGCACATTTAGATTGAAAACCACAAAACTAACATTGTTGCTGACAACGCCCCGATAACACATAACAGCGTTGAAGGAAGCTTTGTCAGCGTTAGACAATTATATTGCTGACAACGTTGCAAAAACACTTATCAGTGTTCAAACAACCTTTGTCAGTGTTAGAAAAATATAGTGGAAAATCTAAATCATCAATAAGACCAATAATAATAATGCATCATCCTGTACATACTTTTACAAAAAGAATCCAAAACACATATTAAGTGAGATTAACCATTCCAATACTTGTTACCAAGTATTGAAATCTTCCAGTATCAAAAGGTTTAGTTAATAAATCTGACACATTTTCCTCAGTGTCAACCCTATCTGGTTGTATTAAACCTTTCTCAAAGCAATCTCTTATAAAATGGTGTCTAATTTCTATGTGTTTAGTTTTAGAATGATGCACAGGATTCTTAATGATGCATAAAGTACTATTATTGTCAACAAATATCTTAGTATGCATGAAATTATACCCATAATCCAACAGCTGGTTCTGAATCCACAACACTTGACCACAACATGCTGCTGCAGCCACATACTCTGCTTCAGTTGTAGAGTTAGCCACCACTGTTTGTTTCTTGCATTGCCAAGATATTAATCTGCTCCCAAGAAATTGACATCTACCAGTTGTGGATTTCCTATCAAACTTGTCACCTCCATAATCACTATCTGAATATGCAATCAGCTCCAATGGTGAATCCTTTGGGTACCACAAACCAAGATTAGGGAAACATCTTAGGTACCTAAAGATCCTCTTCACAACATAAAGGTGACATTCTTTGGGAGTCACTTGATGGCGTGCGCATGCACACACAGCAAACATGATACCAGGTCTGGAAGCAGTAAGATACATCAAGGATCCAATCATGGATCTATAATGCCTGACATCAACATCTTTCCCATCTCCAATCTTTCCCCAGGGGTGTTCTCTATCCATAGGAGTAGAAGCCCTCTTTTCATGTGGAGAAAAGCCAAACTTCTTCAAGATTTCAGCAACATATTTGTCCTGGGAGATGAAGATACCATCTTCTTTCTGCTGAACTTGTAAACCAAGAAAGAAGTTCATCTCCCCCATATCACTCATCTTGAATTTGTCTGTCATAAGCTTGGAGAAATCCTCACTCATCTTTGGATCAGTAGACCCAAAAATGATATCATCAACATAGACCTGCACAAGCAACACATCTTTGCCTTTCTTCTTTGTAAATAGTGTCTGATCTATGGTGCCCCTCTGGAATCCATTGTCCACCAAATAAGTGGAAAAGGTACCATACCATGCTCTAGGGGCTTGATGAAGGCCATACATAGCCTTTTTGACTCTATACACTTTATCTGGATACTCTGGATCCTCAAAACCAGGAGGTTGCATGACATAAACTTCCTCAACAATGGTGCCATACAAGAATGCACTCTTCACATCCATTTGATAGACTGTGAAGCCCATGCAAGATGCATAAGCTAGAAAAATCCTAATAGCTTCAATCCTTGCAACTGGTGCAAAGACTTCTTCATAATCTATCCCCTCCTCTTGTGTATAACCTTGAGCCACTAACCTTGCCTTGTTTCTGACCACAATACCTCTTTCATCTCTTTTGTTCCTGAGAACCCATCTTGTCCCTATAGGTCTGACATATTTAGGACAATCAACCAGCTCCCAAACATCCTGAATTGCAAATTGGTGAAGCTCATCCTGCATTGCTTCCACCCAACTTGGTTCTTTGAGAGCATCAAATATCTTCTTGGGTTCTTCTTGTGACAGAAAACATGCAAACAAACATGCTTGCACAAGAGGGGTATCAACCTTCTTGTGTATATTAGCAATAAATCCACCAAGACCTTGATGGGATCTTCTTGTCTGAACTGGAGTCATAACATCACCAATGATCTGAGATGGGGGTGATTCTTCATTGTGGAAGTGAGAACTCCTCCTTCAAAAAGTCTGGTGTCCTCAACTTCACGCTCCATGTTGCCAATATCTTCTTCATCAGACTCTCTTTGAGCAGCAGTCTCTTCATGGACATTGGAAGGTCCACCTTGTTCAAAACTAGAAGAGAAAAGATGCCCATAAGTGTTGTCAACGTTTGAATCTTGGTTGTCAGCGTCAGGGCTGACAGCGCCTGAAATGTTGTTGTCAACGTCTAAATTGGTCTTGTCAGCGCTAGATTTGCCTTTGTCAGCGCCTGAAGAACCATGCATGTTTGTATCTGGTGGTATTTGGAAACCACCATTATCTTGTCCAGCAGCAGCAGCAGCAGCAAAAGCATCAGTCCAAATGGGAATTGTAACATATTCAAATGTAGGAGATGCCTTTTCTGCTTGTGATCCATCCCTCTCATTAACCTGTGTACCTGACACATCAACAATTTGTTCCTCCACAACATTTGAAGTTACCTTCACAATGTCTGGATTAGTGACAGGCATATAATTTAAAGTTCTAGATAAGGGTTCCAAATCAAACAACCAATTAGGACCACTCTCAGGATCACTAGGTTTATTCTCTAAGAACCTAACATGTACTCTTTCAACAATACGTTTGTCCTCCTTAAGATAAACCCTATAACCCTTGCTCTGGACTGAATACCCCATGAAGTAACCTTCATCACCTTTTGCACTAAATTTCCCTAAGGCATCAGTAGTGTCTAAGACTACTACATGACATCCAAAAGGTCTGAGAAAACTAATATTAGGTTTTCTTCCCCAAAGTAACTCATAAGGTGTTTTGTTCTGAATTTTGTTAACCAATGCTCTATTTTGCACATAGCATGCTGTATTAACAGCTTCAGCCCAAAAGGCTATGGGAAAGTGAGCATCAGCCAACATTGTTCTGGCTGCTTCAATTAGGGTTCTATTTTTCCTTTCAGCAACCCCATTTTGTTGTGGGGTTCTAGCAATACTAAATTGCCTAGTAATTCCCTTCCTGGCACAAAAATCATCTAGCTTCTTGTTCCTAAATTCTCCACCATTATCACTCCTAAGCATCTTAACCTCATTGCCAGACCTTTTCTCAATTTGAGTGATAAATTCAATAAGAACATCAGCTGTGTCACTCTTCATAGCTAGAAAGAATGTCCAAGTAAACCTAGAAAAGTCATCAGTGACAACAAAACAATATGACTTGCCATTCAAACTTTCTATATTAGTTGGACCGAAGAGGTCCATGTGAAGCATATGAAGAGGTCTGGAACTAGTATGCACCTGTTTGGACTTGAATGAGACCTTGTGCTGCTTGCCTTTAAGACATGCAACACAAGAGTGGTCATTGTGGAAGGCCTTCTCAGGCAAACCATCAACTAAACCAAGCCTCACAAGTCTATTTATATTTTTAAAGTTTATGTGCCCTAGTCTCCTGTGCCACAAATTACTTTCATCTACTGAGGCCTTAGCATAAAAACAAGACATATTTGCATTCACTTTAATCCCATTTAAATTCACATTGTATATGTCCTTATGACTAGGTGTTCTATACTCAATATACTTCTCATCAGGGATCTTAAAATCCTTGCTTAACACCAAACACTCAGTATCAGTGAAAAGAACCTTATTTTTGTTATCACACACTTGTGATACACTAATCAGATTATAATCCAGTTCTTTTACCAGGAAGACGTTTTCAAAACGTAGATTATTGGTGAGAAGGGTTCCTTTGCCTGTAATGGTGCCATATCCCCCTCCAAAGTATACCTTATCACCATCTTGAATAGGAGTGAAGTTCGTCAGATAGTCTTCCTTCCCTGTCATGTGCCTTGAGCATCCACTATCCCAATATCCATAATCATTGATCTGCTTTTGAATGCCCTGCACATAAAGAAAACAAATTAGTTTTTTTGGGGAACCCAAGTCTCAGAAGACTTGGATTCATCTGGTTGTTCAATAAGAACAGACTTAGTTCTCACAACAACCCCATTCTCATCCCTTTTAGGATGAAATACCCAGTTAACCCCAATTGGTTTTGTAATGACCTTTGAAATGTAATTAAACTTGTTGCAAGTCATTGAAATTCCATTATTATTAGGGTTTTGATCTTTCTTGGGTCTCCATGCTAAGCTTGAAGAAGCTTTAGACCCCTTACCTTGTGGCTGCAAATACTTAGGTCTGGTCACGTTTCTGTCAGCGTTGGATTTTGTCCTGTCAACGCTGAAGTTACCCTTGTCAGCGTTGAACCTAGGGTTTGCTACAGGAACCCATTGCCTATTTGACCAGGTGTTTGTCTTTTGAAAAGGTCTTTGTCCATGAGTGTTAGACCTTCTAGAGAAGAATGGGGCAGGTCTAATCACTTGTGGACTTTGCTGCACACAAGGTTTGGGTCTGACAACGTTTGACTTCCTAACAACGTTGACATTCTTCCTATCAGCGCTGAAATTGTTCCTATCAGCGCTGGCTTTGGGAGCGTTGACACACTTGTATGCCAAATGTGAAAAGCTACCACAAGTATAACAGGCTTTCTTAGACACACTCTTAGGTCTAGAAGCAAAGAAACCTGTTCCATGATTGTTAACTTGGCTCTTGGGTGACCTATTATTTCTATACATCTCTGCATATTTAATGGTAGGTCTTCTAACAGTGTTTGAGCCTAGGTCAACAGCTTTACCAGTAACTGGGTGAGTAACCTTAATGGGTGGTGATTCATTTGGACTTTCACATAGCAAACCTCCCTTAACAAATAAAGTAGGGTTAGCTTTCTTCCACTCATTTAGGTCAGTCAGTTTTTGTTGATACTCTTCCACTGGAGTGACAACTCTTGGTAGAGGAATGAATTCCTCTTCTTGGCATTCTAGTATACCAGTCCAAGATAAATCCTTTCTAAGGACCATAGAAGTCACCAGCTGGTGGTGGAACCAGAGAGTAATCATTCATCCCAATCCCAGTCATGTCCTTAGGATCCCTTTGTTTAGCTACACAGTCTCCTAGGGCTTGGGTGGCTTTATCAAATATTTGAATCTTGAGGTCAACATTATCTTTATTCTTAATGGCCTCAACTAACTTAGCCTGTAGGTCTTTATTGACCTTTGACATGATATTTCTAATATCCATACTACCCTCTAGCTCATGTTTTAAGATATTTATCTTATCTTTTAAATCAAATTCAATTTTCTTGTATTCAGAAACGGTTTTCTCAGTTTCAGTAAGAGCTAGTTGGTAATTGGATAATTTACACCTTTCAGAGCTCATATCCTCTTTTAGTTTTAACACCTCTTTGTTAAGTCTGTCAGTGTTTAACCTACAACCTTTGCTACAAAAAGCATCATCATATACCTCATTATCAGATGAAGAGGAGGAGTGTGCCATGAGAGCATATTCAACATGCTCTTCTTCAATACCAGCAATCAAGGCTTTGTCCTCTTCAGCATCCTTAGCCAGATAGCTCCAATCCCATCCAGTACCATCAATTCCTTGAACTGCAACCATGGCTTTGGAGTCTTGAGCTTTAACAACCTGACTTGAGGGTTTACCAGCATCAGACCTTCTAGGAGATCTGCATTCCCTCATGAAGTGCCCCATGCGATGACAGTTGTAGCACTCAACTTTGGATTTATCAAATCCAGCAGTGTCTTTAGCATTGAAGGTTATCTTCTTCTTGAACCTTCTATTCCACCTATTTGCTCTTATACTAGCAAAAGCCATATTCCACTTGATGTCCATCTCTTCCAAGTGTTCATCACTTATCTGCTCAAGGTCCTCATATGTAATCACTGAACCATTGGGCAAAGAAGCAATGTAAGCACACACAGTATCCAAATCCAAACCAGCAGGTTTAACTCTTGGGCAGTCATTCATGAATGTGTCAGCGTCTGAAAAGGAGACGTTGACAGGACTTGTTCCAGCGCTGACAAATGATGATCCAGTAACTGGATGCATAAAAGAGTCCTTCTGATTGAATTGACCTTCACTATGAGAGAAGAAGGCCATGTTGCTGGTGCTAGCTTTGCTTCCATGTGCTGAAAGAGTTTCATCTTCCAACAGTCTTAGTTTGTTGTAGATGTCATCAAACGAGGAGCTCTTGTAAGTATTATTGGCAAGAATAGATCTTGCCTCAATCTTCCATGCCTCACCAAGACTTTTCAGAAAAGTAGCATTGGTGTCAATATCACCAACTTGTGTCCCCATGAAGGACAACTTGCTTGTGATGTCAAGCAATCTGCTTCTCACACTACTCAGTTTCTCATTGGGCTGAGCTTTGAAGACAGCATAATCATGCAGAAGTTGCTTTTTCTTTTCTTCCTTAGTGTCTGCATTACCACCATATGCAACTTCAATTGCTTCCCAAAGATCCTTAGCAGATTCATAGCCTCTATATTTGTGCTGATTTTCTTGTCCCAAGGAGACTTTCAGAATATTTAGGGCTTTCATGTCAGCCCTTTTCTTTGCAATATCTTCAGCACTTACAGCTCTACCATCTCCAGGTTTTTCTTTCTTATCTTCATCAGGACATCCTTCAACAGCTGATCTTGCCGTAATGGCATCCTGAATCTTTTGAGCCTTATTGAATGAGTTTCCATATTCAATAATCTCCCAGAGTGTGTAATCAAAGATCCCCAGATATTGTTCAAAGTTGAACCTCCATAAGTCAAAGTTGGTTGCATCAAGCATGGGAATCTTGATGTTTGGTAAGGGTGAGGAGGAGGAGGTTATTGCTTCAGACATGATGTTTTTAGGGTTTTGAGAAAATTAGGGTTTTGGTGTTCGTATATCGTTCTGGTGTTCTTCAAAGATCAAAAGTTCCTCAACAAGCTCTGATACCACTTGTTGATCCCAAACTTAGATCGATTAGCTTTGTGTATACGAGATTAGATCAAGTATAACACGTAGAGAAACCTTTGTTATATGCTTTATGAATCTAAGTATTATGCGGAATTTAATACTTAAACAAGAACACAAGATGTAAACAAAACTTTCACTTTGATTATGAATGTCAAACTTGCTTACAATGAAAGATGTTTACGAATGAAAACTTAATGAAAACTTGATACTAAACATTAACCTAAAGGTCTTCTTTTATAGACTAAGAAGCCTTGTACAATAAGCTACGTATCAACTATTCTAGGTAAAGATAAACATAGAAAATACATTGTCGTTTCTATCCTTACTAGAAGTATTCTAGAACATAATAAACGTGTAGCTCACATCTTCCATCAGTGCTTGTCTTCAATCTATCAACGCTTGACTTTAACTTGTCAACGCTTGGGCTGTCAGCGCTTACTTTGTTCTTGTCAACGCTTGAGTTGTTCTTGTCAGCGTTCAAGTGATCTGGCCTTAATTTATTCCCAATATTTTGGTCCCTCCCTAGTTACACGTGTAACTAGGGTTTCTTGAAGTTTCATTAAATGGCAAAAATGGTCCCTAAAGTATTCGGCTTAAATTAGGGCTTGAATAAGTTTGCTAACTTGGCATAAATGGTCCCTAGGGCTTATATTAAGTTTCGGCAAATGACCAATGTGATCCCTAGGTTTTCTTAAGTTTACACAAATTACCCTAACACCTTATTAATCCCATTTAGTCCTCTTTATCACCTTTAAGTTTCGGATAATGTTTAAAACATACCCTTAACTCACGGCATTTTACAAAAGTGGTCCAAATGTTTATATTTTTGGAAAATAAGCTTGTACACTTGTTTATTTAGATCCTTATACTTTATAAAATTATAAATCCGAACCAAAGTATTATATTTTCCATTTTAACCCGAAATTTAGTAGATCTATTATTTTAATCTAAAACTTGTTAGATTTATTATTTTAGTCCAAAACACTTATAGATCTACACTTTCAACATGAAACTTTATAAAGTTATATTTTGACACTAAAAGTTTTATATAAACATTTTATTTAGTGATAATGAATATTTATTTAGGCAACTAGTTATAGTGAGCTTAAAATTAAACCTTATAAAACATAATAGTGAACTTATCATTTTAAGGCACCTAAAAACATAAATCTAGTGTTTCTAGTTATATCTAAACATTACAAGATTACCCTAAATAAAAATATGGGCTTAAACCCCACGTCCAAAAATCATGCATGCTTAGGTTTTCATGGTTTTTCAAGTTTAACAAGATCATGGTGACATGTTCTTCATGGTTGATAAGTTTTTACATCATTATGCCATAGTAAAAATCATGTTGTGGGTTATTATAGATTTAGGGTTTCATATACTTGTTTCAATATTAACTTTTACTAAGAATAACCATGTGTATGCTAATATGTATGAAAGTAAATGTATTAGAAAGATAGGTTTTAGCTTGGACTTACTTATTTAGATAGGTTTAGGAGTGATAGGAGAATGAGTAAGAACAAGTGCCAAGCTTTCAACAATGGAGGTCTTGGTGATCTTAAACAAGCTGTGGGCTTCAAGTATGGCTTCTAGGGCTTCTTTGTTGCTTCAATGATCAAGGTACTTGTAGGATGAGCTAATGATTAACCTTTATGTTGTATGAGACATGATCTAAGTGTAGGAAAGGAGTTTGAAGGTTTGAAAATGGTGGAGAAAGGGGTGTAAGCCGTAGGTTGTGAGAGAGAGTGAAGGTGAGATTTGAAAATGTTTTGTGTTGTGGGTTGTGTGTGTTTCGGATAATAACAAGGAAAGAGAGTGAATCCCATGGTATCTTGTACCTAGTACTTGTATCTTTACAAAGATACACAAGATTTTGTGTTGGATACACTTGCCCAATCATTCCAACACATGCCACAATTAGCAATTGACTTTCCTCCCATTTTTGTATATGTGCCGTGTGTTTTGGGGTCAAAAGAGACAAGACATGACCATGTATAGTATTGTGTATGGAGTGTGTAAGTGATTGTGTAAGAAAAGGTAAGGTTAGTATAGAAAAGCATGGTTATGCATAGGGTATTAGTGGAGTAGTATGATTACTAGTAGGTTAGCTAACAATGATGATAGTGTAGACATGTATACATGTACACGTCTATATTATGCATGTGGGAAGGTTTTTGGTAAATTTTGCCAAGTGTTGTATGAGAATAATAACCTTTGTATATTATTGTATGTATTTGTTGAGTTGTAGGTATTTTGTTGAAGCTTTTAGGTAATTTAGTGAAAGTGTATATTAAATACATCACTATAATTATTTTACTTAAATAAAGTAAATAAATGTCAATGTAAAATAATGTACATTGTTTTAAAGTGTTAGGTGTTTATTCCTTTTAAGTAATATATGTAAATATGTACATATAAAATAAATCCAAGTACTTAATAAATAAATTAAGTAAAGTTGCAGTTTATCTCAAAAATATGTACTGAGGTGATGAGTTTATTATTCAATCAAGTGGCCAGTCAGTTGCCAGAGTAGTCAATAAATGACTAAAGATCCACATAAATATAAAATAAATGTGAAAGGTAGTATGACAAAAAGTATATGATAAATAATAAGTCATATAAAAGTGAAATTATATAAATTCCAAAAATAAATAGTACAACAACTGACAAAGTCAATAAGGTAAAATCAGAGGTTTTACAATAGATACCCCAAGGGTAATATACGCGGGTTTTTTTCTCTCGCGCAACTACGTACGTGGAAATATTATTTTCCTAACGATCTTCAGATTTGGAGAATTCTGGCAACGCTAAAGAAGCTATTCTTCTTCATGATGCCTTATTGAGACAAACAAAGGATGTCGGTTAGATCGTTATTTTGGTATGATGCAACGGGTGTTTCAATTTTCTTTCATGGGATTTATTTCGGTTTGCGTCATGGTGCGATCTTTTCTAACTCTTTTAGCCTTTGGTTGTTTTGCGAGTATGTCTAGTTTCGTTAGAGTTTTCTGTTCTTTTCGTTCTTTGTATGTTGGATCGTTTTTGCGTGTATTTCATCTACTAGTTTCTTTCTAGCTTTTTTATAAAATTCTATTTTTCGTTAAAAAGAACACTTATTAAAGGGATAAGCTAGAAATTTTTAATATGAATCGGGTTAGCAACCTTGGGAACAAGTGCGATGAATGACAACTTAGAACCACATGCCATATGAAGTTAACCACGAAGCTATCGATGTCGTTTTTGCATAAATCTATGATGCAGGCCCAAATGACTTGGAACGTGTTTCAAGTGGAAGTCGAGTTTAACAACCCAGAAAGAGTTTAAGGGGCATTATGAAACCATCTAAATACAAGGAATTCATCTAATTATATGCTTATAGTTAATGGTTGTGATGTTAGCCACGTATTATCAAAGTATTATGTGTAGAATGGTTATTATATAATTATTGTCTAAATGAAAGATAAGCATTGAGATTCTAGTACACTCTTCCTTCCTTCCCAATTCTTCTAATCTTCTTTTCTATTCCTCCCACTGTTCCTTTCTTACACATATTTTCTGTTGTGATTTTGTGAGGGGTAACATTGGTGCTTTCATTGATCATGACTGAGGGTATGTCGACTCGTTACAAAGCCCTGGAGGATCAAATTACAAGGTTAGCTGATACAATATCTCAACAAACATCTATTATATCTCAAATTCCAACAATGGTTGCTTGTGTCAAGCAAAAATCTGATTCAATTGATGAGATTCAAAAAAAGTTTGAGCATACTCAACAAGTTCTTGCAGAATTATCTTTAAAGATTGCAAAAACAGAGAAACCCCCTTTAGATTCATCTATATTAGAAACACCAACAGCCCCTACCTTCACTTTGGTTACATCTCCCTACAAAACTGATAATAGCCATCAACATGATCATTTACCCAATATCCATTTACCAAAATTAGAGATTCCTATTTTTTCAGGGTCTAATGTCTCGAACTGGCTCTTTCAAATTGAGCGGTTTTTTGAATATCATAAGACACCTCCTGAACACCGCCTTTACATTGCATCTTTCTATGTTAGTGGCGATGCTCTCGAGTACTATCAATGGCTTCACTCTACAAACCAGCTAACCTCTTGGGAGTCCTTTAGTGATTCTATTGAATTACTATTTGGACCTTCTTCTTACATAAACCATGAGGCTTCTATATATAAATTACAGCAAACTACAACGGTTATTGCATATATATTGGAGTTTACATCTTTGTCTAACCGGGTTACAGGATTTTCTCACACCAATCTTCTTAATTGTTTCTTTTCTGGACTTAAAGAGGATATTAAGAAAGAATTTTTTTTTTTGCTTAAACCCCAAAGTCTGGTTGATGCTATTGGTATGGTTAAACTCGTCGAGGATAAACTTCAACCAACAAAATGGTCCGTAAGTCGTTTTTTTCAATTTAAACCAACCACTACTACCAGGGAACCCATAACATCAAAACCTCAACCAACACCGCTTCCTCCTATACCAAACCTCAGTCGTGCACCATCTCATCCCATCCGTCGCCTTACTCCGACTGAAATGGAAAATCGTAGAGCAAAGGGCCTTTGCTACAATTGCGATGAGCAATTTCACCAACGCCACCGTTGTCGGTCTAAGCAATTCTTGTGTTTATTAGCTACTGATGATGAAAACAATGAGTTTTACGATAATGAACCTCATCCTGTCATTGGTGAGTCACCTCCATCAGATTGTGTGTTCCAGAATAACACGACACCAACAACCTCCGATGTTCCAACTATCTCGTATCATGCATTGGAAGGTCATTTTGTTCCTTCAACACTCCGACTCATGGGTCAAATTAATGGAAAGCCGATCACGGTATTAATTGATGGCGGCTCTACTCACAATTTTATGCAGACCCGTGTAGCCAAGTTTTTGGGATTGCCTATTCTGCCATCTGAACATCTTCAAGTAACAGTGGGTAACGGGGCTTCAATGCATTGTGCAGGATATTGTAAGGAAGTCTTTTGAGGTTAGATAATTACTCTTGCACCTTGGATTTTTATCTACTTCCCATTTATGGTGCTCATATGGTACTCTAATACATGGTTTTGCCAAGTATAAAAATTTGTTCGTCTCGATTTAATTCGAATTGATTATCAGTTAAAAGTGTGACTCGGTCGTTTTTGGTTAACAAAAAGAAGGTTTGGTTATCTATTTCTAAGTAAAAGGTAAATGCGAATAGTAATAAAAATAAGCTAAAAACAATTAACTAATAATAACGAAACAATATAAATAATAAAACGTAAATTAAAGCAAAACAATTAATAAAAATAAAACTAAACGAAGAAATTAATTTTCGACTGAAAAATAAAATTAACCTAAAGAAAAAGAAGAAAATAAAACTAAGATGGTACTTTAAAGCTAAACGAGGCAAAACCTAAAGCGGGTACTAAATAAAAGAAAAAACTTGAACTTTACGAAAAAATATTAATTTTGAAATTAGACGAAAAATTCAACTAAAAATACGTAACTTTCAGAAATAAAATCGGAACAACTTTCAGATAAAACTAAACGATTACGGAACAATATTAAACTAAAACAAGCAGGCAGGCAGGTAGCTGAAAGGACCCGTGCAAAAGGCGTGAAAAAAATATAAGCTGCCAAGTAGGCAAGCTGGTGAAATTAGATTGATTTGGAATGTTTTTTCTTTTCGTTCGGAATTTTTTTTGGGCAAACCTTCGTTCGGTAATTTTCTTGCTTGTTCGGAATATTTTTGGAATTTATGTTGATTCGGGATTTTTGAAATAAAATCTTGGTTCGGTAAAGTATATTAGTTCGGGATTTGTTTTTAAAAAGATTGATTCGGGGAAAATGGCTCGTTCGGGAAAACAAATAAAACCTATTTACTAAACACGAATTTATCTAAAAACAACCAAAACAAAGCTAAAAATTAAACTAAACTAACCACTAATAATCAACTAAGAACAATCAATCAAACCAAATCAATAAAACTAATAATAAAAACCAAATCAATCAAAATCCACTTAATCAAATAAAAATTAAATCAACAAAAAATAATAAAACTAAAAACAATAAATCACTAATTAAGATTTACCAAGCATAAAAACATCTAAATCAACAAACTTTATCGAATCAAAATCAACAAAACTATGAAACCCACTTGATTAATCAAAACCAAATAAACCAAATCAACAAACCAAACAAGAAAGGAAGGATGAGAATATTGAAAAGCTTGATTAAGATTATAAAGATTCAAGATTCAACAATTTAAAAACATGAAATTAAAAACATAAAGATTCAACAATTAAAAAATAAAGATTAAAGATTCTACATATTAAATCTAGAGAGAGAAAGAAATAAAAACTTAGAGAGAGAAAGTAAAACTACACTACTCCTAATCTAAACTAACTAACCAACCCTCAAATGACAAGTGAGGATGGTATTTATAGGATAGGAGAATTGATAGGTGGTTGGTGGCTTGTCTTCTTTCTGTTCTTTTCGTCTCGACTCGATTTAAATTCTTTGTCTTTCTCGACGTCGTCTCGGGATTTGTCGATATAAATTGAACTCGTCTTATAATTTTCTTCTTTAATTAGACTTGGTTTTTCGACTTCATTAAACTTCCGTCTTTAGACTTTTTCTTCGATAAATCTTCAGAATAGGCCTTGGACTTCCGTTCTTTTTGCACTCTTGATCTTTTGACTTCGTCTTTTCTCGTTTTCTTCGATAAAAGCCCGTGAAAGCCCGTGTTTTCTTCCTTTTTCATCTTTTGGTCCTAAAACACAATAAAAACGCAAACCACGCATAATTCCGACTTTTACGACATAAAATACACGTTTTGGCTTGGTTATTTTTATAATTAAGTGGTAAAGGATGGGTGTTTTCACACCTATCAAATGCCCTACACTTACCATTGCAATGCCCTCATGCAATGCATTAATTACAAAGCAAGATTTACATTTTCCATCATAATTAACCCACCTTGACCTTTATTAAACATAATTAAAGGAATAAAAACAAATAAAGACATTAAAGACTTACATTGAGGCTTTGGATTTTGCCAAAAATACATGGTTTTTAATACATGGTTTTGCCAAGTACAAAAATTTGTTCGTCTCGATTCAATTCGAATTGATTATCAGTTAAAAGTGTGACTCAGTCATTTTTGGTTAACAAAAAGAAGGTTTGGTTATCTATTTCTAAGTAAAAGGTAAATGCGAATATTAATCAAAATAAGCTAAAAACAATTAATTAATAATAACAAAACAATATAAATAATAAAACGTAAATTAAAGCAAAACAATTAATAAAAATAAAACTAAACGAAAAAATTAACTTTCGACTAAAAAATAAAATTAACCTAATGAAAAAGGAGAAAATAAAACTAAGATGGTACTTTAAAGCTAAACGAGGCAAAACCTAAAGCGGGTACTAAATAAAAGATAAAACTTGAATTTTACGAAAAAATATTAATTTTAAAATTAGACGAAAAATTCAACTAAAGATACGTAACTTTCAGAAATAAAATCGGAACAAGTTTCAGATGAAACTAAACGATTACGGAACAATATTAAATTAAAACAAGCAGGCAGGCAGGTAGCTAAAAGCACCCAGGCAAGCAGGTGCATAAGGCGAGAAAAAAGTATAAGCTGCCAAGCAGGCAAGCTGGTGAAATTAGATTGATTCGGAATGTTTTTTCTTTTTCTCCTTCGTTCGGAATTTTTTGGGGCAAACCTTCGTTCGGTAATTTTCTTGCTTGTTTGGAATATTTTTGGAATTTATGTTGGTTCGGGATTTTTGAAATAAAAGCTTGGTTCGTAAAATATATTGGTTCGGGATTTTTTTATAAAAGCTTGGTTCGGGGAAAATGGCTCGTTCGGAAAAACAAATAAAACCCATTTACTAAACACGAATTTATCTAAAAACAACCAAATCAAAGCTAAAAATTAAACTAAACTAACCACTAATAATCAACTAACAACAATCAATCAAACAAACAAATCAATAAAACTAACAATAAAAACCAAATCAATCAAAACGCATTTAATCAAATAAAACTTAAATCAACAAAAAATAATAAAACTAAAAACAATAAATCACTAATTAAGATTTACCAAGCATAAAAACATCTAAATCAACAAACTTTATGGAATCAAAATCAACAAAACTATGAAACCCACTTGATTAATCAAAACCAAATCAACAAACCAAACAAGAAAGGAAGGATGAGAATATTGAAAAGCTTGATTAAGATTATAAAGATTCAAGATTCAACAATTTAAAAACATGAAATTAAAAATATAAAGACTCAACAATTAAAACATAAAGATTAAAGATTCTACATATTAAATCTAGAGAGAGAAAGAAATAAAAACTTAGAGAGAGAAAGTAAAACTACACTACTCCTAATCTAAACTAACTAACCAACCCTCAAATGACAAGTGAGGGTGGTATTTATAGGATAGGAGAATTGATAGGTGGTTGGTGGCTTGTCTTCTTTCTTTTCTTTTCGTCTCGACTCGATTTAAATTCTTTGTCTTTCTCGACGTCGTCTCGGGATTTGTCGATATAAATTGAACTCGTCTTATAATTTTCTTCTTTAATTAGACTTGGTTCTTCGACTTCATTAAACTTCCGTCTTTAGACTTTTTCTTCGATAAATCTTCAGAATAGGCCTTGGACTTCCGTTCTTTTTGCACTCTTGATCTTTTGACTTCGTCTTTTCTCGTTTTCTTCGATAAAAGCTCGTGAAAGCCCGTGTTTTCTTCCTTTTTCATCTTTTGGTTCTAAAACACAATAAAAACGCAAACCACGCATAATTCCGACTTTTACGACATAAAATACACGTTTTGGCTTGGTTATTATTATAATTAAGTGGTAAAAGGATGGGTGTTTTCACACCTATCATACTCGGAGTTCAATGGTTGGCGACACTTGGACCCGCATTATTTAATTACAAAGAGTTATGGATGCAATTTGTTTTCCAAGGTAACCACATCAGACTAAAAGGTTTGCAACAACCATCTTTTTCGAGCCTCACATTTTCTCAATTCAAGCGGTTGGAACACACAGAAGCTATAGCGACGTATTATCAAATGTCGGTGACACCTCTTTCAACCTACCCACAGCCTATTCACGAATGTGTACCTCATGATTTTCGTGATACGCTCGAGCAATTACTTCATGAGTATTCTAATGTTTTCGCCCAACCTAAAGGGTTGCCACCTCAACGTCAGTTTGAGCATCATATTCCATTACTGCCGAATGCTGCTCCAGTAAACGTACGACCATTTCGCTACCCTCATTTTCAGAAGAATGTACTCGAAAATTTGGTTCAAGAAATGCTCGATGATGGGCTAATCTAGCATAGCTCGAGTCCATTCTCTTCTCCGGCTCTCCTAGTTAAAAAGAAGGATGGTACATGGTGCTTTTGTGTGGACTACAGAGCGTTAACACAGTCAATGTGAAGGATCGTTTCCCAATTCCCACAGTTGATGAGTTGTTAGACGAACTACATGGGTCTAAAGTATTCTCGAAACTAGATTTACGAGCTGGTTATCATCAACTACGATTTCATCCATCTGATGTTTACAAAACCTCTTTTCGTACTCACGCTGGGAACTATGAATTTCTTGTCATGCCCTTTGGGTTGTCAAATAGGCCATCCACATTTCAATCAACAATGAATGAGATCTTCTGCCCCGGTGCTTCGTAAGTTTGTTTTGGTTTTCTTTGATGATATACTAATATATTGTAAATCCTAGAACCAACATATGGAGCATCTTAGTGTTGTTTTTAGCATACTACGAACTCATAAGTTCTTTGTGAAGCTACCTAAATGTGAATTTGGCTCGCATAGTGTATTTTTCCTTGGTCATATTATCTCAGCGACTGGCGTGTCCGTTGATCCAACAAAAGTTGAAGCCATCCAGACTTGGCCAGAGCCAAAAACAATTAAACAATTGCGTGGGTTTCTCGGTTTAGCGAGTTATTATCGTCGCTTTGTACGGGGTTTTGCTAGTATATCATCTCCTCTCTCGAATCTTATTCGTAAAGATGCTTTTATATGGGATGACAAGGCTCGTGCAGCTTTTTCTAAGCTCAAGCTTGCATTGTTATCTACCCCTGTATTAGCTCTACCAAATTTTGAAAAGCCCTTTACGATTCACACAGATGCTTCGGGTGTTGGAATCGGTGTTGTGCTCTTACAACATGGCCATCCACTCGCTTATTTTAGTAAGATAATGTGCCCCCGAATGCAGAAAGCATCAGCTTATATACACGAACTGTATGCTATAACAGAGGCTGTTCGCAAGTGGCGTCAATACTTATTGGGTCGCAAATTCTTCATTGTCACTGATCATCAAAGTCTACGTACTATTATTCATCAAAATGTTCATACCCCTGATCAACAACACTGGATTACAAAACTATTGGGTTATGATTTTGACATCATTTATCAGCCTGGTAAAGACAACGGACCAGCAGATGCACTTTCTTGACTTCCAGAGTCGTCTTCCACATTTTTTGCACTTACACAACCGGCTATCACTATTTTGGCTGCCTTAACGGATCATTATAAGAAGAATTCAGACGCCCAGCAACTTTATCAAGATGTTCAACTCAATCCATCCAAGTACCCTCATCATTTAATACGTGATGGCTTATTATTTATCAATGACCACAACTTTATCAAGATGTTCAACTCAATCCATCCACCGTCTTGTGCATTGAAACCAATCATCTTGAGTGAATATCACAATTCTCATTCCGGTGGGCACACGGGGATGCAACGCACCTTAGCAAAGGTAGAAGCCTCTTTTACTTGGCCTAGCCTTCGAGCTGATGTTCGTGATTTTATACGTAAATTCCAAATTTTTCAAGAGGTGAAACCTTTCAAAAAAGCTCCTCAAGGTATGCTAAACCCCCTACCTATTCCAGGAAAAATTTGGGACTCGATATCTATGGACTTTATAACTGGGTTGCCTTTGTCTTCTGGAAAGAGCACCATACTTGTTGTTGTTGATAGACTTTCAAAGTATGCTCATTTTTGTGCATTGGCTCCAAACATAACAGCCCCAGCGCTAGCCGAAGCATTCTCAAGAAAAATATGTCGGTTGCGTGGCATGCCCTCCTCGATCATTTCTGATCGGGATCCACTTTTCTTGAGTAATTTTTGGCAAGAGTTGTTTCGCCTTCAAGGCTTTATTTTGTCTATGAGCAGCTCTTACCATCCGCAAACGGATGGCCAAACCGAAGTGGTGAATCGTTGTCTTGAAGACTATTTGCGTTGCTTTGTATCAGATAATCCGAAAGCTTGGGTTCGTTTCCTTCCATGGGTTGAATGGTCTTATAACACTTCTTGGCACTCTTCCATTGGAATGACTCCATTTGAAGCGGTATATGGTCGCTCCCCTCCTTGTTTGCTTGATTACGTTAATGATTCCACGACTGTTTCTTCTGTTGGTGATTGACTTAAAGATCGAACCCAGGTTCTTCACAAGCTGAAAGAAAGTTTGCAACAAGCACAAGTACGAATGGGGAACAAGGCAAATGCACATCGTACTGAAGTTGAGTTTGACATTGGTGATTGGGTCTTTGTTAAACTCCAACCTTATCGTCAATCAAGTGTTGCAAACCGTCGTTCTTACAAGCTATCTAAACGCTTCTTTGGGCCGTTTCAAATTACAGCCCGCATATGTGCAGTTGCTTATCGAGTAGCTCTTCCAGAATACGCCAAGATTCATGATGTATTCCATGTTTCTTTGCTTAAAAAGTGGTTGGGTGATCCAAATACTAATCCAAACCCTTTGCCTGATGAATTTTTGGGAATCCACCCTTTGTTAACTCCAGTTGGTATTCTTGGTCGTCGACAAGTCATGCAACAAGGTCACCTCGTAACTCAATTACTTGTGCAATGGAACGGACAATCGATATCAGATGCTACGTGGGAACCTTTGAATGAGCTCATGCAGGATTTTACAGACTTTCCCCTTGAGGACAAGGTGGTGTCTCATCGGGGGAGCAATGATGCATGCCCAAATGACTTAGAACGTGTTTCAAGTGGAAGTCGAGTTCAACAACGCAAAAAGACTTTAAAGGGCATTATGAAACCGTCTAAATACAAGGACTTCATCTAATTATATGCTTATAGTTAATGGTTGTTATTTAGCCACGTATTATCAGAGTATTTTGTGTAGAATGGTTATTATATAATTATTGTCTAAATGAAAGATAAGCATTGAGATTCTAGTTAGGGGTGTAAACGATCCGAGCCGAGTCGAGTTTTGGCTTAAACGAGCCAGGCTTGTTTATTAACTGCCTGGCTCGAGCTCGGCTCGAGCTCGAATAAAATTTTATAATCTGGCTCGAGCTCGAACTCGAATGTTTTTTTGTTGTTCGAGCTCGAGCTCGAAGCTCGTTTACGATTTTTAACTTTTGTTTAGACTAACTTCTATTAGAACATATATAGTTTGATAGATTATTAACTCAAGCTCGAGCTCGAAAGCTCGTTTATGATTATTAAAATGATACTAATACTTAATGAGTAAGGTGTATGTAACTTATATACTTATAGGTTTATCATTAAGCTCGAATAGCTCGTTCGGCTCGTTAAGCTCGAATAGCTTGTTCGGCTCGTTAAGCTCGTTGGGCTCGAGATAATTAAACGAGTTTTCGAACGAGCCGAGCTTAATATTAGTTTTCAAAGCTCGGCTCGCCAAATTAAACAAACACTAATATTTGTTCGAGATCGGCTCGAACTCGAGAGTATTAAGTTCGAACTCGAGTTAAAGGAACTCGAACTCGAGTTAAAGGAACTCGAGCTCGAGTAGCTCGTTAAAAGCTCGACTCGTTTACACCCCTAATTCTAGTACACTCTTCCTTCCTTCCCGATTCTTCTAATCTTCTTTTGATACGATCTAACTCGTATCAAGGTAGTGTACACTATAGCGTGTACGGGCTCCCTAAGAAAAAGAAGAGAAGAACAGATATTTTCTTGACAAACGTACTTTTATTGATTGTTTCATTCGGTATATATACACCGAATTACACAGCTTGAAAAACAAGCTAACACAAAACACGTCTTAATGTTTATTGACTTTCCTAACATGACTCAAAACAAGCCTATAATAAGCAAGTAAATAAAATAGATGGGACAACTAGAATCCTAGCCCATAACAAATGAATCCTGCCACTTTGGTGGCCTCTTGCTACGCTGACCACGTCCTAAAGGTGTAACATTCCCCACATCTTCAGAAACGACCTTGCCCTCAAGGTCATAATTAGGATACGCCGAGTTAAAATCAAACAACCATTCCCATGTTGCTTCCTCAGGAGATCTGCCTGTCCATTGCACCAAGACTTGTTGTTCGACTTTTCCATTCCTTAATATCAGCCGTGAGTCACAAATGCGCACAGGTTGCTCCAACGGTTGATCTTCTTTGAATTCTTCTGGTAATTCTGATGCCACCTCAATATTAGTCCCCACAAAAGGCTTGAGAATTGAAACGTGAAACACCGGGTGAATTTTGCTTGTTGCCGGTAAAGCGAGTCGATAAGCAACCTTTCCAATCCTTTCCACAACCTTGTAAGGCCCATAGAATCGTTTAGAGAGCTTATTAGATAGACGCTTAGCAAGAGTTGTTTGCCTGTAAGGTTGCAACTTGACAAGCACTTTGTCACCCACGTTAAACTCAACATCCCTACGCGTGCGGTTGGCATACTCCTCCATCCGTATCTTGGCAGCCAACAAATTTTGCTTGAGTTGACGCGTAATTTCATTTCGCTCAACCAACAGCTCATCAACCGCAGCTACCTTACAAGTACCGGGGGGATAAGGAATTAAAGACAAGGGTAATCGTCCATACAAAGCTTGATATGGAGACATTTTAATACTACTATGATAGCCGGTGTTATAGCAATACTCGGCCCAAGGTAATAGACGCACCCACTGATGAGGATTTTTCAACACCATAGCTCTCAAATATTGCTCCAAGCCTCGATTAACAACCTCAGTCTGCCCGTCGGATTGGGGATGGTAGGCGGTGCTATGGTTAAGTTGTGTCCCACTAAGTCGAAATAACTCCTTCCAAAACTTACTAACAAAAATCGGATCCCGGTCAGAAACAATAGTTTTTGGTAGTCCATGATGTTTTACCACCATATCCAAAAACAATTCAGCGACCTTATGACCATTAAAACTGGTAGGTAACGCTCCAAAATGAGCATATTTGGAGAAACGGTCTACCACCACCAACACCGTAGTGAATCCTTTAGATACCGGTAATCCTGTAATAAAATCCATAGAAATATCCTCCCACACACCTTCAGGAGTCGGTAAAGGTTGAAGGTAACCGCCCATCGCCTGAGTAGAATATTTAGTTTGTGGACAGATCGAACACTTCTTAACATAATCTTCCACGGATTGACGCATTCCCTGCCAATAGAATAACGCCGAAAGCCCCACTAACATTTTTTAACTCCCCCATGTCCCGCGCTTGGTGTGTCATGGAACTCCCGCAATAACAAATCTTTTAATTTAGATTTGGTACCCACATAATAGCGGTTTCGAAAAATCAATAGCCCTTGCGCCCGACGAAACCCATCTAGTTCGTTTCCCGCATCCAATTGTTGATGCAAATCTTGTAATTCTGTCAAGTCCTTATTCTCCCTTGTCAAGTCATCAAGTAACCCACTAACGGGCTGACTAATAGCCATGAATTCAGCCGTTACCGAATTCTCCTCCTCATACATACGTGACAAAGCATCTGCAACCTGATTTGTTCCCCCGGGTTAATATTCAACCACAAAATCAAAACCCATTAGTTTGCGTACATACTTTTGTTGAATGGGTGTTTGAATAACATGTTGCATGAGTTCCTTAATACTTTTATGATCAGTTCGAATCCTAAACCGCCTTCCAACTAAATATTGACGCCATTTGTACACAGCCTCGACAATAGCAAATAACTCCTTTTGATAAGTGGCTGCAACACGCATTCTTGGCCCCAATTTCCGACTAAAATAACTAATAGGCCGGTTATTTTGCAACAGGACTGCCCCGACCCCAAAGTCAGACGCGTCGGCCTCTACTACGAATTCTTGTGTAAAATCTGGCAATCTTAAAATAGGCGCAGTAGATAATTGTGTCTTAAGATCTTGAAAAGATGTCGCCTCCTCATCACCCCACTTATAACCATCCTTTCGCAATAATTTCGTGAGTGGAGCTGCCAAAGTTGCATACCCCTTAATAAAACGCCTATAATATCCAGCGAGGCCCAAGAACCCTCGCACCTGGCGTTGAGTCTTTGGCTCCGGCCAATCACGCACCGCCATCACCTTCTTAGGATCCATCTCAACCCCACGACCCGATATCATGTGACCCAAGTACTCAAGTGTTTCGGCCCCAAACACACACTTGGATTTCTTCACAAAAAAGTGATGTTTTTGCAAACAAGTAAAGACGCATCCCAAATGTTCTAAATGCGCATCCAAGGTAGCACTATAAACTAAAATGTCATAAAAAAAAACAATAACAAACTTACGCAAATAGGGTGCAAATAATCTGTTCATAGTTGCTTGAAAAGTGGATGGCGCATTAGTCAAGCCGAAAGGCATGACCAAGAATTCATAATGGCCATCATGCGTGCGAAACGCCGTCTTATAAATATCCCTCTCATAAACTCGAATTTGGTGATATCCGGCGCGCAAATCTATCTTGGTAAAAATAATGGCCCCACCCAATTCGTCAAACATTTCATCGGCCGTTGGAATAGGAAATTTGTCTTTAACTGTCACGGCATTCAAAGCTCGATAATCTACACAAAACCGATAACTCTCGTCTTTCTTCTTAACCAACAAAACTGGCGAGGAAAACGGACTTTGGCTAAAACGAATTATACCTTGACTTAGCATTTCATTAACCAATTTCTCCATCCCTCCTTTTTGATAGTGAGGATAACGATACGGTCGGACATTGACCGGTTTAGTTTCCGGTAACAAATGAATACGGTGATCTATTGAACGATTAGGAGGTAAAGTAGTAGGTACCTGGAATAAAGAATCAAATTGCACCAAAAGTTGTTCGAGAGCAGGTTCACATAGAGCAGATGTTTCACGCGATCTTGCTTCGGCGTCCTCTATTGTAGAAAAATGATGAACCTCATAGACTCCATATATATCGTCACTCTCCCACATTGCCTGCATTTGGTTCAAACTGATCTTCCTCATGCGAAGGGAATCATCACCCTTTAATGTATAAGTATTACCCAAAAGAGTAAACTCCATTGTTTGGTGCGCATAGTCATGTGTGACCTTGCCAAGGTTTTGCAGCCATTGAATGCCCAATACCACGTCCGGTCCTTTCATTGGCAATACATATAAATCGACCTCCAGCACTGCTTGTTGCACATGTAAAGTAACATTGGAACATACATGCTCACATAACAAAGACTCTCCGCTGCCAATATAGACCTTAAAAGCCTTAGTTGGTTGAACAGATATACACATCTTTTCCACCACATCGGGGCGAATAAAATTATGCGTGCTACCATTATCAATAAGAACATGGACCTTACCCGTTCCAATCGTTCCCCACAATTGTAGAGATCGTGGGCTACCGTGACCAATAAGTGAATTAAGTATCGAGATGTCACCCGTCTCGACCGCCTCATCCACTTCGTCCGTGAGCGTGACGCCTCCGTCATCAGCGTCATCAGCTTCATCGGTCATAAGCAACAAAAACTTAGCAGGGCACTTGTGCCCGCGAGACCACCTGTTATCACAATTGAAACACAAACCTTTGTTCAGTCGGTCTTGTCGTTCGGCTGGAGAAATCCATTTAATCGCAAGGGGTTTGGCTGTACCGGCAGGAGTAGACAAAAGAGGTGGTTTGGTTGGTCCAACCACTCCATTCGTACCTCCCACGCGCTGGGCGGCCTGCTTGGAAGATGTCACCGTGGCTATGGTTTTCGTGCCTATTCCGGTGGACGAAACCGTACGATCCTCCAGACGAGCCTCGGTAATCCGAGCCAACGAAAACGCGTCGCCCAGCGTAGTTGGTCGTGCCACCAATAGTTCCCGCTGTAAGTGAAGTTTGAGCCCCGATATATAGAAAGAGATTAGCAAAGACTCCGGTATATTGATAACCCGATTCATCAATTTTTCAAACTCCCTCTGGTATTCTTCCACTGTGCCAAGTTGTAGCAATTTTGACAAGGCACCCTGTGGGTCTTCAAATTTCGATGGACCAAAACGATCTTGCACACTCTCCAAAAACCGCTCCCAGTCAGTAACCAACCCATTTTTTGTCATCCAACGAAACCATTCCGCTGCTGCCCCTTCCAAATTAAAACCAACGATCCGAAGACGTTGATCAGCCGGGGTATTAAGAAGCGAAAAGTATTCCTTAATGGCAAAAATCCAACTTTCTGGATCGGTTCCCGAAAACTTCGGGACATCCAGACGCATGGACCGCGGCAACAATCCCCCTGTGTCACCACCCCCTCCTTGGCGGCCTTGAAGTTGCATCTGCCCCAACGAAGTCTGCAACTCAGCCCGCAACTCATCAAACTGAAGTTGAAAAGCCGCTGCCTGTTGCTGCGCCAAAGTCTCGGCGCGATCCTGCTGATCCTTAAGCCACCCTCTCAGTGTTTGTTCATCCATGAGCTCAATGAAAGCACCAATTGATACGATCTAACTCGTATCAAGGTAGTGTACACTATAGCGTGTACGGGTTCCCTAAGAAAAAGAAGAGAAGAACAGATATTTTCTTGACAAACGTACTTTTATTGATTGTTTCATTCGGTATATATACACCGAATTACACAGCTTGAAAAACAAGCTAACACAAAACACGTCTTAATGTTTATTGACTTTCCTAACATGACTCAAAACAAGCCTATAATAAGCAAGTAAATAAAATAGATGGGACAACTAGAATCCTAGCCCATAACAAATGAATCCTGCCACTTTGGTGGCCTCTTGCTGCGCTGACCACGCCCCAAAGGTGTAACATCTTTTCTATTCCTCCCTTGTTCCTTTCTTACACATATTTTCTATTGTGATTTTGTGAGGGGTAACTTTGGTAAACGTTTTCTATCAATTGATGCAAACACCAATTTGTCTTCAAGACTATTTATTTAATTTTAGTTATTTGCATTTACAGAAATTTTACGCATTGCACTACAAACGTCTTTATTTAATTTTAGTTATTTGCATTTACAGAAATTTTACGCATTGCACTACAAATTAAACGTCTTTATCCGATGTTTGATTCATCTTAATGCTTGGTGCCCTATATTCGCAAACATTTACTGCTCTTCACTAATAATATCGAGACCTTTACTTTTTATATATCGTGATTTAAATTTATGTGGTTTGCACTAGTTATGAAAATGAAAATTGACCTCTCATCTTGTTTATTAATGAGGAAACAGAAAACATCATTCGCGTACCCAAAAAACACATGTTAAGACATGATGAATGGCCAGAATACTTGAGTTCTACAACTACTTGGGCAAATGGTCCACGAATATTAATAGAGGGACAGTCCATGAAACGTACTGTGGCAACTGATCATTTTCCAGTATCACTAAGCCCACATGGGAACAACCCTTTCGGATTTTCTTTTTGAAATCAAATAGTTATACGCCGATACCAACTACCCGTAGGGCGTAGGTTACATCTAGCTAGACTTCCAGCTATTGCAAAACTGTTCTAGTGACCATACGTTGTCATAGATTGTTGTGACCTTATTGGCTAGGATTAATACTTATTATGTAAAAATATAGAGGAGACAACAATACTTCGATACTGCTTTTATATTGTTAGGTACGTTTAAGCTCGGCTCTAATGCTAAAAACGGGCTCGCAACTTTACTTGAACTAGATCGAGCTTTATATTTTGAAAGATGAAGCTAGCTAATCCTCTGAAACTCGAGATCAAAACTTAACCAAAACTCAATTGAACCTACATTTAAGCTCGAGCTCAATATATGGTTAATAAAGGAGTAAAAGAGCAATTTTATTTTTTTTCAAGTTAATCTTGAAAGATGAGAGTTTTAATAGTTCTTCTAAATAAGAGAAACAAAAGGTCATGAAATATCCCCTTCCTCTTAACAAATCATGGAATTGACTGCATATAACATTATCATCATTTAGCTTAGGGCCAAAAATTATCTAAAGGCTCTCATCTTCATGAATATGAATAAGAACCACTTGTTCATGTCAATTTCAAGATATGACCTTTTCATTGTTTTGAACCAGACATCCAATAGACATCGAATAGTATTCAGCACTAAATTCGAATAAACAAATTAAAAAGCTCACCTCTCATTTTCACTTTGTACCATTAAGAATATAACTATGATATCATCGTTTGACATTTGACATTTATAAAACAAAAGTCAAACTTAAATTGCACATGACCTATTAAAACTTCAAGAGATTGGAATTTGCTCAATCTAGCCAATCGCATGACATTGACATCATCCATCTTCGTATTTGACAACCACTTTGCAGAAGCATGAAAACTCAACACAAACACAGATTATAAAGAGAAAATAATAAAGAACAATAGTCACAGCTAGTAAAGAACTAAAGATGTAAATGATGATTAGTCATAAGTCATAACCATAATAAACTTGATTAAAAAGTAAAGCTAAAGTATGCAATTCAATCAAAATAAAATAACGAAAACCAAACATAACAACAAACTATGACTTCTGGTAGCAAATAGCAATGCATGTCATCTATACATATACTTTTTTTCTTTATGCAACCTAAAAAACTTTACTTAATAACGTAAGATTATTTTTTGCAATTCGAAAAATAAACTCTATGGTTTCTATCTAACTCTGTCTTCAATCCTTTTTGGTGTTTTTTTCTTGAGATGATCAAGTGAATGCCCCCATTGTATTATTTTCTTGTGGTGTATGGGGTTTTGGTGAAAGAATCATTAATAATAGGGTGGTGGTGGAGGTGAGGCGTAAGGTACGCTAACAATTGGAGGTAATGGTCCTTCGTATACTGGTGTCGGTGGTGGTGGAGAGGAGTATGACGGAGGTGGTGGGGAATGGTGGTAGACCGGAGGCGGTGGGGAAGAGTAAATAGGTGATGGGGGCGGGGGTGATTCTTTACAAGCGGGTGGTGGTGGTGGAGGTGGTTCTATACAAGGTGGCGATGGTGGTGGTGGAGAATGGGAACCAGGTGGTGGTGGTGGTGATGATTTAGGTGGTGGTGGTGATGAGTAGATATATGTTGGCGGTGGTGGAGGCGAGTGACGTGGCGGTGGTGGAGAATAATAGTGGTATGGAACGGGCGACGGTGGCGGTGGTGGTGGTGGACAGTAAACGGATGGTGGTGGAGGTGATGGTGGCGGCGGAGAGTAAACTGGTGGCGGTGGTGAATGTGACGGCGGTGGAGGAGAGTAAACTGGTGGTGGTGGTGAAGGTGATGGTGGCGGTGGAGAGTAAACTGGTGATGGTGGTGGAGGTGATGGCGGTGGGGGAGAATAAACTGGTGGCGGTGGTGAAGGTGATGGTGGAGATGGTGACGGTGACGGTGGAGGTGGAGAATAGACAGGTGGAGGTGGGGAATAAACTGGTGGTGGCGGTGGTGACGGAGGCGGCGGTGGAGGCAAAGGCGGAACAAATCTAGGACACTTAAAAGCACCACAATGTACTTTCTTAGAACCAAACATCTTACACTGATCAACACTCCTTTGCCTTGGCCTTCCGGGCAAACAATTCCTAGAATCATCAAACTCGGGTAGCCTCAAACAAACAGGAGGCTCACCCGTAAAGAAATTACCCGAATAAGTAAAGTTCTCCAACCGCGGCAACTTACAAACACTCTCAGGTATACTCCCACTCAAATAATTATTTGCAACATTCAACTGCTCCACACTAACCATCCCACCAACGCTCTTCGGCAACGGCCCCATTAACTCATTAAAACTAACATCAAACACCGTTACTTGTTTCAACAACCCAACCTCTTCAGGAAAACAAGACCTCAAACCATTATTCATCATAATAATCTCATTCAAAGTATCAGACATGTTTCCTATACTCGCTGGAAGACACCCGTGAAACCTATTATTCGCCAAAACAATAACCGAAACAGGCGAATTTCCAAAATTCTCTGGTAATTCGAACATAAACCGGTTATGGTTGATAAAAATAGCATCCAAATCTTTATCAAACAGTTCCTTAGGTACAGTGCCTTCAAACTCATTAAACCTTAAATCCAAAAACCTTAACTTTGGCAATTTAAGTACAACATAAGGAAATTTGCCTGCAAACCTGTTGTTACTCAAATCAAGCTCGAATAATATCTTCATATCCTTAAACTTGTTAGGAACAGTCCCACAAAACCTGTTGGAATTAATATGGAACAATGCAAGATCTTTTAACAACCCAAGCTCTTCTGGCAAGTAACCCGCGACATCACCATGGTTTAAGTCGACTCCAGCAACAGTAATTTTGGAAGAATTATCAGGTGCGGGTGCACAGTAAACACCCGTGTACCGGCAGACATCTGGTCCCACCCAGTTACGGGTGAGATTTTGTGGATCTGAAAATATAGCATGCTTCCATGCTTGTAAAGCAAGGTAAGCATCTTTGATCCTAGTGTTCTCAAACACTAGGGTGCCATTTTCACACATTACTATAAAGTCGTCATGAAAGGACAACAACTGACGGTGACGAATATGATTCACTTCACCGTCAGTCAATCGTCCTTCATAAGAAAAACAAGAAACAATATCAACCGTGAATAACACGTAACAAAGAATGGTTAGTAGTAGCTTCTTCATTACAAGAAACTACACATCTGGTGCTCAGCAAAGAATGAAGGTTTTTTTTTTTTGTTTTTTTTTTTTTTGGGGAATATGAGAGTAAATAAATTCTCAAAGAAGAAATGAATGTGAATTTATAAGGAATTGAATGGGAAATAAATATATGGATTTTGAGAGAGGCCGGCGAAGCACGGGGGTGACCAGTTGTGAGTAATTAAGGGATTTAAATTAATACGTCGTTACTATATAAATGACAAACGTGTATTCATTCTTCTATAATTAATACTTACCTTTTTTCTACACAAATTTAATGTTCACATTGATTCTTTATAATATTTCATTGTTTTTGTAATGGATTTTTGTCTATCTCTCTAACAATTTCAAGTATGTTAGATAGAATAACATATTCAAAGTAAGTTTGTGTGGTTGCTGATCCAGCTGTATTAACAAAAGGATAAGTATGCTATTAATAAAAACTCGTTTACTTAGTCAGTTTTTGTTCTAGTGGATTTTTATAAAAACATAGAATATCGTGTGTATTCATTGTCTTCATCGTTGTAACAGTGTTGTCTTTCTAAGAAAAACACGCTATTAAAGTAAAGAGTCAACGATTCAAAAAAAAAAAAAGTAAAGAGTCGTTATTAAAGAACTTTATTTTTTGGTGGAATCTAAAGGCTTAATCTGGGCCGTCAATAAGAAGGGACCAGATTAAATGATAAAAAATACGGAAAGACTAAAATTGCCAATTTATAAAAAAAAGACTGAGGGACTAAAACAAAAAATATGTTGTAAATCTCAACTACCCTTCATTTCTGTAAAACAAAACACACAAATCTTATAAACATTCTCTCTCTACATCAAACCCTCTATCTACAACAAACTCTAACAAAAAAATCTATAAATCTACACAAATTAACCTTGCAAATCACGAAATAAACACACAAATGGAAGAAATAACCATTAAATCAACCGATCCCTGAAAAAAATCGATTAAAAACGAACCGATTCATAACGCTGATTGGTGATGATAAGGTGTTTGATGAAACGCCTAAAAGAAGAATTGAAGTTGAAAGTGCTTTGAAATCTGATGAAGTTAGGTGGTCACAATAGCAGCAGCAGATGGTTCACCCTCAGCAGTTCAGACCAACCCCGCCTTTCATCCCAAATACCAACCCCGCCTTCCATCCCAATACCATTGGTTTATTACTAGTGATAAAACAACAAAAATATCACCGATGATAAAATATCACCGGTGATATTACACAGTAACGTGATACTTCATTGGTTTATTACTAGTGATACTTCACTAGTGATAAAACAATAAAATATCACCGATGATATTACACAGTAACGTGATATTTTATTGGTTTATTGTGATAAAACAATAAAAATATCAACAGTGATATAGTAACGTGATATTTCATTGGTTTATTACTAGTGATAAAACAATAAAAGTATCACCGGTGATAAAATATCACTGATGATAAAATATCACCGATGATATTACACAGTAACGTGATATTTCATTGGTTTATTACTAGTGATACTTCACTAGTGATAAAACAATAAAAATATCACGGTGATAAATTATCACTGATGATATTATACAGTAACGTGATATTTCATTGGTTTATTACTAGTGATACTTCACTAGTGATAAAACAATAAAAATATCACTGATGATATTACACAGTAACGTGTAGCGACACTACATCCGGTGAACATCCGTCTACCTCACCAACTTTTCTCAACAACTCACGTGCTTCATAAACGTAACTGAAAGAAAAACACTCAAAACCCCTCATTCAATTAAACACCATGTCAGTTACCTCCTCCTTCTGATACAAAAGATCAATCAACAACACTTCATCATTAACATCTCCATTATCCATCTGGTCGGACGGTTGTGGTGGTTTGATGACGTGGCAGAGGCATTTGGTAGATGAGGATTACGATGATGATTATAGATGATTATGAGAAGCAAACAAGAGATCTTGAACAAAACAAGTAGAAAATCAATCACTTTTAGGGGTTTGCTACGGAGGTGATTTTGGTGGTTAGGGTTTCAGGATGGATCTGACGGTGGTGGTCAGTTAAAGAAAATGCGCAGGTGGTCGGTGGTGTGGTGATGGCGACTGTGTGAAAACACATTTCATTGTGTGAAAAAAAAGAAAGTAAAATGAACGATAAAAAAAATACTTTATTTAATTAGACATAAAAATAGGTTTTGACAAATTAAATCTTAGATTAATCCCCACCCTTAGATCAAAGCTATATGAAGGGTGGGGATTTATCCCTTGGTTTCCACCAAAAAACAAGGCTCCAAAATAACTTTTGTCTTAAAGTAATTTAGTTACTATACGCGCTTCTGCTACAGATTTTTTTTTGTGTAAACATAATATTTTTGGCACTAAATTAACTAAACTACCTTCACCATTTTTAACCATGTTTTCCGTTATTTAGGTCGACTAATTTATATTGTGTGAACTTGGCACAAAACGAACTCAAATTAAGTAAAACCTTCTTTTTTAAAAGGGACGTAATCACTTTAAAAGTTATTTATACCTAACAAAAATCAAATTTAAAACCTTACACATTTTAGTGTGATAGTTGCGACCAATTAATTTTTGTATATGATTATGTTGTGAACAATGTTTTGAAACCCGATTCGACCCAACCGATTGAATCGGTTCCGATAAAAAGACCGTGTCAACATAAACCTGGTTCTTCCTTACAAATAATCCTTTTCATCCTTCATGGAATAAAACCACATAAATACGTATTTTTCATACTGTTATCATACTCCGTAGATTTACAATCTATATATTCTAATCTGAGACTATAATAACAAGTCATTTTTTAATTTGTAAACTCCGTCGCCGTGACAAATGTGGGGTGTGCAACCGAATGTCAACGGGGATAAAGTCAAAAGACAATAGATACTACAAGCTAACCCATATTTTTATTTCAACATCTGGTTTAAAAATATCTAGCAGTGAGTTGAACTAGGATTTGGGTCCGCGCTTCGCTACAGCGAAAGACAGGCGTTTTAGGACGGGTTTTAGAAAGAGGGAGGGTGGGGTCTTAGAGGGCACTGTCGAAAGCATACATTACTCGCACGACATCCTAAACCCATTACTAACTCACCTTTCGCCATTGTACACCACTTCTTCTTTGTGGTCATCCATATTCTTGATAGGTGTGTAAACACCCATCCTTTTTACCACTTAATTACAATAATAACCGAGCCAAAACGTGTATTTTATGTCATTTATGTCGGAATTATGCGTGGTTTGTGTTTTTGTTGTGATTTAGGACGAAAAGGTAAAAAGTGGAGAAAACACGGGCATTCACGGGCTTTTATCGAAGAAAAAGACGAAAGACGAATTCAAGAAATCAAGAGTGCAAAAAGAACGGAAGTCCAAGACCAATTCTGAAGATTTATCGAAGAAAAAGTCAAAAGACGGAAGTTTACTAAAAGCCGAAGAAATCAAGTCTGGTTTATTGAAGAATTACAAGACGAGTTCAAAGAAATCCCGAGACAAAGTCGTTAAAGTCAAATAATTAAGAAGATTAACAAAGAATTACGAAGAGCAAGGACTTAATGACGCAATTAAGAAAAGATGAAAGAGGGGAGGAAGCTTCCTAAGCACCTCCTAATCCTCCCCTATAAATAGATTAGGATTTCATTTCATTAGTTTTTGTTGGCTAATAGTGACAATTAGTTCTTCCAATTTTAATTACCTTGTCATTTAAATACATGTCATTTACCTTAATTGTCTTGCACCTTAAATACCTTTAATTTCAAGTAAGTTTTCTTTTAATTCTTGTCAATCTTTACTTTTTTTTGTTAATCTCCTATCTACCTTTCTTGTTTAATCTTTGATCTTTATGCTTTATGTTCATGTTCATGTTATTGAGTTTTTATTGATTTGATTAAAGTGGGTTTTGATTATTTTGATCATTATTGTTAGTTTTGTTGTTTGGATTGTTTGTTTATGATTAGTAGATGTTTTGTGATTAGTTCGATTTAATCTTTTGGTTGATTTGATTAGTATTTGTTTAGATTCGTGCCTTTTTCCTTTCTTGCGTGTTCTTCGCTGTTTTCTGTTTCCCATGATCATTCCGGATCAAGCCCAGCAAAACATTCCGAGTGAAGGCTTTGTGAAGAAACATTCCGGATCAAGGGTTGTTCATCCGGAATATTAGACATTCCGGATCAGTGGTGTTTATTCGGAATAATTTATTATTCCGGATCAAACCTTTCATTCGGAATACCAAACATTCCGGATCAGCCTTTCATTCCGAATCAACCAAACATTCCGGATCAAGGGTTTAGCCAAAGTATTCATCCGGAATATCCAACATTCCGGATCAAGGAGATATTCCGGATCAAGGTGTTTAATTCGGAATAAGTAATTATTCCGGATCAAGGTCTTCATCCGGAATCTTAAACATTCCGGATCAAGGGGATTCATTCGGAAAACATTCCGGATCAAGCTCAAGTATTCCGAATCAAGACTTTATTCCGGATAAGTAACATATTCCGGATAAAGGATTTATTCCGGATCAAGGATTTTGGTAAATATTCCGAGTGAAGAAGAATCATTCCGAACGAAGGTGACATTCCGGATGAGTGATTATTCCGAACGAAGGATTATTCCGAATGAGCTGTTTTCAGGTTATTTTTAGTTTCAGTTTTTAACTTTCTGTTTTTAATTTTCAAGCTTTACTTTTCCCGCCTTTTTTCTTAGTCGCACTTTAAGATTACTTGCCTTAGATTTATTTTAGCCTTGCCTTAGTTTAAGTTTTAGTTGCGTTTTAAGTTTGCCTTAGATAGATTTAAGTTTGCGTTATTTACATTAATTGCCTTTTAATTTCTCATCACGCTTTTAAATACTTGTCATTTACTTTAAATTAGAGTTAGATTTAATTTACCTGCTCTTTACTTTAAAAGTTTTGCACTTTTTCATTACTACAACGACACAACTATTTGTTTCACCAAAGAACGACTGAGTCGCATAGTTAACCAGGATCAATTCGATTAGACACACATCAACGAATCTTTTTAACTAGCCAAAAGCCAGTTATCAAATGGCGCCGCTGCCGGCTCTTTTCGTAAAGATTAACGGTTTTCTATGAGAGACGCGTTGCTTTTTGGGATCCGTTCATTCGTGAACGTTATTTTCTTGCTAAAAAATCTTCAAAAATCCATAAAAAATTAAAAATTGTTAAAAATCCATAAAAATTAAAAAATTTCAAAAATCCAAAAAGATTTTATTTTTATCTTTATAGTGTATATGTATTCTCTTTGTGTTTGGTATTGTTTTCTTTTGATTTCGCAGGTGTATGCGTACTAGATCTTCTACTTATCAAGAGCCCGAGACTCGAGAAGATTTAGCTATGGCAGGTGTAAACAACAATAATAATCCACCGCACCTCAACAATAATAACAACAATGTTCATCCACAACCCGATCTTCGGACCATGGAGGAGCTTTGTCAACCAACCATGTTTGGACGAGGAGGACCGATTGCGCCGATGCAAATCACAGCTCCGGGGTTTTCGTTGAAGCATCACATGATTCAGCAAGTGCAAACAAATCCTTTTCGAGGAATGCCTGATGATGATGCCAACAAACACCTCGACAAATTCATTACAATCACTCAAAGCATGAAGTTGCCCGGTGCCACAATGGATGTTCTTCGCCTACAACTCTTCCCACATACTTTATCACACCACGCCGAGAAATGGTTTGATCGTCTCCCGAAGAATTCAATTCATACTTGGGATGACATGACTCAACGCTTTTTGTCGCGCTACTTTCCACCATCCATGGTCACGAGCCTTACGCAATCAAATCAGCGGTTTCATGCAAGAACCCGATGAATCTCTCTTTGATGCTTGGGAAAGATATAATGTTTTGATCGATCGATGTCCAAACCACAACATGCTCCCTGTGACTTTAATTGATACTTTCTACAACGGTTTGACTTTTCGAGATCGTGATACGATTAATGCAGCCGCCGGTGGCACATTTATGAAAAGGAGACCCGAGGAGTGTAGAGAGCTTATTGAAAACATGACTACTCATCACATAAACTGGGATTCCTCCGCTTCTTCAAGGAACAACCCGAGAGTCAATGTTTCCTCTACTTCAGCAAACCCCGACATGACCGAATTCACCCGCGTGATGACCGAAATGAACAAAAATATCTTGCTTCTCGCTACTAACCAACAACAAGTTAAAGCGGTAGCACCTTCTTGTGAGGCATGCGGCGGTCCTCACCCATACACTGATTGTCCTTCTACTCAAGGAAATCCGGAAAACGTGTATGCAGCTTATGGTAATTATTCACCAGAAAATTACCAAGCTCGACCTCAAGGGGATAGAAATTTGCTGAGTTACCGGTCAAACAACTACCTTTCACCCGGTTTTTCTCCTCAAAACCAAAACCCCAACAACAACTACAATAGAAGCAACCAAATCTCACCTAGAGCTTCTAATCCTTATCACCGACCCGCTCAACAAGCCCCACCCATCAATCAAGATGTTGAAGCCATAATGAGAACCCAAGGTGAGCAAATCAAGAATCTGCAGAGCCAAATTATCAATTTGAAAGGGGATATCACCAAGCAAGGGAATGACATAAGATCCGAGCTTCGAGATAATATTCAATCCTCCTTCAGCAATCAAACCAATGATTTGAAGAATATGTTGGCTAGTTTCTTGCCCATCACTCAACCCTCTTCTTCGAGTTCTCTACCTTCAAACACCGTCACCATTCCGCGAGCGAATGTGAGTGCTATTACTACCCGTAGTGGAGTAACCATAGTAGGACAACCTATTCCGCCCCATCATCTACACCTCCTCCACCACCATTTATCCCTACCACTCCTACACCGAGTATTAGTACACAATTACCGTCTCCGCCTCGTCATGACGATGTACCCAAGAAGAACCCTTCAACATCTCAACCTTTACCTGTTACGCCTTCACCTTCACCACCCAAACCCAATACTCCTTATCCTTCACGGCTAGGCAAGGCCACAATGCTAACCAAGGATGACTCTCAAGTGTCGAATTTTTTGAAGATGACCTCTCAAATGAATTTCAACATTAGCCTTGTTGAATCACTTGTCCACATGCCGAAATTTGTCAAAGCATTCAAGGAATTGCTTAAGAAGAAGGAGAAGCTGATTGAGCTCGCCAACACACGCTTAAATGAAAACTGTTCTGCAGTTATTCTTAAAGAACTTCCAGAAAAACTTGGAGATCCCGGTCGTTTTGTGTTGCCTTGCATCTTTAACAAAACCGAAGAATTTACTGCCCTAGCCGATCTCGGGGCAAGTATTAATTTGATGCCTTTCAGCGTTTGGAAAAAGTTATCATTGCCCGACCTTACACCCACCAAAATGACTTTTGAGCTAGCCAATCGCACTCTCGCTTACCCCGTTGGTATTGCTGAAGACGTGTTCATTAAAGTTGGCACATTTACTTTTCCAGTCGACTTTGTCGTTGTTGATTATGAAATGGATCCTCGTATTCCGTTAATACTTGGACGCCTATTTTTGAGAACCGGTAAAGCTTTAATTGATGTGGATAAATGTGAGCTCATTTTAAGAGTCGGGGATGATGCACAAGTTTTTGAAATGGGGAAGCTTACAAGCAAATCCTTTGGAAGAGAAACAGCGAATATGATTAATGTGCTCGATGATTATGTCATCTACAACAATCCTCTATTTGAGTCTTGCAACGATAATCCACTTTTTCAAGATGATGTGGATGATTCTCTATCCAATTTGGAACCTTCACCCATTTATAATTCTCCACCGATCTTTGATGCTTATGATGATGATTCTAGCTGAGATTCGGATGATTATGATGACCTTACTTCCGAGTATCCCGACATGCCCATTTATGATGATTTTGATGAGGCCGATACTCTTTCGAGTGATTCTTCTCATGATGAAGATCCTCCGCCATCCATGCTTAATCCTACTTTGGATGATTACTCATTTGAGGAAGACTTCTCTACTTTTCTTAATACATACTTCCCTCATGAGAGTGATGCACCTCCTTTGGACTTTGATGATTATTGTCTTGATCCTACTTTGGATTTGAAGAAAATTCTTTCAAAGGAGAAGCAACCGGACAACACCAATATCTGCAGCACGTATTATTTAACACCTCTTTGTCCACCTTCTGAGGACGAGGTTGTGCATTTTCTTCGCGGATCATCTTCACATTCTGATGAGCCTGAGTGCTATTTTCCCCTAAAGGAAAAGGTGTTCGACCCCGGTATCGATATTCTTCAGCCATCTCAGTATCCACCTGATGAAATAAAAGGAAAAATCTTTGGAACTTTTGAAGATATGCTTGCACCACTTCACCCTTGCTCCCACCGTGCTACATCTTTGCTTAAGGGAACCTTGCCTATTCTTCTTTGGCTTGCCTTGTTCGCCTTAAGCTTGTGCTATTTGATGGACGAAAACTATGTCTTTGATCCCGGTGGATGTGTTTCATGCTTCTTCCTATGATAATCAAGGTCGAGTCAGGCTCACGACTCGGTTAACAAAAATCAAGCGCTTCTTGGGAGGCAACCTATGTATCTATCTTTTAGCTTTCTTTATCCTAAGTGTAGGGGAGACCCGTTGGTGTTTGCTATTTCATCTCTTCTATTATTCAGGGATTCGAGCGCTCAATGATCCACTCTTGATGATTTTTGACGACCCGTGATTCCGTGTTCCCTTCGTCTCGGTTCTATCCTAAACTCTTTTCGATTCACTATTTTATATTTTCCAATATTAAAATAGGAATCACTTTAGTTGTCCCTTCCTTAGCGAGATTTAAACAACGTGCACAATGTCCTAAGTGTAGGGGAGTTTACTCCCACATGCTTAAACATTGAGGACAATGTTTATATTAAGTGTAGGGGGGACTTCTATCGAAGTTAAGTGGCCTTTTCCTTGTATTTGTCCTCATTTTAACCGGAAAATCAATTTTTCGACATTTTTCAAAATTTTTGATCTATTTTGGCCCATTAGTTTTTCCCTTTGTATAGTTATTTTCTTTCCTTGCTAGAATAAATCTTTAAATAAGTGGTTTTAATTTTCAAACGTTGTGAATCTTTTGACTCAACCCGAGTTTACTTATCTAAGTTTACTCTAGCTAGTATCCTTAACGTATTTAAGTCAAGTTTTGCTAGGCTTTTATATAGGGAGCTATAAAACGCGAAAGTCTTAACTCTCACGGGTTAAGAACAAGAACTTTTCGCAAGTTCCTATAATCGATCCTAGAGAGTTGTGTATCAAGGGAACTTTAAAATGCGATTTCTAAACTTGAAAAAGTCTAAGAATTTGCAAGATCCTATAGGCGACTCGAAAACCCAAAACTTTGATTTAATAGGCTAAGCATCCACAAGTCTCATTCCTTGAGATTTTAAACTGTGGAGAACGAGAGATGATAGAGTCAATTATAAGTTTGGTATTCTTTCGTGAATTTATGTGAGTTAATTATAAGCCTATTCTCCCATCGCTTACTAAATAATTTATCTGCAATAAATAAGGTTGTACGATTTAAAAAGTTACTTAGCTTCTAGCCCAAGATCGTTTAAAAGTTGCTCGGTATGGATTAGAGTTCATAGCCAAGGCATAACTTATTGAAGTGGGATGCGAAGATTGGCGAGTTCGAAAAGGCCCTAACAAGGCATGAGGGCTATATTTTGTTGCTAAAGATCCCAAGTGATGTGAAGAATCATTTATCAAAAATCAATATGAAGGATCGAGACACACGACGAAAAGCAAATACTCCCGTAAAGATCATGGAGAAGTCTATCCGAAAAGACCCTAGCAAGGTATGAGGATAAATAGATCCAAGTCCTAAAAGGAGGCGGATCGTTGTATATCAAAGTCCAAAATAAAGATTGGAGAAAAATGAAGAAGTCGTGGTCCAAATATGAAGAATCTCTCAAAACTTCAAGTGAAGAAATTCCTATTATGAAGAGACGACCATAATTTCATGAACGTCTCTCAAGGTTTGAAGTATGAAGTCGCTGCCAAATATCGATCCGAGAAAGGTCTCAAATCACGAAGCGAGTTATGCCAAGATATGAACTTTATGAGGTCCCGAGAAGCAGTTTTAAAAGATTTTGTCCTTTAGCTAACTATTGATTAAATCGTCCCACTTTATTTTCAGCCTAAATAACTATCGAAATAAGTCAACAATGCATCCTCGTGATCATTCAAGACAACAATAAAATATTAGAGATACACCTAGGAATAAGGGAGTCTAAGTGAATAATTGGCCCACATGAGTTCGTGTTAGTTTGCTAACTTATAATAACAATGATCTCGTTTTTAAGCTTGGTTTGGAGAAAGTGAAAACTTGAGGATGATGATCATTCATGACATTTTCAAAACCCGAAGGTATGTTTTTGATTTCTTTACTTTGAATGTTTATAATTTTTTATCTCTTTAATAAAGGCCATTATGGATTGATTGTGATGAAAAGTGTAAACGTGCTTTGTAACTAATGCATTGCATGAGGACATTGCAATGGTCAAGTGTAGGGGATTAGATAGGTGTGTAAACACCCATCCTTTTTACCACTTAATTACAATAATAACCGATCCAAAACGTGTATTTTATGTCATTTATGTCAGAATTATGCGTGGTTTGTGTTTTTGTTGTGATTTAGGACGAAAAGGTAAAAAGTGGAGAAAACACGGGCATTCACGGGCTTTTATCGAAGAAAAAGACGAAAGACGAAGTCAAGAAATCAGGAGTGCAAAAAGAACGGAAGTCCAAGACCAATTCTGAAGATTTATCGAAGAAAAAGTCAAAAGACGGAAGTTTACTAAAAGCCGAAGAACTCAAGTCTGATTTATTGAAGAATTACAAGACGAGTTCAAAGAAATCCCGAGACAAAGTCGTTAAAGTCAAAGAATTAAGAAGATTAACAAAGAATTACGAAGAGCAAGTACTTAATGACGCAATAAGAAAAGATGAAAGAGGGGAGGAAGCTTCCTAAGCACCTCCTAATCCTCCTCTATAAATAGATTAGGATTTCATTTCATTAGTTTTTGTTGGCTAATAGTGACAATTAGTTCTTCCAATTTTAATTACCTTGTCATTTAAATACATGTCATTTACCTTAATTGTCTTGCACCTTAAATACCTTTAATTTCAAGTAAGTTTTCTTTTAATTCTTGTCAATCTTTACTTTTTCTTGTTAATCTCCTATCTACCTTTCTTGTTTAATCTTTGATCTTTATGCTTTATGTTCATGTTCATGTTATTGAGTTTTTATTGATTTGATTAAAGTGGGTTTTGATTATTTTGATCATTATTGTTAGTTTTGTTGTTTTGGATTGTTTGTTTATGATTAGTAGATGTTTTGTGATTAGTTTGATTTAATCTTTTGGTTGATTTGATTAGTATTTGTTTAGATTCGTGCCTTTTTCCTTTCTTGCGTGTTCTTCGCTGTTTTCTGTTTCCCATGATCATTCCGTATCAAGCCCAGCAAAACATTCCGAGTGAAGGCTTTGTGAAGAAACATTCCAGATCAAGGGTTGTTCATCCGGAATATTAGACATTCCGGATCAGTGGTGTTTATTCGGAATAATTTATTATTCCGGATCAAACCTTTCATTCGGAATACCAAACATTCCGGATCAGCCTTTCATTCCGAATTAACCAGACATTCCGGATCAAGGGTTTAGCCAAAGTATTCATCCGGAATATCCAACATTCCGGATCAAGGAGATATTCCGGATCAAGGTGTTTAATTCGGAATAAGTAATTATTCCTGATCAAGGTCTTCATCCGGAATCTTAAACATTCCGGATCAAGGGATTCATTCGGAAAACATTCCGGATCAAGCTCAAGTATTCCGAATCAAGACTTTATTCCGGATAAGTGACATATTCTGGATAAAGGATTTATTCCGGATCAAGGATTTTGGTAAATATTCCGAGTGAAGAAGAATCATTCCGAACGAAGGTGACATTCCGGATGAGTGATTATTCCGAACGAAGGATTATTCCGAATGAGCTGTTTTCAGGTTATTTTTAGTTTCAGTTTTTAACTTTCTGTTTTTAATTTTCAAGCTTTACTTTTCCCGCCTTTTTCCTTAGTCGCACTTTAAGATTACTTGCCTTAGATTTATTTTAGCCTTGCCTTAGTTTAAGTTTTAGTTGCGTTTTAAGTTTGCCTCAGATAGATTTAAGTTTGCGTTATTTACATTAATTGCCTTTTAATTTCTCATCACGCTTTTAAATACTCGCCACTTATTTTAAATTAGACTTAGATTTACTTTAACGTCATTTACTTTTACGTCTTGCACATTTATTTTAAAAACAACCAAAAATATTCTTTTTCACCAAAAACAATTGAGTCGTACTTTGAACCGGAAATCAATTCGTTAAGATACCTAGAAACGAACTTTTCAACTAGTAAAATCTCTACATTAATTCTCTACAGCCATGGCTATCGTTTTATTGAAGTATAAATCGAAATTAAATAAGCTCATAAGCGCACACATAATCTCAAACAAACGGCCATAAAAAAATTAGAAAATAAAAATAAAATAACAACACATTGATATAAAAAGCATATAAGAATACAAATAGCGTCCATAGCCGAAGCAAATCATATGTTCATGTCACATCCTTAATCGCAACCTAAATTAATAAAACATAACCTGGGTTGTCTTCTTCCTGTTTCCTGTGCTTTTTTTTCTTCTAAAACAGCAACAAGTGTGAACTGAGTGAAATTCCCGATTAGTGGACGTCTGGTCAATCATGACAGGCACCTATAGTACACCACGTGATGTTAAATATTGAGATGGGTGATTTAAGAACATGAAAGAAACTTTCATTCACTTTAGAAAAAAAAAGTAGATGCGTGACTATTAGTGGGGTATCTAAGAAACTGAGTGCATATGAACATGACTGTTGGGATTTAGAGCTGCAATTTTAACTTAGACCGGTATGAGCAGATCCATATGAGCAGATCCATATGCTCATCTACATCCACCTGTAACTCTTCTGCATCTCCTACTTTATTATCATCAAAAACTTAAAAAGTTGTTCTATTTTCAAAATCCACTATAAACCAATAAGAACTTAAAGCTAGGATATCCCAAACACCCAGATTCCTTACACATGTATCCGTTTTTAGTATTTATCTAGCATGAGTTGCTACACACGGGGTGTTTGGCATTTGGTATAAACTCGTCATCCAGATAATCAGATCCATAATAGATTAATATGGTTACTTCAAGTCATAGAAATCATAGGTCAAAAAGGCAAACCAAAAAACACCTAACACCAAATAGGTCTGCCCAAATTCCTAAATAGGTCATACAAAGCCGCAATCTCACGCAAAGTGCTCCTAAGAATTTCACAATCTGTCCATTGCAATTATTGCAAGATAGTGGTTAGATTATGCGCTTAACTCCTTAAATAAGCAAGATAATCAAACAAAAAAACACTACTTATATGATTATTATGTTTGCTATACATAATATTTATTAATATATGTTAACTATGAGGTGCTATGGAACTTACAGGCTCATTTGTCATACCAGGACACTCGAGGTCCCAAGCTCTCATATCATGATAACTGAGAGTTATATGAATGCCTCAACCCACCCTATATTGATGTGCACCAAAAACAAAATATGAGACTCGTTTATTTAAGATTATGAGGGTTAGATAAGCAAGCAATCGAAAAAGATACGCACTCTATGGCTGCAAGCATAGAAAGCTTGCCCAATCAAGTAGTAGATAGCCCAAAATTTTATAAAACCCGTCTACACATTGTTAGATATTATCACAGCGTCTCAGTACCTACTTCATCATCCGCGACTTCATTCTTGCAGGTCCATTTTTACGTTTTGCACGAATCAGGAACATCATGTTTTTGAAATAAGAAAAAAAGGAATCAATACTGAATCAGTTATAACTATATTTGGATAATGAGCCACATTCACATTAGCTATAACAAACATACATGTATGCTTGCTGGTGTAATACTCTGGCACAACATCAATGATGAGACACATAGACAAGAATTCGAGCATGGAGCAGATCTGAAAACTTCTGATCTCTGCAAACAAAAAAAAATCAATATCACACGATTGTAACCTTTTCGTTGTATGCGAAACAAATACATTACTTCTTTTGTTTAAAGAATGCAAGAATATGATTACCCTTCAAAAAAGTTGGAAGGACCCGCTTAGTCGCTTCTTTTGTGTTTCTTGGGTTTTGTAATTTAACGGAATCCAACACTTCTGCTTTTCAACCTATAATCAGAATCTCTGGTCAATAAAGCCGTTCTAGTCGCCTACAAGAGATGTATGCTTCATACGAACAAACTTTTCTTATAACAAATAAAATTGCAACCTCAATGCATCATTTAATCAAAACTAATTAGGCTACTAAGAGTGTGTTTGGGGTTATGATAAAAAAGATTACAGGTTTGCAAATTGATCGCAATTGCAAACACGTCTATCCTTCAATTTCAATATTTGCTTGGTAAACAGGAAACCACTGGAAAGCGTGGAATTCCAATATAAAGTATAAAATACACGGTTCTCGTGATCACTTAACCTTACGACTGAATCCTGGCACTCTTTATTTGTTTCTTGCAATATAAAAGTTTTAAGTAGATCGGCTAACCTTTGTTTGTTTCATGTGCGTTGCTGCTGGCCTCCCTCTTTTTGTCCCTGAAAACATTGTCTAGTGTGAAGCTATTAATGTTTCCTGAGGCATTGAAGTCAAATTCCAAACTTTGATCAACATTTGGTAATAAACATCCACCTGCATGATAGTGGCCCTTAATAGTCATTACATTAATGTAACACATAAAAAGCATCCACATGGTAGAAAAAAGGAAAATACAACTCACCTCCAACATCGGCATCATTTCTTGAACCAATCCTCTTTGTACGCCCACCCGACTTCAAACAAACAATGTATTATTAATTGAGTATATAATACGATTGTGTTACTGTTCATGGAGGTGATGGACAAAGTTGTTGGCCTTTCATCGCCACTAGCATAAAATCCTTTTAGTCTCAACCGAAGTTTCTTGTCTAGCTCTCCTCAGAATCTTCACCTCCACCGCGAATTCCATTTCTGCTTTAGCGTTTATAGACATTAGCCTCTTAATTTCCAACTACGATAGGGAAAATTTCTAAGTAAAAATAAATTTTATAAACCTACAGTAAATTCGTAGCATGCTTATAAACTAAACAACAAAAAACGATACAATATGGGATTATAGATTACCTCGGCACCTTTACTTATTCGACCCCATACAGAAACTTTTCCCCCTTCGCTCATTCACCACTACATCTTTGCCAATGACAGTTTCTGTTCCTTCTCCGCCCCGTCCTTCCTTACGTAAGTCTTTATCCTTTCACCATCAATTTTTACAGAACCTAGTCAAAGGACCAAAAAAGTACTGATATTGTTTTTAAAATAGACAGCAAGTCTTTTTAGAGGCTCTTCCTAGCTTTCACCATTAGAGAGCCCCCGACCTGTTATTGTCTCTAACTAACCCACCACCACATGTACGACAACCGTTACGTTTTACATTGAAATAAGCTACACGAATTCACTTTCGAGGGAATCAGTGGTTCTTCAACGACGCCTTGAATCTATAGTATAACAGTACATTAGGATAACATTCAAGGGCAATAAATTAGAAGTGATGTGATGTGGTTATTGTGAAAATTAATAAACATATCTATATCTTGTATACACAGCCCTTAGCAAAACCCTTGCCATAAGAATAAACTTTATTTATTAAAATAGATATTTAAAAGGTATGCAACAGAGGCTTTCAATCCCTTGACTCGTTTGATCCTTTTCATTGTTTTTTATATATTTATATCTACCCATTTGTAAATAATATATGCCCAAAACCAACCTGTTTTTACATAAACTACTCAAAATATTATTAAGTGTGCATCATGTTTGCAGTGGCACAAAAGTAAGTCTAACGATGGGTTATAGGTTTTTTAAAGGAATTGATAACAAAATCAAGAAAATGAGGAACGCTTCAAATAATTACATACCAATCGGTGTACCGTTCACTTTATTTCTTCATTCCATCAAAACCACCTTTACCATATAAATGGACATTACCTAGTAATAATGATTTTCATATAAGTAAAGAGATGTGTGAGGTCGTTAGAATACGTGTGCGTTAAACACTCGAAAATTTTGAAGAAAATGAGAGCTTATCGTGGCACGTACTTTATTTATAATCAAGCATAACCTAATGACCAGAATCCACATATTCAAATTACCTACAAGAAGAAGGCTTTTGAATTCAGCATCTCTAGTTATCTTCCTCAAATGACAGAGGCAAACCTACGTCCTCAGTATGAACATCTTGTAATCACAATTGGATGTCAAAAAGAACCTGTTTGCCAAAATTAAATATAATGACATAGCGTTGTTTAAACTCATCCTTCCTCCAAACTTAAAGAGAATTTATTTAAAAAAAACTTGCTTTTTTATAACAAAAGATGATAGAAAGGAAATTAAAACCTTGGTGACGAAAACCCTTTTATTGGTGTTCATAAAGATGAATATATACATCGTAGAGCTCACCAATTCTCTTGTAATAATAAAAAGCAAAAAATTATCGACACCCACATAGTAAAATCTTAAAGGTCGTCCCTTTGATCCATAAGCTGAAATACTCACCTCCCCGCGCTTGAAACTATGATTCTACTTCAATTTTACATGCATGACCGTCTGAATAAGCTTTAAAAAACACCAGATTAGATATGCGATGCCTGGTAAAATAAAACGGAGCTCAGATATGTGATGCCAGGATGGGAAGAAAGGGTCCGTGGCCCGCCATGGCTGCAAGCATGACAACGTGCTAGCCTGGCAAGTTACGGGCCGATTCTACTGAGCATCAACGATCATCCACGCCATGGCTGCAACCCCGAAAAGGTGCCCCGCCAAGATACGTATGATCTCAGATTTAACCCCGCACCGTGCAACTCATCATTGCCCGTATAATCGCACAAACGACATGGCTGCAACGCAACAATCAGATGGGTCAGGAAAAAACGTAGCAACTACACACTCCGAATGTGTAGATTCTCAGGTTAAACCTTGATTCCAACGTTCAAGAATATAAATATGCAGCTATTGCCACATAAACCTCAGGCATAAGCCTTGTACAATTTGACAAATGGAATCAACAACCAATTGAAAAATAATCAATTGGTATACATCACCAACGTCAGACAACCGTGACCATCGTCGCCAGGCATGACCAGCGTCATCGAAAGGCACGGCCGTGCCAATCGTCGCCTGACATCAACACCGGCAACGAAAGCGTAGCAAACTAAGGGGTCCAAACGATAAGAGAACCGATTCAAAGGATATGTGACCAATCATAAGCAAGTCAAAACTGCAGTTGTTGTTATAGTGCTTATCTTATGACAATCAGATCAGTTCGTCTAGAGGATACGTTACCATAGCAGCAAGCTCACCAAGCCGTGTTAGCAAAACTTCAACACGAATGACATGGGTGCAACCATGTGGCCGACAACCTTAAAATGTCACCTTGCCAACATCAGGTAGGGTCATTTTTAACCGAAAAGGTTATTGAAAACGACGTGGAAGGCCAATAAAACTATCATCATTGTAAGGCACCCGTCTGTTACAAAACAATGACAGGATAAACCCACCTAAAGTTTAGTATTACCAGGAAAACGACAGATTCCAACCCACAACTTTAGCTAAACATCATATGATTCATAAATCATAACAATGACGCGAAACAGGAGGCATACACCTTCTTTTATTCAATTTGTTTATTCAAAATAAGCCATACCCACAAAACCTTAACATGGCAAATCCATAATGATGAAGATAAGATTTTTATACAAAAACAAAACATATCTACAAACAAAAAACACCACAAATGACCAAATAACAATGGAATAATTACCTAAATGTTGAGTTAACGCATCATTACTTTGATCCAAAATTAAATCAAATCATCCATTGGTTTTCGGGATCATCCTTTGTTTGATCAAAGTTTAGATTAATCTGATTTGATCAAACTTATCACAACCCTAAAACTTTAGATCAAACTCATTTGGTGAAACTTATTTGATCGAAACCTAATTCTAAATTATTGGTATTATATATAAAAGGGAATCAAATGGGCTACAGGAACAAAAAAAGGGAACCAACAGTGAGAGATTTTTTAATCAAATGGGGAAGTTTATAAACTTTAATCAAAGTCAAACTATCAAACCCCAAAGGGAAACTTATATCAACTAATGATGGGGCAAAAGGCCACAATTAATGATGGGGCAAAAGGCCAAACGATTATTAATGAAGAACGGAACTGATTAGTGTAAAACGGAGCCAAGAAACGGAGTGTGTCAGGGATTGGTGTGTGTTTTGTGTGTTTAAAAGTTGTTAGGGAGGAGCAAATTTGTGAGGGAGAACCTACGTCCTCAGTATGAACAACTTATAATCACAATTAGATGTCAAAAAGAACCTGTTTTCCAAAATTAAATATAATGACTATGCTTTGTTTAAACTCGTCCTTCCTCTAAACTTAAAGAGAATTTATTTTTCAAAAAACTTGCTTTTTTATAACAAAAGATGATAGAAAGAAAATCAAAACCTTGGTGACGAAAACCCTTTTATTGGTGTTCATACAGATGGATATATACATCATATAGCTCAACAATTCTCCTGTAATAATATAAAAGCAAAAATTAATCGACACCCACATAGTAAAATCTTAAAGGTCGTCCCTTTGATCCATAAGCTGAAATACTCACCTCCCCGCGCTTGAAACTACGATTCTACTTCAATTTTACATGCATGACCGTCTGAATAAGCTTTAAAAAAACACCAGATTAGATATGTGATGCCTGGTATAATAACACGGAGCTCAGATATGTGATGTTAGGATGGGCAGAAAGGGTCCGTGACCCGCCATGTCTGCAAGCATGACAACGTGCTAGCCTAGCAAGTTACGGGTCGATTCCACTAAGCATCAACGATCATCCACGCCATGGCTGCAACCCCGAAAAGGTGCCCCGCCAAGATACGTGTGATCTCAGCTTTAACCCCGCACCGTGCAACGAATCATTGCTCGTATAATCGCACAAACGACATGGCTGCAACGCAACAATCAGATGGGGCAGGAACAAATGTAACAACTACACACTCTGAATGTGTAGATTCTCAGGTTAAACCTTGATTCCAACGTTCAAAAATATAAATCTACAGCTATTGCCACATAAACCTCAGGCAGAAGCCTTGTACAATTTGACAAATGGAATCAACAACCAATTGAAAAATAATCAATTGGTATATATCACCAACGTCAGACAACCGTGACCATAAATCTCCAGGCATGACCAGCGGAATCGAAAGGCACGGCCGTGACAATCGTCGCCTGCCATCAGCACCGGCAACGAAAGCGTAGCAAACTAAGGGGTCCAAACGATAACATAACTGATTCAAAGGATACGTGGCCAATCATAAGCAAGTCAAAACTGCAGTTGTTGGTATAGTGCTTCTTTTATGACAATCAGATCAGTCCGTCTAGAGGATACGTTACCATATCAGCAAGCTCACCAAACCGTGTTAGCAATGCTTCAACACGACCGGCATGGGTGCAACCATGTGGCCGACAACCTTAAATGTCACCTTTCCAACATCAAGTAGGGTCATTTTTAACCGAAAAGGTTATTGAAAACAGTGTGGAAGGCCAATAAAACTATCATCATTGTAAGGCACCCGTCCGTTACAAAACAGTGACAGGATAAACCCCCCTAAAGTTTAGTATTACCAGGAAAACAGCAGATTCCAACCCACAACTTTAGCTAAACATCATAATGATTCATAAATCATAACAATGATGCGAAACAAGAGGCATAAACCTTCTTTATTCAATCTGTTTATTCAAAATAAGCCATACCCACAAAACCTTAACATGGCAAATCTATAATGATAAAGATAAGATTTTTATGCAAAAATAAAACATATCTACAAATAAAAAACACCACAAATGACAAAATAACAATGGAATAATTACCTAAATGTTGAGCTAACGCACCATTACTTTGATCCAAAATCAAATCAAATCATCCATTGGTTTTCGAGATCATCCTTTGTCTGATCAAAGTTTAGATCAATCTGATTTGATTAAACTTATCATAACCCTAAAACTTTAGATCAAACTCATTTGGTGAAACTTATTTGATCAAAACCTACTTCTAAATTATTGGTATTATATATAAAAGGGAATCAAATGGGCTACAAGAACAAAAAAGGGAACCAACGGTGAAAGATTTTTTAATCAAATGGGCAAATTAATAAACTTTAATCAAAGGGCAAACTATCAAACCCCAAAGGGCAATCAAAAGGGCAACTTATATCAATTAATGATGGGGAAAAAGGCCATAATTAATGATGGGGAAAAAGGCCATAATTAATGATGGGGCAAAAGGCCAAGCGGTTATTAATAAAGAACAGAACTGATTAATGTAAAACGGAGCCAAGAAACGGAGTGTGTTAGGGATTGGTGTGTCTTTTGTATGTGTAAAAGTTGTGAGGGAGGAGCGAATATGTGAGGGGGAAACAAAAACGTATTTTATTAAGATTGTGAGGGGAATCACTGTTCCTAGGGAATCGTGATTCCCCTCTATAATAGAAAGGTTAATATCCTTTTTTTATTATTAAAAAACCGATATGCAACATTACATTAATGATTCTTGAAATTGAGTATTTGCAAGTTCGTTTATTCTCGATTCTAGACAAATTGAAAGGCCTACTAATATCGAGCTTTAAATTGTTCTTGGTTGATAAGGGTTATTTGGATTCTATGTCTAATTCAAACAATCACGTAGAAAAATGAAAATATTAAAGCTACGTATCCGTAAAACAAAGTGCAAGTTCCAATTATAATTCACAAAGTACAAGAATTTAATGCATGAAAAGTAAATTGATTTAAATGTAAACTAAATGAAAGTATAAGGACTAAAAGTGTAAAATCAGGAACTATAAGGACCAAATATGAAAAATGTAACAAACTAGTTAACAAACTTAACAAATTGTAAAACTGACTAACTGAAATTGTAACAACTTGAAATCCAGGGACTACTTTTTGCAAAACCTAAAAAAATGGGATTAAGAAGCTGATTACAAAGTTTAACAAAAACCAAGGACTGAATTGCAATTAAAATGGAACTTTTGACAAAAACGGGTTATATGAATCGAATAAGCTCAAATGAGCTTATTACTCAACCAAATTCAGTCTAGTCTTTTACAAACAGCTTAAAACTAAAAATAAGTTAGGCTGGTAACAGGATTTTGCTTAAAAGCTGGTAAAACTCTAGATAACTTATCTCAATAAGCCAAGAATAAGCCCATTTGAAATCTAAACATCCACAATTCGATTTTCTTGCAAAAACTATTTAATCAATGACCACAAAGCTTGGAATGTATTTCGGAATTGAAAATGACCTACTGAATAAGTTGTAATCTTCGATAAGCCAAAAACAACTTATTTGACCAAGTTTGACCAAAAACTCAAAAAGCTGAAAATCTCAGGAATTGCTTATGACATGTTTGTAAATTGATTTATGAAATAAAATCAACAGATTTATGAAGTTGATTTTGAGAACTCGGAAATCAGTATGGACTCTATTACAAAAACTGGATTTTGCTAATAAGCTGACTAAAAAGCTAATTTCTCATTCAAAAGCTTAAACTGTATTGTTTCCAATTAGGCACTGAAACTTAAGATGTTAAACTACAAATGTGAAAAGGTTTCAAGCAAAATAATCCAGTAACAAAGAAATGCCAAGGATTCAAAATAAGCTAGTTTACTGATGAATTTGTTAAAAATCTTGACCCAAAGTTTTGACACTACCATTTGCCTGTTTGACTTGTCTTTTGACTTCAAAACTCTACCAAAATGTTAACACTATATGACTAAGTGTAAATGAACACAAAATAACAGTTTTAACAACTTGAATCTCCAAAAATCACTTAAACTAAACACTGCTTTAAAATCTGAAAAAGAACTTTTACAAAGACTTTTTAAACTCTAGTGAATGACTGATTTAAAGGCTTATCAAACTTTACGCTATAGATGAAATGAAGCAATTTAGACTGAAAAACTAACAGGTGTACTTGTTTAATAACAGAATGAACACTAGAGAGCTATTACTGATGAAAATCCAATTTTAACTAAGTAAAACTGCGACCAAAGCTGTAAATCAACAAGTAAGCTATCACACTAACACAATTAAGCTACAATCAGTCTAAACACACAATCAGTTCAGCAAGTAAGCTTATTCTATGAATTATGCATGCAGTGAAATTTGAGAGGAACAAAAATAGAGAATTTTGAACTTTTTAGCATTAGGCCTCCGTTGTAGGAGTAGAGAGGCACTGAGCCTTCTAACAAACTCTAAACCACCATTAATCATCAACAAAACACCATCTTATCATCACCAAAACTACTACAATCATCACCCTGCTACAAGGTCCGCAAAAGGTCTGAAACTGAATTGCAACTAGATTCTGAACAGCTACAAGTCTTCAAAATGTCAACAAGCTTCCATTGATTATGGAAGATCAACAGAAACAACACAAAATCATAGGAATCAAAGTAATGAAGTAAGGAGAATGAGATTTAATTAACTAAATTTTTGAATTTTATTTATGGAGGGAAAAGTTGTTACAAGTGGTTACTAACTACTAACTGACTCTTAGGTGTGTGTCAAGCACCTAAGAACTAGAAATGAAAGGGAAAAGTTAAGTGTGTGTTTATCACACCTACAATCTACCTATACAAATGAGCTAACTATCATCTATTTATAGAGTGAAGATGAAGGTCAGCTGGGGTGGATGACGTGTTATGTCTAATCTCTGAGCTCCACGTGGACTAATTTGCTTAATTGTGAAATCCATCTCAAGAACACATTTGGGGTTTTTTGCTTGAATTAATTTCAGCTTGATTGGATGTGAGGAATGGATTCGTCTCTCAAAATGAAGCAGATTTCATGTTCATGACTTTGCTTGATATGCCTTATAGAAAATTTACACTCCTGGGCGCGTTTTGAGTTTGAAGGTACACGTGGCAGAATTTTATTGGCTCTCAGCTTTTCACTCGGATCATAATCCAAAATGGATAAAAGTATTATTGAGTGGCGAGTTGTTATTGGCTGAAATGAGGCTAGTGGGTTTAACTGTTGAGATTGACTATTTATTGCTTGTCGACAGTAATGGGGTGATGTGGTGATCCATGTCACCTCTTTTCTTCTTTCTCATTAGTTCTTGTATGTAAACCCAGATCAAGCACAAAGTTAGTATGAAAATTGGCTGTTTCAGTCCCTTAACTTTGGCAGAATCTTCATTTGAGCTTGGAACTTCATTTCTTTGACATATTTGATCCTTCAACTTTCATCTTGAATATTTGAAGCCCTTTGACTTGTTTGACTTGAATGTTGACCAAGTTTGACTATGATCTTGACTTTTCTAAAATTTGCACTTTAGTCCCTCATCTTTTGAATGTTGTCAAGATAGGTCCTTTGTCTTCTCATGGCTTGTCATTTTTGATCCTTCTCTTGTCATTTCATCATCTTTTAGCTTGATTTCACTTGTTTGCTTCAAATTTGTATCCTTTTTACCTAAACAAGCACAAACACAAAACATACCACATAATACTGTTTTATGGCATAAAAGTTAGGTATTTGCTATGTGTTTTAGGGTGATTTGTTTACTTATTGATATGAGATTTTGCTCATATCAAATCCCCTACACTTGATCATTACCATGAACTCATGCAATGCCATACTTTAAAGCACCAATTTACTTTTTTTTTCTCATAATTAATCCATCTTGGCCAATATGAAATGCTTTTACACTACTCTACACTATATGATGCATGATTTTGATTTTATACAAAGCAATGTAAAGGAAAGCAAATTCTATTTATATATTTTTGGATTTTATTGAAATGTTTTTTATAGAAATAACTCATAAAGAAATCAAGGACTTTAAATAGGGCTTTTGGTACCATGAACACTTATCACCCTCAAGTTTCACTTCCCCATACCAAGCTTAAAAACAAGATCATTGTTATCCACAAGTGAAAGTGCGTCAACTTATTCATATTGATTAAGTGTGTTACTCTCATACCTCCACTCTTTATGCCTCTAGAACCGATTATTATTTGAGCAAATTACTTGGGAGCAAATTTTTCATTATTTAAAGCGTGAAATATAAGAAATGTAAAATCTCAAAATAAGGAAGAACGGTTTTAATCCTAAGTAATCCTCTCATCCATTACTCGAAAAACTGCCCACAATTAATATAAGTCCAACTCAAGAATAATAAGTCATTCACCTTATGTGTAAGATCCTTATGTCATGCATTAATAAGTAGCTACTCACTCGCTAAGAAAAGAAAAATAAAACTCACGCAATAATTTATATCCGCCGCCTTTTTGAGACCTTGGATCATCAATCCCGCAACCCGTCAAGGTAATATTCGATTGGAGCAACTATTAAATCCCCGCAACCCTTGTGAGAGTAATATTGGAATTCAATGGTCATTATAATTAACACTTTACTGCCCTTCTTGGGAGTCTTGTATAATTTTTTTTGTTTTTTCTTTTTTTTTCTAGCCACTTTTTTGTAAGCCGCTCTTATTTTTCTTTATTCCTCACAAAGAAAGTTGAAAAGAATAAAACGAAAAACACCCGCTAAGTATTAAGCATGACATAAGTCTAGTACACATAAAACGTTCTAACTTAGAATCTTAAGACGTACTCATACCAACCATGAATGATTAGTCAAAAATGCATAAGAGACTACAAACCAATTAAAACCGTTCTTGATTATTTATTAACATATATACATGCGTTGACAAGAAATTAAAGGTTACGAAAGGGGATATAAAAGCCACAATTAATGAATATGAGGTTTATCTAGCCCTTTACACTTATTTCAAACTCTATCATCTCTTGTTCTCCACAGTTTAAAATCTCAAATAATGAGACTAGTGGATGCTTAGCCTAATAAACCAATAAAGGTCTACATGGTTAAGGCTACTAGCTAGAGAGTGCTAAGATAAGCAAACTCGGGTTGAGTCAAAGTATCCATGGCGGGCCTAATATGTCAAAGATATCTAAACTTGTTAAACCATGTCCTTTATTATATTTTTTTCCTTTTATATATTTTTGATGAACGATAAAATAAAAATATATACAATGCAAATGTGTTATGCAAATAAAAATGTTTAATGCAAAAAAAAATATGAATGCATATTTTTGGTGGCCAAAGTAGATCAAAAATTTGAAAAATGTTTGTAAAATTAATTTCAAAGTTATCATGAAGGTCAATGACAAAGGTCTAGGTAAGGTCACTTCGATAGAAGACCCCCTACACATAAGATAAACATTGTCCTTAATGTTTAAGAGTATTGGAGTAAAATCCCCTATTTAGGACATTGAAAACTTTGCTTAACTCAAGCTAAGGAAAGATCAACTATAGTGAATTCATTTTTAAGCACAATGTGGTTATGAAACATCACAATAGTAACGAAGTGAACCGGATACAAGGGCCTCCTCCATAAGCTCCAATGCACGTGATGAGAGAGCAACCCTACAACAACATGAAGACAAAAGGAAGGTCTCCCCCTACACTTATCCTCAACTCTATATCCTTATTTCTATCCTACCACACTCTAAGTCTAAAAACTCTAAACTTAGTTATTCAAGCTTGATTTATGGAGTCTCCAGCTCGACTTATCTCACACTTAAAAGTGTCTAAAACCTATCATGGAGAGAAAAAGTTTTACCCCTTTTAAGAAAAATCTCCATGATAAGGTAAAGCAAGTTTTTAATTATCAAAACTCCATAAATATCCCTCCTGGATCAAATACATAATTACCATCCCACTATAACACAATCCAACAACTAACTTCCCAAGCAATGGTGAAAAGAGTGAGGTGTTGTTCTCCAAAATGGTTACCCATATGTTCTTCCAAAGGTGATAAGGTGATACTCTCAAATCTCTCACAGGTTTTCCTTTTATTGCATCAGGCGGATACTGAGATGGTTTACCAAGCTCTATACCAGGATCAAAAATCCTTTCCTTGATGGGAAAACAACAAGTGGTGGTTGCCTTAGAAGAATCCCCCTTATAAATCACATGTTGAGAGAAAAGTTGTGGAGTAATGGGTAACAAGCTCTTTGAAGGAACCATCATGACTTGTTTTCCTTTGTCACTTTGAATGGTTGAGGTGGAAAAGGAAGAAGGTAAAGGATCTTCATGCAATAGAGAATCTAAAAAGAGTATGTCTCCGTCTTTATCAACATAACCAAGAGTGTACTCAAATGGTATATCAACCTCTAAAAACTCATCACTCTCATCCATGATAGAATCCTCCTTATCACCATAAACATCATATATTGGTATGTCAAAGATTGGTGACTCCTCAAAACCCAGGGAAGTGTGATCATCAAAGAATAGAGATTCACAAGTGGAGAACTCATCATCACTATAATCATCATATATTGGTGAATCACAAAGAGGAGGTTCATCATCACTAAAATCCTCATCGGTTTCTTCATCATGGTGGAAAAGTGGGTTATCTAATGGTGTTTCAAAAAGAGGATTGGAATGAATCACAAAATCACCAAAATTAACCTCTTGAGGTTCATGAAAATCCAAGGATGAGGTAATGGAGGCAATGGTCTCAACATAAGGAGGATCATAATTTCCACTTGTGCAAGCTTCATAAAAATATTCATCACAAACTTCATCAAGGATACCATCTTGAGTTTCCTCCTCATTAACAACATCAATATGCTTCATTGTTTTGGGCTCATTAGATTTCTTTGACAACTTTCCCATGTTAAACACAACTCTTTCATCTCCGACCCTCATTGTAAGTTCACCTTCCGCCACATCTATAAGAGTACGACCCGTTCTCAAAAATGGCCTACCAACAATTAGAGGAACTCTCAGATCCATATCATAATCAACCACCACAAAATCCACGGGAAAGGTAAATCTATCCACCCCAACAAAAACATCCTCCGCAATTCCTACCGGATAGGCTATGGTAGGGTTGGCTAACTCAAGGGTCATCCTAGTAGGAGTGAGCTCAGGAAATGAAAGTCTTTTCCAAACCGATAATGGCATGAGATTTATGCTTGCCCCTAAATCCGCTAGTGCCATGCAACTTTCCACCCCCAGGAAATTGCAAGGAAACAAAAACCTCCCCGGATCTCCAAGCTTAGTAGGAAACTTCTTAAGCAAAACCGCAGAGCAATTTTCATTTAAGGAAGCATTAGGCAAATCCACCAATTTCTCCTTGTTAGAAAGAAGGTCCTTGATCATCTTAGCAAATTTAGGCATATTGGCTAAGGCTTACGCAAAGGATATGTTTATGTTTAGTTGCTTGAACATCCTCAAAAAATTTGACACTTGAATATCATCCTTATTCTTAAGCTTTTCCTTTCTCATTCTTGATGGGTATGGGAGACTTGGTTTTGGTTGAGGTTGAGTGGTTTGTTAATGCAATAATGCCTAAAAACGTTACTTGCATTTTTTGGTCTCGCCTAGTTTTGATTACGACAATATGTAAAAACAAGCATTTACGAAAACAATGAAAAACGAATTCTTGAGTTCAAGTATTTTTTATTTTACCCATTTTCACTTAAGGTATGAATAAACAAGTACTAACCTTAATCAAGTGATCAAGTGATTTAATCTTTTCTTAAAACTCACTTTTTATTAAGTGTGACAAGTTTTTAATTAAACTTTCTTTTTAAGAAAATGTTTTATTAAATTAAATATTCAAAAATTTAAAAATGGCATATTCTTTTTTGATTTGGAATATTCTTTCAGAATATTTTATAATCAGATAAGACCTCCACCACTAAAGGACAAAAAGGGAGCAGAGTCTAGTCCGACGGTTCCCTAGCGCCTAGGCGGTTCCTTATCGATAAGGTACCGCCCGCTGAGATAAGGAACCGTAGGCAGATATAGCCGTTGGCCCTTTGTCCTATAAATAGTGGACCTTTCTCAGATTTTCAATTCACCTCTTTTGCACATAAATTTCCAGATTTAAACATACTTCTTAAATCACTCAAATCCTTGATCATTTGATTGATTACTACTTCTTTAGAAGTGAATCTATCTCATCCATCCCTTCCTCTTCAAGTGCATAGAGAAGAACACTATCATTGTGAAGTGTTGAGTCCACCACCAAAGATCCTTTGAAGATCAAATCTTATACATTTGTTATTGTGTCATAGTTATGAAGATCCAAGTAGTTGTGTCTATTTGGAAGTTGTGTATGTACTAAGTATAGTTGTGTAGATTGGTCCTAGCTACGATTAGGGCTAGACTTTTAGCTTAGAGTCGGAAATTGGTTAAGCGACGTGTACGGTTTTCTCCACCATAAGGAGCTTGTTGTGTAGTGAACTCTCGAGTAAGGAGTACTCGAGGAGTGGAGTAAGAACCAGGAGTGAGCTTCGTTGCCAAACCACTATAAATCCTTGGTGTTTGGTTTGATCTTTCTTTACCCTTAACTCTTTACATTCTTTATTCTTTATGCATATATATTAGTTAGTATTAGTTTAGTTACACTATCATTGTTCATATTGTGCATAAGAAGATTTCACTTATTTCCTCAAGTCTAATTTTTTGAGAAAAAGGAATTTTTGAAAACCATCATTTAACAAGTAAATATAAGAAACTATTCAACCCCCCCCCCCCCCCTTCTAGTTTCTACAATTGGTATCAGAGCGGGTTGCTCAAGTATTTTTAAAGTATATTATATTTTAAAAACTTGAATCGGTCTATGGATTCCAACAAGTACCTAAGAGGGCAATCTATGCAAAGACCACCACTTTTTGAAACCGATAGTTTTATTTAGTGGAAAAATAGATTTGTGACTTATGTGAAATCAAAAGATTTAGATCTTTGGCATGTTATTACCAATGGTGATTTTTTACCTTATCAATTTAATGAAGTTTCTAAAACAAAGTAATTGGTCACTTTTGACAAAGCTAATGACGATACTAAAAAGAAACTTTCAAAAAATAATGAGGCTAAAATGGTGATTTATAATGCCTTACTTAAGAAAGAGTATGAAAGGATTTTTATGTGTGAAACCGCTAAAGATATTTGGAACACTCTTTTAGTAACCCACCAAGGTAATAGCCAAGTCAAAGAAAGCAAAATCGATCTTCTTGTCCAACAATATAAACAATTTGTCATCTTAGAAGATGAAGCTATTGATAGTGCTTTTGCTGGATTTAACACTATTATTACTAGTCTAAAACCACTTGATGAAGGTTTTTCTAGCAAGAACAATGTTAGGAAGTTTCTAAGAGCCTTACATCCGAAGTGGAGAGCAAAAGTCACGGCGATCGAAGAATCGAAAGATCTCTCAACTTTATCAGTCGATGAACTCATAGGAAACTTGAAGGTTCATGAGATGATAATTTTGAAGGACTCGGAATTGATGAAAACCAAGAGTGAAAGGAAGTCTCTTGCACTCAAAGCCAAGAAGCACAAAGCGATCATGATAGTTTCTCGGATAGTGATGACGAGGAGTATGCATTGGCGGTGAGAGATTTCAAGAGGTTCTTCAAAAGACGAGGTCAACACCTGAGGCAACCTAACAAGGACAAGAAACCATTCTTAAAGAATCGGTTTGCCAAGAACGAAAAAGGTGATAGGAATTGCTTTAGATGTGGTGATCCAAATCACTTCATTAGTGAGTGTCCAAAGCCCTCACGCGATAAGAATCACACGACATTCGTTAGTGGTTCTTGGAGCGATAGCGGTGAAGATGTTGATGACAACCCCAAAGAGGAGAAATGTCTTATGGCTCACACTTCTAAGGAGATATGTTTGGGAATTGATTTGGAGCCCGACGAGTGGATTAAGGATATTGGTTGTTCTAAACACATGACGGGTAATCGAAGTTTGTTCTCGCGCTACAAAGCATATGATGGAGGTAACGTCACATTCGCTAGTAGTCTACGTCGTAATATCATTGGCAAAGGTACGGTTTCTCTTGAGTCCATGACTATTGAAAATGTTGAGCACGTAGATAATTTAGGGTTTAACCTTTTAAGCATAGGTCAAATTTTGTGACAATAAGTGTAAGGTCATCTTTTCGGAAAATGACAGTGAAATCGTAAAAGATGGAAAGGTCATTGGAAAAGGTGTAGGAAAGCATGGGCTTTATGTCATGAAGGTCAATAAGAAGTCAAAATAAAACATATGTCTTGCGACTATAGATGATAGTTCTACTCTTTGGCATAGGAGATTAGGTCACGCTAATATGCGTCTAATTCAATCTTTAGTCTCTAAAGAGTTGGTAAGACACCTCCCCAAGATGAGGGTTGGTGTGTGGGTGGCTGGTCAATGATGGCGTTCGTTGTTGGTGGATGTCAGATTGGTGATGATTGTGGAGGTCAGGGTTGGGGAGAGGGGAATTTGTGATGCTTTATCGTAGGCTAGGGTTTGTGGCTGACGATCAAACCCGAGTCTGGTTAGGGTTTCGGTTCGATATCATGATGTTGGATCCGGTGTAGATCATCATCATGTTATGGTTGTTTGATACGTGATAACCTGGTGCGTTTCAAGGGTTTTGCGTATTCATGTCATTTCTTTTGCACGTTATTGGTTTGCATCTATACAAATACAGGTCTGGAGTGCGTGCATCGTTTACTGGTATGTGGTGTGGATCTGCGTGGTGGGTCTTCATCAATATTGTAGGGTTTCTGCTGTCATCTACATAATCATCAGTTCTGGAGCATTTCTGCTGCCCTATCCGTGGTTTTCGGGTCCTTTACCAGCTGCTTGTTTAGTCTGATGTGCCGGATACTACTACGTGGTTGTATAAGTTAGGAACACATTATGGTTTGTTTATCTATTCTTGTTTCTCAACTTATTTGGTAGTTCTAAGAGTGGTTTGTCACCCTTAGATAGGATTCGAGTTGTTGCACGTGTTGAGTGCATGGTTGTAGCCCATGTAACGGGCCGTGATGTTAGGACTTCACCTACATCCGTTGTACTTCAACGTTTTTTGGTGTAATATATCTTTTACCGGGGACAGTCCCCTTTACCCAAAAAAAAAAAAAAGATGAAGTTTGATAGTCACTTTTGTGATGCTTGCAAAGTTGGAAAGCAAGTTCACTCAAGTCACAAAGCCAAGAATTTGGTTTCAACCTCTCGGTGCTTAGAACTCCTACATATGGATCTCTTTGGACCTTCCGCCATACGGAGTTATGGAGGTAACCTTTATACCCTAGTTATAGTTGATGACTACTCAAGATTCACTTGGACTAGATTTTTGGCATCTAAGAATGAAGCTTTCGATCATTTCGAAATCTTTAGTCGAAGAATTCAAAATCAACTAGGATGTCCAATTGTCTCTATTAGGACGGATCATGGTAGGGAATTTGATAATGAAGTGCAATTTGGTGCCTTTTGTGAAGCTCATGGTATTACCCACAACTTCTCGGCTCTTCGCACTCCACAATCAAATAGGGTAGTTGAAAGGAAGAATAGGACCATCCAAGAGATGAGTAGGACGATGTTAAACGAGCAATCTTTGCCTCAAAAGTTTTGGTGCAATGCCGTGGACACATCGACTTATATTCTCAACCGAATTCTTATTCGACCTTTCCTAGGAAAGACCCCCTATGAGATTCTTAAAGGTAAGAAACCCTCATTGGAATACTTTGGGGTGTTTGGAAGCAAGTGCTTTATCCTCAACACCAAAGACTACCTTACCAAGTTCGACCCAAAGTCTTACGAAGGTATCTTTTTAGGTTATTCCCAAACTAGCAAAGCCTACATAGTCCTCAATAGAACCTTGGGCGTAATTGAAGAATCACTCAACGTGACTTTTGATGAAACCCCTCCTTTAACCAAGACACCACCATTGGTTGATGATGACTTAGATGAAGTAGAAGTAGTTAAAGCCAAAGAGGTTAGAAAAATAGGAGTTGAAGACCTTAGTGTTAAAAAGGAAGTAAACATTAAGGAGTCTAAGGATCATACTCTCAATAATATCATCGGTGACTTAAATCAAAGGACCCTAAGATCTCAAGTCCAAAACCAAAGCAACTTCTTTTGTTTCGTCTCCTTGATTGAATCAAATAATGTTAAAGAAGCTTTGACGGATGAGAGTTGCGTCATTGCGATGCAAGAAGAATTGAATCAATTCGTTGCTAATGATGTTTGGGAACTTGTTCCTCCACCTAGAATTTCTACCATTATAGGAACCAAATGGGTATATAGGAATAAGCTAGATGAGAATGGTGTTGTGTCTCGTAACAAAGCTAGACTTGTAGCTCAAGTCTATAATCAACAAGAAGGGATTGATTATCTAACACCCCCAATTTACATTGCACAACGGAAAATACACAATTGGGTGTTATTTACAAACTTCATTTCACAACTCTTTAAATGACCCAAAAACAGTATATTTAGGAATAATTATGGAAATAATTTAAATCAATGTCTAAAACCGTCAATCCCAAGTAAAATCAGTTTAAAATATATCAGAGTATCGTACAGGTTCCCATAGGATCTTAATCAAAACAACAATCCTTTTACCAACATACTTGACCATTTACTGTATGTTTATGACAATAGGGAAAGAAATCTGTTTTAGACCAAATTACTACAAAAGCAATCCGCAATCCTTCTCCAGCAAGCTCCGCAATTCAACAACTTCAAGTACCTGAAATACATGCTTAAAATCATCAACACAAAGGTTGAGCAAGTCTATAGGTTTAACAAAACATAATTGAACACATCGTAAAAATCATTCATAATTGTTTAATAGAATTGTGGCCATACAATCTATTAATCAGGTATATCATATTATAGCAGTAGCTATTGAATTGTATTAAGCTCATGGCACCGACCCCTTAACTTAGACACCCACGCAAAATGCCAGCATGACTAGAAAAATTACCAGTGCCCCTACTAGGGTATTAATTGCAAGAATACCAATTCTCATTCACGTAAATTATCCTTCCCAGCGGGTTACTCAGCGTAAAGCCCTGGTCTCAGATAGGGTTGTCAGCCCAATAGTACTACTATTAGAATAAGCGGCTATTCCCAACTCGCAACATCAAGTCAGAAGATAGTTAACGGCTCATGAATTTAGGGTCTTATGCAATTAAGTACTTATACAACTCATCTCATCAAAGGCAACAACAATTACTTCATTTTACTTCAAATAGCATGTATCCCCCTCGCGGGTTTTAAAATCATTAAAACAAGTAGAAAGCAAGGTTATAGACTCACCTGAAGTAATAGCAGTAGTAAGACGATCTTCGACGATTGTTGATGCCCGATAAACACAAAAACCGCAACCTATCAAATAAGGCGCGTTCATCAATAATAAACTCGATTAAAATCCATACTTAGTAATATCAAACTCAAAATCAATAAAATCAAAATCAATCCAAACTAAAAATAATACAAGTGACCTTTTTACTCCATTCTATATGTTTATTCTAATAGTTAATTTCCTTCGATAAAAATCTGCCGGTACACACCAAATGTACAAGCTCATTTACCCCACTTAAACACATCAAATTTTTATGATACTAATCAGAAACTTCACTTACTATATGTAGAAAGTGTGACAACCCTGGTTTTGAGGTTCGTCACTTAGTTTTATTTTGTGCTAGTTACGTGTCTTTACGTGTTTATGTGCTAATTGGTGTGTATAGATTGTGGTTTGGATATCGTTCCGATACGGGGTACCTTGTGAGTGAAACGACGTGTGATGATTTCATGTTCATGAGTTCACATGGTAGTGACTATGAAGTGAGATGGTGTTATTTAGTGGTTTTACGTATACGTATATGTATTATAGAAAATCGTATTTTTACGATTTACGGTTTAGCATTTAGCGGTCTCGGATGAGGTAATTAGTCATATGGATATTTTTTGGGATGGTTTTAAGTCATTTAGGACTTAGTTATAAAGTTTATTTCAAAATTTTAGATTTTTTATAAAAGTGTATATTTTACGACTTTTACGGTAAAACGCGTAAATTTGACTAGTTTTACAGTTTTAAGGTTTTAGCGGGTTTAGGATCTGAAATAAATTAAGGTAAATTAAGGTATTATTAATAACTTAATAATATATAATAAAAAAACGAATTTTAAGGGGTGTTGGGTCGGTTTGGACGCAAGAAAGAAAGGAAAAAAGGAAAAAAAAAAAAGAAAAAGGAAAAGGGTTTTTGGGTTGGGCTAGGAATGGGTTATCACACCCTATATAATGTATTTATTAAAAAGAAAATTCATTATTTTTCCATGGAGATAAAAAAAAATTGTGGGTTTCATAGAGGGTTTTTAGGGTTTTTCATAATTTTGGGGGTTTTCATAAATCTAAGGTAAAGTCTTTAATCTCTTTTCAATTTAATTGTTTTTATGATTTCTTAATAATCTTATGATGGATTTAGGTTAGGGTTTAATTTAAAAACAGTAAATTAATGTTATATTAATGGTGTTATAATGATTACATAAATTAGGGCTTGTATTAGAGGGATTAGGGTTAATTAATGAGGTTGATTTTGTTAAACCCGTTTTTAAAAACTGAGCAGAATTTTGAGTCAATTGTTTTGATCATGTTGGGAGTTCTACAAACTCTTATTTTGCGATCCAAGTATCCCTGAAAAGGTAATGGAAGTGGCTTTCCAATGCAAGAAACGAGAACTAAATTGGAGGTCGGGAAGTGGGTCAAAAACAGGTTACAACAGTCGGAGGTCAAAACAGTTTTGAAGTCAGCCTATTTTCTTTTTAAGTTTTGGGTTGTTTGGGGTACTTAGGGTTGCATTGGGATCTTCTAACGAACATGAGAGATGGTTTATATATTGTAGTAAGTATCTGCACTTGGGCTAAGGTTTTGGTTTAGGGTAAGACCCCCTAATCATAACAAACTTTTTGTATGTTTAAAATCAGTAAATCTGGAATGACGAAAGTATATATATATATCGGCGCCTTAACAGTAGCTTTAAGGTTGGGGCAAGTGGCAGGTGTTAGCTAACATAGTTAAGGGCATAAGTATTCCCTTTACAAAGATTATGGGTATGTTTAAGTGGGCGCTTGGCTTTTAGTTTGGAGACCTAAAACCGGGACTGTTTTGGGTAAAATGTTAACGGGACGGGTTATGAAGCATAATGATTTAAGGGCTTTATAGAGGGGTGTAATAGGATGCTTAGAGCATATAAATGAGGTATTTATATAGGAGGATGTTAGATGTACATCATAGGTTGATGAGCCATTTTAGTGTTTGGTTCAGTGTTTTGATTATGTGTTTTTGGTTGATTAGCTTTTTGCTAGTGCGCGGATGTTTGGGGAAGCTCAATCAGGTGAGTTTCATGGTCCCATGTTTACTATTGTTTTTTACTTCCAGATGGGATGGAAGAGACACTGTGTTATGTTTTGTTTATAAATTTATGCTGTGAAAGTTTGGTGTTGGTAATGGACTTATGTGTTGATACTTATGTGATTAGCTGCTAGATAATTCTTAATTTGTTTATGTTTTGACTTGGTACCAAGGGGTGTTGACAAGGCGGGGCCTTGGGGATTGGTTCATAGGTGTTTGGATGCCTATGGGATTATGAGGTTTGGTATCATGGTTTTGGTTTGATTAGTTGAATCTTGAATGTTAGTTAGTTAATGCATGTAGTATCACATTGTCCATATGTTTTGAACTTTGATTGTACTCACAGCTTTTTGGTATGATTTGGCGTTTGAGTCTAAACCTATGACTCTCACCAACTTTATGTTGACGTGTTTTAGTGTCTCTTTCAGGTGTGAATATGGTTAAGCTTGAGGATAGAAGTGGCTAGACTTGGATGCCTTAGGATTGCATATAGAAGGAGATCCCCGTTCCTTCTTAGTTTACCTTTATGTTTTTTGATTAGTGATACATGTTGGCACCTATATGTTTGTTTTGGTTGTGTTATTTGTTTGTCGTGGGTAAGAGGTAGGACTGTTACCTACTTACCTAGACTCCTGCTTTGTTGAGATATTGCCATGACCTTTGTGTCGCCATTTATGACATTATATTTGCATTTTAGTTTTCTCTATAGAGACACCGTTTGTTGTGATGATATCCATACGTCGCGCCCTATATTCCGCCATGGTGGGGTGTGACAGAATGGTATCTGAGACAATGGTTATAGAGAATTAGGTTTCCTAGTCGCGTAGCCTAGTCTATAGCTTAAGGGTCCCTGCATATAGGCGTCATAGGAGTATGTGTGCATTTTATAATAATTGACGTGTTTGGATGTTATTTATTGCGATGTTTTGACTAGTATGAATTGAACCGTAGTATGTTCATACTTAGTCACATGTTATTTTCTTTTCGGGTTTGTGACTAGTGCGGGTTGAACCATAATCGTCCACACTAGTCATTGTTGTATTTTGCTTAAATTGTACATTATAGTACATAATTTGGTACAAGGTAGTTTCTATCTTTTGTCGAGTTATTTTACATACCTGAGGTATGTTATTTTTCTTTTGATGTTTAAGTCATGTTCCCTAAGAATCGTGTGGTGGTTCGAGATACTAGGAGTACATGGGTATAAAGGGTTTTAAGTTGTTTCCACTCTTACGGTCGGCATGACTTATAACTGATTATGTTTTTGTTTTGGATTTAGTCTAGGCTGTTTTAGCTAGACTATGGATTTCTGTATTCCAAGACTTTTATTATGTTATTTTTATAGTTGAAGTTTTGGACCTTATTGGTTATGTGGTTATGAGCTTATGTGAGTAGATGGATTTATGTATTATATGTTGTATTAATTCTTATAAGTGTCATCATAGGAGGGAGTGTATTGAGGAAAGGGTAATTGTATAAGTATGGTGGACAACATAGTTATACAAGTACCACAACTTCAATGGGTTCCTAAGTATGATTACATGAAAGAGGGTTAGTACATGATTTGTATATGATGAGGTGTGGATTTTGGGTATATTTATAATATATGGGTTTATGTAACGGCTGCCTATGATATGGCTATTTTTTTAGTGTGTTATATGTTTTGAGTTATAGTCATGTTGTATGATTATGAGGTCACACGATATGGGTTGGTTTTGGTAATGGGTTTTGTGCCTTGTTGTGGCATGGTGAGATGGTGAGAAGGTGATTACTCGTATGGAAAAGAAAACGAGCGTATAAAGCGATTGATTGACTTGACATGTATGATAACGAGTATGTTTGGGAGATTCAATAGGTATACATATGCGGATGTATATATACTAGTAGATGTTATGTTATGATTTACGGTCGTTCAGTAGTTATTATAACTTGAATGTACCTAGTGCTCTCTCGTGTTTAAACAATTTATTAGTGCTCGAGTTTCAACGACGTTTTGAATCTTTTGAAGTGTGTCTTGTAGCGTATTCTTTGAGTTTCGTCTTTCACGTGTACGTTTTAAAATGGTGTTTTTGGTTTCAAGTCTATTGAAATAACTTGGGATTTCTTTTGAGATAATGAAATCTTTTGTGTTGGGTCTTGCATTTCTTTTGGTCGGTATATATTGAGTTAGATGGTTGGTTGTATTCGGTAAAATAAGGGTAAGGTTTTGGAGTCGTGTTTGAAACAAGATGTAACATAAGATTTCTTTTTAATCAACACTTATATATTTCAAATTCTAAAAGACTTTCTTTGAAATAAAGCGAAGTAAAAATTTCTTTCTACCTACATAGTTTATATAATTGAGTTTGACCAATTTATGTCATTTATAATTATTTATACAAGGTTAAATTGAGTTTATGAAGATTTTACATACAATTATATCTTTCATTTAAAAGGATTACATTAATCACTAAGTTTATTCTTTAGTTTTTTAAAACAACTAGTATAAAACTGATTTGGTCATAACTTGTTCGTTTTTAGAGCTTTTTGAGTGATTCAAAAGCCAAAAATTATGTACTCGGAACGTACTTTTCAAATATTCAGAATGTATAGTCATGGGAGGTCAGTATCCTGGTCGAAATTTTTGTACAAGTGTCGGGTTCAAGGTTGAGTTTTGAATAGTAGTTTATTTTTATTTGAGGTGCACGGGATACCTAGTCTTTGGGTTGAGTTTTGAGATCGCCTAGAAGGTTGTTTGTAGATGGTTTGAGTCACATAGATGTGGGGAGGTAAAAAATAATAATAAATAAAAATATATTCTTTTATAAAGGTCGGTCTTTTGCACGGTTTAAATAATATGTCGCGGGGCGTATATGTTTTGGTTGCCATTGGGTGTTTCTTGGATTATTTTTCGTTGTCATGAGTCATTTTGAATTGATACATGTTCTGGGTTTGAGTTTTCTTTTGAATCTCGTGGTTTTTGACTTGTTTTAATTGGTGCACGTGAAATGTCGTTAGTTATCCGTGGGTTTGATTCGTTGATCGTATCTGATGGATTCAGGATGTAGTTTTGGTTTCGTATTGTTCAGGAGCGTTGAGGTAGTCATATGAAAGACTTGGTCGCGCCTACACGCTTAAGTAGGTGACCATGAGAGAACGGTCGGAATACCCTTAGTGGGGAGGAAAGAGGTTCGTAGATGAACTAATGTGGTCATGAGGTCTATTAGGAGTGCCAAGAGAGATGAATAGAGATTTGTGTAATGTATGGATATTGGCACAAGTAACGTGCCATAGAGAGTGTTGGAAGGGGATATAATACCTCAAAGGTATTTATGATTGTTCGTAAGGCATGTAAGTTTTCCGAAAATTTCCTGAGATTTAGTAGGTTTGCCTATTACTGTGAGGTAGAACCATAAATAGAGCAAGTGGGGGAAGTGAGAGGAGTTGTAGTTAGTGCCTTTCCAAGGCAAATCGTTGATGGAGTGATTTAAAAACAAGAGCTGTTAGAAATTGCAAGGAATGCCGGATAAAAGTTAAGTTGCTTAGTAGTAGATTGGATGTGGAAAGAGGTTGAGTGGTCCGATGAGAGGAAGTACCCGGTCTTTTAAGATGTGTGTAGAATGTTGCAAGTAGAACGAGGTAGGAATTTATTCGTATTGCCGCTAAGAGAGGGTGCAAGGAGGACATAGTTGAAACTGCTAAGGATGTTGTATGAACGCTTTGGGTTTACGGTTATGCATTTGGCTTCGCCAAAGCACTAGCGGATTACAGGGAGTCAATGAAGCCAGTGTGCATGAACGTATACAAATGAGTTGTCATCGGGAGTATCGACGACATCTTGATCTACTCAAAGTCTAAGAAGGAGAGTGAGGCGAAGTATGTGTTGGTTTTGGAGTGGAGTTATACGTGAGATTTTTGAGTGTGAGTTTTAGTATTAAGTTTACCATGATGAGTAGTTAGAGATGATGACATATCATGGAACCAGCAAGGGGCGAAGTGAAGAAGGATGAGGAAGCATTTTGGAGGCTGAAGAAGTGGATTGGATAATGAGCCGATCTTGGCATTATCGGAAGGACTGGATTAATTCGCAAAGCATGACGATACGTGGAGCAAGGATTTGGATGTGTACGAGAACGACAAAGAAAGGCGATTGCTTATACGTTACAAGAACTGAAGGTTTGGAAGAACTGGATAGACTTAGTTAGTGGAGCTGGACTGTTATATCTGCCTAGAATGCTAGAGGTATTTGGTGTATGAGACGTGGAGAATGATCTATACGGACCGTGAACGTCTCCTACACATATTCAATCATCTTGATTGAACATTTGGCAAAGGTGATGGGTGGAGTTAATTGATGAAAGAAAATTGCAAGGCCAAGTACCATCTGGGAAAGGCAAGCATGGTTGATGAGACATGGAATAAGAAGAATGAAGTGAAGCTGAGAGGAACTTGAACTATATGGATGACGTATTTGGGTGGTTTGGATGAAGGATGTAGGTTGCACGAGTTAAGTTGTCTAAAGCAGAGAACGCGTCAACATGTATGTTGCGTGGCTTGGACAACCATATGGAGAAAGGGACGTAGACTATATTCCTACATAGATAGGAGTAGCTTAGAAAGGGGCGATGTAAGTACGAAATTGGTGAAAGGGATACATAATGGGGTGGAGGTATAAGTACGACGAGAGTTGGGTGATAGTTGATAGACTGACTAATTCATCTCATATTTCAAGAGGAATGAGAAGTCATGTAGTTGAGAAGTTGGAAGGATTGCGTACGGATGTGATGGAATAGAGGGTTCTGCGTAAAAGTTAGCCTAATATGTATGGAATGCCTTATGAAGGATTATGAAAAGGGAAGAAACGATGGGAAGCATCACATCGTGATGTATGGTAGGAGTCGAGGAAGTAGAAGGAAGTGTGTATAGAAGCGAAGCATGAATGAAATAGGTCGAGATAGGAACCGAAGGTAGAACTTTGGTAGAGCTTAATGAGTAGAATAAAACACAAAGCAGGCTAATGCTGTCGTAGAGTGGAAAAGGAAATGGCACTGACCTATACTGATTGTTTGGGAGGCTTAGTATCGATAATCGAATGGAGAGGAGTTATAGGTGTGATGTGCCATAGGGACGAAGGGCTTGGTCTAACTGAGATAACCGTCCTTTTGATGGTGTGTATAGATCATAAGTTGATTTGGATTGGAAGAACTAATGGATATGTGAAAGACCGTTATAGGTCACTTTGTAAGGAAATTGGAATTTTTAAGTAGTTTGGGGTACGGACTGAAGGGAGTTGATGAACATGATTGGATATGAGTATATCCAGCTAACTGGGAAAAGGATAGGCAAGTGAGATATTTATACAACCTTAGGAGTTACACTGAGGGCATGAGTGATTGATTTAGAGGGAGTTAGGAAACTCATTAGCGATGGCCGAGTTTTCATATAATGATGATTATCATACTAGAAGTCGATAAATGCCATTTGAGGCACTATATGAAAGGATAGGGTGAGTTGTCCCCATTTTGGACTAGAATTGGTAAAAGCGGCTACTAATGTGGTAATGATGTTTGTGGAAAGGATGAGGGCAACAAGGGATGCTATGTAGAAAAGGAGGAAACCACTAGAATTAGTGACAAAGTTATGTAGGGAGTTTCACCATAGTAACGGGTGGTATGTTTTGGTAAAATGGAAGAGTTGATGTAGAGTTCTGTAGGTCCATTTATGATCTTTGGAAAGATCGGACCATTAGCTTATGAGCATAGAATTACCTGGGGGAAATGAGTTCTATGAGATTGGTAAAGGTTGTTTAAGAATGTATTTTGCATGTACGGTTATTTGGGACTTGTATTAATAAGAGTCTTTGTTTTATCAAAGAGTCATATGTGAGATCTATTGACTGTGAGGTCAAGAGTTTGGCAATGAGTTTAATTATTTTTGGTTTGTATATGTGGTATTTTGAAACTTGAACTAAATTTCACGTGGAAATGAGGGGAGTTCGTTTAGAACAAGTATCCTCATGTGATTTGTTGTCTGTGTGTTTGATCCTAAGGAGTAAATCTCGGGAAGAGATTTCTATTAGGAGGGAGTGATGTGACAACCCTGGTTTTGAGGTTCGTCAATTAGTTTTATTTTATGCTAGTTACGTGTTTATGTGCTAATTGGTGCGAATAGATTGTGGTTTGGATATCGTTTCCAGTACGGGGTACCTTGTGAGTGAAACGATGTGTGATGATTTCATGTTCATGAGTTCACATGGTAGTGACTATGAAGTGAGATGCTGTTATTTAGTGGTTTACGTATACGTATATGTATTATAAAAAATCGTATTTTTACGAATTACGGTTTAGCATTTAGAGGTCTCGGATGAGGTAATTAGTCATATGGATATTTTTTGGGATGGTTTTAAGTCATTTAGGACTTAGTTATAAAGTTTATTTCAAAATTAGAGATTTTTTTATAAAAGTGTATATTTTACGACTTTTACAGTAAAACGCGTAAATTTGACTAGTTTTACGGTTTTGAGGTTTTGGCGGCTTTAGGAGCTGAAATAAATTAAGGTAAATTAAGGTATTATTAATAACTTAATAATATATAATAAAAAGAAAAAAAAACCAAATTTTAAGGGGTGTTGGGTCGGTTTGGACGCAAGAAAGAAAGGAAAAAAGGAAAAAAAAAAGAAAAAGGAAAAGGGTTTTTGGGTTGGGCTAGGAATGGGTTATCACACCCTATATAATGTATTTATTAAAAACAAAATTCATTATTTTTCCCTGGAGATAAAAAAAAGTCGTGGGTTTCATAGAGGGTTTTTAGGGTTCTTCATAATTTTGGGGGTTTTCATAAATCTAAGGTAAAGTCTTTAATCTTTTTTCAATTTAATTGTTTTTATGATTTCTTAATCATCTTATGATGGATTTAGGTTAGGGTTTAATTTAAAAATAGTAAATTAATGTTATATTAATGGTGTTATAATGATTACATAAATTAGGGCTTGTAATTAGAGGGATTAGGGTTAATTAATGAGGTTGATTTTGTTAAACCCGTTTTTAAAAACTGGGCAGAATTTTGAGTCAATTGTTTTGATCATATTGGGAGTTCTACAAACTCTTATTTTGCGATACAAGTATCCCTGAAAAGGTAATTTAAGTGGCTTTCCAATTCAAGAAACTAGAACTATATTGGAGGTGGGGAAGTGGGTCAAAAACAAGTTACAACAGTCGGAGGTCAAAACAGTTTTGAAGTCAGCCTGTTTTCTTTTTAAGTTTTGGGTTGTTTGGGGTACTTAGGGTTACATTGGGATCTTCTAACGAACATGAGAGATGGTTTATATATTGTAGTAAGTATCTGAACTTGGGCTAAGGTTGTGGTTTAGGGTAAGACCCCCTAATCATAACAAACTTTTTGTATGTTTAAAATCAGTAAATCTGGAATGACGAAAGTATATATACATATCGGGGCCTTAAAAATAGCTTTAAGGATCGGGCAAGTGGGAGATGTTATTTAACATAGTTAAGGGCATAAGTATTCCCTCTACAGAGATCATGGGTATGTTTAAGTGAGCGTTTGGCTTTTAGTTTGGAGACCTAAAACCGGGACTGTTTTGGGTAAAATGTTAACGGGACGGGTTATGAAGTATAATGAGTTAAGGGCTTTATAGAGGGGTGTAATGAGATGCTTAGAGCATATAAATGAGTTATTTATATAGAAGGAGGTTAGATGTCCATCATAGGTTGATGAGCCATTTTAGTGTTTGGATCAATGTTTTGATTATGTGTTTTTGGTTGATTAGCTTTTTGCTAGTGCGCGGATGTTTGGGGAAGCTCAATCAGGTGAGTTTCATGGTCCTATGTTTACTCTTGTTTTTGACTTCCAGATGGGATGGAAGAGACACTGTGTTATGTTTTGTTTATAAATTTATGCTGTGAAAGTTTGGCGTTGGTAATGGACTTATGTGTTGATACTTATGTGATTAACTGCTAGATAATTCTTGATTTGTTTATGTTTTGACTTGGTACCAAGGGGTGTTGACAATGCGAGGCCTTGGGGATTGGTTCATAGGTGTTTGGATGCCTATTGGATTATGAGGTTTGGTATGGCTGGGAGCCATGGTTTTGGTTTGATTAGTTGAATCTTGAATGTTAGTTAATTAATGCATGTAGTATCACATTGTCCATATGTTTTGAACTTTGATTGTACTCACAGCTTTTTGGTATGATTTGGCGTTTGAGTCTAAACCTATGACTCTCACCAACTTTATGGTGACGTGTTTTAGTGTCTCTTTCAGGTGTGAATATGGTTAAGCTTGAGGATAGAAGTGGCTAGACTTGGATGCCTTAGGATTGCATATAGAAGGAGATCCCCGTTCCTTCTTAATTTACCGTTATGTTTTTTGATAAGTGATACATGTTGGCACCTATATGTTTGTTTTGGTTGTGTTATTTGTTTGTCGTGGGTAAGAGGTAGGATTGTTACCTACTTACCTAGACTCCTGCTTTGTTGAGATATTGTCATGACCTTTGTGTTGCCATTTATGACATTATATTTGCATTTTAGTTTTCTCTATAGAGACACCGTTTGTTGTGATGATATCCATACGTCGCGCCCAATATTCCGCCATGGTGGGGTGTGACAGAAATGCCTGTTAAAAACTCATCAAAAGATTTTACTTTTAAAGTTCCCTGCCCAACACATCTTTGAACTACAAAAACCGGACAGTTTTACGTCAACAACTCATATAGTCTTTTAACACATTTATTTTTATCCGTTTATGAAACCGACACTCAACTTTGAAAATAACTCGACATCCTCATACTTAAACTTCAAAATCAGTCCATGACATATTTAAAAATCCATTTTATAGTCCCCGAGATTCGATCCAAATATCGACAACAATTATATATTGTGACGATACTCGTCTCCGGTACACGAAATAATCAAACTTACGTAAATTTTTGCTCGTTTGGAGCTACAAGTCCTAACTTATACCAAAACGAAGCTAAAAACATCCTCTACAACAATATCTAATTAGTTCATCTCAAACTCAAACTCATATTTTCAGAAAATTAACTTTAATAATCTGCTATAAAATATATATTTAAAAATCCTTCCAAATAAAATTTTCACCACATTTTAACCCCATTTTTACCACTATAATCATTCTTACACTACTAGTTTATATCATAACACACTAAATCATCCTAGATGATTAATTCATAAAAACCCAACTCAAAAATATCAACATGCAATCATAAATACTAATGTATATGAACATAAACACCTACATACAACAACAATTTAAGATCAAACAACAAGATTTTCATCCAAAAATGGGTTTTTCAAAAATGTCAATGCATGTGTAAGATTTTCATACCAATGGATAGAAATTGATGAAACTAAGATGGGTCTTTGATTAAAATTAAGAGATTCAAACAAGATTTTGAAAAATCAAGGGTTTTAGGGGTGGTGTGGGTGACGGATTGTTTAAGGTGGGAGAGGGGGGAGAGAATTTTTCTTGGCTAGTGGAAAATGTGTGTATTTTTGTGTTTAAATATCAATTTATATGGTGGAAGTTTAGGGTAGTTTTTTCCAATTGAGATTCTTTTGGACCAAAATGCAATTACTTGGTTAAAAAGCGGGAAATGACTATTAGTCACTTTTAAAAATATTTACGGGTCTCGGGTTTCATAAAAATGCTTCTCAAAACTTAAAAAACGCACACAAAATATGATATTATATAGTCCCGACACGACTTAATACGACATTAAAATAAAAACGTCAAAATATTAAACATCGACATGTTTAAAATGAAATGTAAATTTTCTCGGGCATCCGTCGATATCGTCATCACTAATAATCCTCGCAACTCGTCAAAACTTAAAAATAAAATTTCAATATCATCCAAATCAAATTACCAATCGTCATGACAATCAACCTCGTCAAAAATCTCAAAGATATACGTAAAAATATAATTAAATAATGACCACGGTTTTGGGTTGGTACATCCTACCTCCTAAAAGAGAGCGACGTCCCGGTGCTCAACCCACCTCATACTCACACTTCCACACTTCTAGAGTCAACGTGACTTCTTATCCTCAAGAGATACTCACGTCTTCACACCAGTCCAACTCAATTCTTATGATATCACCATATCTACAACTATTACAACACTTCAACTTTCAATTTCACCTTCTATTATGCTAATATTCCTTCATCATTCATACTCTTTCTACATCACTTTCTCAGTTTCATTCCTGCCCCAATACTCTGACAACGTACCCCACAACTATGTATGTTCTCAAATTACACCTCTTAACTACTGATATGACGATTATCACCGTATAAAGATTCCATCTTCACTAGTTTCCATTAGTCCTCATAGTAAAATATTTAGATATCATCATCCCAAGTTTCAATTATATGTTGATGTGATTGATACCAATTTCAATTACCATCGTTCAATTCGTCCTTTCACTCTGTTCATTGCTTTCCGAAAATACGCAATATTCCTTCTTAACTCAATTCTTCACACTTTCTGTAGAAATCTCTAATATCCAAAAGTCAATCTCAATCTCTGGTTCACATATAATATGTTCAAACCTTAATCAATACTCATACTTTATCACAATGATTCCCAGTATTCAAAAATTACTCTGCCTCTATGTCCTGAGGTTACACTCAAACTAAATACAATGAGATTATCCATAATTCTAACCAGTCACTTAAATACTTTCCATACTCATTTTCCACTTTCATTATTTCTAACAATCTCTATGTCCCGAACGTAGTGCTTGTTAGATCACTGAATTACTGTACCTTCCATAGTATATTATTACCTCTTCCTCATATCATATACTGTTTAAATAACTCCATTAGTCTCATACATTCAAATCTGAAATATATAATGGTCAAATCACTTCCTGATATCGTAATATATTTTATTCCAATCATTATGTATCAATACTTAAATTTGTAAAATCTCTTCAATACTACATGCGACACTCTCAGCACTCTAGGAATAATTAAATTCTCTTTTTACTCTGAACAATTCATTCACCACTGGTCCTTGCATTCTTAACACACTCTCTGATCTAATAGAAGAAAAATTAGATAATCACAATAACCGTTTTTGTCCCACAAAAACATACATCTCAACTTTCTCATTTCTATTACCATTCGATTTTAAAATTTCCAACAATCTGTTGATCTTCTTACTTTGATATTCCTTTTCTATTAGTTTATCAATGCAATTCTAACTTTCTTTCCATTCTATCCATTCTGCTTGTTGCTACCAATATTCCCATTATCTCAAGACTCAAGAGTCAATTCTCAATTACTTCAGAAACTTTATAAGCCCTTTTTCCTTCTCCTTCTTACTAAATACTCACTAGTTAATAGTGACAGTATCCACACTTATCCTTCATAATCGGAAACATACTTCATAATACAGAACTTTAACATATCTCATCTATAATTTACCGATTATTATTTCCAGGTCATCATTAAGTAATCCTTAACTCCTTCCTTTAAATCTCCGAATGGCATTTATACACAAGTCCTTCTTATTCTTATTTTCTTCATACTTGATTCCATACAAGTAATACTTTTCAATCCCAAAATAAATACCATAATGTCCAATCTCATGATCATATAAATCCCGTTACACTTCTTTATTCAAGTCAACACACTACTATTGCTTTCCTTTCCACTTGATATTATCCAAATATCATCATCGCAGCTCTATAATTCCTTCAGATTCCTCCAATACTAATTATATAGGCACAAAACTTCAATCTATCCCCAGCGTCCATAAACAACTTTCTCAACTACAAAATCAGATCTCACAACCACAACTTAAATATATGAATGGATTTCATACATTTAGTTCTTCTTTGTCAGCTTTATCCTTGGTTCAACAATCAGTGAAAACCTCCTGATAAACCTCCGATAATACTCAACTTACACAAAGGAATTTATAAGCTTCAGTCGGTTTCGTCAGTATCGACAAAGCCTCAATCGTTTCAATCTAGTCAGATTTTTACGATCACTTCAGCCATATATTGCACATTCTAAAACATCTATAATACTCCAACTAAAATTCTTATCCCAAGAATTTTTTTTACACACCATTCCTTTTTAATAACAATTTTCCAATTGTTAGAGAATACTTTTCTTTCCTTCAATCATCTATTCATCACACTAAACATTCACAATCAATAATGGACACCGATTTCTGGTGCTCAGTTTGTTCAACCTTACAGCAATCATCTTATTCACAAAACATCTAGCTTCTTTACTTTCTTCCGTTATTACTTCTCTGATGACTTACCCTTCCAGTCAAATCAGATTATCCTTATTGTCTCATATGCCAATCCTTACAGTCAAACATATTACCATCCTCAACTTCCTGATAATGCCATATAATAAAATTACAATCAGATTGCATAACTCCTATCACCAAGCTAACACAAAGCTTCCTTTTTCCCATGACTACAGTGAACTCTACCATTCCGCAGAATAATCACATAGTATCCTCAAGTACTAACTCATCTTCTCATTCCTTTCCGACTACTACTAGTAAAGCGCACAGAAAATTTGACTTATTGTAGTTTCCTACTACATATCTTCTCATCATTGACCAATAAAATCGTCAAATAGAAATTCCACTGATTACTCCCTGAAATCAGCACTCAATGTTCAACAACATTCCAATTTGATTCTTTCCACCTTTATTTATCATATCCTATGATATTCTTCCTTATCCTGGTTAACTTTCTCACAACTCTAGTTCTGTTAATTGCGCTATACTTCTTAAATTCCATAAACTCTGAAAATATTTCCTTAATATATATATATATATATATATATATATATATATATATATATATATATATATATATATATATATATATATATATATATATATATATATATATATATATATATATATATATATATATATATATATATATATATATATATATATATATATATATATATATATATATATATATATATATATATATATATATATATATATATGTATATATATATATTATTCTTCCATCGGTGAATTTCTCATTTCAACTAGTCGCAAATTCTTATCGGTTTCTCGTCCTCAGTTCTGGTAAAATCTAACATCTTCAAATCTTAATATATCCTCAATATCACCTTCAGAATTTAATAAAATTCTAACTCAATGATTACCAGATAAGAACACACAATTTACTCTATCTAAATCTCAAATCTTATCAGCATTTCCAAAATATAGGCTGTAATAGCATCAACATTCCCTTCATATTGATCTTCCATTATCTGAATAATTCCTTTATTCAATCTCCTTTACCAAAATGAAAACACTTCATTACCACAGAAATACCAATTTTTATACCACATTCCTTGTTATTCCTTCAGCAGCTCGACCTCCAGCTAGTTCGTACTTACATCAAGTAAATAGATAATTACTTACGTGGTATAAAATACATGTGATCTACACATCATACTTTCTCCTGCTTACCCGATTTATAGCAACTGCTTGAATACCATCTCTTCTTATCTTAGAATATTCAATTTCCAAGTTCACCTTCTCTTAGAGGAAATAAATTCCTATTCCTTATTGTCATTCACAACAATACCATTCCTTTACCCTTTTCTGCCACACTTAATTTCGAATCAGGATCAATCTTTAAATTACTATCTCTTTTCGTCGAGTTGAACATTCCCAAATGACTATCGATATATCAAACATCCATCAGTTACTCGAACTTATCCATATAGTTGCACCTTTCCAATTACCATCAATAGTCGTACGACACTCTTCACCGCATCTCTTCTCATTCCTAAAAATTTAATACACAGACATCCTTTTTTTTAAAAAAATCTTGCAGGATAACAACAACATCTCTAACTGGAACATCAACATCTTCCGTTTCAACAGCATCTTCAGTCTCAGCAGCATTTTCAGTCTCAGCAGCATCTTCAATCTCAACAACATCTTCAACTAAAACAGCGGGGTTTTCAATATCAACAACATCTCGTCTCCTCTCAGCACTATCAGCTTCAAACAATCTAACAACTATTCCCACAATCATATAATCTACCCTAATGGGTGGCAACCTTTGGAGACATATTTCAAGATACTCAGTCACACACACAGGAATCCCTGCTAATGGCAGAAACATATCTCACTCAACTCTTTTCATGTGATAACAGTAGAAAGAAACTTAATAAGTACACACATCGAGATAGAAAGAATAGGATCTTTTTATCAAGATATAACATAAATACTACATACGCCAACAACACAATACTACCTAAATTCCACAATCATCTTACAAGATAGAAGGTAACAAAAACACATCAAAATACTAAAGGGTAATAGTAGATTTCATCCATAAATCCGAGAAAATCGCAACAAAATCTTGTCACTAATGTCACTTACCCTTATCATCCTAAACAACAACAATAATAATAATCCATCACAAAACTACCTCACAACATCTAGATAATCCAAATACAACACAATAATACATAAACTGAAATACAACAAAGATCCATAACTACATCACTCCATAGGATGTGGTCCATCACTTTCTCCAACTTGGCTCGTTCTTGCTTCATCTTCATCTGGTCCTAACTTACAACACCTCCCTTTTGGATCTAAACACGGTGGGTTCCTAAATCCATACTTTAAAATCCCTCCTTGACTCGGCGGATCTATCATATAATGAGAATTAGCATACACCTCACTATCTTGAAACTTCCAATGTGGCTCAAGATACGGCCCAAGATGAGCTACGTATTCACTTAACCTGCGAAGCCTATCTATCTCTTTCTGATACTTCTCAAAATCAGTCCCATAACTTCTCACTTCTGCTCTAACCTCAGTTCTTCCAACCTCACTCTCAGTCATATAATTATCACTATCAGATTCTACAACATTTTTCTTATCATTCGTATCATCCTCGTAATCTAACCATCCACCTGAAATCTTATGATCACCTACATACTGATTCTGCAAACTCCATTGACCTACAGCAAATCCCCCATTCTTGACGTAATATGGTATGTCAGACATTTTCTAAAATCATAGAAAATTCAAAAGTACATAAGGTCATTATTCAAAAATATACATGCAATGCATGGTCATGCAAATGCAAATGAATTACGTATGCAAAATATATATGTATGCGATGCAATGATTATGCAAATGCAAATAATTTACGTATGCCAAATATATGTATGCGATTGCAATGCATTGCAAATGATAATTATACAATATTCATAAAAATGAAATTATGATGAAATTATGGTGAAAGCACTCCACGTCCTTTCATTAATACCAATACCTCATTGCAGTATTTACTTAATAAATACTCAAGAATTCACAACAATTATAAGGGATATATCTATAATAACAAAGCATAACAAAAATAAATAATCTTACCGGAGCCTTGCAGAGAAGTTGTGTTGCTTTTATAAAATACTTTCGACACCAAAGTTATAGTTTAGGACATTTTTCAAAAATAGACCTAATTCGCTATAACTAAAAAGCTCTGGTTACCAATCTCTAACACCCCCAATTTACATTGCGCAGCGGAAAATACACAATTGGGTGTTATTTACAAACTTCATTTCACAACTCTTTAAATGACCCAAAAACAGTATATTTAGGAATAATTATGAAAATAATTTAAATCAATGTCTAAAACCCTCAATCCCAAGTAAAATCAGTTTAAAATATATCAGAGTAGCGTACAGGTTCCCCTAGGATCTTAATCAAAACAACAAACCTTTTACCAAAATACTTGACCATTTACTGTATGTTTATGACAATAGGGAAAGAAATCTGTTTTAGACCGAATTACTACAAAAGCAATCCGCAATCCTTCTCCAGCAAGCTCCGCAATTCAACAACTTCAAGTACCTGAAATGCATGCTTAAAATCATCAACACAAATGTTGAGCAAGTCTATAGGTTTAACAAAACATAATTGAACACATCGTAAAAATCATTCACAATTGTTTAATAGAATTGTGGCCATATAATCTATTAATCAGGTATATCATATTATAGAAGTAGCTATTGAATTGTATTAAGATCTTGGTACCGACCCCTTAACTTAATCACACGCCAAATGCCAGCATAACTAGAAAAATTACCAGTGCCCCTACTAGGGTATTAATTGCAAGAATACCAATTCCCATTCACGTAAAATTATCCTTCCCAGCGGGTTACTCAGCGTAAAGCCCTGGTCTCAGATAGGGTTGTCAGCCCAATAGTACTATTATTAAAATAAGCGGCTATTCCCAACTCGCAACATCAAGTCAGACGATAGTTAACGGCTCATGAATTTAGGGTCGTATGCAGTTAGGTACTTATACAATTCATCTCATCAAAGGCAACATCGGGTCCAACAATTACTCATGACATGTGTTCATTTTACTTCAAATAGCATGTATCCCCCTCGCGGGTTTTAAAATCATTAAAACAAGTAGAAAGCGAGGCTATAGACTCACCTGAAATAATAGCAGTAGTAAGACGATCTTCGACGATAGTTGATGCCCGATAAACACAAAAACCGCAACCTATCAAATAAGGCGCGTTCATCAATAATAAACTAGATTAAAATCCATACTTAGTAATATCAAACTCAAAATCAATAAAATCAAAATCAATCCAAAATAAAAATAACACAAGTGACCTTTTTACTCCATTCTATATGTTTATTCTACTAGTTAATTTCCTTCGATAAAAATCTGCCGGTACACACCAAATGTACAAGCTCATTTACCCCACTTAAACACGTCAAATTTTTATGATACTAATCAGAAACTTCACTTACTATATGTAGAAAGGCCTGTTAAAAACTCATCAAAAGATTTTACTTTAAAAGTTCCCTGTCCGATACATCTTTGAACTACAAAACCGGACAGTTTTACGTCAACAACTCATATAGTCTTTTAACACATTTATTTTTCTCCGTATGAAACCGACACTCAACTTTGAAAATAACTCGACATCCTCATACTTAACCTTCAAAATCAGTCCATGACATATTTAAAAATCCATTTTATAGTCCCCGAGATTCGATCCAAATATCGACAACAATTATATATTGTGACGATACTCGTCTCCCGGTACACGAAATAATCAAACTAACGTAACTTTTCGCTCGTTTGGAGCTACAAGTCCTACCTTATACCAAAACGAAGCTAAAAACATCCTCTACAACAATATCTAATTAGTTCATCTCAAACTCAAACTCATATTTTCAGAAAATTAACTTTAATAATCTGCTATAAAATATATATTTAAAAATCCTTCAAAATAAAATTTTCACCACATTTTAACCCCATTTTTACCACTATAATCATTCTTATACTGCTAGTTTATATCATAACACATTAAATCATCCTAGATGATTAATTCATAAAAACCCAACTAAAAAATATCAACATGCAATCATAAATACTAATGTATATGAACATAAACACGTATATACAACAACAATTTAAGATCAAACAACAAGATTTTCATCCAAAAATGGGTTTTTCAAAAATGTCAATGCATGTGTAAGATTTTCATACCAATGGATAGAGATTGATGAAACTAAGATGGGTCTTTGATTAGAATTAAGAGATTCAAACAAGATTTTGAAAAATCAAGGGTTTTAGGTGTGGTGTGGGTGACGGATTGTTTAAGGTGGTAGAGGGGAGAGAGAATTTTTCTCGTCTAGTGGAAAGTGTGTGTATTTTTGTGTTTAAAATTCAATTTATATGGTGGAAGTTTAGGGTAGTTTTTGCCAATTGTGATTCTTTTGGACCAAAATGCATTTATTTGGTTAAAAAGCGGGAAATGACTATTAGACACTTTTGAAAATATTTACGGGTCTCGGGTTTCATAAAAATGCTTCTCAAAACTTAAAACGCACACAAAATATGATATTATATAGTCCCGACACGACTTAATACGACATTAAAATAAAAACGTCAAAATTTTAAACATCGACATGTTTAAAATAAAATGTAAAATTTCTCGGGCATCCGTCGATATCGTCAACACTAATAATCCTCGCAACTCGTCAAAACTTAAAAATAAAATTTCAACATCATCCAAATCAAATTACCAATCGTCATGACAATCAACCTCGTAAAAAATTTCAAAGATATACGTAAAAATATAATTAAATAATGACCACGGTTTTGGGTTGTTACAGATTATGACGAGACATATACACCGGTAGCAAGATTAGAATCTATTAGAACCCTTTTAGCCTACACTTGTGCCTTAGACTTTAAGCTTCAACAAATGGATGTAAAGAGTGTGTTTCTTAACGGTTCGATCAATGAGGAGGTATATGTGGCTCAACCTCCCAGCTTCATTGATTTTGAGAAACCGGATCATGTTTACAAGCTTAAGAAGGCACTTTATGGTCTTAAACAAGCACCTAAATCTTGGGCGTTTCTTGTTAAACATGAGTATACCATGGGAATGGTAGATAACACGCTCTTTACAAAGAAGAAAGGTTCTCACCTCATAATCCCGCAAATATATGTTGATGACATTATATTTGGCTCAACTTGTGAAGAATTGTGTGATGACTTTGCCAAAATCATGCATGATGAGTTTGAAATGAGTATGATGGGAGAACTTAACTTCTTTTTAGGACTCCAAATTAAACAAATGGACGATGGTATTTTCTTTAGTCAATCTAAGTATGCTAAAGAAATGCTAAAGAAATTTGGATTAGAAGAATCTAAACCAATGAAGACCCTAATGGCCTCGGATACTAAACTCACCGTAGATGATGATTGTGAGTCGGTAGACAACACAAAATATAGAGGTATGATTGGTAGTTTGTTGTACCTAACGGCAAGTCGACCGGATATCATGTTTAGTGTTTGCCTTTGTGCTCGCTTCCAAGAGGCTCCCAAAACCTCTCACCTTGAAGCGGTTAAGCGTATCTTCTGATACATTAAGGGCACTATACATTTAGGATTATGGTATCCTAAAGGGACCGGCGTAGAAACCATTGTCTACGCAGACTCGGATCATGCGGGAGACTATGTGGACCGGAAAAGCACTAGTGGTGTTTGTACCTTCATGGGTTGTTGTTTAACTTCTTGGTTCTCCAAGAAACAAACCGCTCTTGCGATATCCACCACGGAAGCCGAGTATGTGAGTGCCGGAAAAGCATGCCAACAAGCTCTATGCATGAAGCAAGCTCTTTTTGATTACGGGATTTGTCTTGATGATGTTCCCATCATGTGCGACAATAAGGTGCTATAGAACTTAACAAGAATCCCGTGCAACATTCACGAAGCAAGCACATAGAAATTCGTCACCATTTCCTTAGGGATAATGTTCAAAAATGGAACATTTCAATAGAGAAGGTACCCTCCGAGGATAACTTAGCCGACATCTTCACTAAGCCACTTAAGAGGTAACCTTTTAATTACTTGCGTCTTGGTCTAGGATTAATGGAACATATTCCTTAAATTGCTTTCCCTTTATTGAGTCTCTTATTTTCTTTTAAGTCTTTTATCACTTTGAGTCGTTGAGTCTCCTAAACTCTTCTTGAAAATCTTATCTTCTCATTTTCAAAATCCTCAAAGTCTCTTTCGAAAATGGTCAAGAAATGTTTTGACATTGTTAATTCAATCTAAAAACGTTTCTCATAGATTCTTGCTATTAATCTCGAGCTTACATAATTCATATGTATGATTCTCTCAAACATAGCAAGAACAAGATAGAATCATAGAGGATCATTGTGTCGTGACTTAAGGTCTTGTCTTACACACCTCCTACATCAATTTTTTTAAAATCCATGTATTTTGGTCAAATCCCTATTTGGTAAGTTAGTAAGTGTTCTCTTTGTCTATCTTTGCTTTTAAGCATATCCCTATGATAAGTTAGACTAGAAAAATAAGATTTGCTGAAAAATCTTCCTTCACCACCAAAACACAGCCTCTGTAGGCGGTTCCATATATGAACCGCGGTCCCTTATCAATAAGGAACCACCGGACGCAATAAGGAACCGCGTACAGGCTTCCTTTTTCGGGTATTACTGAAATTCCAAATTTGTTCCAACACTTTTAGGAATCTTTGCTTCAACCCTTTGACCATCCTAATAATACCTTGAGCCTTCCCTATTTAAACCATAAGCATTTTGCCATACTTCACATCCCAAAATGTCTTATTCTCCTAATGAAAGCCTTGATTCTCTTACATTTTCCCCAATTGCTTTCAATCCCAACTCACCCAAGAACACTTTCAATCCAAATTCACCTAAGAACACTCTTAATCATATTTCTCCTACCAAGGATGTTAATTGTGGAACATCTTTTCTTCCACCACCACCCTTTAGTGTTCTTCCTCCTGTCAATATTAACATCTTGCCATGGCACACATCTATGAGGAGTTGAGCTACATCAAGAGTCTCTTAATCAAGCATCCTCTTCACTTTGATTATGAGATCTCCACCAAGCTACCACCACCACATTCCTCCACTACCTTGTCTTTCATATAAGCATTGGTTGCTTATCCACAAGACACCTAATTCAAGCAAATCGTAGAATTCTAGATTAAATAGGATTAGATTTATGCTTTTGGCTTGTTTCCTCTTTCATACATCTTTGTATGACTCTTTTTATTTTATATGACTTCACTTGGATCTTAGTCTTTGTGTTTTCTTCTCTTTTTATTTTATTTTTTTGTGACCTATAGCTATCTCTTGTTGGTTGTCTCTTTCGTTCAACTAATCCTTCTATGTAGCTTGTCACCATATCTCGATTCCTCGGTGCCCCAAGCAAGGGGGAGTAAGCACCAAGGGGGAGTCTTTGCAAAGTCCGTCTCTTCAACACCGACTTGTGCAACCTTTTTGCTTCGACAAAGGGGGAGAAATGAATAAACTCGTATTCGAAAATCTTGTTTTTGTGTGATTGAGTTTATGTATTGTCGGAATCAAAAAGGGGGAGATTGTTAATGCAATAATGCCCTAAAAACGTTACTTGCATTTTTTGGTCTCGCATAGTTTTGATTACGACAATATGTAAAAACAAGCATTTACGAAAACAGTGAAAAATGAATTCTTGAGTTCAAGTATTTTTCATTTTACCCATTTTCACTTAAGGTATGAATAAAAAAGTACTAACCTTAATCAAGTGATCAAGTGATTTAATCTTTTCTTAAAACTCACTTTTTATTAAGTGTGACAAGTTTTTAATTAAACTTTCTTTTTAAGAAAATGTTTTATTAAATTAAATATTTGAAAATTTGAAAATGGCATATTCTTTTTTGATTTGGAATATTCTTTCAGGATATTTTATAATCAGATAAGACCTCCACCACAAAAGGACAAAAAGGGAGCGGAGTCTAGTCCGACGGTTCCCTAGCGCCTAGGCGGGTCCTTATCGATAAGGTACCACCGGCTGAGATAAGGAACCGCGGGCAGATATAGCCGTTGGCCCTTTGTCTTATAAATAGTGGACATTTCTCAGATTTTCAATTCACCTCTTTTGCACATAAATTTCCAGATTCAAACATACTTCTTAAATCACTCAAATCCTTGATCATTTGATTGATTACTACTTGTTTAGAAGTGAATCTATCTCATCCATCCATTCCTCTTCAAGTGCAAAGAGAAGAACACTATCATTGTGAAGTGTTGAGTCCACCACCAAAGATCCTTTGAAGATCAAATCTTATACATTTGTTATTGTGTCATAGTTGTGAAGATCCAAGTAGTTGTGTCTATTTGGAAGTTGTGTATGTACTAAGTATAGTTGTGTAGATTGGTCCTAGCTACGACCAGGGCTCGACTTTTAGCTTAGAGTCAGAAATTGGTTAAGCGACGTGTACGGTTTTCTCCACCATAAGGAGCTTGTTGTGTAGTGAACTCTCGAGTAAGGAGTACTCGATGAGTGGAGTAGGAACGAGGAGTGAGCTTCGTTGCCGAACCACTATAAATCCTTGGTGTTTGGTTTGATCTTTCTTTACCCTTAACTCTTTATATTCTTTATTCTTTGTGCATATGTATTAGTTAGTATTAGTTTAGTTACACTATCATTGTTCATATTGTACATAAGAAGATTTCACTTATTTCCTCAAGTCTAAGTTTTTGAGAAAAAGGAATTTTTGAAAACCATCATTTAACAAGTAAATATAAGAAACTATTCAACCCCCCCTTCTAGTTTCTACATGGTTGATGAAGGATTTTCTTTGTTGGGTTCTTCATTGATGGGTGTGGAAGTTAAAGGAATAGAAGGTGTAGGTGTTGAGGTTGTAGAGCTTGAAGGTGTTGATGTTGATGGCTTATCACAAGGTGGAACCATAGTAGGCTTTACCAAAGTAGTTTTGGGTGGTGAAGGATCATGAGTTTTCTTTCCACTCTTTGTTGTGATAGCATTGACATTAGCCCTTGGATTTGTTTGTGTGTTTGAAGGTAGAGCCCCTTGTGACCTTTGATTAAGAAGCATCATAAACTTTTTGTTTGTTTCCTCATGCATTCCTCTCATTCTTTTCTCATTTGCTTGGAACCTCATTTCATTCTCTTGATTCATCTTATGAAGAAGCTCAAAGGTGTTAAAATCATGTGGCACATTTCCTTGAAAACGTTGGGGTTGGAAAGGTGGAGGTTGATTGTAAAACCCTTGGTTGTTGCCTTGAAAGTGATTTCCTTGATTGTGAAAAGTATTGGGTGCTCTAAAGTTGTTTTGTCCTTAGTAATTTAGCCTAGGCCCTTGATTTCTTTGAAGCAATTGAGGAGGGCTGGGTTGATTTTGGGTGGGTGGATGGGGTGGAAATCCGGGTGGAACAAGGTATTTATTTGATTTGTAAGAGAGATTATTGGGGTTGATGTTAGGTTTGAAATGCTCTCTATGTTCATCTTGATAAGTATAACACTCAACTTGGTAATTTTGAACCTTGTCACATTGTTGGTAAGAATGAGGACCTCTACAATTCTCACATGAAATAGCAATGACATTCACATCATTGGTGGAATTTTTGTTCAAGGTGATTTCTCAAAGTTTCAAGAGTGTATCATTCATAGTATCAAACTTTTGAGAGAAAATCTTATCAAATTGTGGAGTAACACTCTCTTGCACCACATGGACCCTCTCATCAATTTGAGTGTTTGTTTGCACCATGGATTTAGTCTCAAAAATGTCCCATGCCTCTTGAATGGATTTGGAAAGAATATTCCTACCCGCGGAGGAGTTGAGGGAATCTTGATGATGTGGTCTTAATCCATTGTAAAAGGTATTGATTTAGTGAACTTCATTGAATCCATGATTGGGGCATTTTCTCAATAACTCCTTGAACTCTTCCCAAGCATCACTAAAGGTTTGGCTAGGTTTTTGTTGAAATCCAATAATTAGGTTCCTCAAAGCTGTGGTCTTAGATGGAGGAAAGAACTTGTTCAAAAACTTCTTAGTAAAGTCATCCCAAGTGGTAATGCTCTTACGTGGTTGTGTATCTAGCCAATATTAAGCATTGCCTTCTAAGGAGAACTGGATCAAGATCAACTTAATGGCATCATGGGGAACTTCATTGTACTTAATGGTATTGCAAAGAAATAGAAACTTCTTGATATGATCGTGTGGATTATCACTAGGTCTCCCAAAAAATGGTCGGTTTGAACCAAGGAAATCATAGATGTCTTAAGCTCAAAGGTGTTTGCGGGTATCTCGGGTATAACAATAGCATCGGCATATCCTTGCACATTGGATTGGAGGTGTTCCATCAAAGGTCGATTGTCAATGGTGGCCATGGCTTCTTGTGTGTTGTTCAAAGCATGATTCTCGGGATCGGCTTGATGGACGGTGTTATTTTTACTCTTTCTCTTTTTCTTCCTTTTCGGAGGAAGGGGTTGTACACCAAATGGTATTTGTGCACGCCCGCGGGTGAGCATGCAACTCAAATAAAGGAGTGAGAGAGAATCTCTCATTCGACTTTGGAAAAGAAGGGATTATCCTTTCTGAGGTTCAATAAGTAATATCCACAAGAAAGTATAGTATATGTAAGTAATACTTGGGTGCAAGACCCCCAATCAAGCTTTCCTTCTTAGAATACGCACTAGTGAACGGGGGGGGGGGGGGGGTAGGTGGCACGAAGCACTTAAGTACCTATTAACCCTTAGACGGCATTTTATAGCACGCCGCCTTTCTATTCACTTTGTAGTTTGTATTCTTCGAATTCTTTCCTATTGGAAGTATTTATCTATTCTTGCTTTAATTAAATTTGATCGATACACGTGTCAAGGACCGGAACGCTCGCGAACACGGTGTATTGCAAAAGCAATACTTATAGAAGTATGTGTATTGAGTGTTCGTATAAGTATACGTATCTACATATAATAATATATCAAAAATATTTTTGTATTTATTGGGTTTTTAAAGAAAATACTATATGTACGTAAAAACCGATGAATACCAATAATATATATTTTTGGGTGCAATCTCTTAGGAAAAAGATTGTTTTTTTAAGTTTTTTATTTTTTTGGTTCAATTCTTTTGGAAAAGAATTGATTTTGTTATTTTTTAGTTTTTATATTTTTGATTTTTTTTACTTTTGGATTTATGATACGTAAAAATAACGTCCACTCGGGGAATGGATCCCAAAATCCAATCGAAACCGTCAATCAATACTCTCTCGTAATGTCATGCCCCGGCAGCGGCGCCATTTGAAATTGAGTATTTGTAAGTTCGTTTATTCTCGATTCTAGACAAATTGAAAGGCCTACTAATGTCGAGCTTTAAATTGTTCTTGGTTGATAATGGTTATTTGGATTCTATGTCTAATTCAAACAATCACGTAGAAAAATGAAAATATTAAAGCTACGTATCTGTAAAACAAAGTGCCAGTTCAAATTGTAATTCACAAAGTACAAGAATTTAATGCATGAAAAGTAAATTGATTAAAATGTAAACTAAATGAAAGTTAAGGTGAAACAAACCCTAATAATGGCAGAAATATTTTCTCCCTAGCCGCCACTCTTAGCCTTAATTTCGTTTCCTTCCCGCTCTCTTTAACCTTCTTTCGTTGTTAATTGATCGTATCATAACATTAATTGATTACGGTTTGGTTGAAGGATTTAGGGTTGGTTGTCGTTTTTAGGGTTTCTATTGGTTGTTTTAGGGTTTTTTATTTCTGTCTTGTTCATTCTTGTTTGTATTCCTTTTTTAGATTTGCTGTTTGAGTCGTGGGTTGTTTATGCTCATGTAAGGTGTCAAGGCGGGTTGGCTGGGATCCTATTTTTTAGGATCTGTTCGTTTGGGATTATTAAACAGGTGTTATTAGGGTTTTTTGGGTTTATTGGTTATGATGTCTGAGTTGGATAATCAGGTTGATATGACGGCTCTTTCTGATAGGGTGCAGCGATTGAGAGCAATTATGGCGGACTCAACACATGCTAGGGCTCCTAACGCGGGGGTCTCATGTGGTGAGCATGCTGGGTTCTCGGGAGTTGGTAATCATACGGCTGAAAAGAATGGCGCGGTTGATATAATGAATGACATTAGTCAGGGGCAGCTTAATAGGCAGCCGTCTGCTGCTAGGGTTTCGTCTGAGGATGATGTTACTGCCGCTGCTGGGATTCACGTTACTGCTGCTGTTAATGCTCATATGCAGGTTACGCCGGTTATGTGTGACTTGTCCAAGAAGGCTAGTAGTAATGGTGGTGATATAACTGGTGTGCAAGTTAACCATGATGCGAGGATTGGGAGTTCTATGGCTAGGAAGAATGAGGTCGGGGTTCAACATACGCCTGGGGCTGGTTCTTCATCAGTTGGTGTTTCGACCTCATATGCATCGCTAGTGCAGAATAAGCCGGTGTGTAAGCCGGTTCATATTAAGGAATTGCATAATGACGAACAAGTTGTTGGGGCTGCTGTAACTCTTCCGTATGATGCTGTGGAAGGGATTCGGGCGCATCTTAATAACACACTGTTTGGGTATTTCATTGGGAAGCGTCTTGCGTTTCCGTTGGTAGAAAATTATGTGAAGAATGTATGGGCCAAATATGGTTTAAAAAGAGTTAAACTTCAGGATGAGTTCTTTCTTTTTCAGTTTGATTCTAAAAGTGGTATGGATAGGGTGTTGGAGAATGGTCCGTGGTTGATTCGACATGTTCCGTTAATTCTGAATGTTTGGTCGTCTATTATGGATTTGCATAAAACAGAGATTAAGAAGGCACCGGTGTGGGTGAAACTTCATCATGTGCCTATTGATGCTTATTCGGAGATTGGTCTTAGTTTGATCACAACTCAAATTGGAAGACCTATTATGCTTGATTCTTATACTAGCAGCATGTGTATCAACCCGTGGGGTAGGAGTACTTTTGCCCGTGCTCTTATTGAGATTTCGGCTGATGATGCTTTAAAGAAGTCGTTGGTCATTGCTATTCCGATTGAGAAGGATAGAGGGCACAAATTGAAGACTATTGACATCGAGTATGAGTGGACACCTCCTAGATGTTCTACTTGTCTTATTTTTGACCATATTGATGCTAAATGTCCTAGGTTGCCTAAACAGGTAGTGGTTGAGAAGGTGGTTAGCAGGGAAGATCATAAGGTTGTGGAGGATGATGGTTTTCATGTAGTTAAGAACAAGAAGAGCAAGGGGAAGAATAAGCAGCAACAACAAATTTCTGGCATTAAACTTACGAAACCAGCCCTTAATATTAAGTATCGTAATGTTGAGAGGGGTGAAACGTCAAAGACAAGTGATACCGGTCAGAAGAAGGCAACTCCCCTGCTTAAGAAGGGTTTCTTGAATAACAAAGCCTCGAGTTTTGTTGCTAAGCCTAATAATACGGAGAAGAGTTCTCAAAACTCTTTTAGTGCTCTTTGGGATAAGATAGATGATGGCACCGATTGGGAAGATGGTTCTAATATCAAGGAAGATGTGGTTAATGCTAGTGATAGTGAGGTTGAAGAAGTCATATCGATTGATGATCGGCATGGTGCTCGTCAGCCTGATGTTCGTTCTAAGTGTTAGCCTTGATGTCATTTTATTTTCATTGTTCATGCACCTTTAGGTGGTTTTTTCCTATTGGTGTTATTTGTTTTGTAATTGTTTGTAGGATCATATGGCATGTCATATGATTTAGTGGTTGTTCAAGCTTTTGCTTGAGGTTAATGTAGCATTGCAGCTACATTCCATTGTACTTCAACGCTTTTGGGAATATATTTTACCGGGGTCTTGATTCCCCTTTACCCAAAAAAAATGAAAGTTAAGGACTGAAAGTGTAAAATCAGGAACTATAAGGACCGAATATGAAAAATGTAACAAACTAGTTAACAAACTTAACAAATTGTAAAACAGACTAACTGAAATCGTAACAACTTGAAATCCAGGGTCTAATTTTTGCAAAACCTAAAAAAATAGGATTAAGAAGCTGATTACAAAGTTTAACAAAAACCAAGGACTGAATTGCAATTAAAATGGAACTTTTGACAAAAATGGGTTATATGAATCGAATAAGCTCAAATGAGCTTATTACTCATCCAAATTCAGTCTAGTCTTTTGCAAACAGCTTAAAACTCAAAATAAGCTAGGCTGGTAACAGGATTTTGCTTAAAAGCTGGTAAAACTCTAGATAGCTTATCTCAATAAGCCAAGAATAAGCCCATTTGAAATCTAAACATCCACAATTCGATTTTCTTGCAAAAACTGTTTAATCAATGACCACAAAGCTTGGAATGTCTTTCAGAATTGAAAATGATCTACTGTTTAAGCTATAATCTTCAATAAGCCAAAAATAGCTTATTTGACCAAGTTTGACCAAAAACTCAAAAAGCTGAAAATCTCAGGAATTGCTTATGACATGTTTGTAAATTGATTTGTGAAAGAAAATCAACAGATTTATGAAGTGGATTTTGAGAACTAGAAAATCAGTATGAACTCTATTACAGAAACTGGAGTTTGCTAATAAGCTGACTAAAAAGCTAATTTCTCATTCAAAAGCTAAACTGTATTGTTTCCAATTAGGCACTGAAACTTAAGATGTTAAACTACAAATGTGAAAAGGTTTCAGGCAAAGTTATCCAGTAACAAAGAAATGCCAAGGATTCCAAATAAGCTAGTTTGCTAATGAATTTGTTAAAAATCTTGACCCAAAGTTTTTACACTACCATTTGCCTTTTTGACTTGTCTTTTGACTTCAAAACTCTACCAAAATGTTAACACTATATGACTAAGTGTAAATGAACACAAAACAACAGTTTTAACAAGCTGAATATCCAAAAATCACATAAACCAAACACTGCTTTAAAATCTGAACAAGAACTTTTACAAAGACTTTTTAAACTCTAGTGAATGACTGATTTAAAGGCTTATCAAACTTTACTCTATAGATGAAATGAAGCAATTTAGACTGAAAAATTAACAGGTTTACTTGTTTAATAATAGAATGAACACTAGAGAGCTATTACTGATGAAAATCCAGTTTTAACTAAGTAAAACTGAGATCAAAGATGTAAATCAACAAGTAAGCTATCACACTAACACAATTAAGCTATAAGCAATCTAAACACACAATCAGTTCAGCAAGTAAGCTTATTCTATGAATTGAGCATGCATTGACATTTTAGAGGAACAAAAATAGGAATTTAGAACTTTTTAGCATTAGGCCTCCGTTGTAGGAGTAGAGAGGCGCCGAGTCTTCTAACAAACTCTAAACCACCAATTATCAACCTCCAATTACCATCAACATCATCATGATCAGCTACAATAGATTCCCTTGCTACAAATGCTGAAAATGACTGAAAATGATCTTCAAATAGATTCTGAACATCTACAAGTCTTCAAAACGTCAACAAGCTTCCATTGATCATGGAAGATCAACAGAAACAACACAGAATCACAGGAATCAAAGTAATGAAGTAAGGAGAATGAGATTTAGTGAACTAAATTTTTGAATTTTATTTATAGAGGGAAAAGTTGTTAGAAGTGGTTACTAACTACTAACTGACTCTTAGGTGTGTGTCAAGCACCTAAGAGTAGTTACTACTGAATTGGAGAACTAGAAATGAAAGGGAAAAGTTAAGTGTGTGTTTATCACACCTATAGTGTACCTATACAAATGAGCTAACTATCATCTATTTATAGTGTGAAGATGAAGGTCAGTTGGAGTGGATGACGTGTTATGTCCAATCTCTGAGCTCCACGTGTACTAATTTGCTTAATTGTGAAATCCATCTCAAGAACATATTTGGGGGTTTTTGCTTGACTTAATTTCAGCATGATTGGATGCGAGGAATGGATTCGTCTCTCATAATGACGCAGATTTCATGTTCATGACTTTGCTTGATATGCCTTGTAGCAAATTTCCACTCCTGGGCGCGTTTTGATTTTGAAGGTACATGTGGCAGAATTTTATTGGCTCTCAGCTTTTCACTCGGATCATTATCCAAAATGGATAAAAGTATTATTGAGTGGCGAGTTGTTATTGGCTGAAATGAGGCTAATGGGTTTAACTGTTGAGATTGAGTATTTATTGCTTGGCGGCGGTAATGGGGTGATGTGGTGATCCATGTCACCTCTTTTCTTCTTTCTCATTGATTCTTGTATGTAAACCCAGATCAAGCACAAAGTTAGTATGAAAATTGGCAATTTAAGTCCCTAGACTTTGGCAGAATCTTCATTCGAGCTTGGAACTTCATTTCTTTGACATATTTGATCCTTCAACTTTCATCTTGAATATTTGAAGCCCTTTGACTTGTTTGACTTGAATGTTGACGAAGTTTGACTATGATCTTGTCTTTTCCAAAATTTTCACTTTAGTCCCTCATCTTTTGAATGTTGTCAAGATAGGTCCTTTGTCTTCTCATGGCTTATCATTTTTTATCCTTCTCTTTTCTTTTCATCATGTTTTAGCTTGATTTCACTTGTTTGCTTCAAATTTGTATCCTTGTTACCTAAACAAGCACAAACACAAAACATACCACATAATACTGCTTTATAACATAAAAGTTAAGTATTTGCTATGTGTTTTAGGGTGATTTGTTGAATTATTGATATGAGATTTTGCTCATATCAATTCTCAACTCAATAACTTGCATCATATTTAAGAATGATGGTAATACATTTCCCTCAAGAAGAAGTCGACTTCTATCCTAGTCACGGCATAAATATAAGAATATAAGATAATTAAATATGCAAAGTTATGTTATTAAATTTTTGTTAGTACAAAATTTTATTTTAATAACTAACCATATGTATTACGGGAAAAGTTCTATGAAGTCTCCTTTTTTATCAAATATTAAATGGCTCCATCTAGACCCTCCAACCCATTAACTACCTACGGTCCAAATTAAAACAAATAAATAAACAAAACACCCCTATTCCACCTAATGGTTCTCCATCTCTTTCCTTCCCACACACAACCACCACCAGCCCCACCACACACACAATCGATGCCATCCGATCTGATAACCACAACAAAACCACCCATTTCCGGCGAGATCAACACGGATCCACCATTTTCCGGCGAGATTACAATAAACCCAGTTCTCCAACGACTTGCACCATTTTTCGGGCGAGATCCACGAAATACCCACTTCTCTGGCGACCTTCACAACAAACTCACCTTTATCCGACGACCTCCACATTAAACTACCCTTTTCAAGTGACTTCCAAAACAATCCACCATCTTCAAGGTCTGCATTTCGGTTTTCTGGTCCGCGACTTGTTTATTCAAGAAGTTTTCTTAAAAATGCAGATACTATACTGATGACAAACAACCATATTCCAGCGACCTTCACAACAAGCCACCATCTTCCATGTTACTGAAAATGTAGATGCTGATGACGATGTTACTGAAAAATTTAGTTGCCGATGTCGATTTTTACTGAAAATGTAGATGCCAATACAGGTGTGGCTATTTGTAATACAAGGTAATAACTTTCTAACATAATAATCGTGACTCATGTATGAGTCACCGTGACTTATGCATGAGTCAACTTGGTGACCCATACATGAGTCACGGTGACTCATACATGAGTCACGGTGACTCATACATGAGTCACGGTGACTCATACATGAGCCACATATGAGTCATGTTGACTCATATATGAGTCAGTGACGAGGTCGCCGAAAAAGTAGTTTTGTTTTCGAATTCGTCGGAAAAAATGGTAGATTTATTGTGGAAGTCGCCAGAGAACTGGGTTTGTTGTGGAACTTGCCGAAAAATGGTGGATTCTTGTAGACCTCGTCGAAAAATGATGGATTTGTTGTGGAAGTCGCCAGAGAACCGGGTTTGTTGTGAAACTCGCCGGAAAATGGTTCGTCTTTGTGAAGGTTGTCGGAAATAGGTGGTTTGTTGTGGTGGTGGCTGGAAATCGGTAAGTTTATTGTGGTGGTCGCCGGAAATCAAGGATGGGACGTTGGAATCCCCGTTTGTTTTTTTGAAAGAGATGGAATGTTTTGGTGCGTAGATGGTAGGTTATGTTTTTTTTACGGGTGAGATGGGTCCAGTGGGCCTTTACTAAAATAAGGGACTGTAAAGATCTTTTCCCATGTATTACATATAAAACAAATTTTCATACTAAAAAGAATATTAAAAGAATCAATATACACATTAGTAATGCATGATGTATAACGTAAAAAAAAATAAAGTTATAAATTAATTTTTTATATTTACGAGTAATATACAGGTACTAATACACACATAAACATAATTAATTATAAGATAAATACATCTCATCATCTCTTTTTACGAAAAAAAACAACACATTATATAACACTAACAAACATAATTTTAATATTTATATAAAAAAAATCACATCTACACAATTTACAAGCTTACTCTAGCCAGGAAAAAGTTCTACATAGACCCTTTCTTTAGCATAGACCCAATCAACCAATCATAACCACCCATTTTTTTCATCTAACAACAAAAATATATTTTTTAAAAATTCAATATCTCACAAACCGTTAACCGTTACGCAAAACGAAACATACCATCGTGACGAGAATTAAATCATCTTTCAAACGAGGGGCACATGTATATACTTTCGACGAACTTTTTTTTCAACTTTTTTTCTTAAGTCACGTTTGAAAGAATCATATATGATTCGTCACGAAACATATATGATTTTCAGAAAATCATATATGATTCATATCACGAATCATATATGATTTTCTGAAAATCATATATGATTCGTGACGAATCATATATGATTCGTGACGAATCATATATGTTTCGTGACGAATCATATATGATTCGTGACGAATCATATATGTTTCGTGACGAATCATATATGATTCTCTCAAACGTGACTTAAGAAAAAAAGTCGAAAAAAAAGTCCGTCGAAAGTATATACATGTGCCCCTCGATAGGAAGATGATTTAATTTTCGTTGTAATGGTGTATTTTTTGTCACTTACGATTTACCGTTTGTGAGTTATTTAATTTTTAAGAAAAAGGTGGAAAGTTAATTTGAATGAATGTGATTGGTTGATATGGTCTATGCTAAAAAGAAGGTCTATGTTGATCTCAACTCACTCTAGCCATACTTCAAGTGATGCATTCTCCACAACTACGACAAGCATAATAATTAATATTATATTTAACACACCTCATCATCACAATTTGCAAACAAAAATAGGACAACAAAATTCAATTGAACTTGAATTATTAAGTCTTGCATCTAATTTTAAATTGTTATTAAAACCCTATTAAAATCCATAATTTTATATCAAAATCGATTACCTTAAATACCCATCAATCAAAATCGATTTTAGAAATTAAAATTGGTTAATAAACCAAAAACTGTTTCAATAACTATAAATGATTTCAAGGCAAACTATTTCAATAACTAAATAATTTCAAGGCAAAGAATGGCAAATAATTAAAGAATGATTTTGATATAAAAGATGTATGAATTTGTTCGTGGATGATTAATTCTATTTGTAACTTAACATCGAATATATATAAAACAAAAATGAGATGCGGTGGAAGTAGAAAAGAACGTTGCATGTTGATTCTTTATACAAATCTTCAACATTTTTATGGTTGTAAAAATAATAGAGATATACATGATGGCTAGGGATTTGTGAAAGGATAAGAGAGAAATGGCTAAGTTTCTACGCATATAATTTTAACCTTTGATCCAATGGTCAAAATTAATTTTAAGTCGTTATGTTAGTCTTTACATAACAACTTGTTTTACATAGAACATTACACATATAACATATACATGCTATAAGTAACAATATCTCTCGATCAAAATACCTTAGTTAAGACATCTTTTTAAGTAAAAATTATCTTCATAAGTTATTTTCAAGAAAAATGAATAATCGAATAAAATTTACTCTTTAGAGAATCTAGTTACAAGGTATTTATCGTGTCACGCGAATATCGTACCGGTATATTAAAAGAAAATGTAGTTTGATAATACTTATGCTGAAAGAAAATAAAGTAAAAAATAATCACCTCTGTTTAGATGAATGATAAAGTCATTTGTTGTTATAAAACCAAATTCTTTTCATCTCAAAAAACGATTTTTACTTGCAAAAATATGATAAATTGGCATATACGTAAGTAATGTAAGTTTGGTTCATAAAATATCAACACATCAATTTGTCTATACTTTTAATAAACATATCAAATGATTAATCATTTTTTTCTGTTAAAAAAAACGATTGTATTAATTTTAACTATTAAAAGTATTTTGTTTGAACAACTAATTATTTTGTAAATTAAGTTATTATAACTATATATTGTTTTACATTCACTTATGAACAGTATTTTTATTAAATAATAGTTTCTTTATTTTTTTAATATTTTTTCTTTCTTTGGCACGAACTACTTTAACACTATCACATGACACATACGTTTTTTACATTTAACAAAACTACTTCATCTCCTAAACACAATAACTCTCGATGTGTCTCCCTCTCTCTAAACACAGATCCACCGCTCCCCATTATCTTCCATGCTATAAAATACGTGCCTCCTTCATTGTAAAAACCGCATAAAATACATATAAACATTAAATACACGAAAATATGAATTAATTAAAACTTTATATTTAATTAATACACGACACGTATCATGAATATAATAAATAAATGCAAGTCATACGTAGATTAATTATTTATTTACGACAAGTATTACATATGTAAATTATTACACGATAAGTATTTACGTATAATACTTAAAACACGACAAGAATTAAAAACAAGTTAAAACACGAACACACATTACTAATAATAAAAAACGGGAATGTTTATAAAATACGAAAAACATTATATACTTTAAGGGGTGTTTGTTTTCGGCCGGTTTAAGAAGAACAAAGGGAGGCCCAAGCCCGGCCCGTCAACCCATTTACTTGTAGCAAAATAATCTTCCAGAGAGTCATTTTCCATTTTACAAAAACCAAAATAAAACCCTAGCTTGTCCTACCTAGTGTGGCCGCCGGTTTTTGCAAGGAAAAGGGAGGGAGAAAAAGTGTCTTGATCTTGGATATTTGTGGGTTCGTGTTCGGGTTTTATAATCCTTATTATATACACATTCGGTAATATTTCAATCCTTATTTTCTTAATTTTTCAAGAATCATTTGATAAGCAATTAGTTATTTATAAACATGTAAAATGGGTAATTAAGGACAAGGATTAAAACAGGATTGGAATGATTTTTGGTTGGGTTTGTCATGAAAACCGACAGCAATAGGCTCTCGGTGGGGTTTTTCCAGCCAGCCGAGCCCAAAAGGGGGGGGGGGGGGGGGTGTGACAATCCGTCAATTTACGATTGATATTTTATTCTCAATATTATTTAAAAACAATTTACAATATGAACTCACATATTTTGGGAAGAAATTTGGATTTACGTCTTGGAGTAGCATCGACTACGTCTAAACCGGAGGATTCAACGTTACGTGCTTACGTTTACATACACCGTCTTTGGTGACAGTCCGACATTTCAGAAAATAAATTTATCTGAGAATATTATTTTGGAGTTTTAAATTTGTGTTGGTTCATAAACTCACAAATTTACGAGAAGAGACTAGGACTTACGATTTTATTTTAACGTCCTTTACGACTAAACCGGAAACCTTAGGATTACGTATTTACGTTTTCGAACTCCGTTTTTGATGGAACAATTTTTATTAGATTCGTTTTGTGACGTCGATTCATAATTTATAAAAACGTTTTTCGTAAAACGACCCGAGGGCACGCAAATCGAGGAAACTAGAATCGAGGAGTACCCGTAACTAAATGGGATGAGACAAGTGGGACACTTGTCCCACCCCACTTCAAAACCGGCCAACATTAGCTAAAATACACTTGAGGTGTCAAGTGTAAGCTACACTTCATCACACTTGTCAATTTAGCTTCCATTTGAAGCTAACCATTCCACTAACTTCAAAAACTAGCAAATGGTTTTCACTTTCATTTTCCTTACATGCAAATCAAACACAAAACTCTCTCTCTAACTACATTCTTGCCGTCCCATATAGCCTCCAAAACACCACCTTCATATGATTTTTAACCACAAAATCCTATGTAATTTACACCTATGTTGAAGCCCTTTCAAAACCCTATTGATTGGTGCAACTTATAACATCCATGGAGGAGTTTTCATGGTGTCATGTGGCTGATTTTCCACAAGGAGTCCATGGAGCATGGTGGTCTTGAAGATGGTCATGGTTGTCTACAAGTTTCTTCATCAAAAACCATGTCAAAATCATAACCTACATCAAGTTGGTGGTATAAAGATTGTCCTCCTCATCTTCTTGTTATTTTCATTATGTAAACATGTATTTTATTTCCTATTGTATATATTTATGATGATTATATGATGATAAAAATGTTATGTGGGGATTTGTTGTTGATAATCATGGATAAAAAGGTGAAAAACCATATGAAACAAGGTTAAAATCTTGATTAATTTGCATGGCTGTATAAAACAGTAAAGAACCAAGTGGTAAACTGATAATATGATGAAGTATAACCCATTTACAGTAAGCTATGGGTCTTGTACACATGTGAGAGTTGGCCATGCAATGGAATCAAAATAATGAGTGAGATATGATCAAAACAAGTTTAGGGTATAAATCTGAAGTTACTGTTTTGGACGATTTTTAGAAAATACTTAAAGGATGATTCAACAGTAGCTATAGAAGAGTTAAATGTAGCAAATATCATGTAGTTTATGTGATAAAAATTTGAGCTTCTATCTACATGTAGAACTCAAGATATGACATTTTTGGTGAAGATGAAGTTAAAAATCAGATTTTTGGAAATTAAAGAATAATACTATTATATAAGCACTCACATTTTAATATATAAAATGTAAATAAAAACCCACTAACTTATAAAACTTATTTATATAAATATATAAAAGGTGTAATAAGTGTATAAATGATGAAAATGGAAACTTGTTAAGTTTTATAAGTTATAAAACTATAAACATGATTTTTACTACTTTTTCGGCTATTGCCGTAAAATTAACGTTTTTGTTAAATAAAACTTAGATGGTTGGACCCGTCTAATGAAAACTTTATAAAACTTATATACTGATATATAGACATTTATAACAAGTAAAAACCGACAAAACCCGAACTATAGGGCATACGGACATTAACAAGTTAAATAAACATATTGGACTAATAAATGGACTAAGTAGGATAAAAACTTGTAAAAAGAATCTATTGGGCTTAACCCATTTAGGCCCAACTTGGAAAGTATACATACTGATAATATAGGTACAAAATGGACTAAAATAAGTTAAGTAACTTATAATAAGCTTATTGGGCTTAAGACACGTAAACGGGTAAAACTAGTAAACTAGTATAAAAGTTATCGACATATAACACTAAAAGGAGTAAACGAGAATATGTAAACCCACTTGATCATCATATATATATAATCATCATATGTATACATAGATGTTATTTTATGAAGTCATTGGACAAACGTCTAAGACCGAGTATTATTTGTCTAGGTTTCCGTGATTGAAGCACGTACCGTACGTCCGAATTGCCGATAACCCGCCTTCCCACATCAACGTGAGTTCATAGCCTCGCACTCTTTTAAATGTTTTATAAATGCTTTATAAACCCGCGAGGGAGATAACATGTTAGTTTTTATAAAAGTTTGGACCCCATTTGTCCCGATTGTTTGTTTATTGATTTTGGACCCGAATGATTGAATGACCCGATTGTATGACCCGATAAATGATTAATGGACCCGATAGATGAAATTAAATGGATTATTAAAGTTAGGTTATGTCACTAAAAGTCCCATTAGCATGAATTGTGAACTACCGGGAGTTGGTAGACGCTTATGCATTTAATAGTACTATTTGGGGACGATCACCCCAGTTCGCGCCTTGACGGTTGATCCCCGTCGTGCCACATTGATTGGTAAGCGAATTTATGTATGAGAAGATTTCCAATAGCGTGACCTTTGTGACGACACGCTACTTTAGATGGGCAAAATTGGTATCGGGTTAGCTACCCGTTTTGGTTTTAGTAAGGTAACAATGTCATGCGGCTTATAATAATCCAATCACCAAAATATTACTGGACGCTTCGAATTACGATGTATTGCCTGACTAGCAATACTGGGTCATACTATTGATATTATGATTGCATTTTGGTTTTCATAACCATATTCATATAACGGTTTTTATTTGATTTTATACAACGTCATAAGACGTATTGTATGATGTTTTTACGACATTTGCTCGTATATTGATTTTAAGGCAAATGCCTATATTATGATTTTCGATAAGGATTTATATAAAATGATTTTGGCTATTTTTCGGCCTATTACAATGATTTGTACGAATTGATTTTTGGTACTAATTTTATACCAAAGTTATATTGATGGAATTTATTAAACTCTATGAATTCACTCGGCGTTATCGCTGACCTTTTCTTTTAACATGTTTTATCTCAGGTACTTGAAGGTAATTCTCGGGAAGACAACAAGAATTCATGGCCCGCACCTAAACTATATTTTTCCATTCAAATACTTTGTAAAACTTTGTATGAAATAAAATGACTTGGGACCTATGTAACTTTGATGTTTATGAATGGAAATGATTTATTATTAAACGACGCGATTTTTATGCGTTGTCTATGATGTGAGTAATGTGCTATCCCGTAACACCAACTAGTCTTCCGCTGAACTGTGTTGTATAAATTTGGGGGTGTTACAGGGGGTCTCGGTGGCTGTTTTATTTTGTCAGCCGCAACACCAGGGAGCCCAGCAGGGGCGTGTTTGGTTTATCAGTGGCAACCGAGAGCTTACATCTCTCGGTGGAATTATTATGCAGACAGGGGGAAACCGGCTCAGCCGGTGGGGAAAGCTGCACCTGTAGTAGCTAAAACATACTGTCGGTGGGAACCAGTTTAGACCAAGAAGTCCACTACCTTGGGGGCAGTGGCTAATAATGGGGTGCAGAGGGGGAAAAGCACCACAACCGGGGGCAAGGGTTGCGGTGTTGGTGTTTGGATTTTGTGTTTGTGGTTGGTTTGTCTGATCGTGCAACCGAGACCATTAGGGTCTCGGTGGGGTTGTTATGTAGAACTCGGCTAAACCGAACCAATGGGTGCTTGGCTATATTTTTGGACTAAGCTAAGTTAAAACTTTTAATAATTATATATTTTATTATTCATGACATAATAAATATTTTATGTATTTATTCAAGAAATTAGTCATGACATTAGTAATAAATAATGTCGGACTTAGCTTATTTTGAATTAATTATTTTTAACCATGGTCTAACTAAATTAATTTTTATATTTAATTTAATTATCCAATTATCAGTTGTGGTAAAATTTTATTATTATAAAATCATGTATATTATTAATTATAATAACTTATAAAATCATGTATCATATAATTAATTAATAATTCTTATTTTAGACTAAAGTATTTATTATTAAATAAACTTTACTATATTATGACTTAAGTAATCATGGTTTATAAAATATGTTCATTTAGCTTTAACTTATATCTTATGCTTATTAAACAAGCTTATTATTATTTATGGAAACATACTAATTATGGAAATATGCTATTTATGGAAATATGTTATTTATGGAAACATACTATTTATCGCAACATGCTATTTTTGGAAACTTACTAATTATAGAAACTTATTTTTTTGGAAACTTACTATCTATGGAAACTTGCTATTTTTTTGGAAAGTTACTATATATGGAAACCTGCTATTTTTGGAAAGTTACTATATATAGAAACCAGCTATTTTTGAAAGTTACTTATTATGAACCATCAAGTATAATAACACATACAACATGAAATACGTTAATCAAGAACATATGAAACACTAAGAATTTCATGATAAAACACGAAACAGTAAAACAAGTCAGGAACATGTAAAAACAAGTCAAGAACAAGTAAAACAAGTCAAGAATAAGTAAAGTAAACTAATAATCTGTAAGTTATATATTGAACATACAACTCATTCACGTCCCTTATTATGTAGCACTCGTGAAGTCGGAGTAGGACTTTCCATCATTTTATCTGTCATCGTTTACTGGACATAAGGTACGGATATTCCGTCCTTCAGTAAGGACTTTCCTTTTTTATGTATGATTAGGATTCCCCGTTTGCTGCCATCTATTTTCCCTAGTAGTTCCATGTCATTAAACTTTTTAGTAATTACCATGTTATGATTTTAAATTTCCTGAGCTATATACACGCATGCCATGTTCACCTAGTTATGGAGGTACCATAACCATAACACTTGAGGCACCAGTGTTATAACTCTTTCGCGACGAGAGTGATTTCTAGCGGCGTCCCTTTCATTTATTGGCCATTATTATTATTATCATGTGGGGCGAATAGGTGCATCCTAGTACATATATACAGATTTACACGGTAACTGTGGTGTGTGCTCTACATCTATCACATAGAGCTGATCCCTCCACCCAGACTTATATAATTAGAGGCAACCCCTCTAATTGCATGACAAGGTTACCCCTCTATGTATTCATGCACGTTGATACCTTCATGACCTATATGGGCTCTTTGGCATTTAAAATACATTTTTATGAATAAACGTAAGACTTTTCAGATATAAACTAGTTTATAAAACATGTTCCACGTTTCCAGGTTTTACACATATTCCGCTGCATTTCAAATCTTTAATTATGTTTTAGTTATTCTTATCATGTTATTATATCCGTTCACTGAGCGTATTGCTCAGCCATATATTATCTTTCCATGACCCAAACGACATGTACCCAAGGACAGACTTGAGCATGGAGAGGACGTGCCTACCTTATACTTCTTTTCCTTTTGCACTTCATTTACTTTATACATCTTTTGAGTTTATGTTTGAGGGCCGATATTTGATTCTGGTTCTTTCTTTGTGGTCATTTATATTTTAAGACATATTACGTTGCATGCTTTGATGACACGCCATAATTATCAAGTAACAATCCACTTATCAAAGTGGGGTGTTACAATTATGGTATCAGAGCCCAAGGTTTCGACCTGTAGGCTCTAAAACTTAACCTGTGACTAGTGGGTAGTCACCAGGCTTTTCCTAAAACGACTTTTGTTACATTCCATGTAACGATATTTATATTTTTGAGTATTGTTGATCTTTACTCACGATGTTTTCGTTGATATTTTAACTAGTATGGATTGGTCCACAGCCATCCATATTTAGTCCCATGTTGTTAATTTCTATCCATGATGTTTTCTTTTGAAATTTGACAAGTATGGATTGAACCATGATCATCCATACTTAGTCACATATCTTTTCTTATAATATTGTAGGTTGAACCATAACCGTCCACACAAGTCTATGTTAAACCTCTGTTGATTATGCTTTTATGTGCTTTATGACACCGATGTTTTCATACTCTCATGCTGATTACGTTTTCATGCTGATTATGTTTCATGCCTCCTTATGTTGATTATGATTTCATGCTAGACATTGATGGATTTCATTTAATCCTTCTTTCATGATAATCATGGTTGGTTTTTATTAATCATGCTTTCATGCTGATCATCGTTGAATTTTGTTTAATCATACTTTTGGTGTTTCTCTATGCAACAAGAATTATGCCTACGCTGGAATTGCGAGGCTATTATGTTGGTCGCTTCAGTTTGGTTTTCTAAACCATTTAATCAATTATTTCCTTTAAAATCATGTTAGATGGTTGACACCCATACCGATCATCTCATGTGCATTCCACGTGTACTCTATGTACCGTATCCCATGTGTATTACACGTACCGTAATCCATGATTATTCGCTAGTCGATTCTCAATCATATCAGGCGTATTTCACTTGACGATATTCTAAAATATGTTGATGCTGCTCATAATTTGGAGATTTTATAAGATGTTGATGTTGCTCATAATTTGGAGATTTTACAAGATGCTGATGCTGCTCATAATTTGGAGATTCTACAAGATGTTGATGCTACTCGTAGTTTTGAGATTCTACAAGATGAAGACGAAGGTGTTAGATCGAAACGACCAGACAAGAAATATACTTCACCCAAAAGACGCTACCATCCCATTCCATGTCTTGACCTTCTCAGGTAAATGTCACAAGTCACCCAGCTGTTTCTTTCAGGCAAAAGAGTGGGAACCGGTACCAGCCGGCCACTCAGCTGAATAGTTACATGAATCACAGTCATGATAATGACCGTCATGGAACTGACAGACAAGGAGGTAGTGACAACTATCGTGAAAGAAAATACTCTGGCAATAACGACAGAAACTACGGTTACGGACGTGTTCGGAAATACAAAAGGTCACCAGTCTAACCGATCCGCCAATTCTGGCATTATAACCAAAACTTTGAACTTTATTTGTTTTCACACCTCGAGATACATCTCAAGACGTCCGTCAAGACACACATCTCACGTATATTTTCTAAGGAAAGATGTTAATACATCCGTCAAGACACATGTCTCACGTATATTTTCTGAAGACACATGTCAAGACATCAGTCATGACACATGTCTCAAGTATATTCTCTTAAGACACATGTCAAGAAACCAGTGAAGACACATGTCATAGGAGTACTTTCTCAAGGCAAGCGTCAACACACATAACTCACGTATTTCTTCTGTACCAGGCCCTCAGTAATTCAGGATACCCTCCAAGGGGTCCACCCATTGCAACACCCCAGATAAATGGAATATCACAGGATAATTATGGCGTGTCATCAAAGCGTGCAAGGTAAATGTCTTAAACATTAAATGATCATAAAAAGAAATATCGGAAACAAACATCGGTAGTCCAACATAAGCTCACACACATGAATATTAGTACTGAAAGGAAAGGACTAAACAATGTCCAAAAGAAATAATGTATGAAAATGCATAAGGTAAAGGAGGCTGGATAGCTTCCATCCAGATGCACATACTCTCAAGGTCCTAAGTGCGTCCCTGAGTACTTGTCGTTTGGGAACATGAAAAGGAAACTGCTGTCCCATATTTTAGATGATATAAGATAGAAATAAAGAAGAAAATAAGATGGATTCTAGAGAGAGAAAGTAGTGAGAGAAAGTAGAGAGAAGGAGGTGATTAACTTGGGAAATTAGATTAAGAATTATGAGAACATCCACCCTCCTAACATGCTAGGAGGGTAATTATATAGTCCACCCACATGCGGGCTCTCTAATGGACTATATAGTTTTGGGCGGGGCTTGAATATATGCTTAGTACCTTGAAAGAGGCCTTTTAAGCTAACCATCAAGCCTGTAATGTCACGACTATTTTAACTAACTATTACAACGTTCTAATAAGTATTACAATATAAACCTATGACCGAACATTCTTGTTTGGCTCAATATTTTGAGGCTAACAATCTCCCCCAATATGAGGTCATTCCTCTTCGATATTTGGAGTTCAATGGAGATTATGAATTTCGTCATAAATGAGTCTTGAACGTGTAATAGTAGTGTTGTTCTTTCATGCTATGATCTTTGAGCCTTTGTCGTTGTCTTTCGACTTTGTCTTTTATTTTGAGATCTTCAAATTATCTTGACTTGTCTTTGCCATCTTGCGATCTTGTGTCTTCATCCACATGCTCATACTTTGCATAATCTTGAAAGCTTGCTAACAATCTCCCTTGAAGAGAAGTCATTCCTCTACATTAATTGATAAGGAAGATTTTGATCATCAGAGTTGCAGAAATCTTTAGCTTTCTTGATTGTTGAATGTCTTTGGGCATGAGAGTGTGGTTTTGAATCTTTGACTTTGCTGAGTACACCGTAACGTCACCTTCTTGAGACAAAACTTAGACACGGACTGAATGGCTTTGACATTCATCCTAAATCGGTAGCGTTTTACCTCCGGTCGGTGAAGACCGTTACACGATATTTAAATATCGTACATGTGATTAGGTAGATTAAATTAAGAACCTCCTTGACAGGGTTTCGCGGCTGTACTAGCCGTTCTCTTTACTCGACCGTCTCAAAGCAAGACTGCGAACATAAAGAGTGAATCAATTGGATAAACATCCGCTTGATTAAAGTCGTCAATTCAAATTCCTGAAACAAGTTTGATTCATTAAGAATCTTACCATTGTTGCTTCCAGTTGACACAAGCTTGATTCATAAAAATCTCGCAAGTTACCTACCGTAGCACTGTTTGATGTTGACGCTAGAAGGATTTCCATTCGTCAATGTGAATATTAATAAATATCACTCTGAATGTTCTAGAAAGACCATAAAGATATTACGTAGAAACCTAAAACGAGTTTGAATCAATTCAGAATCAAACCACTGTTGCTTTTCAGTTTACACATGTTCAATTCTAAAAGAATTTTACACATGACATACCGCAGTGCTGTTTGAAGTTAACACTGGAAGGATTTCCACTCATCATTGTGAATACTAGGTAGTATCACTCTGAGTGTTCTAGCAATATCGCAAGGATATAGCGTAGGACTCTCTTGATCGTCATCCGTGTGTCCTAACGAGATTTGATTGATCTCTTGGCTCTAGACTCGATTTGTGCACTTTTAGTGGTCGGAGGCTGGAGCAGATGCCACCTATTCAATATTAACTAACTCGGAGTGAGAAAGTCAATAGAAGTCGTGTTGATCTCCGTGACAATAAAACAAACTTCTTTTGAGAGAAGCCTGAGTCAGCTGGGGAAGGGTTGTGCATTACATCACTAGGTCCATGATGCATTGTCTTCATGATGTGTTGACCCGGTTTCTGCTTAAGTTGTATGGAGGGCTTCTTTGTTTACACCCTTTATCCTTACATTTCTTTTTCATTCTTCAACCCCTTCAATGCTTACCAAGACATCATTAATACCACCTTGTTGTGATTGTTCCAGTGCTATCATCAGTACTTAGTCGGCATTCAGCTTCGTTCACATTCTACTCCATCTTTCCTAAGGACTTCTAATAATCTCTTGGATTGTCCTTGGGAAGATCCCTTCGGTTCTGGTTGGATCATAGGACTTAAACCTAACTACCCTTTTGACATCAATAACGTCGTGAATTAAAGATGTTGTGGGTATTTGATCATAACCATGAGTGCTTGAGTCTTTAGATCACATTTTAATCACATTTCTCCCCCTATCTCTAATATATAAAATCGTTTGATATTAGAGATATCAAAATTGATTAAAATATATGTTGAAAAATAATCTTGAAACTTTTCAGGAGAAAAATGTGTCAAACTTAGCATGAATTTAGAACGCTCTCCCTCAAAAATTGATCCAATAGAATTGTCATTACGAGGATATGATCCACATTAAACTTTTGAGGATAGGAGTTGTTGAACACACAATTTTTGAAAGATTTTGAATAATCATTGAAAAATTCTTGAAAAAATTGTGTTCAACACTTTTTGAAAAACTCTATTTCTTTTTAGCGAAAAAAGTTTTTCTAAAGCATAAATTTGAGTTCATAGACTTTGAATGTCTTGACAAATCCACTCAAGTGTAAGAAGATTGAACTTCTTTTGCTGAGGGTAAGAGCACGAAATCGTACACTCCCCCGTGAATATAGATCCGGGTTATAATCTGAAAATGATTACAAGCCATAGTGTTGAGCTCAAAACTTTGAATGTTTTGTGACAAGCTCAACCCGAGATAGATTTCTCTACCCGTTGTTGGAAATATTGTCCAAAGGAGACAATTTCCTTTATAAAAGATAGAAATGACATGTTTTGAAAAATATTTACAACTTTCATTCGAGCTTTATGTACACACCCGTGTCGTTATTGAGCGACATTTCTAGGTACGTCCATATTATCGATACTAAAAGACATGTCGAGAAGAATCTTTTTGGTATTTTGAAAGATTTTTTAATTTTGTATTTTGCTTTTTAATAATATTTACAGGTAGATGTTTGATAGATGAATCAAGCAGGCTTCTTTGCCAGAATCTCCAGTTCTGCTGGAGTCAAACATCTCATACCAATTTGCCTAACTAGATACGCAAACCTCTCTTTCGAAAGAGCTTTTGTAAACAAGTCAGCTAATTGGTAATCAGTTCCAACAAAGTAAAGTTCAACAATACCCTTTTCAATTTGTTCCTTAATGAAGTGATATCTGACATCAATGTGCTTCGTGCGGGAATGCTGTACCGGATTGCAGGAGATGGCTATGGCGGACTTTGACTCACAGTACATAGGTACTTTATCAAAGTGGAAGCCATAATCCGTGAGTTGTGTTCTCATCCAATGAACTTGAGCACAACACGCAGATAGAGACACATACTCCGCTTCGACTGATGACAGTGACGTGCAATCCTGCTTCTTGGACGACCATCCCACAAGCTTATCCTGACCTAGAAATTGTGTACCACCAGAAGTACTTTTACGTGTATCAAGACACCCTGCATGATCAGAATATGAATAGGCCGTTAGAAAGAAACCGGTTTCACTCGGATACCAGAGTCCCATGTGAATGGTATTCTTATGGTACCGAAAGATCCGTTTAACCTCCTTGAGGTGCTTTTCAGTGGGTCGTGCTTGATATCGTGCACCATAACACGTAGCGTGTGATATATCTGGTCGGCTTGCTGTTAAGTACATGAGGGAGCCGATCATGGAATGATATTTCGTTTGATCTATGGCATCTCCCTCCAAATCAGCATCTAGGGATGTGGTTGATAAAGGTGTCCCAACGGGGTCACATGATGACATACATGCTTTTTTATTATCTCTTGACAATACTTAGCTTGGTTAATAAAGATACCACTTGGGGATTGGTGAACTTGAATTCTGAAATTGTGTATTTTGAAGTTCGTTTATCTCGATTCTTAACCAATTGAACGTCCTAACAAAATCAGGTTTATGATCGTTTTTGGTTGATAGGGTTATTTGGATTATCTATGTCTATTTGAGCAATCAAGTAAAAATGTGAAAAATATTAACTATGTATCCGTAAAACAATTAGCACTGACCAAGTTTTTATTCAAATAAGGACAAAATTGTAAAACTATGGAAATAATGTGCTAAAAATGTAAGTAATAGAAACTAGAATGCTTGAAATGTAAAAATCAGAAACTATACGGACCAACTATGCAAATTGTAACAAACTACTAACCAAAATGTAACTAATTGTAAAACAACTAACTGAAAATGACAAGTTTTGAAAAGTTTTGGACTAATACCAAGCAAACCCTAAAAACATGTAAGTTTAGCCAGTAATTCAAACAATGACAAAGTAAAGGGACCAAAGTGCAATAAAGTGAACTATTTAACCAAAAACGGGCCACTTGGATTATAAAGCTCGTATAAGCTCTTGAATGCACCAAATAAGCTCAAACCAATTTTAAACTGCTTAAAACTCAAAATCACTTAGGCTAGTACAAGGAATAAGTTTGAAATGCAGTAAAACTCAAATAAGCCAACTTGAATAAGCCACTAATAAGCTATCTAATAAGCTAGACATGCAAAAAAAGATTTTAAAGCTAAATCTTTTCAAACAGCTCAAAGAGAGTCTGGAATGTCTTCTTTTAAGAAAAATGATCAAGTAATGAATCTAGAAATTGAAAATAAGCTGAAACTAGCTTATTGACTAAGTTTGGCCAAAATTTTGAAAAAGCTGAAAACCTCCAGATCTACTCAAGAACACTTTCTAAACAAGATTATGAAAAAAATGGCAAGGTTTATGAAGTGGAATTGCCAGTTCAAGAAATCAGTTAGCTCCTTGTTTACAGAAACTTGCAGTTGCTCAACAGCTTATTAAAAAGCTAATTTCTCACTTGAATCTTAAAACTGTATGGTTTTCTAATATGAACTCAAACTTTGGATGTTGTATGACACATAGAAACTGGTTTGAAAGAATTTCATCAAGAATTGAGAAAATGGCATGTATTTGAATTTGGCTACTTTTTTAAGAACTAGTTAAGCAAAAACTGACCCAAACTTTTTTACAACCAATTGCCTGTTTGACATTCTTTTTGACTTTAAAACTACTCAACCTTGTTTACAATGACTAAAGGAATGTAAATGAGCAAAGTTTAACCACTTAAAAACACTTAAACTACAATTTGACAGTAAATCCAAACACTAGTTTATGAACTTTGAACAAATTTTATGAAGAGAAAATGAGCAATTGGTTGAACTGATCCAAAATTGATATCTAGCCAAACTTTATGAACAAAATGGAACACAAATGAGCTAATATAAGCAAGATCACAAACAAAGACTTAGAATGCAATAACAAGCTATAAAACTGATGAAATGAAATCAGTAACAAGTAATAAGCAGGCAGAAAAGTATCAAACTAACAAGAAGCTATCTAAACATCAGAATCAATCCAAGAACAAACTAAACACACGTGATCAGATCAACAAGAAGAATTAAGCTAGAATTGAGCATGCAAATTGCTGTTTAGTGGAATTAAACTCAGAAACATAACACCTTTTAGAAAAAGCCTCCACTGATGGAGTAGGTAGGCGCTGAGCCTCCTAGATAGTGTTAAACCACCACCTTAACACTATTAACCACTAATCAACATCTACATTCATCATCATCACCGTTTTTACTCAACTCTGCTTCAAAATCAACAAGAACAGCTACTGGATCAACAGAAACAGGAATGAACAGCTACAAGTCTTCAACAAGAGCTCCTTATGATCAAAGGTGATCACAAGCAACTCATATCAACACAAGATAAACAATAATGCAGGTATTGAATAAGAGATTGAAGGAAAAGGAGGGAAATTTATTATTTGAATGTGAAAGTTTGTTACAAAATCTGGTAAGAGGTTACAACTACTATAACTAACTCAAGAGTTTGTCAGGCTCTTGAGGTCGTTACACTAACAACTAACTAGCTAGGTATGAGAGAAAAAAGGGAAGTGTGTGAAATTTTCACACTTAGGCTACATGTTATAAATGAGAGGGCTATTCCCTATTTATAGACAAAAAGTGAGAAGTAGTTGGAGCTGATGACCTGTACCAACCAATCAATTGCTATCAAAAGTCCTAAATTTGTCAATTGGAACTAGCCATTAAGAACTTGAAATTGGGCTTTTCTTCTTGGTTGATTTTCAGGTTAATTGAGCACGTGGGTTGAATTCGTCCTTCAAAAATAAGCACTTTTCATTTTTAAAGTTTTTCTTGATATGCAGTAGAACTCCAATTAGTTCCTGGGTTTATTTAGGGAAGAAGGTGATACATGGAAGATTTGGATTGGGTGAAATGGGATCACACAGATCATTATCTTTTTTGGATATATTGAATATGGGTTGGCAGCTTCCCATTGGTTGAAAATTGAACTAGTGGGGTTTACTGTTGCTGGCGGCGCATTTATTTTCTTTGGTGAGGTGGCTTATTTGCTGGTGACCCGTGTATATAAATTCTTGCACTCTCATTGGTTGATAACCATAGCACACGGATTGAGCCCATTTTTGATGAATTTTTGTCAAGTTTAGTCCTTGAACTTAGGCAGAATATCCAAATGAGCTAGAAACTTCATTTTAATGGCATTTTTGGTCCTTCCACTTGCATACTTGTCTAGTTTGACCCTTTGACTTGGTTGACTGAAGAGTTGACCATGTTTGACTTTTTCTTGACTTTGGCAAATTTACACTTTGAGTCCTTCAACTTTGGAGTGTTGTCAAGATAGGTCCCTTATCTTCAAAGTCTTGTCATCTTTGATCCTTCTTTGTCTTTTTCATCCAAATAAGCTTGATTTTTTCTTGTTTGCTTGAAAATGTATCCTTCTTACCTATTTATACACAGACACAAAAATACCACATAATTCCGCTTTATAGCACAAAAGTTAGGTATTTTCCTTGTGTTTTAGGGTGATTTGTTGATTAATTGATATGAGTTTTTGCTCATATAAATCCCCTACACTTGAACATTGCCATGACCTCATGCAGTGCTATATTTTAAAGCACAAACTTACATTCTCCTCATAATTAACCCCCCTAGGCCAATACGGAATGCTATTACACTATGCTACTCTACATGATGCATGATTTTGCTTTTGAACAATGCAATGCAAAAGAAACAATTCTATTTTTATCTTTTTGGATTTTTCTTGAAATGGCTTTGATGGAAAAACTCATAAAGCAGTCAATGACTTAAATTAGGGCTTTGGTACCATGGACACTTATCACCCTCAAGTTTCACTTTCCCCATACCAAGCTTAAAAATGGGATCATTGCATTCACAAGTAAAAAGATGCATCAACTTATTCATGACAATTAAGTGTGGAACCGGTTATTATTTGAGCAAATTGCTTTTGGGCAAATTTGCCATTATTTAAAGCGTGAAATATAAGAAATGTAAAATCCAAAAATAAGGAAGCACGGTTTTAATCCTAAGTAATCCTCTCATCCATTACTTGAAAAACCGCTCACAATTAATATAAGTCTGTTTCAAGAGTAATAAGTCATTCGCCTTATGTGTAAAATCCTCATGTCATGCATTAATAAGTAGCTACACACTCGCTAAAGAAAGAAAAATAAAACTCACGCAATAATTTACATCCTCCGCCTTTTTGAGACTTTGGATCTTCAATCCCGCAACCCGTCAAGGTAATATTGGATTGGAGCAACTATTAAATCCCCGCAACCCGTCAAGGTAATATTGGAATCTAATAGTTAATATAATTAACACTTCACTGTCCCTCTTGGGAGTCTTGTATAATTATTTTTTTTCTTTTTCTTTTTCTCTTTTTTTTCCTAGCCACTCATTTTTTTGTAAGCCACTCTTATTTTTCTTTATTCCTCACAAAGAAAGTTGAAAAGAATAAAAGGAAAAACACCCGCTGAATATTAAGCATGACATAAGTCTAGTACACAAAGATGATACTGATGCATAAGTTCTTGAGTTAACAAAATATTGTCAGCTGTTTAAAAATGGCAAAAAACACACAAAACCCTAAAAATGGCAGCCTCCCTCCCTTCCTTGTCTAATTCGTTCTTCTTTTTGAATCTGAGATCATATTGTTTTTCTGATATTACTTTTGATCGTTTGATTAAGAATATATTAGGATTATATTTGATCCTGAATCACAGATTTAGAATTCAATTAGATTAGGGTTAGCCGCCTTTTTTTTCATTTGCAATCAAAAACGTGAATCCTTGTTTTTTATTTAAGCAGCCTATGTTGGTGTTATCCTTGTGATTAGCATTGACTATCGGGCTGTTTGATTCAGACTTAGGGTTCATATTTTTTTGAGCGCAGCCGTCACTAGGGTTTGTTATTTTATGTGGGCTTGTTTTTGAGTATCCTGAGATTGAGAGCGTGTGATGAAGAATGAAGGTTGTCCGATTGATTGGGAGGGTTTTAAGGAGCGTATGGCACGGTTAAGAGAATCGAGTATTCATGAGATCTCTTTGTCTAATAATGAAAATAGAGGACTTGGTCTTGCGTCGCTGTCGGCTGAGAATCAAAACCCTAGTTTTGAGACATCTTTGATGTCGAATGTGGCTGGCGTAAACAAATCACATTCTCAAGCTAACAATATTAGTGATTTGGATCCAGCTCCTAATATGAGTGATGTACAAAACCCTAATGATGAGGTGGTGCTGCCTAGTCATAATGATACAGCTAGGATTTCTGATATGAATCCATGTGATGCTAGGGTTTGTATAAGCCCGGCTGTGGTAGAAGGGGTCTCGAATCATGTTGGAGCACAGGTTTCACAAGTTGCTGCATTCCCGTCACTGAATGATGCGTATAGAAACGGGGGTTTGAAATCCCCAACTAGTGTTGTTGTCCCTTTAATAGGTTCTGTTTTGATGCAGCCATCATTGAATACAGCTCCTATTGTCTGTAACAATCAGGAGGGTAATGGTTTGGATTCTTTGAGGAGTGAAAGCAGCAATGTTAAGGCTAACTTTAGATACATGGAGGTTCCTACGAGCAATGATGAGGGTATCAAGTTTTGCATGCCAGTTCAAGTTGTCAATGAGGTACAAACTCGATTTGAGAACACATTATATGGGTACTTTATTGGTAAACGGCTTGCATACCCAGTTGTGGAGTACTTTGTTAAACAAAATTGGGGTAAGTTTGGGCTTACTCGTATCATGTTAAATGCGAAAGGGTTTTTCTTTTTTAAATTCAGTTCGCATAAGGGGTTGGAGGATGTTCTTGAAAATGGCCCGTGGATGATACGTAAGGTTCCAATAGTGCTTAAAGAATGGTCAATTGATACAAGATTGGAAAAGGAAGAACTTACAAGTTTGCCAGTGTGGGTTAAAATCCATAATGTGCCAATTCAGGTATTTTCGGAAGATGGGTTAAGCATTATTGCTTCCCATGTTGGTAAGCCTGTTATGCTTGATGCATACACGACTAACATGTGTAGGGAATCGTGGGGAAGAAGTAGTTATGCACGGTGCTTGATTGAAGTCAGTGCTAGAGATGAACCATTGGAAATGCTAACTTTTGGTGTCCCTTTATCAAATGGGTCTGGATATTCAAATGAGACGGTTACTATTGAGTATGAATGGACGCCATTACGGTGCTCCCAATGTTATACTTTTGGCCATGATAACACGTGCTGTCCTAAAATTCTTACGGCTTGCCCTATGGCTACGCAAGTTGCTGATCTTAGCAAGGTCAATGAGCAAAAGGAGGAAGGTTTTCAGAATGTAAAACGTAAGAAGAAGAGAGGTAAAAAGACTAATGGCAGCGTGAATGGAGGTTTCCAGGTTGGTAGTAAACCTCTTTATGTTCCTAAAGTCAATTTACCAGCTAGTTCAACCTCCAAGTATAATAAGAATGCTCCATCGATACCAAAGGCCGGTACGAGTGCGTCTTCTACTAAGAGTGGACCGGCCCTTGTTGCGGTGACTCCAATTAATCCTACTAAACGGACGAATAATCCAGATTCTAATTCTGAATTTCCAGCAACGTTTAAGGCAGGTTTCATGAATAATATTAGTCGGAATGAGGGTGGTGTTGGTACATCAAATAGCTTTGAGATTCTAAATCAATCTGATTCGGAGGTAGAAGAGGTTGAGAATGTCTATGATGAAGCTGCATACTTATATCATGACAAGAGGGATAAAGCTAAATGAAGACAAGAATAAATATTTGATTTTATTTTGTTCTATTTTTTAGGTGTGTAAATGTATATGGCATGTCATATACATCGTTGTAGGCGTTTATCAAGCGTTTAGCTTGAGGTTAATGTGGTATTTCAGCCACATTCCATCTGTACTTCAATGTTTTTTGGTGTAATATATTTTACCGGGGATAGTCCCTTTTACCCAAAAAAAAAGTCTAGTACACATAAAACGTTCTAACTTAGAATCTTAAGACGTACTTATATCAACCATGAATGATTAAACAAAAATGCATAAGAGATTACAAACCAATTAAAACCGTTCTTAATTATTTATTAACATATATACATGCGAAGAAATTAGAGGTAAAGAAGAGAAGGGTTTAGCCACAAGTAATTAGCATGAAGTTTATCTAGCCCTTTTATACTTGCTTCAACTCTATCATTTCCCATTCTCCACAAGTTTAAAATCTCAAATAATGAGATTGGTGGATGCTTAGCCTAATAGACCAATGAAGGACTACATGGTTAAGGATACTAGCTAGAGAATGCTTAGATAAGCAAACTCGGGTTGAGTCAAAATATCCATGGCGGGCCTAATATGTCAAAGAAGTCTAAATTTGTTAAACCATGTCCTTATTATATTTTTTTTTCTTTTTCAATTTTTGATAAAAAATAAAAGAAAGAATATATACAATGCAAATGTGTTATGCAAATGAAAAATGATTTATGCAAAAATTATGAATGCATGTGGCCAAAGTAGATCAAAAATTTGAAAAATGTTTGAAAAAATAATTTCCGTGTTATCATGAATGTCAATGACAAGGTCTAGGTAAGGTCACTTCGATAGAAGCCCCCTACACTTAAGCTAAACATTGTCCTTAATGTTTAAGAGCATGGAAGTTTAAAACTTCCCCTACACTTATGACAATGAATAGACTTTGCTTAACCCAAGTTAAGGGAAGATCAACTAAAGTGAATTCATTTTTAAAGCACGATGTGTCTATGAAAAATCACAATAGTAACGAGGTGAACCGGATACAAGGGCCTCCTCCATAAGCTCCAAAACACGTGATGAGTGAGCAACCCTACAAACAACATGAAGACAAAAGAAGGTCTCCCCTACACTTCTCATCAATTTGCTATCCTTATGTCTAACCTACAACACTCTAGATCTGACAACTTCTAAACCTAGTTATTCAAGCTTGATTTAAGGAGTCTCTAGCTCGACTCATCCCACAATGAATTAATTCATGGGGAAAATAGGGATCTCTTGGACTATTTCCACGGAAATGTCCTCCCTAAAATAGTGCTTCACACGGTGACCATTCACTTTAAAATTGGGACCATCGGGTTGTGACAACTCAATAGTTCCATATGGATATACTTGAGCAATAGTGAATGGACCGGACCATCTCGACTTAAGCTTGCCCGCAAAAAGTTTCAACCTTGAGTTAAAGAGGAGAACCGGCTCTCCAACTTTAAACTCTCGGTTCTTGATCTTAGCATCATGCAATTTCTTAGTCTTCTCCTTATAAAGCAAAGAGTTCTCATATGCATTGGATCTCAATTCATCCATTTCATTAAGTTGATCCTTTCTATGTGAACCAGCTAGGTTTAAATCAAAGTTAGCCCACTTGAGAGCCCAAGAAGCCTTATGTTCTAACTCGAATGGGAGGTGGCATGCTTTTCCATTTACAAGCCTATAAGGAGTACAACCAATTGGTGTCTTAAAAGCCGTCCTAAAAGCCCACAAAGCATCATCAAGCTTATCCGATCAAGAAGCTCGATGCTCTCCCACCGTTCTCTCCAAAATTCTCTTTAAACCACGATTTGTGACCTCGGTTTGACCATTGGTTTGAGGGTGATACGCGGTAGAAAGTCTATGATTAACTCCATATTTCTTCATAACTCTCGTGAATTGATCATTACAAAAGTGCGTACCATGATCAGTTATGATGGCCCGAGGTACACCAAATCTAGCAAACAATTGCTTCAAAATTTTCACAACAACTCTAGCATCATTAGTAGGTAAGGCTTTGGCCTCAACCCATTTTGACACATAATCTACCGCTACGAGTATATACTTATTTCCCTTGGAAGATGGAAAAGGTCCCATAAAATCTATTCCCCACACAACAAAAATCTCACACTCTTGAATGAAGTTTTGTGGCATCTCATCACGTTGTGTATGTTTTCCTTGTCTTTGACATACATCACAAAATTTCACAATCTCTTGGGCATCTTTATAAATGGAAGGCCAATAGTAACCCGAATCAAAGACTTTCTTGGCGGTATAGTTGGGCCCAAAATGTCCACCCGTAGGTCCCTTATGACAAGCTTCTAAAATCTTAAATGCCTCGGGCCCATCTACACACCGTCTAATGATTTGGTCCGCACATTGCCTAAAGAGGTAAGGATCATCCCAAAAGTAGTACTTTACTTCCTTGAGAAATTTCTTCTTTTGTTGGGAAGTAAGACCCTCTATAAGCACATTCCCCACAAGATAGTTTGCAATATCCGCAAACCAAGGGGTGGCATCCTTTTGTGAAGAGATAGACATGAGCTCCTCTAATAGAAAGGATTCATTGATTTCTTTATTAGGAAAATCTCCTTGAAAAGGATGCTCAAGTCTACTCAGGTGATCCACCGCTAAATTCTCGGCTCCTTTCTTATCTCGAATCTCTATCTTAAACTCTTGAAGCAATAAAACCCATCTCCTTACACCTTTAACCGTAGTGGGTGGGGGAAGCTTAGCAATCACATCAATTTTAGCTCGATCCACTTCTAATCCCTTACTGGATATCTTGTGTCCCAAAACAATTCACTCTTTCACCATAAAATGACATTTCTCCCAATTAAGAACTAAACGGGTTTCCTCACACCGCTTAAGCTTCGTTCTAAATTGGTGAGACAAGAGGTAAATGAATCTCCAAAGACGGAGAAATCAACCATGAAAACCTCCATATTTTGCTCAATCATATCATGAAAATTGCCATCATACACCTTTGAAATGTCCCTGATGCATTACACAAGCCAAAAGGCATTCTCTTGTAAGCAAATGTACCGTAGGGACAAGTGAATGTGGTCTTTTCTTGATCCTTAGGGTCAATGGGTATTTGAAAATAACCCGAAAATCCATCAAGAAAGCAATAGTACTCATTTCCTGCTAAGCGTTCAAGCATTTGGTCCATAAAAGGCAATGGGAAGTGATCTTTCCTAGTAGCCTCATTAAGCTTCCTATAATCAATACAAACTCTCCAACCGGTAACAAGTCTCGTAGGAATAAGATCATTGTTCTCATTGGGTACTACGGTGATTCCACCCTTTTTTGGAACACAATGTACCGGGCTAACCCATGGAGAGTCGGAAATAGGGTAAATCATGCCCACATCAAGGAGTTTGATAACTTCCTTTTTAATGACCTCATGGATTTTAGGGTTAACCCTTCTTTGGCTTTGAATGGCGGGTTTGTAATTATCCTCCATAAGGATTTTGTGTGTACAAAAATGTGGATCAATTCCCCTTATGTCGGATATTTTCCATGCTAAGGCTTGCTTATGTTTCTTACTTCTATGAGTTTCTCTTTCTCATCCTCTTTCAACTCTTTAGCAATGATCACGGGTAATTGGTCTTTTCTCTCTAAGAAAGCATACTCTAGGTGGGATGGAAGGTCCTTAAGTTCAAGTGGAGGTGGACTCTTTATGGAAGGTTTAACTATGGATGGATCATCATTGGTTACTTCTTGTGGAATGGGTGAAGGAATGGGGTCCTCATTGAGCAACTTTTGGATAGTGAGAATATCTTCTTCCTAATTGATGGGAGAATCATCATTACCAAGAAAGTTGGACTCAAATTCCTCCAAGAGGAAATCACTCTCTCCAAAAGGTGTTAAGGAAGGAGCAATTGAGGCCACAGTTTCAACATGGGGCATATCCTCACTATTACTCTTGCAAGCGTCATGAAAATGCTCATCACACACCTCATCTAGCACATCAACTATGTTGATGGTCTCACAAGGTTTAGACTCCTTAATCTCTTTCCTATCACAAACTTTCTCATCCTCAACTCTCATAATTAGTTCTCTTTCCGCCACATCTATTAAAGTACGACCCCTTCTTAAAAACGGTCTACCAACAATCAAAGGAACTCTAGGGTCCATGTCATAATCAACCACTACAAAGTCGGCCGGAAAGGTAAACTTATCCACACCTACAAACACTTCCTCCGCGATACCTATCGGGTAAGCTATGGTATGGTTGGCTAACTCAAGTGTCATCCTAGTGGGAGTGAGCTCGGGAAGAGAGAGTTTTTTTAAACCGATAAAGGCATGAGGTTTATGCTTGCCCCTAAATCCGCCAAAGCCATGCAATTTTCCACCCCAGGAAAATTACAAGGTATCAAAAAGCGCCCCGGATCTCCAAGTTTTGTTGGTAAGGTTTTAAGTAACACGGCGGAACAATTTTCATTAAGGGATGTGTGGGGAAAATCAACCAATTTTTCCTTGTTGGAGAGTAGATCCTTGTACATCTTAGCAAATTTTGGCATGTAAGCAAGAGCTTCCACAAAGGAGATGTTTATGTTGAGTTGCTTGAACATCCTTAAGAAATTTGAGACTTGTATATCATCCTTGTTCTTTAACTTGTCCTTTTCAATCTTGAAGGGTAAGGAAGATTTGGTTTAGGTGTAGGTGTTGTAGGTGTTGTAGTGGAAGATTTGTCTTTGTTAGCTTCTTCATTGGGAGTTGTGGAAGGTAAAGGAGAAGTAGGAATAGGTTGAGAAGGTGTGGTTGATGAAGTAGGAAAGTTTGGAGGTGGTGAAGTAGATGTAGAAGGCTTATCACAAGTGGGAACCAAAGTAGGTTTAACAATAAAAGATGTAGGAGGTGAAGGATCATTTGTTGTTTTTCCGCTTCTTGTTGTAATAACATTGACATTTGCCCTTGGGTTTGTTTGTGTGTTAGATGGTAAAGCCCCTTGTTGTCTTTGATTAAATGCTATCAAAAGCCTCTTAGTTTGCTCCTCCATTGAAAGTATCATTTGCTCATTCATTCTTTTTTCACTTTCACGAATTCTCCTCTCAACATACTCATGAGTTTCTTCTGGCCCATATCCTTGATTTTGAAGTTGAGGGTATCCTTGATTTGGGAAGGGTGGGAGTGGTGGATTAAATCCTTGATTTGGTGGATAAAAGTTATTTCCTTGATTTTGAAAATTGTTTGGTGCCTTGTAGTTGTTCCCTTGGTATTGTGGTCTTAGACCTTGATTCCTTTGTAACAATTAAGGGGGATTTTGTTGAAATTGGGTAGGTGGTTGGGGTGGGAATCCCGGTGGAGTAAGGTAATTTTGAGACTTGTAAGAAAGGTTGTTTGGATTGATGTTTCGCTTGAAATGTTCACGATGTTCAACTTGGTAAGCATAACACTCCCCTTCATAACCTTGCACCTTATCACATTGTTGATAGGAATGGGGACCTCCACAAGTCTCACATGAAAGGGTAATAGCATGCACATCATTGGTGGAATTGTTCAACGAAAGGCCCTTAATGGCTTGGATCAATTATTGACTTGACTTAAGATGCATCTCATGATCCCTATCTATTCTTTGAAGTATCTATTGGTGACTCTTGAGGAATTGGTTATCACAAGGTGTTTGAGAATTGTTTTGGATAACATGAACCCTTTCTTCAAATTGAGTGTTTGTTTGCGCCATTGCTTTGGTCTCAATAATATCCCAAGCTTCTTGAATGGATTTAAGAAGTATATTTCCTCCCGCGGAAGCATTGAGTGAGTCTTGGTGATGAGGTTTAAGGCCATTGTAGAAAGTATTGATTTGGTGAACTTCATCCAATCCATGGTTAGAGCATCTCCTCAATAACTCTCTATACTCCTCCCAAGCATCACTAAATGTTTGACTAGGTTTTTGTTGAAAGCCTATAATTAAGTTCCTCAAGGTCGTGGTCTTAGATGGGGGAAAGAACTTGTTCAAAAACTTCTTAGTGAAACCATCCCATGTGGTAATGCTCTCGGGTGGTTGTGTATCTAACCAATGCTTAGCCGGACCCTCTAGTGAAAATTGCACCAATATCAACTTAATGGCATCATGGGGAACTCTATTGTACTTAATGGTGTTGCAAAGAGCAAGAAATTTCTTAAGGTGATCATGTGGATTATCATTCTTGTTCCCATAAAATGGTGTATTTGATACCAAGTTAATCATGGATGTTTTTAGCTCTAATGTGTTTGCGAGAATATCGGTTATCTTGATAGCATCGGCATATCCTTGCACATTGGATTGCAAGTGCTCTATCAAAGGTCGAGTATCAACTCCGACCATGGTTTCTTTTTGTGTGTGGATCAAAGCACGATTCTCGGGATCGGCTTGATGGACGGTGGTGTTCCTACTCTTTCTCTTTTTCTTCCTTTTCGGAGGAAGGGGTTGTACACCAATCGGTATTTGTGCACGCTCGCGAGTGAGCATGCAAATCAATACGAGGAATGAGAGAGAAGCTGTCGTGTGACTTTGAAGAGAAAAGGATTTTCCTCTTCGAGTTTCAATATGAAATATCCACAAGAAAGTATAATATACGTATGTACTACTTGGGTGCAAGACCCCCAATGAAGCCTTCCTTCTTAGAATACTCACTAGTGAACAGGGGGTTAGGTGGCACGAAGCACTTAAGTACCTATTGAACCTTAGATGGCATTTTATAGCACATCGCCTTTCTATTCACTTTGTAGTTTGTATTCTTCGAATTATTGCTTATTGGAAGTATTTATCTATTCTTGCTTTATTGAATTTGATCGATACGCGTATCAAGGACCCGAACGCCCCTCAACACGGTGTATTGCCTTGGCAATACTTATGGAGAATATGTGTATTGGTTGTTCTTATACGTATACGTATTTACTTATAATAATATATAGAAAATATTTTTGTATTTATGGGGTTTTCTAAAGAAAGTACTATATGTACATAAAAACCGAGGGAATCCAATAATATATATTTTTGGGTGCAATCTCTTAGGAAAAAGATTGCTTTTTGATTTTTTAATTTGTTTGGTCAATTCTTTAGGAAAAGAATTGTTTTTGTTATTTTTTAGTTTTTATATTTTTGAATTTTTTATTGTTTTTTATTTATGATACGTAAAAACCATCAATTGATAGTCTCTCGTAAAGTCAAAGAACCGGCAGCGGCGCCATTTGAAATTGTGTATTTTGAAGTTCGTTTATCTCGATTCTTAACCAATTGAAAGTCCTAACAAAATCAGTTTTATGATCGTTTTTGGTTGATAGGGTTATTTGGATTATCTATGTCTATTTGAGCAATCAAGTAAAAATGTGAAAAATATTAACTACGTATCCGTAAAACAATTAGCACTTACCAATTTTTTATTCAAATAAGGACAAAATTGTAAAACTATGGAAATAATGTGCTAAAAATGTAAGTAATAGAAACTAGAATGCTTGAAATGTAAAAATCAGACACTATAAGGACCAACTATGCGAATTGTAACAAACTACTAACCAAAATGTAACTAATTGTAAAACAACTAACTGAAAATGACAAGTTTTGAAAAGTTTTGGACTAATACCAAGCAAACTCGAAAAACATGTAAGTTTAGCCAGTAATTCAAACAGTGACAAAGTAAAGGGACCAAAGTGCAATAAAGTGAACTATTTAACCAAAAACGGGCTACTTGGATTATAAAGCTCGTATAAGCTCTAGAATGCACCAAATAAGCTCAAACCAATTTTAAGCTGCTTAAAACTCAAAATCACTTAGGCGAGTACAAGGAATAAGTTTGAAATGCAGTAAAACTCAAATAAGCCAACTTGAATAAGCCACTAATAAGCTATCTAATAAGCTAGACATGCACAAAAAGATTTTAAAGCTAAATCTTGTCAAACAGCTCAAGGAGAGTCTGGAATGTCTTCTTTTAAGAAAAATTATCAAGTAATGAATCTAGAAATTGAAAATAAGCTGAAACTAGCTTATTCACTAAGTTTGACCAAAATTTTGAAAAAGCTGAAAACCTCCAGATCTACTCAAGAACACTTTCTAAACAAGATTATGAAAGAAAATGACAAGGTTTATGAAGTGGAATTGCCAGTTCAAGAAATCAGTTAGCTCCTTGTTTACAGAAACTTGCAGTTGCTCAACAGCTTATTAAAAAGCTAATTTCTCACTTGAATCTTAAAAATGTATGGTTTCCTAATAAGAACTCAAACTTTGGATGTTGTATGACACATAGAAACTAGTTTGAAAGAATTTCATCAAGAATTGAACAAATGACATGTATTTGAAATTGGCTACTTTTTTAAGAACTAGTTAAGCAAAAACTGACCCAAACTTTTTTACAACCAATTGCCTGTTTGACTTTCTTTTTGACTTTAAAACTACTCAACCTTGTTTACAATGACTAAAGGAATGTAAATGAGCAAAGTTTAACCACTTAACAACACTTAAACTACAATTTTACAGTAAATCCAAACACTAGTTACTGAACTTTGAACAAATTTTATAAAGAGAAAATGAGCAATTGGTTGAACTGATCCAAAACTGATATCTAGCCATACTTTATGAACAAAATTGAACACAAATGAGCTAACTATAAGCAAGATCACAGACAAAGACTTAGAATGCAATAGCAAGCTATAAAACTGATGAAATGAAATCAATAACAAGTAATAAGCAGGCAGACAAGTATCAAACTAACAAGAAGCTATCTAAACATCAGAATCAATCCAAGAACAAACTAAACACACGTGATCAGATCAACAAGAAGAATTAAGCTAGAATTGAGCATGCAAATTGCTGTTTAGTGGAATTAAACTCAGAAACATAACACCTTTTAGCAAAATCCTCCACTGATGGAGTAGGTAGGCGCTGAGCCTCCTAGATAGTGTTAAACCACCACCTTAACACTATTAACCACTAATCAACATCTACATTCATCATCATCACCATTTTTACTCAAATCTGCTTCAAAATCAATAAGAACAGCTACTGGATCAACAGAAACAGGAATGAACAGCTACAAGTCTTCAACAAGAGCTCCTTATGATCAAAGGTGATCACAAGCAACTCATATCAACACAAGATCAACAATAATGCAGTTATTGAATAAGAGATTGAAGGAAATGGAGGGAAATTTATTATTTGAATGTGAAAGTTTGTTACAAAATCTGGTAAGAGGTTACAACTACTATAACTAACTCAAGAGTTTGTCAGGCTCTTGAGGTCGTTACACTAACAACTAACTAGCTAGGATTGAGAGAGAAAAAGGGAAGTGTGTGAAATTTTCACACTTAGGCTACATGTTACAAATGAGAGGGCTATTCCCTATTTATAGACAAAAGTGAGAAGTAGTTAGAGCTGTTGACGTGTCCCAACCAATCAATTGCTGCCAAGTGTCCTGAATTTGTCAATTGGAACTAGCCGTTAAGAACTTAATTTGGGCTTTTCTTCTTGGTTAATTTTCAGGTTAATTGAGCACGTGGGTTGAATTCGTCCTTCAAAAATAAGCACTTTTCATGTTTAAAGTTTTTCTTGATATGCAGTACAACTCCAATTCGTTCCTGGGTTTATTTGGGGAAGAAGGTGATACGTGGAAGATTTGGATTGGGTGAAATGTGATCACACGGATCATTATCTTTTTTTGGATATATTGAATATGGGTTGGCAGCTTCCCATTGGTTGAAAATTGAACTAGTGGGATTTACTGTTGCTGGCGGCGTATTTATTTTCTTTGGTGGGGTGGCTTATTTGTTGGTGATCCGTGTATACCAATTCTTGCACTCTCATTGGTTGATAACCATAGCACACGGATTGAGCCCATTTTTGATGAATTTTTGGCAAGTTTAGTCCTTGAACTTAGGTAGAATATCCAAATGAGCTAGGAACTTCATTTTAATGGCATTTTTGGTCCTTCTACTTGCATACTTGTCTAGTTTGACCCTTTGACTTGGTTGACTGAAGAGTTGACCATGTTTGACTTTTATTTTGACTTTGGAAAATTTACACTTTGAGTCCTTCAACTTTGGAGTGTTGTCAAGATAGGTCCCTTATCTTCAAAGTCTTGTCATCTTTGATCCTTCTTTTTCTTTTTCATCCAAATAAGCTTGATTTCTTCTTGTTTGCTTGAAAATGTATCCTTCTTACCTATTTATACACAAACACAAAACATACCACATAATTCCGCTTTATAGCACAAAAGTTAGGTATTTTCCTTGTGTTTTAGGGTGATTTGTTGATTAATTGATATGAGTTTTTGCTCATATCAAATTCCTAGAAAGAATTTTAGTTCACCCATCATTGACATTTCAAATTTGTTGTGCATGACTTTTTCAAACCAATTTGAATGTTTTGGGTTTGTAGACCTGAAAATAATGTCATCAACATAAATCTGCACAAGCAAAATGTCATCCCCATATTTATAAGTGAACAAAGTTAGATCAATAGAACCTTTTGAGAAACCTTTGGAGACCAGAAATTTCGAGAGCTCGTCGTACCACGCCCTTGGAGCTTGCTTGAGTCCATAAAGTGCTTTGTGGAGACGATACACCTTGTCAGGATAATAACGATTGACGAATCCTTCCGGCTGCGTGACATAGACTTCTTCCTTCAATGGACCGTTAAGAAACACCGTCTTTACGTCCACTTGATAAACGATGAATCCCTTATGTGCAGCTGATGAGACTGCTTTTATACATAGTCTCATCGTCCAAAAAGGGCTTAAAATGCATTAAATATCATCAAAATACCCATATATATGCTTGTGTTTGTTGCTTTTGTATTTTAGGTACGGATATTGAGAAAATGACAAAAGATCACAAGAATCATACAAAAACGAACACGGGAAACGAAGCCGCACAATGAACCAAGCCCTAATGAAGATTTTCCCAAGAAAACCCTTGAAGATTTGAAGAATTATGAAGAAGGGTCCTCCAATATGGAAGAACTGACACTTTATACCCTTGTATCTTCATAATTACAAGTTTAGTCCCTAAAGTTTGTCAATATTGCAAAAAGGGCCCTCCACTTTGAAGAATTGTCAATTTTAGCCCGTCAACAAAGCTAAATTGTCAACCATTATCCTCCACAAAGTCAAATATATCATGAAGTCCTTCAAAGAACAAGAAAAGACAAGTTTGGTCCTTGAAATATGTTAATTTGCAAAAAGGACCCTTAACTTTCAACATTTGGCAAGAATGGTCCCTCATAAATGAATACATGGCAATACTAGGTAGTATCACTCTGAGTGTTCTAGCAATATCGCAAGGATATAGCGTAGGACTCTCTTGATCGTCATCCGTGTGTCCTAACGAGATTTGATTGATCTCTTGGCTCTAGACTCGATTTGTGCACTTTTAGTGGTCGGAGGCTGGAGCAGATGCCACCTATTCAATATTAACTAACTCGGAGTGAGAAAGTCAATAGAAGTCGTGTTGATCTCCGTGACAATAAAACAAACTTCTTTTGAGAGAAGCCTGAGTCAGCTGGGGAAGGGTTGTGCATTACATCACTAGGTCCATGATGCATTGTCTTCATGATGTGTTGACCCGGTTTCTGCTTAAGTTGTATGGAGGGCTTCTTTGTTTACACCCTTTATCCTTACATTTCTTTTTTCATTCTTCAACCCCTTCAATGCTTACCAAGACATCATTAATACCACCTTGTTGTGATTGTTCCAGTGCTATCATCAGTACTTAGTCGGCATTCAGCTTCGTTCACATTCTACTCCATCTTTCCTAAGGACTTCTAATAATCTATTGGATTGTCCTTGGGAAGATCCCTTCGGTTCTGGTTGGATCATAGGACTTAAACCTAACTACCCTTTTGACATCAATAACGTCGTGAATTAAAGATGTTGTGGGTATTTGATCATAACCATGAGTGCTTGAGTCTTTAGATCACATTTTAATCACATTTCTCCCCCTATCTCTAATATATAAAATCGTTTGATATTAGAGATATCAAAATTGATTAAAATATATGTTGAAAAATAATCTTGAAACTTTTCAGGAGAAAAATGTGTCAAACTTAGCATGAATTTAGAACGCTCTCCCTCAAAAATTGATCCAATAGAATTGTCATTACGAGGATATGATCCACGTTAAACTTTTGAGGATAGGAGTTGTTGAACACACAATTTTTGAAAGATTTTGAATAATCATTGAAAATTTCTTGAAAAAATTGTGTTCAACGCTTTTTGAAAAACTCTATTTCTTTTTAGCGAAAAAAGTTTTTCTAAAGCATAAATTTGAGTTCATAGACTTTGAATGTCTTGACAAATCCACTCAAGTGTAAGAAGATTGAACTTCTTTTGCTGAGGGTAAGAGCACGAAATCGTACACTCCCCCGTGAATATAGATCCGGGTTATAATCTGAAAATGATTACAAGCCATAGTGTTGAGCTCAAAACTTTGAATGTTTTGTGACAAGCTCAACCCGAGATAGATTTCTCTACCCGTTGTTGGAAATATTGTCCAAAGGAGACAATTTCCTTTATAAAAGATAGAAATGACATGTTTTGAAAAATATTTACAACTTTCATTCGAGCTTTATGTACACACCCGTGTCGTTATTGAGCGACATTTCTAGGTACGTCCATATTATCGATACTAAAAGACATGTCGAGAAGAATCTTTTTGGTATTTTGAAAGATTTTTTAATTTTGTATTTTGCTTTTTAATAATATTTACAGGTAGATGTTTGATAGATGAATCAAGCAGGCTTCTTTGCCAGAATCTCCAGTTCTGCTGGAGTCAAACATCCCATACCAATTTGCCTAACTAGATACGCAAACCTCTCTTTCGAAAGAGCTTTTGTAAACAAGTCAGCTAATTGGTAATCAGTTCCAACAAAGTAAAGTTCAACAATACCCTTTTCAATTTGTTCCTTAATGAAGTGATATCTGACATCAATGTGCTTCGTGCGGGAATGCTGTACCGGATTGCAGGAGATGGCTATGGCGGACTTTGACTCACAGTACATAGGTACTTTATCAAAGTGGAAGCCATAATCCGTGAGTTGTGTTCTCATCCAATGAACTTGAGCACAACACGCAGATAGAGACACATACTCCGCTTCGACTGATGACAGTGACGTGCAATCCTGCTTCTTGGACGACCATCCCACAAGCTTATCCTGACCTAGAAATTGTGTACCACCAGAAGTACTTTTACGTGTATCAAGACACCCTGCATGATCAGAATATGAATAGGCCGTTAGAAAGAAACCGGTTTCACTCGGATACCAGAGTCCCATGTGAATGGTATTCTTATGGTACCGAAAGATCCGTTTAACCTCCTTGAGGTGCTTTTCAGTGGGTCGTGCTTGATATCATGCACCATAACACGTAGCGTGTGATATATCTGGTCGGCTTGCTGTTAAGTACATGAGGGAGCCGATCATGGAATGATATTTCGTTTGATCTATGGCATCTCCCTCCAAATCAGCATCTAGGGATGTGGTTGATAAAGGTGTCCCAACGGGGTCACATGATGACATACATGCTTTTTTATTATCTCTTGACAATACTTAGCTTGGTTAATAAAGATACCACTTGGGGATTGGTGAACTTGAATTCTGAAATTGTGTATTTTGAAGTTCGTTTATCTCGATTCTTAACCAATTGAACGTCCTAACAAAATCAGGTTTATGATCGTTTTTGGTTGATAGGGTTATTTGGATTATCTATGTCTATTTGAGCAATCAAGTAAAAATGTGAAAAATATTAACTATGTATCCGTAAAACAATTAGCACTTACCAAGTTTTTATTCAAATAAGGACAAAATTGTAAAACTATGGAAATAATGTGCTAAAAATGTAAGTAATAGAAACTAGAATGCTTGAAATGTAAAAATCAGAAACTATACGGACCAACTATGCAAATTGTAACAAACTACTAACCAAAATGTAACTAATTGTAAAACAACTAACTGAAAATGACAAGTTTTGAAAAGTTTTGGACTAATACCAAGCAAACCCTAAAAACATGTAAGTTTAGCCAGTAATTCAAACAATGACAAAGTAAAGGGACCAAAGTGCAATAAAGTGAACTATTTAACCAAAAACGGGCTACTTGAAAAACTCTATTTCTTTTTAGCGAAAAAAGTTTTTCTAAAGCATAAATTTGAGTTCATAGACTTTGAATGTCTTGACAAATCCACTCAAGTGTAAGAAGATTGAACTTCTTTTGCTGAGGGTAAGAGCACGAAATCGTACACTCCCCCGTGAATATAGATCCGGGTTATAATCTGAAAATGATTACAAGCCATAGTGTTGAGCTCAAAACTTTGAATGTTTTGTGACAAGCTCAACCCGAGATAGATTTCTCTACCCGTTGTTGGAAATATTGTCCAAAGGAGACAATTTCCTTTATAAAAGATAGAAATGACATGTTTTGAAAAATATTTACAACTTTCATTCGAGCTTTATGTACACACCCGTGTCGTTATTGAGCGACATTTCTAGGTACGTCCATATTATCGATACTAAAAGACATGTCGAGAAGAATCTTTTTGGTATTTTGAAAGATTTTTTAATTTTGTATTTTGCTTTTTAATAATATTTACAGGTAGATGTTTGATAGATGAATCAAGCAGGCTTCTTTGCCAGAATCTCCAGTTCTGCTGGAGTCAAACTGTTGATCCCAAACTTAGATCGATTAGCTTTGTGTATACGAGATTAGATCAAGTATAACACGTAGAGAAACCTTTGTTGTATGCTTTGTGAATCTAAGTATTATGCGGAATTTAATACTTAAACAAGAACACAAGATGTAAACAATACTTTCACTTTGATTATCAATGTCGAACTTGCTTACAATGAAAGATGTTTACGAATGAAAAACTTAATGAAAACTTGATATTAAACATTAACCTAAAGGCCTTCTTTTATAGACTAAGAAGCCTTGTACAATAAGCTACGTATCAACTATTCTAGGTAAAGATAAACATAGAAAATACATTGTCGTTTCTATCCTTACTAGAAGTATTCTAGAACATAATAAACGTGTAGCTCACATCTTCCATCAGTGCTTGTCTTCAATCTGTCAACGCTTGACTTTAACTTGTCAACGCTTAAGCTGTCAGCGCTCACTTTGCTCTTGTCAACGCTTGAGTTGTTCTTGTCAGCGTTCAAGTGATCTGGCCTTAATTTATTCCCAACAATCCTCCCCTAAACTTGATATCCACTCTTATGATCAAGTTTCTGAATAAACATTAAGAACTTGGAGGAGTCTGACAAACCTTATCATATTGGTAATAAATAAATCTGATCAAATTCTTTGCCACGTCACTTGTATAGTCTATCTCCAACTGGGTGTCCTTCATCTTTTCCAAAACAGCCTTGGATATGAAATACTGAGCATCTACAAGTAAATACTCAGCAAACTTTGTAGAACTCAAATGGTATACACCTGCAGCTGAATATAACCTCCATTGAAGACCACTGAGGTCATCTTCAAGATCCTTCCATATTTCAGGATCTTCTTCTTTTGTCCCACACATTCTTTTGAATGTGGTCCAAAGTTTTATTCCATTGGCTGAAGTTGGTGCTTCAGCCTCATACTTGGTCTCTAGCAACCTCCAAAGGTCCACCAAGTCTTCTCTATCACAACTTGCAAATAAAGATATGAGAGTGGTAAAAGTGTGTACCTCCTTGCCAAATCTTCCAATCTTCCAGAATCCACATTCATCTTCATCATAACTCACAATTGGATTCCTGGAATCTAGTGGTAACACATGCACCATATCTGAAGCTTCTAATGGGGAGAGCTTGAGGCTCTTTCTAATAACTGCTTCACTTGGATATAGTTGATTCATATCTTTTGGAAACTCAAGTATAAATCCCTTCTTTACTGGTCTGGGAACTATCATAGCTTTCTTGATTGCCATCTCTTCTGCAAGTTGCTCCTTTCTTTCATCTGAAAGAAGTCTGAAAGTGTTTTCTTCTTGCACTTTCACCCAAATAGGATAAGCCCTATGTTCCAACTCATCAAATGTCAAAGCCTTCAGCTTCTGATGTGTCCATCCAACTCCATGACATTTGAGCAACATAAAGTAGAGCTTCCTTCTATCTCTTTTCAACTCTGAAAGAATGTTGCTTGCCTTGTGCTTCAAAATCACCTTACAATCCTTCTGAACTCTAAGAAGAATCTCCAAACCCCATATCTGATCTGAAATGGTCAAGTCTGGATTATCCATACAGCTTTCTTCCCAAGAATTGTACATCTGAACCACCTCTGGCATATCAAAATCAATCTGCAACTTTAAATCTCTCAGCTTTTCCCTAGCAAGCTCATCACCATACTCAAGTCTTTCTGGTTCAATAATCATCACACTTGAATCTGAGCTAGCTCCATCACTTTCTTCCTCAGAGGTCACAACAAATGGTGACTTTTCCTTTTCACCTTGTTCCATCATTTGCTCAGCCAATCTTCTATCAAATTCAACCTGAGCTGCATTCTTTGGAACAATTTCTTCTACCAACTTACCCTTACCCTTATCTGATGGTGTAATGGTTGGTAAGGTAGATGGTAATACCTGAGTAGGAACATCCTTGATGATAGATGATGACTGGAATACATCACCTCCATATGCAGATCTGTCAACGCCCAAATTTCCTCTATCAGCGCCCAAAATACTTCTATCAGCGTCCAAACTTGTCTTGTCAACGCTCAAATATTTTCCCTCAGCGCCTTGTGTAACCTCTCTCAACATATCTGTAAATGATAAATTTAAATTGGTTGGAGAGATCAAGGACGTATCAAAACCTGTTTGTTCCTTCAAAGTAGTAAGAGCTTCAGCAACATCCAATGATTGACCATCTTGACTGCTCTTATCACTCAGATTTCTTTGATCTTCCTCCCCTTTGGAAGACTCCTCCATACCTCCCTTTGCATGAGCACTCTCCAAAACAACAATCCTCTCCCTCAATTCCTTGAGTTCAAGGCCTTGGTTGCTGACAATTTGTACTAAGTCTGCATTCTGCTTTTGCAAGCTAATGCAGACAGCCGTCAATTCCAAAAGAGTCATTGGTTCCAGTCTGCCCTCTTCTGAAATGGGAATTTGACCTCCCAATTCAGGTTCATTGGGCAAGGATGAGGACTTAATTATGGTGGGACTGCCTTGGCCAGCTGCTAAGCAAGAACCAATAGTCCCAGCCTCATCCAGGTCACCAGCCACACTTGTGGTGGTGGTTCTCTCTGCTTAATGGCTAGGACCACCAGAGGAGAACTCTCCAGCAGTCCTTTGGCGTTTAAACAATCTATATTCAGGTGGTGTGGAAGATGGTGTAGAAGAAGGTGTAGAGGTGGGTTGGTTAAGGGGTGTTTGGGATTGTGATGGTTGGGTGTCAGCGGTGGAAATAGGCACATCAACGCCCACATTAGATGTGTCAGCGTCAAAGGGTTCTTGGTCTATTTGCATTTGGTCAGGTGAGGGTAAAGGTTCAGGGATAGGTTCAAGTTGTGGGTGAGGGTCAATATGAGGTTGGGGGTCTGGTTGGGGTTGTGCTGCTGTAATAACAGCAAGCATGGCTGGGGTTAAAGGTAAATCCCTATGAGGTGGTGAATTCATCTTGGTAAAAATAGCTTTCTTTTGTTCAGGGATTTTATAAAAATCATTGTGATACCTTGAACAATATCTTTGAGCATCAAAAATCATTTGCAGAAAACGGGGATAAGCTAAAGTCATTTTTGTCCCCTTGTTTTTACACATTCCTTCAAAAATCATTTTAGACCAGTTATATTTTTGCCCTGTTGCAATACACACAATAGCAGTTGCAATGGATCTATTGATCTCATTGTGTGCAGTACATTTGAGACTCAAACATTGAAGGAGAATGTGAATGAGGTACTTCCAGGCTGGGGGAAATTCCTGCTTATGGTACTTATTAAGAGTACCTTCATCAGGAATAGGGTATCCCAAAGCCCTAAGCCTTGTTCTATTTCAGTTATGGGAAGAATGGTTATACCATCAGCATCATCAAGATGCAAGGCCTGGCGTACCAAGGCCTCAGTAACCACCCAAGATCTCCCATGAACAATAGAAGTTAATGTGGTCACTCCATTAACTGTTGAGGAACTTACAGTGTTCCAAAACTGTTTAATGTGTGTGACTAGAATGAGTGGTGCATGAGAAAGAGCATACCTTAATGGGGATGCGTTCAAATACGCCACCATTTGTGTGTATTGAGGGAATAAAGTATTATCAGCAACAAGATAAGCAATCATGTTGTGTTGAGACTTGAACCCCAAATCCAATTCTGCTGAGTTAAATCTTGGTGCCATTGATGAAAGCTGTTAATTTGAAGTATAGAAGATGAAGGTTGATAAGAGAAAAGTGTTAGACAAGAATTATAGATACCCTGTTTAAAAATAGGAGCCAAATTTATAGGAGTGGATGAATGCATGTGATTGGCCCAAAAATAGGCAAAGATTTTCAAAAACTAATCATGAAAATATTGAAAAAGTTATAAGTTATCTCATGCATTTAATGAAAGTAACAACTCCTAAAATTACGGCTTGAAAATATGTCAAAAAGTAACAACTGGGTAGGTCCCATTGAGTGTCAACGGTCAAATATAACTCATCAACGCCCAACGGCTATAATCTTGTCAACGTTCGCCTAAAGCCATGTCAGCGTCCAATTTGGTCACAACAACGCTTGGAAAAATCTTGTCAGCGTCCAAAAATAAAATTGTTTTAAAAAGTGAAAAATGACCTTAACAAGTAATTTATCCTAGAGAAAATAACCAAAAGCTGATAATTATTATAGGGCGGCAAGCACTGTCCAGTTATGCACACTTGCATAAGCAAGATAGACATAACAGTCCTCTAGTGTCCCTTGCTAACCAAAATTCTTAACAACGAAGTTACCTTATAAAATCCTTGTTACTCCCAGGTAAAACCCATAACAAAGTGATTCCCAAGTCTCCCATCAGACCACAACCAATTCTAGGCCAAAAATGTCTTGGCAGCATGCAAAGTTGATATACTATGCATGCTACAGTGCCTCATGGTTTAGTAAAACTAACCCATACTCACCTGTGGACACAATCTAGAATTGTGATAAGAGTATCATATGAATACCCAAAAATCCTAAAGGTTCCTAAAACCTCCCCTTAAACAAAGATACAAAGAGTTTGCTAAAACTATGCATGAACATAAAAAAATTATGTCAAGATAGGAATGAAACATTCCAACCATCATCCATAAACATAAACATGTCCAAATGCTTCTCCTTTGATCCATAAGCAACTCTGTATCCAATGGTATACTGCTAACACCATCTGCACATTTAGATTGAAAACCACAAAACTAACATTGTTGCTGACAACGCCCCGATAACACATAACAGCGTTGAAGGAAGCTTTGTCAGCGTTAGACAATTATATTTGCTGACAACGTTGCAAAAACACTTATCAGTGTTCAAACAACCTTTGTCAGTGTTAGAAAAATATAGTGGAAAATCTAAATTACCAATAAGACCAATAATAATAATGCATCATCCTGTACATACTTTTACAAAAAGAATCCAAAACACATACTTAAGTGAGATTAACCATTCCAATACTTGTTACCAAGTACTGAAATCTTCCAGTATCAAAAGGTTTAGTTAATAAATCTGACACATTTTCCTCAGTGTCAACCCTATCTGGATGTATTAAACCCTTCTCAAAGCAATCTCTTATAAAATGGTGTCTAATTTCTATGTGTTTAGTTTTAGAATGATGCACAGGATTCTTAATGATGCATAAAGTACTATTATTGTCAACAAATATCTTAGTATGCATGAAATTATACCCATAATCCAACAGCTGGTTCTGAATCCACAACACTTGACCACAACATGCTGCTGCAGCCACATATTCTGCTTCAGTTGTAGAGTTAGCCACCACTGTTTGTTTCTTGCATTGCCAAGATATTAATCTGCTCCCAAGAAATTGACATCCACCAGTGGTGGATTTCCTATCAAACTTGTCACCACCATAATCACTATCTGAATATGCAATCAGCTCCAATGGTGAATCCTTTGGGTACCACAAACCAAGAGTAGGAAAACATCTTAGGTACCTAAAGATCCTCTTCACAGCATAAAGGTGACATTCTTTGGGAGTCACTTGATGGCGTGCACATGCACACACAGCAAACATGATATCAGGTCTGGAAGCAGTAAGATACATCAAGGATCCAATCATGGATCTATAATGCCTGACATCAACATCTTTCCCATCTCCAATCTTTCCCCAAGGGTGTTCTCTATCCATAGGAGTAGAAGCCCTCTTTTCATGTGGAGAAAAGCCAAACTTCTTCAAGATTTCAGCAACATATTTGTCTTGGGAGATGAAGACACCCTCTTCTTTCTGCTGAACTTGTAAACCAAGAAAGAAGTTCATCTCCCCCATAGCACTCATCTTGAATTTGTCTGTCATGAGATTGGAGAAATCCTCACTCATCTTTGGATCAGTAGACCCAAAAATGATATCATCAACATAGACCTGCACAAGCAACACATCTTTGCCTTTCTTCTTTGTAAATAGTGTCTGATCTATGGTGCCCCTCTTGAATCCATTGTCCACCAAATAGGTAGACAAAGTACCATACCATGCTCTAGGAGCTTGATGAAGGCCATACATAGCCTTTTTGACTCTATACACTTTGTCTGGATGCTCAGGATCCTCAAAACCAGGAGGTTGCATGACATAGACTTCTTCAACAATGGTGCCATACAAGAATGCACTCTTTACATCCATTTGATAGACTGTAAAGCCCATGCAAGATGCATAGGCTAGAAAAATCCTAATAGCCTCAATCCTTGCAACTGGTGCAAAGAATTCTTCATAGTCTATCCCCTCCTCTTGTGTATAACCTTGAGCCACTAACCTTGCCTTGTTTCTGACCACAATTCCTCTTTCATCTCTTTTGTTCCTGAGAACCCATCTTGTCCCAATTGGTCTGACATATCCAGGACAATCAACCAGCTCCCAAACATCCTGAATAGCAAATTGGTGAAGCTCATCCTGCATTGCTTCCACCCAACTTGGTTCTTTGAGAGCATCAAATATCTTCTTGGGTTCTTCTTGTGACAGAAAACATGCAAACAAACATGCTTGTACAAGAGGGGTATCAACCTTCTTGTGTATATTGGCAATAAATCTACCAAGACTTTGATGGGATCTTCTTGTCTGAACTGGAGTCATAACATCACCAATGATCTGAGATGGGGGGTGATTCTTCATTGTGGAAGTGAGAACTCCTCCTTCAAAAAGTCTGGTGTCCTCAACTTCACGCTCCATGTTGCCAATATCTTCTTCATCAGACTCTCTTTGATCAACAGGGATCTCTTCATGGACATTGGAAGGTCCACCTTGTTCAAAATTTGAAGAGAAAAGATGTGCAAAGGTGTTGTCAACGTCTGAACCTTGTTTGTCAGCGCTTGGGCTAACAACGCTTGAACTGTTGTTGTCAACGTCTGAGCCATCAACGTCTTAATTGCTCTTGTCATCGCTTGATTTGCCTTTGTCAGCGCCTGAAGAACCATGCATGTTTGTATCTGGTGGTATTTGGAAACCACCATTATCTTGTCCAGCAGCAGCAGCAGCAAAAGCATCAGTCCAAATGAGAATTGTGACATATTCAAATGTAGGAGATGCCTTTTCTGCTTGTGATCCAACCCTTTCATCAACCTGTGTACCTGAAACATGAACAACTTGTTCCTCTACAACATTTGAAGTTACCTTCATAATGTCTGGATTAGTGACAGGCATATAATTTAAAGTTCTAGATAAGGGTTCCAAATCAAACAACCAATTAGGACCACTTTCAGGATCACTAGGTTTATCCTCTAAGAACCTAACATGTACTCTTTCAATAATACGTTTGTCCTCCTTAAGATAAACCCTATAACCCTTGCTCTGCACTGAATACCCCATGAAGTAACCTTCATCACCTTTTGCACTAAATTTCCCTAAGGCATCACTAGTGTCTAAGACTACTACATGACATCCAAAAGGTCTGAGAAAACCTATATTAGGTTTTCTTCCCCAAAGTAACTCATAAGGTGTCTTGTTCTGAATTTTGTTAACCAATGCTCTATTTTGCACATAACATGCTGTATTAACAGCCTCAGCCCAAAAGGCTATGGGAAAGTGAGCATTAGCCAACATTGTTCTGACTGCTTCAATTAGGGTTCTATTCTTCCTTTCAGCAACCCCATTTTGTTGTGGGGTTCTAGCAATACTAAACTGTCTAGTAATTCCCTTCCTGGCACAAAAATCATCTAGCTTCTTGTTCCTAAATTCTCCACCATTATCACTCCTAAGCATCTTAACCTCATTGCCAGACCTTTTCTCAATTTGAGTGATAAATTCAATAAGAACATCAGCTGTGTCACTCTTCATAGCTAGAAAGAATGTCCAAGTAAACCTAGAAAAGTCATCAGTGACAACAAAACAATATGACTTGCCATTCAAACTTTCTATATTAGTTGGACCAAAGAGGTCCATGTGAAGCATATGAAGAGGTCTGGAACTAGTATGCACCTGCTTGGACTTGAATGAGACCTTGTGCTGCTTGCCTTTAAGACATGCAACACAAGAGTGGTCATTGTGGAAGGCCTTCTCAGGCAAACCATCAACTAAACCAAGCCTCACAAGTCTATTGATATTTTTAAAGTTTATGTGCCCTAGTCTCCTGTGCCACAAATTACTTTCATCTACTGAGGCCTTAGCATAAAAACAAGACATATTAGCATTCACTTTAATCCCATTTAAATTCACATTGTATATGTCCTTATGCCTAGGTGTTCTATACTCAATATACTTCTCATCAGGGATCTTAAAATCCTTGCTTAACACCAAACACTCAGTATCAGTGAAAAGAACCTTATTTTTGTTATCACACACTTGTGATACACTAAACAGATTATAGTCCAGTTCTTTTACCAGGAAGACATTCTCAAAACATAGATTATTGGTGAGAAGGGTTCCTTTGCCTGTGATGGTGCCGTAGCCCCCTCCAAAGTATACCTTATCACCATCTTGAATAGGAGTGAAGTTTGTCAGATAGTCTTCCTTTCCTGTCATGTGCCTTGAGCATCCACTATCCCAATATCCATAGTCATTGATCTGCTTTTGAATGCCCTGCACATAAAGAAAACAAATTAGTTTTCTTTGGGAACCCAAGTCTCAGAAGACTTGGATTCATCTGGTTGTTCAATAAGAACAGACTTAGTTCTCACAACAACCCCATTCTCATCCCTTTTAGGATGAAATACCCAGTTAACCCCAATTGGTTTTGTAATGACTTTTGAAATATAGTTAAACCTGTTGCAAGTCATTGAAATTCCATCATTATTAGGGTTTTGATCTTTCTTGGGTCTCCATGTTAAGCTTGAAGAAGCTTTAGACCCCTTACCTTGTGGCTGCAAATACTTAGGTCTGGTCACGTTTCTGTCAGCGTTGGATTTTGTCCTGTCAACGCTGAATTTACCCTTATCAGCGTTGAACCTAGGGTTTGCTACAGGAACCCATTGCCTATTTGACCAGGTATCTGTCTTTTGAAAAGGTCTTTGTCCATGAGTGTTAGACCTTCTAGAAAAGAATGGGGCTGGTCTAATCACTTGTGGACTTTGCTGCACACCAGGTCTGGGTCTGACAACGTTTGACTTCCTAACAACGTTGACTTTCTTCCTATCAGCGCTGAAATTGTTCCTATCAGCGCTGACTTTGGGAGCGTTGACACATTTGTATGCCAAATGTGAAAAGGTACCACAAGTATAACAGGCTTTCTTAGACACATTCTTAGGTCTAGAAGCAAAGAAACCTGTTCCATGATTGTTAACTTGGCTCTTGGGTGACCTATTATTTCTATACATCTCTGCATATTTAATGGTAGGTCTTCTAACAGTGTTGGAGCCTAGGTCAACAGCTTTACCAGTAACTGGGTGAGTAACCTTAATGGGTGGGGATTCAATGGGACTTTCACACAGCAAACCTCCCTTAACAAATAAAGTAGGGTTAGCTTTCTTCCACTCATTTAGGTCAGTCAGTTTTTGTAGATACTCTTCTACTGGGGTGACAACTCTTGGTGGAGGAATAAATTCCTCTTCTTGGCATTCTTGAATACCAGTCCAAGATAAATCCTTTCTAAGGACACCATAGAAGTCACCAGCTGGTGGTGGAACCAGAGAGTAATCATTCTCATTCATCTCAAGCCCAGTCATATCCTTAGGATCTCTTTGTTTAGCTACACAGTCTCCTAGGGCTTGGGTGGCTCTATCAAATCTTTGAATCTTGAGGTCAACATTATCTTTATTCTTAATGGCCTCATCTAACTTAGCCTGTAGGTCTTTATTGACTTTTGAAATGATATTTCTAACATCCATACTACCCTCTAGCTCATGTTTTAAGATATTTATCTTATCTTTTAAATCAAATTCCATTTTCTTATATTCAGAAACGGTTTTCTCAGTTTCAGTAAGAGCTAGTTGGTAATTGGATAATTTACACCTTTCAGTGCTCATATCCTCTTTTAGTTTTAACACTTCTTTGTTAAGTCTGTCAGTGTTTAACCTACAACCTTTGCTACAAAAAGCATCATCATATACCTCATTATCAGATGAAGAGGAGGAGTGTGCCATGAGAGCATATTCAACATGCTCTTCTTCTTCAATATCAGCAATCAAAGCTTTGTCCTTTTCAGCATCCTTGGCCAGATAGCTCCAATCCCATCCAGTACCATCAATTCCTTGAACTGCAACCATGGCTTTGGAGTCTTGAGCTTTAACAACCTGACTTGAGGGTTTACCAGCATCAGATCTTCTAGGAGATCTGCATTCCCTCATGAAGTGCCCCATGCGATGACAGTTGTAGCACTCAACTTTGGATTTATCAAATCCAGCAGTGTCTTTAGCATTGAAGGTCATCTTCTTCTTAAACCTCCTATTCTACCTATTTGCTCTTATACTAGCAAGAGCCATGTTCCACTTGATGTCCATCTCTTCCAAATGTTCATCACTTATCTGCTCAAGGTCCTCATATGTAATCACTGAACCATTGGGCAAAGAAGCAATGTAAGCACAAACGGTATCCAAATCCAAGCCAGCAGGTTTAACTCTTGGTGAGTCATTCATGAATGTGTCAGCGTCTGAAAAGGAGACGTTGACAGGACTTGTTCCAGCGCTGACAAATGGTGATCCAGTAACTGGATGCATAAAAGAGTCCTGCTGATTGAATTGACCTTCACTATGAGAAAAGAAGGCCATGTTGCTGGTGCTAGCTTTGCTTGAAAGAGTTTCATCTTCCAACAATCTTAGTTTGTTGTAGATGTCATCAAACGAAGAGCTCTTGTGAGTATTATTGGCAAGAATAGATCTTTCCTCAATCTTCCATGTCTCACCAAGACTTTTCAGAAAAGTAGCATTGATGTCAATATCACCAACTTGTGTCCCCATGAAGGACAATTTGCTTGTGATGTCAAGCAATCTGCTTCTCACACTGCTCAGTTTCTCATTGGGCTGAGCTTTGAAGACAGCATAATCATGCAGAAGTTGCTTCTTCTTTTCTTCCTTAGTTTCTGCATTACCACCATATGCAACTTCAATTGCTTCCCAAAGATCCTTAGCAGATTCATAGCTTCTATATTTGTGCTGATTTTCTTGTCCCAGAGACACTTTCAGAATATTTAGGGCTTTCATGTCAGCCCTTTTCTTTGCAATATCTTCAGCACTTACAGCTCTACCATCTCCAGGTTTTTCTTTCTTATCTTCATCAGGACATCCTTCAACAGCTGTTCTTGTCGCAATGGCATTCAGAATCTTTTGAGCTTGAGTTTCCATATTCAATAATGTCCCAGAGTGTGTAGTCAAAGATCCCCAGATATTGTTCAAAGTTGAACCTCCATAAGTCAAAGTTGGTTGCATCAAGCATGGGAATCTTGATGTTTGGTAAGGATGAAGAGGAGGACATGATGTTTGCTTCAGACATGATGTTTGATTGTAGTGTTTTTGTACACCTTTAGGAAAAGGATGACAAAATAGTGGTAAGTATTAACGAGCGGTTTAGGAAAACCACAAGTTATGACCCTTAATGGGGATCGTTCTCTCTCGAGGAGGCACGTGTGTTGTGTAAGGAATGATTGATTATGTTTTTGATTATTAACTAGAAGAAAAGAAGAGAAAATGACGAAGACGAAAAAAAATAGAAAAATAAGGCAAAAACACTACTAGAAAGTTACGACGTAGAACGTAAAAAAGTGCAAAATTTAAAATTTTAATCTAAAAATTCCTAAAAATTACTAAAAATCCCAAATAATATTCTAAGAGTTTACAAAAAATCCAAACTTGTCAAAACCTTTTAATTAATTTAATAATGACTTTTTAATGCTAATTAAAGCCCTAAAAATCACTTTTAAATATTAAAAAGCCCTAAACAAGATTTTATAGTTTGTAAACCTCAAAAATGGCCTAATTAAACTAAAAACTATTTTTAAAAATTTTAAAACCAAATTAAACTATTTTTAAATACTAAAAAACTATTAAAATCTATTAAATCTTAAATTAATTCTAAAAATTAATTGAAAAGCCTAAATATTATTCTACAAATGGGAAAAGTCCTAATTAATGATAAAGAACCTAGGAAAAATGAAAAAGAAATAAAAATAAAACTTTGAATTTTAATGAATAAAATAATATTAAAATATTCCCAAAAATAAAAAGTTCTCAAATAAATTCTAAAAAATTCTCAAAAATCCTAAATATTCTAACTAAGAAGAAAATGTAAATAAAAGTTCCTAAAACCTTTTAGTTAATTCTATATTAATTTTTAAAGTTGTCTAAAAACCCTAAAATTAAATAAAATTAAAAATTAAGGTTTTTGAAAACTTTTTTAGATGTAAACCTCAAAAATACAAATAAAAACCTAAAAACTATTTTTTTGTATTTTTTTATTACTGTTTGCTATTTTTTAATGACTTTCTAAATTTAAAACTAAAAATAATCCTAGAAATAAATTAAATAATGTGAAAAATAAGACTTTTAAACAGAAAAATCTAAAAACCTAATCAAAACCTAGGAAAAATGGAATAAGTCCAAAATGCTTAATAAATAAGCTGAAAAGATGAAATTAAGCTACGGCTTATTTTTATAAGCTCAAATGAAAACATGCTTAAATAATGTTTGAAATGAGAGTCTAACGTAAAAAGGCATCTAGATTAATGGTTAACACGCTTAGTCCCCCAGCGAGGGGTCGCGTGTTCGAGTCCGTTGCGGGTGACCTTTTTACAAAATTTTTTTTTTTTTTCTTTAAAACTTAAACAGTGAAACTTATAAGCTAATAAACACAAATCCAAATCCAATTTTATCCAAGATTAAGCAAATAAATGGCAAAAACGTGCCCGGTTCTTGTTTGTTTACTGATGAACAAGTGTGTTCATTCACATGAGCATACAAACCAAGAGGACTTGGTTGGTGCTTTTGGTGGCGTTTGTTGATGGACAAAGGCACCCCTTCACTCTTTCTGAGTGAAGGGAGTCACAACAAGTAGCAAACAATCACTTCAATCACAGATACTCACAAAATCAAGCACACATAGCAAATTTAAGTTGCTGAGGTCTCTTGGAGGTCTGGTGGTTATAACAGCTTAGGATAAGCACACAAATGAGATTCAAACACCCAAACTTTGCATACAAACTTACAACCTAGCATACAACCAATCTCAAATCCTTAAACCTCCTACCACTTAACAGATTTACAAAGATTCAAGCACAAGTTTACCTAAATTTTAGCAGAAACTGAACAAGTAGGATTTTAGCTATGATTTTCACTTTTAAATACCCAACTTAGCTCAAACTTGCATCAATCCAAGCACACAACTACTAACCAACCTAAACAACCCTAATTAACAATTCTAACCCGTTTTACTTCTCACAATCCTTCAAGATTATCAAATAAAAAGCAGATCCAAACACCCCTTTAAAACTTTTAAAACCAAATTTTTCAAACAAAATCCTTTCTAAACAACTCAAACTGATTCATACAGCATCTAGCATGCATTTCATAACATTTAAACACAAATCAAAACATTTTAAACAACAATGAACACCTTAGCATACAAATCACATGAACTGCATATTTTCTGAAAATTCAAAAAGGTAAAAGTGATTTACCTAAGAGCCTTACATCCAAGGCTCTTTGTGGTTGCAAAACCACCTCCCATACACTGGGGTGTATGCTGAACCTTTAACAGCAACACTCAAACAATCAAACCTGCAAATCAAGAAAAAACACAAGAAAATTGCACTTTTCTGATTTTCTGAAAACTCAAATCCTTGAAACCTTTTGACTTAACACGTTTTAAAAACACTCATAAATCACAAATCAAGGTTTGTTAATCCACTTTCACTTCTTAACACCCAATGATTTCTGAATTCAAGACTTTTTAAAACCCTTATGAAAACTGAAACTTCAAACACCAAATTCTTTCACAAATTTAAATGGAACTCAGTTTTTAGCAATAACACAACACACAAACTTTTTAATTTAATAAAAGGGATTACACTTGTCTTTTACAAATATCAAACTTTATTAATTAAAAAAGGAATTACAAGGTTATAGGCTAAAAACTGGAACAAGAGGGAATGAACATGCTCATATCCCTTTAAATACTGCTAGAAAGAACTATCTAGAACTAATAATAAAATAATACAATGCTTGAAACCCTAATACTGGAAATCTCAAAAATGCCCCTTTCTTCTTGGACGAATCTTGGTCAAATGGTGTCCCATGTGATGCCAGTGATGTTTGAATGGATATGGGACGTTGGATGAGCCTTAGGGACCAAGGGGAGTGATCCTGGGTGTTGGTTTGGTCAGGCATTGGGTTTGGGTGAGTGAGACGTGAGCAGGGGAGGGGTCCACCTTCACATGGGGTTGTCCAGGGTCACGGTTTGGGTGTGAGATGTGATGAGGGTGACCTCAATTAAGGATCTGCACTTAATCAGCTTAAACCCCTTTGTTGTTTAGGAGATTGGATCTGGTGGGTGATTAGGGTTTAAGGGTGAAGAACATGGGTTTTAATCCATAAAAGGGGTGATTAGTTTTTAAATTCTTGTTTTGGTGGGAAATAAATGGGTTAAGTGGGTTTGACCAGATTTGACCACGTTTAATAATAAACTGGGTTAAATGGGATTGGGTAGGGTCGGGTTTGGTTAGTTATGGGTAGGTTATATGGGTTGATGGGTGGGTAGGGCTGAGGTGTCGCATCCTGGTTGGGTGGGTAGGTTTGGATAGTTGGCAGTTTGAGTCCCCAAGGTTTCAACATTCTTTCACTTTGTAATAAATCCTATCAGCGCCCCATTTGCCTTTAACAACTTTGGATAAGTTGTCAAAAATAGCACAATCAATTCCATAACTTTTCCAAAGGGTATTAAATGTATATTCTTCAAATTCCAGGGACTGATCTTGTACAATCTTCAAACATTAAGGATTATACTTGTACATTTGATATTTTGAGGGTCAAATGTGACAAGTTCTTCAAAGATGAGGGGCCATTTTTGCCAATCTTCAATTCTTCAAGGGTCTTTTTGCAAAATTCCAAACTTGGGCCCGGTTCATTGTGCGACTTCGTTTCCCGTGTTCGTTTTTGATTGATTCTTGTGTTCTTTTGCCAATTCCTCAATATCCGTACCTAAAAATACACAAGTAACAAACACGAGCATATATTTGGTCTATTTTATGATATTTTATGCAATTTAAGGCCGATTTGGACGATGAGACCATGTATAAATGCAGTCTCATCACTCCTCCATACTAAACCATTGCCGTGCCCTCACGCAATGCTAGAATAAAGTATCAAAGCATCTCCAAAATTTAATTTTATTCACTTTTATTGAAAGATAAACTAGCTACACTACTACTATTACTACTACTTGTGTTTTAGACATAATGTATGATTTTCATCGCAAAATGGGACGTTTAGGTTCATAGAATAAGAACATGTGAATGCTTCGTTAGAAATAATTTCGTCGTCCTCGATTTTCACCTTAATTCCATGCCAAGCGTGCAACGAGATCATTGTCATTATAAGTTAGTAATGCTAACACTACTCGTATGCCCTAATCACGTACTTATTCTCCCATTATTCCTAAGTTGTATATCTTATATTTTATTATGCCTTAATGATCACGAGGATACATTGTTGACTTATGCGATAATAGAGATAACCCCTCCTAATAGACAACGATGTTAAAAAATTAAGTTGACAAGAAGAATCGATAAACACGGTTTTATAACGGTTTTCAACATGAGACTTATTACCAAGACTTTTATGCGCCCCCTAACGGAAGGGCCTTATTATCTTTGTTTTACCTCCATCTTTTATTCAACTTCGCCATGAAGCTTTTATTATGACTTCGGTCTTGCCTTGCCTTTTATTATCCGCCATCATCGGTGGTTTTATTAGCCAAAGACGTATATCCTCACGCTAAAGCGAATTTTGGATCTTTAAAGCTTCGAAGATTAAGGCTTGATTCACTTTCAATTTTGCATAGATTTTAGGCCTTGTGGGGCTTCAAATTGTTTGCTTGATTTAGGTGAGCACTTGAAATCTTATTATTAGGTGATGCTTTCGATTATTCGGGTGCCAATACTTCAAAACCGTGACGCTAGCGATACCTTAATGTCTTCCCAATTTAATTACACGGAAGCTACTAGAAAAGACTAGAAACCCAACAATCAAAACTAAACCGCTAAATCAATATTTATTAAGCAAAAATATTTACAAGCGAAGGGAGAATAAGCAAACAACGAGAACACATGAGTTTTTGAAAGAATACGAGTACTCTACGTTTAGCATAGTAACTTATAATTAACTCTATCATTTCTCGTCCTCATTTAAGAGACTTAGCCTAATATAAGTTAAGGAATCAAAGCTAAGTGCTCAACACACACGGTCGAGTCAAAAATTACTCTTATTCTCGCCATCGGAAAATCTACATTTGTGTCTTCAAACACTTATGAAACATGAGAAAAATTTTAAAATTTGGCCATTTTTAGCCTTATTTTGCAAGAAAATGATAACAAAACGATAAACTTTGGAAAGCGTGAAGGTATGGCAAGGCAAGTATCTATTCACCCCCACATACTAAAGTTAAACATTGTCCTCAATGTTTCGAGTCTAGGGGTGCAAACACCCCCATACTAGAGACGTAGTCGAATGCCTAATCTAGCATGGAAAGGGTGTAACCATTAAGTTTAAAGCCGTTTATGAAGTGTGCTATAAACCTAAGGTTAGAACATAAAAGGATATATCATATGGATATTGGGAATGCCCTCCAAAGCAAACGATCGAGTGCTCCCATGAAACGAACACGAGAGGCTCTAATCGTGAAGATGATGATCTAAAAGACACAATGCACAAACAACCACGGAACAAAGGTTGGAAGGGCACAAATCCCCTCACATTACACTAATTAGAAAGCAATAATATGTACATGGATAAGCATGGGTCTCCCCCACGAGGCACCTTGTTTTTGATAACCGAGTCAAAAGCTCGACTCGAATCCCCATAAATGTGATCATTTAGGGATAATCATGGTTTGGTCAATTTTTGGTGGGGCTTACATGATAAACAAGGCCCAAAAGCACGTGGAGTACTTTAAAAATCCGATAAACGTATACCGGGGTCAAAGATAGCGTCCTCGTTTTCGGATGAAAGACGAGACAACACAACTCCAACACAAATCCCAATGGGATAGAAGAAAATAGGAGAGAAGAAATAGAAGGGTGGGACAATGGGTAAGGCAAAACATTGAGCTACTCGAGGTAGACTCGCACCAATCAAATGAAAAGATTTTCCATTTATTGCATCGGTGGAAGACCGAGATTTCCCTATATAAGCAATTCCAGGATCAAATATCTCGTCCTCGGTGGAGAAAGGGAAGGGAACATAAGGGGCTTCCCCCACACTAGGTCCACACAAAGCATCGTCAAAAGGAGAAGACGAGCTTGTAGTACTCAATAAACGCGGTGATGATGGAGTTAGAATTGTAGAAAAATCTTTTAAATTAAATTCAAAATCTTTTCCTTTTTCATCTTTAAAACTCTCCTTGTGAAAACCCGATTTAATTATGTCAAAAATATTTGGTGTATCTAAAACAATGTTAGTCACACTAAAAATTCTCACATTTTGAAATCTTTTTGGTTTAGGTGGTGGCAAGTTTTCAAATCTTTTGTCAACAAAGAAAACCTCCCCATCGGGATCAACGTATTCATCATCCGAAGAATCACTCGAGATTGGAATCATAGGCTTAACACTCTTAACCTCCATCGGCGGAGGGGACGGAACTTCATTTTTCTCAACAACTAAAACTCTATTTGAAATCTTTTGACAAATGTTTTTGATGGGATTGACATTGTACAAAGATGTGATCGAATAAACATGAGAAAGAGTGGAGTTTTGGGTTGCATTAATGACGAGTTCTTCCTCATTGAAACGAAGAGTGATTTTTCTTGCATGCACATCGATAAGTGCTCTTGAGGTATCCAAAAAAGATCGACCTAAAATTAACGGAACTTTAGGATCGATGGGAATATCAACAACAATGAAGTCCACGGGATAGTAGAATTTCCCAACTTTCACAAAGACGTCCTCGGCAACTCCACAAGCTAGAATCGTAGAATGATCGGCCATTTCGATTGACATTCTTGAAGGAGTGAGATTTGGAAGATTGAGCGATTTAAAAATCTCAAGAGGCATCAAATTAATACTAGCACCAAGATCGGCCAAGGCGTAGCATTCTTCCATGTCTTGGATAGCACATGGGATTAAAAACTTTCCAGGATCACCGACTTTTTAAGGTATGCGGCTTAGAAAAACCGAAGAACAACTAGACGATTTTTGCAATTTCTCTTTGTTATTCAACATACTTTTGAAGTTCGCGGCAAATCGAGGCATCATGACTAAGGCGTCGGCAAAACTTATATTAAAATGCAAGTCACGAAACATTTTCATAAAGAGTTCAAATTGATAATTATTTTGTTCTTGTGCCTTTTCCTTGTCTCGTCTTGATGGGTAGGGTAAAGGTGGTGTGGGTTGGGGCAAATTAGGCATAGGCATCGGCCTTGGAATCTCGGGTTCCATTATGGGTATTGGTTCAACCGTAGGTGTGGTTTGAGCGGTACTTCGTGGGCTTGAGATGTGCTCCTTTTCAACCACAACCTCGGGTTCTTTCTCTTTTTCCTTCTCCATAGAAGTACTTGGACGAGAAATGGGTTCTTTGAAAGTTTTACCACTACGAGTAGTAATAACCTTCAATTCTCCTTTCGGGTTCACGATGGTATCACTAGGAAGACCACCCGAAGAAGAGGGCTTGCACATGATTGCTTCAAACATCTTAGCCATACGATCTTCAAACTTAGATTGCCTAGCATCCGCTTTTAACAACTCTTGCTTAATCTCATGTTGTCCTTGCTCCATTTTTTGTTGATTTTGTTGGAGTCGTGTGACATTTCCTTCCATTTTATTAGCATGAGTTTTAAGTTCATTAGCAAGTTCGTTTTTAAGCTCGTTTTTCAACTCGGACCTTAAGCTAATCATCTCACGTTGCATGTTATCAAACTTAGCATCATTAGCCTTAGCGTAATCTAAAAATTCTCCTTGCAAATTTTTAGTGTGAGCATTTTGAAAACCTTGAGTAGGAGTTTGAAAATCACGGTTTTGGTTTTGGTTTGAAATTTGCCCATTTCCACTTTGGTAATTACCTTTGTTATAATTCCTTTGATTTCCTTGGTAATTTCCACCTTGATTGTTGTTTCGATAGTTATTAGCATTTTGATTTTGTGGAGCTTGATTTTGGCGGGAACCTTGACCGATTTGGTTATAAGTTCCCGTGGCTACATAAGCATTCGAAGTGTTACCATCTGCGGTAATGCACTCGGAAAAATCATGAGCTCCACCACATGAAATACAACTCTTAGCAACCGCTTTAACCGAAGCGGTGTTTGAAGCTTCTTGAGCTTTCCAATGAGACATAAGAGTCGAAAACCTATCGAAAAACCGATTCTCCTCATTTGCTTCATCTTGCAAGGCATTAATGGAACGAGATGATGACGAGCCCAAATTGGCAACACTCGGTGTGTTACGAGGGCTATAGACCTTAGACCTATTTTCTATGATTTTCAAAGCCTCATTGGTCGTTTTGCACAAAAAATTACCACCCGCGGCGGCATTTAAATAATCTCGTTCATGTTCATTAAGCCCATTATAAAAAGTGTCAATTTGATGCAATTCGGAAAAATCATGGTGTGGACATTCATGTAACATTTCTTTAAACCTTTCCCAAGCCATTGAAAAACTTTCATTTGGTCTTTGTGTAAAACGTGAAATCTCGTTTTTCAAATGTGTTGTCTTAGATGGTGGAAAAAATTGATTCACAAATTTAGACACGAGATCGGCCCATGTCAAAATCGAATTCGGCGGTTCTTTCTCAAGCCAAATCTTGGCGGGTCCATCTAACGAGTAAGGAAACAACATCATCTTAATGGCATCGTGTGGTACATCCTTAAACTTGCTTGTTGCGGTGAGACGATTAAATTGCCTAATGTGATAATGTGGGTTGTCTTTTTCGTGACCGCGAAACTTGTTTGCTTGAAGCATAGACATTAAACCCGTTTTGATCTCAAAGTTCTCCGCAAGGATGGCGGGAATCACAATGGCCTCTCCAAAACCCTCGGTGGGTGCTTGAAGCAACTCCATCATAGTACGATTAGCCATGATAGCTTCTTGTTCTACAATAGGTTCCTCACTTGGAGACTCCTCACTAGAATGAGTTTTAGTAGGAGTTTTGTTCTTGCGTCTACGTGCACGTTTTGCTTGATTACGAGTGAGCATAAACGTCACGTACAACGTGGAGACGAGCAAAGAAGATTCTTTTTGGTATTTTGTGTTTTTTCAATTTTTTTTTGTGGTTTTTGATTGTATTAACCTTTTTGAAAATTGGTGAATGTATTAAGTAGACAATGAGTCCACAAATCTCCTCACTAATCAAATCTCTTGATTAAAAAGGCCTCAAGGAATGAAAACGATCACGTGGAGTGAACGCCTTCGATGACTTTAGAACGATGGTGGAACACCAAATCGTTCAAGAGGGTTTAATCAAATGAAAACCAAGAAAATATATATGATATGTAGTAATACTTTGGGCGGCAAAACCCTCGATTCACTCTCAAAATCAAATACGCACAAGCAAGCGGAGGAAACGAGGCGGCGCGAAGCAATTAAGAGCCTTTTTCCTTTAGGTTGGGAAATACAACCGCCTTATACCCACCTTATAGTTTGTATTATCAAGATTAAGCTTCACGAAAGTATTTATCTATTTTTGCCTTTTTCTTTGGTTTGAGATTCGAATACAATGATCGAGTGATGAAATCCCGAATCAAGGTTGTGATTGCTCACGTATTTGGAGTACTTGTGTATTTATTGTTCTACGTATACAATATAGTAATAATAATATTCACACAAAGACCGAAAAACGATAATACGTATTAATAGAGTGCTATTAATACAAATACTATATGGCTATATATATAAACAACAATTGTTCAATCAAAACACAACACGCCTCCCCGGCAGCGGCGCCAAAATATGATGCTGTGATTTTGTATATACTTTATTTTAGGAAAAATAAAGCAACACAAATAGTGGTAAGTATTAACGAGGGGTTTAGGAAAACCACAAGTTATGACCCAAATGGGGATCGTTCTCTCGAGGAGGCACGTGTGTTGTGTAAGGAATGATTGATTATGTTTTTGATTATTAACTAGAAGAAAAGAAGAGAAAATGACGAAGACGAAAAAAAATAGAAAAATAAGGCAAAAACACTACTAGAAAGTTACGACGTAGAACGTAAAAAAGTGCAAAATTTAAAATTTTAATCTAAAAATTCCTAAAAATTACTAAAAATCCCAAATAATATTCTAAGAGTTTACAAAAAATCCAAACTTGTCAAAACCTTTTAATTAATTTAATAATGACTTTTTAATGCTAATTAAAGCCCTAAAAATCACTTTTAAATATTAAAAAGCCCTAAACAAGATTTTATAGTTTGTAAACCTCAAAAATGACCTAATTAAACTAAAAACTATTTTTAAAAATTTTAAAACCAAATTAAACTATTTTTAAATACTAAAAAACTATTAAAATCTATTAAATCTTAAATTAATTCTAAAAATTAATTGAAAAGCCTAAAAATTATTCTACAAATGGGAAAAGTCCTAATTAATGATAAAGAACCTAGGAAAAATGAAAAAGAAATAAAAATAAAACTTTCAATTTTAATGAATAAAATAATATTAAAATATTCCCAAAAATAAAAAGTTCTCAAATAAATTCTAAAAAATTCTCAAAAATCCTAAATATTCTAACTAAGAAGAAAATGTAAATAAAAGTTCCTAAAACCTTTTAGTTAATTCTATATTAATTTTTAAAGTTGTCTATAAACCCTAAAATTAAATAAAATTAAAAATTAAGGTTTTTGAAAACTTTTTTAGATGTAAACCTCAAAAATACAAATAAAAACCTAAAAACTATTTTTTTGTATTTTTTATTACTGTTTGCTATTTTTTAATGACTTTCTAAATTTAAAACTAAAAATAATCCTAGAAATAAATTAAATAATGTGAAAAATAAGACTTTTAAACAGAAAAATCTAAAAACCTAATCAAAACCTAGGAAAAATGGAATAAGTCCAAAATGCTTAATAAATAAGCTGAAAAGATGAAAATAAGCTACGGCTTATTTTTATAAGCTCAAATGAAGACGTGCTTAAATAATGTTTGAAATGAGAGTCTAACGTAAAAAGGCATCTAGATCAATGGTTAACACGCTTAGTCCCCCAGCGAGGGGTCGCGTGTTCGAGTCCGTTGCGGGTGACCTTTTTACAAAATTTTTTTTTTCTTTAAAACTTAAACAGTGAAACTTATAAGCTAATAAACACAAATCCAAATCCAATTTTATCCAAGATTAAGCAAATAAATGGCAAAAACGTGCCCGGTTCTTGTTTGTTTACTGATGAACAAGTGTGTTCATTCACATGAGCATACAAACCAAGAGGACTTGGTTGGTGCTTTTGGTGGCGTTTGTTGATGGACAAAGGCACCCCTTCACTCTTTCTGAGTGAAGGGAGTCACAACAAGTAGCAAACAATCACTTCAATCACAGATACTCACAAAATCAAGCACACATAGCAAATTTAAGTTGCTGAGGTCTCTTGGAGGTCTGGTGGTTATAACAGCTTAGGATAAGCACACAAATGAGATTCAAACACCCAAACTTTGCATACAAACTTACAACCTAGCATACAACCAATCTCAAATCCTTAAACCTCCTACCACTTAACAGATTTACAAAGATTCAAGCACAAGTTTACCTAAATTTTAGCAGAAACTGAACAAGTAGGATTTTAGCTATGATTTTCACTTTTAAATACCCAACTTAGCTCAAACTTGCATCAATCCAAGCACACAACTACTAACCAACCTAAACAACCCTAATTAACAATTCTAACCCGTTTTACTTCTCACAATCCTTCAAGATTATCAAATAAAAAGCAGATCCAAACACCCCTTTAAAACTTTTAAAACCAAATTTTTCAAACAAAATCCTTTCTAAACAACTCAAACTGATTCATACAGCATCTAGCATGCATTTCATAACATTTAAACACAAATCAAACCAGTTTAAACAACAATGAACACCTTAGCATACAAATCACATGAACTGCATATTTTCTGAAAATTCAAAAAGGTAAAAGTGATTTACCTAAGAGCCTTACATCCAAGGCTCTTTGTGGTTGCAAAACCACCTCCCATACACTGGGGTGTATGCTGAACCTTTAACAGCAACACTCAAACAATCAAACCTGCAAATCAAGAAAAACCACAAGAAAATTGCACTTTTCTGATTTTCTGAAAAATCAAATCCTTGAAACCTTTTGACTTAACACGTTTTAAAAACACTCATAAATCACAAATCAAGGTTTGTTAATCCACTTTCACTTCTTAACACCCAATGATTTCTGAATTCAAGACTTTTTAAAACCCTTATGAAAACTGAAACTTCAAACACCAAATTCTTTCACAAATTTAAATGGAACTCAGTTTTTAGCAATAACACAACACACAAACTTTTTAATTTAATAAAAGGGATTACACTTGTCTTTTACAAATACCAAACTTTATTAATTAAAAAAGGAATTACAAGGTTATAGGCTAAAAACTGGAACAAGAGGGAATGAACATGCTCATATCCCTTTAAATACTGCTAGAAAGAACTATCTAGAACTAATAATAAAATAATACAATGCTTGAAACCCTAATACTGGAAATCTCAAAAATGCCCCTTTCTTCTTGGACGAATCTTGGTCAAATGGTGTCCCATGTGATGCCAATGATGTTTGAATGGATTTGGGACGTTGGATGAGCCTTAGGGACCAAGGGGAGTGATCCTGGGTGTTGGTTTGGTCGGGCATTGGGTTTGGGTGAGTGAGACGTGAACAGGGGAGGGGTCCACCTTCACATGGGGTTGTCCAGGGTCACGGTTTGGGTGTGGGATGTGATGAGGGTGACCTCAATTAAGGATCTGCACTTAATCAGCTTAAACCCCTTTGTTGTTTAGGAGATTGGATCTGGTGGGTGATTAGGGTTTAAGGGTGAAGAACATGGGTTTTAATCCATAAAGGGGGTGATTAGTTTTTAAATTCTTGTTTTGGTGGGAAATAAATGGGTTAAGTGGGTTTGACCAGATTTGACCACGTTTAATAATAAACTGGGTTAAATGGGATTGGGTAGGGTCGGGTTTGGTTAGTTATGGGTAGGTTATATGGGTTGATGGGTGGGTAGGGCTGAGGTGTCGCATCCTGGTTGGGTGGGTAGGTTTGGATAGTTGGCAGTTTGAGTCCCCAAGGTTTCAACATTCTTTCACTTTGTAATAAATCCTATCAGCGCCCCATTTGCCTTTAACAACTTTGGATAAGTTGTCAAAAATGGCACAATCAATTCCATAACTTTTCCAAAGGGTATTAAATGTATATTCTTCAAATTCCAGGGACTGATCTTGTACAATATTCAAACATTAAGGATTATACTTGTACATTTGATATTTTGAGGGTCAAATGTGACAAGTTCTTCAAAGATGAGGGGCCATTTTTGCCAATCTTCAATTCTTCAAGGGTCTTTTTGCAAAATTCCAAACTTGGGTCCGGTTCATTGTGCGACTTTGTTTCCCGTGTTCGTTTTTGATTGATTCTTGTGTTCTTTTGCCAATTCCTCAATATCCGTACCTAAAAATACACAAGTAACAAACACGAGCATATATTTGGTCTATTTTATGATATTTTATGCAATTTAAGGCCGATTTGGACGATGAGACCATGTATAAATGCAGTCTCATCATTAGGGTTTTGAGAAAATTAGGGTTTTGGTGTTCGTATATCGTTCTGGTGTTCTTCAAAGATCAAAAGTTCCTCAACAAGCTCTGATACCACTTGTTGATCCCAAACTTAGTTCGATTAGCTTTGTGTATACGAGATTAGATCAAGTATAACACGTAGAGAAACCTTTGTTGTATGCTTTGTGAATTTAAGTATTATGCGGAATTTAATACTTAAACAAGAACACAAGATGTAAACAATACTTTCACTTTGATTATCAATGTCGAACTTGCTTACAATGAAAGATGTTTACGAATGAAAAACTTAATGAAAACTTGATATAAACATTAACCTAAAGGCCTTCTTTTATAGACTAAGAAGCCTTGTACAATAAGCTACGTATCAACTATTCTAGGTAAAGATAAACATAGAAAATACATTGTCGTTTCTATCCTTACTAGAAGTATTCTAGAACATAATAAACGTGTAGCTCACATCTTCCATCAGTGCTTGTCTTCAATCTGTCAACGCTTGACTTTAACTTGTCAACGCTTAAGCTGTCAGCGCTCACTTTGCTCTTGTCAACGCTTGAGTTGTTCTTGTCAGCGTTCAAGTGATCTGTCCTTAATTTATTCCCAACACAAACATCTCATACCAATTTGCCTAACTAGATACGCAAACCTCTCTTTCGAAAGAGCTTTTGTAAACAAGTCAGCTAATTGGTAATCAGTTCCAACAAAGTAAAGTTCAACAATACCCTTTTCAATCTGTTCCTTAATGAAGTGATATCTGACATCAATGTGCTTCGTGCGAGAATGCTGTACCGGATTACAGGAGATGGCTATGGCGGACTTTGACTCACAGTACATAGGTACTTTATCAAAGTGGAAGCCATAATCCGTGAGTTGTGTTCTCATCCAATGAACTTGAGCACAACACGCAGATAGAGACACATACTCTGCTTCGACTGATGACAGTGACGTGCAATCCTGCTTCTTGGACGACCATCCCACAAGCTTATCCTGACCTAGAAATTGTGTACCACCAGAAGTACTTTTACGTGTATCAAGACACCCTGCATGATCAGAATATGAATAGGCCGTTAGAAAGAAATCGGTTTCACTCGGATACCAGAGTCCCATGTGAATGGTATTCTTATGGTACCGAAAGATCCGTTTAACCTCCTTGAGGTGCTTTTCAGTGGGTCGTGCTTGATATCGTGCACCATAACACGTAGCGTGTGATATATCTGGTCGGCTTGCTGTTAAGTACATGAGGGAGCCGATCATGGAATGATATTTCGTTTGATCTATGGCATCTCCCTCCAAATCAGCATCTAGGGATGTGGTTGATAAAGGTGTCCCAACGGGGTCACATGATGACATACATGCTTTTTTATTATCTCTTGACAATACTTAGCTTGGTTAATAAAGATACCACTTTGGGATTGGTGAACTTGAATTCTGAAATTGTGTATTTTGAAGTTCGTTTATCTCGATTCTTAACCAATTGAACGTCCTAACAAAATCAGGTTTATGATCGTTTTTGGTTGATAGGGTTATTTGGATTATCTATGTCTATTTGAGCAATCAAGTAAAAATGTGAAAAATATTAACTACGTATCCGTAAAACAATTAGCACTTACCAAGTTTTTATTCAAATAAGGACAAAATTGTAAAACTATGGAAATAATGTGCTAAAAATGTAAGTAATAGAAACTAGAATGCTTGAAATGTAAAAATCAGAAACTATACGGACCAACTATGCAAATTGTAACAAACTACTAACCAAAATGTAACTAATTGTAAAACAACTAACTGAAAATGACAAGTTTTGAAAAGTTTTGGACTAATACCAAGCAAACCCTAAAAACATGTAAGTTTAGCCAGTAATTCAAACAATGACAAAGTAAAGGGACCAAAGTGCAATAAAGTGAACTATTTAACCAAAAACGGGCTACTTGGATTATAAAGCTCGTATAAGCTCTAGAATGCACCAAATAAGCTCAAACCAATTTTAAACTGCTTAAAACTCAAAATCACTTAGGCTAGTACAAGGAATAAGTTTGAAATGCAGTAAAACTCAAATAAGCCAACTTGAATAAGCCACTAATAAGCTATCTAATAAGCTAGACATGCACAAAAAGATTTTAAAGCTAAATCTTTTCAAACAGCTCAAAGAGAGTCTGGAATGTCTTCTTTTAAGAAAAATGATCAAGTAATGAATCTAGAAATTGAAAATAAGCTGAAACTAGCTTATTGACTAAGTTTGACCAAAATTTTGAAAAAGCTGAAAACCTCCAGATCTACTCAAGAACACTTTCTAAACAAGATTATGAAAAAAATGGCAAGGTTTATGAAGTGGAATTGCCAGTTCAACAAATCAGTTAGCTCCTTGTTTACAGAAACTTGCAGTTGCTCAACAGCTTATTAAAAAGCTAATTTCTCACTTGAATCTTAAAACTGTATGGTTTCCTAATAAGAACTCAAACTTTGGATGTTGTATGACACATAGAAACTGGTTTGAAAGAATTTCATCAAGAATTGAGAAAATGGCATGTATTTGAATTTGGCTACTTTTTTAAGAACTAGTTAAGCAAAAACTGACCCAAACTTTTTTACAACCAATTGCCTGTTTGACTTTCTTTTTGACTTTAAAACTACTCAACCTTGTTTACAATGACTAAAGGAATGTAAATGAGCAAAGTTTAACCACTTAAAAACACTTAAACTACAATTTGACAGTAAATCCAAACACTAGTTTATGAACTTTGAACAAATTTTATGAAGAGAAAATGAGCAATTGGTTGAACTGATCCAAAATTGATATCTAGCCAAACTTTATGAACAAAATGGAACGCAAATGAGCTACCTATAAGCAAGATCACAAACAAAGACTTAGAATGCAATAACAAGCTATAAAACTGATGAAATGAAATCAGTAACAAGTAATAAGCAGGCAGACAAGTATCAAACTAACAAGAAGCTATCTAAACATCAGAATCAATCCAAGAACAAACTAAACACACGTGATCAGATCAACAAGAAGAATTAAGCTAGAATTGAGCATGCAAATTGCTGTTTAGTGGAATTAAACTCAGAAACATAACACCTTTTAGAAAAAGCCTCCACTGATGGAGTAGGTAGGCGCTGAGCCTCCTAGATAGTGTTAAACCACCACCTTAACACTATTAACCACTAATCAACATCTACATTCATCATCATCACCGTTTTTACTCAACTCTGCTTCAAAATCAACAAGAACAGCTACTGGATCAACAGAAACAGGAATGAACAGCTACAAGTCTTCAACAAGAGCTCCTTATGATCAAAGGTGATCACAAGCAACTCATATCAACACAAGATCAACAATAATGCAGGTATTGAATAAGAGATTGAAGGAAAAGGAGGGAAATTTATTATTTGAATGTGAAAGTTTGTTACAAAATCTGGTAAGAGGTTACAACTACTATAACTAACTCAAGAGTTTGTCAGGCTCTTGAGGTCGTTACACTAACAACTAACTAGCTAGGTAAGAGAGAAAAAAGGGAAGTGTGTGAAATTTTCACACTTAGGCTATATGTTATAAATGAGAGGGCTATTCCCTATTTATAGACAAAAAGTGAGAAGTAGTTGGAGCTGATGACCTGTCCCAACCAATCAATTGCTGCCAAGTGTCCTAAATTTGTCAATTGGAACTAGCCATTAAGAACTTGAAATTGGGCTTTTCTTCTTGGTTGATTTTCAGGTTAATTGAGCACGTGGGTTGAATTCGTCCTTCAAAAATAAGCACTTTTCATTTTTAAAGTTTTTCTTGATATGCAGTAGAACTCCAATTAGTTCCTGGGTTTATTTAGGGAAGAAGGTGATACATGGAAGATTTGGATTGGGTGAAATGGGATCACACAGATCATTATCTTTTTTGGATATATTGAATATGGGTTGGCAGCTTCCCATTGGTTGAAAATTGAACTAGTGGGGTTTACTGTTGCTGGCGGCGCATTTATTTTCTTTGGTGAGGTGGCTTATTTGCTGGTGACCCGTGTATATAAATTCTTGCACTCTCATTGGTTGATAACCATAGCACACGGATTGAGCCCATTTTTGATGAATTTTTGGCAAGTTTAGTCCTTGAACTTAGGCAGAATATCCAAATGAGCTAGAAACTTCATTTTAATGGCATTTTTGGTCCTTCCACTTGCATACTTGTCTAGTTTGACCCTTTGACTTGGTTGACTGAAGAGTTGACCATGTTTGACTTTTTCTTGACTTTGGCAAATTTACACTTTGAGTCCTTCAACTTTGGAGTGTTGTCAAGATAGGTCCCTTATCTTCAAAGGCTTGTCATCTTTGATCCTTCTTTGTCTTTTTCATCCAAATAAGCTTGATTTCTTCTTGTTTGCTTGAAAATGTATCCTTCTTACCTATTAATACACAGACACAAAAATACCACATAATTCCGCTTTATAGCACAAAAGTTAAGTATTTTCCTTGTGTTTTAGGGTGATTTGTTGATTAATTGATATGAGTTTTTGCTCATATAAATCCCCTACACTTGAACATTTCCATGACCTCATGCAGTGCTATATTTTAAAGCACAAACTTACATTCTCCTCATAATTAACCCCCCTAGGCCAATATGGAATGCTATTACACTATGCTACTCTACATGATGCATGATTTTGCTTTTGAACAATGCAATGCAAAAGAAACAATTCTATTTTTATCTTTTTGGATTTTTCTTGAAATGGCTTTGATGGAAAAACTCATAAAGCAGTCAATGACTTAAATTAGGGCTTTGGTACCATGGACACTTATCACCCTCAAGTTTCACTTTCCCCATACCAAGCTTAAAAATGGGATCATTGCATTCACAAGTAAAAAGATGCTTCAACTTATTCATGACAATTAAGTGTGGAACCGGTTATTATTTGAGCAAATTGCTTTTGGGCAAATTTGCCATTATTTAAAGCGTGAAATATAAGAAATGTAAAATCCAAAAATAAGGAAGCACGGTTTTAATCCTAAGTAATCCTCTCATCCATTACTTGAAAAACCGTTCACAATTAATATAAGTCTGTTTCAAGAGTAATAAGTCATTCGCCTTATGTGTAAAATCCTCATGTCATGCATTAATAAGTAGCTACACACTCGCTAAAGAAAGAAAAATAAAACTCACGCAATAATTTACATCCTCCGCCTTTTTGAGACTTTGGATCTTCAATCCCGCAACCCGTCAAGGTAATATTGGATTGGAGCAACTATTAAATCCCCGCAACCCGTCAAGGTAATATTGGAATCTAATAGTTAATATAATTAACACTTCACTGCCCCTCTTGGGAGTCTTGTATAATTATTTTTTTTCTTTTTCTTTTTCTCTTTTTTTTCCTAGCCACTCATTTTTTTGTAAGCCACTCTTATTTTTCTTTATTCCTCACAAAGAAAGTTGAAAAGAATAAAAGGAAAAACACCCGCTGAATATTAAGCATGACATAAGTCTAGTACACATAAAACGTTCTAACTTAGAATCTTAAGACGTACTTATATCAACCATGAATGATTAAACAAAAATGCATAAGAGATTACAAACCAATTAAAACCGTTCTTAATTATTTATTAACATATATACATGCGAAGAAATTAGAGGTAAAGAAGAGAAGGGTTTAGCCACAAGTAATTATCATGAAGTTTATCTAGCCCTTTTATACTTGCTTCAACTCTATCATTTCCCATTCTCCACAAGTTTAAAATCTCAAATAATGAGATTGGTGGATGCTTAGCCTAATAGACCAATGAAGGACTACATGGTTGAGGATACTAGCTAGAGAATGCTTAGATAAGCAAACTCGGGTTGAGTCAAAATATCCATGGCGGGCCTAATATGTCAAAGAAGTCTAAATTTGTTAAACCATGTCCTTATTATATTTTTTTTTCTTTTTCAATTTTTGATAAAAAATAAAAGAAAGAATATATACAATGCAAATGTGTTATGCAAATGAAAAATGATTTATGCAAAAATTATGAATGCATGTGGCCAAAGTAGATCAAAAATTTGAAAAATGTTTGAAAAAATAATTTCCGTGTTATCATGAATGTCAATGACAAGGTCTAGGTAAGGTCACTTCGATAGAAGCCCCCTACACTTAAGCTAAACATTGTCCTTAATGTTTAAGAGCATGGAAGTTTAAAACTTCCCCTACACTTATGACAATGAATAGACTTTGCTTAACCCAAGTTAAGGGAAGATCAACTAAAGTGAATTCATTTTTAAAGCACAATGTGTCTATGAAAAATCACAATAGTAACGAAGTGAACCGGATACAAGGGCCTCCTCCCTAAGCTCCAAAACACGTGATGAGTGAGCAACCCTACAAACAACATGAAGACAAAAGAAGGTCTCCCCTACACTTCTCATCAATTTGCTATCCTTATGTCTAACCTACAACACTCTAGATCTGACAACTTCTAAACCTAGTTATTCAAGCTTGATTTAAGGAGTCTCTAGCTCGACTCATCCCACAATGAATTAATTCATGGGGAAAATGGGGATCTCTTGGACCATTTCCACGGAAATGTCCTCCCTAAAATAGTGCTTCACACGGTGACCATTCACTTTAAAATTGGGACCATCGGGTTGTGACAACTCAATAGTTCCATATGGATATACTTGAGCAATAGTGAATGGACCGGACCATCTCGACTTAAGCTTGCCCGCAAAAAGTTTCAACCTTGAGTTAAAGAGGAGAACCGGCTCTCCAACTTTAAACTCTCGGTTCTTGATCTTAGCATCATGCAATTTCTTAGTCTTCTCCTTATAAAGCAAAGAGTTCTCATATGCATTGGATCTCAATTCATCCATTTCATTAAGTTGATCCTTTCTATGTGAACCAGCTTGGTTTAAATCAAAGTTAGCCCACTTGAGAGCCCAAGAAGCCTTATGTTCTAACTCGAATGGGAGGTGGCATGCTTTTCCATTTACAAGCCTATAAGGAGTACAACCAATTGGTGTCTTAAAAGCCGTCCTAAAAGCCCACAAAGCATCATCAAGCTTATCCGACCAAGAAGCTCGATGCTCTCCCACCGTTCTCTCCAAAATTCTCTTTAAACCACGATTTGTGACCTCGATTTGACCATTGGTTTGAGGGTGATACGCGGTAGAAAGTCTATGATTAACTCCATATTTCTTCATAACTCTCGTGAATTGATCATTACAAAAGTGCGTACCATGATCAGTTATGATGGCCCGAGGTACACCAAATCTAGCAAACAATTGCTTCAAAAATTTCACAACAACTCTAGCATCATTAGTAGGTATGGCTTTGGCCTCAACCCATTTTGACACATAATCTACCGCTACGAGTATATACTTATTTCCCTTGGAAGATGGAAAAGGTCCCATAAAATCTATTCCCCACACAACAAAAATCTCACACTCTTGAATGAAGTTTTGTGGCATCTCATCACGTTGTGTATGTTTTCCTTGTCTTTGACATACATCACAAAATTTCACAATCTCTTGGGCATCTTTATAAATGGAAGGCCAATAGTAACCCGAATCAAAGACTTTCTTGGCGGTATAGTTGGGCCCAAAATGTCCACCCGTAGGTCCCTTATGACAAGCTTCTAAAATCTTAAATGCCTCGGGCCCATCTACACACCGTCTAATGATTTGGTCCGCACATTGCCTAAAGAGGTAAGGATCATCCCAAAAGTAGTACTTACTTCCTTGAGAAATTTCTTCTTTTGTTGGGAAGTAAGACCCTCTATAAGCACATTCCCCACAAGATAGTTTGCAATATCCGCAAACCAAGGGGTGGCATCCTTTTGTGAAGAGATAGACATGAGCTCCTCTAATAGAAAGGATTCATTGATTTCTTTATTAGGAAAATATCCTTGAAAAGGATGCTCAAGTCTACTCAGGTGATCCACCGCTAAATTCTCGGCTCCTTTCTTATCTCGTATCTCTATCTTAAACTCTTGAAGCAATAAAACCCATCTCCTTACACCTTTAACCGTAGTGGGTGGGGGAAGCTTAGCAATCACATCAATTTTAGCTCGATCCACTTCTAATCCCTTACTGGATATCTTGTGTCCCAAAACAATTCACTCTTTCACCATAAAATGACATTTCTCCCAATTAAGAACTAAACGGGTTTCCTCACACCACTTAAGCTTCGTTCTAAATTGGTGAGACAAGAGGTAAATGAATCTCCAAAGACGGAGAAATCAACCATGAAAACCTCCATATTTTGCTCAATCATATCATGAAAATTGCCATCATACACCTTTGAAATGTCCCCGATGCATTACACAAGCCAAAAGGCATTCTCTTGTAAGCAAATGTACCGTAGGGACAACTGAATGTGGTCTTTTCTTGATCCTTAGGGTCAATGGGTATTTGAAAATAACCCGAAAATCCATCAAGAAAGCAATAGTACTCATTTCCTGCTAAGCGTTCAAGCATTTGGTCCATAAAAGGCAATGGGAAGTGATCTTTCCTAGTAGCCTCATTAAGCTTCCTATAATCAATACAAACTCTCCAACCGGTAACAAGTCTCGTAGGAATAAGATCATTGTTCTCATTGGGTACTACGGTGATTCCACCCTTTTTTGGAACACAATGTACCGGGCTAACCCATGGAGAGTCGGAAATAGGGTAAATCATGCCCGCATCAAGGAGTTTGATAACTTCCTTTTTAATGACCTCATGGATTTTAGGGTTAACCCTTCTTTGGCTTTGAATGGCGGGTTTGTAATTATCCTCCATAAGGATTTTGTGTGTACAAAAATGTGGATCAATTCCCCTTATGTCGGATATTTTCCATGCTAAGGCTTGCTTATGTTTCTTAAGGACTTCTATGAGTTTCTCTTTCTCATCCTCTTTCAACTCTTTAGCAATGATCACGGGTAATTGGTCTTTTCTCTCTAAGAAAGCATACTCTAGGTGGGATGGAAGGTCCTTAAGTTCAAGTGGAGGTGGACTCTTTATGGAAGGTTTAACTATGGATGGATCATCATTGGTTACTTCTTGTGGAATGGGTGAAGGAATGGGGTCCTCATTGAGCAACTTTTGGATAGTGAGAATATCTTCTTCCTAATTGATGGGAGAATCATCATTACCAAGAAAGTTGGACTCAAATTCCTCCAAGAGGAAATCACTCTCTCCAAAAGGTGTTAAGGAAGGAGCAATTGAGGCCACAGTTTCAACATGGGGCATATCCTCACTATTACTCTTGCAAGCGTCATGAAAATGCTCATCACACACCTCATCTAGCACATCAACTATGTTGATGGTCTCACAAGGTTTAGACTCCTTAATCTCTTTCCTATCACAAACTTTCTCATCCTCAACTCTCATAATTAGTTCTCTTTCCGCCACATCTATTAAAGTACGACCCGTTCTCAAAAACGGTCTACCAACAATCAAAGGAACTCTAGGGTCCATGTCATAATCAACCACTACAAAGTCGGCCGGAAAGGTAAACTTATCCACACCTACAAACACATCCTCCGTGATACCTATCGGGTAAGCTATGGTATGGTTGGCTAACTCAAGTGTCATCCTAGTGGGAGTGAGCTCGGGAAGAGAGAGTTTTTTTAAACCGATAAAGGCATGAGGTTTATGCTTGCCCCTAAATCCGCTAAAGCCATGCAAATTTCCACCCCGGGAAAATTACAAGGTATCAAAAAGCGCCCCGGATCTCCAAGTTTTGTTGGTAAGGTTTTAAGTAACACGGCGGAACAATTTTCATTAAGGGATGTGTGGGGAAAATCAACCAATTTTTCCTTGTTGGAGAGTAGATCCTTGAACATCTTAGCAAATTTTGGCATGTAAGCAAGAGCTTCCGCAAAGGAGATGTTTATGTTGAGTTGCTTGAACATCCTTAAGAAATTTGAGACTTGTATATCATCCTTGTTCTTTAACTTGTCCTTTTCAATCTTGAAGGGTAAGGAAGATTTGGTTTAGGTGTAGGTGTTGTAGGTGTTGTAGTGGAAGATTTGTCTTTGTTAGCTTCTTCATTGGGAGTTGTGGAAGGTAAAGGAGAAGTAGGAATAGGTTGAGAAGGTGTGGTTGATGAAGTAGGAAAGTTTGGAGGTGGTGAAGTAGATGTAGAAGGCTTATCACAAGTGGGAACCAAAGTAGGTTTAACAATAAAAGATGTAGGAGGTGAAGGATCATTTGTTGTTTTTCCACTTCTTGTTGTAATAGCATTGACATTTGCCCTTGGGCTTGTTTGTGTGTTAGATGGTAAAGCCCCTTGTTGTCTTTGATTAAATGCTATCAAAAGCCTCTTAGTTTGCTCCTCCATTGAAAGTATCATTTGCTCATTCATTCTTTTTTCACTTTCACGAATTCTCCTCTCAACATACTCATGAGTTTCTTCTGGCCCATATCCTTGATTTTGAAGTTGAGGGTATCCTTGATTTGGGAAGGGTGGGAGTGGTGGATTAAATCCTTGATTTGGTGGATAAAAGTTATTTCCTTGATTTTGAAAATTGTTTGGTGCCTTGTAGTTGTTCCCTTGGTATTGTGGTCTTAGACCTTGATTCCTTTGTAACAATTAAGGGGGATTTTGTTGAAATTGGGTAGGTGGTTGGGGTGGGAATCCCGGTGGAGTAAGGTAATTTTGAGACTTGTAAGAAAGGTTGTTTGGATTTATGTTTCGCTTGAAATGTTCACGATGTTCTTCTTGGTAAGCATAATACTCCCCTTCATAACCTTGCACCTTATCACATTGTTGATAGGAATGGGGACCTCCACAAGTCTCACATGAAAGGGTAATAGCATGCACATCATTGGTGGAATTGTTCAACGAAAGGCCCTTAATGGCTTGGATCAATTATTGACTTGACTTAAGATGCATCTCATGATCCCTATCTATTCTTTGAAGTATCTATTGGTGACTCTTGAGGAATTGGTTATCACAAGGTGTTTGAGAATTGTTTTGGATAACATGAACCCTTTCTTCAAATTGAGTGTTTGTTTGCACCATTGCTTTGGTCTCAATAATATCCCAAGCTTCTTGAATGGATTTAAGAAGAATATTTCCTCCCGCGGAAGCATTGAGTGAGTCTTGGTGATGAGGTTTAATGCCATTGTAGAAAGTATTGATTTGGTGAACTTCATCCAATCCATGGTTAGAGCATCTCCTCAATAACTCTCTATACTCCTCCCAAGCATCACTAAATGTTTGACTAGGTTTTTGTTGAAAGCCTATAATTAAGTTCCTCAAGGTCGTGGTCTTAGATGGGGGAAAGAACTTGTTCAAAAACTTCTTAGTGAAACCATCCCATGTGGTAATGCTCTCGGGTGGTTGTGTATCTAACCAATGCTTAGCCGGACCCTCTAGTGAAAATTGCACCAATATCAACTTAATGGCATCATGGGGAACTCTATTGTACTTAATGGTGTTGCAAAGAGCAAGAAATTTCTTAAGGTGATCATGTGGATTATCATTCTTGTTCCCATAAAATGGTGTATTTGATACCAAGTTAATCATGGATGTTTTTAGCTCTAATGTGTTTGCGAGAATATCGGTTATCTTGATAGCATCAGCATATCCTTGCACATTGGATTGCAAGTGCTCTATCAAAGGTCGAGTATCAACTCCGACCATGGTTTCTTTTTGTGTGTGGATCAAAGCACGATTCTCGGGATCGGCTTGATGGACGGTGGTGTTCCTACTCTTTCTCTTTTTCTTCCTTTTCGGAGGAAGGGGTTGTACACCAATCGGTATTTGTGCACGCCCGCGAGTGAGCATGCAAATCAATACCAGGAATGAGAGAGAAGCTCTCGTGTGACTTTGAAGAGAAAAGGATTTTCCTCTTCGAGTTTCAGTATGAAATATCCACAAGAAAGTATAATATACGTATGTACTACTTGGGTGCAAGACCCCCAATGAAGCCTTCCTTCTTAGAATACTCACTAGTGAACAGGGGGTTAGGTGGCACGAAGCACTTAAGTACCTATTGAACCTTAGATGGCATTTTATAGCACATCGCCTTTCTATTCACTTTGTAGTTTGTATTCTTCGAATTATTGCTTATTGGAAGTATTTATCTATTCTTGCTTTATTGAATTTGATTGATACGCGTGTCAAGGACCCGAACGCCCCTCAACACGGTGTATTGCCTTGGCAATACTTATGGAGAATATGTGTATTGGTTGTTCTTATACGTATACGTATTTACTTATAATAATATATAGAAAATATTTTTGTATTTATGGGGTTTTCTAAAGAAAGTACTATATGTACATAAAAACCGAGGGAATCCAATAATATATATTTTTGGGTGCAATCTCTTAGGAAAAAGATTGCTTTTTGATTTTTTAATTTGTTTGGTCAATTCTTTAGGAAAAGAATTGTTTTTGTTATTTTTTAGTTTTTATATTTTTGAATTTTTTATTGTTTTTGATTTATGATACGTAAAAACCATCAATTGATAGTCTCTCGTAAAGTCAAAGAACCGGCAGCGGCGCCATTTGAAATTGTGTATTTTGAAGTTCGTTTATCTCGATTCTTAACCAATTGAAAGTCCTAACAAAATCAGGTTTATGATCGTTTTTGGTTGATAGGGTTATTTAGATTATCTATGTCTATTTGAGCAATCAAGTAAAAATGTGAAAAATATTAACTACGTATCCGTAAAACAATTAGCACTTACCAAGTTTTTATTCAAATAAGGACAAAATTGTAAAACTATGGAAATAATGTGCTAAAAATGTAAGTAATAGAAACTAGAATGCTTGAAATGTAAAAATCAGACACTATAAGGACCAACTATGCAAATTGTAACAAACTACTAACCAAAATGTAACTAATTGTAAAACAACTAACTGAAAATGACAAGTTTTGAAAAGTTTTGGACTAATACCAAGCAAACTCGAAAAACATGTAAGTTTAGCCAGTAATTCAAACAGTGACAAAGTAAAGGGACCAAAGTGCAATAAAGTGAACTATTTAACCAAAAACGGGCTACTTGGATTATAAAGCTCGTATAAGCTCTAGAATGCACCAAATAAGCTCAAACCAATTTTAAGCTGCTTAAAACTCAAAATCACTTAGGCGAGTACAAGGAATAAGTTTGAAATGCAGTAAAACTCAAATAAGCCAACTTGAATAAGCCACTAATAAGCTATCTAATAAGCTAGACATGCACAAAAAGATTTTAAAGCTAAATCTTGTCAAACAGCTCAAGGAGAGTCTGGAATGTCTTCTTTTAAGAAAAATGATCAAGTAATGAATCTAGAAATTGAAAATAAGCTGAAACTAGCTTATTCACTAAGTTTGACCAAAATTTTGAAAAAGCTGAAAACCTCCAGATCTACTCAAGAACACTTTCTAAACAAGATTATGAAAGAAAATGGCAAGGTTTATGAAGTGGAATTGCCAGTTCAAGAAATCAGTTAGCTCCTTGTTTACAGAAACTTGCAGTTGCTCAACAGCTTATTAAAAAGCTAATTTCTCACTTGAATCTTAAAAATTTATGGTTTCCTAATAAGAACTCAAACTTTGGATGTTGTATGACACATAGAAACTGGTTTGAAAGAATTTCATCAAGAATTGAACAAATGACATGTATTTGAAATTGGCTACTTTTTTAAGAACTAGTTAAGCAAAAACTGACCCAAACTTTTTTACAACCAATTGCCTGTTTGACTTTCTTTTTGACTTTAAAACTACTCAACCTTGTTTACAATGACTAAAGGAATGTAAATGAGCAAAGTTTAACCACTTAACAACACTTAAACTACAATTTTACAGTAAATCCAAACACTAGTTACTGAACTTTGAACAAATTTTATAAAGAGAAAATGAGCAATTGGTTGAACTGATCCAAAACTGATATCTAGCCATACTTTATGAACAAAATTGAACACAAATGAGCTAACTATAAGCAAGATCACAGACAAAGACTTAGAATGCAATAGCAAGCTATAAAACTGATGAAATGAAATCAGTAACAAGTAATAAGCAGGCAGACAAGTATCAAAGTAACAAGAAGCTATCTAAACATCAGAATCAATCCAAGAACAAACTAAACACACGTGATCAGATCAACAAGAAGAATTAAGCTAGAATTGAGCATGCAAATTGCTGTTTAGTGGAATTAAACTCAGAAACATAACACCTTTTAGCAAAATCCTCCACTAATGGAGTAGGTAGGCGCTGAGCGTATTCGATTTGTATCAATGGTTAGTCCTCCAAAAAAAAATCCTAAATAACATCTATGGCGGCAGAAAATTCTTTCTTGTCGGCAAGATTGTTTTCTCGTTTGTTCTTTGTTTAAATTGGTCTACCTGTTTTTTCTTAGGGTTTTTAGGGGTTTGTTTTACTTTAATTAGTTCTTGTCTTCTATCGTCGGTTGTTTTTAATCGTTGCAACATCATTCGTCGGCTGACATTTATTCGTGGGTAATTAATTGAGTCACAAGACCTTGAATCTGTGCAATTAATGCTTTTGATGTCGGCTGACCTTGGTGTCGGCTGACCTTTGAGTTGCTATTAATTGAGTCACACTTTGACCTTATACCCTCGTTTAATTCTGTCGTGTTTTTCATTCAGTTTTGGCGGCTGACCTTATACCCATATAGTCATCAATCTCATTTAATTGTTGATTATTATAATTCTTGGCGGCTGACCCTTAGTTCTTGGTCATTAATTGTTCTTGGTGGCTTACCTTTGTCATTTTGTTTAATTCTGGTTTACGATCATTATAAACAAAAAAAAAAAAAAGTTACTGTTTGTTTAGGGGTTCTTTTTCGTGGTTAGGGTTGTGTTTGATTGAACATGGATTCGAGCAAAAAAAGTGATAAGCCATTGTTTACAGGTTGGATGGATGTGGTTAAGGTGTCTACTCTTGAGGTTTTAGTAACGCTAGAGGAGATATCTAATTTGTTTTCTATTCCTTTGAATACTGTGCGTGACATTGAAGTGTTTGCAAATGGTGTGAAGGCAAACAAATTTCCTAAATGGTCTACTTTACCAAAGGAGACCACTATGCTTTATTATAAAGCTTTGTGTGAACGCCATAAGAATTTAACTAGCAGCACTTCTTCACTCAGTTCAGGTGGTTCGAGTGTGCACTCTGCACAAATGGCTAAGGAAACAGACCTTGAAGTTAAGGCTGCTACCATTAATGGTATGCAATTGTGTAATCTACAGGCGGTGTTGAAATTATTTGGTGTAACGATTCGCACGTTTGCTGAAGCGAGTGAATTTATGCATGAATTAAGTATGAAGAAGCATCCGTTGTGGGAATTGATCTCACCTGATCGTGCTAAAGAAATTCTGATGTTACTTTGCAGATTTGAAGGTGATATGGTTACGTCTACTAATGGAGGTATTAATGCAGTCTCTTCTTCGTTTAATTCTGAAAATATCTATGAAGGTGTTAACATCTCTATTCCTAGGAAGGTTGTTGAAACGGTAAATGCTCGCTACCATAACACTTTATATGGTTACTTTCTTGGTAAAAGGATTGCATTCCCTGTGGTTGAGTATTTTGCCAAGAATAACTGGGCAAAACATGGTCTTAAGCGTATCATGATGAATGAGAAAGGTTTTTTCTTTTTTCAATTTGGATCTAGTGAGGGTCTTAATGCGGTTCTGGAAGGTGGTCCGTGGATGGTTCGTAATTCACCAATTTTTCTTAAAAAATGGACTATGAAAACGAATCTTCTAAAGGAGGAACTAACTCGTATTCCGGTATGGGTTAAGTTTCATGATGTCCCGCTTCAGGTATTTGAAGAGGAAGGTATTAGTTTAATTGCTTCGTTTCTTGGTAAGCTTATTATGATGGATAATTATACTGATAATATGTGCAAAGAGTCTTGGGGTCGTTGTAGTTTTGCTCGTTGTCTTATTGAGATGAATGCTGATTCGGAGTTTATAGATAACGTTACTATTGGTGTCCCTGATCTTGAAGGCTCTGGTTGTACTAAGGAGTTAATTCGAGTTGAATACGAATGGAAACCGCCTAGATGTCATACTTGTAACATTTTTGGTCATTCCGGTGATTCTTGTCCGAAAAATGTTAAACCTATAACGGTTGAAAAAGTGACAACTCATGTTGATAAAGATGGGTTCCAACAAGTGCAAAGCAAGAGGAAGAAGTACAAAGGTAATTTAGGGGATCAAGTTCCGAGAGGTGTTCCATTGAGCAAGGGTTTCCAAGCAGGTAAGACGGTTGTTTTTCGGCCAAAAACTCACTTGGATACTACAAGTACGAGTGCTGATAATAGTAGTAAGTTGCATACTAAATCTGGTCAGTTGCAGCAGTCCAGCAATCTTAATGATCCGAACAAGGCTAAAGCTCAAATGCGCAGTGTTTCTACATCAAATAAATTTTCATCTTTGTCCATACCTGGTATTGACGAAGGGGCTCAAGTAAGCGAGGAAGATAACGAGGAGGAGGAGGGAGTCGAGGTCGTCTTTGATGAATCGGTGAATCTTCTCAATACTCATATTGGGGCAAGCACTCCTACTGGCTGATCCCATGTTGATATTTTATTATTTTCCTCGTAACTTTATGTTATCGTCTTGGTTTTTGTCTAGTTTATATATTTCCAGCATTCTAGACTAGTTAATGTTTATGGCCTGTCGTAAACATTTTGTTTAACAAGCTGCCTGTAGCTTGCGGTTAATGTGGTATTTCAGCCACATTCCTTGTACTTCAACGCTTTTTTTGGTTCTATTTACCGGGGTCATTGCTACCCTTTTACCAAAAAAAAAACCACCACCTTAACACTATTAACCACTAATCAACATCTACATTCATCATCATCACCATTTTTACTCAAATCTGCTTCAAAATCAATAAGAACAGCTACTGGATCAACAGAAACAGGAATGAACAGCTACAAGTCTTCAACAAGAGCTCCTTATGATCAAAGGTGATCACAAGCAACTCATATCAACACAAGATCAACAATAATGCAGTTATTGAATAAGAGATTGAAGGAAATGGAGGGAAATTTATTATTTGAATGTGAAAGTTTGTTACAAAATCTGGTAAGAGGTTACAACTACTATAACTAACTCAAGAGTTTGTCAGGCTCTTGAGGTCGTTACACTAACAACTAACTAGCTAGGATTGAGAGAGAAAAAGGGAAGTGTGTGAAATTTTCACACTTAGGCTACATGTTACAAATGAGAGGGCTATTCCCTATTTATAGACAAAAGTGAGAAGTAGTTAGAGCTGTTGACGTGTCCCAACCAATCAATTGCTGCCAAGTGTCCTGAATTTGTCAATTGGAACTAGCCGTTAAGAACTTAATTTGGGCTTTTCTTCTTGGTTAATTTTCAGGTCAATTGAGCACGTGGGTTGAATTCGTCCTTCAAAAATAAGCACTTTTCATGTTTAAAGTTTTTCTTGATATGCAGTACAACTCCAATTCGTTCCTGGGTTTATTTGGGGAAGAAGGTGATACGTGGAAGATTTGGATTGGGTGAAATGTGATCACACGGATCATTATCTTTTTTTGGATATATTGAATATGGGTTGGCAGCTTCCCATTGGTTGAAAATTGAACTAGTGGGATTTACTGTTGCTGGCGGCGTATTTATTTTCTTTGGTGGGGTGGCTTATTTGTTGGTGATCCGTGTATACCAATTCTTGCACTCTCATTGGTTGATAACCATAGCACACGGATTGAGCCCATTTTTGATGAATTTTTGGCAAGTTTAGTCCTTGAACTTAGGTAGAATATCCAAATGAGCTAGGAACTTCATTTTAATGGCATTTTTGGTCCTTCTACTTGCATACTTGTCTAGTTTGACCCTTTGACTTGGTTGACTGAAGAGTTGACCATGTTTGACTTTTATTTTGACTTTGGAAAATTTACACTTTGAGTCCTTCAACTTTGGAGTGTTGTCAAGATAGGTCCCTTATCTTCAAAGTCTTGTCATCTTTGATCCTTCTTTGTCTTTTTCATCCAAATAAGCTTGATTTCTTCTTGTTTGCTTGAAAATGTATCCTTCTTACCTATTTATACACAAACACAAAACATACCACATAATTCCGCTTTATAGCACAAAAGTTAGGTATTTTCCTTATGTTTTAGGGAGATTTGTTGATTAATTGATATGAGTTTTTGCTCATATCAAATTCCTAGAAAGAATTTTAGTTCACCCATCATTGACATTTCAAATTTGTTGTGCATGAATTTTTCAAACCAATTTGAATGTTTTGGGTTTGTAGACCTGAAAATAATGTCATCAACATAAATCTGCACAAGCAAAATGTCATCCCCATATTTATAAGTGAACAAAGTTAGATCAATATAACCTTTTGAGAAACCTTTGGAGACCAGAAATTTCGAGAGCTCGTCGTACCACGCCCTTGGAGCTTGCTTGAGTTCATAAAGTGCTTTGTGGAGACGATACACCTTGTCGGGATAATGACGATTGACGAATCCTTCCGGCTGCATGACATAGACTTCTTCCTTCAATGGACCGTTAAGAAACACCGTCTTTACGTCCATTTGATAAACGATGAATCCCTTATGTGCAGCTGATGAGACTGCTTTTATACATAGTCTCATCGTCCAAAAAGGGCTTAAAATGCATTAAATATCATCAAAATACCCATATACATGCTTGTGTTTGTTGCTTTTGTATTTTAGGTACGGATATTGAGAAAATGACAAAAGATCACAAGAATCATACAAAAACGAACACGGGAAACGAAGCCGCACAATGAACCAAGCCCTAATGAAGATTTTCCCAAGAAAACCCTTGAAGATTTGAAGAATTATGAAGAAGGGTCCTCCAATATGGAAGAATGGACACTTTATACCCTTGTATCTTCATAATTACAAGTTTAGTCCCTAAAGTTTGTCAATATTGCAAAAAGGGCCCTCTACTTTGAAGAATTGTCAATTTTAGCCCGTCAACAAAGCTAAATTGTCAACCATTATCCTCCACAAAGTCAAATAAATCATGAAGTCCTTCAAAGAACAAGAAAAGACAAGTTTGGTCCTTGAAATATGTTAATTTGCAAAAAGGACCCTTAACTTTCAACATTTGGCAAGAATGGTCCCTCATAAATGAATACATGGCAATTTTAGTCCTCCAAAATGCCAATCACACAAGTAAAGACCATAATCCTTGAAGAAAGTACCAAATTAGTCCTTCAAGTATCACAAAATGGTAAGAAATACCCCTGAAAATACTTTGGAAAAGTATTTGGGGCAAAAGTGTGAAAAAGAAAACTTTGATTACAAAGGAAATCGGATTTTATGCAATAAAGATGGAAATGACAAGTTATTGAAAGTTGGGGGTTTAATACTGGCCGACATCCTAACAAACCTAGACTAATCACAAGGCGCCACCTGTCCCACTCAACTCTCTCAACCAATCACAACCTACCTAGCCTCCACCTCACTCCCCACTCACAATCTGTTATAACTAACCCCTAATATAAGCAAGAAAAATCCTGACCGCTTCCATTCGAGAAACTGGTGCAAAAGATTCTTAAAAATCAATACCCTCTTGCTGTCCATACCCTTTAGCCACTAGCCTAGATTTATTCTTGATGATCGTGTTCTCTTCATCCATCTTGTTTTTCCAGATCCATCGAAGAGTTAATGGTATTACATCGTATGGTCTGTCAACAAGTTCCCAGACTTTAAGTCTTTCAAATTGTTGAAGTTCATCCGTCATCGATTCAATCCAAGCATGATTAGCCATGGCTTCTTTGATGTTTTTCGGTTCAGCTGAACTCACGGCCAGTGCGAACATACAAACATCGCCATCGGTGTAAAGCTGTCGTCTTGTTCGAAAGGGTTGTGAAGGGTTTACAATTACTTGAACCAAAGGATGATCTCGGGTCCAGTGATGTGTTGAAGGATGTCGTTGGTAGAATGTATGCATATTTGACGGATCAACATGGCGAGTAGAAGACTCTCCAGTTTTGTGTACCGGTGTACCGTATGGGTTGATAAATTCGTCTTTGTCAGATAATACATTGTCTGCTTGATTTGTGTTCTCTGGAGCAATGACAGTAGTTGTTGATGTTGTAGGAGCGGTTGTTGATGTGATATTCTGAGGAGGTAAATCTGCAGCAACCCGTGTTGAAGTAGATGAAGTTGTAGCCTTTTGTTGACGATGATCGGTATCATCATTCTTATCATGAGTGAAAACGGAAGAATTCGATACAACATGTTTCTCCCCTGTGAAATATTCATCATACATTGGTCCATATAACATTTCCAACTCTTCAATTGTCGTGTTTACTGTCATATCTGCTCTTGGAACATTTTCAGGAACCAGCTTTGAACTTGACGGTTCATTGCTGTGGTCTTGAGTTTCGAGTTCCGTGCGGTTGTGAACAGAAGTCGTTTGTCGTTGTGGATCGGGACTTAAACTTTTTTGTTCAAGTGCCATTTCTTGTAATTCATCAAATCTGATATGAATACTCTCGACTATCAGTTTTGTTCTCTTGTTGTAAACTCTATATCCCTTAGATTGAGTTGCATATCCCATTAGAATACATGCATCACCTTTCTCTTTCATCTTATCTAAATTTTCACCATCTCAAATTATGTAACAAGTACAACCAAAAACATGAAGGTGTTTGAGTGAAGGTTTTCAATCATGGATTATGTGATATGGTGTCTTTTTGTGTCTTGGGATAATTAAGGATCAGTTTTGTGTGTAGCATGCAGTTGACACGACTTCGGCCCAAAAGTATAGTCGAAGTTTTGAAGCGGATAATAATGTTCGAGCAGCCTCAACTAAAGTACGGTTTCGTCTTTCAACAACGCCGTTTTGTTCGGGTGTTCGAGCAATAGATGTTTCATGTTCAATTCCTTCAGCTTCAAAAAAATTTCTCAGAGTTGAATTCAAAAATTCTATGCCTCTGTCAGTACGAACCACTTTTACTTGAGCTTGAAGACCACGTTGTATCAGTTTAAGGAAGCTGATGAGAATTTCGGGTGTTTCATCCTTGGACCTCAAGAAGTGAGTCCATGTGTACCTTGAGTAATCATCGACAATTACCATAACATATTTCTTCCCATTGATACTATGAACACGCATGGGACTACACAAATCTATATGAAGAAAATCTAACCGTCCTTTAGAGCTTGGTGTAGTCTTTGTTTTAAAGCTACTTCGTTTAGCTTTACAAAGCTCACAAGAAGAACAAAGATGATATTTGATGAATTTCAAGCTTGGAAGGCATCTCACAATATCTTTCTTGGAAAGCAAGTTAATGGTATCAAAGTTGACGTGAGATAGACGTTGATGCCATAACCATGCCTGAGTCGTTGAAGCTTTAGCCATGAAGCAAATTGGAGTTGATGAAGTTGTGTATTGGAGTGAAATAGTGTAGATATCAGTACCCCGTGTACCGGTAAGTAAGTCATTCCCATCATAATCACGAATAAAACATGTCTTCTTTCTAAAAGCAACCTCCAAATCCACATCACATAATTGACCCACCGAGAAAATATTATGATTGAGCCCTTCGACGTAGTATACCCTTTTGATCGTTATATTTCCCTGAACCAAATCTCCATATCCTAGGATCGGTGCAAATTGATCATTTCCGAATCGGCCCGTACCCAGGAACTTCTCCACGAAGTTAATTAGAAGCTTGAGATTCCCCGTCATGTGCTTCGTGCATCCGGAGTCTAGAATGAAGAGAATTATTTGTATCACCTGCAGAAGAGTTAGAACACGATGGAGCATTTGCTAAATTGGATACCAAAATAGTTGTGATTGTAGAATCATTAGTGTCCTTAGCAACATTTAAAGGCATACTAACACTCGTTGTCACATTTTCTGTCCTAACTTTAGGCATCCATTTATATCCTGGAGGACATTGATTAGCAAACCACCATTTCCAAGACTTGCTAGCAGACTCATATAATTCCGTAATTCTGCTTAGTGGTGGAGTCAGATGCATTAGTTTTCTTAGTGGGGGTTGCACCAGAATGGTTCACTTTGCGTTTGGGTTTACTATCACTAATAGGCATCACAACTTGCTTCTTAGTTCTAATATCTACGCCTTTGACATTATTGATAGCACATATAGAATGATTAGCATTAGCACAATTTCCACATTTGACACAAAAAAATTTCACATTCATAGCATTCAAATCATTCAAATCATTCAAATCGTCATTACACGCGATTACAGACTTTTTATTCTTGAAAACATTCAAATTCCTAGGGTGTTCTTCTACTTCCTTCATCTTCTCTTGACTCTTGTGTTTCCAGACCTTATCATTCACTTGAGTGCTCTTAAGCTGAGGCCGGCTAACACTAGCAGTGGAGACTACTCCTTTAGTAGAAGACACACGAATATTAGTGTTTCTAGAAGTCTGAGGCGAGTTACTAACTTTGTTTGTGGGCTTAGTGGTCATTCTATACATCCCTGGTTTAATCACATTATTGTGCTTAACGCTTGGTGCTATAGCATTCCTTATGGGTTGAGTACGTGGTAACCTTTCCTTTCCATCCATCTTGGGGGCAAACACATGTTTTGCAAACGAGGAATTTGAGAAAGCAGATGGTTTTTCCAAGATAGAGGATCTATTCACTCTAGAGGCATTGGGTTGTCTAACAACAGGTTGCTTAACGCTAGGTTCCACAACTTTCCAACCCATCTTAGCAACGAGTTTCTTCAACTCTGCTATTGCTATGTCTTTTTCTTGTAACTGAGCTTTCAAATCCGAAATATCAAGAATTTTTTCGTTTAGTAATCGACATGACTCAGATAATTTTACTTCCAAAGGTGTATCATTTGAAAAACTGCCAACTTTTTTTTGCAAAGCAAGTTCAAGTGAGTGACAATGTTTTTGAAGATAATCATATCTATGTTGAAGTAACGAAAACTCTTTGTTGTCAACTTTATTCGAAAGCTCAGTTTCAAGACGTTCACATTCTTTAACTTGATCAAGATATTTGCATGCAAAATCAGAATATTCATCAATATCAGCACAAGATGTAACATAAACACACATAATATCTTTTGAGAGACATTCATGTAAGAGTAGATCACATGCGGTAGAAAACTCGTCTCTTTCAGGTTGATGATCGTTCACTTCTTGTTCAAGAGATTCCACATATTTCAAATCATTAAACATTTCTTTCTTTATTTGTGTTTCAAATTCCAAAATATGTTTTTGCGTTCTTTCCGCAAGCGGAATCAAAATACTTTTCACAAACACAGTTATATCGTGAGGAATTTCTTTGTCTCCTTTCGAAAGTTCACGTTTTTTCTAGTCATCATCAACAACCTTTTTGAAATTTTCAATGTTACTCTTGAGAATACTAAGTGCTTGCTTACTCTTTCTTACAGAAGCTTTAAATGGCAAGTATTCAATAAATTTTGAAACATTAGTTTTCTTAGTGGCAAAAGCTTGTCTCCATTTAATTCTTATTTGTTCACATTTGAAAAATATTTACTCACGAGTTTTCTGTGTTTGCGGTGTGAAGAGACCATAAAGACTGTTTTCATAAGCATAATTATATGGTTTAACGAATTCTTTATTAACTTTTGGTCTACTCTCTTCTTCCAAATCATTTGTCTCTTCACTATCGGGCCTAACAACAAGACAATCAAGATCGGTCCATTGGGACTCATCAAGATATAAGTGCTGATTCGCAGACTGGGCTTGCTCAAGGTACTTAGGATTTGAAAAACTAGGTCTATCCTTGAAAAACGAACGAGGTGCTAATATTCTCATGGTTTGAATTGATTGATTAGTTTTGTAAACAATTTTCTTGTAAAAATCAAGTTGAATTTCAAGTTCAACCATTTTGTCGATGTCATTCGCTTGTTTAGTTTTGAAATCCTTTTCCATCTTTTCAACCACAACTTTCTTTTCATTAACAAGTTTAGTTTTATCCTCTTGAAGAAAACCATTTACTTGAGTTAGCTCATTGACTTTAGTGGTATCAAGATATGTTTTGTGACGTTCAGTACTTAAAGAGGTGTTATAATTACGTTTCTCTTGTTCTAGAAGCTTAAGAGTTTCGTTATATTTCTGTTGAAAAACGTCCTTCTTAATATTAATTAAACACCCTTTGTACCCCTCAATCTCATTAGTCTTTTGAAGAAGTTGAGCTCTATATCTATCAATGGTCTCACTAGATTTAATTAGAGCAGCTTTGCATTCTTCAAAGTTTTGAGTGAGCGTAGCGTTTTCCTTCTTTAATTGCTTTTGACTTTTTCTAGTTTCTTTGACATCTTTTTGTAAAAAAGCAATTAAGTTAGCAAGCGCAATACGCTCCTCGTCATCATCATACTCATTTGCATGTTGATCATCCTCAGACTCATTATTGCACATGTCTGATGAATCGGGTGTGGTATTGCTATCAACCGTTTCCATTATACATGTGTCATTAATGGCTTTGGGTAGCTCACTATGCTCATGAATATTGCCAAACACATTATATTCCTATTCAGTGTGTACCTTATCGATTGGCCTAGTATCAAAGATAGGACCATTGTCATCTTCAGTGACGTTGAGAACGTCTTCAACGTTTGCCATGTACGAGTAATGTGCTTCAATTTCTTGATCGGAAGCTTCATCATCAGTGTCATTGATAAAGAGATTTTGTTAATCCTATTTTATCGATTAAAGTTCGTTTTTCCTCGACTCGACTCGAATTTGATTACCGATTAACGTTTTGACTTAATTTGTTTTTGGTGACAAGTATTTTTGGAATTTTTAAACTAAAAGACTAATTAAAAATTAATCTAATAAAACTTAAGCGTTAAACTTAATCTAATTTAAACTAATTTTGATAAAAAAAACTATTTTAAAATAAATCTAATTTAAATCTAATTAATTTGAAACTAAAAGAACTTTTAAATGAAATTTTATAAAAACTATTTTAAAACAAAACTAAATCGAAAATTAATTTAAAATTCCTAAAGTAAATAAAATTAAAATATTTTTTTTAGACTTTTTATATTTTATAAAAAAACTGAGTTAAAAGAAATTTAGAATAAAAACTATTTTAAATAAAAGTATCTAATTAAATTTTAACAAAACTTAAACTTGAATTAAACTTAATTAAACTGCCAAAATAAATTAACATATATTAATTTGTTGTTGCAAAGTAAAACACAATAAAGGGTTTAGCACAAGTGGTTATGCTGTTGGGTTTGTAAGCGAGAGGTCCTGGGTTCGAACCCAAGGACAGACCAAAATTTTTTTAGATATTTAATTTTTTTGGACAGTTAACTCACAGATCAAATGGATCTGTAGTTATAAGCATAAAAGTTCAGAAAGCAAGAATTCAAATAAGCAGAAACGAAAAGTCAAATAAGCTTAACACACCAAATCAGCTAAAATAAAATAGCAAATAAAAAAAAATAACATTTAATAAGACTGAATATAAAATAAACACAAAAAGCTGAAAAACAAATAAGCAAATAAAGATCTTGACAAGCTAAATATAACCAATAAGCATTCAAAATCAATAAAGCTGAATAAGCAAACCTAACAAACTCGAAACCAATTAAGCAGACCCTAACATAAACCTATTAAATACTAAGCAGACTATCTCTAAACCTACAAACTGAATACCAAATAAGCTATAAATCAAAAGCAGATACATGAACAAAATAAGCTAAACAGATCCTATCCAAATTTAATCCAAACAAATGCAGATCCAGACATAAACCTATACAGTAGGAATATACTTGCTCAAATTTAAAGTAGATAAAAGCTAAATAAGCAAATCCAAAACCAACAGGAACTTGAACAGTAAGAGCAACAAACCAAATAAACAAGAAAGCAATAAACAGATTCAATCAAATGCAAAATATCCAAAAACAGATTAAACATAAACATAAACCAAATCAATAAAGCAGTTAAATCAAAGAAATTAAAACTTAAACTAAAACTTAAAAAGAGATTTAGAACCTTATTGTAGAAAACCGTTGTGTCGAAGTGTCGCGCTGAGCGAACTTGTTAACCGAAGCACAAATCAACACCACCTTCGATTTAACACGAATCATCAACAACTCCTTCTCGATTCAAACATCATCGAACAGCAACTTTTTCGATCCCGTTTTATATTTTATATATATATATATATATATATATATATATATATATATATATATATATATATATATATATATATATATATATATATATATATATATATATATATATATATATATATATATATATATATATATATATATATATATTTCTTTTTTATAATGATAATAATACGAACAGTAAATAAAAATAAGGATTAAAGATGAAGTTTAATTTCGACAGAAAATTAAATGAGAGAGAAGAAATCAATAAAATCAAACTTTTTCATTAATTAAAATAAATCATTACAAAACTGAAAATTAAAGATACAAATTCCCTAATCTAATTTGCAAAAATTAAATCTAATTTAACCTACTCCTAAGATTAATTAAAAAACAGTAAAAATAATGAAAAGCTTGCTGGATTACAAGATGTGGGGGGGTTTTTATAGGGAAAATCCTCAAACCTTCTTCTTAGCTTCATGAGTAAGCAATTGATCCTGAGTCGTCCATTCTTCCATTTCTCTCTCATCTCTTGAATCAAGGGCTGAAATTAACCATTGAGACACGGATTGCCAACATGGGATATTGTGATTGGAGGATTTGAGGAGTGATTTGTATCCTCCAATCAAAATAAAGGATTAATCCACGTTGGATTGGAGTAGAGGACCACAGATGGTGGATCTTGCGAAAAACTTAGGGATTTAATCCCCAAGTGTGTGAATTACACACTTATAACAAAAGCCCCAAATATTTGAGTAATATTTTTTTCCTATGGTAAAACTAGGGTTTGTAAAAAAATAAAGATGGTGGCTGTGTAAATGGTTTTGGGAGAGAGAATAAAGATGAATGTGGGTGGATTTTCTTTACTTTGGTGATATCGAAGGTGGTCGTGGGGTAAAAACAAAAATCGTTTAATTTTATTATGTGGGATAAACGTGCATGAAGACACGTATGTGGGGGGGGGGGGGGGGGGCTTGGTTGACCGAATCAGGATGTGGGGTTTGACTGTCCATTTAAAACCGTCCCAATCTTATTGCATTTTGGTTAATTGGGCTAGGCCCAAATTCGTTACACCTTTTTTAATCTAAACCTCAAATGGGCTTTTGGCCTTTTAGTTTCACATTATCCGTGTTTTTAAAATGGGAAATTTGGGCCTTAATTGGGCTTTTGACCCAATGTGGATACTTCAATCTTTAAATGGGCTTTTGAGCCCATTTATCCAATGTGGGACCCACAAAGCTCGAATATCTTTAACAAGTTTAAGTCCACTTAAAACGATCTCGATTTCGGCTTTCTGGTCTTTTCTTCAAAATCGTATCGATTTTGTCAGGTTTCGTGATCTTCGGCACACTTTTGGTCTTTGACTTCGTCTTTGTCTCTTTTTGGACTTTTCTTCAACTTTTGACCATGAAATCCCGTGTTTTCTCTTCTTTTGATCATTTGTACCTATTTAAACACAAAAACACAAAACGACGCGTAATTCCGACTTTTACGACATTAAACACATGATTAGGTCTTGTTTTTCCTTGATTTTAGTGGCAAAAGGATAAGTGTTTACACACTTATTAGTCATCAAGCATGTCTCCTTCCTCAGCCGACAATCTAACTCCAGCTTCCATCTTCTTGCATAGCAGCATCTTTTCCTTATGATATCTAGAGTCCCTAACCCGTTTCGACTTCCTACATTCCTTTGCCATATGCCCATAGCCTTGACAATTAAAGCACTGAATCCCACTTTGTTGAACCACTTGAGTACCAACAGTTTCCATATTCCCAGCAGCAGTAGCAATCCTCTGAGCATCATACTTAGCAGTTTGTCAATCATACCGAGCAGAACCCTCAACATGTGTTGGATTACGTCGATCATACCTTAGAGGACTTTCATCACATTGACGTGTGTCATACCTTAGAGGAGTCTCAACATATTGATTCCTTGTATTTGATGATGTTCGAAGATTATTGTTGGTGGGTTTGAAGATTTTCTTGTAGGTCTTCATAATGAAAGCAATTTGCTTCATCGCCCTATCCTTCTGAGCCAGTTCTTCATCACTGTCCTCTTCATATGATGGCTCAGGTGATGGTGATGGTGCTCTTGGTTCTTCATTTCGTGATCGTGTGGAAGCAGAATACTTAGATGAAGTAGAGTATCTTGGTGAGGAGGATGTAGTGGAGAACCTTGGTGAGGATGATGTAGTGGAGTATGACTTTGGAGCGCGAGAGCGATGATCTTGAGTGTGTTGAGTGGTAGACACCAAAGCAAGTGGATTAACAGTCTTTGCTATCCTTTCAGCTCGAAGTTCATTTGCCTCATTCTGAATTTGTTTCAAAATGTCAAAGAGCGTGTGATAGTTGACCTCGTCTAACTTACTTTGTTGTTTCACCAAAGTTATAAACCGTGTCCATTCAGGTTGAAGTTGCTGTAGAAATTGCACATTGACTTGCATGGTGGAGACTTGCAAATTGTTTCTTGTCATGTCGTTCATCATCTTGTTGAACCTTGAGTAATATGAATCAATTGATTCCCCATCCAATGAAGTAAACTTACCAAAGTTCCAGGACAAGTTAGTTTTGACATCTTGCTTGTTAAGTGATTCACCTTGTTGCAAACGTTCAATGGCAAACCACATCTCTTTAGCAGTAGAGCATGCATCAACCGTTGAGTAAATATCATCCCCAATCCCACTTAGAATAAAATAGATTGCTTCTTTCTCTGCGTCAATCCAAGCACGTTTCTCTTTCGAAGTATTCTCATATGTTTCCTCAATTGTTTGCTCATTGAAACCAGTCGTCGAGTCAGTTGTTAGAATTGCAAGAATGGTTATTGTAGCAGGAGTATAGGGTCCTTCTTCGATTCAACGTCGAAGAACATCACCATTGGGCTTAGTATCAAGATATCGAAGGAATCGTGATTGCCATTGTGCATAGCGACCCGTCACAAGCATTGGTGGTCTTCTTTGTTACCCGCCACCATGATGTTGTTGTTTGTAACACGATACTCTTGAGTAGAATCCATTGCGAGATGCTTGAAATTGTTGAATTGAAAATGATCTTAGGTAGATGTGTTGTGATTGTTGTTGTCGAAGAGAAATGTTAAAATCCCCTAAAAAATTGTCTTCACAAGAAACCAAAAAAAAAAAAATTTCTAAGGCCAGAAACACACGTCACTTTCGCAAAAATAGAATCCTTTCGTATATCTTTTCGTAGAAACCTTTCTTAGAAACAATCCTTTCGTAGAATCATTTCGTAGAATCTTTTCGTAGAAACCTTTCGTAGAAACCTTTCGTAGAAACAATCCTTTCGTAGAATCTTTCGTAGAATCTTTTCGTAGAAACTTTTCGTAGAAACCTTTCGTAGAAACTTTTCGGAGAAACCGTTCGTAGAAACCTTTCGTCGAAACCTTTCGTAGAAACTTTTCGGAGAAACCGTTCGTAGAAACCTTTCGTAACAAAATCCTTTCGTAGCAAAACGTTTCGTAACAAATTTCTTTCGTAACAATTCCTTTCGTAACAATTCCTTAACAAAATCCTTTCGTAGCAAAGATCTTTCGTAACTCTTTTCGTAACTCTTTTCGTAACTCTTTTCGTAACTCTTTTCGTAGAAAGTGATGGTTCGTAGAAGCTTTAGGATTCGTAGAAACTAGATTTCGTAGGAAAATACCTTTCGTAGAACAAAGCTTTCGTTGAAATCATTCGCTGAAACTTTTCGTTGAATCCTTTCGTACTTGATTTCCTTCCGTAACTTGATTTCCTTTCGAAGCCAAAATCTTTTCGTAACCAAATCTTTTCGTAACTAATTCCTTTCGTAAGACTTTCGTAACTGAAAGCTTTCGTAAGAGAAAAGCTTTCGTAACTTTATACTAAACCCTTTTACGGAAGGAAGAACATTCAGACTAAATCTAAAACCCTTTTACGAAATGAAAAACAGCCAACCTAAAATCAATCCAAAATCAAACCGTAACCTAAAATCAATCCAAAATCAAACCGTAACCTAAAATCAATCCAAAACGCCCCCAAAACTTGTGATTTTCACCACAATAACTAATCTAAATCCCTACCACAACTTTGTAGGTGATTTAAATCAAGATTTAGAGCTCGAAAAACACTAAAAAAAATTAATTCGTGATGATTTATGATTAAATCACACAAATCAAACCAATAACAACAACCAATCACGAATCTACCCCGTGGCGATTGATACCAAATGTTGTCCCATATTTTAGATGATATAAGATAGAAATAAAGAAGAAAATAAGATGGATTCTAGAGAGAGAAAGTAGTGAGAGAAAGTAGAGAGAAGGAGGTGATTAACTTGGGAAATTAGATTAAGAATTATGAGAACTTCCACCCTCCTAACATGCTAGGAGGGTAATTATATAGTCCACCCACATGCGGGCTCTCTAATGGACTATATAGTTTTGGGCCGGGCTTGAATATATGCTTAGTACCTTGAAAGAGGCCTTTTAAGCTAACCATCAAGCCCGTAATGTCACGACTATTTTAACTAACTATTTCAACGTTCTAATAAGTATTACAATATAAACCTATGACCGAACATTCTTGTTTGACTCAATATTTTGAGGCTAACAGAAACGGCTGAGCAAAACGCCCAGTGAACGGATATATAACATAGTATGAATCATATACGAATAATAAAGACTAATAGCTGCGGAAATATATAACTCTTGGAAAACCTGGTACATGTATATAAAACTGGTTTTATAGTTTGAAAAAACTTATGTTTTTATATGAAAACTGTATTTTAATTAGCCAAGATCCCATATAGGTCATGAGGTTTCACCGTGCATGAATACATAGAGGGGTGACCTCATTATGCAATTAGAGGGGTTGCCTCTAATTATAATAGTCTGGGTAGGAGAGATCAACTCCTCGTGAAGGATGCAAGGCACACACCATATTCACCATGAAAATCCTATAAAAACATGTAACTAGGATGCACCCATACGCCTCACATGATAATATAAATAAATGGCCAAAACTGAAAGGGACGCCACGAGCAATCACTCCGTCGTGAGGAAGTCAAAACACTGGTGCATCTAGTTTTATGGTTATGGTACCGCCATAACTAGATGACGTGGCATGCATGTATATATAGCTCAAGCACTTAAAACAAAACATAAGCCTTCAAAACATATAAAATACTGGGGAAAACAGTTGGCTGCAAACGGGGAATCCTAATCATACATACGAAGGAATGTTCATACTGAAGGACGGAATATCCGTACCTTATGTCCAGTGAACGATGAAAGATGAAAAGATGGAAAATCCTACTCCGACTTCACAAGTTCTACATAAATAAGGGACATGTTTAATCCAGACAAAATACCAAAAACCCTAAAAATGGTGGAAATTTTCTCTCTAGCCGCCGCTGCCTAAGATTATCTTTTTTGTTCTTTGATTCTGATTTTACTTTTCTTATCATATAACGTGATTGTTGAGTAACTAATTCATTGAATTCTGTTGCTTTCACGATTATGATTGTGTGATTGGAGGACGAATTAGGTCAAAACGAATTAGGGTTTTCTAGGGTTTGTACGGCTGTTGAGTTTTTGCGCTCTTAATTCCTATCGTGGTTTCTTGATTACGATCTGATTTTTTATGTTGGTTGTTCGTGTTATGGAGGTGTTCTAGGGTGATTGGGTGTGACGGCACTGTTTTCTTTTTAGGGTTTTGCAGTATTAGGGTTTGTTTTTTCTTTTTCATGGATAATAGGGAAACTGATGGTATTAAAGGGCATTCACACATTGATGTTAATGCGTTATCTGTACGAATGCAACGTTTGAGGGAGACCATGGCAGAGTCTACGGCTGTTAGGGTTTCGGCATATGGTGGTGCTGGAATAGCGAATCCAATTAATGATGGTTCGAGGGGTGTTGCATACCCTAAATCAGATGGTGGCGACCTGGTACAAATTCAAGCTGATCATGGGATTCATCAACGAGTGGAGGATGCCAATGTTCATCCTACAACGTCAATCAATGTTGCTGATGCGCAGACGGAGAAAGGATTGCTGAGGGATGAGGTACATGTTGATGAGACACCTACTGCTGAAGATGGTGATGTTGTTAATGCGGAAAAGGTGAGGGGTTCGCTGAATCAGGGTTGTGTTAAGCAGCATGTAAATGCAAATGTTACACAGGTGGATTCGTTTGCCTCAATACTTCAAAACAAGGGCGGTCTGAAACAATCGAATCCTAAGTTGGTGAAGATCTCAGAATTACGGTGTGATGAGCATGTTGAAGGTGCACGAGTTGCACTTCCGTATGCTGCTGTTGAGGAGGTTGAATCCCGATTTGTGCACACGTTGTACGGGCAGTTTGTTGGTAAGCGTTTAGCTTTCCCACTGGTGGAAAACTATGTTAAAAATACGTGGGCAAGGTTTGGTTTGATACGCGTTCAATTGCATGAGGATTTCTTCCTTTTCCAATTCAATACGAAGGAAGGAATGGAAGGAGTTCTTGGAAATGGCCCGTGGTTGATTAGGACAGTTCCTTTGATCCTGAATATTTGGTCCCCTACCACTGATTTGAAAAAGGCAGAGATCAAGAAAGCACCTGTTTGGGTTAAGCTTCATCATGTGCCGATTGTTGCTTATTCGGAGGTTGGTCTTAGTCTTATCACGACCCAAATTGGCACACCTATTATGTTGGATTCCTACACGAGCAATATGTGTGTTAACTCGTGGGGTCGTAGTACATATGCTCGGGCGCTCGTTGAGGTTTCAGCTGATATGGAGTTATTGGATTCAATGGTAATTGCTGTCCCTAAAGGTCGTGATAATGGGCATTCATTGGTTACGATTGATATTGAGTACGAATGGAGACCTCCAAGATGTTCTACATGCTTGATCTTTGATCATACTAGTGATATGTGTCCGAAAGTGCACAAGGAAGTGGTTGTTCCTGCTACTAAGGATGCGGTGGATGATGGGTTTGAGGTGGTCAAGAACAAGAAGAATAAAGGTAAGAAGAAGCAACCACAAGTTGCAGGTATTAAATTAACAAAACCATCCCTTAATCTTCAGTTTCGTAATGTTGAGCGAGGAGAAACCTCTAAAACAAATGCTACGGGTCAGAATCCTAAGAAGGCAGCCCCGATGCTTAAAAAGGGTTTCTTGAATAACAAAACATCGAGGTTTGTAACTAAGACGAATGATAAGGATAAGAGTTCTCATAACTCTTTTGGTGCTCTTTGGGATAAGATGGATGATGGTACAGATTGGGAGGATGGTTTTAAAACCAAGAAAGATGTGGTTAATGATAGTGATAGTGAGGTTGAAGAAGTCATATCGATTGATGATCGGCATGGTTCTCGTCAGCCTGATGTTCGCTCCAAGTGCTAACCGCGATGATGTTTTACTTACATTGTTCATGCACCTTTAGGTGGTTCTTTCCTATTGGTGTTCTTTGTTTTGTAATAGTTTATTAGGATCGTATGGCATGTCATATGATGTAGTGGTTGTTCAGGCATTTGCTTGAGGTTAATGTAGCATTGCAGCTACATTCCATTGTACTTCAACGCTTTTGGGAATATATTTTACCGGGGTTTGGATTCCCCTTTACCCAAAAAAATAAGGGACATGTATGAGTTGTTTGATTACTGAGTGTGTTACTGGTTCTTGTGTGTTCTTAACTCATTTTATTTGTTCTTGTCATGTTATACTTATTTTAAATGTTATCTTGTATTTATTCATGTTTTACTGGTATTCTGATGATGTATTTCATGTGTTATTGTATTACTATACTTGTAGTGTAATAATAAGTAACTTTCTAAAAATAGCAGGTTTCCAGAAATAGAAAGTTTCCAAAAATAAAAAGTTTCTAAAAATAGAAAGGTTCCAAAAATAGCAAGTTTCTAAAAATAGAAAGTTTTCAAAAACATAAATAAGCTGGATTAATAAGTCTAAAATATAAGCTAGTGCTTATAAATCATAAGTTACAAGTCATGATAATTATTAGTAAATTCTATTAAATTTAATACTTAGGCTAAAGTAATTATTAATTAATAATGATTAAACATGGTTTATTAATTAATAATATGTCATGGTCTGATAGTTGAGTTTTTACACTTGTTTAGGAAAACAAGGTAATTAGGGTAAGTACGACGGTTTAGGAAAACCGTGCACAAATGACCCAAAAATGAGTTCGTTCTCAAGGAGGCTTGTGTGTTGTGTAAAGATATGATTAAGTGTTTGTGATTATATTGATGAGAAAAGAAAAGTAGAGAAGAGATTAGAAAAGAATGACGATTACGATTATGAATTTAGCTAAGACGAAGTCGTACACGTAAAACCGTAAAAAGTGACTAAATTAAAATTTAGCCTAAAAATTCCTAGAAAATTGCAATAAATCCTAAAAAATGTAATTAGCGTTTACAAAAAATCAAAAATCACTCAAACCTTTTATTTAATTAAATATTAATTTTTTAATGCTAATTAAAGCCCAAAAATCAATATAATTAATAAAAAGACCAAAATGAGATTTTTTAACTTGTAAACATCTAAAATGACTTAACTAAAGTTAAAACTATTTTTGAAAATTTTAAAATTAATTAAAACTATTTAAAAACAATTAAAAACTATTAAAATTTAAAATAATTCTAAAAATTAATTTAATGACAATAAAAATAATAAAATTTTTTTAAAATTCCTAACTTAATGTATTTAAACTAGGAAAAATGAAAAACTTGCAAAAATCTAAATTTTAATTTTTAATAATAAAATAATATTAAAAATCCAAAATTTATAAAAAATTCTAAAAATTTGCAAACTAGCTTATTTTAACCTAAATAACACATAAATGAACTTGAAATTACCTAAATACCCCTATTGGGCCTTAAAATGGGCTAAATGACAAAACAGTCTCTCAATGGGCTTAGAATTGGCCCAATAAGAAAAAGTCAACCAAATAAGCCCAAAACATCCAATCTGACTTAAAATTTGATTTTAAGAACAAAACTCTGAAGGCCCAAAAGCTGAAAATGTGCTTATCACAGCTTATCAAGTCAACAGCTTATTTTTAATGGGCTTTTGGGCCCATTAAGCCATAAGCTAATTCCATAAGCTCTAATTTGACACACAAGCTTCTTTTGAGTTACCAAAGAGATCTGTGAAAAGAAATTTTGAAAAAGCATAAGAAATAAGCCTGAAATAAGCCAAGGCTCTCTCACAAAACGACAAAATAGTCGTTTTTGAGTTCTAGACCACCTCAAGTGCTGATTCAAGTTGAAAAAGGTTTTAAAATTACTTAATTAAGCAAAATAATCAAAAAGTTTTCCAATAAGCACACTAAATAAGCCAGAATAACTAATTAAGCACTTATGTAAAAGTCAACTTGATTAGTTTCAAGTCAAACTTAAAAGTCAAACCCTAATAAGATCCAGATCAAATCAATGGGTCAAATGAGGAAGATCTATCACAAAAAATAAGTTTTGCAAGTCTGGATAAGCCAAAATGGCTTATGAATATGCTATTTGATAAATTACACTAGCAGTGGCTAGTAGTAGGGGAAAGGAGTTCCCACTGCTTAACCAATTTGACTTTTTGTCTTTAGTGACTTTTTGTTGGATTCAGGTTAAGCAAAGGCACCCAAGTGATCAGTGAATCACAAGGAGTCAATAACAACAACAAAAACACAAATTCAACCAGCCAATTAGCACAGATTAATCAAAATATCCACAGACATGCACCAGTTATGAACAATAGTAGTTATGAACTCAATAAGCACTTTTAGCAAGAATAAGCCAGCCAAACTTCACCAAATGCATACACAAGCTATAAATAATTCAAATGAACATAAATAAAAAGGTTTCATGCATTGATTCAAAGCTTAGATCAAGATTCAAGCACTTAAATGTTACTGATGAACAAAGAACAAGCAGTTTTGATACTTTGCTGATATACTTGACAACAAATCCAATTTCAAACACTCAAATCTTATTAACAGGTTATATTAACTATGTTTAATCACTTGTTATCCCTAAGCATGCATACAAACTAAGTGTTACCAAAGTTTTAGGTCAAAACAAGCAGTTTTCAAGTTTTTATAGCACAATCAAGATTTTGAAGTTTAAAAGCCAAGAACTTGCAGCAATTAGCACTCAAGCAAGTATATATCAGATACCAACAATAAACAACACTTTCCGATAACTCAAAAACACTTTATGATCTTAAACAGGTTAACCCAAACACCCTTAACTTTTTTCAATCCAAGATTAACAAAGTAAAAGTGTGATTCAATGTAACCCAAGCCCAATCTAACACAATAACAACTATATTATGTAGTATCAAGCACTTTTAAGCCACAAAAACAACAAGAACAATAGCAGAACACAAAATCACAAAAATCAAGTATTTTGACCGATTTTAGGTTCAAGGACTCAAACTCATGAATGTACATCCACACTCACGAATTTTTGAGCTGATGTGCCTAGCAAAACAAGGCACAAGCTTCCACAATAACGGTGCTAAGATTCAACAAGGTTAGAACACAAAATATGAAAAACAGAAAAGTGAAAAAGCTTGATTAATGCAACCTTTGTACCTACTCTTTGATTATCCCCAAACCACAAGCTCCCAACACCTTTATAATCTTCTTATCAGGGTGTTTAAATCACTTGTAATCCAAAAATTCCAAAGATGTACCAAAGACTTAGCAAAATATCAAGTTTTTAGAAAACTTGGAAAATTCTTGCCCAAGATTTAAAAACAGGTTTTAAGATTCAAACAACTCAAACATATATCAATAACAAGCAATGAATTAAGTTGGCACTTGGATTTTCTTCAAACATTCAAACACTTTTCATTAAAAATGAACAAGGCTTTACAGAACTTTGAACAAAGGAAAAACCAAGAGCAGAAACAAATGAAGCATGTCCTATGCCTTACATAGGCTACAAAGTTGAACTACAAAGCATAAAAACGTAAACCCTAATGTTGTGAAGTCCCCAATTTGCCCTTGCAGATTTTGAAATATCTTGAACATGTGAAGGAATCTTGGCAGCTTGTGAAGGTGTAAAGCTGGTGGAAATGTGATCAAGGGTCCATGTTGAGCCTAAGATTAAAGCAGCTTTGTGGGGCGTTGGATGGCTGGCACAATTTTATCATCTTCTTCAAAAAGTGAACAGGGGAAGGATCATGTACATTGTGGGGTGATGTGGCACAGGTTTTAGGGGTTGGGTTAGGATTAGGAGACCACTAATCAAGATTCTGGAAAGATTTAGGGGTTAATTTTAAGTAATTAACAAACCCCTAATTATGTTCATAAAATGAATAGTGCCAGGTTTTAATCTGATTTTGTGTTTAAATGGTGTGTTAGGCGCCAAATCATTAACGAATAAAGATTAGTTAAAACCGGTATTAAGTGGGAAGTGATGTGGCAAGAGGGAGGATTCTAATTGGTGGAGAGTGTTAGTGGGGCACGTGTCAAGCCCTCACTAGCCTAGGTAAGTATTATGTCTTGGCAACTTTTCCCCTCAGCCTTTCTTTCTCTTTTCATTTCAGCTTTAAATAAACAAACCCGAATTCCTTCTTTGTTGAAGTTTCATTTTTCACACTTTTGCCCCAAATATTTTTCCAAAGTATTTTCAGGGGTATTTCATGCCAATTAATGATTCTTGAAGGGCTGTTTTGGCATTTTCTTCAAAGATTATGGTCTTGACTTGTATGATTGACTTTTTGGAGGACTAATATTGATAAGTCTTGATTTATGAGGGACCATTCTTGCCAATTCTTCAAAGTGGAGGGTCCTTTTTGCAATTTAACAAACTTTAAGGACTAAACTTGTAATTATGAATATAAAAGGGTTTAAAGTGTCAATTATTCAATATTGGAGGACCCTTCTTGTACAATCTTCAATTCTTCAAGGGTTTTTCTTGGAAAATCCACATTAGGGCTTGGTTCATTGTGCGGCTTCGTTTCCCGTGTTCGTTTTTGCTTGTTTCTTGTGATCTTTTGTCATTTTCTCAATATCCGTACCTAAAATACACATGTAACAAACACAAGCATATATTTGGCCTTTTTGATGATATTTAATGCATTTTAAGCCCGTTTAGGACGATGAGATTATGTATAAAAGTAGTCTCATCACTCCCCCATACTAAACCATTGCCGTGCCCTCACGCAATGCTAAAATAAAGTATTGTAGCATCTCCAAAATTCATTTTATGCACTTTTATTGAATGATAAACTACACGACTTGCTACTACTATTACTACTACTTGCGTTTTAGACATAATGTATGATTTTCATCGCAAAATGGGACGTTTAGGTTCACAGAACAAGAACACGTGAATGCTTCATTACAAATAATTTCATCGTCCTCCATTTTCACCCCAGTTCCATGCCAAGCGTGCAACGAGATCATTGTCATTATAAGTTAGTAATGCTAGCACTACTCATATGCCCTAATCACGTACTTATCCTCCCATTTTCCTAAGTTGTATCTCTTATATTTTATTTTGTCTTGAATGTTTCACGAGGATGCATTTTTTACTTACGCGATAATAGAGATTTAGGTAAAAAAAATAGAGTCATAACGGTGTAACCAAGACCATCGAATTAATAACCTCCCCTAATAGACAACGATGTCAAAAATTAAGTCAACAAGAAGGATCGATAAACACGGTTTTATAACGATTTTGAACATGAGACTTATTACCAAGACTTTTATACGCCCCCTAACGGAAGGGCCTTATTATCATAGGTTTACCTCCATCTTTTATTCAACTTCACCATGAAGCTTTTATTATGACTTCGGTCTTGCCTTGCCTTTTATTTAACCTTGCCATGAGGTGTTTATTGTGGCCAAAGACGTATATCCTCACGCGAAAAGCGAATTTTGGATCTTTAAAGCTTCAAAGATTAAGGCATAATTCACTTTCAATTTGGCATAGATTTTTCGGCCTTGTGAGCTTCAAATTGTTTGCTTGATTTAAGTGAGCACTTGAAATCTTATTATTAGGTGAAGCTTTCGATTATTCGGGTTGCCAATACTTCAAAACCGTGACGCTGACTATACCTTAATGTTTTCCCAATTTAATTACATGGAAGCTACTAGAAAAGACTAGAAACCAACAATCAAGACTAAACCTCTAAGTCAATACTTATTAAGCAAAATATATTTACAAGCGAAGGGAGAATAAGCAAACAATGAGAACACATGAGTTTTTGAAAGAATACGAATATTCTACGTTTAGCATAGTAACTGATAATTAACTCTATCATTTCTCGTCCTCATTTAAGAGACTTAGCCTAATATAAAGTTAAGGAATCGAAGCTAAGTGCTCAACACGCACGGTCGAGTCAAAAATTACTCTTATTCTCGACATCGAAAAACCTACATTCGTGTCTTCAAACACTTATAAAACATGAGAAAATTTTTAAAATTTGGCCATTTTTAGCCTTATTTTGCAACAAAACGATGAACAAAAAGATAAACTTTGGAAAGCGTAAAGGTTTAGCAAGGCAAGTATCTATTCACCCCCCCCCATACTAATGTTAAACATTGTCCTCAATGTTTCGAGTCTAAGGGTTGGAAAACCCCCATACTAGAGACGTAGTCGAATGCTTAATCTTGCATGTAAAGGGTGTAACTGTTAAATTTAAAGCCGTTTATGAAGTGTGCTATAAACCTAAGGTTAGAACATAAAAGGATATATCATGGGTATTGAGAAATTCTTCAAAGCAAACGATTGAGTGCTCCCATAAAACGAACACCAGAGGCTCCAATCTAAAATTCACATATCACAAAAAACCACAGAACAAAGGTTGGAAGGGCACAAATCCCCTCACGTTACTACATTAGAAAGCGATAATATGTACATAGGATAAGCATGGGACTCCCCCACGAGGCACCTCGTTTTTGTTTACCGAGTCATGAGCTCGACTCGATCCCCTCAGCATTAATTATCATTGGGGAAGGTGATTTAGTCGAGGTAGTTCAAGGATGGAACTTCCTCGCCAAAGTAGTGCTTCAACCTATGTCCATTTACCTTGAAATTGGGCCCATCATTTTGAGCTAGCTCGATGGTACCATAAGGAAAAACTTGGGTCACGGTGAATGGACCGGACCAACGGGATTTCAACTTGCGGGAAAAGATTTTCAAACGTGAGTTAAAAAGAAACACTTGATCTCTAGTGTTAAAAACCCGGTTTTAAATTTTTGAGTCATGAAACTTTTTAGTTTTTTCTTTGTAAATCAATGAATTTTCATAAGCAATGTCTCTCAATTCATCTAATTCATTCAATTGCATTTTCCGGTGTTTTCCCGCGGTCTCAATATCATCATTACAATGCTTAAGGGCCCAATAAGCTTTGTGTTCGAGTTCAATTGGCAAGTGAAAATTCTTCCCATACACAAGCTTATAAAGAGTGCACCCGATGGGCGTCTTATGAGCGGTCCGAAAGGCCCATAAAGCATCGTCCAACTTATCCGACCAAGATTATCGGTTCTCTCCAATCGATCTCTCCAAGATCCTCTTCAATGCTTGGTTTGAAACCTCGACTTGCCCACTCGTTTGTGGGTGATAAGCCGTAGAAAGCCGATGTGTAACCCCATATTTCCTTAGGACCCTTTCGAATTGGTCGTTACAAAAATGAGTTCCACGATCGCTTATGATCGCACGAGGGGTTCCAAAACGAGAAAACAAGCTTTTCAAAAACTTGACTTAGATAGGTAGTCAACGGCGACAAGGATGAACTTATTACCACGAGATGATGGGAACGACCTCATAAAGTCAATACCCCAAACGTCAAAGATCTCACACACTTGGATGATGTTTTGTGGCATTTCATCGTTTTGTGACGTTTTTCCTTGTCGTTGGCATGAGTCACATGACTTCACAAGTGCATGTGCATCTCGGTAAGTAGTAGGCCAAATGAAACCGGCATCAAAGACCTTCTTAGCCGTGAGATTAGCACCGTGGTGACCACCCGTGGGTCCCTCGTGACAAGCTCTAAGGATGTTAGAAGCTTCGGTACCAAAGATACAACGTCAAATGATTTGATCCGCACAAGTCCGAAATAGATAAGGGTCGTTCCAAAAGTAGAACTTGACGTCACGAAGGAATTTCCGTTTTTGTTGAGTCGTCATACCCTTAATGATGAAGTTGCCCGCATGGTAATTTGCGATATCCGCAAACCATGGGGTAGATGAGTCAAGCTTAGAATGCACTACACCAAGTATCTCGAGAGGAAATGTTTCGGTGATTTCCTTTGGCTCGTAAACACTTTGGTGAGGATCTTCCAAACGAGAAAGATGATCGGCCGCTAGATTCTCGGATCCTTTTTTGTCAAGGATTTCGACATCAAATTCTTGTAGGAGGAGAATCCAACGAAGTAATCTCGGCTTTGCATCTTGTTTAGCCATGAGATACTTGATAGCCGAATGATCCGTATAAACTATGCATCGAGTCAAGACGAGGTAAGGTCGGAATTTCTCAAATGCATACACCACGGCAAGGAATTCCTTTTCCGTTGTAGTGTATTTTAGTTGAGCCTAGGTTATCGTCTTGCTAGCATAGTGAATAGGCAAGAAGTGTTTTTCATGACGTTGCCCTAAAACGGCCCCAATAGCGTAGTCACTAGCATCACACATGAGCTCAAAGGGGAGGTTCCAACTGGGAGCAACAAGTATGGGATCTTCGGTAAGTTTCCTCTTAAGGATTTTAAAGGCTCGTTCACAATCTTCGTTAAAGATAAAAGGAGCATCTTTTTCGAGGAGATGTGTAATAGGTCGAGATATCTTTGAAAAATCCTTGATGAATCGACAATAAAAGCCCACGTGGCCTAGGAAACTCCTAAGTCCCTTAACGGTTTTGGATGAGGTAATTTGGCGATGACGTCTACCTTAGCTTTGTCTACCTCAATCCCCGCTTTCGAAACCTTGTGCCCTAAGACGATTCCACTTTTAACCATAAAATGAAATTTTTCCCAATTAAGCACAAGGTTGGTTTCCTCACAACGTTTTAGCATTCTCTCAAGATTCGACAAACACGAAGTGAACGAACAACCAAACACGGAAAAATCATCCATAAAGACTTCCATCGTCTTCTCGATCATGTCATGAAAAATAGCCATCATGCACCTTTGAAAGGTTCCCGGTGCATTGCAAAGTCCGAATGGAATTCTACGATAAGCAAACGTTCCATATGGACACGTAAACGTAGTTTTTTCTTGATCACGAGGATCGATGGGGATTTGGAAGTAACCGGAAAAACCATCTAAAAAGCAATAGAAATCGTTTCCCGCAAGACGCTCCAACATTTGATCCATGAAGGGCAAGGGAAAATGGTCTTTACGAGTGGCGTCATTCAACTTACGATAGTCGATACACTCCCTCCAACCGGTCATGAGTCGAATTGGAATTAACTCGTTGGCATCGTTTGGCACAACGATCATTCCTCCCTTATTAGGGACACAATGAATAGGACTCACCCAAGGGCTATCAGAAATAGGGTAAATCATTCCCGCGTCAAGGAGTTTTAGGACTTCCTTTTTGATGACGTCGTGAATTTTGGGGTTCACCCTCCTTTGAAATTGGATTGCGGGTTTGTATTCCTCATCCATTAAGATTTTGTGGGTACAAAATTTGGGATCGATCCACTTAATGTCGGATAATTTCCAAGCAATTGCCCCTTTGTGATCCTTTAGAATATCGACAAGTGCGGATTTTTCATCATTCGAAAGATTTTTCGCGATAATAACTGGCAACTTGTCGTCCTCCTCCAAAAATACATATTCAAGGTGAGGAGGTAAATCTTTCAACTCGAGGATTGGTGGTTCCTCAATTGAAGATTTGGGTTCGATACTTATAACCTCCTCGGGTGGAGGAAATGGGAAATCGTTAAGAAAATCCTTGATAATCGATAAGTCCTCATCGTTGTCGAGGTCTTCGTCACAAGTACGTGGAACATTAAATTCTTCCAACGTAAAACCACCACCTTCAAATGGAGTGAAGGATGGTGTCGAATTATCAAGAATGGGATCAAGCATAGTGGGATTGCCACTATTTTCATCATCACCAAAACCTAGAACTTCTTGTGAAAATTCCTCGCAAACAACGCCGATCATATCAACGAGGTTTATGGTAGCAACAGAATAAACATGAGAAAGTTGAGAATTTTGAGTTGCGTTTATAACAACTTCCTCGTTGTTGAAACGTAAGGTGATCTTTCTAGCATGCACATCAATTAAAGCCATAGACGTATCTAAAAACGAACGAACTAAAATGAGAGGAACTTGAGGATCCGTGGGAATATCGAAAACGATAAAGTCTACCGGATAATAGAACTTTCCCACTTTCACAAAAACGTCTTTGGCCAATCTACATGCGGGAATAGTGGAATGATCGACCAATTCGATAGATATTAGTGAAGGAGTAAGATTAGGAAGATTGATCGACTTGAAGATTGCAAGTGGCATCAAGTTAATGCTAGCACCAAGATCGGCCAAGGAATAGCATTCTTCCATATCTTGAATTGCACATGGAATCAAGAATTTACCGGGATCACCGACTTTTTAAGGTATGCGGTTAAGATAAACCGATGAACAACTAGACAATTGTTGCAATTTCTCCTTGTTGTTCAACATACTCTTGAAGTTAGCGGAAAATCGAGGCATCATGACCAAAGCATCGGCAAAACTCACATTAAAATGCACGTCACGAAACATTTTCATAAAAAGCTCAAATTAGTAGTTATCGCGCTCTTGACGTTTCTCCTTTCTAAGTCTCGATGGGTAGGACAAAGGTGGTGTGGGTTGAGGCATAGGCATAGCCTTTGGAATCTCGGGTTCCAAATATGGTAATGGGTCAACCGTAGGTGTGGTATGAGAGGTACTTTGTGGGACTGGGGACATGCTCCTTTTCGACCACCACCTCGGGTTCTTCCTCAATTTCCTCCACCGTTGGAGTAATTGGTTGAGGAGTCGGTTCCTTAAGTGTCTTACCACTTCGTGTGGTAATCACTTTCATCTCTCCCTTAGGGTTCAATATGGTGTTACTAGGAAGACTACTCGAAAACGGTTTACACATTATAGCCTCAAACATGGATGAAATTTTATCCTCAAACATAGATTGCCTCTTCTCGGCCTTAATCATCTTTTGTTTTATTTCATGTTGCCCTTGTTCCATTTTTTGTTGGTTTTGTTGTAACCTAGTTACATTTCCCTCCATTTTGTTGGTGTGGATCTTAAGCTCATTTGCTAACTCATTTTTCAACTCCCTTTTTAAGTCATTCTTAAACTCGGATCTTAGGCTAATGATCTCTCTTTGAATATTATCAAACCTAGCATCGTTTCCATTTGCGTATTCGACAAATTCATTTGGAAGATCTTTCAAAGTTTGCAAACCCTTGTTGTTGTTTTGAAAATCATTGTTTTCATTTTTGTTTGAAACTTGATTGTTATTAGCCCCTTGATTCCCATAGTTTTTTCCTTTGTAATTGTTTTTGAAACCAACTTGATTGTTTCGATAGTTGTTGTTAGCATTTTGATTGGGAGCAAAACCCGTTGGAGTCATTTTATTAGAGCGGGTAACTTGAACGTTTTTGTTGTAAGTTCCCGTGGCCGCGTAGGCACTCGAAGTGTTACCACCGTTGGTAATGCACTCGGAGAAATCATGACCTCCACCACAATACATGCATGAAACCTCAACCGCTTTAGCCGTAGCGAGAGCACTTTGTTCACCAACTTTGAATTCAATTAAAAGTCATTTAAGCTTATCAAAGATTTTGTTTTCCAAGTTCGACTCAATTTGGCAAGCATCGATGGTATTGGATAATGAAGGTGAAGCCGAAGACAAAGCCTTACGAACAATCGATGTATACACCTTAGATCTATTCTCAATAATCAACAACGCTTCCTCAACCGTTTTACACAAAAAAATTATCACCCGCGTGGCATTAAGATAATCTCTCTCATGATCATTTAAACCATTGTAAAACGTGTCAATTTGATGCAAGTCGGAAAAACCGTGATGAGGACACTCATGTAATATTTCCTTAAACCGATTCCAAGCCGTAGAAAAACTCTCATTAAATTCTTGTAAAAAATTTGAAATCTCGTTTTTCAAATGCGTAGTCTTAGAGGGCGGGAAAAATTGGTTCACAAATTTTGAAACGAGATCCTTCCACGTCAATATAGAATTGGGTGGATCTTTCTCTAACCAAATTTTAGCGGGCCCCACTAAGGAATACGGAAAAACCATCATCTTAATCGAATCATTAGCAACATCCTTAAATTTGCAAGCGGCGGTAAGACGATTGAATTGGCGGATATGGTTGTGCGGGTTGTCCTTTTCATCACCACAAAATTTGTTGTTTTGGATCATCGACAACAAACCGGTTTTCACTTCAAAATTCTCCGCAAGGATGGCAGGAATCACAATAGCCTCTCCATAACCCTTGGTGGGTGCTTGAAGTAACTCCATCATAGTTCGATTCGCCATGGTTGGTTCTTCTTCTACGATAGGTTCGTCAATAGGAGACTCCTCACTAGAAAGATTTGGAGTAGGTGTGGACTCCTTTCGGTTTTTTCGTTTACGTGCAAGTCTTGCTTGATTATGAGTAAGAATAAACGTTACGTACAACGTGGGGATGAGCAAAGAAGATTATTTTTGGTGTTTTTAACTTTTCCAATTTTTTTGTGGTTTTTGATTGTTTTTACCTTTTTTTAGATTTTGGTGATTGCATTAAGTATACAAAAATCTAAAAATCTCTCCCTTAATCAAATCTCTTGATTAAAGAAGCCTCAAGGAATGAAAACGATCACGTGAAGTGAACGCCTTCGATGACTTTAGAACGTTGGTGGAACACCAAAACGTTCAAGAGGGTTTAATCAAATGAAACCAAGAAAATATATATGATACTTAGATAATACTTTGGTTGGAAAACCCTCGATTAGCCCTTTTTATCTAAACACGCACAAGCAAGCGGGGAAATGAGGCGGCGCAAAGCACTTAAGAGCCTTTTTCCTTAGGGTATATTTTATAATACCCGCCTTATACCCACCTTATAGTTTGTGTTTGTCAAAATTAAGCTTCACGAAAGTAATTATCTATTTTGCCTTTTTACTTGTTTGAGATTCGAATACAATGATCGAGTGATGAAATCCCGAATCAAGGTTGTGTTTTCACACTTTTGGAGTACTTGTGAATTTATTGTTCTACGTATAGAATATAGTAATATTCACACAAAAAAGAAAACCGATAATACGTATTTGTAGAGTGCTACTAATACAAATAGATATTATGGCTAGTATAAAAACAACAATTGTTCAAATCAAAACACAACATGCCTCCCCGGCAGCGGCGCCAAAATGATAGTTGAGTTTTTACACTTGTTTAGGAAAACAAGGTAATTAGGGTAAGTACGACGGTTTAGGAAAACCGTGCACAAATCACCCAAAAATGAGTTCGTTCTCAAGGAGGCTTGTGTGTTGTGTAAAGATACGATTAAGTGTTTGTGATTATATTGATGAGAAAAGAAAAGTAGAAAAGAGATTAGAAAAGAATGACGGTTACGATTATGAATTTAGCTAAGACGAAGTTATACATGTAAAACCGTAAAAAGTGACTAAATTAAAAATTCACCCTACAAATTCATAGAAAATTGCAATAGATCCTGAAAAATATAATTATAGTTTACAAAAAATCAAAATCACTAAAACCTTTTATTTAATTAAATATTAATTTTTTAATGCTAATTAAAGCCCAAAAAATCAATATAATTAACAAAAAGCCCAAAATGATATTTTTTAACTTGTAAACCTCTAAAATGACTTAACTAAAGTTAAAACTATTTTTGAAAATTTTAAAATTAAATAAAACTATTTAAAAACAATTAAAAACTATTAAAACTTAAAATAATTCTAAAAATTAATCTAATGACAATAAAATTAATCTAAAAATTTTAAAATTCCTAACTTAATGTATTTAAACTAGGAAAAATGAAAAACTTGCAAAAATCTAAATTTTATTTTTTAATAATAAAATAATATTAAAATAATATTAAAAATCCAAAATTTATTACAAACTCTAAAAAGTTGCAAGGTAGCTTATTTTAAGCTAAATAACACAGAAATGAACTTGAAATTACCTAAATACCCCTATTGCGCCTTAAAATGGGCTAAATGACAAAACAGTCCCTTAATGAGCTTAGAATTGGCCTAATAAGAAAAAGTCAACCAAATAAGCCCAAACCTTCCTATCTGACTTAAAATTTGATTTTAAGAACAAAACTCTGAAGGCCCAAAAGCTGAAAATATGCTTATCAAAGCTTATCAAGTCAACAACTTATTCTTAATGGGCTTTTGGGCCCATTAAGCCATAAGCTAATGCCATAAGCTCTAATTTGACACACACGCTTATTTTGATTTACCAAAGAGATATGTGAAAAGAAATTTTGAAAAAGCACAAGAAATAAGCCTGAAATAAACCAAGGCTCTCTTCACAAAACGACAAAATAGTCGTTTTTGAGTTCTAGACCACCTCAAGTGCTGATTCAAGTTGCAAAAGGTTTTAAATGACTTAATTAAGCAAAATAATCAAAAAGTTTTCCAATAAGCACACTAAATAAGCCAGAATAAGCAATTAAGCACTTATGTAAAAGTCAACTTGATTAGTTTTCTAGTCAAACTTAAAAGTCAAACCCTAATAAGCTCTAGATTATATCAATGGGTCAAATGAGGAAGATCTATCACAAAAAATAAGTTGTTGCAAGTCTAGATAAGCCAAAATGGCTTATGAATAAACTGTTTGATAAATTACACTAGTAGTGGCTAGTAGCAGGGGAAAGGAGTTCCCACTGCTTGACCAGTTTGACTTTTTGTCTTTAGTGACTTTTTGTTGGATTCAGGTTAAGCAAAGGCACCCAAGTGATCAGTGAATCACAAGGAGTCAATAACAACAACAAAAACACAAATTCAACCAGCCAATTAGCACAGATTAATCAAAAGACCCACAGACATGCACCAGTTATGAACAATAGCATTTATGAACTCAATAAGCACTTTTAGCAAGAATAAGCCAGCCAAACTTCACCAAATGCATACACAAGTTATAAATAATTCAAATGAACATAAATAAACAGGTTTCATGCATTGATTCAAAGTTTAGATCAAGATTCAAGCACTTAAATGTTACCGATGAACAAAGAACAAGCAGTTTTGATACTTTGCTGATATACTTGACCACAAATCCAATTTCAAACACTCAAATCTTCTTAACATGTTATATTAACTATGTTTAATCACTTGTTATCCCTAAGTATGCATACAAACTAAGTGTTACCAAAGTTTTAGGTCAAAACAAGTAGTAGCACAATCAAGATTTTGATGTTTAAAAGCCAAGAACTTGCAGCAATTAGCACTCAACCGAGTATATATCAGATACCAACGATAAACAACACTTTCCAATAACTCAAAAACACTTTATGATCTTAAACAGGTTAACCCAAACACCCCTTAACTTTTTTCAATCCAAGATTAACAAAGTAAAAGTGTGATTCAATGTTACCCAAGCCCAATCTAACACAATAACAACTATATTATGCAGTATCAAGCACTTTTAAGCCACAAAAACAACAAGAACAATAGCAGAACACAAAATCAAAAAAATCAAGTATTTTGTCAGATTTTGGGTTCGAGGACTCAAACCTCATGAATGTACATCCATACTCACGAATTTTTGAGCTGATGTGCCTAGCAAAACAAGGCACAAGCTTCCATAATAAAGCTGCTAAGTGATAGGTGTGAAAACACCCATCTTTTTACCACTTAATTATAATAATAACCAAGCAAAAACGTGTATTTTATGTCGTAAATGTCAGAATTATGCGTGGTTTGTGTTTTTATTGTGTTTTAGGACCAAAAGATGAGAATGGAAAAAACACGGGCTTTAACGGGCTTTTATCGAAGAAAACGAGAAAAGACGAAGTCAAAAGATCAAGAGTGCAAAAAGAACGGAAGTCCAAGGCCTATTCTGAAGATTTATCAAAGAAAAAGTCTAAAGACGGAAGTTTAATGAAGTCGAAGAACTCAAGTCTAATTATTGAAGAAATTATAAGACAAGTTCAATTTATATCGACAAATCCCGAGACGACGTCGAGAAAGACAAAGAATTAAAAGAAGAGAACGAGAAAGAGAAAGAAAGAAGGAAGCAACACATGCACTCCTCACTTCCTATATATACCCTCCTAATGACACATTAGGAGGGTGTTAGTCATTTAGGAGTAGTTAGATTAGTTTAGGAGTAGGTAATTTTCTCTCTCTAGTTTTCTCACTTTCTCTCTCTAGTTTTTCTTTCAAGTTTTAATCTTTAATCTTTAATCTTGTATTTTTGAATCTTTAATCTTAATCTTATGTCAAGCTTTTTACAATCTTTCGCATTCTACATTTCTTGATCTTTTGCTTATCTTTAATCCGAAAGTTTTATACTTTTTGCTTAATTTTGATGTTTGATTAAAAAGTTCATCTTTTTGTTTCCATCTAAGCTTTTATACGAATTAAGCTATAAGTTTGACAATCTTATTGGCTTATTTTGTATTTAGCTTATTTACGTTTTAGTTTTTTTAAAAAGGGTAGTCTTTTTAAAGTTTGCTTATTTCGTAATCTAAAAGTTTTCAAATTTATGCTTATTGATCTTTTAATGTTTGATTTTTATAACTTAAAGTGTTTTAGTGCTTATTGTGTTAATTTTCTTACTTTTGATTAAGTGCTTTTTAGTTAATTTTTATAAAAAGTTATTTTTAAATATTTTTTATTATTTGGTATTTTTAAAAGTTTTTAAATTTTGGTCTATTAGCTTTTTCTTAAATTTGATTTGGTTAAGTTTTTAGATAAGTGCTTATTTGGTATTTGCTTATTTGCTTATTGTATGCCATCATTATGCTTAAGGGTTTTACCAGTACGATCTAGTAAGTGTGATCGCATAAACCCCGAGGGTTTCTACTTGCGATCCATTACTGCGATCCATAGTACGATCGTTCACTACGATCACACTCCTTAATCCACACCACGATCACTTGTTGCGATCGTGGTACGATCATAGAGTGCGATCTGTGGGTACGATCTGGTAGTGCGATCCTTGGGTGCGATGGAATCAAACAATACAATCCTTGGGTGCGATGGAATCTTCATTACAACACTGCGGATGGAATTGTCCAACATGCTTGCTTGGTTGTGGTATTTGGCGCCTAATTAAGCAGCTAGCTTGCTAGCTTCCAGCAGCTAGCCTGCTAGCTTGTTTATTTAATAGTATTGTTCCGTAATTGTTTAGTTTTGTCTGAAGTTGTTCCGATTTTATTTTTGAAAGTTATGTATTTTTAGTTGAATTTTTCGTCGATTTTTAGTATTAATATTTTTTCGTAAAGTTTAAGTTTTATCTTTTATTTAGTACCCACTTTAGGTTTTGCCTCGTTTAGCTTTAATGTACCATTTTAGTTTTATTCTCTCCTTTTTCATTTAGTAAACTTTATTTTCGAGTCGATAGTTAATTTCGTCTTTTAGTTTTATTTTTATTAATTGTTTCGCTTTAAATTTCGTTTTATTATTTGTTTTAATATTCGTTTTAATATCGTTTTAATTTTTAATTTTTAATATTCACCTTGTTTTACTTTTCTTATTTGTACTTGTCTTTAGTTTGTTTTTAAATACTTTTCGCATTTACTTTTTAATTAGTTATAGATAACCAAACTTCTCTTTTTATTAACCAAAAACAATTGAGTCACACTTTGAACCGGAAATCAATTCGATTAGACACCAATGGCGCCGCTGCCGGCTCTTTTCATGAAGATTAACGGTTTTTTGTGAGAGACGCGTTGGATTTTGGGATCCGTTCACTCGTGAACGTTTTTTTTCGTGTCAAAATTTTCAAAAATCCATAAAAATAAAACATTTCAAAAATCCAAAAACATTTGAAAAATCATAAAAGAATTTCTTTTTCACAAGATTTGCGCCAAAAATATTCTTCTTGCTTATCTATTATTCTTCATGGATTCGTCTTGCGTACGGTGTGGGAGACCATGGCATGGTTATCAAACATGTCAATGGTGTATTTGTGAGCGGTGCGGCTTTGATATCAACAATACACAATTTGGATTTTGTCCATTTTGCAATTCAACAAATTCGTACTTCTCCTCTTACAATACTTTCTCACCCTTTCCCGTATATGACAATCCTTATCCTCAAAATGCATCGGGTTTTTCTCCATACCCATGGTGCAATATTTGTGGGGGCCCTCACGATGCTTCTTCTTGTCAACCGATGAATATATTTGGGCCAATTCCGTGCTATGATTTCGGTTTGTATAACTTTGAGCCCCCACATCACACCCTCAATCATCAATCCTCTCAGGGAATTAGTCTTGACCAACAACCCACTACTTTGAATGACATTCTAGAAGGTTTAGCTCAAATCCGAGCTGACTTGCATCAGGAAAGGCAACCTTTGCTTGATGGTGACCAAATCTTGAAATCCACCTACACCTTTTTGAGCCAATTTGGTCATTTTCCCTTCTTTTCTACACCAAAATGTTTACTTACAGCGTGGGATAGAATGGGTTTAATTGAACATACTCAGGGAGATGATCAACAAAAATTGCTTCATGAGCTTCTTAAAGATGTGGTGGTTATCAAGGAGCAGTTAGTGGACTATATCACTCCTAACTGGAATGGTCCAGTCTATTATGATGATGATGACGAGGATGATATCTACAATCTCAAACCATCTTCTGAGATTACTACTCCTACTCTTGATATCCCTAATGCGCCTAAGGATTGTGATACATTGAGTGAGATTAGTGATTTTGGTCTTGATAAATTCTTTGATGAGGTTTGTGATGCATCGAAATTTGAGGAGCTTACGGAAGAGGTCGCTCTTAATGATGATGATTTTTCTCCATTCTATGAGAATTTCACTTTTGAAATTTCTCCTCCTCCGGGCGATGAAGGCGATGTTGATTTATTCTCTCCGACTTATGAGAAGTTCACCCCTGAACTTGGTCTTTTAGATGAGGTGGAAGACGTTATTCTTCGCGACAAATTACTGAAAGTTCATCTTCTTATTCCTAAGATTGAAGCGTTGAATTCTGCTCCTATTAAAGAATCTTCACCTCCGTCTATTACTTCAGTTGAGAATAATGATACATCTATGGAGGAAATCGACATTCACTCAATACCTCTGGGTATTGATGATGATGACACGAAGAGGGAAATTATTTTTGATAATTTGCTGCAGGAAGGTATTGTCCCAAGTCCCCCTCCCGAGCACCTTTCATCCACTCCTTTTAACACCATTACGGAGGATGAGTGCTTTGACCCGGGAGGTAACATTGACCATTTCATGATTGACACCTTTACGACTTTGCCGCTTTCTGAGCATCAATTGTCTTTGGGGGATGACAATTTGCTTACTTTACCCACCCCACCTCCCGTGGATCATGATTTCACATACTTCTCGTATGTTGAAAGGACTTTTCTACCCTTTAAGACTTATCCTCCGGCCTCTCCTTCATTAATGTCCTCCGGGAACGAGGACAAGGTCTTTGATCCCGGTATTACATTTGAGGCTTCCCCATGGACCATTTAATTCGGGGACAAGTCAGGCTCGTGACTCGGTGAACAAAAACAAGCGCTTTTTGGGAGCCAACCCAATTATCTATCCTTTTATTCTGTTTTTATAATAAGAGTACGGGGAGACCCTTGTATGTGTTTTTTGTTTTCTTTCTTATCATGTGCAGGGATTCGAGCTTTCAAAGATCCATTCTTGATGACTTTTGACGACCCGTGATTCCGTGTTCCAATCTTCCCGGTTCTATCCTAAACTCTTTTGATTCTCTATTTTATATTTTTCAATATTAAAATAGGAATCACTTTAGTTGTCCTTTCCTTAGCAAGATTTAAACAAAGTGCAAAATGTCCTAAGTGTAGGGGAGTTTACTCCCACATGCTTAAACATTAAGGACACTGTTTATATTAAGTGTAGGGGGACTTCTATCGAATTTAAGTGGTCTTTTCCTTGTATTTGTCCTCATTTTAACCGGAAAATTTGATTTTTCGACATTTTTCAAAATTTTTAATCTATTTTGGCCTAGTAGTATAGTAGTATTTCCCTTTGTTATTGTTATTTACTTTCTTTGCTAGAATAAATTTTCAATAAAGTGGTTTTCAACTTTTCAAAGTCGTGAATATTTTGACTCAACCCGAGTTTACTTATCTAAGTTTACTCTAGCTAGTATCCTTAACGTGTTTAAGTCAAGTTTTGCTAGGCTTTTATATAGGGAACTTTAAAACGCGAAAGTCTTAACTCTCAAGGGTTAGGAACAAGAACTTTTCGCAAGTTCCTATAATTGATGCTAGAGAGTTGTTTATCAAGGGAACTTTAAAATGCGTTTTCTAAACTTGAAAAAGTCTAAGAATTTGCAAGATCCTATAGATGATTCGAAAACCCAAAACTTTGACTTATTTGGCTAAGCATCCTCGAGTCTCATTCCTTGAGATTTTAAATTGTGGAGAACGAGAGATGATAGAGTCAATTATAAGTTTGGTATTCTTTCGTGAATTTATGTGAGTTAATTATGAGCTTCTTCTCCCATCGCTTGCTAATAAATTTATCTACAATAAATAAGGTTGTACGATTTGAAAATTTACTTAGCTTCTAGCACAAGATCGTTTAAAAGTTGCTCGATATTAATTAGAGTTCATAGCCAAGGCATAACTTATTGAAGCGGGATGTGAAGATTGGCGAGTCCGAAAAGGACCTAACAAGGCATGAGGGCTACATTCTGTTGCTAAAGATCCAAAAGTGATGTGAAGAATCATTAATCGAAAATCAATATGAAGGATCGAGACACACGACGAAAAGCAAAAACTCCCCAAAAGATCATGGAGAAGTCTATCCAAAAAGGCCCTAACAAGGTATGAGGATAAATAGATCCAAGTCCTAAAAGGAGGCGGATTGTTGTATATCAAAGTCCAAAATAAAGATTGGAGAAAAATGAAGAAGTCGTGGTCCAAATATGAAGAATCTCTCAAAAAGCCAAAGTGAAGAAATTCCTAATATGAAGAGAAGACCATAATTTCAAGAACGTCTCTCAAAGATTTGAAGAATGAAGTCGCTGCCAAATATCGGTCCGAGAAAGGTCTCAAATCGTGAAACGAGTTATGCCAAGATATGAACTTTAAGAGGTCCCGAGAAGCAGTTTTAAAAGATTTTGTCCTTTAGCTAACTATTGATTAAATCGTCCTACTTTATTTTCAGCCTAAATAACTATAAAATAAGTCATCAATGCATCCTCGTGATCATTCATGACAAAATTAAAATATAAGAGATACACCTAGGAATAAGGGAGTCTAAGTGAATAATTGGGCCACATGAGTTCGTGTTAGTTTGCTAACTTATAATAACAATGATCTCGTTTTTAAGCTTGGTATGGGAAACGTGAAACTTGAGGATGATGAACATTCACGACAGCCAAAACCCCAATGTAAGTCTTTGATTTCTTTACTTGTTTCGTTTATATTTCTATCTTTCTAATAAAGGCCAAGGTGGGTTATTTATGATAAAAAATGTAAATCGTTCTTTGAAATTAATGCATTGCATGAGGGCATTGCAATGGTCAAGTGTAGGGGATTTGATAGGTGTGAAAACACCCATCTTTTTACCACTTAATTATAATAATAACCAAGCCAAAACGTGTATTTTATGTCGTAAATGTAGGAATTATGCGTGGTTTGTGTTTTTATTGTGTTTTAGGACCAAAAGATGAGAAAGGAAGAAAACACGGGCTTTTATCAAAGAAAACGAGAAAAGACGAAGTCAAAAGATCAAGAGTGCAAAAAGAACGGAAGCCCAAGGCCTATTCTGAAGATTTATCGAAGAAAAAGTCTAAAGACGGAAGTTTAATGAAGTCGAAGAACTCAAGTCTAATTATTGAAGAAATTATAAGACAAGTTCAATTTATATCAACAAATCCCGAGACGACGTCGAGAAAGATAAAGAATTAAAAGAAGAGAACGAGAAAGAGAAAGAAAGAAGGAAGCAACACATGCACTCCTCACTTCCTATATATACCCTCCTAATGACACATTAGGAGGGTGTTAGTCATTTAGGAGTAGTTAGATTAGTTTAGGAGTAGGTAATTTTCTCTCTCTAGTTTTCTCACTTTCTCTATCTAGTTTTTCTTTCAAGTTTTAATCTTTAATCTTTAATCTTGTACTTTTGAATCTTTAATCTTAATCTTATTTCAAGCTTTTTACAATCTTTCTCATTCTACATTTCTTGATCTTTTGCTTATCTTTAATCCAAAAGTTTTACACTTTTTGCTTAATTTTGATGTTTGATTAAAAAGTTCATCTTTTTGTTTCCATATAAGCTTTTATACGAATTAAGCTATAAGTTTGACAATCTTATTAGCTTATTTTGTATTTAGCTTATTTACTTTTTAGTTTTCTTAAAAAGTGTAGTCTTTTTAAAGTTTGCTTATTTCGTAATTTAAAAGTTTTCAAATTTATGCTTATTGATCTTTTAATGTTTGATTTTTATAGCTTAAAGTGTTTTAGTGCTGATTGTGTTAATTTTTTATTTTTGATTAAGTGCTTTTTAGTTAATTTTTATAAAAAGTTGTTTTTAAATATTTTTTATTATTTAGTTATTTTAAAAGTTTTTAAATTTTGGTCTATTAGCTTTTTCTTAAATTTGATTTGGTTAAGTTTTTAGATAAGTGCTTATTTGGTATTTGCTTATTTGCTTATTGTATGCCATCGTAATGCTTAAAGGTTTTACCAGTACGATCCAGTAAGTGTGATCGCATAAACCCCGAGGTTTTCTACTTGCGATCCATTACTGCGATCCATAGTACGATCGTTCACTACGATCACACTCCTTAATCCACACCACGATCACTTGTTGCGATCGTGGGTACGATCATAGAGTGCGATCCGTGGGTACGATCTGGTAGTGCGATCCTTGGGTGCGATGGAATCAAACAATGCAATCCTTGGGTGCGATGGAATCTTCATTACAACACTGCGGATGGAATTGTCCAACATGCTTGCTTGCTTGTGGTATTTGGCGCCTAATTAAGCAGCTTGCTAGCTTCCAGCAGCTAGCCTGCTAGCTTGTTTATTTAATAGTATTGTTCCGTAATTGTTTAGTTTTGTCTGAAAGTTGTTCCGATTTTATTTTTGAAAGTTACGTATTTTTAGTTGAATTTTTCGTCGATTTTTAGTATTAATATTTTTTCGTAAAGTTTAAGTTTTATCTTTTATTTAGTACCCGCTTTAGGTTTTGCCTCATTTAGCTTTAAAGTACCATTTTAGTTTTATTCTCTCCTTTTTCATTTAGTAAACTTTATTTTCGAGTCGATAGTTAATTTCGTCTTTTAGTTTTATTTTTATTAATTGTTTCGGTTTAAATTTCGTTTTATTATTTGTTTTAATATTCGTTTTAATATCGTTTTAATTTTTAGTTTTTAATATTCACCTTGTTTTACTTTTATTATTTGTACTTGTCTTTAGTTTGTTTTTAAATACTTTTCGCATTTACTTTTTAATTAGTTATAGATAACCAAACTTCTCTTTTTATTAACCAAAAAAAATTGAGTCACACTTTGAACCGGAAATCAATTCGATTAGACACCGAGAAAATGAACTTATTAACCTAGAAAAATCTCAATTTCACTAAGATTCAACAAGGTTAGAACACAAAATATGAAAAACAGAAAAGTGAAAAAGCTTGATTAATGCAACCTTTGTACCCACTCTTTGATTATCCCCAAACCACAAGCTCCCAACACCTTGATAATATTCTTATCAGGGTGTTTAGATCACTTGTAATAAACAAACCCGAATTCCTTCTTTGTTGAAGTTTCATTTTTCACACTTTTGCCCCAAATACTTTTCCAAAGTATTTTCTGGGGTATTTCTTGCCAATTGATGATTCTTGAAGGGTTGTTTTGGAATTTTCTTCAAAGATTATGGTCTTGACTTGTACGATTGACTTTTTGGAGGACTAATATTGACAATTCTTGATTTATGAGGGACCATTCTTTCCAATTCTTCAAAGTGGAGGGTCCTTTTTGCAATTTGACAAACTTTAAGGACCAAACTTGTAATTATGACTATACAAGGGTTTAAAGTGTCAATTCTTCAATATTGGAGGACCCTTCTTGTACAATCTTCAATTCTTCAAGGGTTTTTCTTGGAAAATCCACATTAGTGCTTGGTTCATTGTGCGGCTTCGTTTCCCGTGTTCGTTTTTGCTTGTTTCTTGTGATCTTTTGTCATTTTCTCAATATCCGTACCTAAAATACACATGTAACAAAAACAAGCATATATTTGTCCTTTTTGATGATATTTAGTTCATTTTAAGCCCGTTTTGGACGATGAGATTATGTATAAAAGCAGTCTCATCATGGTCCATTTAATAAACTTTACCATATTCAGTTTAATTAAAATAAGCATGGTTTTAATTTAATTAAGTTAAATAAATACTTAGGTTATAACATGATTTATCTAATAAATAAATAACCTAAGTCATGGGTTAACTAATTAATTACTAGTTCATGTAAATTAAGTAAAATAATTAATTAATAAAAATAAATGTCTAAACAAACATACTTAGGTTAAAGCATGTATTATTAATTTTAATAATCTAACCTAAGTCATGGTTTTTAATTAAATTAAATAATTAGTCATGTAAATTAATTTAATTAATTAACTTAACATATAAATAAAAAATTATCCCGAGCCCGAAACCCGAGAAAAAAAAACCCGAGAACCAACCACCACCAATAGCCGCGGCTGGTGGTGGCGGCCAGTGGCTGTGTAGCCGGCGGCTGCAGCCCTGGTTGCCGCTGCCTGGCCGCGGTACCCACTGCCGGACAAAAGTTCACACCGGCCGAAGTCGGTGCTTCCCCCTGCCTCGCATGCGTAGCCACTACCGCACCAAGGTTCCCACTAGGACCTTGGTGGTTGCTGTTGTCCGTACCAAAACACCACCGAGCCCATGTGGGGATCTCGGCTGGTGGGCAAGAAAAGCCACCGAGAGCTTTAGCTCTCGGTTTGGTGCGCCGAACCCAAAACAAAACCAAACTAACCCTTTTCCTTGTTGCTAATTATTTACTAAAATGTTTTAATTATGTTTTTAAAAATATAACACATGAACATAATTAAAATTAAAAAGAATAATAAGATGAAGGTTTATGTTATACCGAATGCGTGATTGAAAAGGGAATTGGAACACGAACAAGAACACATATGAAATCAAGATCAAAACCAAACAAATCTTCCTTGTGGTGTTGATGGTTGCCACGACTACAAGAACAAAAGGGGCTAGGGTTTTTTTATCTTTTTGTAAAAAAATGTGTTATGAAAATCCATGGGGAATAATTGTTTACTAGTTAATTTTCAAAACGTGCTGGGACCCTTTCCTTCCTTCCTTTCACGCGGGTACACGAGCCCAAAACACCAAAACCATAACTTTTCCGTGACCAAACATTATACGTAATGTATTCGTGTTCATTCGTGTTTTAAATGTTCGTAAATTAATTATTATACTTAATAATTTATCGTGCATTAATAATATATATAGTTCTTGGTATTTAATGTTCGTGACATGTTTCGATGTTATAAATGGAAAGTTTTAATTAATTAGTGTTTTATGTAGTGTACTGTTCATGGTATCTATATGCGGGTTTTACAACTCTTCCCCTCTAAAAAGAATAATTCGTCCCCGAGTTATGGATAACATAACCTAAAAGAGAAACATACCTGAATCAAAACTGGAAATGAGGGTAAGAAGTCCGGATAGACTCCTCCGTCTCCCAAGTGGCTTCCCGCTCAGGATGGTCCCTCAAAGGATTTTGACGAAAGGAATCGTCTTCTTCCTCATGACTCGCTCTAACCGATCAAGAACTCGTTCGGGTTCCTCAATAAAAGTAAGATCCTCACGAATCTGCTCGAGTGGATACTGAACCATATGTAGGAGATGATAGTTGTATCCTCTGAGTAAGGACACATGGAAAACGTTATAGACGTGAGATAGCTACGCAGGTAACACCAAATGATACAATACCTCACCGAAACGTTTGAGGATATCAAACGGTCTGATGAATCATGGACTGAATTTTCCCTTGATTCCAAAATGCCTAACTCTTCGTGCCGGTGATACCTTGAGAAAGACATGATCACAAACGTTGAAGTACAAATCCCTACAGTGCTTGTCGGCATAGCTCTTTTGACGTGCACGAGCTTTCTGCAGTTTCGCCTTGGCGACGGAAACCTTCTCGTTGGTCACCTCTATCATCTCCGGACCCTCAAGAATTCGCTCACCAACCTGATCCCAGTAGATTGGGGCTCGACACTTCCTGTCATACAACATCTCAAACGGTGCACACTTGATACTGGCGTGCCAAATGTTGTTGTATGTAAACTTTAATAAGCCAATATAGTCGTACCAACTTCTTGTCCATTCTAAAGCACAAGCCCGAAGCATGTTCTCTAGTGTCTGAATGGTACGCTCCGACTGTCCGTCTGTCTGAGGATGAAAAGCCGTGCTAAGCTTAAGTCTGGTGCCCCAAGCTTTCTACAGACTCTTCTAGAACTGAGATGTAAAACGAGGATCTCTGTCAGAGATGATACTGGATGGAGTACCATGTAGTCTCATGATCTCTTTTTGATAGATGTCAACCAATTTGCTAACATAATCATCCTTGCGAATTTGTAAGAAATGGTTGGATTTGGTCAGTCGATCAACAATAACCCAAATGGCATCGTGTTTCCTCTTGGTCTACGGAAGTCCGGTGACAAAGTACATGGAGATCTTGTCCCACTTCCACTCTGGAATGTCTAATGGTTGTAGTAAACCATTAGATCGTTGATACTCAATCTTAACCTACTGGAAAGTAAGACATTTGGAGACGAAGGTAGCAACATCCTGCTTCATACCACTCCACCAGAAATGCTGCTTGATGTCATGGTACATCTTGGTGGAACCAGGATGACTCGAGAATGGAGAGCTATCAGCTTTAGTCAACAAAGCCTCCCTGAGTGTAAGATCATCAGGAACACATAGTCTAGTGCCCTGCCACAAGATACCGTCATCATCTACCCGAAACTTCGTCAGCTGGACAATGTTCTGAGTAATCCCCCAGATTTCACCATCATCCTTCTGAGCTTCCTTGATCCTAGAGAGTAAGTCAGGCTCGGCTCTAAGATTAGCCCAGTATCCATGCTGTCCTCGTACCATAAACTCAATTTCCAGTCGTTCTAAGTCACGTATGATTTCCTCCTCTATCTTAATACCGTTGATCATGCCCGAATTTCTACTAAGAGCATCTTCCACTACATTCGTCTTACCGGGATGATACTGAAGATTGATGTCGTAATCCTTCAGTAGCTCTAACCATCTTCTTTGCCTCATGTTCAGTTCACGCTGGGTGAAGATATATTTCAGGCTCTTGTGATCTATGAAGATATCACATGATTCACCATACAAGTAATGCCTCCAAATCTTCAGTGCAAACACAACTGCTGCATGCTCCAAGTCATGGGTAGGATAGTTCTCCTCATTAGGATTAAGCTGCCGTGATGCGTAAGCAATCACTTTCCCATGTTGCATGAGAACACTGCCAAGACCCTTCACTGAAGCATCACAATAGATCTGAAATCCACATGTGCCAGATGGGAGAGTAAGAATAGGCGCATATACCAACTTCTACTTGAGTTCTTCAAAGATCTTCGCTCTTTCTTCAGTCCAGATGAATTTCTCCCCTTTGCGCATCAGTTTGGTCAAAGGCAGTGCTAGTCGCGAAAAGTTTTCCACGAATCTGCGGTAGTAACCAGCTAAGCCTAGAAAACTGTGAACTTCAGTCGCCAACGTCTGTCTTGGTCACTTGGTAATAGCCTCAACCTTCACAGCATCCATGGTTATTCCCTCTGCGGATACGATGTGGGCCAGAAATGCCACATTGCTCAACCAGAATTCGCACTTGGAGAACTTGGCATACAGTTTCTTCTGGCGAAGTATCGGTAGCACTGTACGAAGATGGTCTTCGTGTTTCTCCTTGGATTTAGGGAAAATCATAATATCATCAATGAAGACGATAACAAACTTGTCCAGAAACTCAAGGAAGACACGGTTCATCAGATCCATGAAGACTGTTGGAGCATTAGTAAGTCCAAAAGGCATGACTACAAATTCGTAGTGTCAATAGCGGGTACGGAAAGCAGTCTTGTAGATATCCTTCTCTTTCACCCGTAGATGAAGGTAGCCATACCTCATATCGATTTTAGAGAAATGTTTGGCGCCTTGTAGTTGGTCAAACAGATCATCTATGCATGGCAAAGGATATCGGTTTCTGATTGTGATCTTATTAAGCTCACGGTATCTATACATAGGCGCATACTTCCATCCTTCTTCTTGACGAACAACACCGGTGCACCCCATGGAGATACACTAGGGCAGATGAAACCTCGCTCCAAAAGTTCCTACAACTTCTCCTTTAACCCCTTAATCTCAATGGGAGCCATGCGGTAAGGAGCCTTGGAGATTGGCTCAGCTCCTGGAATGAGCTCAATGCTAAACTCTACCTCACGAGCAGGTGGTATGACCGGAAGTTCTACAGGAAAAATGTCAGGGAATTCTGACATGATAGGCTGATTCTGAATGGATGGAGATTCAACCTCAATATCATGAACAACAGCTAAGAAACCCTCACAGCCATGTGATAGTAAGGCACGCGCCTGTAAGGCTAATATGATTTGTACAGACTCTCCTGGTATGAAACCATTGTGAATGTACTCTGGCGCGTTGACATCACCAAAAATAACCCGATATGAATGGAAATCTATGGTGGCGTAGTGTTTGGATAACCAGTCCATGCGTAATATCATGTCGAATTCGCACATGTCCAATGGAAGTGCGTCAACTAAACGAATTATGTCGTCAAACTCAAGGGGAAGATCTATGTACCGATGTGTGATGCGTACAACGTCTCTCAGGGGCGTGGCAATGTTTAAGATATTTCCTAGTGGCACAGGGGATATCCTAACACGATTAGCATAAGCAGTGGATATGACTGAATGAGTCACACCCGTGTCAAACAAAACGCAAGCAGCTTGACGATACATAAACAAGATTCCAGTTATGGTACCTGACGACTTGTTTGCTTGGTCCCGCGTGGTAGAATACACACGTCCAATAGTCGGAGGTGGCTTAGAATCAGCATGCCCAGAAGTACCCTCAATCTCATCCTTCTTGCAATCCTTCATCATGGTGGCCATGCTGGCAACATTTGAAGTAAGTGCCACTACCATGGCGACACGACCCTGGATGTCTGTGATTGCACATGGTGCAAAGGGGGTGAGTGTACCCTCCAACAGGTGCTCTAGCTGGTTGGGAACCTGTTTCAGAAAGTATGAGTGAGACATGATTATTGGGGTACAAACATGACTACACGGGAAGTTTAGATTGTAATACCAGATGAAGCTGCACGGTTGGGCTGTGAACCTCTGTGGTCCTGATCCCGTCCGTTTCCAGTGTTCCTGGTAATAGATGCTGAAGTGTCAGAATTATGAATCATAAAGCAACATAACATAGAAATGAGAGATTTATAAGGACTTTCAATTGTTGTAGTTGTTAGCGTTGTTACGGTAGTTGTCACTACCGCCATGCCTTTCAGATGCAGAACGGTCCTGAGTCTGACCGTTTCCCTTAGGCTGGTACTGCTGGGTAGCCGCTTGGGACCAGTCACCAGTCTTTTGACTCTTCTCCGATCTGTCTGCTTCACCAAACTCGTCTCTCTCTTGCAGCATCTCTAGCTTACGAGCTGCATCTACCACATGCGCCACAGTAGTAAAAGTAGCACACACCAAGTTGTTGGCGACAGAAGTACGAAGAGCCCAGTGAAAGTGATACGCCTTCTCTCCTGCAGTCCCGGCTGTTATTCCAAGGAAACCAGCAAGTCTAAGGAACCTCTGCATAAATTATGTACTATTCTCTCCAGCTCTCTGTCGAATACCATGATACTCCCTCTTGAGCCGATCCTGCTCAACTTTCGGAAAGAACTGACCCAGAACCAACTCCTTAAACTGCGCCCAAGTCAAGCCAGTAACCCAGTCGTCACCTCCATTCGACTGCTTAAGTGCTTTCCACCATGAAAACACGTCTCCCTCAAATTTTTAACAAGCAAGTCTCGCCTTGAAGACAAGATCACACCCCATGGCGTCGAAAATCTTCTCAACATGCGCGATCTAGCTCTCAGCCTCAGATAGACTGTCAGTCTACTCGAAGGATTTAGGTCACTGCTTATTGAACCTTTCCAGCCAAGTGATAAGAGTAGCTGGTGGATGAGGAGGGTTCTGATTTTGGTGTTGATTGTGGTTGGCTTGAACCTCATAACGAATCTCATTTCTGAGGTAGGGAACTAAAGATTGCAGAGCAGCTTAGATAGTTGCCTGCATGTCTTGCTCACGTATGTTAACCATCTGACAGTATAAAACAAAATGCAATGATTAATCTGATTTGAACATAAGATAAACATAAGAAAATGATGCATGAAACAGTTTATGAAGGCATAGCCAACGAAAATGACATGAGTTTGGGTGAACGCCTATGGGTCAGTTCAGAAAAAAAATTGACATGACGAGGATGAACGCCTATGGGTCGGTTCACCAAAACAAAATTGACATGACGAGGATGAACGCCTATGGGTCGGTTCATCAAAAGAAAATGATTCGAATAAAAGCACATGCGACTAAATATGGCCAGTCCTGTACCAACCATTACTTAGTTAAAATTCCTACAACAATGATAAATGAAACAAATGCATGAAAACAAACTGTCAGTTTTAGGAAGGCACTGATGACTACCCACTAGTCATATCAAGTTTTTAGAGCCTACAGGTCGAAACCTTGGCTCTGATACCATAATTGTGACACCCCATTTTGATATATGGAATATCACGGGATAATTATGACGTGTCATCAAAGCGTGCAAGGTAAATGTCTAAAACATTAAATGACCATAATAGGAAATACCGAAAACAAACATCGGTAGTCCAACATAAGCTCACACACATGAATATAAGTACTGGAAAGAAAGGACTAAACAATGTCCAAAAGAAATAATGTATGAAAATGTATACGGTAAAGGAGGCTGGATAGCTTCCATCCAGATGCACATACTCTCAAGGTCCTAAGTACATCCCTGAGTACCTGCCGTTTGGAACATGTGTGTCAATCCTCAAATTTCACATATGTATTATTTGCTATAATTGTCTCAATATGAATATTTGGCTAGAAATTTTTGCTTTTTGTACCTTACTTGGTAAGATGAACTGCCTCTCACAACCTGAACTGCCACTACAACATATTCCTATATGTTGTAAACACAATGTATATGTCAAGTCTTTGATCTAAAAGTAATCTTATAAGTTCAATATATTGATAATAACATCTCAAATATGACTATGATGCCCTAAATTCCTTTAGAAACCCTAGAATTCCTAAAAACGAGTTATAAACTCAAGAATGATAAACTATGAATGGAAAGTACATGAGAATAAGTCATTAAGGATTATAAACAAGTTATAAAGTATACATTAAAGACATAATAATACCTAAGAATAGTAAGAACAAACCATGCAAAGCTAAATACAAGTAAATGTACATAATAGTCTAGATCATCACTTAGAAACCCTTAGTAAACAATGGTTCAAGAAATATAACTACATAATATCTATGTACTACTATCAAATACAATATACTAATTATAATCTATCATATAAAGAGAAGTTAAATGATCACAAAACACTAATATTCACTAATATCAAGTTAATTACAAGTAAATGACCTATAACCCAGATTAGAATATAAAATCCATTCTATAATGAATTAGAGTCTATTCTTTTACCACTAATTATAAAACTCAACTAAGTATCATGTTAAGGTCATACATTTATTTCAAGTTAAGTTACAAGTTAATAAAGCATAAGGTACAAGTTATCAAAGCATAGGATCTTAAGCTCCCATAATCACCCCTAGAATATGGTAAACCTATATAAACCCTTAAACCAAGAATATAGGAACAATAGAATTCATAAACATACTATATGAGCCCTAGAATAAGTGTACATAATCATGTAAATCCTAATTACCCAAGATAGAAAGTCATTAGGATTAATGACCTAAAAACCCTGATATTAAGAAATCTACATATAATCACTACCTAGTCTTTTAGGACATGTCTAAAAACCCCATAGCACTTCATTAAGGTTATAAGATTATATTAAGAAAATATACAAGTACCCAAATGCACAAGGTACAAGATTTCAATGCATGACTTGTAAACTAGGTCAAAATAAGTATTTTCACCCTTTGGACATGTTTACTTAGAATAACTTAGTAAAACCAATGTAGGGACTTCATGAACACATCGAGGAAAATGTAGGATGTATAAATTGAGTTTAAATCAGTATCTAATTGAAGGATAATCACTTTTGCTAAGATTTAACCCCAAATCATTAGAAATCCTAACCCGCCTAAGTTTTATTCCCATTTTCATTTCAAACCTTTGTTAAACTTCAAACCAAAGACCCAAACTTATTAATTACAGTTTATACCCTAATTAAACCCTAATACATCACTAATCACATTCCTAAACCCTTAATCACCAAAAACACAAACCATAAGTTACAAGCCCTAGATTTAGGACCCGATTTTGTAATTTCCCTCCAAAACTCATTTTTAAACCATTTCATCCATTCCAAGTTTGAAAAATAGATGTTTGTAAGTCCTAAAATATTTTGGAGTGCGAAGCAAGTAGGTGCATAAGCTACTTGTAGCTACACATCACCATTCTTATCTATATCCTAGTCGTGTACATTTTAGACCACAAGTTAAGATAGGAATGAAGCTAGGCTCTAAAAACGTGTATAGACCTTCACTAGCCTTCCTTAGTCAGTACTCCATCCTTGTGACACGTCCTAAGATTTACCTTGGAGCCTAAGGGTTGAAAAACCTATAAATAGGGGCATACGTACATAGTTAGAACTTGCACCCTGTTTTCCTTAAACCTCCTACCCATTATCCATTTACACTTCTATATACGTCCTAGGACATATCCCAAGACCAGAAACCAGGTCTATAAGGTATCCATTGAAGCTCTTGAAGCTTTGATAGCATGTAGTGTTCATAGGAAGCCATTGCCATTTTGGAGCATCCTATGTAATTTCTATGTTAGCTATGCTTTGATCATGTTATAATGATATATTAGACTTTTTATAATGTCAAAATTATGTTAGAAATGTAATCTAAAATAAACTTAGTCATTTCATTAACTTAAATGATAGTTATAAGTTAAAGATGTCTTAAAACCCTAGTTTTATATTTTACATAAAATAATAAGCAAAAACCCATTTAAAAAGCTATAATTATGAAGAAATGTTGTTATTATGATCATAAATGTGTTTTGAAACTTTTTTTAAAATACTAGATCATTTGGTCCATTTTGAGGTTGTTATGTGATTTTTACAAGTTTAGAGACTAAAATTGTCATTTTTGAAACTATTTAACATTTTGGGCCAAAAGCGTCATTTTAAGGGTTAAAAGTGTAATTAAGCCAAAGTATAAACCAAAAGGACCAATTTTGCCAATTTTGAAACTAAAGAAGATTAATTATAAATATAAGGAAGTAATGAAAGTATCATGTTAGTAGGGAGCTTTGTACAAAGATGTTCCATCTCGATATTACGTTCTGACTGAGTGGTTGGGTTTACGATTTAAAGTACCCTCGTTCCTCAAACACTTATAGAATGGATTCTGAGTATAAAGGCGCGAACAATGGTGCTATAATTACCACCAAATAATGATTAAATAATATATAACCAAATACTTAGAAAGATTGAACAAAAGATTAAAGACTTGATACTATACAAAATGTGTTAATCCAGGTTTGTGTGAGATCAAGCTGTTGTTTATAAGACCAAGTTATGATTTGTGTGATGAAGCTATTTAATTGTGAATGAAATATATTTGATATAGCTCACACTCTATGGATCCCAGGTGAGTTCATATCCTCACTAAAGTTTACTACTTTCAATGATTTGAAAACCCGTGAGGGGGATATATGTCAAACTGGAATACAAGTGTTTTTGGAATACTTCTCAGATATAATTATTGACACTATGTTTACTACTGCCTTGAAAGTTCCTTTTTAATTATGAACCGTTATTCATTTTCCTAAAAATGAGCGCTAATATTGTAAATAGTACTATTTGGGTACTGACATCCCCTGTCTAGGCAAGTCGTACTTGCAAGCACCTCAGTGGTCAAACATGCATACTTAATTTTGCTAATAAGGATAGTTTGGCAGACTTCCTCATGAGGGTAATTGTGGGTTTCTGATATATCTACTCGCGGTATCATATGCTTAGTGCATTAAATTATAAATTTTACGGCCGGATAATAACGTAGCTTAGGAAAAAGGATCTTGTATTCAAAATTAAACCTATGAATTCACTAAATCATTGTGTTTATTTTAAGCATATATCTCAGGTTTTAAAGATTGCTAGTATGGAGCAGCATGAGGATGGCATGAAGAGGCACAAGATTGAAATTATTATTCTAGATTTTGGGAACCTTATATTGTAAAATTATGATTTTTCAATGATATATAAAGTGTAACACCCCCAAATATTCATACTTTAGTTCAGCGGAAGTGTCGTTGGTGTTACGGGATAGCACATTACTCAAATCATAAACAACGCTTAAAAATCGCGTCGTTTAATAATAAAGCATTTTCCATTCATGAATATCAAGTTACATAGGTCCCAAGTCATAGTACTTCATACAAATTACAAAACATTTGAATGAAAATTTGTTATTTAAGTGCGGGCCATGAATTTTGTCGTCTTCCCGAGAATTACCTTCAAGTACCTGAGATAAAACATGTTAAAAGAAAAGGTCAGCAAAAACGCCGAGTTAATTCATAGAGTTTAATGAAATCCATTAATATATCATCGGTATAAAATTATTACCGACAATCATTTTGTATAATTCTTTGTCGTAGGCCATGAAATAAACCAAAAACATTTTATACAATTCTTAATACAGGCTTCAGCCTTCAAATCCATTATACGAACAATTTTCGTAAAAACATCATACAATACGTTTTATAACGTTGTATACAGTTTAATAAAAACCGTTATAAGAAAATGGTTATGTAAAACCAAAACACGAACATAAAACCGTTATAAGAAAATGGTATCGATGGAGCATTCTTATTATACTTGGAAGTTGAACTAGCTGGTAAATTGACTTTAGGAACATAAAGAGGTTTACTACCAACCTGGAAACCTCCATTCAAGCTGCCATTAGTCTTTTTACCTCTCTTCTTCTTACGTTTTACATTCTGAAAACCTTCCTCCTTTTGCTCATTGACCTTGCTAAGATCAGCAACTTGCGTAGCCATAGGGCGAGCCGTAACAATTTTAGGACAGCACGTGTTATCATGGCCAAAAGTATAACATTGGGAGCACCGTAATGGCGTCCATTCATACTCAATAGTAACCGTCTCATTTGAATATCCAGACCCATTTGATAAAGGGACACCAAAAGTTAGCGTTTCCAATGGTTCATCTCTAGCACTGACTTCAATCAAGCACCGTGCATAACTACTTCTTCCCCACGATTCCCTACACATGTTAGTCGTGTATGCATCAAGCATAACAGGCTTACCAACATGGGAAGCAATAATGCTTAACCCATCTTCCGAAAATACCTGAATTGGCACATTATGAATTTTAACCCACACTGGCAAACTTGTAAGTTCTTCCTTTTCTAATCTTGTATCAATTGACCATTCTTTGAGCACAATTGGAACCTTACGGATCATCCACGGGCCATTTTCAAGAACATCCTCCATCCCCTTATGCGAACTGAATTTAAAAAAGAAAAACCCTTTCGCATTTAACATGATACGAGTAAGCCCAAACTTACCCCAATTTTGTTTAACAAAGTACTCCACAACTGGGTATGCAAGCCGTTTACCAATAAAGTACCCATATAATGTGTTCTCAAATCGATTTTGTACCTCATTGACAACTTGAACTGGCATGCAAAACTTGATACCCTCATCAGGGCTCGTAGGAATCTCCATGTATCTAAAGTTAGCCTTAACATTGCTGCTTTCACTCCTCAAAGAATCCAAACCATTACCCTCCTGATTGTTACAGACAATAGGAGCTGTATTCAATGATGGCTGCATCAAAACAGAACCTATTAAAGGGACAACAACACTAGTTGGGGATTTCAAACCCCCGTTTCTATACGCATCATTCAGTGACGGGAATGCAGCAACTTGTGAAACTTGTGCTCCAACATGATTCGAGACCCCTTCTACCACAGTCGGGCTTATACAAACCCTAGCAACACATGGATTCATATCAGAAATCCTAGCTGTATCATTATGACTAGGCAACACCAACTCATCATTAGGGTTTTGTACATCACTCATATTAGGAGCTGGATCCAAATCACTAATATTGTTAGCTTGAGAATGTGATTTGTTTACCCCAGCCACATTCGACATCAAAGGTGTCTCAAAACTAGGGTTTTGATTCTCAGCCGACAGCGACGCAAGTCCATGTCCTCTATTTTCATTATTAGACAAAGAGATCTCATGAATACTCGATTCTCTTAACCGTGCCATACGCTCCTTAAAACCCTCCCAATCAATCGGACAACCTTCATTATTCATCACACGCTCTCAATCTCAGGATACTCAAAAACAAGCCCACATAAAATAACAAACCCTAGTGACGGTTGCGCTCAAAAATTATAAACCCTAAGTCTGAATCAAACAGCCCGAAAGTCAATGCTAATCACAAGGATAACACCAACATAGGCTGCTCAAATAAAGAAAACAAGGATTCACGTTTTTGATTGCAAATGAAAATATAAATGAAAAGGCGGCTAACCCTAATCTAATTGAATTCTAAATCTGTGATTCAGGATCGAATATAATCCTAATATATTCTTAATCAAACGATCCAAAGAAATATCAGAAAAACAATATGATCTCAGATTCAAAGAGAAGAACGAATTAGACAAAGAGGGGAGGGAGGCTGCCATTTTTAGGGTTTTGTGTGTTTTTTGCCATTTTTTATTTCTGGCTTGTGACCAAAAGAGTAAAAAAATTATTATGGACCGGCCCTTGTTGCGGTGACTCCAATTAATCCTACTAAACGGACGAATAATCCAGATTCTAATTCTGAATTTCCAGCAACGTTTAAGGCAGGTTTCATGAATAAAAGTAGTCGGAATGAGGGTGGTGTTGGTACATCAAATAGCTTTGAGATTCTAAATCAATCTGATTCGGAGGTAGAAGAGGTTGAGAATGTCTATGATGAAGCTGCATACTTATATCATGACAAGAGGGATAAAGCTAAATGAAGGCAAGAATAAATCTTTGAATTTATTTTTGTTCTATTTTTAGGTGTGTAAATGTATATGGCATGTCATATACATCGCTGTAGGCGTTTATCAAGCATTTAGCTTGAGGTTAATGTGGTATTTCAGCCACATTCCATCTGTACTTCAATGTTTTTTGGTGTAATATATTTTACCGGGGATAGTCCCTTTTACCCAAAAAAAAAACACGAACATAATATCAATAATAAGACCCCGTATTGCTAGTCAGGAAATATATCGTAATTGAATGCGTATAGCAGTATTTTCGTTATTGGATTATTATAAGCCGCATGACATTGCTACCTTACTATAACAAACAACGGGTAGCTAACCCGAAACTCATTTTCCCATCTAAAACAGCGTGTCGTCACAATATTCACGCGTATATAATTCTTCTCATACATAAATTCGCTTACCAATCAATGTGGCACGACGGGGATCAACCGTCAAGGCGCGAACTGGGTGATCTTCCCCAAATAGTAATATTATATGCATAAGCGTCTACCAAATCCCGGTATTCACAATTCATGCTAATGGGACTTTTAGTGACATAATCTAACTGATAATAATCCATTTTTGTTTCATTCATCGGGTCATATAATCATTCATCGGGTCATACAATCATTCGGGTCCATATCAATAAACAATTAATCGGGACAACTGGTGTCCTGTTTTATTAAAACTAACATGTTATCTCCCTCGCGGGTTTATAAAACATTTCATAAAACATTTAAAATAGTGCGAGGCTATAAACTCACGTTGATTGGGAAAGGCGGTTATCGGCGATTTGGATGTACGGTTCATGCTTCAATCACGGAAACCTAGACAAATAATACTTGTAACACCCCCAAATTTATACAACTCAATACAGCGGAAGACTCGTTGGTGTTACGGGATAGCACATTACTCACATCATAGACAACACTTAAAAATCACGTCGTTTAATAATAAAGCATTTCCATTCATAAATAACAAATTTTACATAGGTCCCAAGTCATTGTATTTCATACAAGTTTTACAAAGCATTTGAATTGAAATTATTGTTTAATTGCGGGCCATGAATTCTTGTTGTCTTCCCGAGAATTACCTTCAAGTACCTGAGATAAAACATGTAAAAAGAAAAGGTCAGTGATAACGCCGAGTGAATTCATAGATTTTAATAAAATCCATCAATATAACATCGGTATAAAATTATTACCAAAAATCATTTTGTACAAATCATTTTAATAGGCCATAAAATAGCCAAAGTCATTTTATACAAATCTTTATCAAAATCATAATATAGGCTTGAAATTGTGTATAATGCAGTTCGTTTTTTTCTCAGTTCTTGCTAATGGAAAGTCCAACCAATATCGGGTTTTTAACTGTTTTTGGTTGTTAAACTTGTTTGGACATTCTATTTGCTAATTCAACAAAGTCTTGCAAAAAGAAAAAATATTACCTACTTATATGTAAAACATCTTGCAAATACCAAGTTTTTATTCAAGTAAAATTCAAAATGTAAAATATGAAACTTAAAGGACTGAAAATGTAAATTCTAAGAAATATAAATGCTTGAAATGTAAATTCTAACAAGTCTAGGGACTAAAAGTGTAAATCAGTTAACTAAAAGGATCAAATATGCAAAACTTATAACCAACTAACCAAAATGTAACAAACTTAATAACTTGCTAACTGAAATTAACAACTTCCAAAATTACAAGGACTTACAAATTGCAAACCCTAAAAACATTGAAGTTTAGCCAAGTTTAGAAGCTGTTTAAAACAAGAGGGACTAGATTGCAAATTCTAAAACTATTTAAGCCAAAAACGGGTTTAGCATGAAAATAAGCTCGTTTGAGCTTATTAATGAACCAAATTCAATGAGACAAGTTGCAAAACGTTTTAAATCCCAAATAAGCTACGTGTGTAAAAGGATTTTGGCTAAAGTTGTAAAATAAGCAAATGAGAACTTATCAATAAGCCCAAAATAAGCTACAACAAAAACTAGACAATCACAACTTGATTTTCTTGATGAAACTGATTAAACTACTCAAGAGATGAATGGGAAATCAAACTAGAACAAATTTCATCCAGAAATAAGCTAGAAAAATGGATTAAGCTGAAAAGAGCTTATCGTTGACCAAGCGTTGACCAACTTTTTTTTTTCAAAAAGCTGAAACTTTCAAAAATCAAGTAACTCTATGTTCTAAGTGGATTTGTGAAGAAAAATGGCCATGTTTATGAAAAGGATCAAGAGATACAAATTTTCAGTTTCAATTTACAGAAACTTTACTCAACTTTGCTTATCTGAATTATGCTTATTCCTATTTGCTTATTGAAAACTGTAAAGAATGCTCTTAGAATCTGAATCTATATGATATTAGCTACAACTGAGAACAAATTTGGTACAATTTCATCAAGTCATTAATGAATTCTAGCCAAATGAAAATGACAAGTTCTAAATGGCAAATCTGCATAAGAATGACCCAAACCTTTTTATTGCCATTTGCCTGTTTGACTCTCAAATTGACTTGTAAATGACTTAAAACACTTTATTACCACCTATTGACTGCAAATGAACTTTAAAACACCAGGACTCAATTCTTGAAAACTCTTTATAAGCTAATCCCAAACACTCCTTTAACTGATTAACATGAAAATTTATGAAGACTATTTAAGCACCAATTAAAGCTGAAAGAAAACCTTTAACAAACCAAGTTTATATATCAAAAAGAGATGTGTAAAAGATAAATGCACTCAATTATCACTACTAGAACTCAAGTAAATCAGCAAGGCTAGAAAGTGACTGAATTAGGCTAAAAGCTAGAACTAAATCCAAATCTAAGAACAAGTAAACAGAATCAAACTACAAGCAATAAAAAATCAAGCAATTAGCAAAACTAAACAACTTTTATCATACAAACATCAAGATTACACTATGAAAAATAGCATGCATTAGACAAATTCAGTGGAACAAAAAATAAGAACTTAAAAACCTTTTGAAGTAAACCTTTGGGAAGAAGAGGAGTGCTGAACTCTCTTACCCTAGTGATAACCACCACCTTATCACTAGTTCAGCTAATCAATCATCAAAACAACCATCAATCAACAGAAATCATCAAAATGCTTGAAAACTTCAATGAAACTAGGTTCTGAACTGGAATCACAACAAAATGCTCTCAAACTTCTTCAAGGTCAGTTATGATCAATCAATGATCATAACAAACACAATGCAGCAACATAAGTATCCAATAGCAGCAAGTAATGAACAGTAGAATGAAGAACAGATTTGGCGGGAAATGAGAAATTTGAATTTTATTCCATGAAAGTTGTTACAAAGCTGTTAGAAAGCTGCTAACTAACTAACTAACTCAAGAGTTTATCAGACTCTTGAGTAGTTAGGGTAAAGAAGAAGGAAAAATGAAAGGAAATTTAGAAGTGGGTGTTTTTACAAAACTAAGCTACTCCTACATTTGAAGTCCTATCCATCTATTTATAGACTTGAGGAAGATGGTTGTTGGGGTTGGTGACATGTCAGGACCAATCCCAGCTCTCCACGTGGACTAATTCTGTTAAAGTGATTTCCAGGTATGAACAATGATTTGGGGTTTCTTGATTGAATGGATGAAATGTTAATTGAGGATAACCATTGAATTCGTCTCTCAAAATTGAGCAACTTTGATGTTTATACTTCTTCATGAAATTGTTTCTAGCTCAAAACGATCCTGGGAAAAATTTTCCTTCTTGAAGATGCCACGTGTCAACATGTGAATGGCTGAATAAGTGTCACACGGATCATACTGTTGAGATTTCTTCATTTAATGTGGCGGCTGAGTGGGAATTTATTACTTATGAGTTGGCAATCCGTGTGCCTCTCATCCTTTCTTCTTATTGGCTCTCAACTTGTACACATGGATTAAACTTGTGTAACTTTCCAATAATGGCAGTTTCAACCCTTGTACTTTGGCAGATTGCATTAAAAGCTTGTAACTTTATTTCTTTGACACTTTAAGTCCTCCAAACTTCATCTTTGAGCAGAATTGACCCTTTGTCTTTGTTGACTTGATAGTTGACCAATTTTGACTTTGATCTTGACTTTTTACAATATTTGCACTTTAGTCCTTCAACTTTGGCAGTTTGTCAAGATAGGTCCTTGTACTTCAAAGTCTTGTCACTTTTGATCCTTCTTTGTCTTTTTCATCCATTTGAGCTTGATTTTTCTTTGTTTGCTTGAAAATGTATCCTTTTACCTACACAAGTGTACACAAACACAAACATACCACATAACACTGTTTTTGCAAGATAAATTGGTATTTTGCTTCATGTTTTAGGGTTATTTGTTGACAAAAGGATATGAGTTTATGCTCATATCAAAATCCCCTACACTTGAACATTGTCATGTCCTCATGCAATATTATATATTAAAGCTCAAATTTACATTTCCCTCATAATTAATCTACCTTGGCCATATGAGATGCATCTACACTACTCTAAACTAAATGATGCATGATTTTGACTTTTAATAATGCAATGAACAAAATACAATTCTATCTATTTCTTTTTGATTTTTCTTGAAATGGTTTTGATGGAAATAACTCATAAAGAATTCAATGGCTTAGATTAGGGCTTGGGTACCATGGACATTTATCACCCTCAAGTTTCACTTTCCCCATACCAAGCTTAAAAATGGGATCATTGCATTCACAAGTAAAAAGTGCATCAACTTATTCATGACAATTAAATGTGGAACCGGTTATTATTTGAGCAAATTGCTTGTGGGCAAATTTGTCATTATTCAAGTGGGAAGTATAAGAAATGTAAAATCCAAAAATAAGGAAGCACGGTTTTAATCCTAAGTAATCATCTCATCCATTACTTGAAAAACCGCTCACAATTAATATAAGTCCGTTTTAAGAGTAATAAGTCATTCGCCTTATGTGTAAAATCCTCATGTCATGCTTTCATAAGTAGCTACACACTCGCTAAGGAAAGGAAAATAAAACTCACGCAATAATTTACATCCGCCATCTTTTTGAGACTTTGGATCTTCAACCCCGCAACCCGTAAAGGAAATATTGGATTGGAGCAATCTATTGAATCCCCGCAACCCGTCACGGTAATATTGGAACTCAATAGTCACTATAATTAACACCACACTGCCCCTCTTGGGAGTCTTGCATTATTATTATTTTTTTTTTTCTTTCTTTTTCTTTTCTTTTTTTTCTAGCCACTCATTTTTTTCCATAAGCCGCTCTTATTTTTCTTTATTCCTCACAAAGAAATTTGAAAAGAATAAAAGGAAAAACACCCGCTAAATATGGAGCATGACATAAGTCTAGTACACATAAAACGTGCTAACTTAGAATCTTAAGACATACTCATATCAACCATAAATGATTAGCCAAAAATGCATAAGAGATTACAAACCAATTAAAACCGTACTTGATTATTTATTAACAATTATATACATGCGAAGAAAATAGAGGTAAAGAAGAGAAGGGTTTAGCCACAAGTAATTGCCATGAAGTCTATCTAGCCCTTTTACACTTGCTTCAACTCTATCATTTCCAATTCTCCACAAATTTAAAATTTCAAATAATGAAATTGGTGGATGCTTAGCCTAATAGACCAATGAAGGACTACATGGTTAAGGATACTAGCTAGAGAATGCTAAGATAAGCAAACTCGGGTTGAGTCAAAATATCCATGGCGGGCCTAATATGTCAAAGAAGTCTAAACTTGTTAAAACCATGTTTTATTATATTTTTGTTTCTCTTTTATATATTTTATAATGAAAAATAAAAGAAAAAATATATACAATGCAAATGTGTTATGCAAATGAAAAATGATAGATGCAAAAATTATGAATGCATATTTTTGTTGGCCAAAGTAGATCAAAAATTTGAAAAATGTTGAAAATTCAATTTTCCATGTTATCATGCAAAACAATGACAAGTTCTAGGTAAGGTCACTTCGATAGAAGACCCCCCTACACTTAAGCTAAACATTGTCCTCAATGTTTAAGAGCATGGAAGTATAAAAACTTCCCCTACACTTATGACAATGAATAGACTTTGCTTAACCCAAGTTAAGGAAAGGACAACTATTAGCGAAATCTTGTTGAAGCACAAGGTGTCAATGAAAAATCACTATAGTAACGAAGTGAACCGGATACAAGGGCCTCCTCCATAAGCTCCAAAGCATGAGATGAGTGAGCAACCCTACAAACAATCATGAAGACAAAAGAAGGTCTCCCCTACACTTATCTCCAAGTCTATACCTTTATTTCTAACCTACAACACTCTAAACCTAGTTATACGATGCTTGAGTTAATGAGTCTCTAGCTCGACTCGTCCCTCAATGAATTAATTCATGGGAAAAATGGGGACCTCTTGGACCATTTCAACGGAAATGTCCTCCCCAAAGTAATGTTTGACACGGTGACCATTCACTTTAAAATTTGGACCATCGGGTTGTGACAACTCAAGAGTTCCATATGGAAACACTTGAGCAATAGTGAATGGACCGGACCATCTCGACTTAATCTTGCCCGCAAAAAGCTTCAATCTTGAGTTAAAGAGGAGAACCGGCTCTCCAACTTTGAACTCACGATTCTTGATCTTAGCATCATGCAATTTCTTAGTCTTTTCCTTGTAAAGCAAAGAATTCTCATAGGCATTGGCTCTCAACTCATCCATCTCATTGAGTTGATCTTTCCTATGTGAACCAGCTTGGTTTAAATCAAAGTTAGCCCACTTGAGAGCCCAAGATGCCTTATGTTCTAACTCAAATGGGAGGTGGCACGCTTTTCCATAGACAAGCCTATAAGGAGTACAACCAATTGGTGTTTTAAAAGCCGTCCTAAACGCCCACAAAGCATCATCAAGTTTATCCGACCAAGAAGCTCGATCCTCTCCCACCGTTCTCTCTAAAATTCTCTTTAAACCACGATTTGTGACCTCGGTTTGACCATTTGTTTGAGGGTGATACGCGGTAGAAAGTCTATGATTCACTCCATATTTCTTCATAACTCTCGAGAATTGATCATTACAAAAATGCGTACCACGATCACTTATGATGGCCCGAGGTACACCAAATCTAGCAAACAATTGTTTCAAAAACTTTACAACCACTCTAGCATCATTGGTAGGTAAGGGTTTAGCCTCCACCCATTTGGACACATAATCCACCGCCACAAGTATATACTTGTTTCCCTTAGAGGATGGAAAAGGTCCCATGAAATCAATGCCCCATACATCAAATATCTCACACTCTTGGATAAAATTTTGTGGCATCTCATCACGTTGTGTAATTTTTCCTTGTCTTTGACAAACATCACAAAATTTCACCATTTCATGGGCATTTTTGTAAATGGAAGGCCAATAGTAACCCGAATCAAAGACTTTCTTGGCGGTGTAGTTAGGCCCAAAATGTCCACCCGTAGGTCCTTTATGACACGCCTCTAAGATCTTAAATGCCTCGGGCCCATCTACACACCGTCTAATGATTTGGTCCGCACATTGCCTAAAAAGATATGGATCATCCCAAAAGTAATACTTAACTTCCTTCAGAAACTTTTTCTTTTGTTGATAAGTAAGACCCTCAATAAGCACATTGCCCACAAGATAGTTTGCGATATCCGCAAACCAAGGTGTGGCATCCTCTTGGGAAGAGATAGACATGAGCTCCTCTAATGGAAAGGATTCATTGATTTCTTGGTGTGGGAAATCTCCTTGAAAAGGATGCTCATGTCTACTCAAATGATCCGCCGCTAAATTCTCGGCCCCTTTCTTATCACGAATCTATATCTTAAACTCTTGAAGCAACAAAACCCATCTCAAAAGCCTAGGCTTAGCATCTTGTTTTGTCATAAGATACTTGAGAGCGGAATGATCCGTATACACTATGGTTTTGGTAAGCACAAGATATGGTCTAAACTTCTCAAAAGCATATACTATAGCAAGCAACTCTTTTTCCGTGGTAGTGTAATGAAGTTGTGCACCGGTCATGGTTTTACTCGCATATTGTATAGGTTGAAAATGCTTATTAACTCTTTGTCCTAAGACGGCCCCCACCGCATAGTCACTAGCGTCACACAAAAGCTCAAAAGGTAATTCCCAATTTGGAGAAACCAAAACGGGAGCCTTAGTCAATTTTTCCTTAAGGGTCTCAAAAGAATCTAAACAATCTTGGTTAAAAATGAAAGGAGCCTCTTTCTCCAAGAGGTGAGTCATCGGTCTAGCTATCTTAGAAAAATCTTGTATAAAGCGCCTATAAAATCCCGCATGACCTAAGAAACTCCTCACACCTTTAACCGAGGTGGGTGGGGGAAGCTTAGCAATCACATCAATTTTAGCTCGATCAACTTCTAATCCCTTATTGGATATCTTGTGTCCTAAAACAATCCCCTCTTTCACCATAAAGTGACATTTCTCCCAATTAAGCACCAAACGTGTTTCCTCACAACGCTTAAGCATTCTCTCAAGATTGGTGAGACATGAGCTAAATGAGTTTCCAAATACGGAAAAGTCATCCATAAAAACCTCCATGGTTTGCTCTATCATGTCATGGAAAATCGCCATCATGCACCTTTGAAACGTCCCCGGTGCATTACATAAGCCAAAAGGCATCCTTTTGTAAGCAAATGTACCGTAGGGACAAGTGAATGTGGTCTTTTCTTGATCCTTAGGGTCAATTGGTATTTGGAAATAACCCGAAAAGCCATCAAGAAAACAATAGTACTCATTTCCCGCTAGGCGTTCAAGCATTTGATCCATAAAGGGAAGCGGGAAATGGTCTTTCCTAGTTGCCTCATTGAGTTTTCTATAATCAATGCAAACTCTCCAACCGGTCACAAGTCTTGTGGGAATAAGCTCATTGTTCTCATTAGGCACCACGGTGATTCCACCCTTCTTTGGAACACAATGAACCGGGCTAACCCATGGAGAGTCGGAAATGGGGTAAATCATACCCGCATCTAAGAGTTTAATCACTTCTTTCTTAATAACCTCATGGATTTTTGGGTTAACTCTCCTTTGGTTTTGAATGGCGGGTTTATAGTCATCCTCCATAAGGATTTTGTGTGTATAAAAATGTGGATCAATTCCTCTTATGTCGGATATTTTCCATGCTAAAGCTTTCTTATGTTTCTTAAGAACTTCAATAAGTTGCTCTTTCTCATCCTCTTTCAACTCTTTAGCAATGATCACCGGTAATTGGTCTTTTCCTTCTAAGAAAGCATATTCTAAGTGGGATGGAAGGTCCTTAAGTTCAATGGGAGGTGGACTCTCTATGGAAGGTTTAACTATAGAAGGTTCCTCAATGGTAATTTCTTGTAGAATAGGAGAAGGAATAGGGTCCTCATTGAGCAACTTTTGGATTGTAAGAATATCTTCTTCCCAATTAATGGGAGAATCATCATCACCAAGAAAGTTGGACTCAAATTCCTCCAAGAGGAAATCACTCTCTCCAAAAGGTGTTAAAGAGGGAGCAATTGAGGCCACGGTTTCAACATGGGGTATCTCATCACTAGCACTCTTACAAGCATCATGAAAGTGTTCATTACACACTTCATCTAGCACATCCACAATGTTAATAGTCTCACAAGGTCTAGACTCCTTAACCTCTTTCCTATCACAAACTTTCCTAAACTTAAACACCACTCTCTCATCTTCTACTCTCATAATTAATTCTCCTTCCGCCACATCTATCAAGGTACGACTCGTTCTCAAAAACGGTCTACCAACAATCAAAGGCACTCTAGGATCCATGTCATAATCAACCACTACAAAGTCGGCCGGAAAGGTAAACTTATCCACACCTACAAACACATCTTCTGCTATACCTACGGGGTGAGCTATGGTTCGGTTGGCTAGTTCAAGAGTCATCCTAGTGGGAGTGAGCTCGGGAAGAGATAGTTGTTTCCAAACCGATAAAGGCATGAGGTTTATGCTCGCCCCTAGATCCGCCAAAGCCATGCAATTTTCAACACCGGGAAAATTACAAGGTATCAAGAAGCGCCCCGGATCTCCAAGTTTTGTTGGTAAGGTTTTAAGTAACACCGCGGAACAATTTTCATTAAGGGATGTGTTGGGCAAATCAACCAATTTTTCTTTGTTTGAGAGCAAATCCTTGAACATCTTAGCAAACTTTGGCATATAAGCAAGAGCTTCCGCAAAGGATATATTGATGTTGAGTTGCTTGAACATCCTTAAGAAATTGGAGACTTGGATGTCATCCTTGTTCTTCAACTTGTCCTTTTTCAACCTTGAAGGATATGGAAGAGTAGGTTTTGGTGTAGGTGGAAGAGGTGTAGTAGTGGAAGATTTGTCTTTGTTAGCTTCTTCATTGGGAAGTGTGGAAGTTAAAGGAGAAGTATGAGGTGGTTGAGAAGGTGTGTTTGAGTGAATAGGAGCATTTTAAGGAGGCAAAGTAGAAGTAGAAGGCTTGTCACAAGTAGGAGCACAAGTGGGTTGAACAATAGTAGGTTTAGGAGGTGAAGGATCTTTTGTTGTTGTTCCACTCCTTGTTGTAATAGCATTGACATTGGCCCTAGGGTTTGTTTGTGTGTTGGAAGGTAAAGCCCCTTGTGGTCTTTGATTTATTGCCACTAAAACCCTATTGATTTGGTCATCCAATGTACGTTTCATTTGGTCATTCATTCTCTTCTCAATTTCACGCATTTTCTTGTCAACATACTCTTGACTCTCTTGCATCCCATATCCTTGATTTTGAAATTGAGGGTAAGCTTGATTTAGAATTGGAGCATATGCTTGATTGGGAATAAATGGAAGTGGTTGATTAAATCCTTGTTGTGGTGGATAAAAGGTATTTCCTTGATGTTGAACATTTTTGGGTGCCTTGTAGTTATTTCCTTGGTAAGGTGGTCTTTGCCCTTGATTCCTTGGTAAAATTTGAGGAGGATTTTGTTGAATTTGGGTGGGTGGTTGGGGTGGGAATCCGGGTGGAGTAAGGTAGTTTTGGGATTTGTAAGAAAGGTTATTTGGATTGATATTAGGCTTGAAGTGTTCACGATGTTTCTCTTGGTAAGCATAGCATTCCCCTTGATACCCTTGCACCTTATCACATTGTTCATAAGAATGGGGACCTCCACAAGTAACACAAGAAATGGCAATGGCATTCACATTATTTGAAGAATTGTTCAATGAAACGGTCTTAAAGGCTTGAACTATCTCGTGAGTCATTTCTTGTTGTCCTTGTTTGACTTGTTGAAGGATCTCTTTAAGAAGTTGGTTGTCACAAGGAGTTTGAGAATTGTTTTGGATAACATGAACCTTTTCTTCAAATGGATTGTTTGTTTGAACCATTGCTTTAGTCTCAATGATGTCCAAAGCCTCTTGATATGTTTTAAGAAGAATATTCCCTCCCGCGGAAGCATTGAGTGAATCTTGGTGGTGAGATTTAAGGCCATCATAGAAGAGGTTGATTTGGTGAACTTGATCCAATCCATGATTAGGGCATCGCCTCAATAACTCACTATACTCTTCCCAAGCATCACTAAAGGATTGACTAGGTTTTTGTTGAAAGCCCATAATTAAAGTCCTCAAAGCCATAGTCTTATGTGGAGGAAAGAACTTGTTCAAAAACTTAGTGGTGAAACCATCCCATGTGGTGATACTATCGGGTGGTTGGGTGTCTAACCAATGCTTAGCGGTTCCCTCTAAAGAAAATGACACTAACATCAACCTAATCACCTCATGTGGAACCCCATTATGCTTAATGGTATTGCAAAGAGAAAGGAATCTCTTAAGGTGAGCATGAGGATCCTCATTCTTGTTACCAAAGAAAGGTGATTGTGAAACCATATTGATCATAGATGTATGTAGCTCAAATGTGTTTGCGGGAAAGTCGGGAATCTTAATAGCACTAGAATATCCATGAATGTTGGTTTGCATACGTTCATACAAAGAGTGATTATCAATAGCCATGGCTTCTTGTGGTGGAGTCAAAGCACGATTCTCGTGATCGGCTTGGTGGACGATGGTGGTCTTACTCTTTCTCTTTTTCTTCCTTTTCGGAGGAAGAGGTTGTACACCAATCGGTATTTGTGCACGCCCGCGAGTGAGCATGCAACTCAATACGAGGAATGAGAGAGAAGCTCTCGTGTGACTTTGAAGAGAAATGGATTATCCTCTTCGAGTTTCAATATTAAATATCCACAAGAAAATAACACTATACGTGTGTACTACTTGGGTGCAAGACCCTCAATGAAGCCTTCCTTCTTAGAATACTTACAAGTGAACGGGGGGTTAGGTGGCGTGAAGCACTTAAGTACCTATTGACCCTTAGATGGCATTTTATAGCACATCGCCTTTCTATTCACTTAAATGTTCGTATTCTTCGAATTGTTGCTTATTGAGAGTATTTATCTATTCTTGCTTTATTTTGTTTGATCGATACACGTGTCAAGGACCGGAACGCCCCTCAACACGGTGTATTGCCTCGGCAATACTTATGGAGAATATGTAGATTGGTTGTTCTTATACGTATACGTATTTACTTATAATAATATATGGAAAATATTTTTGTATTTATGAGTTTTTTAAGGGAAAATATTATATGTACATAAAAACTGAGAGAATCCAATAATATATATTTTTGGTTGCAATCTCTTAGGAAAAAGATTGCTTTTTGGATTTTTTATTTTTTTGGTCAATTCTTTAGGAAAAGAATTGTTTTGTTAATTTTTTAGTTTTTAGATATTTTTATATTTTTGATTTTATATTTGTTTTTGATTTATGATACGTAAAAATAACGTTCACAAAGTGAACGGATCCCAAAAGCCAATGAAAACCGTCAATCGATAGTCTCTCGTGTAGTCAAAGAACCGGCAGCGGCGCCATTTGAAATTGTGTATAATGCAGTTCGTTTTTTCTCAGTTCTTGCTAATGGAAAGTCCAACCAATATCGGGTTTTTAACTGTTTTTGGTTGTTAAACTTGTTTGGATATTCTATTTGCTAATTCAACAAAGTCTTGCAAAAAGGAAAAATATTACCTACTTATATGTAAAACATCTTGCAAATACCAAGTTTTTATTCAAGTAAAATTCAAAATGTAAAATATGAAACTTAAAGGACTGAAAATGTAAATTCTAAGAAAGATAAATGCTTGAAATGTAAATTCTAACAAGTCTAGGGACTAAAAGTGTAAATCAGTTAACTAAAAGGATCAAATATGCAAAACTTATAACCAACTAGCCAAAATGTAACAAACTTAACAACTTGCTAACTGAAATTAACAACTTCCAAAATTACAAGGACTTACAAATTGCAAACCCTAAAAACATTGAAGTTTAGCCAAGTTTAGAAGCTGTTTAAAACAAGAGGGACTAGATTGCAAATTCTAAAACTATTTAAGCCAAAAACGGGTTTAGCATGAAAATAAGCTCGTTTGAGCTTATTAATGAACCAAATTCAATGAGACAAGTTGCAAAACGTTTTAAATCCCAAATAAGCTACGTGTGTAAAAGAATTTTGGCTAAAGTTGTAAAATAAGCAAATGAGAACTTATCAATAAGCCCAAAATAAGCTACAGCAAAAACTAGACAATCACAACTTGATTTTCTTGATGAAACTGATTAAACTACTCAAGAGATGAATGGGAAATCAAACTAGAACAAATTTCATCCAGAAATAAGCTAGAAAAATGGATTAAGCTGAAAAGAGCTTATCGTTGACCAAGCGTTGACCAACTTTTTTTTTTCAAAAAGCTGAAACTTTCAAAAATCAAGTAACTCTATATTCTAAGTGGATTTGTGAAGAAAAATGGCCATGTTTATGAAAAGGATCAAGAGATACAAATTTTCAGTTTCAATTTACAAAAACTTTACTCAACTTTGCTTATCTGAATTATGCTTATTCCTATTTGCTTATTGAAAACTGTAAAGAATGCTCTTAGAATCTGAATCTATATGATATTAGCTACAACTGAGAACAAATTTGGTACAATTTCATCAAGTCATTAATGAATTCTAGCCAAATGAAAATGACAAGTTCTAAATGGCAAATCTGCATAAGAATGACCCAAACCTTTTTATTGCCATTTGCCTGTTTGACTCTCAAATTGACTTGTAAATGACTTAAAACACTTTATTACCACCTATTGACTGCAAATGAACTTTAAAACACCAGGACTCAATTCTTGAAAACTCTTTATAAGCTAATCCCAAACACTCCTTTAACTGATTAATATGAAAATTTATGAAGACTATTTAAGCACTAATTAAAGCTGAAAGAAAACCTTTAACAAACCAAGTTTATATATCAAAAAGAGATGTGTAAAAGCTAAATGCACTCAATTATTACTACTAGAACTCAAGTAAATCAGCAAGGCTAAAAAGTGACTGAATAAGGCTAAAAGCTAGAACTAAATCCAAATCTAAGAACAAGTAAACAAAATCAAACTACAAGCAATCAAAAATCAAGCAATTAGCAAAACTAAACAACTTTTATCATACAAACATCAAGATTACACTATGAAAAATAGCATGCATTAGACAAATTCAGTGGAACACAAAATAAGAACTTAAAAACCTTTTGAAGTAAACCTTTGGGAAGAAGAGGAGTGCTGAACTCACTTACCCTAGTGATAACCACCACCTTATCACTAGTTCAGCTAATCAATCATCAAAACAGCCATCAATCAACAGAAATCATCAAAATGCTTGAAAACTTCAATGAAACTAGGTTCTGAACTGGAATCACAACAAAATGCTCTCAAACTTCTTCAAGGTCAGTTATGATCAATCAATGATCATAACAAACACAATGCAGCAACACAAGTATCCAATAGCAGCAAGTAATGAACAGTAGAATGAAGAACAGATTTGGCGGGAAATGAGAAATTTGAATTTTATTCCATGAAAGTTGTTACAAAGCTGTTAGAAAGCTGCTAACTAACTAACTAACTCAAGAGTTTGTCAGACTCTTGAGTAGTTAGGGTAAAGAAGAAGGAAAAATGAAAGGAAATTTAGAAGTGTGTGTTTTTACAAAACTAAGCTACTCCTACAAATGAAGTCCTATCCATCTATTTATAGACTTGAGGAAGATGGTTGTTGGGGTTGGTGACATGTCAGGACCAATCCCAGCTCTCCACGTGGACTAATTCTGTTAAAGTGATTTCCAGGTATGAACAATGATTTGGGGTTTCTTGATTGAATGGATGAAATGTTAATTGAGGATAACCATTGAATTCGTCTCTCAAAATTGAGCAACTTTGATGTTTATACTTCTTCATGAAATTGTTTCTAGCTCAAAAACGATCCTGGGAAAAATTTTCCTTCTTGAAGATGCCACGTGTCAACATGTGAATGGCTGAATAAGTGTCACACGGATCATACTGTTGAGATTTCTTCATTTAATGTGGCGGCTGAGTGGGAATTTATTACTTATGAGTTGGCAATCCGTGTGCCTCTCATCCTTTCTTCTTATTGGCTCTCAACTTGTACACATGGATTAAACTTGTGTAACTTTCCAATAATGGCAGTTTCAACCCTTGTACTTTGGCAGATTGCATTAAAAGCTTATAACTTTATTTCTTTGACACTTTAAGTCCCCCAAACTTCATCTTTGAGCAGAATTGACCCTTTGACTTTGTTGACTTGATAGTTGACCAATTTTGACTTTGATCTTGACTTTTTACAATATTTGCACTTTAGTCCTTCAACTTTGGCAGTTTGTCAAGATAGGTCCTTGTACTTCAAAGTCTTGTCACTTTTGATCCTTCTTTGTCTTTTTCATCCATTTGAGCTTGATTTTTTTTGTTTTCTTGAAAATGTATCCTTTTACCTACACAAGTGTACACAAACACAAACATACCACATAACACTGTTTTTGCAAGATAAATTGGTATTTTGCTTCATGTTTTAGGGTTATTTGTTGACAAAAGGATATGAGTTTAAGCTCATATCAAGGCTTTCGCCTTCAAAATCATTATACGAACCATTGTCGTTAAAAACATCATACAATACGTTTTATAACGTTGTAGAGATTAAATAAAAACCGTTATATGAATATGGTTATATTTAACCAAAACACGAACATAATATCAATGATAAGACCCTGTATTGCTAGTCAGGAAATATATCGTAATTCAATGCTTAAAGCAGTATTTCGTTAATTGGATTATTATAAGCCGCATGACATTGTTACCTTACTACAACAAACAACGGGTAGCTATCCCGAAACTCAATTTGCCCATCTAAATTAGCGTGTCATCACAATAATCATGCTTGTGTAAATCTTCTCATACATAAATTCGCTTACCAATCAATGTGGCATGACGGTGATCAACCGTCAAGGCGCGAACTGGGGTGATCGTCCCCAAATAGTACTATTATATGCATAAGCGTCTACCAAATCCCGGTAGTTCACAATTCATGCTAATGGTACTTTTAATGACATAACCTAACTTTAATAATCCATTTAAATTCATCTATCGGGTCATTTAATCATTCATCAGGTCATACAATCATTCGGGTCCAAATCAATAAACAAACAATCGGGACAACTAGTGTCCTATTTCATAAAAACTAACATGTTATCTCCCTCGCGGGTTTATAAAACATTCCAAAAAAACATATAAAAGAGTGCGAGGCTATGAACTCACGTTGATGTGGGAAGGCGGGTTATCGGCAATTCGGATGTACGGTACGTGCTTCAATCACAGAAACCTAGACAAATAATACTCGTCTTAGACTCTTGTCCAATGACTTTATAAAAATAACAATTATGTATACATATGATGATTTTATATATATGATGATCAAGTGGGTTTATGTATTCTCATTTACTCATTTTAGTTATGTATTGGTAACTTTTATACTAGTTTACTAGTTTTACTTATTTACATGTTTTAGGTCCAATAAGCCTATTATAAGTCCATTAACTTGTATTAATCCATTTTATACTTGTATTATCAGTATTTATACTTTACATGTTATGCCCAAATGGGTTAATCCCAATAAATAATTGATAAGTGTTTAACTTATTTAGTTAAATTATTAGTCCAATATGCTAACTTAGCTCGTTATTGTCCGTATGTCATATAGTTCGGGTTTTATCGGTTTTTACTTGTATTAGGTACTTATATATATCAGTATATGACTTTTAAAAACTTCACATTAGACGGTTTTGATCGTCTAAGTTTTAATTGGCGAAAAACGTTAATTTTACGGCAATAGCCGAAAAAGTCGTAAAATCATGTTTATAGTTTTTATAACTTATAAATCTTATTCAACTACCATTTTAAAAAAGAGTCCATTTATTTAACCTTATACATATCTATATAAATGAAATTTATAAGTTAGTGGATTTTAATTCACATTTTATACTATATTATTTTGAGTGCTTATATAATACTATTAAACATTAATTATTCAAAATCTGATTTTTAGTTTCATGTTCACCAAAATAGCCATATCTAGAGTTCTATATGGAGATAGATGCCCAAATTTTTATGGCATAAACTAAATGATATGTGATCCATTTAACTCTCCTATGGCTAGTATTGAATCAGCCTCTAAGTATTTTATAAAATTCGTCCAAAACAGTGTACTCAGATTTGCACTCTAAACTTGTTTTGATCATATCTCACTCATTTTTATGATTCCATTGCATGGCCAACTCTCACATGTGTACAAGACTCATAGCTTACTGTATATTAATTTACCTATACCATTTTATCAGTTCATCATATGGTTATTTACTGTTTTTATACAGCCTACTAAATTAAGCAAGATTAACCACTTTTTACATATAGTTTTCCATCTTTTTAACCATGTTTATCAACACCAAATCCCCACACAATATTTTTAATCGTCATTCATCATCATATACATATACATAAGTAAAAGAAAATACAATATTACATAATCAAAATAACAAGAAGGATAGGAAGAATGATCCTTATACCATCATAGTGATGAAAATGTGAGGTTGATGAACAAGGCTTGGATTTCGATGGCAAGACTTGTGATATACAAATATCAACTTCAAGATCACCTATCTTCATGAACATCTTGTGGAAAATCAGCCCTTGACTCCTTTGAAAACTTCTTTCTAGATGTTAAAATCACCACCAATCTATAGAGCTTTAAAAGGGCTTCATCATATGTGTGAATAACACATGATTTCATGGTTAAAATTGATCAAATAAGAGTGTTTATTGATGAATATGGGACGAATTTTGGGAAGGAAAGAGAGAAAGTTGTGGTGGTTTGCATGGATGGAAATGAGAAATGGTTTAAGGCTTGGATAGTTTTGTGTAAGTAGCTAGGACAAGTGTCCTAGCTTACTTAGTAAGCTTTGATATGTTGTTAGCTTAATATGGCCGGTTATAGTGGGGTGGGACAAGTGTCCCACTTGTCTCATCCCCATTTAATTACGGGTACTCCTCGATTCTAGTTTCCTCGATTTGCGTGCCCTCAGGTCGTTTTACGAAAAACGTTTTTATAAATTATGAATCAACGGCACAAAACAAATCTAATAAAAATTGTCTCATCAAAAACGGAGTTCGAAAACGTAAATACGTAATCCTAAGGTTTCCGGTTTAGTCGTAAAGGACGTTAAATTATAATCGTAAGTCCTCATCTCTTCTCGTAAATTTGTGAGTTTATGAACTAACACAAAATTAAAAACTCCAAAATAATATTCACGGATAAATTTATTTCCTGAAATGTCGGACTGTCACCAAAGACGGTGTATGTAAACGTAAGCACGTAACGTAGAATCCTCCGGTTTAGACGTAGTCGATGCTACTTCAAGACGTAAATCCAAATTTCTTCCCAAAAATAAGTGAGTTCATAATATAACATTAAAATAATGTTTTTAAATAATATCCGAGAATAAAATATCACCATAAATTGACGGATTGTCACAGCATTTACCCCTAAACAGGATCTTTGTCCTCAAAGATCATCTTACTACTCGCTTCTTATAGAGTTAAAGCCATGTTGGTATTTCCTCCACATTCGGTCTTTTCTCACAAGTGTAATCCATTACAATACGCGAGCTTCATCAAACAAAACTACGGGAATAAGATCAGACTTATTGTTGACTTACTTTCTCTATCCATGATGTTCACGGGTTTTTGATGAATGCAACCTTTCGCCGATCGAAACTTCGTTAAGGAATAGTCAGATTTTCACTTGATAGACATGCTATCAAGTTCGGTATACGAAACATAATTCACGCAGCTCTTGAAGTCCTAGGGTAGATCCAACTTATATGCCTTTCAAACCAATCTTTTACATCATCTCTGTGGCCCCATACAACGGGGAATTATATCCCATGATCTTTCAGATCATCCATTCGTCTTTCTATGGTGAAATTTTTTGGCATAACTTCGCTACCCATTCGGCACTTCAAGATCTACATTTCATATTTACATAACCTCCTGCCCACTACCGCCAGTCAATAATCAGATCCTAATTTCAACAATCATTTCAGGTCTCGCGGGTCGAGTATTTTGTAAGGTTAGGTTCGCCATCATAGGAAACCTTAAACCTGAAAGACATGTTCAACTCGCAATGGGTGTATGTCGGGTGTCTTCATCCCAACTCCTTCTTACAGATGATCTTAGTATATATCCTCACAAGATTCGATCTCGATCCTAACACGATAATTATCAATGATAATCTTTCCAAAGGAAAACGATTATACAGTTTATTACCAAAGGTCAATCATTCAAACATAGAACAACACTTATAGTATTTTGTATCGTTACTTTACCTCGTCCCTTCGATTGGGATGGTACACAATACTCTCATCAAGATTCGTTCTCAATGACTTCTGAGCAAATCTCAAGAAATTCGATGCGAAGCGAGGATCTTGTTAGAGATGATCGATACAGGCACACCATGTTTACACAACTCCTTTAAATATAAAAGAGTCAATTTCTTCATCAAGAATCTATCATTAACAGGAATGATATTAGCAGATTTGGTCAGTCTATCGACAATGACCCAAATTGAATCAAATTCAGATGATGACCTTTGCAATAGTTAGACGTCTACTAATGTATGTGGCGATGTCTGCCTTCATAATTTTGCCATCAGTACAACTTCTTCAGATAAAGATACACTAAATCAGAAATGACAGGAATAGAATACTTATACTTATTAGATTCCAACATAACTATATTTCAAAATCTCTATTTTTAGGCAACCTCAAGTGTCCCTTTATACATTTAACGCCATCGGCTTCTCAATTCTAATGGTTCACATTAACCGTGAAACCCCTTTTTATTATCTATATTATCTTTCTTACAAACATTAGTTATTTTTAAATTATTCGGCAATTTATTTTGCACATTCATTATTAAGGAACATGTCCTAATTGGTTCTTTATCTTTTCCACATAATGTGTCAGTAATTACGTTCACCTTTCCTGATGAAATTATCATAACCAAAATCACTCAGAAATTCTTTCTTCATATTTTCTAAGTTTTAGTTTCGTCTCAACTATCATTTTTATCAGTTTTGCTTGATCTGATGTTTTAAAGCGTCGATAATTATTACACGTAATTAAATAATAAAGATTTAATTTTATGAAACGTAACCGTAAAAAATTTAAATTTTCTCAGTTTGTCTAATTATAGAAAAATGTTCAAAATAAATTTTATTTAATTAATACGATTTTTGTTGATTTATCGAAAATAATTATTAAGATTCGTAAATGTTCGAAAAATATTTGGTTATACTTTGGTCAAAATTTTCTTAGTTGAAAAGCAAAAAGTGTCGTTTCAAATTTCTAGCAATGGTTTATATGGTTTTCCTCAATCCTTCTTAAGTTGTCTAGAAGTATACACAAACACTTACCCCTAAACAGGAGTTTAGTTAAATGATTTGTGTATAAGAATAATCCCTTAAAAATCCTTTGTTAAAACATTTGTCAAAACATATTTCCACTTTCTTTTTGGTAAAACCCAAAGTCTCAAATGGCTCAAATTTTTAAAGAGTCAATATATTCCATTATCTATTAATCACACGGTCAATTAATATAAAGGATTAAGTCTTAAATCACATATTAATTATTCAAGGTACAGGTTTTCATTGTTCGGCCAATTCAGGGCAATCTATAAATAATTATTAACTCATTCTTATTCTTATAAACAAACAGATGGTTCTTAGTGATCACAAGCATGAATTTATCAAATTACAGCCTACACACGTGATTCACCAAATTTATGGATAATACATGTGTATTGGTCAATCCAAACGACACAACATGAAACTCATAATGTTCATTACAAGTACCGGATGTAGTGATTGGAATAGATAATCTTTTTCGCGGATGCGAAATTGATGATAACCATTTCGTGGATCAAATCTTCGAATATACGCTAGAACCTTGTAAATGATCGAACAATCTATCATCTTGGGTAGTGGATATAGATTTTTATCGTCAAGTTACTTAGTTCACGGTAATCAGTAAATAAAAGTAATAATAACACCATAGCTCTTCATGATGACGAGCTTGGTAGAATAAAATCTTTCTCCGACAACTCTCTCAGTTGTACGGTAATTCTTTTAATTCAGATGGTGCTGACGTACAGTGCACAAGCCACATGTGCAGCACCGGGAATATAATCAATACCAATTTCAACTTGCCTTAATGGCGAAAGTCTAGGTAATTCACCAACAAATATCTCCTAAAGTTTCAGATAACAGAAACATCTTTTAATAAGTTTTCTTTAAGTTCTTTCTAGATTACAAGATCTATGACTAGTTTATAACCATTCATGGTATAATTTTAAGTCTAAATGCAGGATATGGTCATCCATCAAGAATTATTTAGATCACTTTTGGATAATCACCATCTTATCATTTAGGGGAATTATACTCGGGTTCCCATCAATTAAGACAATGTCGTCATGTCATAATCAATCAATCTATTCTACTGGCACTATCAACTTTCCAGTTTCATTGTCGTTGATAAGATGTGAACTTCTCAAAAGACTAATAATAACTCATAATCCTTCACAAATTCAAGGATATATGGAGACACAACTACCATTAAAAGAGTAAGGTCAACGCATAATCTACGCGAGAGAATTTCAAATCAGATACAGATGAAAACATTAACGAATATGAATATATCCCATGTTTTCATAATTTGAGTACGCATTTGAAAGCTCCTCGGATCGTTACCCAGGTCATTCAAATAAAATCGAATCAAAAGAAATGATAGGAACGTCGATACATCCAGTCGGGTATCAACACTCGGTAATCAGATACTTTTCCTAAGAATCTCGCCACGGGAGAATTGGACAAGAAAGAATTGTCAATTGTCAAATAAGACAATTTTCACAGATGAGTAAATTCCACTCAGAAGAATAGATGCTACAGGCACATATGTAGGTGTCCCTAACACTATGTCCCTATTTTTCACTTCTTGCAGATCTCATAAAATTAAATATTTAACAATCTTAAAAAATGTAGTGTTTATTAATCAGTTTTATGGTGACTACTAATCAGTCTTGCATGGTCCATTCCAAATTGTATGTAGGCGCGCAACTATATACAATTTCAAGATTAACGATGCAATACTCACTTCGTCAAAATTTTATCATCATGTTTATAATAAAAACATTTTCATGCTTAATTCTTAAATAAAAATCAAGAATAAATTTACAAAGATTTTCTTTGTTATGAAAACAATTAAATTTTCCAAGGTGTTTTATAAACAACCTCATTTCGTTAACAATCACTTATAAATCTTACTTTGAATAATCCTTATAGTGATGAAAATTCAATTTTTCTCAAGGGATACTGTTTTATCTTATAAAAACAATGAGTGATCTGCAGAAGAGTGATGAAAGCTTGTTCACCAAGAACTAACTACAATATGATAGGAAATGAGCTTTAGCCAAATAATCATGAGGTTCATGACCTCGATGGCACTCAGGAAGAATAATTCACAACGTAACTCAAATCGAGATGAGTACTTGTTCAATGGTTGCATCACTAATGCGAATATTAGAAAGAAGCAAGAAAAGATGGATAACATCGATACATGTAGGATTTAGCAATCAAAGGTAGTCTTTTCATTAATCACAAACAAGTCAAAATTGTACCGTAACACATTACGTGTTCACTATGTCATACAATTCCAAGAACTCATCCTACCAACTGATGTCTCAGTTAAGTTAGGGATTTTTAAAAGATAACACAATGAATACTAATCTACAAGAGTCATTAGGTGTTCCACATGTCCCAGAAGATCCATCGGTCTCAATTCAGAAGAAGATTTCTTCAATTTATTTCTTGGACACTGGGCATCCTCATCATTGGACAATGGCCTAGGAACAACCCTTAACACAAACCTACAATCAATTAAAACCTTATAATTCAATCACAGGACTTAACGACTTCCTCTTAACAATCTCATATTCCATACAAGTTAAATTTTACTTTATTCAAGTTTCAACCAAATCATACTCAATTCGATATCCTACCTCATTTTCTAGTACTTTCAACCTTATTCAAACACCTTAAAAGGGAAATAAAAGCTCGATATGATCAACACTTAATTTCCAATCCTATAGCTCTTTCAACAATAGTTATCAAATAAGTCACTAGTATGAAATGACTTACACATTCAATTAGACTTCTCGGAAAGGTACTTGTGGCATGAGGCTTTTGGGTAATGGTTCCAATGACAGCCTCAAGTGCAACATTCACCCTTTCGATTTCAATTTAAGAATTGGATGACAACGAGTCAGATGAAATCTTTCTAGGTGGTAACGTTTTGTCAAACTCCACTTTATAAGAAAAGATCGTCATAACATCGATATCAGTTTTAGTCTTGCCAATTCTTCTTCAATATCACCATCAACTATTATCAACATTCCTACGAATATCAACCATTTCGTTGGGATCATAAACATCCACAACTTAGTTTAGATCTGGAATAGCTAGAATTCCTATAAGAATAGCTTCGATTAATTTACTAGGGGATTTAGGGTTCCTTGTGACAATCTACGTCGTATAAATACCTCGTATAAATATCAAAATAATCATCAAACAATCATGTAATAAAATTACATCATATATATAATCCAAGTTATATATATATATATATATATATATATATATATATATATTAAAATAACACTTCTCAGTCTGGCCTTGTCGGTAACTCGGGAATTCTTCGGCACCGTTATAGTCAAAAGATTTTTAGACATTTTGTGAAAAATGTTTATAGTTAAAAGATTTTGAAATGTTTTATTCAAAACCTTGGTTTTGAAAATCTTTCGTTCTCTATAACGAGAGCTCTGATACCAAACTGTAGCACCCCCAAATTTATACAACTCAATACAGCGGAAGACTCGTTGGTGTTACGGGATAGCACATTATTCACATCATAGACAACACTTAAAAATCGCGTCATTTAATAATAAAGCATTTCCATTCATAAATAACAAATTTTACATAGGTCCCAAGTCATTGTATTTCATACAAGTTTTACAAAGCATTTGAATGGAAATTATTGTTTAATTGCGGGCCATGAATTCTTGTTGTCTTCCCGAGAATTACCTTCAAGTACCTGAGATAAAACATGCTAAAAGAAAAGGTCAGCGATAACGCCGAGTGAATTCATAGAGTTTAATAAAATCCATCAATATAACATCGGTATAAAATTATTACCAAAAATCATTTTGTACAAATCATTTTAACAGGCCATAAAATAGCCAAAGTCATTTTATACAAATCTTTATCAAAATCATAATATAGGCTTTCGCCTTCAAAATCATTATACGAACCATTGTCGTTAAAAACATCATACAATACGTTTTATAACGTTGAAGAGATTAAATAAAAACCGTTATATGAATATGGTTATATTTAACCAAAACACGAACATAATATCAATGATAAGACCCTGTATTGCTAGTCAGGCAATATATCGTAATTCAATGCTTAAAGCAGTATTTCGTTAATTGGATTATTATAAGCCGCATGACATTGTTACCTTACTACAACAAACAACAGGTAGCTATCCCGAAACTCAATTTGCCCATCTAAATTAGCGTGTTGTCACAATAATCACGCTTGTGTAAATCTTCTCATACATAAATTCGCTTACCAATCAATGTGGCATGACGGGGATCAACCGTCAAGGCGCGAACTGGGGTGATCGTCCCCAAATAGTACTATTATATGCATAAGCGTCTACCAAATCCCGGTAGTTCACAATTCATGCTAATGGGACTTTTAGTGACATAACCTAACTTCAATATTCCATTTCAATTCATCTATCAGGTCATTTAATCATTCATCGGGTCATACAATCATTCGGGTCCAAATCAATAAACAAACAATCGGGACAACTAGTGTCCTATTTCATAAAAACTAACATGTTATCTCCCTCGCGGGTTTATAAAACATTCCATAAAAACATTTAAAAGAGTGCGGGGCTATGAACTCACGTTGATGTGGGAAGGCGGGTTATCGGTAATTCGGATGTACGGTACGTGCTTCAATCACAGAAACCTAGACAAATAATACTCGTCTTAGACTCTTGTCCAATGACTTTATAAAAATAACAATTATGTATACATATGATGATTTTATATATATGATGATCAAGTGGGTTTATGTATTCTCATTTACTCATTTTAGTTATGTATTGGTAACTTTTATACTAGTTTACTAGTTTTACTTATTTACATGTTTTAGGTCCAATAAGCCTATTATAAGTCCATTAACTTGTATTAATCCATTTTATACTTGTATTATCAGTATTTATACTTTACATGTTAGGCCCAAATGGGTTAATCCCAATAAGTAATTTTGATAAGTGTTTAACTTATTTAGTTAAATTATTAGTCCAATATGCTAACTTAGCTCGTTATTGTCCGTATGTCATATAGTTCGGGTTTTATCGGTTTTTACTTGTATTAGGTACTTATATATATATCAGTATATGACTTTTAAAAACTTCACATTAGACGGTTTTGATCGTCTAAGTTTTAATTGGCGAAAAACGTTAATTTTACGGTAATAGCCGAAAAAGTCGTAAAATCATGTTTATAGTTTTTATAACTTATAAATCTTATTCAACTACCATTTTTATAAAGAGTCCATTTATTTAACCTTATACATATCTATATAAATGAAATTTATAAGTTAGTGGGTTTTAATTCACATTTTATACTATATTAGTTTGAGTGCTTATATAATACTATTAAACATTAATTCTTCAAAATCTGATTTTTAGTTTCATGTTCACCAAAATAGCCATATCTAGAGTTCTATATGGAGATAGAAGCCCAAATTTTTATGGCATAAACTAAATGATATGTGCTCCATTTAAATCTCCTATGGCTACTGTTGAATCAGCCTCTAAGTGTTTTATAAAATTCGTCCAAAACAGTGTACTCAGATTTGCACTCTAAACTTGTTTTGATCATATCTCACTCATTTTTATGAATCCATTGCATGGCCAACTCTCACATGTGTACAAGACTCATAGATTAATGTATATTAATTTATCTATACCATTTTATCAGTTCATCATATGGTTATTTACTGTTTTTATACAGCCTACTAAATTAAGCAAGATTAACCACTTTTTACATATAGTTTTCTATCTTTTTAACCATGTTTATCAACACCAAATCCCCACACAATATTTTTAATCGTCATTCATCATCATATACATATACATAAGTAAAAGAAAATACAAGATTACATAATCAAAATAACAAGAAGGATAGGAAGAATGATCCTTATACCATCATATTGATGAAAATGTGAGGTTGATGAACAAGGCTTGGATTTCGATGGCAAGACTTGTGATATACAAATATCAACTTCAAGATCACCTATCTTCATGAACATCTTGTGGAAAATCAGCCCTTGACTCCTTTGAAAACTTCTTTCAAGATGTTAAAATCACCACCAATCTATAGAGCTTTAAAAGGGCTTCATCATATGTGTGAATAACACATGATTTCATGGTTAAAATTGATCAAATGAGAGTGTTTATTGATGAATAAGGGACGAATTTTGGGAAGGAAAGAGAGAAAGTTGTGGTGGTTTGCATGGATGGAAATGAGAAATGGTTTAAGGCTTGGATAGTTTTGTGTAAGTAGCTAGGACAAGTGTCCTAGCTTACTTAGTAAGCTTTGATATGTTGTTAGCTTAATATGTCCGGTTATAGTGGGGTGGGACAAGTGTCCCACTTGTCTCATCCCCATTTAATTACGGGTACTCCTCGATTCTAGTTTCCTCGATTTGCGTGCCCTCAGGTCGTTTTGCGAAAAACATTTTTATAAATTATGAATCAACGGCACAAAAAAAATCTAATAAAAATTGTCTCACCAAAAACGGAGTTCGAAAACGTAAATACGTAATCCTAAGGTTTCCGGTTTAGTCGTAAAGGACGTTAAATTATAATCGTAAGTCCTAATCTCTTCTCGTAAATTTGTGAGTTTATGAACTAACACAAAATTAAAAACTCCAAAATAATATTCACGGATAAATTTATTTCCTGAAATGTCGGACTGTCACCAAAGACGGTGTATGTAAACGTAAGCACATAACGTAGAATCCTCCGGTTTAGACGTAGTCGATGCTACTTCAAGACGTAAATCCAAATTTCTTCCCAAAAATAAGTGAGTTCATAATATAACATTAAAATAATGTTTTTAAATAATATCTGAGAATAAAATATCACCATAAATTGACGGATTGTCACAATACTTGTCTTAGACTCTTGTCCAATGACTTTATAAAAATAATGGCTATGTATATATATGATGATATTATAAGTATGATGATGATCAAATGGGTTTTTATATCTTCATTCAACATTATAGTGTTATGTTAGTCACAATTTTGAATAGTTACACTAGTTTCAATCCAATTTCATATTAAGGCCCAATAAGCCCATTAAAACCCCATTAAGAGTTCAAATCTTTATATTATTCCATTTATATTATTAATATCAGGCATTTACTCATATGTTGGGCCTAAGTGGGTTAAGCCCAATGAGTAAGTCCATTAGTGTTTATCCAAACTAATTGGGTTAATAGTACAATAAGGCTACTTTGGCCCGTTAATGTCCATAAGTCATAAAGCTCGGGTTTTATCAGTTTTTGTGACAACCCTGGTTTTGAGGTTCGTCACTTAGATTTATTTTGTGCTAGTTACGTGTCTTTACGTGTTTATGTGCTTATTGGTGTGTATAGATTGTGGTTTGGTTATCGTTTCTGGTACGGGGTACCTTGTGAGTGAAACGATGTGTGATGATTTCATGTTCATGAGTTCACTTGGTAGTGACTATGAAGTGAGATGGTGTTATTTAGTGGTTTTACGTATACGTATATGTATTATAGAAAATCGTATTTTTTTACGATTTACGGTTTAGCATTTGGAGGTCTCGGATGAGGTAATTAGTCATATGGATATTTTTCAGAATGGTTTTAAGTCATTTAGGACTTAGTTATAAAGTTTATTTCAAAATTTGAGATTTTTTTTAAAAGTGTATATTTTACGTCTTTTACGGTAAAACGCGTAAATTTGACTAGTTTTACGGTTTTGGAAGCTTTAGGAGCTGAAATAAATTAAGGTAAATTAAGGTATTGTTAATAACATAATATTAAATAACAAAAATAAAAATAAAACGAAATTAGGGGTGTTTGGGCCGGTTTAGACGCACCAAAGAAAAGAAAAAGGGGAAAAAAGGGAAAAAGGGAACCGGGCTTTTGTATATGGGCCAAGGACTTGTTAGGAAAGTATATAAAGCCTTATTTTTATCAAAACACTCCATAAAATCCCTGGAGATCAAGTATGGGTCGACATCTATGGAGAAATTTAGGGTTCTTCATTAATTTTTCTTCTTTCAAAAATTCTAAGGTAAAATCTTCAAATCCCTTTTCAATTTAATTGTTTTTAATTCTTTCTCATTCATCTTATGATGGATTTAGGTTAGGGTTTATATTAAAACAGTCAGTTAATGTTATATTAATGGTGTTATAATGATTACATAGATTAGGGCTTGTAATTAGAGAGATTAGGGTTAATTAATTAGGTTGATTTTGTTAAACCTGTTTTTAAAAATTGGGTAGAATTTTGAGTCAATTGTTTTGATCATATCGGGAGTTATAGGAACATTAAAGATGCGATCCAAGTATCCCTGAAAAGGTAATTGAAGTGGCTTTCCAATGCAAGAAACGAGAACTAAATTGGAGGTCGGGAAGTGGGTCAAAAACAGGTTACAACAGTCGGAGGTCAAAACAGTTTTGTAATCAGCCTGTTTTCTTTTTAAGTTTTGGGGATGTTTGGGGTACTTAGGGTTGCATTGGGATCTTCTCACAAACATGAGAGATGTTTTATATATTTTAGTAAGTATCTGCACTTGGGCTAAGATTGTGGTTTAGAGTAAGACCCTCTAATGGTAACAAACTTTTCATACGTTTAAAATCAGTGAATTCTGGATTGGTAGCAATATATATACATATATCGGGGCCTTAACAGTAGCTTTAAGGTTAGGGAAAGTGGGAGGTTTTAGCTAACATATGTAAACGTATGAATATTCCTTTTAAAGAAACCATGGGTATGTTTAAGTGGACGTTTGACTTAAAGTTTTGAGACCTAAAAACTGGGACTGTTTCGTGTAAAATATGAACGAGATAGTTATTAAACTTAACCAAGTTAAGGACTTGTTAAGGAAGGGTAATGGGGTGATTAGAGCTTATCAATGAGGTATTTATATGGGAATAGGCTAGATGTCCATCATAGGTTGATGAGTCATCTTAGTGATTGGTTCATGTATTGATTGCCTGTTTTTGGTTTGTTAGCTTGTTGCTAGTGCGAGGACTTGTGAAGAAGCAATCAGGTGAGTTTCATAGTCCCATGTTTACTATTGATATTGACTTCTAGATGGGATGTAAGAGACACTTTGTTGAGTTATTTTATAAATTGATGTTGTGAATGTTTTTAAGGTTTGTGATGGACTTGTGTGTACATTATGTGATTAACTGCTATGTGATTCTTGATTGTGTATGATTTGGATCGGGGGACACGTGCCGTCTCAGTTATTGTGGTTTGACAAGGTAGGGGCCTTGGGATAGGTACATAGCGTGATCGTCTATGGGACCAATGGATAATGACAAGGTAGTAGCCTTGGGATACGTACATAGTGTGATCATCTATGGTACCATGGTGTTTGGTAAGGCTGAGGGCCTTGGATTTTGGTTTGGAATGTTTGATCTTGAATGTTAGTTGTTAATACATAATTGTAACACATTGTCCATATGTTATTGTGTTGATGGTTGTTACTCACAGCTTTTTGGTATGATTTGGCGTTTGAGTCTAAACCTATGACTCTCACCAACTTTATGTTGACGTGTTTTAGTGTCTCTTTTAGGTGAGTATGTGGTTAAGCTTGAGGATAGGAGTGGCTAGATTTGGATGCATTAGGATTACATATAGAAGGAGATCCCCGTTCCTTCTTAGTTTACCTTTATGTTTTTTTGTTTGATAAGTGATACATGTTGGCACCTATATGTTTGTTTGGTTTATGTTTATTGTTTGTCTTGGGTAAGTGGTAGGACTGTTACCTACTTACCTAGACTTCTGCATTGTTGAGGTATTGTCATGACATTTGTGTCGCCATTTTTGACATTATATTTGCATTTAGTTATCTCTATAGACACGCTATTGTTGTGATGATATACATACGTCGTGCCCCATATTCCGCCATGGTGGGGTGTGACCGAATGGTATCAGAGACAATGGTTATAGAGAATTAGGTTGCCTAGTCGTGTAGCCTAGTCTATAGCTTAAGGGTCCCTGCATATAGGCGTCATAGGTGTATGTGTGCATTTTATAATAATTGATGTGTTTGGATGTTATTTATTGTGATGTTTTGACTAGTATGAATTGAACCATAGTATGTTCGTACTTAGTCACATGATATTTTCTTTTCGGGTTTGTGACTAGTGCGGGTTGAACCATAATCGTCCACGCTAGTCATTGTTGTATTTTGCTTAAATTGTACATTATAGTACATAATTTGGTACAAGGTAGTTTCTATCTTTTGTCGAGTTATTTTACATACCTGAGGTATGTTATTTTTCTTTTGATGTTTAAGTCATGTTCCCTAAGAATCTTGTGGTGGTTCGAGTTACTAGGAGTACATGGGTAGGAAGGATTTTAAGCTGTTTCCACTCTTATGGGCGACATGACTTATAAATGATTATGTTTTCGTTTTGGATTTAGTCAATGTTGTTTTAGCTAGACTATGGATTTCGGTATTCCAAGAGTTTTACTATGTTATTTTAATAGATGGGGTTTTGGACCTATTTGGTTATGTGGTTATGAGCTTATGTGAGTAGATGGATTTATGTGTTATATGTTGTATTGATTCTTATAAGTGTCATCATAGGAGGGAGTGCATTGGGGAAAGGGTAATTGTATAAGTATGGTGGCCGACATAGTTATACAAGTACCACAACTTTAATGGGTTCTCAAGTATGATTGCATGAAAGAGAGTTAGTACATGCTTGTATATGATGAGATGTGGATTTTGGGTATATTTATAATATATGGGTTTATGTAATGGCTGCCTACGATATGGCTATTTTTATTAGTGTGTTATATCTTTTGGGTTATAGTCGTGTTGTGTGATTATGGGGCCACACGATATGGTTTGGTTTTGGAGGTGGGCTTTATGCCTTGTTGTGGCATGGTGAGATGGTGAGAAGGTGATTACTCGTATGGAAAAACGAGCGTATAAAGCGATTGATTGACTTACGTGTATGATAACGAGTATGTTTAGGAGATTCGATAGGTATACATATGCGAATGTATATATACTAATAGATGTTATGTTATGATTTACGGTCGTTCAGTAGTTATCATAACTTGAACGTACCTAGTACACTCTTGTGTTTAAACTATTTATTAGAGCTCGAGTTTGGTGGAGTTCCAACGAAGTTTTGAATCTTTTGAAGTGTGTCTTGTAGCGTACTCTTTGAGTTTCGTATTTCACGTGTACGTTTTAAAATGGTTTTTTTGGTTTCAAGCCTATTAAAATAACTTGGGATTTCTTTTGAGATAATGAAATCTTTTGTGTTGGGTCTTGCATTTCTTTTGGTCGGTATATATTGAGTTAGGTGGTTGGTTGTATTCGGTAAAATAAGGGTAAGATGTTGGAGTCGTGTTTAAAACAAGATGTAACATATGATTTCTTTTAATCAACACTTATTTATTTCAAATTTTAAAAGACTTTCTTTAAAATAAAGCGAAGTAAAATTTCTTTCTACTTACATAGTTTATATAATTGGGTTTAACCGATTCACGTCATTTATAATTATTAATAAGGTTAAATTGAGTTTATGATGATTTCACATACAATTTTATGATTCATTAATATAAAACTGTTTTGGTCATAACTTGTTCGTTTTTAAAGCTTTTTGGATGATTCAAAAGCCTAAAATTATGTACTCGGAACGTACCTTTCAAATATTCAGAATGTATAGTCATGGGAGGTCAGTATCTTGGCCAAACTTATTGTACAAGTGTCGGGTTAAAGGTTGAGTTTGAATAGTAGTTTATTTTTATGATTTGGGATGCACGGGATACCTAGTTTTTGAGTTGAGTTTTGAGTTCGTCAAGAGGGTTGTTTGTAGATTGTTTGAGTCACATAGATGTGGGAGGTAATAATAAATTAATAGAAAGGAGATATATATTCTTTTGGAAAAGTCGATCTGTTGGAAATACGTTTTTACGTATTTAGAAAGGATCGGTCACTCCAATAATATATTCAAGTAATAGGCTCGTGATCCAGTTTGTAAACAATATAGTCCATATAGCCCACATGTAGGGTGGGCTATATATACCCCCTCCTAGCATGTTAGGAGGGGTGGTTCTTTCATTTTCACACTTTTCATTTATCAAATTTACTTTCTCTCTCTATCTTTCTTTTCTCTCCTTTCTCTCTCTAGTTCATCTTCTTCCTCCTCCTCCTCCTCCATTCAATCAATAGATCTAATCATAGTTTACCAAATCCCAAGATTACGTAGACCTTCAATTGGTATCAAGAGCCATGGTTAAATCTTAAGATTTGCGTTTTTATCTATTGATTTTCGTGTTATAATCTTTTTATTTTTTTTTGGAATCCTTTTGTTTCATTTTTTTTCTTCCAAATCTGTCCAATCAGTTTTTTATAACTTCTCCAATAAGTTTTTATCAAATTTTATAAATTAATCAGTTTTTTTAAATCTATCAATTTTATCAATCTTTTTAAATCATCAATTTTATTGTTGGATCAATTTTATCAGTTTTATTGTTAGATCAGTTTTATCAGTTTTTTGTGTTCTCAATCTGTTTTTTATTAATTTTTTTGTGTCACTATTTTTTAATCAATTTTTTTATAGTCCATTTCATAACTTTTTTGTCACACTTGGTCCAAACTATCTGTCAACCGTAAATCTGTCCAATCTTTTCAATTTTTATAACTAATTTAAAAAAAAATGGGATTTTCGAGATCTGGTTTCAGTTTTTCAGATCTGGTATAAAACTTTTTCCGAATGAACCACTGTTTAGCTTATTCCGAATGAAAAGTTTCTTTAAAACATTCCGAATGAACCATTTTTGATATATTCTGAATGAACAAGATTTCAAGTTATTCCGGATGAACTTTTTTTTGCAAAAACAATCCGGATGAACCGATTTTGTAAGTTATTCCGAATGAAAAGTTTTTTCAAACATTCCGAATGAACAAGGTATTAAGTTATTCCGGATGAACCAATTTTGCAAAAACATTCCGGATGAACCAACTTTGTTAAATTATTCCGCATGAACGGTTGAAAAAAAAAGAAAGATTCAAACATAACGGAAACACAAACTTATACCCTCGAAGACCTCAATCACACTCGAACCTGACTCACACTCTAACACCTCTCGCATCACCAACACACCCTCGCACCCTCGACTCACCATCAGACCAACCCCAATTAGACTCGACCACATAAGACTCGAATCTCTCAATACCCTCGACACTTTAACACCATCTAGTCTGAAACCAAAAACTCATTTGAAATCACAAATCTGACCAAAATCAAACAAACCAACACTGACACCACTCACACCCAACCTCTACTCTCGACTCCAATATCTAAACCAACAAGACTCGAAAACCAAACACCACATACCCACCCATAGACTTCCACACCTCTCGAACCAAGAATTGACACCCTCGACCATCAAAACCCTCTCGTCTCACACACTTACCTCTCGTCCAACAAAAACCTTGACACAACAACTCGACTCACTCATATCTCGACAACAACAACTCGACTCCTCACACTCGAACACACACCCTCGTTCTCACCCCCACCCTCGACACATCTCAAACAAGACCCTCTTTTCCCACACCCACTCCCTCATACTCGCAACCAAACAGACGACCCAACACAGACTCACAACCAACACTGATTGATCTCAGTTTTTTCGATTTCGTGTTTTTTTAACATGCATGTCTAGATCATTTAAGATCTATCACAAAAATGTTATCATCATTGATCTGTTCTTGGACAACATCCAATTTTAATATTCGAAGAGAAGAAAAGATTAATAACAAATCTGTTATAATCTTAATCTTGTTTCGATTTGTTGCCACACAACTCGATTTAAATCAAAACAAAAAACCCACCAAATTTTTTAATCCATATCTCCGTCAAAAGAAATCAAAAATAAAGAAAGTCAAAAACCCTACCTGAGACCACATACGTGATCTGGAAGCAGTCTTTTCTTGATTTTTCATTCATTTGGGTTGAACGGTATCGTGATAATAGGGTAGTGTGATTACAACGTTTTATGCGTGAAGATGTCATGGAGGATCTTGTTGTTTTGTTAAGTGTTGGCTGGGTGTTTAGAAGATTAGGTTTTGTGGTTTTTATTTGAGAGAAGAAGAAAGATTTGAGTAGAGAGAGATAAGATTTACTTTCTGCGATTGATTTTGGGTTTTATATTAAGAAAGAGACGGTGGAGAATAGACGTGGGAGAGAGAGATATCAAGTTACGTGGTTAATATCAAAGGAATAGGATGGTGAGGGTATTAAATAAATAGGCGGAGGAAACAAAGTCTTAGTCAGCCACGTTTCAAAATTGTGTCACTTCTACTGCCACGATATCCAAGATTTTTAAAAAATATATCAGGTTTGTTGGGAAGTGATATTTTTTTAAGGGGTATATCAGATTTTTTTATATATCAAACGTTTTCATACTTAAATATCAGATTTTCTATTCTTGTTTTCTATTTTTTAGTTAAGTTTTTTTTTTAAGTTTAAGTTTCATATTTTTGTTATTTTATTTTTATAGTTTAAAGTTATATTTTTAGTTTAGTAAATTTTGTATATTAATTTTTGGTACATCGTATTGAGGCAGGTATTCTAAAAGAACTAAAGTGGTAAAATATTTGACGGCCCGATCATTATATTTACTGTAGCTTGGATTTATTCGTTGACGGGTTTTATTTTTAGAGTGAGCTGACTTTGTATTGGATTCCGGTTTATTTTCTCATCGTTTGAGCCGACAACAATTTTTGAGCCGAGAAAAGATTTTTATCATCCATCAAGGATTTTTAAGTGTTATTTACGGATCTTTCGTTTTTCACGAATTGTTAAATTCCGAAAACAACCACATCCACAACTACAATCATTTTTTTATCGACATTCAATGGATTCGTTGAGTTCGACATTTCAAGAGGGAGAATCGCATTCAATGCAAAACAAAGTTAGAAAAAGTGGCATCACTTCATTTCAAATGCTTCAGTCTCATCTTGTCACTCTTTCGAGGATTCAAAGAGGGAGCGAATTTGTGACCATCTTTGGACAAGATCGTCATATATTCATCGACTTAATATTCACCACTTTGACCCAACTCGCCGAGCAACTCAACCATGACAACTTTAATCACTCTGCATCGGCACTTGCATATAAGGATCTTGTGACACAACTCACGCCTTTCCTCGAATTCAATATCATCAAGCCTGAAATTTCAGTGATTTGCCAATCATTTCTTCGAGATACACATACCGAGCTTCGAGTTTTCCGTGATACAATTTTGAAACTCATGTCATCGGTCTCGTCTTCGAATTATGAAAGATCTCGACTTCAGCAAGGGTATAATAATGGAGTGCAAGACTCTTCGATGCAAGAGGAAACTGGTCATACGGTTGAAAACTTGGAGCCTATCGATGCCAAGAGCAGGGAATCAGGAGGACAACATGATACCAGTGGCACGTCAGGGAATGTTCACGAGATCTCTTTTGATGACACCTTACCAGTTTATGACGAAGAGCCTGCAAACATGGTACAATGTAATATCTTTTATGATGTATATGCTGATGATATGCCGCATATTGAGAATTCTGAACCTAATTATGACAAACATGGGATGGAAACGAGTGATAGCAATACCACTTCTGATTCATCTGATGTAAGTCATAATGGGAGAGAGATTGTTCAGAATGCTATAGTACATCATGATAATTGTATTATAACTGCTTCATTGACTGCTTCTGATTGCAAGATTAGAGAGCTCGAAACGATTGTAGCTCAACAATCAAAAGACCTTGAGGATGCCAAACTTGAATTTTCTAAGAAAACGGACAAATTTGAAACATACTTTGAAAAACTTGAAAAGTCGAACGTTGTTCTTGAAAGAAAATTGGATCAAAAAGTTTTAGATTCTAAAGCTGAAAAGGATAATTTTTTGAAACAAATTCAGTTACTAGAGTCTAAATTGGCATCCCAGATAGATTGCTCAAAGAAAATGAAACGTTAAAGGCTCAAGTTCAGGAAAAGGTTTTTGCTATAGCTGCGTTGAAAAACGAATTAAGGAAAAATAGAGGACCTCGTGTGGACACTAAGCTTGAAAAACCATCAATCTTGGGGAAACCGCCTACAAATTTGTTCGTCAGACAACCGACTGTCAGACAACCTACTGCATTTAGATCCGAGCGACCACAATCCTCGAGACCGCGGTTTGCCTCCCAAGTTGATTTGGTTCATCTTTCTGGTGACTAAATCAGCTTTAGCAAGACCTAATCACATGATTGCTTCTAGTTTCTCTAAGAATAGTTCAAAGAACACGTCTAGAACGAGTTCAAATGATGTGCGCCATGATTTTGGTCAAAGGGAAGCTATTCAAAAGACACATGTAAGAGATAGCAATGTCCAACCTAGTCAGAAGCCTTCTAGATTACCCAACACTGCTAACCATAGCATGTCATCTCCTAGGAGCATCGATCAATCATCTACGAATTACTCGGACATTAAATATGCTACTTGTAAAACATGTAGAAAATGTGTCTTTATGGCAAATCATGATTCTTGTGTCAAGAAATTACTTGATGAGGTGAACTCCCGTGCTAGAATTAAGTCCCAGTGGATAGCTAAAATCAAACCTTTTGGTAAAGTTTGGCGCCCCACTGGTAGAACTTTCACTCTTGTAGGAAACGAGTGCCCTTTAAGTAGGATAGTCTCCGATTCTACTAAGACTACTAAGGAGGAAATTGATAAAGATGATACTTCACTTAAGCCTAAACTTAAGGTTTTCTATAAAAGGAAACGTTTGCCAGCTAAGATAAGTGAATCATCTACTCAGGTCATCTCTGACACAAGTAAAGCCAGCCATGAAACCCCACGTGCTTCTAAAATAGATATCGCTAACCCATGCAAAAGTATACAAACTCCTAATGAGAATGCAGGTACCAAAGTTGATGTTCCAAAAGAATGAAGCGGTCCAATCGTTGTATACCGTTCAACTAAGGACACTCTTAGAGTTTGGTTGCTGAAAAAGCAGATATCGGAGAAACAAGTGTCTCAGGGGATTCATGGTTAAGCTTACCAGAGGACATACAGTCACATAACAGACTGTAACTCGATCCCAAAAGACAGGAAAGTTCATCTCGATGATGACTTATCCTCAAAACGAGAAATTCAGTTTTCTCGGGCATGAGCTTATGATTAAAAAACATTCCAAGTTTTTTAAGCTCATGCACAAAGGCTCACATTCAAATCACAGTCTGTGCCCCGTGCTTCAAAGAAAGGAAAGTTTCTCGCCGATGATAAACTTATCCTAAAAACGAGAAATTCAGTTTTCTCGGGCATGAGCTTATATCAAAAACATTCCAAGTTTTTAAGCTCATGCATAATGGCTTATGGACAAATTACAGTATGTGACCCGTTCTTCAAAGAAAGGAAAGTTTATCGCCAATGATAAACTTATCCTAAAAACGAGAAATTCATTTTTCTCGGGCATGAGCTTATATAAAAAACATTCAAAGTTTTTAAGCTCATGGATAATGGCGTATAATCACATCACAGTTTATGCCCCGGACTTCAAAGAAAGGAAAGTTTATCGCCGATGATAAACTTATCCTCAAAAACGAGAAATTAAATTTTCTCGGACACGAGCTTACGTTAAAACCATTCAAAGGTTTTAAGCTTGTGTAAATGGCTTATCGTTAAATATCAGACGATAACCCGTGCATCAAAGAAAGGAAAGTTTATCGCCGATGATAAACTTATCCTTACAACGAGAAATTAATTTTTCTCGGGCATGAGCTTATATCAAAAAACATTCCAAGTTTTTAAGCTCATGCACAATGGTTCATTGTTAAATGTCAGACAATGACCCGAACTTCAAATAAAGGAAAGATTATCTTTTATGATAACTTATCCTCATAACGAGAAACTAACCTTTCTCGGTCATGAGCTTGTGTTAAAACATTCGAAGTTTTAAGCTCAGAAAGGAAAGTGTATCTTTTAAATAAGAGAACTTTTCCTCATAACGAGAAATTAACCTTTCTCGGTCATGAGCTTTCCGTTAAAACAGTCAAAGTTTTCAAGCTCATGAAAACGAATTATAAGTAATGTCAGCTTAGGACTCGTCCTTCAGATAAAAGGAATGTTTATCGTCGATGGTAACTTTTCCTTAACAACGGGAAGTTTACAACTTCTCGGACTTGAGCTCGTTTTTAAGATATTCAACATCTTAAGCTCAAGTAATTGGTTTTCAAAACGTTGAACACAATTTTTTCAAGAATTTTTCAAAAGGTTTTCTAAATCTTTCAAAATTGTGTATTCAAATTGTTTTGATTACAAGAGCATGTCTTCTAGAATCGATAATATTTACGAACCTAGAAATGTCGTTCAATAATGACACGGGGTTGTAAATAAAGTTCGAGCATAAGTTTAAAAGATTCAAAACATGCTCAAAATGGTTTGCTATTATTTCTGATAGTAACCCGCTTTTCACATTGAAGTCAAGCATTTCACCGGAAAGCTTTGACTTCAGAATCCGAAGTTATCAACTCCACAATCCGAAGATCGTTGCAATTGATATCTACATACTAGACGATGCGACTGCTCAAACGACGACTACAACTCTTTAAGTAGAACACGAGTCAACAATTGAGGGGGAGCAATTGTCCAGCATTCAGAATCTTCGACGCCGAAAGTGCCATTGTTCACAAGTTGGTGTCAAGACAACGATATCAATTGTCCATGTGGTGTAAAGGAGAAGATAATTTCAGAAGTTACGAGGAAGACCAACTTCCGTAGACAAGAACCACGTGATCTTATCACATGATGTTCTCATCATTTCAGGTCTAAACTCGTACATGTTAATCTTGTGAATACATTATCATATATGATCTTTGCACGTGATAAATACCTTACACTTGTGTTTAAAAGGTATTTAATTTACGTTTCAAGTATACCCTCGTTAATTTGAGGGGGAGCTTGTTAATATCATGAAGATTAATGGATTTAATCGGTTTTGCATTTTTCTTCCCAAATTTTTCTTAAAACATCATTAAATCAATTGATGTTAAAAACATCGATTGGGTTAATATTTTTAATATGGGGGAGAAAATGTGATTTAATATGTCTCAATAGTTTGACTTAATGTGCAGGCTCATCCCGACATGTGCGAAATGTTTTCGAATATCGTGGCATATGTTAAGGGGGAGCAAAATGGATTTGGATATTAAAATGGATTTCATGGTGACGTATACTTACCTACAACATCTTAATTCATGACGGTGACGATTGTGGTGACATAAGGATGGTAGGATAGGTTAAAGTCCAGTGATTCTTCCATATCCGGAGGAATCTTCCCAAGGACATTCCATAGCTAAAAATAGTAGTCCTTAGGAAAGATGGAGAAAGATTGTAAACGTAGCTGAATGCCGACCAAGTACTTAAGTTAGCACTGGAACAATCACAACAAGGTGCTAGTTATGACGTATTGGTAAGCATTGAAGGGGTTGAAGAATGAAAAAGAAATGTAAAGATAAAGGGTGTAAAGAAAGTAGCCCTCCTTACAACCTTAGGCAGAAACCGGGTCAATTCATATGCTATTGAGATCATTTATGATTCTCGATATTGAAGATAGACATCATGGACCCAGTGATGCAAGGCACAACCCATCCCAGCTAACTCAAATATCTCTCAAAAGATATTTGTTTTAATCACACGGAGACAACGCATTATCTATTGATTTATTCACTCCGAATAAATTGGTATTGAAAAGATGGCACTCCTCTCCAGCCTCCGATCACTAAAATAAAAAATGCACGATCGAGTCTAGAGCCATCTGAGATCATCAAATATCTCATTAGGACACACTTTCATTATTCCTTGCTTGTTCACACAATATGAAAAGTAAGAAAGATATTAAGAGTCCTACGCAAAATCTTCATGATCTTGCCTGAACATCCGAGTAATACGAAAGTATTTACAATGAAGATGGAAGTCCTTCTTGAGTGAACGTCAAAAAGCTCATGGTAGGTGCTTGTGCGATTCTTTATGAATCAAACTTGTGATAACTGGAAAGAAACAATGGTTTCAACTCTTAAATGAATTTAAACACGTTCCAGGCCTCTACGCAATATCTTAGCGATCTTGCCAGAACATTCAGAGTAATACTATTAAGTATTTACAGTGACGAATGGAAATCCTTCTAGTGTTAACATCAATCAGCACTTGGTAGGTAACTTGCAAGATTCTATACGAATCAAGCTCATGAAAACTGAAAAGCAACGATAGTGCGGTTCTTAATTGAACTTCACTTGTTCTAGGAACATGAATTGACGGCTTCAAATCATGCGGATAATATTGTCCGAATGATTCACTCTTTACGTTCGCAGTCAGCTTTGGACGGTCGAGTAAAGAGAACGGGTTTACCCGCGAAATCTTGTCAAGGAGGCTCTTAATTGAAACTACCTGTCACAAGTACGATATTTTATATCGTCCAACGGTCTTCAACGACCGGAGGTAAATTTATATCGAATTAGAATGAAATGTTCAAGGCTATTTCATCCGTTTATATGTGTTGTTGCTAACTGTCTTATGCAGCGTAACAAGAAGGTGGCATTGCGGTGTACAATCCAGAAGAAGTCGTCACCACATGCTTATACTACATACACTTAGTACTTCAACGAATTCAAGAAAGTCTGAAGGTCAAGTCTTCTGCTGTATCAAACTCTGAAGCTTTCAAGAATTTAAAGGTATAAGTATGTGGAACATGAAGTCACGAAGAGGCAAATTTCACAAGTGATGAATGGACAAGGTCAAGGCAAGGAAACATGCTCAAGACTAAAGTCAAAAATCACATCAAGCATATTCACAAGAACAAGATCGAAGACTCAAGCATAGTATGCTAGGTTTAAGATTTTGTAAAATGGTGTGACCTCCCTTAGGGGGAGATTGTTGGAAATACGTTTTTCCAAAGAAAGTCTCGGTCACATCATTATTAGCATAGATCACGAGCTATAGACTATTTAGGACATTGTAACTTGGAGTGACCTCCCTTAGAGGGAGATTGTTGGAAATACGTTTTTACGTATTTAGAAAGGATCGGTTACTCCAATAATATATTCAAGTAATAGGCTCGTGATCCAGTTTGTAAACAATATAGTCCATATAGCCCACATGTAGGGTGGGCTATATATACCCCCTCCTAGCATGTTAGGAGGGGTGGTTCTTTCATTTTCACACTTTTCATTTATCAAATTTACTTTCTCTCTCTATCTTTCTTTTCTCTCCTTTCTCTCTCTAGTTCATCTTCTTCCTCCTCCTCCTCCTCCATTCAATCAATAGATCTAATCATAGTTTACCAAATCCCAAGATTACGTAGACCTTCACGATCTTTTGCACGGTTAAAATAATATGTCGCGGGCCGTAATATGTTTTGGTTGCCTTTCGGTGTTTATTGGATTATTTTTTGTTGTCATAGGTCATTTTGAATTGATACATGTTCTGGGTTTGAGTTTTCTTTTGAGTCTCGTGGTTTTTGACTTGTTTTAAATGGTGCACGTGAAATGTCGTTAGTTATCCGTGGGTTTGATTCGCTGATCGTATCTGATGGATTCAGATGTAGTTTTGGTTTCGTATTCTTCGGGAGCGTTGAGGTAGTCATATGAAAGACTTGGTCGCGCCTACACGCTTAAGTAGGTGGCCATGAGAGAACGGTCGGAATACCCTTAGCGGGGAGGAAAGAAGTTCGTAGATGAACTAATGTGGTTATGAGGTCTCTTAGGAGTACCAAGGAGATGAATAGAGATTTGTGGGATACTAGCACAAGTAACGCGCCATAGAGAGTGTTGAAAGGGGATACAATACCTCAAAGGTATTTATGATTGTTCGTAGGGCATGTAAGTTTTCCGAAAATTTCCTGAAATTTAGTAGGTTTAAATATTACTGTGAGGTAGAACCATAAATAGAGCAAGTAGGGGAGGTGAGAGGAGTTGCAGTTAGTGCCTTCCCAAGGAAATTGATGATGGGATGATTTCAAGAACAAGAGTTGATGGAAATTGCAACGGATGCAAGGTAAAAGTTGAGTTGCTTAGTAGTAGATTGGATGTGGAAAGAGGCTGAGTGGTCTGATGAGAGGAAGTATTGGTCTGTTAAAATGCGTGTAGAATTTCGAAAGTAGAACGAGGTAGGAAATTTATTCGTATTGCTTCTAGGAGAGGGTGCAAGGAGGACGTAGTTAAAACTGCTAAGGATGTTGTATGAACGCTTTGGGTTTACGGTTATGCATTTGGCTTCGCCAAAGCACTAGCGGATTTCATGGAGTCAATGAAGGGAGTGTGCATGAACGTATGTAAATTAGTTTTCATCGGGAGTATCGACGACATCCTGATCTACTCAAAGTCTAAAAAGGAGAGTGAGGTGAAGTATGTGTTGGTTTTGGAGTGGAATTATACGTGAGATTTTCAAGTGTGAGTTTTAGTATTAAGTCTACCATGATGAGTAGTTAGAGATGATGGCGTATCATGGAACCAGCAAGGGACGAAGTGAAGAAGGACGAGGAAGCATTTTGGAGGCTGAAGAGGTGGATTGGATAATGAGCCGATCTTGGCATTATCGGAAGGACTGGATGAATTCACGAAGCATGACGATACGTGGAGCAAGGATTTGGATGTGTACGAGAACGACAAGAAAGGCGATTTCTTATACGTTGTAGGAACTGAAGATTTGGAAGAACTGGATAGACTTAGTTAGTGGAGCTGGACTGTTATATCTGTCTAGAATGCTAGAGGCATTTGGTGTACGAGATGTGGAGAATGATCTATACGGATCGTGAACGTATCCAACACATATTCAATCATCTTGATTGAACATTTGGCAAAGGTGATGGGTGGAGTTAATTGATGAAAGAAAATTGCAAGGCCAAGTACCATCTGGGAAAGGCAAGCATGGTTGATGACACATGGAATAAGAAGAAAGAAGTGAAGCTGAGACGAACTTGAACTATATGGATGACGTATTAGGGTGGTTTGGATGAAGGATGTAGGTTGCACGAGTTGAGTTGTATATAGCAGAGAACGCGTCAACATTTATGTTGCGTGGCTTGGATAATCATATGGAGAAAAGGGACGCAGACTATACTTCCTACATAGATAGGAGCAGCTTAGAAAGGGCGATGTAAGGACGAAGTTGGTGGAAGGGATACATAATGCGGTGGAGGATTAAGTACGATGGGAGTTGGGTGATAGTCGATAGACTGACTAATTCATCAAATATTTCAAGAGGAAGGAGAAGTCACATAGTTGAGAAGTTGGAAAGATTGCGTACGGATGTGATGGAATAGAGGGTTCTGCGTAAAAGTTAGCCTAATATGTATGGAATGCCTTATGAAGGATTATGGCAAGGGAAGAAACGATGGGAAACATCACATCGTGATGTATGGTAGGAGTTGAGGAAGAAAGAAGGAAGTGTGTATAGAAGCGAAGCATGAATGAAATAGGTTGAGATAGGAACCGAAGGTAAAACTTTGGTAGAGCCTAATGAGTAGAATAAAGCACAACGTAGGCTAATGTTGTCGTAGTGTGGAAAGGGAAATGGCACTGACCTATACTTAGGGGTGCAAACGAGCCGAGTTTTTATCGAGCTATTCGAGCTCGAGCTCAAGCTCAACTCGTTCGAGCCGAGCTTTTATCGAGCCCAAGCCCAAGCCCAAACCCAATTGTATGGCTAGAAACATATAATGAGCCGAGCTCGAGCTTTTGATAGCTTGGCTTGAGCCCTTATCGAGCTTTTTCGAGCCTTAGTATAAATATAAATTTATATAAGTACGAAAACGTTCATTTAAGTACTAACCTTATTATCAAGAGCAACTATATAAAAACTTAAATAATTTATTGATAGTCGTTATCATAGTTTAGTACATACATAGAATTTGTGGTGGTGTGTAAACGATAATGATATATTTGTTTCGTATATATAATTTCGAGCTTTTCAAGCTAAGCTCGAGCTTTGCTCGAATCCTAATCGAGCCGAGCTCAAGCTTTCAAGGTAAAAGCTCGACGAGCTATCGAGCCGAGCTCGAGCCTATTATTTTATGTTTCGAGCCGAGCCCGAGCCCTGTTGAGCTCGGGCTCGGCTCGGCTCGTTTGCACCCCTACCTATACTGATTCTTTGGGAGGCTTAGTATCGATAATCGAATGGATGAGGAGTTATAGGTGTGATGTGCCATAGGGACGAAGGGCTTGGTCTAACCGAGATAACCGTCTTTTTGATGATGTGTATAGATCATAAGTTGATTTGGATTGGAAGAACTAATGGTTATGTAGAAAAGGAGGAAACCACTAGAGTTAGTGACAGAGTTATGTATGAAGTTTCACCCATAGTAACGGGTGGTATGTTTTGGTAAAATGGAAGAGTTGATGTAGAGTTTTGTAGGTCCATTTATGATCTTTGGAAAGATCAGACCAGTAGCTTATGAGCATAGAATTACCTGGGGGGAAATGAGTGGTATATATGATATATTGCATGTATTATTATTGGTAAATGTTGTTTGAGAATGCATATTTGCATGTACGGTTATTCGGGACTTGTATTAATAAGAGACTTTGTTTTATCAAAGAGTCATCTATGAAATTTATTGACTGTGAGGTCAAGAGTTTGGCAATGAGTTTAATTATTTTGGGTTTGTATATGTGGTATTTTGAAACTTGAACTAAAGTTCACGTGGAAATGAGAGGAGTTCGTTTAGAACAAGTATCCTCATGTGATTTGTTGTTTGTGTGTTTAATCCTAAGGAGTAAATCTTGGGACGAGATTTCTATTAGGAGGGAGTGATGTGACAACCCTGGTTTTGAGGTTCGTTACTTAGATTTATTTTGTGCTAGTTACGTGTCTTTACGTGTTTATGTGCTTATTGGTGTGTATAGACTGTGGTTTGGTTATCGTTTCCGGTACGGGGTACCTTGTGAGTGAAACGATGTGTGATGATTTCATGTTCATGAGTTCACTTTGTAGTGACTATGAAGTGAGATGGTGTTATTTAGTGGTTTTACGTATACGTATATGTATTATAGAAAATCGTATTTTTTACGATTTACGGTTTAGCATTTGGAGGTCTCGGATGAGGTAATTAGTCATATGGATATTTTTCGGGATGGTTTTAAGTCATTTAGGACTTAGTTATAAAGTTTATTTCAAAATTTGAGATTTTTTTTAAAAGTGTATATTTTACGTCTTTTACGGTAAAACGCGTAAATTTGACTAGTTTTACGGTTTTGAGGTTTTGGAAGCTTTAGGAGCTGAAATAAATTAAGGTAAATTAAGGTATTGTTAATAACATAATATTAAATAATAAAAAAAAACGAAATTAGGGGTGTTTGGGTCGGTTTAGACGCACCAAAGAAAAGAAAAGGGGAAAAAAAGGAAAAAGGGAACCGGGCTTTTGTATATGGGACAAGGACTTGTTAGGAAAGTATATAAAGCCTTATTTTTATCAAAACACTCCATAAAATCCCTGGAGATCAAGTATGGGTCAACATCTATGGAGGAATTTAGGGTTCTTCATTAATTTTTCTTCTTTCAAAAATTATAAGGTAAAATCTTCAAATCCTTTTTCAATTTAATTGTTTTTAATTCTTTCTCATTCATCTTATGATGAATTTAGGTTAGGGTTTATATTAAAACAGTAAATTAATGTTATATTAATGGTGTTATAATGATTACATAGATTAGGGCTTGTAATTATAGGGATTAGGGTTAATTAAATAGATTGATTTTGTTAAACCCGTTTTTAAAAATTGGGCAGAATTTTGAGTCAATTGTTTTGATCATATTGGGAGTTATAGGAACATTCAAGATGCGATCCAAGTATCCCTGAAAAGGTAATTGAAGTGGCTTTCCAATGCAAGAAACGAGAACTAAATTCGAGGTAGGGAAGTGGGTCAAAAACAGGTTACAACAGTCGGAGGTCAAAATAGTTTTGTAATCAGCCTGTTTTCTTTTTAAGTTTTGGGTTGTGTGGGGTACTTAGGGTTGCATTGGGATCTTCTCAAGAACATGAGAGATGGTTTATATATTGTAGTAAGTATCTGCACTTGGGCTAAGATTGTGGTTTAGGGTAAGACCCTCTAATGGTAACAAACGTTTCATACGTTTAAAATCAGTGAATTCTGGATTGGTAGCAATATATATACATATATCGGGGCCATAACGGTATCTTTAAGGTTAGGGCAAGTGGGAGGTTTTAGCTAACATATGTAAAAGTATGAATATTCCTTTTACAGAAACCATGGGTACGTTTAAGTGGACGTTTGACTTAAAGTTTTGAGACCTAAAAACTGGGACTGTTTTGTGTAAAATATGAACGGGATAATTATTAAACTTAACCAAGTTAAGGACTTGTTAAGGAAGGGTAATGGGGTGATTAGAGCTTATCAATGAGGTATTTATATGGGAATAGGCTAGATGTCTATCATAGGTTGATGAGCCATCTTAGTGATTGGTTCATGTATTGATTGCGTGTTTTTGGTTTGTTAGCTTGTTGCTAGTGCGAGGACTTGTGAAGAAGCAATCAGGTGAGTTTCATAGTCCCATGTTTACTATTGATATTGACTTCCAGATGGGATGGAAGAGACACTTTGTTGAGTTATTTTATAAATTGATGTTGTGAATGTTTTTAAGGTTTGTGATGGACTTGTGTGTACATTATGTGATTAACTGCTATGTGATTCTTGATTGTGTATGATTTGGATCGTGGGACACGTGCCGTCTCAGTTATTGTGGTTTGACAAGGTAGGGGCCTTGGGATAGGTACATATCGTGATCGTCTATGGGACCAATGGATAATGACAAGGTAGTGGCCTTGGGATAGGTACATAGTGTGATCATCTATGGTACCATGGTGTTTGGTAAGGCTGAGGGCCTTGGATTTTGGTTTGGAATGTTTGATCTTGAATGTTAGTTGTTAATACATAATTGTAACACATTGTCCATATGTTATTGTGTTGATGGTTGTTACTCACAGCTTTTTGGTATGATTTGGCGTTTGAGTCTAAACCTATGACTCTCACCAACTTTATTTTGACGTGTTTTAGTGTCTCTTTCACGTGAGTATGTGGTTAAGCTTGAGGATAGGAGTGGCTAGATTTGGATGCATTAGGATTGCATATAGAAGGAGATCCCCGTTCCTTCTTAGTTTACCTTTATGTTTTTTTTGTTTGATAAGTGATACATGTTGGCACCTATATGTTTGTTTGGTTTATGTTTATTGTTTGTCTTGGGTAAGTGGTAGGACTGTTACCTACTTACCTAGACTCTTGCATTGTTGAGGTATTGTCATGACATTTGTGTCGCCATTTTGACATTATATTCGCATTTAGTTATCTCTATAGACACGCTATTGTTGTGATGATATCCATACGTCGTGCCCCATATTCCGCCATGGTGGGGTGTGACAGTTTTGCTTGTCAAATATACTTGTACATCAGTATATGAATTTTAAAAAGTTTACATTAGACGGGTCCGATCGTCTAAGTTTTATTTGACGAAAACGTTAATCTTTCGGTTTTATCCGAAAAGACGTAAAACTTATGTATATAGTTTTATAACTTATAAAACTTATCAAATTGCCATTTTTATAAAATGTCCCATTTATTTACCAAAGTAAATACTTATTTATATGTAATATATAAGTTAGTGGGTTTTAGGTATACATTTTATATTAGTATTATTTGAGTGCTCATTTTATAATATATACATTTATTTTGCAAATCTGATTATTATTTTCAGTTTCACCATTTTTACCATATCTTGAGTTCTACAAGGTGATACAATCTCATTTTTGGACACCACAAACCACATGATATGTGATACATTTAACTCAGATTTAGATACTACTCAATCAACCTCTAAATGTCTCTAAAAGTTCGTCCAAAACAGACTATACAGATTTGGACTTCAATATTATTTTGATCATATCTCACTCATTTTATGGATTCCATTGAGTGACCAACTCTCACATATATACAGGTCTCATAACTTACTGTATACTAATTTATCCAAGCCATTTTAACAATTTATCATAGGGTTCTTTACTGTTTTATACAGCCTACTAATTTAAGCATGATTTTAACATTTTTACATGTAGTTTTCAATCATTTTAATCAAATCTATCAACACCAAATCCCCACATAATATTTTGATCATCATTCATCATTATATAAATATACATAAATAAAGAAAATACAAGATTACATATTCAAAGAGGATAGGAAGGAACAATCTCTATACCACCAAAGTGATGAAATGATGGGATTTTGATGAACAAGGCTTGGTTCCTTGTTACCAAACCTTCAACTTGGCTAATGAAATCCTTGAGATCTTTGATACTTTGATTTGCTAGGGTTCAATTTGTCTCTCGGAATCCTCTCGAATTGATCTCGGTTCTAAGTGGAATGATTTGTTCTTGGTTAATAAAAAGGAGTTGGTTTGTTTATCTATTTTAAAACTAATGACAAGAAATTAAGTGTCGAAGAGTAAAATTAAAGACTTAAATGATTAATTGTGAAAAGACGAGCTTAAAATTAATTGTTTGAGAACTTAAAGATTATATTAGAAAAATAAATGGACATTTAATAAAAACTAACACTTGGAAAAACTTTGTGGAAAATAAGAACTTAATTGGAAACTACTAAAAGAAAGTAAGAACGGAGAATAGCAAAATAGGCTAAATAGGAATAAGGGAAAAATTTCCCTCAATCGGAATATTATTCCGATCGAGTGATCTGAATGAGGAAACGATTACCAATCGGAATATCACAAAGTTCCACAATCGGAAAGCATGAAATGATCAAATCGAAATACATCCAAAATTTCCCAATCGGAATACCAAGGATGGCATCAATCGGAATACGGGGCAAACACTACTGTCGGAATAATCAAAATGAGCACAATCGGAATAAGGCTTGGAGGGACAAATCGGAATGTTGCCAAAATGGAACCAATCGGAAAACAAAACCCTTTTCCGATTGGACTCAATCAGAAAGGGTGGGGTGCTGCTGGTCGGAAAAACTGGATCGGAAAAGGGTTATAACCTTTTCCGAAAATGGTGCAAATTCGAGATTAAAAGCTAGGGAATAAGCTATAGAATAAGCCAATCACCAACAAGCTCGAATCCAACAATAAGCTGATCAAATAAGCACTAAAAACAACTTTTCCAAACTCAAAGTAAACAACTTTTAAATCAAATCAATAAAAAGATGAACTTTCCATAAAAACTTCAAAAAGTAAATAAGCTAAATCAACAAATAAGCCAATAAGAACAAGGATCTCAAAGCTTATTCATGTATAAACTTAAGGAAACATAAAAAGTAATCAACTTTTTAAGCACAAATCATTGATGAACAACACGGATCACACGAGATTTGTACCAAAATCAATAAAAGTAAAAGAAAGGAAGGATGAGATTAAAGATTAAAAGGTAAAAACTTGAACTTGATTAATGAAAGATAATACAAAAATTTGAATTTGAAAGAGAAAAAGATGAAATCTAGTGAGAGAAAGTTCTAAACTTTCTCTCTCTAAAACTAGAGAGAATGAAAACTAAAAACTAACTAAGTGTGTGAAAATTTGTGAAGTAGGGGCTTAATATAGGCGTGAGTATGGTGGTGGTGGGCTTGTAAATGGGCTTTGGTTTGGGCTCCTTTTTCTTCTTCCTTCTTTAGTCTTCTCGTCTCTTTTAAAAAAAACGTTTCCGACTTGGATTTGAGAAGTGTCGGTGAATAATTCCAACTCGTCTTATAATCTTTTATTTAATAGACTCGAGTTCTTCGATATATATGAATCTTCCATCTTTGGCTCTATTCTTCGATAAATCTTCAAATAGGCACAATGACTTCAAATCTTTTGCAACTCTTGGACAATAGACTTCGTCTTGAGTCTTTTTTCTTGATAAAGCCCGTGCAATCCCATGTTTTCTTTAATATTCATCCGGTCGACTCTGAAAACACAATAAACACAAAAACCACGCATAATTCCAAACAAATGATATTAAATACCTGTTTTGGTCTTGTTTTAGCCAGAATTAAGTGGTAAAAGGATGGGTGTTTTCACACCTATCAAATCCCCTACACTTAACCATTTCCATGCCCTCATGCAATACTTAGTGACAAAGCATATTTTACACTTTTCTCATAATCAATCAACCTTGGCCTTATTAAAATACTACTAAACAAAAATTTAAAGCACTAAGAGAAATTAAAATTTTAATGTAAACAAAAGGATAGAAATAACTTGCAAAGAAATCAAGGACTTACATTAGGGCTTTGGTGCTGCGAAGATTTATCACCCTCAAGTTTCACGTTCCCCAAACTAAGCTTAAAAACGAGATCATTGTTATTATAAGTTAGTAAATCAAACACTTACACACATGGCTTAATTATATGCTTAAACTCCCTTATTCCTAGGTGTATCTCTTATATTTTATTTTTGTCTTAGAATGATCATGATGATGCATTTTTGGAATTATTTCAATAGTTTATTTAGGCTGAAAGCAAAGTGGGACGATTTGATCAATAGTTAGCTAAAGGACAAAATCTCTTAAAACTGCTTCTCGGGATATCAAAAAGTTCATATCTTGGCATAACTTGGTTCGCGATTTGAGACCTTTCTCGGGCCGATATTTGGCATGTACTTCATACTTCATATCTTGAGAGACGTTCTTGAGATAATGGTCTTCTCATCGTAATAGAGTTTCTTCACTTGGAGACTTTTGAGGGGTACTCCAACTTTGTTGACCATGACTTCATGATTATTTCTTCAATCTCTAATTGGGATTTTGAGATACAACGATCCGCCTCCTTTTCGGACTTGGATCTATTTATCCTCATACCTTGTTAGGGTCTTTTTGGATAGACTTCTCCATGATCTTTATGGGAGTTGATTGCTTTTCGTCGTGAGTCTTGATCCTTTATATTAATTTTAGGAATAATGTTCTTCACATCACTTTTGGATCTTCAGCAATAAAATAGAATCCTCATGCCTTGTTAGGGCCTTTTCGGACTCGCCAATCTTTGCGCCCCGCTTCATAAGTTATGCCTTGGCTATGAACTCTTATCATTACCGAGCAACTTTTAAACGATCTTGGGCTAGAAGCTAAGTAACTTTTCAAATCGTACGACCTTACTTATTGCAGATAAATTATTAGCAAGTGATGGGAAAATAGGCAAATAATTACACCAAGTGAGCTTGCGCAAGAATACCGACTTATAATTGACTCTATCATTTCTCGTCCTCCACAATTTAAAATCTCAAGTAATGAGATTCGTGGATACTTAGCCTAATAAACCAATTAAGGTCTACATGGTTAAGGATACTAGCTAGAATAAACTTGGATAAGTCTATTCGGGTTGAGTCAAAATAAACGCAACGGGCCTAATATGTCAAAGATTTCAAAACTAGCTACACCACTTTATTAAAATTTTTGACTTTATTGCGGGATATATACATATGAAAGCAACGATAAAAATTTAAAAATTACGACTAAATGGCCAAAGTTAATTAAAAATTTGAAAAATGTTGAAAAAGATGATTTTCTGGTTAAATGAAGGCATTTTCATGGAAAAGTCCACTTAAAACTTTGATAGAAGTCCCCCCTACATTTAAGATAAACATTGTCCTCAATGTTTAAGCATGTGGGAAAAGTCTCCCCTACACTTATGACATTGTGCACGTTGGTTAACTCGAGCTAAGGAAGAGACGACTAAAGTGATTAATTTCAAATGTGAGAATGAAGAAAATTGAATCACGATAGTTGAGAGATAGAACCGGATTTCGGATAGCACGGGAGCACGGTTCTTCAAAGTTTCCAAGAGTGCACTAATCCCTGTAATCAAATCACCACACAAATACAAACACCTATGTAGGTCCCCCCCTACACTTAGTAGGTTAATACATAAAAAGATAGATACTCGGGCTGCCTCCCGAGGAGCGCTTGTTTTTGATAACCGAGTCACGAGCCTGACTCGACCCAAAATTAGTTCATGGGGAACGTGGTGAGGGATGGAATCATCTCCTGAGAGATGTCCTCACCAAAGTACAACTTCAGACGCTTGCCATTCACCTTGAAATTGGGCCCATTTGGCTGAGAAAGCTCAATGGTCCCATACGGAAAGACGTTGGCGACGGTGAATAGACCAGACCAGCGGCTCTTCAACTTGCCAGAGAAGATCTTCAACCGAGAGTTGAAAAGTAAGACTTGATCACCAACATGGAACTCTCGGTTCTTGATTTTTGCGTCATGAAGGATCTTCGTCTTCTCTTTGTAGATCAGCGAGTTCTCATAAGCTTCATTCCTCAATTCATTGAGCTCGTTGAGTTGAATCTTGCGATGATCACCGGCTTTGTTGATGTCGAAGTTAGCCCACTTTAAGGCCCAGTGCGCCTTATGCTCCAGCTCGATGGGAAGGTGGCATGCTTTCCCGTACACAAGACGATAAGGTGTACAACCGATCAGGGTCTTGTAAGCAGTACGGAAAGCCCACAGAGCATCATCTAACTTATCGGCCCACGCGGCACGATGCTCTCCCACAGTACGCTACAAAATTCGCTTCAATCCACGATTGGATATCTCGGCTTGCCCATTGGTTTGGGGATGATAGGCGGTGGAAAGACGGTGATTGACACCATACTTAGCCATGACTCTTGCAAATTGATCGTTGCAAAAATGAGTCCCGCGGTCACTGATAATAGCATGAGGAACGCCGAATCGAGCGAACAGCGATTTCAAAAAGTTATAAACCACCCTTGCATCATTAGTAGGTAAAGCTTTGGCTTCAACCCACTTGGAGACGTAGTCAACGGCAACAAGGATGTATTTGTTTCCTTTAGATGAAGGGAATGACCCCATAAAGTCGATACCCCAAACATCAAAGATTTCACACTCTTGAATGAAATTCTGAGGCATCTCGTCTTTATGTGTGATCGTGCCTTGTTTTTGGCAAGCATCACATCGTTTAACCATCTCGTGAGCGTCACGATAGATGGTGGGCCAATAAAATCCTGAATCAAACACTTTTTTGGCGGTGTAGTTAGGACCAAAGTGACCACCAGTGGGTCCTTTGTGGCAAGCATCAAGGATTTCGAAAGCTGCCGGTCCATCAACACATCGGCGAATAATCAAGTCGGCACATTGTTTGAAAAGATACGGGTCATCCCAAAAGTAAGTCTTGATGTCTTTGAAGAACTTTTTCTTTTGCTGGGATGTTAACCCGTCAACGAGGATTCCACCCGCCAAGTAGTTTGCAATGTCCGCAAACCACGGGGTTTCGTCAGCAGTCGAGTTGATAGACATTAAGGTCTCCAGGGGAAAAGAATCATTGATTTCTTTGTTCGGATGATCCCCCTGGTAAGGATCCTCAAGTCTACTGAGATGATCCGCGGCTAGGTTTTCTGCTCCTTTTTTATCGCGAATTTCGATTTTAAATTCCTGGAGCAGCAAAACCCAGCGAAGAAGTCTTGGTTTGGAATCTTGCTTTGTTAACAAGTACTTCAATGCGGAATGATCGGTATACACAATTGTGGTGGAAAGGACAAGATAGGGGCGGAATTTTTCAAAGGCATAGACAACAGCTAAAAGCTCTTTTTTGGTTGTCGTATAATGCAATTGTGCCCCCGTCATTGTCTTGCTAGCGTAATGGATCGGTTGGAAGTGTTTGTTCACTCTTTGTCCCAGAACCGCACCAATAGCAAAATCACTAGCATCGCACATCAATTCAAAGGGAAGCTCCCAATTAGGGGTAACCAAGACGGGTGCCTTAGTTAGCTTATCCTTAAGCGAGTTGAAGGCTTCAAGACACTCTTTAGAAAAGATAAAAGGAGTATCTTTTTCCAAGAGGTGGGTCATCGGGCGAGCGATTTGAGAAAAATCTTTGATGAATCGACGGTAGAAGCTCGCATGACCCAGAAAACTTCTCACACCCTTCACGGTTGAATGTGGAGGCAACTTGGCGATAACATCGACTTTAGCACGGTCTACTTCAAGACCGGCTTTGGAAATTTTGTGTCCCAGCACGATGCCTTCTTTTACCATAAAATGGCATTTTTCCCAATTCAGAACAAGGCGAGTGTCTTCGCACCGCTTAAGCATACGTTCCAAATTGGCAAGGCAAGAAGAGAAGGAATCCCCAAAGACCGAGAAATCATCCCTGAAGACTTCCATGGTTTGTTCAACCATGTCATGGAAGATAGCTAACATGCATCTTTGAAAAGTCCCGGGCGCATTACATAGGCCAAAAGGCATTCTTTTGTAAGCAAATGTGCCATAGGGACAAGTGAATGTAGTTTTCTCTTGATCTTGGGGATCGATGGGTATTTGGAAATAACCCGATAAACCATCAAGAAAGCAGTAATATTCATTACCCGCTAAACGTTCAAGCATTTGGTCCATAAAAGGTAGAGGGAAATGATCCTTTCTCGTGGCATCATTGAGTTTGCGGTAGTCTATACAAACTCTCCACCCAGTAACGAGACGAGTGGAAATCAACTCGTTGTGTTCATTGGGAACAACGGTTATTCCGCCCTTCTTGGGCACACAATGGATTGGACTAACCCATGGTGAATCCGAAATAGGGTAAATCATACCCGCATCAAGAAGTTTGATAACCTCTGTTTTGATGACTTCATGGATTTTTGGATTCACCCTTCGTTGGCTTTGAATTGTGGGCTTAAAGTCGTCCTCCATGAGAATTTTATGTGTGCAGAAGTGAGGATCAATTCCACGAATATCAGAAATTTTCCAAGCAATAGCCTTCTTGTGAGCTTTCAACATGGTGATAAGTCGGGCTTTTTCTTCTTCCTTGAGGTCCTTAGCAATGATGACAGGCGACTTCTTCTCTTCTTCAAGGAATACATACTCAAGATGGGGCGGCAACTCCTTAAGTTCTAAATCCGGAGGATTGACGACGAGAGGCGTATTCGAAGTCGGAGTGTCGATAGCAATGACCGTGGGAGATGGAGGCGAAGGATTGTCTTCGTTGAGAAGATTGTCAAAGAAATTCATGTCTTCATCCCCAACGGTGGGAGAATCATCAGTAGCTAAATTCACATCTCCCATGGTATCTTCAAGATCTTTCCAAAACAAATCACTATCTCCAAATAGAGACAATGATGAATCAATAGAGGACACGGTCTCAACATTGGGAAGAGAGGTAGGAATACTTTTGCAAGCATCATTAAAGTGTTCTTCACAAGCCTCATCAAGAACGTCAATGCAATTAACACTCTCATATGAATAAGGCTGTTTAGACAACTTTCCCATGTTGAAGACCACTTTATCGTCACCCACTCTCATGATAAGCTCACCGGCTTCAACATCAATGAGAGTGCGACTGGTCCTCAGGAATGGACGACCAACAATCAGTGGTACACGGGGGTCCATCTCGTAGTCGACGACAACAAAATCAGCAGGAAAGGTGAATTTGTCGACTCCTACAATGACATCTTCTGCTATCCCCACTAGATAAGCAACCGTACGGTTAGCCAATTCCAGAGTCATTTTGGTGGGGACTAGCTCAGGGAGAGATAATTGCTTCCACACACTTAGAGGCATGAGATTAATACTGGCACCTAGATCGGCTAGGGCCATGCAATTCTCTACTCCCGGGAAATTGCCAGGGATAAGAAAACGACCCGGATCACCAAGCTTGATTGGCAATTTCCTTAAGAGCACTGCAGAGCAATTCTCATTAAGTTGGGTGTTGGCTATATCGAGGAGCTTTTCCTTGTCGCTCAGAAGATCTTTAAACATTTTCGCATACTTAGGCATGTGAGCGAGAGCCTCAGCGAAGGAGATGTTAAAATTCAATTGTTTGAACATCTTAAGAAAGTTCGAAACCTGAATATCGTCCTTGCTTTTGAGCTTCTCTTTCCTCAACCTTGATGGATAAGGTATATTGGAAGAAGAGGAAGGCTTTGGAAGAATAGGATCACTCACATCCTTGGGTGGAGGAGGGGTAGAAGGTAGAGGTGGAGAAATTGGGGAAGGAGAAGGATGAGGAATAGGAGCAGGTGACTCGTTCTCCTTAGTCACAACCACCGGTGGAGGTATAGGAAGCTCGGGTTCCTTGGTACCTTTGCCACTGCGAGTGGTGATTGCTTTCATCTCCCCTCTTGGATTCACAACGGTGTTACTCGGAAGAGTACCCGAAGAAGAGGGTTGATTACTGTGGAAGAAACTAGCCATCATGTTTCTTAAATCATTTGTTTGACTATCCATAGTGTTCTTCATATCAGCTCTCAGATCATTCCCTTGTTTCATCAGATCTGCTTTCAAGTTGCGCACTTCCTGTTGGAGATTATCCACGATCACATCGTTAGTCCTCATGTAGGTTCCAATGTCTTGATGTGATGCGGGGGTTTGGTTGGAAGGAGCAGTGTATGCGGGTGGTTGATAAGCAGGTTGCTGGTAAACTTGGGTGTTTCGTTGAGGTGGTTGTTGCTGCTTGTGAGGAGGGATGTATGGTGTAGAAGTTTGTTGTTGTTGAGGAGGGCGGTTGAGGTTTGTTGTTGGTTTTGGTTGTTAGGATTAAAACCAGGTGGTGAGAGATAGTTGTTGGAACGGTAGCTAAGCAAGTTGCGGTCACCTTGAGGTTTTGCTTGATAAGCAGGTTGAGTATAGGTGCCATATACTGCATTCACATTCTCTGCAGGGTAATCTTGGGTGGCGGTACAAGTGGTGTAAGAATGAGGACCCCCGCATATCTCACAAGGTTGGCTGACAGCATTAACTTGAGCGTTTTTAGCGTTGTTGCTGTTGTTGTTGCTGACGGTATGGGTGACAAGCGATTCAAGAAGCGTAGTGATTTTATCGAGTCGCTTGTCGCTGTCATTAGTGCTAGCACTAGCGACATTGGTCCTAACACTCTTGGTTTGCACACGAGACTTATTCTCAATGATATCCCAAGCAGCATTGGAAGTCTTAGCCAATAGATTACCCCCCGAGGCACTGTTCGGTGAATCTTGGTCACTCATGCTTAAACCATTGTAAAAAGTATTAATTTGATGTACTTTGGTAAAACCATGTTGTGGGCATTTTCTTAATAGATCTTTAAACGATCCCAAGATTCACTGAACGACTCATCGTACTTTTGTTCAAAATTTATGATTTCATTCCGCAAAGCGGTAGTACCAGAGGGTGGGAAAAAGTAATTGATGAATTTGGTTTCCAAATCCGTCCACGAGAGAATACTCTGTGGCGGTTCCTTAGCAAGCCAATGCCGGGCTTGTCCCTCTAAAGAAAAGGGAAAAAGTTGTAACCTGATAACCTCTTGTGGAACACCATTGAATTTGACCGTGTTGGTGAGTTGCAAGAATCTCTTGATATGGTCATGTGGGTCATCAATGGTACATCCCAAGAATGGTTGAGCGGAGACCATCTGGATAAAGCCTGATTTTAGCTCAAAGTTGTTGGCGGCAATTGGAGGTATGACAATTGGATCAGTGTTGCCATCTACATGAGCTTGCAGCAATTCAATCATCGGGCGATTATCCGGAAGGGGCTCATTGTTGTTGTTATTATTCATGTTATTGAAAGGTGGGTTGTTGTTGTTATTATTGTTTGGAGGTGGTACACCGGCCATGTCTAAGTGATCGAGAGGCTCGGGCTCTTGATAAGACGTGGATCGAGTGCGCATACACCTGCAAAAGAACGAACAAAGAAAAGCAAAGCAAAAATATTTTTGGTTTTTATGTTTTTTAAATTTTTTGTTTTTTTTTTTTTTTTGAAAATTTTATATTTTTTAGGATTTTTTGAAAGTTTTTATGATAAATTAACGTTCACAGGGAACGGATCCCAAAATCCAAGTTCTCACAAAAAACTTTTGATCTTAACGAGAAGAGCCGGCAGCGGCGCCATTTGATACTTCGATTTGCTAGGGTTCAATTTGTCTCTCGGAATCCTCTCGAATTGATCTCGGTTCTAAGTGGAATGATTTGTTCTTGGTTAATAAAAAGGAGTTGGTTTGTTTATCTATTTTAAAACTAATGAAAAGAAATTAAGTGTCCAAGAGTAAAATTAAAGACTTAAATGATTAATTGTGAAAAGACGAGTTTAAAATTAATTGTTTGAGAACTTAAAGATTATATTAGAAAAATAAATGGACATTTAATAAAAACTAACACTTGGAAAAACTTTGTGGAAAATAAGAACTTAATTGGAAACTACTAAAAGAAAGTAAGAACGGAGAATAGCAAAATAGGCTAAATAGGAATAAGAGAAAAATTTCCCTCAATCGGAATATTATTCCGATCGAGTGATCGGAATGAGGAAACGATTACCAATCGGAATATCACAAAGTTCCACAATCGGAAAGCATGAAATGATCAAATCGGAATACATCCAAAATTTCCCAATCGGAATACCAAGGATGGCATCAATCGGAATACGGGGCAAACACTACGGTCGGAATAATCAAAATGAGCACAATCGGAATAAGGCTTGGAGGGACAAATCGGAATGTTGCCAAAATGGAACCAATCGGAAAACAAAACCCTTTTCCGATTGGACTCAATCGGAAAGTGTGGGGTGCTGCTGGTCGGAAAAACTGGATCGGAAAAGGGTTATAACCTTTTCCGAAAATGGTGCAAATTCGAGATTAAAAGCTAGGGAATAAGCTATAGAATAAGCCAATCACCAACAAGCTCGAATCCAACAATAAGCTGATCAAATAAGCACTAAAAACAACTTTTCCAAACTCAAAGTAAACAACTTTTAAATCAAATCAATAAAAAGATGAACTTTCCATAAAAACTTCAAAAAGTAAATAAGCTAAATCAACAAATAAGCCAATAAGAACAAGGATCTCAAAGCTTATTCATGTATAAACTTAAGGAAACATAAAAAGTAATCAACTTTTTAAGCACAAATCATTGATGAACAACACGGATCACACGAGATTTGTACCAAAATCAATAAAAGTAAAAGAAAGGAAGGATGAGATTAAAGATTAAAAGGTAAAACCTTGAACTTGATTAATGAAAGATAATACAAAAGTTTGAATTTGAAAGAGAAAAAGATGAAATCTAGTGAGAGAAAGTTCTAAACTTTCTCTCTCTAAAACTAGAGAGAATGAAAACTAAAAACTAACTAAGTGTGTGAAAATTTGTGAAGTAGGGGCTTAATATAGGCGTGAGTATGGTGGTGGTGGGCTTGTAAATGGGCTTTGGTTTGGGCTCCTTTTTCTTCTTCCTTCTTTAGTCTTCTCGTCTCTTTTAAAAAAAAAACGTTACCGACTTGGATTTGAGAAGTGTCGGTGCATAATTCCAACTCGTCTTATAATCTTTTATTTAATAGACTCGAGTTCTTCGACATATATGAATCTTCCATCTTTGGCTCTATTCTTCGATAAATCTTCAAATAGGCACAATGACTTCAAATCTTTTGCATCTCTTGGACAATAGACTTCGTCTTGAGTCTTTTTCCTTGATAAAGCCCGTGCAATCCCATGTTTTCTTTAATATTCATCCGGTTGACTCTGAAAACACAATAAACACAAAAACCACGCATAATTCCAAACAAATGATATTAAATACGTGTTTTGGTCTTGTTTTAGCCAGAATTAAGTGGTAAAAGGATGGGTGTTTTCACACCTATCAATCTTCATATGCATGAATACCTTCATGAAAATCAGCCCTTGATCTCCATGTAAACTCCTTGCTAGTTGTTAAAATCACCTCAAATCTTCATAACTTCAACTAGAAAGTTTGGTGGTGATATGGGACGGCCAAGGAGTGAGAGAGAGAAAGATTTAGAAAGTTTAACTTGTTTTTGCATGTATGAGAAGAGTGTGAAGAAAGTTGGAGGGTTTGGTGGTTTTGTTTAAGTGGTTTTGACACAACTCATGGACAAGTGTCCTTGGTTGTGTGTAAACTTGCCACATTAGGTGTTGGGGGCTTTCTTTGGTCGCCACTTGTGTAGGGGTGGGGCAAGTGTAAACTTGTCTCACCTCTATTATTTTACGGGTACTCCTCGATTCTAGTTTCCTTGATTTGCGTGCCCTCGGGTCGTTTTATGAAAAACGTTTTTATAAATTATGAATCAACGGCACAAAAAGAATCTAATAAAAATTGTCTCATAGAAAACGGAGTTCAAAAACGTAAATACGTAAACCTAGGGTTTCCGGTTGAGTCGTAAAGGACATTAAATTATACACGTAAGTTCTAATCTCTTCTCGTAAATTTATGAGTTTATGAACCAACACAAATTTAAATCCCAAAATAATATTCAAGAATAAATTTATTTCTTGAAGTGTCGGACTGTCACCAAAAACGGTGTATGTAAACGTAAGCACGTAACGTGGAATTCTCCGGTTTAGACGTAGTCGATGCTACTTCAAGACGTAAACCCAAATTTCTTACAAAAAATGAGTGAGTTCATAATATAACATTAAAATAATATTTTTAAACAATACTTGAGAATAAGATATCAACCATAAATTGACGGATTGTCACAACATTTACCCCTAAACAGGATCTTTGTCCTCAAAGATCAATTTATCTTAATACTCGCTTCTTATAGAGTTAGAGCCATGTGGGTATTTCCTCCATATTCGGTCTTTTCTCTCAAGTGTAATTCATTAAAATACGCGAGTTTAATCAAACATATCTACAGGAATACGATCAGGCTTAATGTTGACTTACTTTCTCTATCCATGGTGTTCACGGGTTTTTGATGAATGCAACTTTTCGCCGATCTAAACTTCATCAAGAAGTAATCAGCCTTTCACTTGATAGACATTTCATCAAGTTCGATAGACGAAATATAATTCACGCAGCCCTTAAAGTCCTAGGGTAGATCCAGCTTATATGCCTTTCAAACCAACTTTTTACATTATCTCAATGGTCTCATACAACGGGGACTTATTTCCCATGATCTTTCATATCATTAATTCACTTTTTCCATGGTAAAATTTTTAGCATAACTTCGCTACACATCCTGCACTTCAAGATCTACATTTCATATTCACATAAACCCCTGCCCACTACTGGCAGTCAATAATCAAATCCTAATTTCAACAATCATCTCAGGTTTCATGGATCAGGTATTTTGTATGGTTAGGTTTGTCATCATAGGCAACCTTAAACCTAAAAGACATGTCCAACTTACAATGGGTGTATGTCGGATGTCTTCATCCCAACTCCTACCTATAGATACTCTTCATATAGATCCTCACAAGATTCGATCTCGATCCTAATACAATAATCATCAATGATAATCTCTCCAAAGGAAAACGATTATACGGTTTATTACCAAAGCTCATTTATTCAAGCATAAAACAACACTTCTAGTGTTTTGTATCGTTACTTTACCTCGTCCCTTCGATTGGGGTGGTAAACAGTACTCTCATCAAGGTTCGTTCCCAACGATTTCTGAGCAAATCTCTAGAAATTCGATGCGAAGCGAGGATCTTGATAGAGATGATCGATACAGGCACACTATGTTTACACAACTCCTTTAAATACAAAAGAGTCAATTTCTTCATCGAGAATTTATCATTAATGGAATGATATTAGTAGATTTGGTGAGTCTGTCGACGATGAACCAAATTGAATCAAATTCAGATGATGACCTTTGTAATAGTTAGACGTTTACTAATGGATGAGGCGATGTATGCCTTCATAATTTGCCATCAGTACAACTTATTCAGATAAAGATACATTTAATCAGAATGACATGTATAGAATACTTATACTTACGAGATTCCAACATGACTACATCTCACAAACCTCCATATTTAGGCAACCACAAGCGACCTTTTATACATTTAACGCCATCGGCTATCATTTCTAATGGTTCTCACTAGCCGTGAAATCCTTCATCATCTATGTTATCCTTCTTACAAGCATCAACTATTTTTAAATTGCTCGGGCAAATTATTTTGCATCGTCGTTACTAAGGAACATATCCTAATTGATTCTGTATCTTTTCTACATAATGTGTCAGTATTTACATTCACCTTTCCTGATGAAATAATTATTATGACCATAATTCACTCAGAAATTCTTTCTTCATATTTTCTAAGTTTTAGTTTCGTCTCAACTATTATTTTTATCAGTTTTGCTCAATCCGACGTTTAAAGCGTCGATGATTATTACAAGTAATTAAATAATAAATATTTAATTTTTATGAAATGTAAACGTAAGAATTTTAAATTTCTTAGTTCGACTTATTATATAAAAATGCTCAAAATAAATTTGAATTTAATTAACACGATTTTTGTTGATTTATAAAAAATAATTAATAAGATTCGTAAATGTTCGAAAAATCTTTTGTTATACTTTGGTCAAAATTTTCTTAGTTGAAAAGCAAAATTTGTCGTTTCAAGTTCTAAGTCTTGGTTTAAACGGTTTCCTCAATCCCTCTTAGGTTGTCTTGAGGTATATACAAATATTTACCCCTAAAGGAGTTTAGTTAAATGATTTGGGTATGAGGGAATAATCCCTTAAAAATTCCTTTGAAAAAACATTTCTCAAAACATATTTGCACTTTCTTTTTGGTATAACCCAAAGCCTTAATGGCTCTAATCTTTGAAGAGTCAATTTAGATTTCACTACCATTAATCACATGGTCAAATAATGTAAAGGATTAAGCCTTTAATCATATGTTAAATACTCAAGGTACATGTTTTCACTACTCGGCCGACACAGGAAATTCTACAAATGATTATTAACTCCTTCTTATTCTTATAAACAAACAGATGGTCCTTAATGATCACAAGAATGAATTTATCAAATTACAGCCTACACACGTGATTCATCAAATTTATAGAAGCTACATGTGCATTGGTCAATCCAAACAACATCACGTAAAACTCATAATGTTCATTACAAGCTCTGGATGTAGTGATTGGAATAGATTATCTTCTTCGCGGACGCGAAGTTGATAATAACCATGCCCTGGATCAAATTTTGAATATACACTAGAACCTTCTAAATGATCGAACAAATCTTCTATCTAGAGTAATGGATTTAGATTTTCGATCGTCAATTTACCTAGTTCACGGTAATCAACAAATATAAAGAATGATAACACCATAGCTCTTCATGAGGAAGAGCTTGGTAGAATAAAAGCTTTCTCCGACAACTCTCTCAGTTGTACGGTAATTCTTTTAATTCAGATGGTGCTGACGTACAGTGCACTCGCCACAAGTGCAGCACCAGTAATATAATTAATACCAAATTCAACTTGACTTAATGGCAAAAGTCTAGGTAATTAATCAGCAAATACCTCCTAAAATTTCAGATAATAGAAACGTCTTTTAATACATTTACTTTAAGTTCTTTCTAGATTACAAGATCTATGACTAGTTCACAACCATTCATGGTAAAATTTCAAGTCTAAATACAGGATAATGTCATCCATCAAGAATTATTTAGATAACTTTTGGTAATCGACATCTTATCTTTTAGGGGAATTCTGCTCGAGTTCCCATCAATTAAGACAATGACATTATGTCATAGTCAATCAATCCATTCTACTAGCACTATCAACTTTCCAGTTTCATTACCGATGATAAGATGTGAACTTATCAAAAGACTAGTAATAACTCATAATCCTTTCACAAATTCCAGGATATTTGGAGACATAGCTAACCTTAAAAGAGTAAGGTCAACGCATGATCTACGCGAGAGAATTTCAAATCAGATAAAGACAGAAACATTTAACGAATATGAATATATCCCATGTTTTCATGATTGAGTACGCATTCAAAAGCTCCTAGGATCGTTACCCGGGTCATTCAAACGAAATTTAATCAAAAGAAATGATAGGAACGTCGATACATCCAGTCGGGTATCAACACTCGGTAATCAGATACTTTTCCAAAGAATCTTACCACGGGAGAATTGGACAGGGGGGGGGGGGGATATCAATTGTCAATTAAGACAATATCCATAGATGATTAAATTCGATTCAGAAGAATAAATGGTACGGGCACATATGTAGATGTCTCTAACAATATGTCCCTATTTTGCACTTCTTGCAGATCTCGCAAAAAATCAATCTTTCACAATTACAAGGAAATATAATGTTTAGTAACAATTTCATGGTGACTACTAATCAGCCTTGCATGGTCCCTTCCAAATTGTATGTAGGCGCGCAACTATATACAATTTTAGGATTAACGATGCAATACTCAGTTCGTCAAAACTTTGTCATTATGTTTAAAAAAAAACTAATTTCATGTTTAATTCTGGAATAAGAATCAAAATGAATTTACAGAGATGTTCTTTGTTGTGGAAACAATTAAGTTTTCCAAGGTGTTTCATAAACAACTTTATTTCGATAACGATTACTTATAAATCTCACCTTAAATAATCCATATGATGATGAAAATTCAATTTTTCTCAAGGGACACTGTTTTAACTTATAAAAACAATGAGGGATCTACAAAAGAGTGATGAAATTTGTTCACCAAGAACTATCTACAATATAACAGGAAATGAGCTTAGCCAATTAATCATGAGGTTCGTGACCTCGATGGCACTAATAAAGAATAATCCACAACGTAACTCAAATCAAGATGAGTACTTGTTCAATGGTTGCCTAATGCGAACATTAGAAAGAAGCAAGAAAAGATAGATAACATTGATACATGTAGGATTTAGCAATCAAAGGTAGTCTTTTCATTAATCACAAACAAATCAAAATTGTACAGTAACACATTACGTGTCACTATGTCATACAATTACAAGAACTCATCCTACCAACTGATGTCTCAGTTAAGTTAGGGATTTTTAAAAGATGCTACAATGAATACTAATATACAAGAGTCATTAGGTGTTCCACCTGTCCCAGAAGATCCATCGGTCCCAATTCAGAAGAAGATTTCTTCATTTTATTTCTCGGACAATGGGCATCCTCGTTATTGGACAATGGCCTAGGAACAACCCGTAACACGAATCAACAATCATTTAAAACCTTATAATGCAATCACAGGACTTAACGACTTCCTCTTAACAATCTCATATTCCATACGAGTTAAATTTTACTGTATTCAAGTTTCAATCAACTTATACTCAATGCTACATCCTACCTCATTCTCCAATATTTTCAACCTTATTTTTAGACCTTAATAGGGCAATAAAAGTTCGATATGAACAACACTCAATTCCCAATCCTATAGCTCTTACAACAATAGTCATCAAATGAGTCACTAGTATGAAATGACTCACACATTCAATTAGACTTCTTAGAAAGGTACTAGTGGCATGAGGCTTTTGGGTAATGGTTCAAATGACAGCCTCAAGTGCAACATTCACCCTTTCGATTTCAAATTTAAGAATTGGGTGACACCGAATCAGATGACATATTTCTAGGTGGTAAGGTTTTGTCAAATTCCACTCTATGAGGAAAGATCGTCATGAGATCAGCATCAGATTTAATCTCGCCAATTCTTCTTCAAGATCATAATCAACTACTATCAACATTTCTACGAATATCAACCATTTTGTCGGGATCATAAATATCCACAACTTGGTTTAGATCTAGAATATCTAGAATTCCTACGGGAATAGCTTCGATTGATTTGCTAGGGGAGTTAGGGTTTCTTTTGACAATCTACGTCGTATAAATACCTCGTATAAATATTAAAATAATCATCAACCAATCATGTAATCAAATTATATATATATATATATATATATATATATATATATATATATATATATATATATATATATATATATATATATATATATATATATATATATATATATATATATATATATATATATATACATATATATATATATATATATATATACATATATATATATATATATATATATATATATATATATATATATATATATATATATATATATATATATATATATATATATATATATATATATATATATATATATATATATATATATATATATATATATATATATATATATATATATATATATATATATATATATATATATATATATATATATATATATAGGAGTGGGGTAAAATAAAACAAAATTTAAAATAAAATAAATGAGGTGGAACCACATGCTGCCATGTGTCCCCCTCTTTTTTTAAAAAAAAAATGGTGTTATTTTGTAATTTTAGAAACTTCAGGGGCATTTTTTCAATTTTTACCGAAACTATTTATAGTTCTTTTTCATCTAATTTTTTTAGTTCTTTCTTCTTCTTCGGTTTATCTTAAACTGATAAACCCTAACCACCAATAACCACCAATCGGAACTATCGTCGAGATCACCGTCCCAAACCACCGTAACCAACTTCCGTCATCACCGTAACTGTAACCACCGTATCTCTAACCACTGGTTATTGATTCATTATGTTTACTGAATCTTCGTTCAGTAGTGTTGCGTCGTCATCATCATCATCATCTTCTGGTGTTTTTTGTAAGTTTTTATCATGGCGTTTTTTTAATACTCTTTATATTAGCTGCATTGTAGTTTAGTTACTTTTAAACTCTTTAGTTCGTACCGCATTATATGTATGTTTTACTGAATTACATTTTTAAGGTTGATTATATCAGATATTGATTAGAATTCAGATTGATCATAATAGAGATTGATATGTTATTGATGCACATAGGCTTGATTTTAAGTCGAGGTTGTTTTACTGCATAATAGGTATTTTTACTGAATTACTGTTTTTAAGCTGATTATATCTGATATTTTTTAGAATAGAGATTGGTTAAAATTGAGATTGATCAGAATAGAGATTGATATGTTATTTGATGTACATAGGCTTGATTTTATAGTGGATGTTGTTTTTACTGCATAATAGGTATGTTTTACTGAATTACAGTTTTTAAGCTTTTTGTTTCAGATATTTATTAGAATAGATATTTATTAGATTTGAGATTGATCAGATTAGAGATTGATATGTGATTGATACACATAGTCTTGATTTTATAGTGGAGGTTGTTTTACTGCATAATAGGTATTTTTTACTGAATTATTGTTTTTAAGCTGATTATATCAGATATTTATTAGAATAGAGATTGGTTAAAATTGAGATTGATCAGAATAGAGATTGATATGTTATTTGATGTACATAGGCTTGATTTTATATTGGATGTTGTTTTTACTACATATAGGTTTGTTTTACTGAATTACAGTTTTTAAGCTTTTTGTTTCAGATATTTATTAGAATAGATATTTATTAGATTTGAGATTGATCAGATTAGAGATTGATATGTGATTGATACACATAGTCTTGATTTTATAGTGGAGGTTGTTTTACTGCATAATAGATATTTTTTACTGAATTATTGTTTTTAAGCTGATTATATCAGATATTTATTAGAATAGAGATTGGTTAAAATTGAGATTGATCAGAATAGAGATTGATATGTTATTTGATGTACATAGGCTTGATTTTATAGTGGATGTTGTTTTTACTGCATAATAGGTATGTTTTACTGAATTACTTTTTTTAGGTTGATTATATCATGAATTTATTAATATAGAGATTGATTAAAATTGAGATTGATCAGAATAGAGATTGATATGTGATTTGATGTTCATAGGCTTGATTTTATAGTCAAGGTTGTTTTACTGCATTATAGGTATTGTTTATTGAATTATGGTTTTAGGTTTTGTTAAAAGTTTTATATTTTACTGAATCCTTCATAGTTTTTTTTTTATTTTTCATCATTTTATGGTTTTTTTTGTTTTTATTTCTTATTTAACTTATATCATTTATCTAGCTTACTTTTTTATTATTTTTTATTTTTGCAGCGGCAGATGATTATGAAACAATTACCGTACGAGATCATGTAGGTTACTATAAAGTTGGTATAGATGGCACTAGGACTTGGTTTCCTGATGAGTTACCACATGGTCAAGTACCTATAGTAGGATGTCAATTTGTTTCAATTGATCAAGCGTACAATTTCTATGTAGCTTATGGGAAAAAGGGTGGGTTTGATGTTAGGAGAGGTGGAGAGTATAAGGCAGTAGGTTATGATATTCCGACAACAAAGTATTTACTTTGTAGTAGAGAAGGTTTTCTTCAACCTAAAGATAAAGCTAATGTTGATAATGTAGATGTTGATTTACCAGAAAATGGTGTAGTTGAAGATGGCAGTGGTAGTGGTGATTTTCAAAGGTTTAGAGATATTAAGAAAAAGCAAATTAGGAGGAAGCCTACGTTTAGGTGTGGGTGTTTGGCGTCAATTCTTATTAAGAAAAAAGGAAAAATCTTTGAGGTTATTAGTTTCACAGAGGGTCATAATCACCCTCTTGTAGCTGAAAGAGACATGATTTTTATGAAGAATTCGAGGAATGTGGGTTATACAAAGCAGCATTTCCTCTATCAAGTTTCGAATGCAAATTTTGGTCCTGCTATAGGGTTTAGATTGATGAAACAGCTTCACGGTGGGTTTGATAACGTTGGTGTAACAGTTGATGACTGCAAGAATGAAAAAAAGAAGATTACTGTTTTTATTCGTGATCAAGACGCTCAGATGGCTGTAGAGAAGCTGATTAGTCGAAAACTTCACTCCCCTGGTTTTTTTGTCAAACATTTTAAAGGTGGTTATTTCTTCTATTATCTGAGTTTTTTTTTCTAGTAAATTAATCTTTTTAGATTTTACTGCATCATGTTTTATAACTTAAAACATAAACCTTGATGTTTCATTTTTTTACTGAATTAACCATATATTTTAATGCATTTAGATATTATCAAGTAGTTTTTATAATTAGTTTCTAATTTTTTTTAGGTCCTGATAATCGCTTGGCTGGTCTATTCTGGGCTGATGAAGAAGGTATCAGAAACTTTGCTACGTTCGGTGACATAGTTTCTTTTGATGCGACTTTTCGATCTAACAAGTATAAATTTTTTTCTTTTTTATCTCCAAAAATTATGTTTTTTAGTTTATTATGTTTTTTAATTTGTTATTATGTTATTTAACTGTAGGTATCAAATGGTTTTTGTTCCCTTTACTGGTATCAACCATCATAACCGCTGTATTACATTTGCTGCTGCTTTGCTTGCCGATGAGAGTGCGTTAGCTTACATATGGTTGCTTAAAGAATTTATAGAAGCGTTTGGTAAAGCTCCAGAAGTTGTCATCACAGACCAAGATCCGTCAATGAAGATTGCAATAGCTGAAGTTTTTTGCAATACAGTTCACCGCTTTTGTATGTGGCACATTATGATGAAATTGGGCACGAAGGTATTTTATCTTAAAAAAAATTTCAGCTAATGCACCATAATGCACCATAATGCAGTAAATATGCAGTAAATATGCACCATAATGCACCATAATGCACCATAATGCACCATAATGCATATTTTACAACATTTACTGCATATTTACTACATTATGGTGCATTATGGTGCATTATACCTCAGTAAATATGCATTATGGTGCATTATGGTGCATTATAGTGCATAATTACTGCATATTTACTGCATATTTACTGCATATTTCAGCTAATGCACCATAATGCACCATAATGCACCATAATGCTGTAAATATGCAGTAAATGTTGTAAAATATGCACTATAATGCACCATAATGCAGTAAATATGCACTATAATGCATTTCATGTTTACTTATAATTATTTTGTTTTTTTATTATAGGTGGGTGCTGAATTATGTAATAGAACAGATTTTAAGAGACGTATTTCTGACATTGTGTGGACAGACCAAATTACGCCTGAGGTTTTTGAAAGAGAATGGAATTGTATGATAAATGAATTTGATCTTGGCGAGAACAAGTGGTTGGCTGACATGTTTGATCTTAGGCAAAGTTGGATACCTGCGTATTTGAGGCATGTTCCTATGGCTGGTCTAATGCGTACAACTTCAAGATCGGAAAGTGAAAATCATTTCTTTGGAAAATGGACCAACCCACGTCTTACTCTTATTGAATTCTTAAGCCATTATGACACTGCTATCGAGTATCAAAGGTATATTGAAAGGAAAAATGATCATGATTCAAGATATAAAACGCCAGCTTTCAAAACAGACCTTCAAATGGAGAAAGAAGCTTGCAAGTTATTTACTAGAACAATTTTCTTCGATGTGCAAGATGAAATGTTTAATTCATACAAGTATTGTATTGCTATGTCTGTTGTGGAAAGTGGCAACACTGAAAGATATTCTGTTCGTGATAGCCAGTATCATATCTTTAAGGGTTCAGATGAGTTTCCTATTTATCAGGTATGTTCATCTTTACTGCATTTCAGTGTATTTTGTTTTCTGCAAATGTATTATTTTACTGCATTTCAGTTTATTTGTTTTCTGCAAATGTATTATTTTACTGCATTTCAGTTTATATATGATTGCAAAACAGTATATATGACTACTAATACTTTTTTTTTATTATTATAGGTTGAGTTTTGTAAGTCTGAGATAAAGCTTGAGTGTAGCTGTAACCGTTACGAGTCGTACGGTCTTCTTTGTCGTCATGCATTCTATGTTCTCAGAATGAATGATGTAAAGGAGTTTCCACGAAAGTACTTACATAAACGGTGGTTAAAGAATGTAAAGCCTTCAAGTTCTGCTCGTCGCATGGTCAGTGGTGTATCAAATGCAGTGCAGACTGAAGTCACAGAATTGTATCATATTTTTGAATCTACTATTGATCGGTTGGTGCACAAGGTTGATAATTTGCATATTTTCAAAGATAAGATGAAAGAGTTGCTCAAGCAAGCAGAAATTGATGTACCAGTGGTCCCAAAAATGAATAACAAAGCTGCGATTTGTGCATTGTTGGGTGTCAATGAGCCTGAAAATGAGAATGATAAAGTTCTAAATCCAAATCTTAGGAGAGCGAGAGGTCCAGGATGCTTTTCTAGGTTGAAGCCTGTAACTGAAGTCACAGCTGAAGAACTTAGTAAGAGGAGGACTTGTGGTGTATGTGGTGAAAAAGCAGGACACAATAAAAGAACTTGCACAGGTTTGTCTGAGAGAGCCAATCTTCAAGCTACTCCGAATCAACACATTTCTCCCAAGAATCAAGCTGTTTTACCTAGAAGATCTGGGTTGAGATCAAATACTCCAAAATAAGTACTCTATTTTGGATCAAATTCTTCAAAATAAATTGTAAAAAAAATGAGAATGAGATACAGGAAGTCTAGAAATAAATGCAAAGGTTTTGGTTTTTTTCAAAAGTGTATTGTAATGCAGTTACTTTTACATTTTAATGCAATGACTTTTAATACTTGATGATTTACATTGTGATGTAGTTATTTTACATATAATTTATCTATTATACTACATTTCAGTATAATTTAATGCATTAAAACTAATTTATTATAGATAACTATGATGCAGTAAAAATATACAATATGATATCGTATGATACAGTTATATCTTTTACTGCATTGTGATGCAGTTAACGTGTACCGCATTTCAGTTGAGTTTTACCAAATCATATAGATAAATTTTTAATAAAATGTTGTATTTTTTGTAATTTATCAAGTAATGCTATAAAATTTCAAATATTAATGCAGTAAAAATAACTACTCATAACAACTTCCACTCCATCCATATGCTATAACTTTTGTTTTTAACTTTACTGCAGCTAAACTATGATGCAGTAAAATATGCTCAGTAATGCATTAAAAATATACATTATGATATCTTATGATACAGTTAAATTTAACTTTACTGCATTTTAGTAGAATTTTATCAAATGATATACAAAAACTGTAATAAAATTTAAAATTTTAATACATTAAAACTAATCCCTCATGACAACTGCCACTCAATACATATTCCATAACTTTTTTATATAACTAAAATATGCAAAGTAATGCAGTAAAATATACACAGTAATGCAGTAAAAATATTCATTATGATATGGTAATTGGTAAAGAAAAACCTTCATGTTTACAAGTTATTGGAAGAAAAAACAATTAGAAATTCAATTCAAAAGATTTAAAACTGAGATCTCTATTTATCAAGTTTCTCGACGGTAGTACTGAATTTCTTCCACAAGGCTTTATCATATCTGACATCATACTCCTTTATAATCTTTGAAATTTTTGGCTTCTTTCTGAAGTATGCTTGTGCTTCTTTCAACAAACTTGCTTTTTTGACATTAATGTCCATCAGAAGGATTTTGGCCAAGTACTTGGCACGAAGCATCTTCAATTGTGCTTTCTGAATTGTTCCTTCTTTCTTCAAAGGTTGTAAAAAGTTTCCTTTACCTAGATATGTTTCTAAATGCCTCATAACGAATACACCACAATCGACATTATTGGATTTTGTTTTCCAATCAAAATCAATAATGCTAGGCTCAGAAACTAGAAAGTCAGCGCATTTTGGATGATGTTGTGTCTCCAAGTAATTTATAAAAGAATCAATCTGTGAAAATTTAAAATAAAATGTATGAGATACAGCTTTGTAATGCACTATTTTAAAAAAAATGATGCAGTAAAATTATCAATATTATTCACAAGGTATAGGAAACATATAAGTTTGATGTTTAAAAATAGCACCATAATGCTTTAAGTATTAGATAAAAGTAGACTTACCAGAGCATATGGGAAAGAACCATATATTGTTTCTATATCATCGATGCCATAATCTATGTTATCAATTATGTCTATTTCAGCGGTCTTCATATTGAAACAGATTACATAGAAATGGTTTGATGAATCTTTCGATATCTTTATTGCAGGAAAGAATACCTGTAGATATTTTTGTTATCATTAATCAACTTCATTCTGTAGAACATCACAATTATATCATTTTATTCTCATAATTAATCTACTTACCAAATGAACATCGTTAAAATTCTTCCGTTTTGCTTCAGTTAAAACCAAACGAATATTTTGATCAAAAACTTGCATTCTTTCTTCAATAGTCTTCCCCGAATCAACAGTGTAATTAGACTGTTTTTAGTAAATGCAAAACGTTATGTATATCATAATGTAAAACGTTACATATAAAAAAAAATTATATAATTGAATTACTTACAAGCATTCCTGTATGACAATATACATTTCCATCGTCTGATAGCTTGTCTCTGTGTTGTTCCTCGTGATTTTGAACAATAGACCATAAGTCTAATATGAGTGAAGCAATTTCTATTTCAGGGTACAGGCTCAAGAAAAAAACACCTTCAACTCCAACTCTTTTATTCATCTTGAAAATATTCTCACTGTTCAATATTTCAGACAAGGTAATATATATAATGCTGTGATACCAAACCTACTGAATCAAACCTACGGAATCATCTAGAATCAGACAAATTAATCAGCGAATCTAGATGGTTTGTATGTTTACTTTTTTTATTAATGCTCATATGAATGATTTATTTTAGTTATTGGTCAATGTTTAGATATTGTTCAAATTTTGTTTTAAATTTGATTTTTTATGTTTGATAAACAATGCTATGTGTTAAAAATTCAATATAATGCTCTAGATTTACACTTAAGTTCATATTTAAGATTAAATAAATAACTAACTGGTCTTAAGTTTTAATTAATGCTATGTGTTAAATATAAACTATAATTCTCTAGAATTAGAATTAAGTTCATATAATGCTATGTGTTAAGAATGCACTATAATGCTCTAGAATTAGATTTAAGTTTCATATTTTAAGTTCATATAAGGCTATGTGTTAAAAATGCATTATAATGTTCTAAAATAAGACTTAAGTTCATATAATTCTATAGGTTAGCTGTTGATCAAAGTTTGTTTTAAAAGTGACTTTTTATGCTTCAAAAATAACTACTATGTGATATAATTTAAATATAATTGATGCAGTAAATATATTATATTGATGCTTCAAAAAGTTTCTTAATAACTACTATGTGATATAATTTAAATATAATTGATGCAGTAAATATATAATATTGATGCTTCAAAAAGTTTCTAAAATAAGACTTAAGTTCATATAATTCTACAGGTTAGCTGTTGGTCAAAGTTTGTTTTAAAAGTGACTTTTTATGCTTCAAAAATAACTACTATGTGATATAATTTAAATATAATTGATGCAGTAAATATATAATATTGATGCTGTGAAAAAAAATATGTTATGTAATTATTAAGAACTTACCATTCAGGTGTCTTATTACCCCATATGTATTCAGCAATCTTCTTTCCATCTTCTGATAGTGGTTGGCCCAATATGATTTTCCGTTGATAATATGGAGACACTAAAGAAGGAGGCAGCTTTACTTGACGTTTATCGTTTTCCATATCAACTGGTGGAGCAATACAGCTAATTGGTGATGCATGCATAATCATTTTTCTTGTTACAGGCTCAGGCTTATCTTTTTCTATCTTATTTCTTTCAGCAATTAACAGATCTCCTTCTTTGTTGCCTTTATCTTCATCATTTGATTTTTCATTCATGCGTTGCAACTTTCCGACATTCTTTTTCATTAATTTATCCCTTATATCATCAAAAGTTGTTTTGTTTCCTTCAGTTCGTAGTTGACCAGATATTGGAATCTCTTTATATTCTTCATGTTGTTCAGCAACAAACAATGGTGTTTTACCTTTAACCTCTCTTGCGTTGTTTTTCGGTAACCGCAATTTCATACTATGTAAACTTTTTATAATTCCCTTTTTCTGAATCTGGAGACATTTTGGTGGCTCGGCAATTAAGAAACTTTTTGACACACTCTCTTCTGATTCAGCTAAGAAAGGTAGTTTCGAAACGGAGTAGTCAAAATACTCTTTGTTCACTTCTTCAATTGAAGGAAAATCGGTCATTAAACTCTTGATATTTTCCATTCCAATTGTAGGAAAGCCAGCTTCTTTGAGATTTTTAGAACCTGTTATTAAAAGAAGAAATTAAACAACAGTTTTTTTGGAAAAAAATAGAATAACTTGTTTTACTACAGCATAGTTACTTCTTACTGCATCATAGTGTTTTTTTATCTAGTCATGCATTATAGTTAAACAGTGCATTACTAGTTTTAAATCACTATGATGCAGTGAAATTAATAATCAATATAAGACACTGTTTGTTTTTCATTTACTTTCATATGCTCCCAGGTTTTCATCTGGTAATTCAACATCTTGCATTCCACCTTCAGTGTCAAGTTCCATCTCTGCTTCTTCACTATCAACTTCCATCTCTTCTTCTTCACTTTCAAACAATAGCGTTTGCGATTGATTTTCAAGAAATGAATCGTCATAAATGACAATAGATCTCTCGTTGACATCTTTATTGCACACTTCAGAACATATTTCAGCATTTAAACAATCTGTTATTACAGAAAATCAAATTAAAAAAAGAAAATAGCTGATTTAATATATTCTTTATAATCTAGTTTGCACTCTTTAGTTAAGTAGTATATCATAGAATATAATTCTATTTAGTTTATAAACATTATGATGCGATGAAATTGTTGCATAAAATGTAGTTATTACATATTACTTAAATATGTAATTAGATTAGAATATACTACAGACATTCAAGTTTTAAAGGTGTTCTAGTTATATTACAGACATTCAATATCCGAAACATACGATATAAGATAAAATATTAGTAGAAACCAGAGAAGTGTCATTGTTCATTTACTTTTAGAGGTTTTTCCTGCTTTAGTGGGCGATGCTTCTCCTGCTTTTCCTTTTGCTGTTTTTTTAGGGGCAATAGGTGGTTTATTTTTTCCCCCTTTAGCAGGTGATGCTGTTGCTGCTTTATCTTTGATTGTTGACCTTGTCCGCCTTTCATATTCTGGTGTTGAGTGTGGCGTAGAATTCCCTTCATCCGTTGTTACAGGCTCAGCATTACCAGATTCATTGGCGTCTATACCTTCATTCATTCCAACTTCCACATTCCCAACAGGCGCATTAATATTTGTCTCATCGGCGTCGTCACCTTCATTCATAACTTCTTCTACAGATTCATTCAAACCAACTTCATCCAATACATTATCTCTATCTGCATCAGTCTTATCTTGATGATTCAAAGGATCATCATCGTTATACATTCTCTTTAGGAATGTATTTCTTTTTTGAACAATCTCCTTGAAGTCATCGTCAACTGGGTATTCATTCAATGCTATTTTTAGCTTCGCGTCATGATCTTCAAACATTTGAATAAGCTTTATGAGCTTATGATTCAAGAAAACCTTCATATCCTGTGTGTTTTGAAAAAAACAAATTTAGTAAAACATAACTTTGATGCATTAAACTTTTTAACATATTTTAAATTATATATGTTTGTATAATTTTGAGAAATATAATATAATATATAATTAAATAAAATATATATATATATATAAGCTATGATATGTTGAAATTTTAATCTTTATTGCAGTAAGATATGCTATTTTTAGGATTACAAACATTTCTATAAGTTTTATGAGGTTATCATTTTAGAAATCCTTCATATCCTGTTTGTTTTTCAAAAAAAAAGATAAATTGTTAGCTAAAGATAACTTTGATGCATTAAACTTTTTCTTTTTTTTTTAAAAAAATATTTATATAGATAAAAAATGAGTTTGATGCATTAAACTTTTTAACTTTTATTCAGTAAAAATATGATGATTTATTTTTTGCAAAATAGTCTATGTTAACTAAAATTTAACTTTGATTCATTAAAATTTCTAAACTAATGCATCAAGATATGGAACTTATATTTTAACTTAATAATACAAAAGCGACTTGATGATTACCTGACTAGTTTTTTCTTTGAACTGTTGTAGATTCTCTTCTCGGCTAGTACTTCCACCCTCTGTTAACACAATGATCATTCCTAATATTAGAAATCATCATATGATTCCATATATCTATATTATTTTAATATAAGATTATAACTTACCTGGTAGATTATTTTGTTCTTTCCTTTTCTTCAGTTTGATCTTTGGTGGTTGAATATATTCAAATTCTTTGAATATAGGAAGTTTACCAAAGCCTCCACTCCTTATTTCTTGTGCTTGTCTTTTTTTTAGCAAGTCTGTACTCCAACCTTTGAATACAGGTGATGTTCTTTCCACTTTTAGATCAGGCGAATCTGTTGAACTGCAGTATATAAGCTAAAAAATAAAAAATATATATTAGCATTATATTTCAAAATTTATTGCATCATATTTAAGAAATAATACATTATTAGTTATTGCTGTAAAAAAACATACCGCCAATACTATTGTGGAAGCAGCAAACGTTTTTCCTGGTTCCCAATCCTGGATCTCTGATCGAATACAGTCAAAAATATACTCGCACCAATCATATTGTTGAAATTCTTCCATTCGTTTTACCGATGGTATGAATCTTTGATTTGCAGTGCCATCTTTGTTCCCTTCAGCTAGACAAGAGAAGAAAATAACCAAAAAGCCGACTTGGAAAGACCAATCTGTTTCGGTCAATCTAGCAACATGATCTTCAAGAAACGAAATATTTATCCTGTCTGCATCCTCTCCTGCAAAGGGTGTTGTTGCTCTCCAATCTGTAGTTGTCTTATCTTCAGACGTTGTGCTAGGTAGAGAGATAACTTTCTTTTCACCCATTGGAACACCCAAAATGTCATAAATTAATTCCTTGGTTACTTTAATTCTTCTTTCATCCTCCATCTTTATAGTGTCCGTTTCAAGATCATAGTTTTGTACAATCCAAAATGTCATCTTGGTTGGCACCGACATATACTCAAAATTATTGATGAAATGTCCCAAACCCATTTCTTCTATAACCTTAAGCTGTCTTGTTGTGCATGCTTTTAACAAAAGATTCAAATGACGCACTGACATTCTTGGGACGATATGGGGAAATAATGCTTTGCCTTTTTTAGAAACTTTTTTTTCAGCATCTTCTTTTCCATCCACATTCTGTACCACTTTCTTCGATTTAATCCTCCGAATTCTCATCATCTTACCTTTTTCAGCTACCTTCTCTACAACTTCCTTTCCTATCACAGCAGTTAGAGCATCTGTCTTTGATGTCTCAACATTTTCTGATTGAAATTGTTCAGCATCGTCAACTACCTCAGTTGAAACTGTAATATTTACTGCTTTGCCTTTTTTAGCAATTTCTTTTTCAGCAACTTCTTTTTCAGCTACCTTCTCTACCACTTTCTTCCCATTAATCCTCCGATTTTTCATCATCTTACCTTTTTCAGCTACCTTCTCTACCACAGCAGTTGGAGCATATGTCTTTGATGTATAAACATTGTCTGATTGAATTTTTTTTTTTTGGGTAAAGGGGACTATCCCCGGTAAAATATATTACACCAAAAAACGTTGAAGTACAATCGGATGTAGGTGAAGTCCTAACATCTCGGCCCGTTACATGGGCTATAACCAGCACATATACAATGTGCACAACCATAAACCTTACATAAGAGTGACATGCCACTCTTATGACTACCAAATAAATTGAAAACCAATATATATTAAACATTACAAGGTCGAATTTCCAACTTATAGAAACCAAGAGCAATCTTTCCGTCTCAACATAAGCGTTTACTGAATTGACGTACTAAACCACTTCCATGCATAGTGAACGACATGGAAAACCATGCATGCACGAATTTCAAACAACCCTCTCCCCATACCCTTAACCAAAGTTTCTGCATAATCCACCAGTTCAGAAACAGCAACGTTAATGTCGTACCAAACAAGATCCTCCAACAAGGATAACAATCATCCTCACATCGTTCTTAAGCAGAACGGATCATGAACCTGGATCCTGAGTGTAAACATAAAAACCATCCTATGAACACCACGCAACAGATCCTAGCTTTGCAAATCTTGAAAACCTAACACCATGGATACGTTTTCAATACCTATACGATTCTCAAGCCCTAGGATAGCATAACATAGGCCAGCGACATCAGGAACCATATCTTCAATAAATATAAACCCTAAAAAATTAGGGTTTCTTGATCTTGCCCACCTCAACGATCGCAGCAAATCGCCCAACTAAAAACCATAATCAAACCATACTAGGAAAAGATAGATCATATACAGTATTCGTGACTGATATCACAAACCCTAGATGGCCGTCACCAACCATCAGTTCCATAACAAAAGGATCTGATGATATGATCCAAAGGATCAACCTCAACACGAAATCATTTTGAATAATCAATGAACGAGGACCCTAAAACTTAGGGTTTAGATTTCTGTTGTTATATAGAGGCGATATAAAAGATTAGATGAAGATAATGTATTCCAGCGCCCCCACCTTTGAAAATATATCCCTAAAGACCCGATTGCATATCCTTCATCAAGATATTAATGAACAGGAATTGATCATAGGGAAACAAATCCTTGAATCATGAAACATAAGATTAAGAAAATAGAGGCGGATCCATGGGAACAATATTGCCAGAATACTAGGGTGGAGGCGCCGGAAATCGCCCCTAGGGGAGAGAAAAAAAGGAGTTGGTTTATACAAGCTTTGTCTGATTGAATTTGTTCAGCATCGACAAGTACCTCAGCTGAATCTGGAATATCAACTGCTGCAACCTTTTTCTTTTTTTTGTTTTGGCTTCTTCCTTCATCAGTTGGGATGTCATCAGCAGCTGCTCTTTTACCAGTAACTTTGTTTTTAGCACATATTTTTTTTCGTTTGGAAGATACTTCATTTGTATTAAATCCCTCTGGTTCTGAGAGTCTTTCATTGCTTTTACCTGTAAATAATTAACAATGTTATCCAACTTTTAAGAATTTAATGAATCATTACACGTCCAATTCATATATTGATACAGTAAAATATTAATACATCGCAGTGATTTTCAAACATTAAAAGTCACATTTAATCAAATATTGGACAACAGCCAACCTTAATAATGCATACAAACGTAACTCGGAATATAAAGCATTAGATTGCAAATTTTAACACATGACACTGATTTTTAAGCATATAAACAATCATTTATACAAAATTTGAACAATATCTATCCTAAATCATTCATATACAACATTAGAGTACAAATTTTAACACATCGCAGTGATTTTCAAGCATGATAACTCACATTTAATCATACTTTAGACAATGGCTAACATAAACCATTCAAATGAACCTAAATCACATTCTAGAGCATTAGAGTATAATTTTAATCACATCAAACTGATTTTCAAGCATATATACAATCACTTTACCAATATTTATGAACAATTTGTAACCTAATTCATTCATATGTACCTAACTCGGATTTTAGAGAATTAGAGTGCAAATTTTAACACATCAGAGTGATTTTCAAGTATGAAATCTCACATTTAATCATACTTTAGAGAATGGCTAAGTAAAATCATTCATATGAATCTAACTAGTATTTTAGAGCATGAGAGTTCAAATTTTAACACATTATAGTGTTTTTCAAGCATCATTTAATCATAATTTAGGCAACAGCTAACCTAAATCATTCATATCATCATAACTTGGCTTTTAGAGCATTAGATTGCAAATTTTAACACATCACAGTGATTTTCAAGTATGAAATCTCACATTTAATCATACTTTAGACAACGGCTAACTTAAGTCATTCATATGAATCTAACTAGCATTTTTAGAGCATTAGAGTTCAAATTTAACACATTATAGTGTTTTTCAAGCATGAAAACTAACATTTAATCATAATTTAGGCAACAGCTAACCTAAATCATTCATATCATCATAACTTGGCTTTTAGAGCATTAGATTGCAAATTTTAACACATCACAGTGATTTTCAAGTATGAAATCTCACATTTAATCATACTTTAGACAACGGCTAACTTAAGTCATTCATATGAATCTAAGTAGCATTTTAGAGCATTAGAGTTCAAATTTTAACACATTATAGTGTTTTTCAAGCATGATAACTCACATTTAATCATACTTTAGACAATGGCTAACATAAACCATTCACATGAACCTAAATCACATTCTAGAGCATTAGAGTATAATTTTAATCACATCAAACTGATTTTCAAGCATATAAACAATCATTTTATCAATATTTATGAACAATTTGTAACCTAATTCATTCATATGAATCTAACTAGTATTTTAGAGCATGAGAGTTCAAATTTTAACACATTATAGTGTTTTTCAAGCATCATTTAATCATAATTTAGGCAACAGCTAACCTAAATCATTCATATCAACATAACTTGGATTTTACAGCATTAGAGTGCAAGTTTTAACACATCATAGTGATTTTCAAGTATGAAATCTCACATTTAATCATACTTTAGATAACGGCTAACTTAAATCATACTTTAGACAACGGCTAACTTAAGTCATTCATATGAATCTAACTAGCATTTTTAGAGCATTAGAGTTCAAATTTAACACATTATAGTGTTTTTCAAGCATGAAAACTAACATTTAATCATAATTTAGGCAACAGCTAACCTAAATCATTCATATCATCATAACTTGGCTTTTAGAGCATTAGATTGCAAATTTTAACACATCACAGTGATTTTCAAGTATGAAATCTCACATTTAATCATACTTTAGACAACGGCTAACTTAAGTCATTCATATGAATCTAAGTAGCATTTTAGAGCATTAGAGTTCAAATTTTAACACATTATATTGTTTTTCAAGCATGATAACTCACATTTAATCATACTTTAGACAATGGCTAACATAAACCATTCACATGAACCTAAATCACATTCTAGAGCATTAGAGTATAATTTTAATCACATCAAACTGATTTTCAAGCATATAAACAATCATTTTATCAATATTTATGAACAATTTGTAACCTAATTCATTCATATGAATCTAACTAGTATTTTAGAGCATGAGAGTTCAAATTTTAGCACATTATAGTGTTTTTCAAGCATCATTTAATCATAATTTAGGCAACAGCTAACCTAAATCATTCATATCAACATAACTTGGATTTTACAGCATTAGAGTGCAAGTTTTAACACATCATAGTGATTTTCAAGTATGAAATCTCACATTTAATCATACTTTAGATAACGGCTAACTTAAATCATTCATTCGAATCTAACTAGCATTTTAGAGCATTAGACTTCAAATTTTAACACATTATAGTGTTTTACAAGCATGATAACTAACATTTAATCATACTTTAGACAATGGCTAACATAAACTATTCAAATGAACCTAAATCACATTCTAGAGCATTAGAGTATAATTTTAATCACATCAAACTGATTTTCAAGCATATAAACAATCATTTATACAAAATATTTACAATATGTAACCTAATTCATTCATATGAATCTAACTAGCATTTTAGAGCATTATGGTTCAAATTTTAACACATTATAGTGTTTTTCAAGCATGAAAACTCACATTTAATCATACTTTAGACAATGGTTAACATAAACCATTCATATGAACATAAATCACATTCTAGAGCATTAGAGTATAAATTTAATCACATCAAACTGATTTTAAAGCATATAAACAATCATTTATACAAAATATTTACAATGTGTAACCTAATTCATTAATATCAACCTAACTCGGATTTTAGAGCATTACAGTACAAATTTTAACAAATTTCAGTTATTTTCAAGCATGAAAACTCAAATTTAACACATCGCATTGAAATAAAGATGTAGAATAAATCACTTACTGCTTGATATAGTTATAGATTTTTCCGGCGACTTTTTTTTACCGTTTCCATAATCTACTCTTTGTTTTATCATCAGCCTAACACTTTTCCTATTTTCTAGATAGATGAAATGATAGTTGGTATCAGATTGTTATAAACATAAATAATATCGAAAATAAATAAATAGAAGTATTAATTTGCTTACGAGGAGGAGTAAAGGATTTCAGATTCTTATTCACCATCTTTTTGGATTGATGCATTTCAAATTTTATGCATCGATCTGGTTTTGATCTTGTTTTGATATACTGTGTGTAAACTTAGGGAGAGAGAAATATTGGGAGATATTTTTAGTAAGTGATGAATTTAAGAGATACGTGGCTGTTTATTCACCATAAATGAGACCCTCTCGGATTGTTATTTACTAGTTTGTCCCTAAAGTTTGTAATATATACCAAATCAATATACAATTTTAATAGATTTTTCCAAATCAATATTTAATTTTAATAGATTAATACGTAGGTGGTCGTTTATTCATCATAAATGAGATATTCTAGAAAGGTTATAACTAATATTTACCAAATCAATATACAACTTTATCATATTTTACCAAATCAATATACAACTTTATCATACTTTTTTTTTTTTTTTTTTTTTTTTTTGGGTAAAGGGGACTATCCCCGGTAAAATATATTACACCAAAAAACGTTGAAGTACAATCGGATGTAGGTGAAGTCCTAACATCTCGGCCCGTTACATGGGCTATAACCAGCACATATACAATGTGCACAACCATAAACCTTACATAAGAGTGACATGCCACTCTTATGACTACCAAATAAATTGAAAACCAATATATATTAAACATTACAAGGTCGAATTTCCAACTTATAGAAACCAAGAGCAATCTTTCCGTCTCAACATAAGCGTTTACTGAATTGACGTACTAAACCACTTCCATGCATAGTGAACGACATGGAAAACCATGCATGCACGAATTTCAAACAACCCTCTCCCCATACCCTTAACCAAAGTTTCTGCATAATCCACCAGTTCAGAAACAGCAACGTTAATGTCGTACCAAACAAGATCCTCCAACAAGGATAACAATCATCCTCACATCGTTCTTAAGCAGAACGGATCATGAACCTGGATCCTGAGTGTAAACATAAAAACCATCCTATGAACACCACGCAACAGATCCTAGCTTTGCAAATCTTGAAAACCTAACACCATGGATACGTTTTCAATACCTATACGATTCTCAAGCCCTAGGATAGCATAACATAGGCCAGCGACATCAGGAACCATATCTTCAATAAATATAAACCCTAAAAAATTAGGGTTTCTTGATCTCGCCCACCTCAACGATCGCAGCAAATCGCCCAACCAAAAACCATAATCAAACCATACTAGGAAAAGATAGATCATATACAGTATTCGTGACTGATATCACAAACCCTAGATGGCCGTCACCAACCATCAGTTCCATAACAAAAGGATCTGATGATATGATCCAAAGGATCAACCTCAACACGAAATTTATCATACTTTAGCAAATCAATATATAAATTTATCATATTTTATCAAATCAATATACCATTATAACAGATTTCTTTAAAAAAATATTAAATATAAAGGTATAATGTTTAAAAATCTTCTAATTTTCATTAGAAGTTTACCAAATCATAAAGGTTAATTACTGCATTACAGGAGAGGATAACCAAAATAAATATTAGGTAAATAGAGTGGCATTTACAATGTACTTAGGCCAAGCTGAAATAAAATTACAATAGAAACAAACTTTATGTTTTGGGTTAACTTTACATAATAAAATTCTTCAAAAGTTTATACATAATTTCATTAAACTTCATCCAAGGACTTCCTTCTTTATTCTTGCTTCAAACTTTCTCATGAGCCCAATATTAACTTTCACATTGAAACCACTTATAATCTTTTGTTTCTTTTGTTGCTTCTTCCAATGTTGGTCCGCCGCTTTGATTAACTCATTTCTCCAAAGGTTACAAGGCAACAGCAGAATCTTTGCTAAGTACTTTGCTCTGAGAGTGTGAATAGTTGATTTTTGATTTCTATTTTCATCTGGCAATGTCATCAACCATATTTCTTTACCGACGTACATCTCCATATGCCTCATAGCAAATAGACCACAGTCGACAGCATTTTTTTTTGTCCTCCAAGACATCTTCAAGACTCTTGGGACGGCCTTCATGAATGCAGCATGTTTTTGATGATTTACACTTTCTAGGTAAGCAATGAATAATTTGATCTGTGAAAAAATACAAGATTGCTGTTAATGCTGTAAAATAATATGTAATGCAATAAAAAAAAATTACCTGTTATATCTAAAAAAAATAATTTATAACAAAATTTTGAAGGTTATAACAAACTAATAATTTATAAAAAAACTAGTATTTATTAATACATAGCTATTTAGCCAAATGAGATTCATAAATCAAAAAATTACCATTGTCATGGCATAAGGGCCATATCTGTCATCAAGATCCACAGAATCATCATCAAGGTTGTCCATGATTTCTATTTCAGCAGATATCATATTGAAGCATAATAAGTAGTAATGGTTTACAACACCTATCATCTGAATGCAAGGAATCATAACCTGTAGATAATTCAATAAAAAATTATTAACTAAAACATAGTAATGCTGTAAAAATTTAACTGTAATGCTGTAAATAATTTTTAAATAGTATTAGTAATAGATGTTATTTATGACTTACCATACTAATGTTATCCAAATTTGTTTTCTTTGAATTCTGTAAAACAGATTCAAAGTTATCATCAAAAACTCTTCTCAGGTGTTCTTCATCCACTTTCTGTTCAACCAGAACGGGAGGCTGTATATAATCACAAAAAAAATATAAAATATTTCAACCTATAGAAATACAATTTTTTAAGTATATATATAGACTAAAAAACTCACCAGCATTCCTGTACTGCAGTACAAATTTGAGTTAAATGAGGCGCTCGATTGGAATGTCTCCTCATACCCCAGAACAAGACTCCATAAGTCAAGAATATTTGATGAAATTAGGATGTTTGGATAAAGACTCAAGAACCATATACATTCAATTATTACGCCCAATCCACTGAATATAAATTCCCTGCGCATTATAAAAATAATTCAGTTTTTTTTACCAAATCACAAACAAAAAAAAATATATCTATAATATGCAATTCAGTTACTTTATTAAAGGTTAATGCAGTAAAAACTAACCCTTCAGGACAACTGCCACTCCATACGTATTCTATAACCTTTATTTCATCTTCAGTAAATGGTATGTCTGGATGAATTTTCCTCTCGTGATATGCTGACAACTTTTCACTTGAGTCTATTCTATAAACCGCATCTTCTAATACTTCAGCGCCTCTTTTCATACTTCTGATAGGCTTTTTAAAATCACTTTCATTTGAGGGTTCTGGAACTGCAATACTAACCACTTTCTCTTTGCCTTTTTCTGAATTCTTATCTGTAACACTACTTGTGATCATTGGCGCCTTATTGTCTGTGTTTTGGACTGCATTAACAAGTATTGAAGCCATTCCAGCAATTTCAAGAATTTCAGTTGCTTCAGCCACTTCATTAGCTTCAACAGATGTTTTTGGAGGCAATTCAGCAACTTCATGAGCTTCAACACTTTTTTATAATGGCACTTGTATTTCCTTCATCCATTTTTCTTTCCTCAAAACGTCCTTCATTGTTTCGTACTAGGCTTAATTTCATATTTCTTGATCTAGGACGAAAGGAAGGAGTGTTGAGATTTTGAAAAACATCTGGGGTAAAAGTCCAAACATTATCGGTCATATTGTCAACCAAATCAAATGCATCCAACCCTGGTTGTCCTACATCAAAATCAACAACTTTAGCACGCATGATACCCAAATCATCTACAACATCAATCTTTCTTCGTTTGTTGATTTGATATTCTTTTTCGTCTTCCTTCGTTTGTGATAAAGGTTCTATTGTGGGAAGTCTAGTGTTTAGATAACTCAACAAACTTTCATCACTATCTTCTGAAGGTTCTACGACAAAAGCTATCCGAGCATTTTTATCAGTTTCATTTGAAGATTGTGTTTCTGGAGGAGTTGACTGAGTGAAATTAGTATAATCAAATGGTACAATGCCCATATTTTGCCCTGCAATCAGATTTTGAGGCCCCTCTCCAGCATTTTTACAATCATGCTCATCTTTCTTTTCCGCATTTACATCGTCATCACCTTTTTTATTCTTTTTTTGATCATCGCCATTATCTGCATATTTTTACATTGTTAGAATTTTTAAATTGCAAACCTTACCAAATTAACGTAATAATGTTATAGCATTGTAGTTTTATTATTACCAAAAAAAATTTTAGTAGAACATAGAAAAATATAATTTGAATGTTATAGACATACCATCATGTTGATCCTCAACATTTCCTTTTTTTGCATCATCATGTTGATCATCAACATTTGCCTTTACTGCATCATTATCATCATCTAATGCATCATCATCGTCATCTTCTTCGTCATCATCTAATCCATCATCATTGTCAGTTTCGTCATCAATATCTTCATCCTCATCTCCATTCCCGTCTTCGCTACAATCAATTTCATCATCCTCATCTCCATTCCCATTTTCACTATCAGCATTTTCATCTTCCATATCACCTTGCTTATGCTTATAATAAACCATGAAAACCTTATTTCTATCATTTACAAGTTTTTTTAACCTTTTGGACTCGGGATAGTATCTAAAAGCAAGATCCAATTTTCTATCAGAATCTTCCATCAGCTTAATTGCTTGCTGTAGATTACCTTTTACAGTATTGCACATTCCCTATAATATAAAAAATCATTTAAAGTTTAATGCATTAAATTGTATTTTTGCCAAATCACTTTCATAACTTTTAATAAATAACATCATAACTATCATTTTCAAACAACCGAGTTCTCAATCCTCATTACAAAGAAGGAGTCTTCCCAATATGGGGAATCAAAAGGCTCCCACTAGGTTTTCGAGCTTGTTCCTAGTGAGCCACATGCATCAAATATTTTTTGATTGTGTGAGCCTTAAGACCGGAAAATTTACTGAATTTTAGTTAATTTTTTAACCAAATCATCTTACATAACATATATTTCATTCAAAATTATTACCTTAAAAGTTTTAGATGAAAAATCTTTAGCTTCTTCAAGTTCTTCTTCTGAAAACTCTTCTTCATCTTCTACAACATCAACAAAATAAATTATTATATAATAACAAAATTTCAAGAATATATTTATTTTATATTTTTATGCATACCTGATAAGTTCACTAATTTCTTTTTTTTGGTATCTTTCTTCTTTGGCTCAATCCATTCTAAACCATCAACGATTTCTAAACGTCCAAAACCTCCTTTCTTAAGTTCAAGAGATTCTCTAGCTTTCATCAATTGATGATTCCATGCTTTGAATGCAGGGACTGTTTTTTCGACCTTTACCTTTTTACACACAGTTGAATTGCAATACACAAGCTGCACAAAAAAAAATATTTTTTAGTAGTTAGCTGTTGAAAATTTATGTAAAATTTAATAAACTAAAAAGTAAATTTTTACAGCAGTTTAAGTAAAAATTTTACAGCAGTTAAGACTAAAATTTACAGCATTTAAGTTTAAATTAGTACTTACTGTGAGTAAAACCAATGGTCCACTGAATGTGCTACTTGAATCAAAACTGGTGCATTCCCTCACCAAACATTCTAATACATATGAGCACCAATCCATTTTTTCAATCCTATCAGTGTTATTCCCAATAAATGGAATAAGCCTCTCATTTATCGTTCCATCTTTGTTACCTTCTCCGATTATTGAGAAGAACAGTGATAGGAAACCAACATCGAATACCCAATTGGCTTTTTCGTATTCAGACAAAAATGATTCCAATTTTGTTACTCCGATTTTTTTATCATTACCGACAATATGCTTCACCTTTCTTCTCCATCTCTGAGTCGTAGGCTCTAATAGATTTTTTTCTTTTAGAGTTTCAACAGGGATATCACCCATTGGTATCCCAAGCATATCATGCACAAGTTGTTTGGTAAACTTTATCTTCCTACCATCTCCCATTCCTAGAGTGAGTGTTTCTGAATCAAAATTGGTAGCTAAAAACAGACCTAAGGTTGATGGGATATAATATATGTTGAAGTTTTCAGGAAAATCACCAAATCCCATTTCTCGAACACGCTTGTCTTGTTGAGGGCTTAAGTTGTTTAGGACCTTTTGGAGATTTCTTGGTGACATTCTGTATTTTATGGTTTCCTGATCAGCCTTTTTTGGCTTCTTTTGTTGAATTGCTTGTGGATAACAAACAATCATATTATCTTTTGTTTTTGCCTTCTTTTTTGACTGAAAAAATACATCAGAATCTTTTCTTAGTGCAAGCCTTTTCCCCTTATCTTCCTTTTTTTCTATCTTATATTTATCGAAAGTATTTTCTTCAAAATCCGAATCACTGTTTTCCGTTGGATTTTTATTTTTTTTCTCATTGGTCTTTTTAACTGATGGAGATATACCTGAAAAAATCACACACTATATTCATTTACAGACAGTCTATATAAATCTTTCATTTGTACCTAACACAGAATCAAGAGCATTAGAATACAAATTTTAACACATCACTCTGATTTTCAAACATATAAATCACATTTAATCAAACTATAAACAACATCTAACAGGAAACATTCATATGTACCTAACTTGGATTCTATAGCATTAGAATACAAATTTTAACACATCATAGTGATTTTTAAGTATGAAATCTCACATTTAATCATACTTTAGACAACGGCTAACTAAAATCATTCATATGAATCTAACTCGTATTTTAGATCATTAGAGTTCAAATTTTAACACATTATAGTGTTTTTCAAGCATGATATCTCACATATAAGCAAACTTTAAACAACATCTAACAGGAAACATTCATAAGAACCTAACTCGGATTTTAGAACATTAGAATACAAATTTTAACACATCATACTGATTTTCAATCATATAAACTTACATTTAATCAAATTTTGAACAACATTAAAACTAAATCATTCAATTATACTTAACTCAGATTTTAGAGCATAAGAGTCAAATTTTTAACACATCGCATTGTTTTTCAGGCATGAAAACTCCCATTTAATCATATTTTAGACAACAGATAACCTAAATTATTCATATCAACATAAGTTGCAATTTGGAGCATTAGAGTACAAAATCTAACACATCATTCTGATTTTCAAACATATAAAGTCTCATTTAATGAAATTATAAAAAACAGTTAATATAAATCATTCATATCAACATAACTTGGATTTTAGAGCATTAGAGTGCAAATTTTAATACATCACAGTGATTTTCAAGTATGAAATCTCACATTTAATCATAGTTTAGACAACGGCTAACTAAAATCATTCAAATGAATCTAACTAGAATTTTAGAGCATTAGAGTTCAAATTTTAATACATTATAGTTTTAATCAAGCATGATATATCACATTTAATCAAACTTTAAACAAAAGCTAAAAGAAAACATACATATGAACCTTACTCTGATTTTAGAACATTAGAATATAAATTTTAACACATCGCATTGATTTTCAAACATAAAAACTCCCATTTAATCATACTTTAGACAACAACTAACCTAAATCATTCATATCAACATAACTTGTATTTTAGAGCATTAGAGTACAAATTTTAACACATCACTCTGATTTTCAAACATATAAACTCACATTTAATGAAACTATAAAAAACAGTTAACATAAATCATTCATATCAATATAACTTGGATTTTGGTGTATTATAGTGCAACTTTTAACACATCACAGTGATTTTCAAGTATGAAATCTCACATTTAATCATACTTTAGACAACGGCTAAGTTAAATCATTCATATGAATCTAACTAGTATTTTAGAGCATGAGAGTTCAAATTTTAACACATTATAGTGTTTTTCAAGCATGATATCTCACATTTAAGCAAACTTTAAACATCATCTAACAGGAAACATTCATAAGAACATAACTCGGATTTTAGAACATTAGAATACAAATTTTAACACATCATACTGATTTTCAAACATATAAACTTACATTTAATCAAATTTTGAACAACATTTAACATAAATCATTCATATGAACCAAATTCTAATTCTAGAGAATTATAGTTAATTTTTAGCACATAACAATGATTTTGAAGCATTAAAAGCCACTTTTAAACAAATTTTAGTATAACATCTAACCTAAATCATTCATATGAACCTTAATCTAATTCTAAAGCATTATAGTGCATTTTTAACACATAGCAGTGATTTTGAAGCTTAAAAAGTCATTTTTAAACAAATTTTGAACAACATCTATCCTAAATCATTTATAAGAACCTTAGTCTAATTCTAAAGCATTATAGTGTATTTTTAACACATATCATTGATTTTGAAGATTAAAAAGTCACTTTTAATCAAATTTTGAACAACATCTATCCTAAATCATTTATATGAAACTTAGTCTAATTCTAAAGCATTATAGTGCATTTTTAACACATAGCAGTGATTTTCAAGCTTAAAAAGTCATTTTTAAACAAATTTTGAACAACATCTATCCTAAATCATTTATATGAACCTTCGTCTAATTCTAAAGCATTATAGAGTATTTTTATCACATATCATTGATTTTGAAGCTTAAAAAGTCAATTTTAATCAAATTCTGAACAACATCTATCCTAAATCATTTATATGAACCTTAGTCTAATTCTAAAGCATTATAGTGCATTTTTAACACATAGCATTGATTTTGAAGCTTAAAAAGTCACTTCTAATCAAATTTTGAACAACATCTAATCTAATCATTCATATGAACTAAAGTCTAATTCTAGTGCATTAAACTGCATTTTTAACAAATAGCATTTATTTTCAAGCATAAAAAGTATCTTTAAACAAACTTTGAACAATAAATTAAAAACTAAAAAATCTATTACCAGACTGAGAAGGCGGAGATAGTCCTATAAAGGTTCGAACCATCTTGATTGCCTGCTTAACTTTCTGATTCAAGATGATTCCAGTGTGAAATGCGAGTTTTTTGATCGGATTCACTGTGAGAAGTGTGTGTTTTTGATCGTTTTCACTCCGATAACTGCGTGTTTATGGAGGGTTTCAGTAACGTTACTGTGTGTTTTAATGAGCGGTTTTTATTGTGTGTTTTTGATCGATTTTAACTGCTATATTCTGGGAACTATGTGTTTTTCATCAGTTATGGGCGCGTTTAGTTTTTTTTTTTCGAGAATTGCCCCTAAAGTTTCTTTTTTTACAAAAATACACCATTTTTTTTGTGTCAAAATTAGTGATTTTGATCCGAGGGCTGAGATTTCACCTCATTTGTTTTATTATAAGATTTGTTTTATAATAACCCCACTCTATATATATATATATATATATATATATATATATATATATATATATATATATATATATATATATATATATATATATATATATATATATATATATATATATATATATATATATATATATATATATATATATATATATATATATATATATATATATATATATATATATATATATATATATATATATATATATATATATATATATATATATATATATATATATATATATATATATATATATATTAAAATAACACTTCTCAGTCTGGTCTTGTCGGTAACTCTGGAATTCTTCGGCACCGTTATAGTCAAAAGATTTTTAGACATTTTGAGAAAAATATTTATAGTGAAAAGATTTTGAAATGTTTTATTCAAAACCTTGATTTTAAAATCTTTCGTTCTCTATAACGAGAGCTCTGGTACCAAACTGTAACACCCCCAAATATTCATACTTTAGTTCAACGGAAGAGTCGTTTGTGTTACGGGATAACAGATTACTCAAATCATAGACAACACTTAAAAATCGCGTCGTTTAATAATAAAGCATTTTCCATTCATGAATATCAAGTTACATAGGTCCCAAGTCATAGTATTTCATACAATATTACAAAACATTTGAATGGAAATTTGTTATTTAAGTGCGGGCCATGAATTCTTGTCGTCTTCCCGAGAATTACCTTCAAGTACCTGAGATAAAACAATTTAAAAGAAAAGGTCAGCGAAAACGCCGAGTGAATTCATAGAGTTTAATGAAATCCATTAATATATCATCGGTATAAAATTATTACCGAAAATCATTTTGTACAATTCTTTGTCGTAGGCCATAAAATAAGCCAAAAATATTTTATACAATTCTTAGTCGTAAATCATAATACAGGCCTCAGCCTTCAAATCCATTATACGAACTATTGTCATAAAAACATCATACAATACGTTTTATAACATTGTTTAGAGTTTAATAAAAACCGTTATAAGAAAATGGTTATGTAAAACCAAAACACGAACATAATATCAATAATAAGACCCCATATTGCTAGTCAGGCAATATATCGTAATTCAATGCGTATAGTAGTATTTTTGTTATTGGATTATTATAAGCCGCATGACATTGCTATCTTACTATAACAAACAACGGGTAGCTAATCCGAAACTCATTTGCCCATCTAAAACAACATGTCGTCATAATAATCACGCTTATATAATTCTTCCCATTCATAAATTCGCTTACCAACCAATGTGGCACGACGGGGATCAACCGTCAAGGCGCGAACTGGGGTGATCTTCCCCAAATAGTACTATTATATGCATAAGCGTCTACCAAATCCCGGTAGTTCACAATTCATGCGAATGGGACTTTTAGTGACATAACCTAACTGATAATAATCCATCTTTGTTTCATTCATCGGGTCATACAATCATTCGGGTCCATATCAATAAACAATTAATCGGGACAACTGGTGTCCTATTTTATTAAAACTAACATGTTATCTCCCTCGCGGGTTTATAAAACATTTCATAAAACATTTAAAAGAGTGCGAGGCTATGAACTCACGTTGATTGGGAAAGGCGGTTATCGGCGATTTGGATGTACGGTACGTGCTTCAATCACGGAAACCTAGACAAATAATACTTGTCTTAGACACTTGTCCAGTGACTTTATAAAAATAATGGCTATGTATATATATGATGATATTATAAGTATGATGATGATCAAGTGGGTTTTTATATCTTCATTCAACATTATAGTGTTATGTGCTAGTCAAATTTTTGACTAGTTACACTAGTTTCAATCCAATTTCATATTAAGGCCCAATAAGCCCATTAAAAGCCCATTAAGAGTTCAACTATTTATATTAGTCCATTTATACTATGTCCTTGTAGAACTCATATGTTGGGCAAAAGTGGGTTAAGCCCAATGAGTAAGTCCATTGGTGTTTATCCAAACTAATTGGGTCAAT